>CM057450.1:682850526-684158026 GCA_016271365.2 Neoceratodus forsteri | reverse complement strand
TGACATGTACATTCCTGGCTTTGTGTGCTATGGCAGTTGTACAGCTGTGAGGTATGTGGCCGGGGGGGGCATATATTATCTAAAAGGCACACTGGTGTTGGGGTATTCCCAATACTGACCCATGTACACTGCATGATGTGTCCCAGCCTTGTGGCCACACCTGATCTGTAGCACAGCCTCGCCACCCATATATGCTCCCCTCAACATCCTCCATGCCCACAGTGCTGCATGTGTGCTGGCATCTGTTGGTGTCCACGGAACTGTGGTCCACAGGTGTGTGCTGTATGGCCACACTGCCGTGCTGTTCGCTGGTGGCAGGGTCACCACTTACTGCCTGGCATGGCTGGGACTGGTGACAGATGATGGCATCATTGTGATGCCATCAGTTAGCAGCATGCTTCCTCTATGTTTGGCTTTATCTATGTGTCATATTTATTTGTTAGGGTGGCGCAAAACCCGCGCTAAACCCACGCAAACACCGCGCAAAGCCATAATGTCGCGCAAAGCTGATTGCCCAGGATTAAGACCAGCTTTTCCTGGGCGGTAATGTGCACCGCTGGCCAAGCGGCCGCTTAAGTCACGAAACCACTTTAGCTGGCGCTTAGTCGCTGAATATAGCATTGCGCCTGTGGTTCATGTCAGTTTGCCCTTGCATACATTATGATTTTGCCGGTGCTAATGCAGTTTGCCCGCGCTATTTGGCCTTTTGAATATGGCAGACCCGCGCTAATCCCGCGCTAAACCTGCGCAAATGGTTTTTGCCCAGCGCAAAGTTTTGAATATCTGGCCCATAGACTTGAACCAGAGAGGAGGAGACATGATCAAGAAAACAGCTCCAAAGAGAAGCTTAATAGATTTCAGAACTGGATAAATACATACCTAAGAGAATGAATGAAGAACTCTGCCTACATTGCTTCCTGTAATTAATGAAGAAACTGATGGAAATTATGATTCTTCCCCAGAATTGTCTCCTATAATTATTACAGAGACCTAAATAACTGTTCTTATTATAACTTAATTCTTTATATTCCAGTACATTATCTTTATGTGCATTCTGGTACATTTTTAAATTCTTTTTTTCTGTTTCTGTTTCATGCAATAGGATCCCAGTACACCATTCAGCACCAACCTATTTCTTTTTGTCTGTTTTTTTTTTTTGTTGGCTTATATAGCAGTACTGTTGTGTTTGCAGAAAGATTGTGAAGTACATGCAGAAGCTCACAGAGTCAGTAATGTAGACTGACATATGACAGCTGATTGAAAATGTTCTTGAGTGCATGCATACACCTTCAAATTCTGCACTGAGATGTGTGAGGGAATTTTATATATACTAAAGCTATATTTGCTATTATATACCTTGAAGCTATGTTTGCTTTGTAAGCCATGCTGTAACAAAGTCATAATGAATGTAGTAGAAATTTCTGAGTTCATGCTGTTTTTTACAGGGTTACAGAATGTTACTGAGGTTACTTGAGGTACATTTGTAGAAAACAGAAAGCAAGATAAAACTGGGTAGAACTGGTTGTAACAGCCTGAATAATAGCAGTTCTTGGAATTTAGATACTCCTCTCTTACAATTAACAACACGCTCTGACAAAGTATAAGATAACAACACGTTTGGGCAAAGTATAAGATAACAGCACGTTGAGGCATTGAAGGCAAGCTTTACGTTGTTGTATGTTGCTATGGTGTGAGTGAAATTCATTGTTTCACCTAGATCAGATTGACCCACTGGCATATGTATCAAGAAATATTGGGTAAGAAATGAAGTAAGCAGTGGAAAAATACACCACACATTGGTATCAACTTGTTATTCTGTTTTATGATTGGCTTATACTGAAATGTTGCAGAATCTAGCTTATAAAAAGCTGCTGTAAATTGTAATCAGGGAGCTTTCTCCTTTGCAGAACTCCCGCATGCATGTTAAAGATTTGGTCAAATAAAGCGACGTTAAGACAAAACCCAGTGGTGTGGTTTTTGCCCCGGGACGACGGGAGCGGTTGCTCAGGTAATACTTACAGTGAGAGAATTTGCGATCACAGATGCCAGCACTGATGTTCTGAAGAAGGTGTGGTTACACCAAAACATAAACTGCTCATACATGCAACAGTCATGTTTCTATTTACAAACCCATGCATCACAGTCTCTGTGATGCACAGCATTTATCTAGAATTTTATTCAGTTTGTTCAGAGGACTGATACTAACAATAGCGTGGAAAGCCAAAACAATCATCTAAATGGTCAAAACTTGTTTCAGCCATTATGGTCCTCTTAAAAAACTGCATGTTGTGAATCTAGTGTGCTGGAGTGCAATTCATTTTTGTTCACATGTGATCATGTCTTGAATGTCTTATAGCCAAATCCCACCCCACCGCATCTGCTATGACATGTTCAGTTTCCATATACTGTATCGAAGTCTAGCCACCGTGCCAAGTCCTTCTTTTTTAAAAGACTGTGCTTGGTATTAACCCATTAAAGTTTGTGCTGTGGCCACATTTGTGGCATCCTTCCAGACAGCCTCCTATGACATTTCCATGTACTGTTTCCTCTTTTTTGTCACTATGGATTAATTGATCTTTTAAATTGTGTCCTCTGTTGAAAGCAAATAGGGGTGACTGCTCAGTATAAGGTCTATAAACTGAAAAAAAACTTCGGGTATTGCAGTGTTTGCTGATAATACTTTTATCACATCACTTTTGTCACCATAAATCAGATTGTATAGTTCTATTTTGATTCCCTCTATTCACAATGTGCTTTTAATGTCTCTTTTATGTCTGTGTGTTTGACATTCTGGTATGCCCTATCACTGGAATTTGATTATTGATATTTTTTCTCATTGAACCCTTCTACAAAGAAAAGTGCTTCTTCTTTAAAACTTTCTTCTGTATTACATTTTCTTTTAATGGAAAGGAATTGTATTTTGTATGTTATCCTTATTGTGTCAAGGGTGATGAATTTCTGCATGTAGAAAGGAATCTCTAAGCGTAGGTTTTTCTTGTAGAGAGTTCTCCCTGTATGCCTTTTATGGATTCCAAGACCAAGAAATGCATGACTGAAAACATTCCTGTACTTCTCAGCCCTTTAGCTCTTCTGAGTTCCTTTTGTGTTTTATTATTGTTTTATTGCCTGACACATTGTACAACTTTGTCAAAATTACGTAATGCACTTAAATAATGTTTTGCTATAATTATTATTATGATTATTATAATTAATTAATGATGTGATTCTTACTATGTTCCATTTTAAATGTTTTAAAAATTACCTGTTTCATTCCTAAAATCAAAGATGACTTCCAATACTGTAACTGTTCCCTGTCATGTACACAAAATATAATCAATGAAGCAATATTACACTTCAGTTCTATCCACATATCAGTTTGGTGTCATTAACAATATATTCTGTTTCTCATGCTTTTCAATAAGTTTGCATAATTAGAGACAAAACAGGAGTACACAGCTTTTCCCTGCTGTTTATCTGTATGAACATCCATTGTACATAAAACATTTTGTTTTTTAAATACTTCTACCAAAATAATTAGAAACTCGGTGGATATGTGTACCATGTTTTTTAATAACTCATTCATGAGTCATATTCCCATTTCATGTGGCATTATAGTATATAATTTGTTGATACTGCATCAAATATAAGCAGAATTTTGTCCATCTCTACTTCATGATCTTTAATTGCATTTATTCTGACTTGAATCTTTAATGTCTGACCTGAGTACAGGAACCTCTTTCTTTCTAAACACATCCACATACTGTACTTAGATTTGGTGAAGGAGACATTCCCCAATATTATGGAGTTGGTCAGACTATCAATTAGGGATTTGTGCATTTTTTGCATTACATAGAATACTGGTGTAATGGCCCTGGGAGCTCAGTAATCAAAATGTCATGTCCCTGTTTAGTTATCCAACTGCACCTTTAAGAATGGTATCTATTCCTCTTGTGATTTATATAATCATTTTTTTATGTAAAGATTCTTAGAATTCATCATGTTCAGGGGGCATGGCCAGCAGCCAGACAGGACAGATGCACTTCACAGGAGCTCCTCTTGATTATATCCAAAAAGGCATAAATAATTGAGAAATTCCTACTTTTTTGCCATCAAAGTGAAAGCTAGTATTAATGCTGTGAGTCAAAATGGACCTTTACCAACCAAAATGGGGAAAACTCACCAGACGATGCAGCAGGACTCTAACAAAGTGAGACAGCATGCAGAGACACCACATGGCAGTAGCCTAGCAGTAGAGGGAAGCAGGGCCTCTGAACCCTCCATCAATGCGGTGCTTCAAGCCATATGGGATCTCGACAGAAAGGTCGATAGTTTGGGCACCTGTTTCACCGCAATGGAGTCCCACTTGGATGCTGTAGCTTCAGATGCCAAAATAGCGGTAGACTCAGCCAACACATCGGTGGCAGCTGTAGGCGGATCTTAGCCAAGAACAAGTTCATGTGACTCAGACTTAAAACCCTGGAGAACAATATGCGGGCTAGCAATCTTTGGCTCTTGGGGGTCCCGAAAGCCATGGAGGGTAATGCCCTACAAGAATTCATCCTGGATCTACTAAAAAAGCAGCTCAATTTAGACCTACATGGGCAACTTATTAAAGCTTACCATCTGAATCCATGAAGAACACTGACAGTTGAGACTCCCCGCACTATCATGATAGTTACGGTGGGGGCACATATTCAGGACACTGTACTGGATGCAGCCAAATCTTTGGGTCCTCTAAAATTGGAGACTGGTGAGTGCATTTACTTCTTCCCAGACTTGAGCCACTCGACGAGGCAATGGCGAAAAGCTTTGATGCCATTCGTGCTGGTCTTCGTGCACTTGGGGTCAATCATTTGTTGCAGCTACCAGCGAGACTGAGGCTTTATTATGCCAGTAAGACTTATATTTTTTCTGACCCGGTAGAAGCAGGCAAATGACTGGAATTAATCAAACAGGACTTTATACACCACCCTAGGTCCTCAGATGAGGAAGATGATGGAGACTGAAGGGGCTTTGTGACTCTTTGCTATTCTTTTAAAATAATACTGTTTCACTCTTTGCTCCTTAGCAGCTAGATCTTTTGCCAGTTTTAAAAGTTTGTCTTGCAACTGTTGTATTTTTAAGAGACTTGATTCTCCTAGAGTTTAAAAGTCTAGCACTAGATAAAGTTCACCAGCTTTTACTGGTTAGGTTTAAAAGTAGTTAAGTTGTATATCCCACTATATAAGATTGGATTTAAGGGGTTTATTTAAGCATAATAGTGATGCTGATGTTAATCATTACTTGGTACAAATATTTAAAGCCCTTTTATCTTTCTTATTAGACTTTAGCAAGGTAGTAGAATGAGATTAAATAACCTGAGGAAATAATGCCTTTTTAAACTGAATCAGAGTATCAGAAATACTAGGAGTTTGCTCTGTAATGGTGTAGTCATGTACTTTAATGTTATTTTCACTTATTGAGTTTACATGGACTCATAAAACACTAGTTGTGTTAGTGGGTGCTTGCACCTAAGTGATTATTAGGACACTCTTATTGATTTTAGTCCTTTAGTCCATGAGCATGCTGCAATTGGTCTCTTCTTAGACTCTACTGGATAGTAACCTAAATATAGTGAACCGAAACCCCTCTCTATGAGCTAACTACAGTGATAGTACATAAATCCTGCATTTGTATTGCTAATGCCAATGTGACTGAGATTGCTATTACTTGAATGTAATTTCCTTGTGTGTTGTACACAGTGAGAAACTGAATAAAAATAAAGCACAAAAAAAAAAAGAATTCACCATCATCCAGTTGTCTATGTATCATATTGGTCTTAATTCATAGCTACAATACCCCTCCTTTATTGACTGGTTTAATAACTAGTACGCAAACATTTGCCACCTCTGGAGTCCTGTAGTGCTGTATTTTCCTTTTGGTAAGGTTATTTGGATGGTATATCTCTCCACTATTTTAAGTGCTTCTACAGCTCTACTAATTTTATAAAGGTAGTAATTGCTACACTGTTAACATTATAGGATATGAAGTTTGATTTTGTCTTTAAATCAGTGTTTTCCCCTCCTAATATCCACATCTTAACCATAACAGTGTTTGCATTTGATATTACAATTTGTGGAACATTATAATTAACAAAATGATATTTTAAACCCAGATTTCTAAACAGTTAACATAGTTCCACTTTAATGTCACAAAAATTCTGATTAAAACTTGAAACAAAAGATAACTGCTTATTAAATAAAGCAATTTGGTCATATGTGAGTTCTTCTCATGATAGGTTAGTGTTGTTCATCTGCAGTATTACCTTCAGGTTGTTGGTATCATTAGGTGGCCCGTCAAGATAGTGAGCACGGAACAGAGAGGAATCAAAATGGCACACAAATTGCAGTGAGTGCTGTATCAGCGACTGATGGTTGTCCCACAGGGTCCCCGAATGGTCTATTAAATAGCAGGGGCAGGGGCACAACCCCCCACAAAGAGAAAGGTCACTGATATGGCACTCACTGTAATCTAGTGCCATTTTGCACCTCGCCATTCCCATATACACCATCTTGACATGGAGCCATATTATTAGCATTCCGGTATTGTTGCCCCAGTTCCCAAAACTGGGAATTTTGTTTGTTTCTTCCCCTCCTCCTCAGCCTGTGCCACAGCCTTCACCTCTGCCTCACATGGACTTCATGATGTTTGTTTCTCCAGCCTGCTGTTTCCTTGAATCCTGAACCTCAAAACAGATTGGGAAGATGAGGAGGAGGAATCACTGCCCTCACTTCTTTCTCTGTCTACAAATAAACTGATATGTACTGATAGGTATTGTATCTCTGCAGTAACATTTGTTACTTCCACAAGTAGGATCCCTGTGTGTTCTAGTTGTATAACACTTTTTTCCTGTAGTTGTTGAGACAATGTTCAAACTTCCTGATCTTCAATTTCCTAATCTCCTTTAATATCATCAGTTGCTTATTCAGTATCATTAAGGTCTTGACTTTCTCATTGTGCCTTCAGTAAAGGGATTTCAGCAACAGATAGTTCCCTCTATTTTTTATCTTCATCTAATGTAGTCAGTCAATATAAGATTGAAAGAACATTTGATTAAAATATGTTTCCATCTGTCCATATATGTCTTATTCTCCCTTTGATTGCAGGCATCTTTTTTATTCTGGAAAAAAACAGAGATCTTGCACATGTTGCAGGGATTGAGCATAAACAGATTGAGCATATAAAGAGGCAACCAGACCCCAAAATATCCAAAGCAAAGTTCACATTAGATGCATTCTGTGAAAAAAAGCACTGCAAGGCTGAACACTGCCAGTAAGTTGTTATTGCCATCAAAATGCAGCATCTAGCTCAAGTGCAAATAACAATGCAGTGTAAAACCAGGAAAATTACCAGAGTGCTATAATACGATATGGCCCAATCACCCCAGTACTTCGCTCAACAAGAGCTTTGTCAGGGTTTAGGTTTCAATACAATTCCTCATTTATAAGGCTCCCATCATTATGACATCATAATCAGGCTACAGATTACTTACTGGAAAAAACAGCCATTAGGGAATAGACCTTCTCAATCCCAGGGTCTGTTAACACCCCCATATTTTATAAAGATTGATTTTGTAGTTTTTGAGATGTTAAGGGCTGAAATTATGTATTTTTGCCTGATTTGGTACCTCAGTTTATATGCTCAGCTAAAAAATGGGTAGCGAGTTAAGGTATGAAACGTATAGATTTTGTAGGTATCATATGGGAATAGGTTCATTTGGGGTTTGGGGTAAAAATAAATTAGTTTTTCAGCTAATTACAATTAATTGTTCATGCATGCGCATTCAGAAAACCATCCAAGAAAAATATCTAGAACTATGCGTATACTTTTTTCATGGTAAAGTTCAACATGAACAAAAAGTTTAAGGTAAGATAACTTTTTAATTTGGTAAAAGTTACGCGTGACAGTGTAGTGTTTGTGATGAAGGGTTAGTATGAATTAAAAATGCTTTTTTAATGTTAATACTTTTCATTAGGTATTTAAGTTTACAGCAGTTATAGTAGAGAAATTCTGCCAGGAGAATACATCTGCCATTCAAAAATCAATATGCAGAGATATACAGAACATACAACAAAATGCTTTTTTAATAAAACAATTAACAGTAATTAGTTATCTTTGACTAAAAATGAAAGTCTTCACAAAGCAATCCTTCACAAATATTATTTTGTCCTGTGAAATCTATGTGTAGCACAAATATTGAAAACCGTTTACTAAAATATTCATGCTGAACAGTAATTTTTGTGCTGTGCAAAGATTTTCTAACTGATCATGAAGTTATAAAGTGTTTCTTGTAATATTCATTCTTCACCGCAGTTTTTTGTGCTTTGCAATGATTTATAAAAGATAAAGGGCCAGATTCACAAAACCTATTCCCTGGTAGTTTAGGGTCCTTCCCACCACCACTCCACCCCACCCCATCCAGTGTGACCCACAACCCTGCTTCCCCATCCCAACCTTCAGCTGGCAACCAGCACAGCCCACCTCTCAACACTACAGCTGGCCGCCGACTGAGCCCTCTTGGAGTGTGTACTGTATACAGCATGGCTTCTTGACTGTGATTGACAATCACAGTCAAGGGTTTTTACACATATACAATACGTGCTCCAAGAGGGTTCAGTCGGTGGCCAGCTGCAGTGTGGTGAGATGTGGGCTGTGCTGGTTGCCAGCTGAAGGTTGGATGGGAAGAAGGGTGGTGAGTCACACTGGATGGGGTGGGGGGAGGGACCCTAGTCTACCAAGGAATAGGTTTTGTGCATTTGGGGGTGGTGATCGGTGACCGGGGAGGAGGGAGGAATATATATATATATATATATATCAATCATAGTGACAAGGCAGCACCACCATAGTTAGGGTTCAGTAGGGTGTTCAATGTTAAACCCCTAACTCATTAATATCTTTGGCACCATTTGATGAACTGAGCTGAAATTTTGCATGTGTTGTCTAGGAGGCAAGGTATTGATCTCTAGAAATTTTGTGATGGCAGCTTTTGCAGTTCCTGAGATCTGCATATGTCATTTTTCATCAAAGGCTAACTTTTTTCCTATATTTAACATGAGATTTTTTTTTCTTTCACTTACAGCCTACATGGAATGGAACTGTTGCCCCAAACTTGCAGGGGACATGTGTCATGTCCTAAGGTAGTGCCTTTGGTAGGTCTGCTGAAAAAATATAAAATGGTTACAGAATTATAAGGTTTTAAAGTTTCATGTTTTCCATTCTGACCATGCACAGTAGGGTTTTTCCAGATAACGTTCTGGTGCAAAATAAAAAATTTGATGTCGCAGATGACCGTTTTTGATTTCTCACCACTTGCTTGGCATGGCACCAAACATTTTTTTTTTGTGCCATGACAACTGCCATCTTGTTGATTTTTTCCACAAACTAACAGAAGTGGAAAATACATAAATATGTTATCATTTAAAAAAAATCACCAGAACCTAGTTAAAAGGGGCCTGTTTAGCTTGATTCTGGAGGGTTTTTTTTAAATAAGGGCCAGAAATACCTTTTCTAGGCACCCATAATTCTAGATGTCCAGCTTAGCGAGAGGAGCCTTTTCACCACATTCTCTGTATGAGAACAGTGGGACTTTCATGACTTCTGCAGCCATAGCTGGAGCTCGTGCTACGGGCTACAGTGAGAGCAGTGAGCCACTATTTCCTTCATGTCTAGTGGCACCCCCTACACGCCAATCACTGTCCCTATAAAAAAGAATATTTCCCTGGTGTCTAGTGGCACCTCTACCCATTGATCATTGTCCCCATAATAAAATAACATTTCCTTGGTGTTTAGTGGCAACCCACCCACTGATCACCATCCCCATTATGAAAGAATATTTTCCTGGTATCTAGTGGCATCCTCCACCCACTGATCACTGTCCCCGTAATCAAAGAATATTTCCCTGGTGTCTAGTGGCGCCCCCCCCCCCCACTGATCACCATTCCTGCCTGAAATCAAGAAAACGGTTCCTCATTTTTTTGTTTGTTTATTTAGTTACCTACAAAAAAAAACGATCCATCACCAATCTGACCCACCCCACCCCCACATCCCACTCAACACCCACACCCCAGTACACCCCCACACATCATCACTCACCTGAACAGGTCACAGGGTGAATGTCCACTCTCCCATCAAAGACAAGTCTTGCTGCTGGAACCACTGACTGCAATATGAGAAACTAAGGTAAATGTGATTCAATGTATTTCAATGGGATTTTCAACTTTGTGGCATAACTTTGCCATTTTTTCATATTTTGAGCCCACATTTTCAACATGGCCTTTTTGGGACCCCATCACATGAACAATGATGGTGGAATTATGGACATCTGGCCCAAAAGGTGATTTTTGAGGTTGCTCGTGAAATAATCTTTTGAGCAGGATTTGAATATTTTCACTGCCCTTGTTCATGAAATGGGGTCATAACAAGGCTATGTTGAACATTTGGGGTTTGACTTGTAACTTTGGCAATTTTAAATATTTTGACCCCACATTTTCAGTATAGCCATTTTGTTACACCACTTCATGAACATGATAGCAGCCATTTTTCAAATCTTGGCTGAAATGTGTTTTCACACCTGTGGCACAAAATGATGTTTTGGTGGTGCAGTATGATGTTTCAGAAGGGATTTGAAAATGTTAACTACCATGTTCATGAGGTGGGGTAATAAGAAAGTTATGCTAACAATTTGGCTAATGTTTTGCTACAAATGCAAGCGCAGGGCCCAGTTTCCACAGCAACATACATGTACACATCTATGGAGGGATGGGAGTGTAGGCAAATAAGGATTCAGTTATACTGTCTCAAAAAGTAAGGAAATTCATTGCAAAAAGCTTCATTAATGCACCAGTTAGAGTAACTCAATGCCACAAAAGTAGGGAAATGTGACAATGTGGCAACTCCACTCCCACCCCCAAGCAGCAAAAAGGAAAAACATTAGGTTTGTGTGTCTCCAGAGTCTTGGCAAATCAGTGGTGGAGTATTCCTTGGGGGTTGTCAGTCGTAATGCCCACCCCTTCCCCAGTCCCTAGCCTCCAATCTGAAGCACAAAGTAGAGCTCCAAGCCACTGCCTCATAACGATACACTCTTCAAAGGTAAAGAAGTATATCTCACTGCATGTTGCCAACACAGTTTGTTGTACATTTCTTTACGTAGGACCCAGTGGGCCCTGCATAAAGAAAGGAGATCATGTGTGACATTATTTGCTCATGGAATGGGTGGGCATTAGGGTTGACAGCCCACAGGGAAGAACCCACCACTGATTCACCAAGACTCTGGAGACCCAAAAACCTATTTTTTTCCCTTTTGCTGCTTGGGGAGTGGGGGTGGTGTTAGGGTTGGAAACCCTAACTACACATTTCCCTACTTTGAGGCATTGAGTTACCCTAATTGGTGCATTATCAAAGTGTTTTGCAATGATTCTTTGAAAAAAACATCATTAATGCAATGGTTAGGGTAACTTAACACCACAAAAATAGGGACTTGTGATGCTATTGTTTCCAGTCCTAACTCCCCACCCCACCATCCAAGCAGCAAAAGGAAAACATATTAGTTTTTTGAGTCTGAGTCTTGGAAAATCAGTGGTGGGGTCTTCTTTGGGGTTGTCAAGCCTAATGCTCACTCCTCCCCCCAGCCTGTAACCTTCTGTCTGAAGCACAAGGTACACCTCCAAGCCAGTGACTCATAGGGATACACACTTCAAAGGCAGAGAAGTATGTCACACCACATGTTGCCAGCTCAGTTTGTTGTAGCTTTCTTCATGCAGGACTTGCATCATGTGTGATGTTGTTTGATCAGGAAACGGGTTGGACATTAGGGTTGACAACCCCAAGGAAGACCCCACCACTGGTTCCCAAAACTCTGGAGACCAAAACCCTATTTTCTTTTCTTTTTGCTGCTTGTGGGGATGGGGAGCTAGAGTTGGAAGCCCTAATGTCACATTTCCCTACTTCTGTGGAGTTAAGTTACCCTAACTGGTGCATTAATTAAGTTTCTTTGCAAATAATTTCCTTTCTTTTTGAGATAGTTGAATTATATCCTCATTCATGATGAACAGATGCAGATGCCCTGCACCAAGGGAAGACTCCATCCATCTACAGAAGTGCAGCGATGGATTTAAATAATTAATGGGACTGTGTGGTGTGCTGCAGAAGCACTGGGCCTTGTGGTCCCTGCACTTCCATGTGGCTGCAGATACAGATGCACAGGGCAAAATGTCCATCTGTCAGCCAATGCACGGAGCCCTCTGTCACCCACGGGAAGAGAGGTGCAGGGCCCTATGCCAAGAGGACAGTTGTCTTCACTATATGGTACCCTGGCCCATGTGGACAACCCTGCACCTTTCATTGCCTGGCTAGGCATTGTCACATAACAGCTCCATCCCCCCTCACCCCATCCAGTTGTGTCACTGAGCTCACTCATGAGCTCAGCTCAAGGGTACAGCATCACAAAGCATACCCACTGGTGTCAAGACTGACACTACACACAAAGGTTAACAATTTTTTTTTTTAGTTTTGACCCCAAATTTTCAGGATATTCATTTTATGGTTCGCCTTACAAACATAACATGCACCATTTATAGTATATTGGCCAAAATGTAATTTCACAGCAGAAGTGCAAAAACACATCTTGTCCAGGATTTAAAAAAATGACACGTCATGCTTACGAAGTGGTGTGGAGAAATGGCTATTTTAACGGTTGGAGTTAAAATATTGAAAATAAGTGACGTTATGAGCGAACGTTGAAATACTGCAACCTTCATTCAACCTGGGCATTGTACCATATTTGTACACCACATTTTCAGCACAGGCTTCTTAATACCCAACCTAATGAACCCAGTAGGTGAACATTTTCAAATCTCCACTGAAATGTTAACCAAAACATCGTTCCATGCCACAGGTGTGAAAACACATTTTGGCCAGGATTTGAAAAATGACAGCTGTCACGTTCATGAGGTTATGTAACGGCAAATGGCTATATTGAAAATTTGGGGTCAAAATGAGAGGGGTGCTGCACTTCTGAGGTGCCATCTTTCGGATGAGACGTTAAACCGAGGTCCCATCTGCCTGGATTGGTGGTAGTTCAGGTGGATGTTAAAGATCCCATGGCACTTATCGAAAAGAGTAGGGGTACTTTATTGGTTTGGAATACACAACATCACTGAAAAGAAAATAAAAACAAACAATGTAAAGAAATATCAACAATAATAACTAAAGAAGAGTACAAAAATAAAGAACTGCTATTAGCAAAAAGAAATGTTTTTCCATAAATACATAACATAAGACCTAGAATATTTTTTTTCATCAAGACAGTGTATCATTTGTAAATCTGAAATGACAGCAGAAAGAATAGCAGCAAAATCCGTATTAGCTTGTTGCAACACAAAAGAACAGCGAGCCTGCCATAAGTAATATTGTAAAGTGCAAATAATACATTCAAAGTACTCCTGTGATATTGATCCCAATCACCCAAATATTCACCTAATACTAATGTACAATAGGAAAGAAATCTCAAATGAGGCATATTCCACTGTCGGGCTACAAAGTCCCAAAACTTCTGACTGAAATGACATTCAAGAAAAAATGCATCTGAGATTCTTCAATGTTAGTACAATCTGGACGTAAACAATATCTCTCAAAATTGGTTTGTACTTCAAATTGCCACGGACTCCAAGCCTTCCATGTGCAGATATCCATACTATATCCCATACTTTAAATGAGATCCTACCATCTGTCAATTTATAAAAACATGTTTCATATTAGATGGGGAACAGGAAGGAAAAGCAGAATCACTTTCTGCACGTTATACACAACATAATCATAAAAAGATTTCCTATGCAATGATTGTATTTTCTGTAAGGGAATCTTCCATTGATGTAGTTTTTTTAACGCAGAAAGTCCATAATTTGGCAAATCATCGGAAGACAAAATTCTTGGTGGCAAAAGGGACCATTTAAAAAAATATTTGTGCCAAATGGATTTGGTCCAAAATTGACAAGGGAGAAACGGAGTTTGCCAAAGAAAAGAAAAGGAGGAAAAAAGAAAAATGGAATGAAAAAAAACAATAGGGTTAATCATATTCAACCCTCCGTCACGGAGTTTCAAGTAAGTATATTCTCGCCTAACCGGGTTCAGTCTATTACCCCACAACATCTGAAAAAATATACTATAAAGTCTAGTCTCTAATGAAAGAGGAGGGGGAAAAAGATGACTTATATAAAGAAATATGGGTAAAACAAATATTTTTATAATCACAACCCTTTTCTTTTCCCAAATTTCCAATGTTTCCATTGATTCACTTTGGCTTCTCCAACCGTTAGCTGTTTTTCCCAATTATAAATCTCCATGTTAGGCATTCCAAACCAGATCCCAGAATTTTCTGAGGCCGGACACAAGAGGGATATCATAACAATTTGTTAAATCTGGGGCTGTCCGACCAAGTTGTAGTACAAAACTTTTGTAATGTTTAGAGAGGCACCAGAATATTCACCAAAGAAGAAAAATCTCTAAAGCTCTCTGTAAGAGAGAATCAGCTAAAGGAGAGTGACATCATCTGCGAAGGCAGTGACTTTGACCTTATCTATACCTATAGAGGAGCAATCCCGAAATGGAGGATCACCAATTATACTCCTAATAATTGGATCTAAAATGAAAGTATATAATAAGGGACTTAGGGGACATCCCTGTCGGACACCTCGAGAAATTGATATGTTTCTACCTAAGAAACCGTTTACTATTGGTATAGAAACTGCAGATGAGTATAGTTTTGAGATCCACCGAGTAAAAGTCTCAGGAATACCATAAGAGGATAATACAAAAAACAAGAAGGAATGGCTGATTGCATCAAAAGCTTTTGATTGATCCAAAGCTGCTATTAGTTCTGTAGAGAAAAAATTAGTGTGACAGGCCATTAGATCTCTAAGTAAAAAGAGATTATGCTGAATACGTCTACCTGTAATCGCACAGGTCTGTGCAGTGTGAATCAAAAATCTGGCTACTTTTTCTAATCTGTTATTCAATATTTTAGATAGAATCTTATAATCACTATTAAGAAGACAGATTGGTCTCCAATTTGAAAGTAATGCTCTATCTCCTTTTTTAAAAATAAAAGTCATTAGGGACAGTGAAAAGTCTGGAGAAGGGGTACTAGAGGATAAATAAGAATTAAACACGTTGGGAAGAAAAAGACCCATAAACTGTATACACTTTTATAAAATTCATTTGGTATGCCATCTACACCTGGGAAGACCAAGTTTTAAATGTCTGATCACCTCAATGACTTCAGAAGAGGTAATTGTGATCTTAAGGACTGAATCAGATCATGAGGTATTTGAGGAAGGAAGAAAAAATTGCATGGTGAAAAAGATCCACAGGTAACACATTAGGGGTGAAAAATATTCATGAGTATATTGTTCAACTACCTGCAACATACCAATATCAGTAGTAATTGTTTTTATCACTATTAAATAAGCCAGTCATACGGGTATCTTTCAAATATGATTTACATGCTTGAAATGGGTCCATACAGGGGAATCCTTGTAAATAAAGCGGAATTCTAAATCAAGGGATTTGGCCCTGTTATACTGATAAGTTCTCATTTGTTGTTTAATAGTTTTGATTTGAGAAAGAAAAAGAATGTGTTCCTCGGGGAGTGACATAAGTCTATACAATTGATTCCTTAGAACTAAATATTTCCATAATCATCCACACCTTGCCTTACCCCAGGACTGAAATAAATGAGCAAGCTCTGTTTTGAAATGCTTCCACCAATCAAATGGGGAGGAAAGAGATCAAAAGTGGAGGATTTTGCAGCTAAAACAATTCAAGTTTACCAAAATAAACCGGATCTGAAAGAAAAGTATTCAATCTCCAACGAGAAACACCAGAGCTCAATCTGGGAGGAAGAAGCCGTAAGGACAAAGAACAAAATAGAATGTGATGGTCAGAAAATTCTACGGAACAGCAACACAGGATACCACATGAAAATAGCGGAAATAAAAAACATATCAATCCGAGTAGAAAGGTATACCTATGATCAGTATACCTCCTGTGTCTAAACTACGAAATACATCCAAAAGGCCAGCATTTGTTAAGACCTCTGATAATGCATGAGAATCACAATACACCTTCTTTCCTTGCATTCTCTGAAACTGAATATCAAGGAGCAGTTAAAATCCCTCCCCAAACCAAATGTTTCCTTGTAAATAAGAAAGGGCTTCAGGTCTGAAAATAAGGAAATACGTCCGTTTAGATTGTGGACCGTAGATATTAATAACCCGAAAAGAATAATCACCCCAAGAACAATCTAGTATAAGTAACCTACAGCACCAAATCAGTCACTTTTGTGATGTGAAAGGAAGTATTACCAAACAAAATGGCTACTCCATCAGTCAGTTCAGTACTATAAGACCAAAAGGAGGGCCACGAGTCCATAATTTTTCAATTTGTTTTCCTCTGAAATGGAAGATACCCTTGTTTCTTGCAAAAAAATAACGTCCAGATTTAAAGTCTGCAGATAGGAAAACACAGATATCTGCCTATGAAAAGTTTTTAAACTGCAGACATTTAAAGTAGCAAATTTCAAAGCAGCCATAGAAAAAACTTAAGGACTATGCTTCTGACTCACTTTCCTTTTCTTCCCTTTTTTACCTTTCTTATCTTTAGCCAATTCAGTTGATTTGCTATCATCCTCATCCGTTACTAGCTCCGAGAGGTGAGAGGTCTCAGATTCCAGATCAGAGTCTCTCACCTCCTCCTGAAAGGAGAAGAAATTCTCAGTCACCACTGAACTGCTCTGGGCCTGTTTGGAGGGCTCTAGTGAACCTCCTGCTTTTACCATTTCAAAGGGAGGAGGCATGTTGGAAACCAGATTTTGACTCTCTCTAGGCGGGGGACCAGGAGGTACCATCTTCTGAGATGCAGGAGCCACCTCTTGTACTGATGGACCAGGACTTGGGAAGGGGGTGAAGGGTCTTGCCGTGGGAGGGAAAGGAGGGAGGGTTAACCCTCTCACCTGAGGTATGTAATTAACCTGGGCTTTATGAAGCAGCCCATCGTGGTCTAAACCATCGAACAATTATGTCTCGCCCATGGGCACTGATGAAAGGCATGACCCTGATCGTCACAAAGGTTACATTTAAAAATATTCTTACATCGGTCTACAGAATGCCCAAAACCCCACAAAGAGGACACTTCAGCAGATCACAAACACTACTTATATGCTTTTATCCCACATTTATAACAGGCTCTAGGCTGCCCTGCATAAAAGCATACCTCTATCTTTTCCTAGAAAAAACTATTCGCAAATGTACCACTTCGAATTAGTTTGTAACAACTTTACTTTAAATTTCCACCCCCAGTCCAGATACCTCAACATCTAAGAGAGCTTCAGGGGCCCCAACACTTCACACTTGGCTTGCAGCCATCTATAAATATCACTGACATTCACCCCTTCATTTCTGAACATAATGGTAACATATCGTATTAAAGGCTTTGATAATGGAATAACCAAAAAAGGCAGCCAAACAGGATGATTTTTCTGACGAACATATTTGTCCCAAAACTTATCCAGAAGGGCAACAGATTGGAAGCTTATGTCATAAGAGTCTTCGCCAGAAATATGAATAAGGGCATATATGTCCTTAGCACAAAATCCCATCTTAGTTTTCAGCAGCTGGTTGAAGATATAATATCTATCAGGATGTTCCTGCAGACCCCCTCTATATCTTAAGCGCACAGCATGACGACGGGGGGCCTGCTCTAGCTTTGCTTTAAATAAATCTGCCATAGTCGGTGTAGCTGAATGAGCAGTCTCCTGAGAAGCTGCAGTAGTTATAGCAGAAAAGGTTTCTATGGAAAAAGTCAGACCCAGGCCTATCCCTATCTCCCTCGAGGTAGATGGTTGTGGGGAACCCTCTAAGCCAGGGATAGGAGATTTTTTACCTGAGAGGGGAGTCAAATCGAGATCAGGCACCCAGGTTCCCGACTCATTTCTTCTCCAGCCTGCATCCAAAAGCGCCATCTCCTCCGACCAGTCAGGATTCGATCCCTGACTTCCTCCTTCCTGGAGCCCGAATTGCTGTTGCACCAGGAGCGTCGTGTGCGGTCCGTCACTTTTTGCGGTCCTCCCGGAAACCACCTCCCGAGACACAGATTCCGTCTCTAAACGTAACGCATGAAGATCACCACCTTGTGTATCTCCGTCACTAGCAATGCTAACGTCGTGTCCCGTTTCCGGAAATAAAGGTACCGCTGAAGGCGTACAGCACTCACTCTCTTCCTGAGCAGTAGACCGATGTAAAGCAACTCCCAAGGTAGGCAAAATCTCTGTCGATAAGGGTTCCATTTGAACAGTGTGCTGCTTAGGCTCCACCACCTCCTCCTCCATCCTGACCTCAGGAACGTCTGCCAGAACGGCTTCTGACGTCAGCAAGAACCCCCACCAGCCACTGACCAGCAGCCAGTAGGGGAATTTCCCCGGTGTCCTGGCCAAATTTCCCTCATTCACTAAAAATACCACCAACAGCTTAATCTGGTTCAAGGTCAGTTGGCATTCATCTGTATCCCCCTCCCCCGGGTTGTGCCTGAAAATAGGCAGGATTTGTCTAGTGCACTTACCCGGTCAACAAAAACTAAAAAAAAAAAAAAAAAAATATTTAAAATTACTACAGTTTCGAGTGAACAAAAAAAATTTTCAATGTATGGGGATAACTTTGCCATTTTTACATACAGTGACCACAGATTTTTCACATAGCTTTTTATGACCCCACCTCATGAACAAGGGTGGTGAAAATCTTCAAGTCCTGAACAAAAAGTGATTTTGCTAAGCATCCATGAAATCACCTTTCAGGCCTGATTTCCATAATTCCACCACCACTGGTCATGAGCTGGAGTCCCCAAAAGGCTATGTTGAAAATCTGGGGTTAAAACATGTGAAAATGGTAAAGTTATGCCACAAAGTTCAAAATTCCATTGAAATACATTGAACTGCACTTACCTTAGTTTCTCATATTGCAGTCAGCGGTTCCAGAAGCAAGACATGTCTTCAGTAAAAGAATGGATCTTCACCCTGGGACTTATTCAGATGAGTGAGGGTGTGTGGGGGACTGTGGAGGTTGTGGGGGTGGTGGATGCTAAGTGCGAGGTCAGGGTGGGGGAGTCAGATCGGCGAGGTACTGTTTTCTTGTTTGAAAGTTAAAAAAAAACATTCATGGATGGTTTTCTTCTTTAAAGGAGACCTGATAGGGATATTCCAATGCTTGGGATTGGGCATTTCAGTGTCGGGCTACTGTTTGGCAGCACCAGTGGTGGGCACGCCGGTGCCACCACCTACAATATGGAATGAGGTGAGTGACCTACATGGGAGGATGGTTAAGACAAGTGGTACTGGGGACAGGCATCCCTGTCCACTTAACATATAACTAAACTGTTAAATTGGAGAGAGAGAGAGAGATAGATAGATAGATAGATAGATAGATAGATAGATAGATAGATAGACAGACAGACAAAGAGAGGCATGGAGAACAGGGGATCAGTGGCTCACTGCTGTCGCTGCAGCCCACAGCAGAACTCCAGCTGTGGCTCCAGAATTCAAGAAAGTCCCACTGTTTTCATACAGAGAATGCATGTGAATGGCTCCTCTCGGAAAGCTGGGGACGCTGGTTTTTGGGGTGCCCAAAAAAGGTTTTTCTGGCAACTTTAAAAAAATCAAACTGCAGAATCTAGTTAAACAGGTCCAGTTTAGTTAGGTTTGGGTGTTTATTTTTTAAAAAGAGGCAAGTGTTATGTATTTCCAATATTTGTGAGTTTAAAAGCAGAAAACAAATGGCAGCTTTCACAACTGGTATTTCTTTGAGCATGAGAGATAAATTATGAAAATAAGCACTTGCAAATGTTTTTTTACCTTTCGAACTTGAACATTAATTCAAAAATCATTATAACTCTAAAACAGTATAATATTTTGTCACAAAACCTCCAAAATGCACAACCTTGCCACAGGCCCCTTCAAACTTGAAAATGTCATGAAAACATTTCACACCCTCTAGGCTGTAGGTGAGAGCAAAAAATATGCAATGTTAAGTATCTTTTTTTGTTTGTTTGTTTGTTTGCTTGCTTGTTTGTTTGTTTGTTTTTTGGTGCTCTGTATCTCTAAAACCATACAAGATGCTGCCACAAAATATTTCACACCTTGAGACTCTGACAGCCTGACTGCACATGTCAAAATGTATGTGCTATTTCCAAAGTTATTCAGGTGCAAAAATTAGGGTTTAACACTGAATAGCCAACTCAACCCTAATTATAAGGGCACTACCGCACCCTTATAATATACAGTCATTTCTTACATCCCTAGCTCAAATGATAAACAAAGACAAATAGGCCAAGGCTTTGATTCACTCATAGGACTTCAAATTTCTGAAAAAATAACATATTGTAAATGCAGCTCTTTCATATGTCCACAATTCAAGTTGTGAAGAAAAATAGATGGAAAACATCTTTCTGTGTTTCTGTGATCACTCTATACTTTTATTTTTTTTTTAATTTATTGAAATGTTTCACCAGTAACAAGTTGCTCATCTCCCGGTGCGACCTGGGTGGGTACAATTGGATGAAGAATTAGGCATACAGTTTAACATTTAACATATCCAAGAAATTAAACATTCAATTATGTTTGTAACAAGACATACAGTTAAAAAATATCATAAATAATCATACAATCACAGTTGTGACATAACATACAGTTAAATATATCATACCTGTGGAATGTGCATTTAATTACAAGTGGCATATCTGAGGAACATAGTACAGAAATTTAATGTAGCCTTGGAGCCAGCTCCATGCAGGAATAGATCACAGTTAAGAGGCAGATTATTTAGCAATTATTGAATTAATGAGGTGCAGTGAGGGGATATCATGGAGGGTAGAGGGACAGACGAGGGAAACCAGCTGGGGGAAGGAGAGGATAAAGATGTGGGGAACTTCACCGGAGCAAAGTGAACAAAAAATCAGTTGCAAGGGGCAAGTTAACACAGGGCTAGTGTAATCTGGGAGCACCTCAGACAGAACAAAAAGCTATTAGCTCAAGTGAACTAATTCCTTTGTTTAAGTGGGGAGCAGAAGAGAGGAAGGGGTAAGGGATAGGGTAGAGAAGGATGAGTCATACCTGGAACTGGCACCTTCAGAGTACGGAGATTGCTGCCAGTGGCGGAATGAGGTGAGGACTTAGAATAAGGGGCAGGAGTAGACAAGGACAAGTTGGGTAGAGATAGTAGAGGGGTTGGTGAAGGGAAGGAGGAGGAGGGGTGTGAGAAACCTGCCTAAGACTAGGCCTCTTCAGGATGCTGAGACCCTGCAAGAGAGCAGAGTCAGGTGAGGACGAGTTAGGTAGAAAGGATGATGGGGAAAGAGGAGGGAAGGAAGAGTCATTTCTCAGTGCTGGACCCCTCCAGGATGCTGAGAACTCTGCCAGGGGGGTAGAACTCGGTGAGGACAAGTTGGTAAGAGAGAAAAGAAAGAATGAAAGGAAAGGAGGGAAGAGGAGGAAAAGAAGAAGCTTGCCTATGACTAGGCCACTCCAGGATGCTGAGAACCCTGCCAGAGTGCAGAATCAGGTGAGGACTAGTTGGGTATAAAGGGTAGAGGGGGAGGGGGAATGAAGGAAGAGTAATTGCCAGTGCTGGGCCCCTTCAGGATGCAGAGAACCCTGCCAGGGGATAGAACAAGTTGGGCAGAGGGAATGGGGGGATAGAAGAAGAAAGGAAAAAAGGATGGAGGGAAGAAACTTACTTGAGAGTAGACATCGCCAGGATGCTTAGAATCCCAACAGAGGGCATATTTAGGCAAGGACAAGTTGGGTAGAAAGGAGAGAGGGGGAGATGAGGGGAAGGAGGAGTCTTGCCCAGTGCTAGACCACTCCAGGATGCTGAGAACCCTGCCAGAGGTCAAAACTAAGCAGCGACAAGTTGGTAATGGAAGAAGGTTAGGGGTAGGAGTGAGGGGGTAAGCAGTGAAGGGAAAGGAGAACATGCTGAGAAGCAGGCTCAGACGGGAGGAAGGTTTAACGGGGATGTGAGTCATGGAGAGGAGCAGAGGCATAGGAGGACGGTTAAGGAGGGTTAAAGCAGGAGCAGTTACATGGCAGAAAGTTATGTAAGGCAGAGGCAAGGGAGTAGGAGGAGGCAGAGTGCCGTATTTGGGGGGGGATTTCCAGATTTGTGGAAAACGATGGGTGAAACCTGACTGACCGATGAGAGTGGTTCGACGGGGGACCAATATACCTCAGAAACTAGACCAGAGTATCAATTTGCAGAGGGGATGCACAAGTTTAAAGGTCCACATGGAGTACATGGAGAATGAAAGAAAAGGTGTCCTTGGTCACTGATGACTACCTATAAAGAAAAGACACAGATAAAAATATTACAATTATACAGATAATCTATTAAACCAGTTATGACTGAATTACAAAAATGGTTTCAGATCCAATTCATCAATGAAGCCAAAAGGTTTCAGACTATTCGGTCTGTGAATCCAATGTGTGTGAGTGAGCAGATGAAGATACTAGACAGGAAGTGATGTATGGGCCAGATCCACCCATCTCATCACTCTTTGAGTGCCCCAAGCTGATTGACTACTTCAACACTTTTTGACAGATTATTTCCATAGGTTATGACAAATCAATACAATGTGAAAAATATATAGACATTGTATACAGTATATTCAGTTTGATATACGTAGTGGATGATTGGTTAGTTGTTTCAGTAATTCAGTTAAGATTTTTTTCTCATTAGTACAAAATTCCATCAGTTTCACACACTCTCTTACACTTGCTAGAGACATGCCTGTCCTGCAATAACAAATTGTTTGAGCATTGAATAAGTCTGATATGTATCTGTTATAAGTACTGTGTGAACAAACTTGTTATTCCAAATCACTAGCTGTCTTTTCTAAATGGTTGTTAGTTTCATGAATAGGTAAAGCACATTGTATGGCTGCTTAGTTCAGAGACACAAATTTTGACAGCTTGCATTTTTCATACTTCTGAGTCAGGCACATAGTGCTACAGAGGTTTGGAGGGAAGATGAGTGTCAGTAGTAAATCCTGTAGAATTACTTTGTTTAAAACAAGGCATGTTTTAAATTGTCTTTTTTAGCAGCTAATTATTTTGACATTTCGCAGTCATTGGCAAAGATTTTACTAATAAGACAATATCAATCAACTATATAGAACAGCTGTGGGGAAAAATATTAAGTTTAACCTAGCACAGTGTAAAATCATGTATTTAGGAAGGAACAACCCCAAATGTAAGTATAGAATACATGGAGCTTGATTATTATCCACAGATGTAAAAAAAGACCTAGAAATATGGATCAACAAAGATCTAGAGTTCATTCACCACTGTGCAGTTACTACAAAAAAAAGCCTATGGCAGTTTGGCCTCTATTATGAGGAATATAAAAAGCAGGGAAAGGGATGTGATTGTGCCCCTTTATCAGTCTCTTATTAGACCACACTTGGAGTATGCTGGCTGTGTATGGCAGCCCAGACTGAAAAAAGATATGAGGCATTTGGAGGGGGATCCAGAGACGGGTGACAAGGTGGGTAAAAGGCTTGGAGTGCCTCCTCTATGTTGACAGACTGAGAGAACTTGGTCTGTACTCATTGCAGTATAGGAGAGATCGTGGGGATATGTGCCTGATTTATAGGGCCTGCAGGGCACCTGACATGTGGGAATGTTTAGGTTTAAAGGGAAGACCTAATATAGTTACAAACCGGGGCCACCAGTATCAACTTATAGGCGAGAAATACAACAAAAATCAGAGAGGAGCATGGTTTTCACAACATATAGTGGCTCAGTGGAATGCCCTACCAAGTGCAGTGGTTTCTAGTGAAACCATGAACCAGTTCAAGTCAGCCCTTGACAAATATAAAATTAATCTACTTCATCAGCTGAGTATATAAATTGTGCAGGATAATAATGGCCTAACGGCTAAAGTACCCGATTCCTTCCCATGATTCCTATGACTGTCCAGTGATGAACAACCACAAATTATGACAACTAAGACTGCTCACGTATTTTACACAAACATAAGTAGAGTTATTGATATGAAATTGGAATATTCTGCAAACTTGTTTTTTTCTGATTGTTACCTATACAACAGGGCATTTTTACAGCTGAGTTTGTTCACACATTGTGTTGCATATATGATCTGTAACAGAGTTGATACACAAGGGGGGGTAGAAAGGATGAGAAGGACTTGGCAAAGTTGGAGGAATGGTCAGATGTATGGCAACTTAGATTCAATGCAAAGAAGTGCAAAGTAATGCACCTGGGAAACAAAAACCCAGGAGAAGAGTACACAATAGCAGCGGAGGTACTAACAACAACAATAATGAAAAGGGACCTGGGGGTAATCATATCAGATGACCAAAAGGTGGGTAAGCAACATGAAAGGTCAGTAAGGAGAGCTGGGGGGATACTGGGATGCATAGGGAGGGGCATCACAAGTAGAAAAAGGGAAGTGGTTATCCCTCTGTACAGACAGTTGGTGAGACCCCATCTGGAGTACTATTTGCAGTTTTGGAGACCCCATCTATGCAAGGACATAGACATGATGGAAGCAGTCCAGAGGAGGGCAACTAAAATGGTGCAGGGTCTGCATCAGAAACCATATGAAGAGAGACTAAGAGAGCTTAATATGTATACCCTTGATGAAAGGAGGGACGGGGGGACATGATAGAAACTTTAAAGTACCTCAAGGGAATCAACAAAGTCCAGGAGGGTGGCATCTTTCAGAAAAAGAGATGTGCAAGAACAAGGGGCACAATTTAAAGACAGAGCGGGATGACTCAGGGGTAATGTGAGGAAATTCTTTTTCACGGAGAGAGTGGTGGATGCATGGAACCGCCTTCCTGGGGAGGTTGTGGGGTCTAAAACAGTGAGGGAATTCAAACATGCATGGGACAGACATAAGGCCATTATAGTGGGGGGTTGCAGGAAGTAGGCTGTTGGTTAACTAGAACCCGCAGCTTATCAAATAGGTTGGGAAATGGGCAGACTGGGTGGGCCAAGTGGTCCTTATCTGCCGTCAAAGTCTATGTTTCTATGTTGCAATATTGCAAGGAAGGAAGACACTTCAGATTTATTTTGTTCAACTTAGAATGAATTTTAGAATATATTCTGCTTTTCTTCAATTCATAGTGTTAATTTATTTATTTGAATTTTGGTAACCGGGTGAGCCCACTGAGACAGTACAGTCCTTTTTTCAGGGGGATACCCAAGAAAAGCAGTATAAAGACAATGACAAGGCAGGTACAATGGTTTCATTTACATCATTTACAATTGCAATTACACCATTTACAGTTACATTTACATGTTACATATACATAAGAAGTTCAGACAGTGTGAATACCAGAACATGAATGCAATCATCTGAAGCAGGTATATAGTGAAGAGGCAGATGACTGGAATTGAGGGAGGGAGAAACAGGACAAAGTAGAATGTGTTAGGGAGTTTCAGGAACTTAATGTGGAGTACAGTAAGTCTAAAAGGTGAGGTCATTACCAAAAATTATATCTGTATTGCATGACTGGATTTTCTGACTGCTCCGTGTACCACAGCTAATTCTCACAGATGATACTGCTCCCTACATTGACTCATACATAAGCAGTTATTCCACAATTGCAGGTCATGCAGTTTTTTTTTACTTTGCCTTGCTATAATAGTTCAATAATTTTAAGGAATTTATCATTAGATTTTTGCTATGGTCTGACTCTAAACTGAACAGAAATTCTAAAGGAGATATGTGCATTGTCTTATAATGGTTACTGTTTACTCCTAGCACAATTGCAAATTATGAAAGCTGAGGCTGTTACCGCACTGTGCCATTTAAATTTTTCAGATATTGCAAGTGCAGCTTTAGCCAATATGTTATATTCAACCCAAACAGAATGTTTTACTAGATCCATTGATTGTTTAATACAGTATTTTATTATTCAGTAATAACTGGCTTGTGTTTTTTTCCCATAGAAGGAACAAGTTATAATTTGCCGTTATAACCCATGAGTTGTGACAGCGAGCACATGCCACCTGCTCTTTCTCCTGCCTTGTGCTGCACATCAGCGCACACTCAGTTGCCAAAAGTGCCACAAAAATACCTCAAGAAACTCTGTCACGAGTGTGAAAGGGGCGGCACTAAAACAGCATTTTTTTTCACAACAAAACCATTTACTAATAATGTCCCCAAAGTGTCAAAATACAAACACTCCATAACCTTGTCTCTCTCTCTCCCTCTCTCCAATCTCCATAGGAACACAATGGATCCCTGACATCAGCAACCTAATTTACATATCACCATAGACACATCGAAGAAAACCTAGAACAAAACATACCAAAAACTAAAAACTGCACTACCAAACCGACTTTCTCAACACAAAAGTGCAGGTTTCTCTAAAGAGACTGACAAACAAGTAAAACAGTTCAACCAAATTTCCGTGTTGTTCTTTTCATGTTGCCATTTTTCCTTCTTACATCAAATACTGAACTATAAAAAAAAATTGCCTTCAAAGTACTTTACTAGTTGCATTTTGCTATCTAAATTATGACATAGTTCACAAGGTTCCAAAGTTTACAACACTGCCTTCAATAAAAATGTTCAATGTTCTTGGCAGCTCTGTGTCACACAACTTCTTTTTTCTCTTTGGGGTGAAAAAACACAAGTCAGCAATGCAACCACTGACAATTAACTGAACCACTAACAATTAAATATACAACAGTGCATGGGGGTGAGTGCATAAACCAGAAATTAATGCCCACCCTTGGTGTGGGATGCTTTTATAAACCCCTCGGGCTTTGCCCTTGGAGTTTATGTAGCATTCCACACCTTGGGCGGGCATTAATTTCTCATTATGCACTCACCCCCATGCATTATTGTATATTTAATTGTTAGTGGTTCAGTCACTGTCAAAATGATCTCTGTATTTCTCATAAACAATTTTGTCTCCTCATTGCACAACCTTATCTAACATTTAGTCACATAAATGTTACCAGTATTATTTACCACTTTCTGCTTTTCTGACTTGTTATATATTTAGTTACATTTTGATCTATTATTATTCCCATTAATTCCCAGAATTCATGACTTCTGATCTATTATCACTGACCCCTCATTGCATTCATTCCTTCTGATCTATTGTCACTTACCTCCAACATTAATGCTGTCTTCTGATATATCATTTCTTCCCACCCTCCAAACACTTTGTTGCCTTCTGATCTATCATGTACACTCAATTCCTGCTTTCTGATCTATTATATTTTACACCCCACTCCCAACATGCACGTTTCTCCCTTCTGATTTATTAACATCAAACCCAGCTGGGCATTTCTTACTTCTGCTCCATCGTCACTGAGAAACCCTCACCCTCTGCCCCTCAGCACACACACATTTCTTCAATCTGATCTATTATCTTTTATACCATCTTTCACCAAAACAGTGAAACCTAAAACCACAAAGACCATTACAGCAACAAAACTGGCAGTTCACTGTAATGGTTTTGCAGTACCTCAACACTGCTTCTCCCAGTGTTGTGCCTCCTCCCCAAAACAACTCCGACCTGGAGTTGATTATATTAAAATCCGGGGGGTGTGGTGGTGCAGCCCCCCACAAAAAAACATTGTTTTTCTGATGACACAATGCCAACTGTCGACATAGAGCCATCACTGTAATACCATTCGACACATTTTTTGTTGAACTGGCATGATGGAACCAGCCATCCAACGTCCTTTTGTCTGATACTATGTCATTAATCCACATGGTGCATTCCTGTCTTTAATTCTATTACTATGTGTCACCTTCCTACTTCCTCTTGTATTCCAGCATTCTAATATACTATAGGTTAATTCTGCCCCTTATCAAATTAGTTCTCTCTGATCTTTGATTTAGCTTAGATGGCCATGAGCAACATGTGCTGGCATGCTGACCTATTCATTTACCATCCTTTCAGTGAAGTTGTGCATTCTCAAACTTCTCTTAAATTATCCCATATTCATCCACCTTTATGCCATGCACCACTGATCATAGGTCTGCCATTAACAACCCCTCCCCCAATAATCTGGCTACAGTGTTAAGTGAACATATGTACATGTTCAGTATGAATGCTCATTATTTGCAGCATGTCACAACCATTCTATTGCATCTGACCTCTTCTATACTCACTACAAAATTAATGAGTTAGTATCCCATTTCTTATTCATGTCTGTTCTTCGATTACTGACACACATGTGACTACCCATTCTGCAATTCTGTTCATATTTTTAAGCATGTAGACACATACATAGAGAAACAGAATGCTTCTGCAGAAAAGGCCCTCTATATATTATATAGTCTGTATATATTAGATTTTGATAGACCACAATCTTACATAATGCATCCAGTCTACAGCAAATGTGTCTACCTCAGTAGCATGTCCACTGTAAACGTACAGCATTCTACTTGTCTCAACTGAGTGGTAAAGCAGTCTGCATGGATGTGTACATAAAAGTGGATGCATACATTGTGAAGTACAACAGATTGTATTCAAGGAAAGGTGCAAGTTATTGTATGTATTCGATTTTAGATGCATCAGACTGCATATATGCAGGTATAAGCTGATCATTGTATATATCAGTGTGAGTGTCTACAGTATTCTCAGCATCTGCAGTCATTTATGTTTGTCTATAATATAACCTGATAGATAAACTAACATTCATATCCTGTTAGTGACCAATAAACATAATATAGCTACACACACATACTGTATGTTTACATGTTACTGTTTCTACTGTATTTATGAAAAACACCCATTCATACAAATCACAACAGACAACAGGGGTGAAGGGTGAAAGAGAGGTTCCAGGAATATAACATTCTGATATGACTGGCAAGGATGAAGGGATTCTGCAGCCTTACTGATGAGGTCCACCAGACATAACCACTGCGCCTTCTTAGCATTATCTGCAGAATGCCTCTTTCAGTGTGCATTACTGCTGAGTGCATCATGCACAGTTTGTGGACCCAGACATGACTACCCATCATGACACATGGATTAAGTTTTATTTTATTTATTTATTTATTACAGTCTCAGAATTTGACATACCTTTGAGTCAGAGACTCATTTACAAAGGTTCCATGTCCAAAAGAAATCATAACAATTAGCTAAATACAACAATGTAACAAAAACATGACATGGATGTAACAAAAAAACCAAAAATAATAGAGCAGCACTTCCCACGGGGCATTCATCTCTCCAAAGATATATAAAGGCATATGTTCCTGAGGAGAGTGGTACTTGTGCATTCTTCACATCAAAAAAATGAACATATAACACAGCAAGAGTGTTTATCCAGCTAGATTACATATAATACCTACTGTCACCAAAAACTGTTTTGAAGGAATTAAATATACAGTATTATAAACTATGCATCTTGAGTCATCTCTGAGAATTAGTGGCACATCACTGAATGCATTATGACAATTAAAATTTGGTGTGCTCCCACAAAAAGCAAAAAATAAAACATTTGCTTTGCATGGTTTATTTACTCGATAAATGCAACCTGTTAGTATCAAAATTATTCATAGGAATCCTATTGATCCTTGTCCATTTGTTTGCTGCATTGGACATATAAATATGTGATCAGTAGCAAGTGAGTCTTTGCGTTTTATATGTAGGATGCATGCAACAAGCTTCCATGGCATCATCAAAGGCCCTGACTCACACTCCTTTGTCTATACAGTATACGACTACTTGGACAGATGAGTATCTTAACATATACCCATGATTTTGAGTTTTGTGTTCCATTATAGCATGTTTGCTACTTGAATAATATATGATAAAGAGCAATGTTACAATGCACATATGTGATTAGATTGGATTGAAATTAGATACTGAACTTAGTGGGATTTGAACCTAAGAAACTACATTTGTCCAGCTTTATACTATAGTTTCTGAACCTCACCATTTCAGAATGAAAAAAATAAATAAATGTTTCAGGCTTAGTTATACATTTCTTAGAATAATATTTCACAAACATAGCCAAGAAAGCATATCTATGAATTATCCCCACATCTGTCTAACTAATGGACTTCTCAAATTCACGTGCAAAAATTTATTCAAATCGTGAAATATACAAAACTGATAATTATAACAAAAGAATTAATAATGATTTAAAGGAAAACTACACCTTCATATACTATAAATGTAATGTCATCAGACAACTCTTCCTGTAGCTGTCAGAGATATATGTGATGCTTTTGTTTATTTTCTGCATTCATACTAGTTCCTGTAACTTTCCCAAGGGTCTCCATTTTCTGGTTGTTGAAATTTCATTGTCCATGACAGCTGCATTAGCATATGGGAACATGATGTGTCAGCACACTTTAGACTCTACAGTATACCTATCTGCTTATTTAGATTTCAACAAAACAAGTTGCAAAATGCAGTATGGTGTGAAATATTATAATACACATTTAGTTAGCTTTGCAACTGTCTGAGTTCTAACACAGGGTTTTCCCTGTAAACTGCTTTCAATTTGTGTATTTCCAGGGTGTTTTTGTTTTGCAGGATATGTGTACTTTCAGCATAGAGATACATGGTATAAATGGGTGATGTGACATCATGTTCTCATGGTCTAATTGTAGCTGTCATGGATAATGAGATTTCAGCAACCATAAAATGGAAATCTCCAGGATAGTTACAGAGGACTAGCATGAACAGTGAAAATAAACTAAAGCAAACACACATATCCCCATTGTCCCAGATGTCCCCCATCCCAAGGAAGACACAGACACTTTGATATTGTGGCTGCTCAGATCGGCAGTTAATTTAATTGTTGCATTAATTCAATACCAACATATTTCTTACATTCTCCATATCCATTCCATTTCTTAATCACCTTCTTTCTTTTAGTCATATTTACATAATTTACACCTTCACATCCGTATTATTTATATTTTTCTTTCTTGTGTTCCTTCTTCTTCCCCCCAGGTATAGACCTGGGAGTCCGCTTCGTCTCTTCTCTCTGGAGGTAACGGTGTAAACCGAGACCGCTTTTCTCCTTTAATTGTAGCTGTTGTTATTCTTACTTCTTTCCCCCCATTCTCCCCCACCCCTTTTACCCCTCCTACTTTATTTTCCCCACATCTCTCAGCCATCCACCTTGGCTGGCCTCCCCTTAACCGGGGCTCTTTTGTAAGCCCGCATGACCTGCCATCCACCTTCAGCAGTCCCATTATATTCCTCTATATCCATATCCAGGGCGGGTGGCAGGGAAGTTCAACAAACTTCAAGTAGCATTAAAAGAGGTCAAAAACCTCTGTGCAGCTTCTTAAGTACCCTTGCTTTTGGAAATGTCCCCTTATTCCTCTTTACCAGTCATCCTTTCCTTCTCTCCTTTTAGCCCCACCCTCGTGTGATGTCATCCCTATTGTCCATCTGGGCCCCTTCCCCCATCTGTCTGTCATCCTAACCCACCCCTCTCTTACCTTGGTTCCCTCCCCATGGGCACACTTGAGTGGGGAAGAAACAGAGAAGGGGACACTAAGATAACTGTGTCTGCCTTCTTTAAAGGCAAACCTTATTGTCCCAGATTCCCCCATCCCAAGGAAAACACAGACAATTTGATATTGTGGGTGCTCAGATCGACAATTAATTTAATTGTTGCATCAATTCAATACCATCAACCATATTTCTTACATTCTCCATATCCATTCCATTTCTTAATCACCCTCTTTCTTTTAGTCATATTTACATAATTTATACCTTCACATCCATATTATTTACACTTCTCTTTCTTGTGTTCCTTTTTCTTCCCCCCCAGGTGTAGACCTGGGAGTCCGCTTCGTCTCTTCTCTCTGGAGGTAACAGTATAAACCGAGACCGCTTTTCTCCTTTTATTGTAGCTGTTGTTATTCTTACTTCTTTTCCCCCCCATTCTCACCCACCCCTTTTAACCCCTCCTACTTTATTCTCCCACAGCCTGACTCCAGCTTGCATTGGAAGTCAGACCTTCTCCTCCTTATAAATTGTTTACCTGTCTGGCCATTCCTCAATAGCTCCCATAATTTCTGCAATGAACATGGCAATGCCCAATTCAGACAGATGTACTCTGATCTGTAAAAGGCATCAATGGCCACCTCTATACCCTATCGAATCACTTTCTCTCCCATAGCTATGAACAGCGATCCCACCCTCCTATTCATCTTCTGTCTTGCTCTGTCAATGGCCACATGTTTCATCTCTCCCCGCCATACCCTCTGTGGTATCATATCCGACCATACCACAGTTAGGTGTGGCCACCATTGTTTTATCACTTCCATGTCCTACTTAAGTTGTAAAAATATATCCAACCAGGGCCTGGACCCTATGTCATTTCCCCCAAAATGATTAACAAAATCCAGGGCTGGTCTCAGCCACTTTTCCCTCAAGGTCAGTAATAATTGGGCCCAATTCATGCCCCAATCCCTGTCCAGAAGAGTCTACAGTGTCTGGGGTCTTGGTAGAGTTGTTTTCCCCCTACCTTCTGTGATGCGCTCCTTTACACCCAATAAATGTATGAGTGCCCACATATCCATACCTCCATTCAGCGGTGTCCAGGCCCTGGATAAACAAGAATAACAAAAACCATAATTGTGCCACCTTCTGCCACCTTGACCCTTACCTTTCTTACCCCTCCCCCTCTTAATACCTGTAAAATAAAACAAAATAGTTAGCATGGGTTGCCAGTCAGAGGCCTTATGTACCTTTTGTAACATTCTGATTTCTATCAGCCTTTTTTTTGTATTTGCCCCCCCATGCCCCCTGAGGCTGCTAATTGTGATGCTGCTCCAATCCTAAAGGAGTGTGATGAAAAACCCACTGGGTCCTCCCCTAGAAAACCCACATCCTTCTTTAGTACAGCTATGATCTGATAGCTGGTTACCAGCTTCCCATCACCATGGGTAAACAATCTTTGTCCCACTCCATTGTTTTGTACTGCTGTGTAAGCCCACAGAGCCTGTATTGGACATATCCTGTGGTTCTCTTGTTTCAATAGCTTGATATTGCAACCTTTTCCTGTTTGGTCTGTTTTGGAAGACTGTAATTGGATCATCACCCTTTCTGATGTCCAGGTCACATCATCCCACCCTATCCCCCTTGATCCCCCAGATCCCCCTTATCCCACAGCTTCACTCACCCATAATGCGCCATGGTACATGACCATAAATATAGCCTGGAACAGAATCACCTCCTCCCCTGATTTACAAATCCATGGGAGTGCGTCCCCTGATCTTGCTAACAGATGTTCTGACACTGGCTTCCTATCATCTGCCTCTTTAGGTCTTAATCTCCACCACCCTTGCATCATTCTCTGAACTAACATGGTCTTTGTGGGGTCCTTCCACCATTTTAAATTGCACACAATACTGATAGCTGCTAGCTGTATTCCCATCATGGAGTGGGCCGTCCTTTTCTCCCAAATGTTGTACTATGTATTTTCCTAATTGGTCATCCGTGGCTGTCCCACTTACCTGCATGTGGTGCACTTTTCTAAATGCTGTGGAAAGCTCACCACGCCCCCTCATGTGCCCTCAGGGTCCGAGGTGACCAGGAGTTCTGAAATAGCAACTCGATCCTTCCAGCCAATCTCCCATACATACTTCAGTATAGGTGTTTTGTGTTCTTCTGCCCTCGGTGCAATGGCTCAGAACCTGTCCAGCTGCAGATGGGCGAGGCTGTCAGCCACTGTGTTCTGTAATGCTTCTATGTGTTAAGCCCTGAAGGACATGTTTAACTTCAAGCCCTGCAGTACTAACTGTCTTAATGCTCTCAACACTGTATCTGAAGATTCCCTTCTATTGTTCAATGCATCTACCACTGCTCTGTTGTCACACCAGAATGTCACCTTTTGATTTCTCAGCTCTTCCCTCCAAATCAGTGTGCTCACCCATATCAGCAATATCTCTAATAAGGTGATGTTCTTTGTTAAACCTTTTTGTCCCCATTCATCCAGCCATGCTTCCAAGAACCACCTCCCCCAAAGTAGCCTCCCATGCCCAAACCTCCCACAACATCAGTGTATAACTCGAGGTCTGTGTTGTAGACCCACTCTTCCTGCCATAGGGATATTCTGTTACACCAACTAATGAACTCTCCCCAAATTTCCAGGTCTGCCTGTGTGTCCTTGTCTAGATCAACAAATGATGTGGCCGGGTGATACCCTGTGTAGCCAAAGCTAACCTTCTTGTGAAAACCCTGCCTGGTCCTATTGCCCAGCACACGAAGTTGAGGTGGCCGATTAACTGTTGTACCTGTCTCAACTGTACCCACCTCTTCCCCTTTCTCTCCATTAATAGTTCTTTCAGTTTCTGTACTAAGTGGAAGATTTTCTGACATGCATCTATCTCAATGCCCAGGAATTCCATGACCCTGCTGGGCCCCTCAGTTTTGTCAGGGGCTAATGGTACCCTTACAGTAGGTCTTGGCACAACCACTGGAATTCCACCAGCATCTTTTCTGTCTCTTGTTGTCTGTTGCCTATCAGTAGGAAGTCATCCAAGTAATGTATAATTGACCTGTGGCCTGTTTTCTGTTGGAAAACCCATTGAAGGCAGGTGCTCAACAGCTCAAAGGTAGCACAGGCCATCGAGCACCCCATCGGCATGGCTTTATCAAAACAGTACTGGTCATCTATCTTGAAACCCAACAGATCCCAATCTGCCGGGCTGACCGGTAATAACGTAAAAGTGGATTTGATGTCGGTCTTCACAATCCATGCTTCTGGGGTTGCTATGATGATCTGTACCGCCTCCTCGAGGGTCGTATAATGGACCTTGCTGTCCTCCTCTGAGATATAATAGTTCACTGACTCCCCATCTGGATAGGACAGGTGGTGAATAACTCTGTACTCCCCTGTCTGCTTTTTTGGTACTAAACCCAAAGGAGAGACTCTTAAATTGTGCAGCGGCGGGACCCTGAAAAGGCCTGCTACCCTCCCTGATGCTTTCTCTTTCTGAATTTTCTTCCAGAGGATGTCTTCCTTCCCTTTAACCAACCCTAAATTCTTTGCTTCTCTGACCACCCTGGGGCCCTGAAATTGTAAACTGAAACCCTGTCTAAATCCCTGCACCAGTTTATCCCTTGCTCTCTTATCTGGGTATGCCTGTAACAGGTGTCCAAAAATTTTTGTCCTTAAGGGGGTCCTTGTCAGGCCTTCCATCCCATACCCCAAAGAGCTTGCCCTTTCTCTCCCCTCAGAAGGACTGCCCCCCATTAAACCCCCTCACCCTGAACCCCCTGTTCCATGCTTGTCTCCTGAAATTCATCTGGCCCCTCGAAAGTTCTGCCCTGCAAACCCTTGGCTCCCCCCAGCCTGTCCCCCATTTGTCCAATTGGTCTGACACTTTGCGGCCAGGTGAGATCCCCTACATTTTGAACATGCAAGCCGAAATCTACATTGCGGCCAAGTGCATAAAACCCTGTTGTAGGTCAAACAGCATTTCTGTATTAAGGTAGTCTTCTTCCCCCCTTCTCAATCTGGAGTGGATTGGTCAGTAACATAATCTGTCCATAAATCTAATTTCTTTGTATCCCACTGTACATTCCCATAGGTCACCATCCATTGCCTAAAGAGCTCATTGTAATATAACCACCAAAACCAACCTTAGCCTTTCCCTGTGGATGATCAGGGAATAGGTAATTAATGGTATTCCTAACTCCAGCTTCTTTTCTATCACTATCGCTGAATAGGTGGCGAAACCCACAAACCACCCATCCCATGTCTTACCTTTTGTGAATTTTTCCTCCTCTTTTTTTTCCCAGAAGCACCACTGCTCCTGCCATTTCACTTTTTCCCATGCTCTCCTTCTCAATATATTTCATGATTGCTTCCCTGCTCACCAGGGCGAATATGTCCACATATTCTCTTTTCCAAATTTTTTCCTTTGTAGTGAGTGGAACATGCTCGTCTATTCTCATTCCTGGAGACCCTATCTCCCTCGTTCCCTCACCCCCCAAACTGGGGGTGTCTTTCTGACCTTCTTCCCCCTGCCCCCCCTTTCCTGTTTTTATGTCCTTTAATGCCTTCTCAGACTGGCCTAATCCCTCTGATCCTATAGCCGCAATCATTTGTTCGATGTAATCTTTAATGGAGCCCCCCCTCATTCACTCTGTTTTTACCTGTTTGTAGGTCCAGCTCCAGAAAAGGAGCCATTCCTGGGACAGCCCCATCGGGTATGCTGGGCATCGGGTAGCTGGGTGATACTGGGCTTGGCAGTGGCAAGGGCAGTGGAGCTGGAGGTACACTGGGTACTGGCACTGGGACCGGGAAGGGTTCCGGTTGCAGAATTGGCATTGGGGATACCAGAGCAGGCCCCACCCTGACAGGGCTGGCTGGTCTGGTGGGCCGCCTGGGGCTCCTGGGCCATGGTGGGGGTCTTTTTCCCGTTTTCCTTTCCCCCGCCCATCTGACTTCCACTTCTCCCCTTGTCTGTTAGGCTCCAAACTCTCTACCAGCTCCCACACCTTGTTGGCTTTTGCTGCCAAATCCAGTATGGCATGACAAGCCTCCTCCTTGGATGGTCTGCTTTTCTTGGGTGCCATGGCCTAGCTGTCAGGAAACAAAATTGCTGTAAAAACATAATTAACATGGTTAGCTGTTTGCACCCTTCCTTCTCCTCTTCATTCCATTCTGCACTTCTTTGGGCCCTCTCCTTTCCTTCTTTTTTTTTTATATACTCCCCGGCTCCCTACCGGTGTTCCTCCTCGTTTATATCCCCCTCACCCCCACCCTTCTGTTTAGGTTACCATCCACTTGTCTCCCCTTATTTCTCCTTTGTCCCTCCTGGTGATGTAATGCAGTCATGCCTCCCCCCTCTTCCTTTCCATCATCCTATCCTTCAGGCGGCCCTCCCAGCCGTTGGCTGCCTGTTCTGCCCTGGGCTCTCTGTGCCTGTATTTATGTCCATCTCCAGGGCTGCTACTGATTGTAGACACCCCTCATGTTCGCTAACCTTACCTTCTTGCATCCCTGTCCCAGGTTGTCTCTCAGTAGAGTCATTATGCCATGGCCAGTATGCCCCAGGCTGTCAGTCCCCTTGTTATCAATTAAAGCATAAATTTGTAATGCTTATTAATATACTACTGTAAGCAATTTACTAATTTCAGAAAGACATTTCAAAACAAGAACCATTTATAACATTCTTGGTTTGTACTTAGAACTGGTTCTATCTGGAACCAGAACAGGTTGCCCCATCTCCAATGACTGCTAGAATGCAGTACATATTTCTTTCAATATGACAGGAATGCCAAGTACATGACTGAACCCTTTGGCGGCGCCCTTTTTCGTTCCTTTTTTTTTTCTTTTTCCCTTCTGAGCTCCATCCTATATCCCTGGGAGACATTGTGTGCATCATGAGACTGACCCTTGCTATCCTCTGCCCAGTTCCGCACCTGCCTCCCCACATGGCTTGGCCTAGCATGAGCCTGGGTGCTTGCCTACCTGTCCGCTCACCTCCTTTTTCATTTATGCTGGGCCCACCTCCTTTTTGCTTTTCATGGGCCCTCCTTGCTATGGACACCTCTTAGTGGCTTGATGTTACCTACCCCCAGCGGCTCGTAGGCCCGGGACAGGAAAAACCCACCTCAGGCACCTCCCTCCCCGCCCGTGCTGGATCACCTCGCAGATTCTTATTTATTTTTTATTTTTTTTGTTTCCCTAGACACAAAATCCTTCCCGCTAGTCCCATATAATACTCCCCAGGCCTACTCCCACTTTGAAGGCTGTGAAAGGTGCCCTCCAGCACAGCTGTCTGCCAGCTCCCCCATGCCTGAGAACTCCCCCTCCCCCCAGGAGCCACTGGAAAACACATACCGCTGGGCCCATCTCGCCCCTCTCGGTTTATTGCTACCCTGGTCCCCTTCTGTATCTCCATCCAGGCTTCTTTTGCCACCGGGTGATCTACTGCCCTGCTCCAGAGCCCAAGCACTGGCCCCCCTCACTGTAAGTCCCTCTCGGCCTCCCACAGGCTTCCCAGCCCATGCTCCCCACGCTCCCAAAATGGCATGCTTCTGTGATCTCTGCAGTCCCTGCTGATTGTGGAGCATTCTCCCGGGTGCAGATATCACCTGCAGGACATAAAACAAATCTCTTAGCCTTTGCTGGCTCGCCACTCACTTACCACCACGTGGTTTCAACCCAGTACCTCCAGCTCCAAAATCAGTGCACATGCAGTACTATCTCCATTCTTTGTCGCCATTCATCCCCCTAGTCTGGCTGCCCTGTTCATCTCTCTAACCCCCTGTGCAACCATTGGGCCTGTTTCAGACCCCTGTAGCCGTGCCTGGCTGAAAATTTTCATGTTCTCTACTGCACCACACGCTGGCTACAGCAGGGCATTCTCTCAGTCCTTCTAAACTTCGGTTTTATCACAAAGCGTCTCGTCCTACGACCAACCACCCTGGACACAAGGAATCATTTATAATTCACTTTGTCCCAAGCCAGTCATCTTAGCTTACCTAGTCCTCTGTTGTTCTGCTTCCTCCACGTGGTCTAGGCCTTCCTCACTGCATCTCTTTTTGTACCACACTACGTCCTTGCATGTTTTTAAAACCAAAACCCCCCCTTTTTTTTAAACTGTAGAATTATTCTAAGTGTTCGATATTTCACCGCAAAAAAAACAAAAACAAACACCAATCTGACTATGCTGCTAACAGCCGTGAAATTTCAACAAACTGCAAGTAGCATTAAAAGAGGTCAAAAACCTCTGTGCAGCTTCTTAAGTACCACTGCTTTTGGAAACCTCCCCCTATTCCTCTTTACCAGTCATCCTTTACCTCTCTCCTTTTAGCCCCACTCCTCTTGTGATGTCATCCCTATTGTCCATCTGAGCCCCTGCCCCTCATCTGTCTATCATACTAACCCCATTCTTCTTACCTTCGTTGCCCCCGGCAATCGCAGGTGGAAGGGAAGGAAACAGGGAAGGGACACTAGGACAACTGTGTTTGCCTTTTAAACGGCAAACCTCATAATCTACTGGAAAACAGTTGTCTGTTGACAAGGAAACAAATAAAATTTACAAGATATGAGGGTGTAGTTTTCCTTTTAAAACAATTCTTTCAGGACAGCATACACCATGAAACAACTGCTACCACCCTACACCCCCCCCAGCCAACTGTGAACCTACAACACAGTTTCAGCCAGAATTAGATATTATAATATGTTCAACTGTAGAACAATAACACATTTTTAAAAGCATAAAATTGTAGATATTTGGAGCTGTGTGCTACAACCACACATCAGTGAAGCTTCCAGGTTGGGGTGGGGGTGTGCTGCTAATTGGGTCAGCTACCTGGGTCAGTCACAGTGTAAACCCAGAGATATATACAATCCTGTAGCCAGTGTATAAGAACAAGTCTGCACTCTTTAGCATTAGCTACCAGTAATATGTATTTAGAAAATAACAAACAGGATATCTAAAAGAACCATGGTAGCAGTCTAAATGTTGTGCAAACTGGGTGTCTCAATCACCAATGGGCTTTTATTTTCTAAATAAAAGTTACTAATAGCTAAGGCTAAAGAGTGCAGACTCATTCTTATGCACTCTTCACAGAAGTGCATCCATCTCTGGATTTACACTAAAATTGTAAATCATCTGTCATTTACAGTATATCTAGTGAGCGGCTAATAAACCTTAACTGACACCCCCCATACACACCACCATTTACATCAAGTAAGTGACTCATACACATCACAGGCACCCCCTCAGCCCATCTCCCTAGACATCATCAACCCAAGACACACACAGCATATACATGGACTTCTCATTTTGTGTTTGAATATCCCATTTATAAGGAAACCGAAGATGATACATTCAGATTCATAAGGAGGGATGCTGCCAGTCCACCAAAATGTAAAAGAATGACAGGTTTAGGTATTTCACACCATCACAACCTTATTAAGTCAGGCAGATCTTTGTTAACAAACAGGTGCACAATGAGGGTCTGGTCATCAATTAGTGAGTAATTAAAAAATTAACAGTAATGAAAGTATTTGCCTTGAATTGTGCTTTGGAATAGATAAATCAATCCACATCACAGTACATACAATTAATGTGTTGTAAGCATTAACACATGAAAACCAGCAGAGTGTAATTACAACAAATGCGGGCAAGCTGTAAAATTTCATTTTATTAGTCATTGTTACACAAATTTATCAGCAAACTATTTGGGGGAGATGAATCCACAAAAGAAGAAGGAAACCAATTTGGTTCTCAAGCACAGTAGCAGAAAAGGTCAGAGACAAAGGGCTGGCCTTCAGGAAATATAAGGGAACGCAGCAGGATGAAAATAGGGAGGCATACCAAACTTCCCTATGGGAAACAGGGAAGGCAGTAAGGTAGGCAAAGGCCCAAACTGAGGAAACACTAGCACAAGCAGAAAAAGAAGGTGACAAGACTTTCTAAAGATACATTAGTGAAATGAGAAAGTACAGAGGGGCTATTGCTAAGATCAAAGGGGATAAGGGGAGCATATGAGGAGGAGGACCATGTAAAAGCATCTATCCTAAATAGATACTTCTGCTCAGTATTCACTGAAGAGAAGGTAGGGCAGGGCCCACAGCTCTGCACCATGGACATGGGGGGGAGGTGTGCACTAGTCCCTTCACAAAAGGAAGGGTCCTACAAGAGCTTGATAAGCTCAGGGTGGACAAGGCAATGGGACCTGATGGCATACATCCCAGGGTACTAAAGTAGCTAAGGGTGGAACTTGCAGAGCCATTATCAGAACTGTTTAGTGAGTCTCTGAGCACAGGAGAGGTCCCAGAAGACTGGAGAAGGGCTCATGTGATCCCGCTTCACAAGAGTGGTAGCAGGGAGAAGGCAGGGAACTACAGACCAGTCAGTCTTACCTCAATAGTGGGCAAGATTATGGAGACACTCCTTAAGGAAAGGATAGTGCAACACCTGGATTCCATAGGAGCACAGGATCCAATACAGCATGGGTTTACAAAAGGAAAGTCCTGTCAAACTAATCTCTTAGATTTCTTTGACTGGGTAGCCAGAGTGGTGGACCAAGGGGGAGCAGTTGATGTTGCCTACCTTGACTTCAGCAAAGCTTTTGATACTGTTCCACATAGAAGATTGATTAATAAGCTGGGTATGGCTCGAAGTGGGTCAGGCGTTGGTCAACTGGGTGGCAAACTGGTTGACAGGCAGAAAACAGAGAGTGGTGGTAAATGGTATACAGTCAGAAGAGATGCAGGTCACAAGTGGGGTACCTCAGGAATCAGTCCTGGGGCCAGACCTCTTCAATATCTCCATCAGTGACATTGCAGATGGACTGGAGGGTAAGGTTTGTCTGTTTGCAGATGACACCAAGATCTGCAACGGAGTAGATGATCCAGATGGAGTGGGCAGAATGAGAAGAGATCTGGATAAAATAGCAAAATGGTCGGAAGAGTGGCAACTGGGGTTTAACGCAAAGAAGTGCAAGATCATGCACATAGGGAAGAGAAACCCTGAAGCCACCTATAGGCTGGAAGGAGAGTTGCTGGCAGTCACAAGAAAAGAAAGAGACTTGGGCATCATCATCACTGATGACCTGAAATCATCCAAGCAGACCTCTAAAGCAGTAGGTAAGGCTAGAGGGATGTTGGGGTGCATCAGTAGGGATATCACAAGTCAGAAGAGGGAGGTAATAATCCCTCTTTACAAGACAATGGTTAGGCCCCATCTGGAGTACTGCATACAGTACTGGAGGCCACACCTTCACAAGGACATTAACCAAATTGAGGCAGTCCAGAGAAGGGCAACCAAAATAGTGCAGGGACTGCATCAGAAAACATATGAGGACAGATTAACTGAACTCAATATGTATTCCCTAGAGCAAAGGAGGGAGAGAGGTGATATGATTGAAACATTCAAACACCTTAAGGGCATTAACAAGGTGAAAGAGTCTAACATGTTTCAATATAAGAAAAATAGCAGGACAAGAGGACACAGCATGAGATTAGAGGGAGGCCGATTAAGGGGTAATGTGAGGAAGTTCTTTTTCACAGAAAGGGTGGTGGATGCATGGAACGGCCTACCTCAGGAAGTGGTGGATATGAATACAGTGCAGGGCTTCAAACAGGCATGGGATAGGCATAAGGGAGCAATACAGATGAGTATGAATAGATAGACCATTCACAGAGCAAAGGCCTATGGCACATTCATAAGGTAGAAAAATAAATGGGCAGACTGGATGGGCCTTGCGGTCCTTATCTGCCATCAACTTCAATGTTTCTATGTTACTTTTACCAGTCAGTATTAGTTGTACGGGGCTCTATCATTTAATCTTCATGCATCTTATCAGATTCAGAACATTTGTCATTATTACCACTAGCAATGGGGCAAAATGATATGGAACAGTATATATTTCATCAATCTGATCCATGTCATGTTCATCATGTTCATAAAAACTGTCCATGACTTCAATAATTATTTATTTAATAATGCTTGTGTGACAGAACAGTGAGTGCATAGAACACGTGAAACTCACAGCTGTGTGAGTGGCTTTTCTGGTTGTGATGTAATCATACTGGCACATGCACACCAAACTGTCACTGAACTCGCCAATGAAACAAACTAAAAACAGAAACTGTGAGTGGAAATAAATAAAAACAAAGAAACAGACAAGTTTAATTTAATTATTAATTAACCCATAACCAACGTCAAGTGCAACCGCAGTGTGTTTTAGTGGATTCCTTCTTCAAGGGCTCCTGCCCTTAAAATATATTGTATTCTATGTCCCTTGCTGTGTGTGCATGGTTGCGCTATATTGTTCGGTCAGGTTGTGGTAGTTGCCAGTGAATGTCCCCTGTCGTCATGCGCCCCAATGTACTCTGTATCATCAGCAGTGAAAGTGCTCTGAAATGTGGCTGGAGCCATAAAGATGAATGCCATGGTCAGTGCAGAAGAAGCAAGCACTCTTCCTCCCTCTCCTGGTCCCCAACACCAATCCTGGGGACCATAAAGCAACTGCAGCAGCAGCAGACTGGCAACTGGTGGGCTCCACTGAGCCAGGAGACCTCACACAAGATGGTGTGGATTACATAAGAAATGTTTAAATTAGAAAGATGTTCAACATATACTACTTGTCCCTGGATCCACTTTCCTCAATAATTCACGCCATACCTTATTTGTTCGGTGCTCAGTCGACCATATTTTATTATTAGCACTATCCTGTCTTTACATTCCTACACTTGTTATTTCCTCCAAATCGTATATCATCATGACAATCTTTGCATTTTCTTTAAATCCTTGAATTCCATCCTATATGCTCATCTTGCTTCCCAGATGTACACCTGGAGTCATCCTTTTTCAGTGTACATCTCTTCTGCTGGGTGGGTGCAGATGTACACCCGTAGCCCTCCTTTGGAGCCCTCCGGATGTACAACCAGAGGCACCTATCCTCCCAGCCTCAATGTACATCCAGGCCAGGTTCATCCCCTACTGCCCTTCCCCCCTTTTCCCTTTCTCCCCTGCTCCCCTTTTTGTCCCTCCACTGCCATCCACCTTTGGCAGTCCTCTAGCAACTCTTTTTCATCCTCTTGGTTCTGCCCCTACAAAAAACTGCTGTCCACCTTCAGCAGTCTACCAGGATACTTTCTCCCAGCTTCATCAATATTCTCACCCCTTTTTTTTTGTAGATTTCTCACTTACCTTTCTTCCCCTTGTTATCCGATTTTTCTTCTCCCTGTTAAATGGATGGGTGGGTGCGTGGGCAAAAACACCAGCTAGCAAAATTTGTGAAGAGTCCCTGCTCTGTGCAGCCTCTTTTAAACCCCTCCCCCCTTCCCCCTTCTCTCTCCCCTCTGCCTTGTCCAATCAGCTCTTATCTTGTCTTCCCTTTCTCCACCCCTTTTTGTGTCACTCAAATTAATCTCCACCCCATTTTCTTTTGTTCCTTCAACAACCCCCCCTTAACTAACTCCCCGCCCCTTACTTGCCTGACTGAGCACCTGTCCTTGGGTCAGGTGACCTCGGACAAATGGTCATGCCTTTTATTCAGGCAAACCTCCTTGTCCCTGGATCCCCTTCCCTCAATGATTCACGCCACACCTTATTTGTTGGGTGCTCAGTCAGCCATATTTTATTATTAGCAATATCCTGTCTTTGCATTCTTATTATTTCCTTCAAATTGTATATCATCATGACAATCTTTGCATTTTCTTTGAATCCTTGAACTCCATCCTCTATACTCATCTTGCTCCCCAGATGTACACCTGGGGTCATCCTTTTTCAGTGTCCATTTCTACTAAAGGGGTAAATCTTCCAAATTTAGGATACCACAATGTCATTATGAGTGAATTTAAGGTAACTGCAGGTAAAAATGTTTTAAAAAATCTTACCTCTGTTATAAAAAGATGTTAGATAAAGTCTGTGCCCTATGTCTATACCAAATAGCCCTTATACCAGATGTAGATTCAGCCATAGATGATTTTTCTAAATCTTTTTTAGAAGCCTGTAATGAATGTGCACCCCTTAGAACAATAAAAATTAAACCACATTGCTTTCCATGAATGACTGCCCCTAAAAAAGTATTACTGAGGGGAAAACTTAGGTTATGGAAAAAAACTAATAAAACACTAGAGCAAAACCTTTGGAAAAACTTTAAGAAAGTAAGAAATTCAGTCAAACATGAGATTAGGAAAATAAAAGGGCTTTATTACAGACAGAAAAGAAACATAGAAACATAGACTTTGACGGCAGATAAGGACCGCTAGGCTCATCTAGTCTGCCCATTTCCCTACCTACAGGATAGGCCACAGATCCTAGTTAGCCAACAGCCTATTTCTTCCTACCACCCACAAGAATTGCCTTATGTCTGTCCCATGCTTTCTTGAATTCTCCCACAGTTTTAGACCCCACAACCTCCTCAGTAAGGCTGTTCCATGCATCCACTACCCTCTCTGTGAAATAATACTTCCTCACATTGCCCCTGAACCGCCTCCTTCTATCTTTAAATTGTGTCCCCTTGTTCTTGCAAGTCTCTTTTTCTGAAAGATGCTACCCTCTTGGACTTTGTTGATTCCACTGAGGTACTTAAAAGTTTCTATCATGTCCCCACTCTCCCTTCTTTCCTCAAGGGTATACATATTAAGCTCCTTTAGTCTCTCCTCATACGGCTTCTCTTGCAGACCCTGCACCATTTTAGTTGCCCTCCTCTGGACTGCCTCTATCCTGTCTATGTCTTTGCGGAGATGGGTCTCCAGAACTGGACACAGTACTCAGATGGGGTCTCACCAACTGTCTGTACAGAGGATAACAACTTCCTGTTTTCTGCTGATGATGCCTCTCCCTATACATCCCAGTATACCCCCAGCCTCCCTACTGCCTTCTCACATTGCTTGCTAACCTTAAGGTCATCTGATATGATTATCCCCAGGTCCCTTTCCTTTTTGTTGTTGTTACTACCTCCCACCCATTGTGTATTCTTCCCTGGGTTCTTGTTTCCCAGATGCATTATTTTGCACTTCTTGAATTGAATCCTAGCTGCCATACTTCTGACCATTCCTCCAACCTTGCCAAGTCCTTTTCATCCTTTCCACGCCTCCTTGTGTATCAACCCTGTTGCAGATCTTTGTGTCATCTGCAAAAGGCATACTTTCCTTCCAGTCCCTCTGCAATGTCACTGATGAAGACATTAAAAGGACTGGACCCAATACTGAACCCTGCGGTACCCCACTAGTAACCCCCTTTCTTCAGAGTGGACTCCATTTACAATTACCTTCTGTGTCCTGTTGTCCAGCCAATGTTTTACCCAGGCTACCACCCTGGGTCCCACTCCCAGGCTGGTTAATTTGACTATTAATCTTTGTGTGGGACTGTGTCAAATGCCTTGCTAAAAATCTAGGTAGGCCATGTTCACAGCCCTCCCTGGTCTACTACTTTGGTCACCCAGTCAAAGAAATCTATTAGATTCGTCTGACATGACCTTCCCACTGTGAACCCATGCTGCCTTGGGTCCTGTGCTCCACTGGCCTCTAGGTACTCAACTATTCTTTCCTTCAGAAGTGACTCCATCACTTTCCCTACCACAGAGGTCAGACTGACAGGTCTGTAGTTTCCTGCCTCTGTCTTGGTCCCACAAGAACACATAGAAGCCAAAACATTACTGGAAGTTAATCAAGAGCCTTTTAAACCCAGGGCGGTGTCAAAAAGGTATACCCTTAACAGAAAACGAAGAATTTGTTGCCCAGGAAAGGGCTGTGGAGATTCTAAATCATTATTTTATAAACCTTCCCGACCTTGACAAAGGACTGGATAATTTACATCCAGATTATAATAGTGATCTCATGGAGGACCAATGTAAAAATACTTCAGTTCCAGATTTCAGATTTAAAATTATTAAACCAAGGGAGCTGCTCACAGAAATAAACAAACTTAAAAATAATAAAGCTAGTGGTATGGATAACATTCAGGTCTGCTTTTTGAAAGACTCAGCTGTGGAAATTTCTAAACCACTCGCAAATTTGTTTAATATGAGCCTAACCCAGAGGATCTTCCCCAGCAAGTGGAAAAGAGCAAAAGTTATCCCCATTTTTTAAAGGAGTAGATTCTTCTAACCCCCTCAAACTACAGGCCCATTGCCCTGTTATCGATCATCTCGAAGTTGATGGAACACCTAGTCCACTCCCAACTTATAGGGAATTTGGAGAAATATAAAAGGATAACTCCAGCACAATACAGGTTTAGGAAAGGGTGATCCACGAAGACCTCGCTCAAAGACTTTTTTGACTAGTTGGCCACCCCTCTTGGAGAGGGTCAGTCCATGGATGCGGTCTTTGTGGACCTGTTCAAGGCTTTTGATTTGGTAGAGCACAGCAGGCTCCTGATCTGCTTGGAAGCGACTGGAGTAAAGGACAAACCACTGGCTTAGTTCAGCTCATACCTAGAAAATCGCTCCCAAATGGTATCTATTGGGAATGTAAACTCAGATCAGGCATCAATTACCAGGGGCGTACCTCAAGGATCTATACTGGGCCCTTTAATGTTCTTAGTGTATATGAACAGTCTTCCTAGATCTGTCTATTATACACATATAACATTATATGCTGACGATACTGTAATAATAGTGGAGGGAATAAATTCCCAAGTAGTCGAGACTAAACTCCAGGCTGATTTCAATAGGTTGGAATGGTGGTTCTGAGCCCCTGAAAATGTAGACTGAAACCTTTGGAAAAACCCTCCCTCAATACCCTTGTGGCCTCCTGGTCCAGGTAATTGCTCATCCAGTGATGTGAAATTTCTAACCTTATAGGTGTCTCTGCCATCTGGTACTTTATCCCTCTTTTTGATCTGCCCCTCCTTTATCTATTCTCTTGCCCGAAACCCCCCCCTGAAACCCCGACCTCACCCCCCCATGCCCCCAAATTGTCCCCTGAAGCCGGCCTGAAAGGACTGGCTCCAAAAACTAGTCCCACTGCCCTTGTTCCCATAAGACTTGCATCTGGACACCGAATAAGACTCAGCGCACTTGGAGCAGGTGTGTTTGAACTGGAAGTTCAGCCAAGAACATTGTGCTCTGTTGTACCCCCAACAACACTTCTGTAACACACACACACACACACACACACACACACACACACACACACACGCTCCTCTGGCCCATTCTCCATTGCTCCCTTCCGGCACTGTCATGGTTTCAAACCACAGGTCAGAGTGCCTCACGTCCCATCTGACATCTCCATGTGTGGTCATCCTCTGCCGGAACATCTCATCATACTGCATCCAGTTGGGGCCTCCCCTCATTTTATAAGCTCTGCACACTGTGAGTGAGTAGGCCAGGAGTAGCGTCACCAGCTCTGGTAACCTCTCCTGCATGATGGCGCTGTAGTAAGTGAAATCCACTGACCACACGTCCCATGTCTTTTCTCAGAGACTCCATGCCTCCTCCCCCCTACCCAGCAAAACCAGAGCTGCTGCCATGTCCTTTTTCCCAAAACTTTCTTTCTCTTCATACTTTTTTTACCTCTTCTTTATTTACTAAAGTGAATATATCGACATATTCCCTTTTCCATATCTTCTTTGTAGCCAGTGGCACATGATCCCCAATTCTAATACCCGGAGTGCCTATCTCCATCCCCAAACCCCCCCATGCTTCCTGCCCCTCCTGCATCTGTTCCCTCCTCCCCTGCCTTACCCGTCTTGCTTTCGCTCAGTACCTTCTCAAATTCCCCAATACCATTCTCTCCCATGGAACCTATCATCTGTTCCATGTACTCCTCTATACTATTCTCCAAAGTCACATTTACTGTACCTGGTCTTGAAGATGCCTGCAGTGACACTGGTTAAGGCTATATTGGCTGGCTTGGAGCCTCGTTGTTCTGAAGTGGAGCTGGCTGAGGTGTAGCTGAAGGCAGAGGAGCCCCGTAAGGGGCCAGTGGCTGCGGTGGGGTCAGCTGCAGCTAGGGTGGTGGCAGTGGAGGCAGGAGGGGGATTGTGGGTTGGGGTGGTACTGGCCCTGCTGGTTCCAGGACCAGAGGGGCTGCCTCCCTCAGTTGCTTCTTCCCTCTTCCTGCCCCCTGTATACTGCCACCTCTCCACTTCCTCCCCTATCTATAGGGCTCCGGCCCTGCCCGGGTGTCATCCACCGCATCTAGCATCCTCTACACCTTTTCCTCAAGTTCCATCACTCACCTGACTGCTTCTGTTGTGGAATTCTTGTTCCCTCTTGGTGCCATTGCAGTATGCTGTGATAGCTGTAAAACAATCAATAATAAGATAAGCGGCCTGTAGGCAATCGAGTTTTCTCCCCCTTTTTGCCCCCCCTTCATTTCTATAGGGCCTTTTATGGCCGCCATCACTTTTTCCTATGAGCTGCCATTTTTGTTATCCCCTCCCCAGGGGGTGGGGGGGTCTATGCAATAACTGTTCCAGACCTGCTACCTTAAAGTCATGGCTGCTGTTGACTTTTCATTTATTGTTATTATTATTTTATTTCCATTCACCCCTTTCCCTCACTCCTGCTCCCTTTTTTTCTCATTCTCCCCTCACCCTTATGTGCTAGCTCTCTCTACTCTCCCTCTCCCCAACCCTACTCCTACTAGTAACCTTGTTTTCCCCCGTGTCTTCACCTCCTCCTCCTCTCCCTAGATCTCTTCCCTATTTCTCCTACCCTTGTACTCCTGCTCTACTTTCCCTCCTCCTTGCCCTAGTACATAGTAACCTTGGTGTGAGCCTCCACGTCACCACTGGCACTTAGTTCCTCTGCTTTTCTCCATCTCCTCCCCTGGCACCCCTGATGTGTGCCTCGATTTACCACCACCGGCACCTAACTTCCCTGCTTCCTCCCTGTTCATCTCCACCTAGGTATTGTTGCTTATTGAACCATTTATCCTCCTAGGTTACTGTGGTGCAGTCTGTTTACCCTGTTTCAGATTAGTATTGCTGCTTGTAACTGATTTTTTCTGCTACGCTGTGTCAGTCTATTGTTGTATATCTAGTTATCTGCTTCCATCTGGCTTGCAACTGTACATTTTTCAGTTACTTCTCTGTACCGTTGCTTATTATGCTGTGTATGTTTCCATTGGGACTTGTGTCTGTACAGCTTGTAATTTGCTACTCTTACTGGATTATAAATTATTTTAACTGTTTGATTCAGTGCCATTGTTTGTGGCCCGGGTCATGCCTGAAAACAGTCCTTAGATCAATGCACTTAACTAGTAAACAAAGACTTAAATAAATAACATAAATATAGAACTTCTCCATCTGTTCCAAAAACTTCATTATCACATACAAACCCTGCTTCTAATTCCAGAGCACTCAAATGGCTTAGACATGCAGCCAGTAATTAAAACTGCCCACGAAGTTATGGCATGTGCCCATGCTGCCATTACATTCTCCTTTTATATCTTTTCTTTTTTTTTTTATTATTAGCCCAACCTTCCTCTCTGCAGAAAAACCATTATCATTCCCTTCCCAAAGCAAATGACCTCCCCACTACCTGGTCCTCTGTTCTTAAGATGGCAGCCAACCACGTGGACCCCCCTGCATTCCTGCCCTGATGCGCCCCTTTCTTTTTTTTTATATATCTTCCCCAAGCATCATTCAGTTTTCCGGTAGACTGCTGTATGCTCCTCCAAAAGTAGTGTCCCTTCTCAGTTAATAAAGAAATCCCCAAATCCCCCATCCCCCCAACCCCCAGCTCACTTCCCCTTCCCAAAATGATGGCTGACCTCTCGGCCCCATTGTCAGCCTCTGTGGGCCTGATCTCTGTGCCTAATTCTGGTAACAGTCACCTGAAGACCACTGCAGGCTCCTCACACAACAAGGAGGGTCCCCTTTCAGCAAGTAAAATCTCCAAATCCCCCAACCTCCCCCTCAGCTCTCCCACCGGCTCCAAAATGGTGGCCGACCATGCGACCCAATCTTCAGCCTATCCTCGGGTCTGGTCCCATTGGCTGCATTCCACAAAACTCCAGTAACTGAGCCTGAAAGTGGTGGCCATTTGCAAAAACCAAAAACCCGCTCTCTGTGCTCCTTGGCAGTTTCCTAACAGGCTTCCTTCCTCTGTACAGCATTTCAACCTGATTCCCCAAACACACCTGCTCAATCCCTCCCCCCACTTCCCAAATGGTGGCTAACCACATGGTCCTCTGATGTCTCCCTGGCCAAATTGCCGCATCCAACAAACTACTCTGCACCCCACAGTGGGTGAGTCATCCTAATTCTATGTAACTTTTGTGGTAAACTACAACCTTAATGCTGCATCTAACTCGCAGCCGCTAAGCACCTCGCTTTTTTTCTCTTTTTTTTTAAAAAAAAAACCCTGCGGCTGGCGCAATCCCGAGTTCTGAGCCCCTGTTCTTTTAAGATCCCCTTGCTCCACCGTCCAGTCACCAAGTGAGCCTTGTCTTCAGTCCTTCAAACCTTTGTACCTCCAGCTATTCTGATTTCCACAACCATTCCTTGTGACCCCTGAGAACTTGTGCCACAATTCTATTTTAGCATGCACTAGCAATGAATATCCCAAGCCTCCCTATCTATATAAATATTCTATCTCTCGCTTATTTAACAGCCACTACTAGCAGCCTGTTTCTTTTTTACAAACTTGTTGGTTACTCTTATTCAATTTTTTCAATTCCCTCTCAAACATTTAAAGCAAGAAAACTTACTAATGGAGGGAAAAAAACACAAAATACCTCACCAGTAAATTCAAAAGAACAAACCAAACTGCCAACTGATATGCTGGCCAGTGGAAAAAAAAACAAAAATACTAGCTAGCAAAATTTGTGAATGGAGCCTGCTCTGTGCAGCACCTTTAAACCCCTCCCCCCTCTCTTTCCCTCTACCCTGCCTAGTCAGCTCTTATCTTGTCTTCCCTATCTCCTCCTCTTTTTGTCCCACTCAAATTAATCTCCACCCCCAATTTCTTTTATTCTTCAACAACCCCTCCTCTAAACTAACTCCTCCCTCCCCCCATCATTGGGTCAGGTGACCTGGGACAAATGGGCCTGCCTTTTGTTCAGGCAAACCTCCTTGGTGTATAGGCCATGGAAATGTTTAAATGTATTAATATTTCCTTGTTTACTGCTCTGTTAAGTACTTTGAACCCAAGTGATATATAAACTAGAAGAGAGAAGGTTTATTTTTAGATTGAACAGCCACTAGTATCATCCACACATTTCCAAAAACAGTCCTATGTGATATTTTTATATTGCTTGAAGTTATCATTTGAAAGCTGTAACATTTGAACTGTCAATCATAAAAACTCATGTGTTTTTTCTTTTAAATGAAAGCCTGTAGTCCAAAATCAATATGAAAAGATCCTAATGATATGGTTCTTCTATGCTGCTGTATGCATACATGTGCCAATATAGTAGGCTGTTAAAAATGACAGGACTTTAAAAATTTTGTGAACCATTTTTTATAGCGATATGAAATATTCTGTGTTTCTTTATATCAGTATTGGGTTGCTATCATGTTATTTTAAAAATATATCTACTTAGCTGACTGTAAGGTTTCATTAAAAAAACTTAAGTCTCTAGCCCTAACGGTTCCAAAGCTATCACATTTTAAAGAAAATGTTTTTGTAAGGTGTAACTCTGGAACTGTTGAGCTAGAAACAATTTTTTAATGAAAACTTGGAGTCCAGCTATTAAGAAATGCTGACATTATTATATTATCATGTAACAGTAGTAATTATGTTATCGATACAGAAACAGGCAGTTTTTCTCAAGCTATAGTGATATACTGTATATATATATATATATATATATAGATAGATAGATAGATAGAGAGAGAGAGAGAGACCTCATGACGGAGAATTTTTCTGTTAAATAAATGTTATCGGTATACTTTTTCCATAACAACAATGTGTATCGATATACTTTTTTAGAATCAATATGAAAAATGTCATGGTGGTTTAAATAATTGTTTCAATAATTTTTTGCATGTTTTCTGGTATTAGTCCCAATTATTTAATTATTATTTATATAACTATAGTACCCATAAACATTTATTGTATGCCTTAAATTGTGTGGAAAACATTCCAGTCCCCCCCCCCCCCAACACCAGTACTAATTTTTCTGTGCTTTGCCTAAGAAAGCATCAGAAGATTATAAAATTCTATAGAGCTACATTATCTACTTGTAAATGAAAATGAAGTTTTGGTACTACTGGCACTTTCTTATTTGCATGCACTTTGGATCCTCATTTCAAGTATAATTAGATAATATGCAATGTGAGGGAATCCTCCTTCACATTTATTTAATTCACTATGCATATAAAAGCAAGTTATTACTTCTGTACTTCTTGCCTTCAGGAAGGCAGCATCTATTTTTTTTTATCTAAATAAGGTCAGAATGTTTGGCCGCTCAACAAACCTGTATTAAAAGCATATTACTGTATGCCTGGTAGTGAGTATTTTTTGAAATATATTGCTGTGTTTCAGAGTAAATTTTAACTTTGATTCAAATAGCTTAAAGTGCTCCCTACGATATGATCCTGAGGCATCGGGATTATTGTGCTTTATTAGATTTGCCTAATATTAAGAGTGGACCTTGATCAGTATTTGGAAGTCACAGGAGTTGAGTTAAATAATATTACAACTTTATTGGATTTAATCCCCTGCTCTGTATTGCTTTTGGAAATAGAAAAAAAATACTCAGTGTTCAGGACTGATTACTGACTATCTTATTAGTTGTAGTGACTGGGTAAGGGCCCAGGACCACCTTGAAAATGAGCTTGCTCAATGGTGTTTATGCCTGGTTAAATAAAGTGATTTATTGATTGATTGTAGTATTGTGCTGGGCAGTATAGCCTAGAGGTTAGAGTAATGAACTGTGAATGAGTTTGGTTCATCAAGTTGGTCAGGGTTTGAGTCCCACAACCTCCACATGCATACTGTGTGACTCTGAGCAAGTCACTTAACTTCCCCAGTCTTCCCAGATTGCCCTTGAAAACATGCCTTGTGCCTAGCTGCCCTTACCCAGTCACCAAAATAATAAAAACAAGTATTCCAGAATCAACATCTGTGGTATCCACACCACTAACAGACAGAAGTTAGTGGCTGAAACTAGTTTTTGTTAAACAGTATTCTGTTGGAGCTGTTTTGTTTTGTGAATCTGCCTAGTTGGAAAAAAATTAAAATCAACAATAAAAGCAATCTTTTTAAATTAAATGGATCAGCACATGTGAGTTCAGTTTATTAAGTTCAGCAGAGTTTAATATGGGGATATTTTTTTAAATCAATTAGCATTACTCTGGCATTAAACACAGAAAATGTTTCACTAGTCCAAGTCAATGCTCCCATACTGATTTGGCATTTTCCCTTTAACTCCATGGCAATTTTCTTGTGTTTCCCCGTAGATTACATTACTTCCTATGGAAGCCAAACTGTTCTGTTTTACCGTATAACCAATGCAAGTCTATGGAAACAATTTTCTTGTAAATGGTTTCATTTCCCTGTAAAATACAGGAATCCCTGTAGATCTGGGAGTCCTTCCAAGCAATTCCCTCATTGAAGACTGTAGGTTACAGTGTAGCTTGTGTTGTGAGCCACCATCTGAATTTGTTCACCAAGTGTAATGTAGGTCAGGGCTGAAAGGGTTAACCATGCCTATGTTTGAGTTTGTGGTGAAGAGCTCTCCTCCCTCAGGGCTGTGAGAGAACAGCAGGATTGCTATTTAACTACAGTCTGTAGCATTTATGAATGTCAAGTGTTTCCAGCTGTCACAGAAATGCCTGGTTTGTTTGCTCAGACTCACAGAGAGATAAACATCTTCATATTTCAGATTTGTCTTACAGCGGAAACCTAGCTTTGGGGCCTGGAGGCTGAAGGAACATGTATTCACAAAGAACTTGCAGAAAACATTCTGTTGAGGCCTGGTTCACTACTATACCCTTGTAGATGAGGAACAAATTATACATTTAGGGCTTGATGAGCTCTCCACTTGTGGTAGTGCACTGACTGCAAATAGGTGACAATCACAGTTTACATGACAATGAAGCTATTTATTTATCGAATGAGTTTTTTTAGCAGGATATTCCAGCTAAGCAAGATGGCAAGCAAGAAAGTGGGAATGATAAGGGGGAGGTACTCTACGGGAAGCCTGTGGCTGAAATTAGGATCCACAGGAGGCAAAAAGACAGTTCTGGGAGTGTGTTACAACCCACCAGGTAGTGCAGTAGAGCATGACTTCAAATTGACAAACGAAATTAAAAGGGCAACAACTATGGCCTATGGTTCTCATGGGGGATTTCAACCTACCTGATATTGATTGGGAGTTAGAGAAGGCCCAAGAGAAATAATTTCTTCTCAGTCATAAAGATTAGCTTCCTTCTTCAGCATGTCAGGAATGGGAGAAGAGGGGATGTGATTCTTGATCTGCTACTGAGTAGGAGGATGACATGGTCAGTGCAGTAAAGATTGGGTACAGGGATTTAATCTGAGGTAATAGGGAGAAGCTACTTCACCAGCAATAAGAACAGGACACTAAACCTTAAGAGAATTGATTTTCATAAGCTGAGTGATGGTTGTGTCTAACATGACAAATACGCTACTGAGTGGGTCTTCGGAGGGCTAACCCAAGTGGGATGGCCTGAAGCAGAATATGATGGAGGCCATGACTAGATATCTCCCCTGTACAACAAGGGCAAAAGGGCCAGTCTGGTGGTGCTGAGAGTTGAGGCGCTGGAATGCACACCTCACACCACGTTGGCAACCCAGGTTCGGGAATGGACTCAGGCCACTAGGGGTCGGCAGGAGAGGGAAGAGATCGAGCATCTGGAGGACTGCTGTCTCTTCCTGGGGCTGCGTCACACAAGTATGACCTCTGGCGGTGGCCGGAGGAAGCCAAGATTGTGTCGCCACGCATAGCGAGGGGGCGGAGCTGCAGCAGGCATCGGCATTAGTGCCCAGATGCCATTGCACATCCAAGCTCTGGGGGAAACAGAAAAATGTTAAAAAAAAACACTGGAGGGTAGGCGATGGCATCACCACCTGCACCACACTGCCAATGCTGGGCACCTCACTCTCCCAGTGGCCGAAACTCCGACTGGCACTCTACTGTAGATAGAGCGCCCTGGGAGGAAATGGCAACCCTTCCCCGTGGGGGTTCAGATCCAGGGGTGTAGCTGGTTGGAGTGAGGGGAGTAGCTGAGGCTGTCACAGCTGGAGGTAGAGAACAGGTTAGGTGGCTGCTGGAGAGAGTTCCTCCAGCAGGGGTGTAGAAACAGAGTCAACGAAAAAAAAGGGGGCAAAAGGGTTAAGTGGGTGCCTCTATAGTTGTCCACAGAACTTCTGGGAAAGTTAATGGATAAAAGAGGGTGTATGATATGTGGAATGTTGCTGGCAACAGAACAATGGATGTAGAGTACAGGGCATTACAGGAAAAATGCCAGCTCATGGTTGTCCAGAACAGAGCTGGTCTGGGAGACAGGATCAAGGGGTGATAAATCCTTTTCTCAATACATGGGGTATAAAAGGAGAGTCAGGAATAAAGTGAGGTCATTAATCAATTTGGAGGTGGGGAGGAATCATTAAGTGAGGAAGTGGGAAAAAGCAGAGGTTCTGAATAGTTAATCTGTAGGCGCTTTTACACACAGGGTTTAGAAACAGAGCGAGCGTTACCTGTGTAGTACCGTTGTACTCTATTGCGTTCAGTGTTCCCTTTACACTTCGCGAGTATTCCGGCAACCACTGCCTCCATTTGTTACAGCTCCCCCACAGAGTTTGCCCCTCTATAGGCTGTTTCTGCAGTGCTACCAGAATGGCTGTTTTACACAGCCAGTCGAAACGGAACACATCGGTGCAAACCGCAAAAAGCAGAGATTGCGGTTTGCACGAACATTCACGAAGGGAACAGAACAGATGCACTTTACACACAAGGGTTGTAACGGAATACTGTTTTCATAACAGTTATTCCATTACAGAAACCTGTGTGTAAAAGTGCCTTGTGTCAATATTTAGCCAGAAATTCAGGCAACATGTTCATCTGACATTGGAAGTTATGGGAAAGATGAAGGTCAAGATTGACAGTATCCTTCATGTTTGAATTAATTGGTAAGTGTCTGGAGGGTGTAAATCTGGGGAAATTCCTATATGCCAATGGTATCCACCTAAGGATAATAGAATAAAAGGGGTTCTGGCTGGCCCCTTGCTGCTATCTTTTAGAACTCCATACAGATGGGGATCATGCCAGAGGATTGTGTAACTCCTTCCCATAGTGGTTTGCTAATTTTAATAGCAGAAGATGCATTTTTAGGGGCTTAGATTATCTGTCCTTTAATCAGCTAGCGCTTGACTCATAGCTGTAAAAGTTAATTTCCAATGCGTGATATCTCCTAACATAAAGTATATTATGAAATGAATAGAAACAAATGTAGGAATGTGATTGAATGAGGATCCCTAGAACCTCTACCACTATTTATTTATTTATTTAGCTTTTGTTGACCGGGTAAGTGCACTAGACAAATCCTGCCTATTTTCAGACACAACCCAGGGGAAGGGAATACAGATGAATGCCAACTGACCTTGAACTAGATGAAACCGTTGGTGGTATTTTTAGTGAATGAAGGAAATTTGGCCAGGACACCGGGGAAAATCCCTCTACTCTTTTCGATAATTGCCATGGGATCTTTAACATCCACCTGAACTACCACCAATCCAGGCAGATGGGACCTCAGTTTAACGTCTCATCCAAAAGATAGCACCTCTGAAGTGCAGCACCCCTCTCATGCTGCACTACAGTGTCAGTACTGGGATATTAACCCATGTGCCAGATGTGGGAACTGAACCCACAGCCCTCTGATCTCCCGGCCTCAGAGGCGAGTGTGCTACCTTCTGAGCCACTGACACTGCAACATAAATAATGACATTGACATTGCAATATGCAATATGCACTATAAAGGGCTTTAGCATGTGGAATGGTGGTGCAACAAGCTACATTCACCACACCATCCCAACCAGCGATATTTATACTGCACATGTCCAAGTGTCCTTTGGATGCTTATTTTCTTTGTTGTGGCTGCATGACTGCCGTTCTACTGCCTACCCTGCCCGTTCTGCTGCTACCTTTGACCTCTGTGTGGGTGTTGTAAGGCATCCTGCTATTTGTTGCCACTACTGTTACAGCTCGAGGGGCTTGGGATCTTTGTGTGGCCCCCTCTGCTGCCTTCAGTGCTGCATGCTGCTGGTGGCATCCTACTCTGTGCCTTGTTCCCCTCTCCAGCAGGTTTCCTGGTATTCCACCATGGCCCAGTTGTTCTTCCAGGTTTGGCTCATCTTGTTGTTCCCTGTTCTGTGTGTTGCCACCTTCTATGGCTGTTGTTTTGCTACTTTGGGCTTGTTCCTCCCCTCATGGTTGTTCCACCACTTCCTCCCTGCAGCTGCTGTTCCCACTGCTACCTTTTTTGGTTCTGGCCACCTTCTGCTGTGGTCACGGGCATTCTTGCCTGTCAGTTTTAGGCCCATCTGCTTGGCCACTTTCTCCTGGCCAAATGCTCCTTGGACTGCTGGGAACCTGTCCTTTCCTTCCAAGTGATCATTATACCCACTTTCCCTGCCAGTGTTGGTCCTGTCCACTGGTGAAGGCATCTGCCACTGCCTGCAGCTGTCTCCCAGAGTTCCTCTTCCTTGCTGTCAATGCTGTCTGTCTGTCCTGCCACCCACCAAACAGCTGGTCCTCTACCCCATCCCACCCTCTCCATCTGCCATGTGCTGCTACCCTCACTGGTGCCACCACATTCCCTCATCTCGCCCTGACCCTTGCCTGCTGTCCCAATCCTCTGTGCCCTCTTTATTTTCTGCCACATCGCACACCTACCCTGGACTTCCATTCTTCTCCTCATCATTACTCCGCAAGCTTCTCCCTCCCTTGTTTTCCTTCCATCTTCAGCTCCTTTTCTAGTCATCACATGGCCCTATAGGGCTTCTCTATCTCACTTCTTTGCTGATCTCATGTTCCTCCACCACCAACCATATTGCTTCATTCTGACCTTCCCTCTGCTTGTCCACCCAGACCATCCTTCACTGTACTATTGACTGCAGGGATGTGTTCATTGTTTTTAATAATTCAGTTACTTTATCTCCACCTTACAAGGACCAATATGGCAACTAATCTATTTCTGTATGTTTATCTCCATCATTCATTTATTCATTCTGCAACATTGCAACATTGTCATTGTTATATTGTCAGTTGTGTTTTTGGTCCTTTCACCAGGATTGGGTCCTTAGAATGCTGCTTCGCCCCACTACATCCACCAGATTGCCCAGGCTACCTAGCATCCAAGTCCTTTCCTCAGGACTCAACTCTTATATTATGTGGGCTATGCTCTCCTTCTCATGCATTTGCTCTCATCATCATCTTCATCATATTTCATACAGTGGGAATTTGCCTTCCTTCTCATCATCATCATCATCATCATCAGCATCATATTCTATTCATCTACTGCTCCTCTAGGGCTGAACCATCCTGGCCTTTAAGGGCATTTGCTGTGGCCCTTGCCCATCAAGGGATTTGCTCCACATTTTCCCCTGCAGAGCTTGGCTTGGGCTTTGCCCTCAGTTTGGCTTTTGCCCCTTGGAGGCTTAGAGCCAATGTTTCAAATGAGCCCTGTCTCCAAGGAGAGTATCTGGGCAGTTAATCCTGAAGCAGCTGTTATTCATGTAACTTCTCCTTGGGGTTCCTTCAGTAATCAGGGTTTCTGAAGTAATCCTGTTGTTCCCTTGGCATTGGCTATAGTCTACAGTACGTCCCCTGGGGTGGAAACCCTCCATATAAGATGTCCTTGTGCTGTACTTCACTCACATTAAATCAGCATGTCTGAGGCCATCTTCCTGACATAATAGATCATTCTTAGCCCCTGACAGTGGATTTCTTCATATCACTTTAGATACACAATAATGGTTGCTGCAGCCCTGATCAGGCACCCCTGCTGAGGACCGCAAATACGGTGGCTCCTCTTGGCAAAACTTGCCCCCCTTGGATCTCAAGTTTGGCTGCAAGGTGCTATTGAGTAGCTGCTCCCTTTGAAAAACCTGATTTGGAGCTACTCTATTTCTGTTTAAATTTAGCGCTCTTTCTTGGGCAGCTCAGCATTAGGCTGTAATTGTACTGTGTGACTGTATGCTTTCTGTTAGAGTTTTTTAGTCTGTCTCAAAGGTTCAGCATTTTTTATTATTTACGGAGTACATTTTAAACTGATTTAATAATTCAGCATCTCATTCAGACTTTAATCCCTTTTGTCTCATTCCTGTTTTGCCTTGTTGGTCATCTGTCTCTCTCTCTCCCTCCCCCAGCACCTCCCCCGATTAAACTGGCTTTGCTCCCATTGTCTTTTTGCAGCTCCTTTATCTACTGTTACATTTAAATTAACCTCAGCCCTCTCTTCCCATGCAGGTTGCCGCAGTCCTGATCAGGCACCCCTGCTGAGGACCGCAAATCTGGTGGCTCCTCTCAGCACAACCTGCCCCCCTTGGAGCTAAAGTTTGGCTGCAAGGTCACCGCAGCCCTGATTAGGCACCCCTGTTGAGGACCACAAATCCAGCAACTCCTCTTGGCACAACCTGCCCCACTTGGATCTCAAGTTCAGCCGCAAGGTCTCAGCATCCCTGATCAAGCACCCCTGCTGAGGACTGCAAATCCAGTGGCGTCTCTTGGGACAGCCTGCCCACCTTGGATCTCAAGTTCAGCCGCAAGGTACTATTGAGAAGCTGCTCCATTTGAAAAACTTGATTCAGAGCTACTCTATTTCTTTTTAAATTTGGCGCTTTTTCTTGGGCAGCTCAGCCTAAGGCTGTAATTGTGCTGTGAGCCTGCATGCTTTCTGTTAGAGTTTTTTAGTCTGTTTTAAAGGTTCAGCATTTATTATTATTTACTGAGTACATTTTAAACTGATATGAAAACTCCGCATCTCTTCTATTCTTTGAACCCTCCTGTCTCCTTTCTGCTTTGCCTCGTGGCCATCTGTCTCCCTCCCCCCTGCTAGCAGCTCAACCCCATTTAAACTGGTTTTGCTCCCATTGTCTTTTTTGCAGCTATTATATGTTCCTTTACATTTAAATTAACCTCAGCCCTCTCTTCCCATGCAGGTCGCCGAGCCCTGATCAGGCACCCTGCTGAGAACCGAAAAACCGGCGGCCCCCTTGGATCTCAAGTTCGGCCGCAAGGTACTCTATCCCACTGGCACTGTGCACCGGCTCCCCACCCAGCCCTCCTATCTGGGCACTTTGCTTTATAGCCTGGAAATATCACATGAACTTGCCATGTTTTGTGAATAACTAAGTACCAGATTTCTTCTTAGCAAGTTATAAAATCTGGCCACTAGAGGCCCAGCTATATACTTTGGATAACTACACAGAAAATACTCTGCTCCCAGTGCTGAAGATATGCAGTTTATTTTGAATCCCCCTTATCTACTTCCAGTGCTGAAGTATATAATTTTATCTTTACCCCTCTTAGTGAATCATCCCCATTATTACCTAATCCATTATCATAATCCCCTAACTATTGCTAATGTGTTCAATTACCATTTTTCTGATTTGTCTGCATATACCTCTCTATTTCCTGCCCATGCATGTGATAATCAAGCTGTACCTCCTAGCTCCAGCCCAAGCCTGCTTCCCGTCCATTATTCTATTTCAGGGCGGTGAGCATCAAGGAGACGCAGAAACTTCTCTCTGGTCTCCCCCTGCACTCTAGTGCTGGTCACGCTAATATGGAGCCTAAACTCCTACAACTTGGTGCCTCTTTCATTGCCCTACCAGTATCTCACATCTTCAACATGTCACTCATCTCAGGATTTATCCCTGACCTCTGGAAGGTGGCTAGGGTCATCCCAGTTTTTAAGCAAGGTAACCCAAAAATCCTTGACAATTACTGACCCATAGCCATCTTATCAGCCATTAGCAAACTTCTGAAAAAGGTTGTAGCAGCGCAACTTACAGAATACATCCAGGCTTGTGAGTTGTTGTCACCAGCTCAGCATGGCTTCCGCAAGGGCTATAGTACCTCCTCCGCCATAGTTAAAGTTACCTCTGAGATCAGGGCAGCCATGGATCTAGGTAAGCTCTCAGGTGCTATCTTCATAGACCTTTCCAAGGCCTTCAACCTGGTTGATCATGCACTCCTATGCTCTCAATTTCTGTCACTTTTGCCTGTCTACCCCCCGTCCTTTGGTGGTTTTCCAGGTACCTCCAGGGAATGCAGCAACTCATGAAATTCAATAAGACCCTCTCAGAGCCCGACTTCTGGAGTCCCTCAGGGGTCTGTCCTAGGTCCCTTCCTTTTCTCTGTGTTTATCAATAATCTCCCATCTGTGCCATCTCATAGTAGTACCACATTATATGCAGACGACCTGGTAATCTTCACCCACTCTCCCATGACATCAGTGTTATTAACCACCAACTTAGTGCTGATTTTAGTAACATCCAATCTTGGCTTAGAGCTAACAAACTTGTCCTCAACCTCAAAATAAAACCAGGCCATGCTCTTTGGATCCCAGGTGAAAATAAAAGCTTCCCCTGCTCCACTGAGCATAAATGGGACTGATGGATCCTATATGAAGGTTGTTGACTCCATCAAGTACATGGGGGTTACCCTTGACCCTCAGCTTGACCTTGCCCAGCATATCCAAAACTTATGTAGGGCAGTAAATTGCAAGCTAGGCCTGGCCTACAGAGCAAAGAACAACCTCACATCTGCTGCTCGCTTTGCCCTGGCTAGCGGTGTGTTCCTCCCTACTCTCTGTTACGGGCTTATCACGTTTGCGCATACCACTAAATCACACCCCTCAAAATGGGGCGTAGCCTATAACAACATTTGCCACTTCACACTTTCTGCCCCTCGTCTCACCCACCATTGTAACCTGTACAACAGGCTCACCTGGCTCTCACCAAGCAACCACCGGAGCTTTGTCCTGGGATGTGTCACGGACAAGGTCCTTAGAACTTCCACCCCTCCGGTACTGGCAGAGCTCCTCAAACCTGCTTCCTCCTCGTATTCCCTTAGGTCCCATGGCTCAGCAGTTCTTACGGTTCCTGCTACCCGTACAAAAATGGGTGACAGGGAATTTGCCGTATGTGCACCCAGAGCATGGAACTCCCTTCCTACCCAGGTCTGCTCCTCCCCCTCCAACACCTGTTTCCAAAACTCCCTCTGGGATTATTTGACGCTCTCCTCTGTATGCAGCTGCTCTAAATCACACAAATGGCCTCTCATGCAAGCAGGCCACTTGTCTCTGGACAACTATGTTTGGCACTTTCCAGAGCTCCTGTGCCAGTTCCTCTGGCTTGCCTCACCTGCCCGGGTCTCTGTTTTGCCTGTACATTTTTTGTTACTGAGTGGAATCAAATTGTTTGCCCTGTCAATATCCTTTGAAATGTCTGTATATTGTCTCCTGAACTTATGTATAATCCTTACTACCCCTAATTGTATGCTTTATTTATCTGATGCTATGTGTTTCAATGTCTGAACATGTCTCTTTATTTTTCCCTGTACTCTCCCGGGTCACACCTGAAAATAGGCATCTATTTTGTCTAGTGTGCTTACCTGGTTAACAAAAACTAAATAAATAACTAATAAATAATCTCTTACTCTGCTTTCTCACTATAAAGAGCCTCCCTCTCCAAAATGAGATCCCCCCTCACCGTTCTTCCCCCTCCTGCTTTTTGTTCTAACTCTGTCTGCTCCTCCTGCTCTTCCTACCACTCATCCCAAGTACAGCATTATGCCCCTCCCCCCCTTTCTCCCTTTTCTCCCAACCCCTGTTTTTATCCTGGCTATCACTCCCTCACCCCCTCTTGAAATCTGGTCCTATTTTCCTCAGTTCTCCTCTTCATTTGTATTCTCAGTGCCTAGCTACTTTGCCTTTCTTGACCTTCTAATCTCCTACTCACCTCTTCCCAACCCTTCCCTATCATCACTTAAATCCTCGCCTCTTCACAAATGCCCTAAGTTTCACTACCTCATTATATCACTCCTGCTACTAATGTCAGACAATATCCACCCCAACCCTGGGCCTGCCACCCTAAACACCTCAGCTGCCTTCTTTACCTCAAACATGCCCAACTCTTGAGCCCCCTCAGTCCTCCCAAATGGTCTGAAAACCCTTCATTTGAACATATGCAGCCTATTACCTAAAATCAACCTTCTGCAAACCCTGCAAACCATCACTCACTCCAGACATTCTAATCTTAACTGAAGCATGGCTCAGAGACAAGATATCTGATCACTTCATCTCCATCCCTGGCTACTCCATTTCTGGGCAAGACCGGGCCAGTAGGGGTGGTGGAGTGGCTATATATACCCTGGCCTCACTACAATATATCAACATTCTATCTTCCTCCCTCTCTGCATCTCATGAAGTAATAGCCATTTGCATTACCTTGCCCTTCACCATCCCGATCTTCATAGGTGGTATCTACTGTCGCCCTGGAATCCAGTCCTCAGTTGCAACTGAACTCATTACCTCCATTACATCCCTCTCTCACTCAGGTGAATTATATATCTTGGGCAATTTCAATTTAAACTAGTTGTCGCCCACTACTACAAAGGCACGTAATGAAACAGCAGCCCAGAATCTTACTCAACTCATTCTAGAACCCACTCGCCTGAATCATTAGACAGGTAATCACTCCCTGTTGGACTGGGCATTCACCTCCCACCCTCATAGAGTTATTAAGTCTGGTATCCTGCCAGATGCCCTCAGTGACCATCACCCTATCTTCCTGGTTAGGAAGGTCCCGAGGCCCAAATCTACCCATAAAATCTTACAACTCCGCTCCTTCAAATCTCTAGACCTTGACTCTCTCCTACATGATCTAGCACGCAGCCTCAGTCCCAACTGTTGACCATGCCCTTGCCTATTTTAAAGAAAAATTAATTACAACCTGGAATACATTTGCCCCTTTCAAACGTACCAGAGTACGAGGTAACCACCTTCCCTGGATTACCCCTGAGCTGATGGCCCGCCTCAGGGCACGGGACCGAGCATGGAAGACACAAAAAGCATCACAGCTCCCTACCGATTATGCTATGTTCCGAATGCTTCATAACTCATGCACAAAACTCACCCACACCTGCACCCTATACAACCTAGCCAACCTTCTCAACTTTGAGGAACAACTCCAGTACCAGTCCTGCCTCTTCGCCAAAACAATTATGATTGGACTGACCCCACCTAGACTCTCCACCTTACTCCAACCTGCCCCTTCAGCCCCCCACCCCACACACTCACAGCACTGCCCAGACCATCCTACATGTGCCCAGAGTTAGGACCTCGCTAGCCCAAAGATCCTTCTCCTACAAAGCCCCTGCTTGGATAAACTCCCTCCCCGCATCCATCTCCACTGAAAACAGATTCGGTCTTTTCAAGTCATCACTCCAAGGCTATCTCTGCTCTCTGCACTTCTGCAACTGTGCATAGCCCACTCTGCAGGCCCAGCCCCCCCCCTGCCTTTGACAACAGTCCTACATCCTGCCCCCCCCTTCTTGATGTATGCCTGCTGATGTCTTATGCCCTACGTGCTATGGATATTTTCCGCACTGTATATTTAATGCACTGTTTGTATTTGTTGTACTGCGCTAGTTATATTACCTATTTGCACTGTTTGTATTGCGGCACTGTATTGTGAACTGCCTAGTTGCACTGTATATATTATTGCACTGCATAATGTCCCATCTATTTGCACTGTCTGTATTATTGCATTGTATAGTGACCACCTCTGTCTGCACACCTCTGTATTCTCTGTATCACACTGTCTTTTGTATCTGTCTTAACCTGACATGGAGCCTTTGTAAAGGAGTCTATGACTCAAAGGATTGTATTCCAATACTTTTAATAAAATAAAATAAGTAAAAAATAAAATAAACAAAAGCAACAAGATTAACAATGTCCAAATGTTATAAGTCAGCTTTCCGTACAAATATGAACACTCCCTTCAAATTTTGGAAAGTGGTCCATGGCCTCTTCTCCCCTCCCTCCAATGCTCCCTCCCCTGTGCTCAAAATAGATAACTCCCTTGTGTCTGACCCATGCTTAGTGGCCAAGGAATTTAACTCCTACTACACCTCGCATACCATGGCCCTTCTAAACTCCTTCCCCACTTCCCTACCCATTTGCACATCCTCCACCGCTGGCAACCTTCCCCTTCCCATACGCCCATCCTTCTCCTTCTCCTTAATCACTCCTGATGACACCCTAAATGTGCATCTTTCCCTCAACCCATCAAAAGGTTCCTCACCTGATGACCTCGACTCAAAGCTCCTCTTCCTCTCAGCCCCAGCTATTGCTTATCCTCTCTCCATAATTCTAGACCTCTCTTTTATGTCTGCATCTGTCTCCATGTCTTGGAAACATGCAGTGGTCCTCCCTCTTCCCAAGGGTGGTGATCCTTCATCCCCTGGAAACTATTGCCCCATCTCTCTCCTTCCTACCCTTGCTAAACTCCAAGAACACCTGGTTCTCTTCCCAACTTACATCCTTTCTTTCTGACTCCTCCTTTTTCACCCTGTTCCAATCTGTTTTTTGGAAAAATCACTCCACCACCACCTCCTTACTCAGGCTCACTGACTCCATCCTTACTGGGATGGATAATGGCCATATCACCTCAGCCATCTTTGTTGACCTTGCTACGCATTTGACACTGTCTCCCACACCCTTCTTCTTGACTCCTTTTCTGCAGCTGGCCTGTCCACACCAGCCACAAACTGGTTCAGGGCCTACCTCTCTGGCAGGACCCAATCTGTCAGTCTCTGATTCCATCTTCCTTCCCCTCCCTATTAGCACAGGAGTCCCACAGGGCTCAGTACTTGGTCCCTTGCTTTTTTCCATCTTCCTTAATGATCTTCCATCAGTCTGTTCCCCCTCCTCCTCTATCCACATGTACGCCGATGATACTGTCTTGTATGCCTCTGGCAAATGTCCCTCTGATGTAGCAACCAGCTTACAGAATGATTTTGACCAGGTTCAGCTGTGGTTTGCCTCCCATCAGCTCTTCCTAAACACCAAGAAGACAGTCTCCATGACCTTTGGCACTAGGCAGAGACTGTCTCAGCTCTCTGACCTGCCCTCTTTCCGCACCCTAGATGGGACAACCCTTGAGGACACCTCCTCATTCAGATACCTTGGGGTTTGGCTGGACCCACACCTCAGCTTCTCTGGACACATTGACGCATCTTGAAAAAACTGCACCCCAAGCTTGGTGCCTTGTTCAGAAACCATAGTTGCATACCTCCTATGGCTAGGCATGAACTTGTTCAAAAGATGATACTCCCCATTTGTGACTACTGTGATGTAGTCTATGGTGCTGCTCTTAATTCCTCCTCCTTGACCAGATTGGACACTGTCTTTAACTCCTTCTGTTGTTTTGCCCTCGATGCTCCCTCTCATACTCATCACTGCGATCTCTATCATGCTCTGTCCTTTCCCCCTCTGGCAAATAGGTGCCTCTCCCATAGTGCCAAACTGGCCTCTAAATATTAGTTTGGTGAACTCCCTCCTTACCTCACCTCATCCCTCTCTACCCTGCCCCCACTCTCCCACTCTCTCAGATCTTACGACAGGCGCACATTGGTGGTCCCCCACCACTCTACCCTCATCGGTCAATCTGGATTTGCCCACCGCTTCCCTAAAATCTGGAACTCCCTTCAGCCTCAAATATGTCACTCCTCCTCCTCCTCATACTCTCTCAGTACTGCCCTTCATAACTATCTCTCCTCTAGCTGTTCCTGTTATAATCCTCCTTAACGTCCTTCTATAACCCTGTTCCTGTTTAATCCTCACCATATCTTCACCCACTCTCCTACTGTTGCTACCCTATCCCCCATTTCTCCCCAATATACTGCCCCACCTCCTAAGAATGCCTTCTGCCTCATTTCTTCTATCTCTCCCACTCACTTTCTTTCTCTCCTCTAACTTGCCAGCTCTCAGTCCCCTTGCAGGGTTCTCATCATTCTGAAGGGGAATAGGTTTTGGCTCACTTCCTCCCTCTCCTCTAACTTGTCAGCTCCCAGTCCTCTTGCAGGTTTCTCATCAACCTGAAGGAGATTAGGTTTTGGCTGTCCCCCCATACTCCTCCTCCACCATCTTAATACATCATAATATAGCACTTAGTTTCCTCATGCCCAACCTCTACCCTTTCTTTTCACTTTAACTGATTGCCTCTGAGCCTACTAGCACTTGGAACTATATTGTACCCTGATGTACTGTTGCCTTAGTGTTCTGTCTGTTCCTCTTGTCTTCCAGTTCTGTTTAGTCTTAGCCACTGTATTTTATTTTAATTAACTGCAATGCCTGTTATCCATTCCCCTTTGTTTCACTTCCCCTTGCACTTCAAATGTATAACTATGCTGTCCACCTGCTTACTATCTGCATACCTAATGTATCTGATGTTTCCGGCAAAACTGTATAAATCTCTGTTTTTACATCCTCATTTTACCTCCCCCCCCCCCCTTTAGGTCGTAACAGGAGATGAGCAACTTGTTGCTCAGTGTGCCTTCCTGGTGAAACATTTCAATAAATAAATAAAAAAATAATGGAGTTCTTCCTATCCATTTAGCAATTAGGATCTTGGTGCTAATACTTCACACCCATGGGAGTGGCATATATACCACAGACATATAACATTAGTTTCTTCCTATCCCTTTAACAATAACTTACGTTACATTACCTGCTGTAATTCCCAGTGACTGAATATGGGTTTGTAATTAATTCACCAGCTTCTAAAACACTTTTGCACAGGATTAAAATATTGATGAAAACAGCTTGTAGGTTTGCTTGAATTACTACTTGACCATCACACTTTATTTTATTTCTGTTTTATTCTTTGGTAACCGAGTAAGGCCCACTAGGCACAGGTGTCTGTTTTCAGGGGTGACCTGGGAGCACTGGGGAGATAAAGTGACTTACTCTGGGTCACACAGTATGAAAGTGGAGGCTGTGAGATTTAAACACAGGTCTGTCTGCTGGGTGTATCAAGCTCATTCACAGCTCATTACTCTAACCTCTAGGCTATAATGCCAGCCCCACTTGTTCACTGTACTCTTTTTTGTGTAAAAAAACATTTTTTTTTCTTTTCAGAGATTCATGCATGTAGTGGAATACATCATACATACAATAAAATAACATTAACCTGAGGACTTCCGGTGATGCCATGAAGAGCTAAAGAACACAGGGAACGAGCTCCTGATCAACTAGCCTACAACTGCACTCCAAAATAGATAGAAACTCTCCAAAACCTGCATCAGTGTCAAGAAGAAAGGTTGCAGTAACTGAATATTTTGTTTTCTTCTCAAAATTCTGGTGCATTTCACTTGAAATAGGTTTCAGGCTCTGGCGATAGATTCAGAGATTGACGATGCAGCTCTCCCGACAATGGATCCCTCATCTAAGGCTTTAGATGACTCCAAGCAAGGCCGCTCAAATAAAAATCACAAAAAGAGATGTTTCAGCCTCACAATCTCCCAATAAACTTGACACAATCTTGCTGGCTATAACGGACTTTCGCACAGAGATGCCTGACTCAATCCAGGAACGTAGAGCAGATATGGGGGTTCTGCAGACCAGGATTGATGAGGCAGACAGGCAAATTTCATCAAACACTGTGAAGGTCGACTTTCTGCAATTGTCCCTAACAGAGGTGGTGCACTCAGTTTTACAAACTGCAAAAAGGCAGGAGGATGCAGAAAACTGGGGGAGATGCAAAAAATATACTCATCTATGGTCAAGACCGCTACTTTTCTGCGGTACAGTGGGGCCAAGTTCTGCGGCAAGACTACCATTTGCCGCAGAACTTCTGTGGCAGTGGTTTGTAATTTCTGCAGAAATTCTGCGGCACTAACAAATTACCATATCACAGTGTCAGCTTGTCATCCTGACTTCACTTTCATGACAGTGGTTATAGCAATCAGGATGGGGGAAAGCACAGTAACACTAGTTCAAAAAATAACAGACTTATAGAAATAATTTTATGCCTAAAAAAGCAAAACAAATATCTCTCCCTTAAGGTCCTAGCCTATTGCATAAATGAAATATGCAGAGGGGACCTTATGTGATAAATAAGGTATTTCTATATGAATGGTATCTATACCACTAATGAGATCTCCACTGTGTATCACTTATATATTTATACTCAATCTGTAACATACATACAAATATGTGTGTGTGCGTATAGTGAAAGAGAGAGAGAGAGATACTGTATATGTGTGTGTGTGTGTGTGTGTATATATTTATTTTTTTTAATTTCCATGAAATTGCATCCTCATTCATACAAGTCCCATTGGAAATGGAATAAACAGAATAGAGGAGTTACTGCAAAACTAATTTTTCATGCCAACCTGCTTCCCCTGACACATTACATAACACCATCAGACCATGACATGTATGTGAACCAATTGTGAGATAGAGCTCTCCAGCCCATCACAATGTGTCCACCGTATGACAGAACACTGCACCATACCTTCCCAGGCTCAGAGCAGTGATGTGTTCCCCCAATCCTTGTGTTGCCCAGCCAGCTCCCAGAGCTAATCTCTGAACCTGAGTTGCCAGCAAGGAAACACAACATGCTACCCTCTGACCCAACAGCTGGCCCTGAACACATTTCTCCATAATGTTTGGCTGACTCTATCAACCAGTGATAATATGTAATCAATAACCCTGGCAAAAATGTGTACAGTGCAATTATTTAACAGGTCTATTCTTTCAGCAGGTCTACATATTATTATATTCCACTTTTCTGGGCATAATTATTTTATTTTTCTTAAAAATGACAGGTAAATTCATTTTACCAGTTATTCATTTCAGATGGCATCTCTATACTTTAAAGGCACAAATAAGTTTGTACAAAGTGAAGTATGGACTTAACAGGTCTATGCTATTGACAAGGCTTTGTTTAAATTGGCCCTAGTGCAATAACGTAAGACTGAAAATTGTATTAGGCTGTAGTGCAGGTTGAGCAAATATCACCATGCCTGATGTGCTGTGCCACCGCCTCTGCCAGTGGGAGCTGTGGTAGATAAATGACTGTTCATTTCTGTTGCAGAATGCAGCCATTTCATTAGCTAATTATTGATGTTAGAGCAATGATAACATCACATTCTGAGCTTAGAGGGATTTGGGATATAAAAAGAGGGGAAGGGAACCAGATTCTATGGATAAACAGAAATATTAATAAAAAATCACCAAGAACAGTGAATTCTGCAGCACTGTAGAAGTTCTGCAGTAGATGGCAAGTTCTGCACAAAATTCTGCTGCCACAGAATTCTAGGGGCTTTGTCTATGGTATCCCTGAGAATGAGGAGGGCCGTAACATGGTGGCTTTCTTGGACAACCTCCTCCATTCACTTCTGGAACTAGAGCCTGCTGCTTGAGTATCCCTTAGACATAGAATGGGCTCACAGAGCGCTTGGCCCAAAACCATCAGCCCCGGATGGAAGACCTCGCTCTATTGTGGTCCGGTTTGCCACCTAGGATGACCGCATCCAAAAAGCCTGGAACAAAAAAATCTTAAAGTATAAGGGGAAACGTGTATTTTTTGACAATGATTATGCACCTTTGACACAGAACCTGAGAAAAGAATATATTCCTTTATTCCCTTGCCTCCATGCGAACAATATACAATTCCAAACCACCTATCCAGCTAAACTTGTTGTTCAATATCAGGAGAGCCCTAAACCCTATTCTTCTGCGGGCGAGGTAGCAAAGGATCTTCAGGCACGTGGCCTTTACACATCTCACCCTCAGGGAATTAGAGGAGCATCCTCGAGCAATATTCCTGAAGACAGACGACGATTTGGAATGCAGTCTGACAACCCCACCTCAGAGCTCTTACTGGCTGAAGTACTGGAGCATTTGCAGCAATATCAAATGCAACAGCCTGCCATCTAAAGTCCACCGAATATAAAACTGGATGCACTGCAACTCTTTTTTTCTTTCTTCATCTACCAGTGTTTTTTTATTATTTATTTCTTTATTCAATGTTATCTTTAAACATGTAAATAAATGCACATATGCAAGCACTGGTTTACCGTATTGCAGTAGTTACATATAGAGGTACATGGATATATCAGGTATAATTGTGTATGATATTAACTTAATACAGCGGGTACATTTGGTAGGTAAACTTATTATTTACTGCTACTAGATTATTACATAAATAAAATACAAACAACAAAATACAGATCAATTACACCAAGAAGAGTATAGTATTCTATACCTATAATTCTCTAGTTTATAACAAGTAAGTGTATGAGTACATCCTACCTTAGATAGACTAGATAGGATTTAAATAATTTAAGAAATTTTGCCAACAACGTTTATATTCTTTAAGTTGATCCAAAGCCAAATATGAGAGTCTGTCTAAGGCTGCAGTGTTCATTAGGTTATTGAGGACTTCTGAGATAGAGGGAATGTATTGTGAGTTCCAATGCATTAAGATAAGATGTTTAACTTGCATAAACACTACGTTCATTCATTTATGCTGAAAGTGTGAAATTTTACCATTGTTGGTATTTAATACCCAAGATAAAATATTTGGGATCTAAGGGGATATCTTGGCCAATTACTTTAGTTATTAAGTTGTGAGTAGCTTCCCAAAGGTCTTTAATTTGGTTGCACCCCCATAAAATACGGAGTAAGTCCCACCTGTGGATTTACAACGCCAGCACTGGTCATTATCGGTAAGGCCTATGTGGTGGAGAGTAGATGGGGTTATATACCATGGGCCAGATTCTAGAAGAGTTACACCTGGTGTAACAGCAGTTGTGCCAAGTAGAATGGCGTATGTAGCAATGTACACCAGCAGTTGTGACATTCGCGATTCTACAAAGTGGCCTGTGACATGGCGCAGGCCACTTGTGCCAAACAGCAGTTATGCCGGCAGTTGCGGCCATAGACCCCCTGCACCATGGCACTAGGGGGTTTATGGCAGCAGTTGTGCCCCATTCTAGAAGGGCAGCCACAAAGTCCCCACCATCGGGATTCTTCAAGAGCCCCCGGAGGAGAACAGGCATCGTAAGTTACACCTGCATTTAGCTGATGTAACTTACATACCACCCCTGAGGGTTCTGTAGAACCCAGTCCATGTGAACCCCCCCTTGCCCAGACTGCACCTGTTGTTGCCCACTGGGCACCGCACAACCAGTCCTGGACTCGAGGCCATGATCCTGCCCATCCCCCTGCTGTACAGCCCCATTGTGGTGATACATGCCCCGCCGAAATTCACCCCTACCAACTGCCCCCAATCCCTACACATGTACTCACAGGGTTTCCCACACCTCAGCCCTTGATTCCCATTGTAAAATGCCACGTAGGGCTGCTGCCATCTCCCACCCATGCCCCTATCCCCAGTCGCCGGCCGTATATGGCAATTAACCTTCCCCGTAGTTTAGTGGCCCCTGATCATTATAAATACATAAACATCCCCAAGTCCCTGGTGGTCTAGTGGCACCCCGATCATTGGATATTAAATATGTAACTTCATATCCCTGGTAGTCTAGTGGTCCCCCACCCAGCCATGCTAGCCCACCCAGCACCCCCACACCATCCTCAGCCGGCGACTGGAACAGCCCTCGACCACCATGGCCAGCCACTGACTGAGTTCAGTATCAGCACATACTGAAAAGACATGTTCATAAATTAATATCTGAGCACGTTTTCAGTACGCTGGATACTGACCTCAGTCAGCAGCTGGCCATGGTGTTGAGAGGTAGGCTGTGCCAGTCACTGGCTGGGATGGTGGGGGTCTGGGTGGGCTGGAATGGCTGGGTGGGCTGGTACGGCTGGGTGGGGGGTGGGGGCCACTAGACTACCAGGGACTTGAGATGTTTTTATTTTATAATGATCAGGAGAGTCACTAGACTACCAGGGACTTGGGGACATTGATATATTTTATAATGATCGGGGTAGCAACTAGACTACCAGGGAAGGGTAATTGTCACATATGCGGCTAGCGACTCGGGGGTCAGGGCACAGGTGGAGGGATGACAGCACTGCCCTTCGGGGAGTATTACAATGGGGGATCCAGGAGGCTGGGGGTGTGGGCAGCCCTGTGGGGCATATCTATGGGGGTGTCTGGGACCACTTAGTGTGGCCAGTCCTGCGGAGCTCACATATGGGGTTTCTGGGGCCTGTTGTCATGGCCCCTGTGGACACATACAGGTGGCTTGGGGGCAGGGGGGTGGTGCTTGCTGTTTGCAAGGCTATTGTGGCTTGTTGGTGGAAGTGGGTGCACTTGCACCCTATGGCAGGGTTGGTAACATGCTGGCCAGGTATTAACCTCTGTGCGCGCATCTAGCCACATGGCACAAGTCACAGGACTTTGCTGCGGAGACCCTGCCCCTTCTAGAATAGGGCACAGGGTCAATACTGCAGTTGCCCCATGAGTGGAGTATCTTGAAATGAATAAGATAACTACGCACAACTTTAAACACTTTATGACAAGTTGACCAACATTCATTCCACTGTTTGTCGGTAATATTGTGATGCATCACATTGCTCCATTTGCCTTTAGCTGGTAAAGACTGGTTTGGTAAGGAGTCTTTTATGCATTTATATATTCTGCTAACTAGCATTTTTGGATTGGATGTCCATATGGTAATGTGGTTATTTGAAATATTATTATCTAGTTTAGACAAAAGGGGGGTTATGGTCTGTCGTAATTGTAGAAATTTCCAGAAGTCTTTTTTTTGGGTAAATTCCATTGTTGTTGAAGGTTCATAAAGGAGTTCAAGGATGGTTTGTCATTGATCATGATATCCTTTAGAAAATGAATTCCTTTATTTCTCCAAGAGGAGCAGTATATACGTTGGTTTTCAAGAGAAACAGAATGATTCCTCCAAATGGGGGTATAGATTATAGGGATAGGATTCAGTTTTGATTGCTTGTGTAATTTAATCCAGTAGTTAACTGAGGGGGCTATAGTGGAGTGTTGTTTAAGTTTACGGGTTAAGTTGTTAAATATATAACTGTTGGGGAAGAGCCTAGAGATAAGGTGGCCTCCATTTCTAGCCATAATGGAGACTGGTTATTTGGCTTCGTAAACCATTTGACTGTTTGAGATGTTCTAAATGCCCATAGGTAAGCTATAAACCAAGGTAAGCCCAACCCTCCTTTTGACCAATGATTCCGAAGTTTAATGCAACTAATTCTTGGGAATTTACCCTCCCAAATAAAGTTACCAATTATTTTGTCTATTTTGATAAGAAACAAGGGAGGCATTTTTAAGGGGATATTTGCAAGAAAATAAAGAATTTTGGGAGAAATTGACATTTTAATAGTGGCGATTTTACCTGCAAAAGAGAAGTTTAGAGATGTCCATTTATCTAGCAATGTTTTAATCTCAGCGATTAAGGGTAAAAGGTTAATTTCACAAATTTTATTAAAGTCAGGTGATATTTTAATTCTGAGGTAAGTGACCTGTTGTGAGGCCCAACGAAATCCTAAACCAGTATGCATGTACATTTCACAGATATTATTTAGTGGTAAGACCTCAGATTTATTATAATTTACTGTTAGTCCTGAAAGGTTTGAATACTGTTTAAGTATGTTAATTAAGGGTTGAGCAGCAGTTTCTAAGTTGTTGAACAGAATCAGCAGATCATCAGCATAAGCTAAAGATGTATATCATATGTTGCCTATGGAAATGCCTTTTATATCATTAGATTGTCTAAGGGCTGCTGTCAGGGGTTCTAGAGCTAAGATGAATAGGGAAGGGGATAGTGGACATCCGTGTCTAGTACCTTTTGCTAAATTAAAGGAATAGGATAGTTTAGAGTTTGTGAGTACTTTGGCAGAGGAAGAAGTATAAAACAGCTTAACCCAAGAACAAAGGTGATCACTAAACCCATAATGAGATAAAACATTGAATAGGAATTGCCAATATAAGGAATTAAATGCCTTTTCAAAATCTATGGCTACAGCTGCCGCAAGGGATTTAAATGATTTAGCTTTGTGAATAAGATTCAATAAGGAACATAAATGGTCGGACCCCGTTCTACCCTTAACAAACCCTACTTGGAAGCGGTGCACTAATTGGGTGATAATGGGTTCTAAACGTGTTGCTAACATCTTGGCAAATATTTTGCCATCTTTATTAAGTAAAGATATGGGCCTGTAGTTGGATGGAAGTAAGGGGTCCTTTTCTTTTTTGGGAAGAATGGTGATTATAGCCTCACACATCATTGGGGGGAGTTTCTTTTGGAGTGCAGATTCTAGGTAAACTTTATAGAGCACAAGGTATAGAAGATCTGAAATTGCTTTATAAAATTCAACAGAGTAGCCATCACTCCCAGGAGACTTGCCAGAGTTGAGAGCTGATAATGCTTTTTTGATTTCTTCTATTGTAAAGGGTTCATCTAAAGCCTTAGAGATTTCAGCGGATATTTTAGGGAGGGCCAATTTATCTAGGAAGCTGTTAATCTCTGTAGATTGTGTGCGGGGGGTATAGATTTTTATAAAAATCTGTCATGACATCATTTATTGAGGTAGGGTTTGTATGAATAGTGCCCAATGAGTCTTGCAAACCTTTTATAAAACACTCCATTTGTTGGGACTTTAATCTGGAAGCCAGAACTTTACTACCCTTTTCACTATGCTCCCAGTATTTGTGTTTAATTCTTAGCAGAGCAACTTCAGTTTTCCTAGAGATAAGATCATTAATTTGCATGCGTAAGTTCAGAATTTCTCTGTGTACAGGTGAATTGGGGTTAGGATGTGAAATAGAAAAATTATGTTTTTCTTTGTCTTGTAACTGTTTTTCTAATTCAGAGAGTTGATGTTCCCGTATCCTTTTCCTATGTGCAGTGCAACTAATAATTTTCCCTCTTATTGTAGATTTAAGGGCTTCCCACAAAATGCTCATAGTAGTATCAGGTGTGTCATTTAGTTGTGCAAATTCTTGTATTTGTGATCTAACCCAGGGTACAAAATCTGGATCCTTAAGTAGCAAAGGATCTAAATGCCAAGAGGGAGATTTGAAAGATGGAGATCCCCATAAATTGTAATTTTACTGGAGAATGATCAGAAATGACAATAGGCAAAATACTTGAATTTAATACATTCCCTATGATTTTATGGGATGCAAGCCAATAATCTATCCAGCTGTATGAGTGATGGAGAGAAGAGTAAAAACTATATTCTCGATCTCTAGGATGGTTGAGTCTCCAAACATCTGTCAAACCTAAGTCTTTCATGATTAGGGAGAGTGCCGCTCTGCTTTTCGGATGGGACTCACCAGTTGAGTTGCTTCTGTCTAAGAGGGGGTCCAATACAAGGTTAAGGTCTCCACCAATAAGTATAACTGAGTTTGATAAGTTGTGTTCAGTGATTTGACGGGCTAAGTCGAAATAAAAGCTGGGGTAATCTGTATTCGAGCATACACATTAATTAAAGTGAGGGGCCAAAAGGGTTTTGAAAGGATACAATTATCCATCTCCCTATGTCATCTCTAATGACATCCAATGGGGTCCATGTTAGACTTTTGTGTAGTAATATTGCTACTCCACATTTTTTAGAGAGCGCTGAGGAGGCATACACTTGTCCAACCCAGTCTTTGATAAGTCTATCGTTGTCCTGAGCAAGTAGTTTAGTCTCTTGCAGAAACGCAGTTTGAGCTTTATGTCTTTTTAAGTGTTTTAGAACTTGGGTGCATTTCAAGAGTGCATTTAGTCCCTTCACATTCCATGTAAAAGCTCTTAAATCAGCCATATGGGCTAACTACTATATATTTGTATGCATCTATGATGGATAGAAGCAACCAAAGCACCGAATTAATGAGAGATTCTAAATGCTTAGTTACAACGGCAGACCCAATCAGAAATATAAACTTGTTGGCAAAAAAGAGAAAAGAAAACTCATTTGTAGCGCTTACATAACTCTCTTCTTGGATTTCCTTTGCAGTAGCTTTATTTGAATATAATTGAAACCAAAGCGAAAATATATACATTATGAACATTGTAATCTGAAGAATTAACCTTAATAGTAAAGGCTTATTTTTGAGTATGCAGAGAGAAACAGATCGTCGCCAAAAAAAAGAGACAGGATCCTCCCTCAGCATCTCCAAGCATGAAAGACAAAATAAGAGAGTGGAGATATATTTAAATCTACCACCTCTCTAATTTAATGACTATTACTCTAGATAACCCTTTGGACTAAATGTGTCTATAATAAGCACATATCTGAAAAGAAAACTAATCCACATTTAATAATAATGTAATAGTATGCTTAACTGTTAGCCGAACAGACTTATGATAGCACTAGTTGTGCAAGGAGAAAAAATTATAAGGTATGCTACTATCTATCTAGGACTCAGACATTAATGGGTACATAAAGTATGTCTGAATTTGGGGGTTGACAGTGCTCCAGAGTACCTCCCATTAGATAAGTAAGACTTAATTTGTATTTAGAGAAGGGAGAATAATAATAACCACACCAGTGGCTCTCCCGACCGTAACACTCATTTGAAACCATATAGTTAAAATATTGTGGTTTCAAAAAAAAAAATAATGCCTTGTAAAGCACAAGACATCGGGTCTTCCCCAGGTCTTTATAATATATGTGGGGTAACAGGGTAGCAAAGCAGCACGTGTATATAGATTGAAATTGAGGAGACGAAAAGAAAAACAAACTGGTTTGCTTAACACCTGAATATTACCTTCTAGGAGATATAAGCTTTAAAGGTAAATGCAGAGCAAACTCACAAGAATCGTAAAAGCAGCTCTCGAGGAGTTCCCTGCTAATTATTCAAGATTATCTCCATATATTAGTGTTAAGGCTTCAGATATTACCAGGCTGGATCAAATGTTACACTGCATCTGCTGACATCTATTACCCAGTTTATCGCTACAGTACAAGTCACATTAAACTGTTCCATCAACTCACTGGTGTAGCATTTTTTTTTGTGTGATGCTACTGGAGTGGCAACTCAAACTGTTGAAGCTTTCAACTATTTTCCAACCATCCTTCACTGCCTATTCAACTCACATGTAACTGTTTAGTGAAATGGTAGTAGCTGCATTTTCATGGCATTGTTTATAAATATCACAGCATTCCTTAATAGCATTGTTTATAAATATCACAGCATTCCTTAAGAGTTGTTTAGTTTGCCTTCTGAAATGAAACTCATAAGCACTCAGGTGAAAATAAAGCTTATAGTACATAACAGCTAGATGCAAATCAATACTAACCTTTTACTAATTAATTGAAATAAACCCTGCACAGATTAGGAAACTCATTAAACAATGCTACACCAGTGAGTTGAGGGAACAGTTTAATGTGACTTGTACTGTATATTAAGATTAATTAATAGCCATATATCAAGATAAAGTCCAGGGGTGAGCCTTAATAGTGGTTTGCTAAGAGATGCTATGGTATCTGTTGGTGTTAAATGCCAGTGTTACCATGGGGCCAGCAAACATTATGCTTAAATATAATGAGCTAGACAACGGTAATGAAATAATAGATGGAGGGAGTTAAGCTGGGGCAAAACTGATACCCCCCAAATAGATAGTCCTCTTACATTACTATGCACTGTTCTAATAATAATGGTCAGGTAAATATCCAAATACTTGAGTATGTCAGAAGATCAGGTTGAAAGGACCTGAATCATGCCATTTAAGTTTACTATATTTCTACTGGCAGAGAGAACCAGGAGATGCTATGAATGCCTATAGCAAGAGGCCTTCTAAATCTGCAGCTTTAACTAGCACAGACAGTTTCTAACTGAATTAGTATAAATACAGACACTGCAGTATGCGTAGTTGGTTAAGGGGAAAGAAAGGAGGGAGAGGAGAAGAGAAATAAGAAAAAATGTACTGTCCTTTTTTGAAACTTTCTCTGTGCCGCAGGTCTTCCCCCTTTAGATGTCACTAAATTCTGACGCTAAGCAGGGAGGTCTTTTTTAAATGAAGCACTGATTTTTGTAAGTTCTAATGCACTTCCATAGCTGGAATGCAACCTGGCTAGCTGTTTCATTGGGGACCCAAAAGCCGCTGCACATACTTCCTTAAGTTTGTTTACATTAGTGAGAGGAGCCCAGTAAGATCGAAGATGTGCACATTTGAGGAGCTATGCATTTCAGCAGGGGAGTTAAGGTATTGAAGAAGCTTTTACTGTCTAGCATTAGCTCTTTGGTGTATAAGTTAAAATTTGGGGGCAAGAAGAACAGCTTCACAACTGCAGAACAGAATATTTGCCACAAATCAGAAAGTTATTTTTACTGCAGTGCAATAACTCTGGGTGTCTCTCCTACAATCGCAGTGAAACCGTAAGAAACTCTAATTTGTGAGGATGTTTAAAATCGCTTCAGGATATTTGATTGATTGATTGATTAAAATTTATTTTTTCACAGGAAATAACATTTGTTGGGACAAAGTCCCATTTACAACAAAGTCCTGCATTTAAATTGTAAATACAAACAACAATTAACAAATACAAAATTACAAAGATGCAAAAAAGAAGATTACATCGACACAAATTACTTTTTTTTAAAAGCACATACAAGACAGCATTAAACAATCAAACAAAATATTTTTAAATTTAAAAAGATTAGTATTTGTCTTCTGGAATTCTGACAATTTATTCCAACTTCGTGCTACACTATTCTGAAGTGTACTATCTCCCAATCTATAAAAGCTTCTGTGCATTGAAATATTACTTAATACATTCATAGTCTTAGTATGTATTTCATTATTTAACTTTCTTTTTACTTGTTTAAATAATTTGTTTTTGGATTTCCCTCTCCTTTTTTTCTTTGGGGCTTCTAAGTTTTTCATTGCAGTGCTCGCAACCACCTCTGCCCAAGATGATGCCGCAGAACCAGCTACTTCCTGGGGTGTCAACTCCAAGTCGCTTTCCTCAGGTAGCTCAGGTAACTCAGTTTGCATATCACTTTCATGTGAGGTCCCATGTAGATTTTGCAACAGTGCAAATTTGTTGTTGAGTTGTATTGGGGATACTAGGGTGTGTTGCTGAGGTACCGACTGCGTCGAGATAAAATCTGCATCGGGGCTACAGCATCTATTCTTGTGTGTCTTTTGGTTTTGACTCGATTTTAGAAGCAGCCTGGAAGATTGTCTTGAAGTAACGGCTGCATCTGGGTTTATTGAATTTTGCAGTGGTTCAGCCTCTTTATTCATGAGGTTGGTTTCTCGTTGGTCCAGTAGTGCTTTAACTGGGTAAGTAGGAGCTACAGTTGAGTGTTGTGGGACGTTTCTCAAGGGTAAGATTTGTTCATTCAAAAAGGATTCAAGAAATTCAGGTGAGTTAAAGTCTTTGTGTGTGCCTTCCATATAGATACGCAGAATAGCTGGATATCTCAGAGCAAACTTGATTTCAAGTTGATGCAGTGTTCTTTTAACTGAAGAAAAGACGTTCCATTTGAGTGAGACTTTCTTGGAAAAATCCCTGTATATTGAAATTCAGTGACCTTGCCAGTTGATCTCTCTGATTTCTCTAGCTTTTTGCAAAATGATTTCTGTGTGGGAGAAATTCAAAAAACGGGCAATAATCTGTCTGGGTCTTTGATTAGGAGCTGGCTTAGGACCCAGAGTGCAGTGTGACTGTTCTATTATTAGATCCAAGTCTGGTGGTAGTTACAATAGTGCGGGTAGAACATGTTTAAGGACACCAGTAGTATTATTTAGTTCAATGTTTTCAGGAAATCCGAAGAATCTTAGATTATTTCTATGCTTTCTGTTTTCTATGTCGTCTATTTTAAGTTGCAAGTCTTTAATTGTGCAATCTTGTTCGCTGATGGTTGCTTGTAGGGAGTTTATCTTAGATTTGTTATGCTGTGTTTTATTTTCTGTAGAGGATAGTCTCTTATCTATAGTTCTTAAGGTATTTGCATAAGGGAGGTAAGGGAGGACCTAGTGACACCACTAACCACACTTTTTAACAAATCATGGGAAGATGGGGTGGTACCTGAGGACTGGAGGAGGGCAGATGTGATTCCCCTTCACAAAAGTGGGAGCAAGGCAGAAGCAGGAAACTACAGACCTGTTAGTTTGACCTCAGTGGTGGGGAAAATGATGGAATTGCTTCTGAAAGAAAGAATTGTTCAGTACCTAGAGGCCAGCGGGGCACAGGACCCAAAGCAGCATGGATTTGCAGCAGGAAGGTCATGTCAGATGAATCTAATCGATTTCTTTGACTGGGTGACCAAAGTAATAGACCAGGGAGTGGCTGTGGATATGGCCTACCTAGACTTTAGCAAGGCATTTGACACAGTCCCACACAAAAGATTAATAATCAAGTTAGCCAGCCTGGGAGTGGATCCCATGGTGGTAGCCTGGGTAGCAAACTGGCTGCACAACAGGACACAGAAGGTAATAGTGAATGGAACACATTCTGAAGAAAGGGGGGTTACTAGTGGAGTACCTCAGGGTTTAGTTCTGGGTCCAGTCCTCTTTAACGTCTTTATAGGTGACATTGCGGAGGGTCTGGAAGGAAAGGTATGCCTCTTTGCGGATGACACAAAGATCTGTAACAGAGTTGATACACAAGGGGTAGAAAGGATGAGAAGGGACTTGCAAGGTTGGAGGAATGGTCAGGCATATGGCAACTTAGATTCAAAGCAAAGAAGTGCAGTAATGCACCTGGGAAATAAAATCCAGGAGAAGAATACACACAATAGAGGGAGGTACTAACGACAACAATAATGGAAAGGGATCTGGGTTTAGTCATATCAGATGACCTAAAGGTGGGTAAGCAATGTGAGAAGTCAGTAAGGAGAGCCAGGGGATACTGGGATGCATAGGGAGGGGCATCACAAGTAGAAAAAGGGAAATGGTTATCCCTCTATACAGACAGTTGGTGAGACCCCATCTGAGTACTGCGCAGTTTTGGAGACCTCATCTACGCAAGGACATAGACAGGATGGAAGCAGTCCAGAGGAGGGCAACTAAAATGGTGCAGGGTCTACATCAGAAACCATATAAAGAGAGACTGAGAGAGCTTAATATGTATACCCTTGATGAAAGGAGGACAGGGGGACATGATAGAAACTTTAAGTACACCTCAAGGGAATCAACAAAGTCCAGGAGGGTAGCATCTTTCAGAAAAGAGATGTGTAAGAACAAGGGGCACAATTTAAAGTTAGAGGAGGGATGGCTCAGGGGTAATGTGAGGAAATTCTTTTTCACAGAGAGTGGTGGACATGGAACCGCCTTTCTGGAGAGGTTGTGGGGTCTAAAACAGTGGGGGAATTCAAACATGCATGGGACAGACATAAGGCAATTATAGTGGGGGGTTGCAGGAAGTAGGCTGTTGGTTAACTAGAATCTGCAGCTTATCCAATAGGTAGGGAAATGGGCAGACTGGGTGGGCCAAGTGGTCCTTATCTGCCGTCAAAGTCTATGTTTCTATGCATTCTGTATTGTTGTCATTTTAAGATCATTGATGTCCTGCACTAGTTTTTTAAACATTGCTTCCACTTTTAATAAAGATGTAGCTTGAGTATTTGCTTCAGCCATTGTGCAGTTGTAGAGTAGGGCTTTAGGCCTAACAGGGCCTTAGTGAAACAGTTAACTGCAGAATAGTAGAAGTGTTTCAGCAGGTATTCTTAAAAAAATGACTTACAGGAATCAGTAGCAGCCTTTAATATTTGTCTGTGTCAAGGTTTGAGCATTTCTTGATCAGGAAATAGCAGATGAAGGTGAATTTTCAGATATTGTGCTGAGAGAAGAGAATCAGACCTCCATTCCTGCCCAGAGTTAAGCCACGCCCCATCTACCAGCGGTTTCTAGCTAACAGATGAGCTGATTTGAACCAGTCAAGCAGTTTGGGGGGGGTGGAGGTGAGGGGGTCTTGCGGTGTGCAGTTTGTTGCCTGGGGGGGTGGCTCCACTCTCCAGTGGGCAGCGGCCCAGGGGATGTGACAGCCTTTAGTTCCCCTGCTCCTCCTCATAGCTAGGCCTGGCAGCTGGGCTGGGAGTGCAGCGTCATTCGCCCGCTGGGGGGATGGGGTGAGTGCTCTGCTCCCGGGTGGTGGATGGTGCAGTTACTGGGGCTCTGTTCCCTGTCTCTTCTCCCCTCTGAATCACCACCCAATTGTCCTAAGGACTATTGCCTTCAGAATGGACTTGCAGGACTTTGTTTAAGGCCCCTACAAGATGCTTTTTGGACTTCGACTCCCCAGAGAATAGGGGATACTTTCTATTTTATTTACTTCTATAATTACAGACTAAATATTGGGCCCGCTTGCCATTTGGGACTCTCCTAGCAAGACTCATTCCTCTAGAAAAAAAGGCTCTACTTTGGGGGCTTGTAACTGAAGGATCAATATTTACTGAACTTAGAGGAATAATATTTTTTTTCAGCCTTTCTGCACAGGTGGGGGATGTGGGGGAGGGATGTTGCTCGGGTGGTGGCGGGTCATGGATCTGGATCCCGGGGTTCCCGTCTCCTCCTCCTCCGGTGCAAACCAAAGAGCTGCAGTATTTCATATTTTGACCAAGAGTGGAATGGCAGGCATTGGGGAGGGGGGTCCTGTTGGGGTTGGACCCTGCTGGCTGGCACTGCCTTAGGTTCCCCCTCTGTTCCTCTCTTTAGGTGCCTCAGTGGGAGAAATGTATCCTGGATGTAAAGTCATACACCTTTGCTATTCTTTGACAGGAACAATTACATTATCTGAACTTCCTCTCTGGTCTGAGGGTGAATCTGGACCAGGGTAATGTGGGATATCTGGGGGTACCAAATACTCCAAAGGAGCAAACCAACAACACAAGTCATAAACATTGGCTTCCTGTTGGGTTGATGCTTCTACAATTAAAATAGAGTAGCAAAGGACTGATGCCCTACCTAGGCACAGAATCCCTATCTTGTTTGGGCAAACACCAGTGGGGAAGGGCTCCCTCCTGCTACCTGGCTCAGTTTGGGTGCTGGATGGGGTTCCCTCGATCATATAATGAATCAGAGGGGGTTGGTGAAACCGTCCACATGAGTAACCCTAGCATACTGGGAGGGTTCCTTCATCCACCCTTTCAGGGGCGGGGGGGTCTCTCTCCACTACAATTTAGGCAATTATCTAAGGCATTGGTGGGCCTAGAGTGGAGAGTGTATCTCATTAATGCTTACTGAAGGTTCCACAGTTATAAAACTTCTACCCTAAACCAGTTGATATCTGAGCTGGTTTTAGCAAGGGGCCCTTACCTCCTTTCACTATTACTTCAGTAGGAGAGGTAGAGGCCAGTTAATAACAGTACTGGTCTGGGGGTGGATACAGATCTGGTTTGGGTCAGACACTACAGATTGTATTATTTAAACTGCGAGTGCATTTTGTAAAGAACTAATTGTTGCCTAAGTATATTGTTACCACGCACAATCCTCACATGCAATGACTTTCCATGTTACCACTAATTATAACTATACTTTTTCCTTTCTCCTTCCTTTTGTCCACAAAATGGACTATTTCTCTAATTTGGGACTCACTTGTCTCCCAGAGGACTCTTACCACGAATAAAGTGGCACAGGTTCTCTGCCCTAGGGGGTATGCTCGGTGCACCCCCCCCCCCCGGGGACCTCGGAGGATTGGATTGTTTCATACCTCCACTGTGGAAGTCACTATGTGATATAGTTGTGTTGCTAATGTATAATTTTCTAACTTATTTTGGGATCTGTTTTTCCCAGAATTGGATAAGTTAAAGCTAAATCCCTCCAACGGTTGGGAGGGCTCATAGACAATAAGGTTTTTATTTATATTTTTTCTAAAAATATGACACACACACACACACACACACACACACAGGGATGGTTTCAGGAAAGCATTTATTACTTTTCAGCTGAGATGATGCTTCCAACTAATGCAGTGTCCTCTTGATATTGTCTTCTTGTTCAAAAGTTTGAATGGGGGGACCTCTTTTCTCTGGTGGGAGCACACCTCAATGAATCTTTGACATGTCATCCATGACACCTGTAAAGATATTTTTGCAAAACATAAATGGTCTTAAAAACCCAATCAAGAGAACAAGATTTATTCAATATTTACAAAACAACCCAGTGGATTTATATTTTATACAGCAGACACATATGTCTGCTACAGAACATATTAAACTGCAGTGGGGGCAGAGATATAGTTTTTTTTCGGCATCCCACCCAAGTGGGAAAAGGCGGGGAGTAGCAGTCATGGTTCCCCAGACTACACCGTTAGAGATACACTCCCAGCATGTGGATTTGCAGGGGAGATTTATAATATTACAGGGACTGCTATATTCTCAGAAGGTGACCCTAGTTAATGTTTATCTCCCTCCTCAGTCCATTTTGCCTGTGGTCCAGAAATAAAACACTGGACCTCCTCAAGGGGAAACTTATTGTTGGGGGGGATTTCAACATGACTTGGAATGTTAACTTGGATACCACTGACTTCCATATTTATAGAGCAAGTAACGCCCTTAAGTTTTTAAAAGGGCTCATTTGATAACCTGGGTATAATTGATATCTGAAGGAAATTATTTCCCTCACAGCAAATTTACATTTTTACTCTGGTTGTTTCCACAGCTACTCTAGGTTAGATTACTTCTTTATTTCTTATGAGAACTTCCATCTGGTTCAAGACTTGGCCATGGGCCCCGTCTCCTTTCTGACCACCACCCCTTAAAATGAAAAATAGACATAGGGAAAATACAAAGACAACGAGACTTAATGACTCCCTTTTGAAAGACTTTCAATTCCAGGAAGTGATCAAGACTAGAATCACCCAAGTAATCACAGAGAACACATTCCCAAACATATTGTCGGCAATACTATGGGATACACTAAAGGTTGTACTGAGGCGTGAAATAATAGCTCTTCTGGTCAAGAAAAAGCACCAGATGTAGTCTCGATACTCCACCCTGTTAGAACAGTTACAGGCCTCCCAATTGTTATTCAGAGAGGGGGACAGGGATTTTAAGTTAAAAATTAGAGAGACGAAAATAGAAATCCAAAAAATTACAGATTACAAGGTACAGCAGGCTCTGCTCTACCTAAAACAAAGTAATTATGAGGGAGGTGCCCAGGATGCTAGATTACTGGCCCAGAAATTGTGAACAAGAAAGAAAACGGTCACCATTCTCAAGATCTGCCACCCAGTAACTAAAACTATAACTCACAAGGACAAAGAAAACCGAACAAATTTTCACTAATTACTACCAGTCCCTATGCACAGCTGACCCAGAAACTACAACCATGGATGGAGCCTCATTTTTGGCTCCTTTAAACCTACCCCAACTATCTGAAACTAAGAAGCAAAATTTAGAAAGTCCAATTAACTTAGAGGAAATCACTCATCATATTTTCCTAGCTAAATTACAAAAATGCCCTGACCCAGATGGTTGTACAGTTTCCTGGTACAAAAAAATTCCAGGGATTATTTTTGCCCATGCTAGTGCAGGTATTTCGTGAGGTGGCGAGTGGCAAACTTCCACCCCATCTTGGTCGCACATGGTAATAGCGTCTATTCATAAGCCAGGCAAAGATCCCTCAGACCCTTCTTCTTATCTTCCTTTCTCAATTTTATTTTTATTTTTTTTCTTATTCCTTTTTTCCCTACCTGGCTCCAGGTCTGCCCCAGTCTTCTGCACATCCTAGTCTCCTGCCACCATCCGGTACCTCCCAGCTCCCTTGGGGACCCTCGCCTGTTACCCCCGTGGATTACCGCCCCGGCGGGTGGTGGGGAGACCTCCAATCTCTGCCTGGTCAGGATCCAGTATTCAGCGATGTTCGCCAGAGCCAAGCACCCTGTAGGATGGCCATCAAGCCACCGTGACCAGTCGTCAGATGTTTTTCCCTTTTCTACCCCTACATGAGTGGGGCGTGCAATGGCATCAAGGGAAGGAGCATGCACGCATCCTCATGTGCTCCCTCCCAGCGCCGTGCCCCATCTCAGCCCCCAGTGCATGTTGCCAGTGCACCACCCCCAGCCTCCGCTAGGGGCCAAAAGTGCACCGACAACTGGGATCCCCCCTGTCCGGAGAGGGAGAGCAGTCACTTGTACTTTCCATCCCTCTCCACCCCTGCCGACCCCCCGGCGACATGAGTCCACTCCCAAACCCAGGTCACTGGTGTGGAGCAAGGTGTGGCATCCAGCGCCTCAACCCTTAGCACCACCAGGTCGACATCTTATTTCAATTTTAAATACAGACTGTAAGTTGTACAGTACGTGACTGTCTGGGCAACTCACTTGGAACAAGTGGCTTTATCCCTCATTCATCCAGATCAGTCAGGGTTTATTAATCAAATCAAATCAAATCAAATCATCTTTATTTATAGAGCGCCTTTCAAAACCAAGGCGCTGTACAATAAATACATATATAGACAAAGATTAAAATAATCATAAATTAAGAGCCATAACTCGGATATGCTAAACTGAATAAATATGTCTTTAACTCCTTTTTGAATTTCTCGATGGTTGGACATTCTCTCAACCAAGGCTAGGAACACTAATGACAACATCCGTAGAACATTTCTCCTGCTTGAATACCTTCAAACCCACAAAATCCCAGCTGTCCTGTTAAATTTGGATGCTGAGAAAGCATTTAATAAGGTATCATGGGATTTTTTGTGGGATACTCTGTCCTCTTTTGGCTTCCCCGAACCCTTCATAAAATGGCTACAAAACATTTATGCTAACCCAAAGGCCTATATTAGAATAAATGGAGCTATAACTTTCTCAGTCTCCTCACAGCAAGGCACTCACCACGGGTACCTACTATCACCCATATTATTTGCCTTCTACATAGAGCCTCTGGCCGCAGCACTCTGACAGGAGATGGGTATTGAGGGAGTTCCCCTGGGACAGACACAATATAAAGTGTCTCTATTTGCTGATGATATCCTGCTCACCATTTTGTCTCCAGAACAGTCCATTCCCAGAACATGGGACATTCTGAATGCTTTTGAAGTAGTAGCAGGTTTCAAACTTAATATTTCTAAATGGAAGTTCTGTCCCTTGGTTTTACCCCTTCTTCCTTTTTAAAAGACTTGCTCCTCCTAAGGTGGCACTGAGTTAAAATCAAATACTTGGGAATAATGGTACCTCCTGACATCTCCAATCTAGATTTAGTAAACTATGAACCCTTAACGCAAATGATAGCACAGGACTTGACCAGATGGAGGGCTTTACATCTTTCATTTTTTCCAAAAATAGAAGCCATCTGGATGAATATTCTACCAAAGTTATTATATTTTTTTCAGAATATGCTGGTTTGGCCTCCTCGTTTCTACTTTACTTCGTGGAAAAAATCTATATCCAATTTTATTTGGGATGGCCAATGCTCTAGGGTTCGCTATTCAATGTTACAGCTCCCTATAGACAGGGGTGGAGTTACTCATCGGAATCTGGATAGGTATGCTCAGGCCGCTTTTCTTAAAACAGCCATTTTGGGGCTTGATGCTAATTATTCTGCTCCGTGGAAAGAGATAGAATCAACATTAAATGATTTACATGACCCAGCACCTTATTCTCTACCCCAAGTAAGTCCATCCCACCTCCTAACTTCACTAAGGTAACTGGTGAAGTAATAAAGATCTGGAACCACCTGAAATATCACCCTAAATTCTCCAACATATTTTTCTTCATGTGCCTCATCTCAATGGATGAGTATTTTCAACCAGCTCAAATAGATATGGCATTCCGGAGCTGGTGCCACTATGGGAGGATGCAGGAAGTACTGAAAGGGAAACTGGAGGGCATAAGGCAGGAGATGGACGCAGAGCAGAAATGGGATATTATTAAATGGGGGATTACAGAGGCAACAGAAGCCTGCACCAAGACACAGAGTAAGAGGAGCAGAGCAAGAAAACCATGCTGGTTGAACAGCGAGGTTGTGGAGGTGGTAAGGGCAAAACGAGTGGCACACCAGAGGTATAGGAGGATGGGGAAGGAAGTGGATAGGGAGGAATATGCAAGATGGTCCAGGGAGGTGACCAGAAAAGTGAGAAAAGCCAAGGGCCAGAGGGAGCTGAGATTAGCGCAGGGAATTAACGGGGGGGGGAATTTTTCAGATACATCAAGGAGAAAAGGAAGTGCAAGGAGACAATAGTGAGGATAAAAAGGGGTGGGGAGTGGATGGAAAAGGGGAAGGAGCAGGCAGAAGCACTGAATGAATACTTTTGCTCAGTGTTCATGGAAGAAAAGGGGGAACCGCTACCACCATGTGCTGAGAGGGTGGGGACAGGGGGAGAGGAGGCGACAGATGGAAGAATTGAGGCAAGTAGAGTCCTAGAGGGACTGAGGGCACTGAAAGTAGAAAAGGATGGTATCCTCCCCAGGGTGCTGACAGAGATGGTGGAGGTGTTGGCAGAGCCACTGGCGGATCTGTACAGCATCTCACTGGAGTCGGGATGTGTGCCACTGGACTGGAGGATGGCACATGTAGTACCATTACACAAGAGCGGGCCAAGGGATGAACCGGGTAATTATCGTCCGTTAAGTCTCACTTCCATAGTGTGCAAACTCATGGAATCAATACTAGAGGGAAGACTGGTGTCGTACCTGGAGGACAATGGTCTCCAGGATGTGAGGCAGCATGGGTTCATTTCAGGGAAGTCTTGTCAAACCAGCTTAATACAATATTATGACTGGGTGACAGGTGAGCTGAATAAGGGTCATGTGGCGGATGTTCTTTACTTGGACTTCAGCAAAGCCTTTGATTCAGTGCCTCATGGGCAGCTTGGGGGGAAGCTAACTGTTATGGGGTAGGGGCAAAAATGATGAACTGGATTACAAGCTGGCTTAGTGGGAGGTTGGAACGGGTGGTGGTGAGAGGGGAGCTCTCAACTCCAAGGCCGGTGACAAGTGGGATGCCACAGGGCTCTGTGCTGGAGCCAGTATTATTTGGGCTCTTCATATCAGACATTGCACATGGGGTGGTGAGCAAGGTAAGTCTGTTTGCTGATGACACCAAAATCAGAGCAGTAGTGGATGGGAAGCAGCTGCAGGGGGACCTAAGCTAGCTAGAGGAGTGGACAGAGGTGGCAGCTGGGGTTCAATGCAAAGAAGTGTAAGGTTATGCACTTTGGGGCGAAGAACCCAAAGAGAGAATACTGGCTGGGGGGGGGGGTTAAGCTGCGGATCACTGAGGAGGAGAAGGACCTAGGGGTAATGATAATAGGGAACATGAACAACACTGCCCAGTGCAGGAGAGAGGCTGCAAAAGCGAACGAAGTGCTGGGGTGCATAGTGAGGGGTTTTTCATCCAGGCAAAGAGAGGTGAGCTTACCCCTCTACAGGTCGCTGGTAAGGCCACAGTTAGAGTAATGTGTGCAGTTTTGGAGGACATACCTAAAGCGTGATTTCAGGCTACTGGAGGGGGTGCAGAGGAGGGCAACAAAGATGATATGTGGAATGGAGGAGGGAGACTGTGAGAGCAGGCTGGGAGACCTGAATATGTACACTCTGGAGGATAGAAGGCACGGGGGGAGGCATGATAGAGACATTCAAATATCTTAGGGAATCAATAAGGATGGGGCAGATGGGGTCTTTAAGCTAAGGAGGGGAGGGACACCAGGGGCATGGGCTAAAAATAGAGGGGAAGATTTAGGAAGGAAATGAGGAGACTATTTCACAGAGAGGGTGGTAGCAAATGGAACGCACTACCAGATTGGTGGTATCATGTAAATCTGTGAACAGCTTCAAAAGGACATGGGACAGGGAACAGGGGAGAGTGAGGGTGGGGAAGGTGGGGGGTTGGGGGTGGCAGTGGAATGACAAAGTGGGGTGGGGCAGCTGAAAACTAGGGGTGCTAGCTGCACACTCGAGCAGACTTATTTATTTATTTATTTTAGTTTTTGTTCACCGGGTAAGTGCACTAGACAAATCCTGCCTATTTTCAGGCACGACACGGTTGAGGGGGATACAGATGAATGTCAACTGATCTTGAATCGGATTAAGCTGTTGGTGGTATTTTTAGTGAATGAGGGAAATTTGGCCAGGACACTGGGGAAATTCCGACTTAGATAGTCTGGATGGCCTGTTTCTGCTGGCACATTCGTATGTTCATTTTTCAGCTTCTCATGACAGCAGGAGTCGCTCCATTCAAGGCTTTACAAGAAGATTACGCCCTTCCATATAGAGACCACTTTCACTACCTACAACTGTGAGCCTACATGTTATGTCAAGACCTAGAAAGGGCCAAAATACCTAACCCAAGCCTGTTGTTTCTTCAGTTCCTGATGGACACTGTCCATGGAAGCTTGGGGAAACATATTATAGGCCAACTCAACTGTATAATGCCGGAAGTCCTGGGAGATTCCACACTAACAGTTCTAAATAAATGAAATGCTGAGATAGGGATCAAGGTGTCAGAGGATGATTGACTAAAGTTTGCTTCCCCAGCTATTGGAATTACATGATCTGTAACATGGAGAGAATATGCCTGGAAATGCCACTCCAGATATTTCAGATCTCTGGCTATTCTGATTAAATATATGCCAGAAGATTTTGGTAAATGTTGGCAGGGTTGTAATTTCAGAGAAGCTGACTTGGGTCATATCCAATAGCTATGTCCATTGCTAATGCCCTACTGGTGTGCCTTACAAAATGAGATCCATGACAGCTTGGGAGAATCTGTTGAACTAACAGCAGAACTGGTACTCCTGTCCATTATGCCAAAATGGAGGAAAACTCTCCTACCAATATATTTGCTAGCAGCAAAAAAAGCAATTACTCGGAAATGGATGTCAGTACATATTCCAACTATTGCTGAATGGAGAATGATAGTCATGAAACATAAAAACATAGAAGGTGACAGCAGGAGACCATTAGGTCCATCTAGTCTGCCCATTTGTTTTAGACCTATTTTGACACTCTAGTTGCCCTTTGTAGTCAGGGCTCCCTTGTGTCTATCCCATGCATTCTTGAATCCCACCTCAATGTTGACCCCCACAACCTCTTGGGACAGACTGTTCCAGGTGTCCACCACTCTTTCTGTGAAGAAAAACTTCCTGGTGTTGGTAGAAAACCTCCCTCCTAGCAACCTGAGGTCATGTCCCCTGGTCCTGGAGCCCTTCTTGAAGTGAAAAAGTTCCTGTGCCTGTATCTTGTTAATGCCCCTGATCAGGCATCTCTTTCTGTAGTGAAGCAGCGCTCTGACTCTGCCACCACCCACTATGCCACCGGCCACTAGGAAGCTCCTCCAATTCAGCTCCCGTGCCCATGATCAGGCGTCTCTTTCCGTAGCGGAGCAGTGCCCTGACTCCGCCACTGCCTGCTCTGCCAACCGCACCAGCCACTAGGAAGCTTCTCCAGTTCAGCTTCCATGCCCCTGATTGAGCATCTCTTCCCATAGTGGAGTGGCACTCTGACCGTGCCACTGCCCGCTCTGCCACCAGCCGCTAGGAAGCTCCTCCAATTCAGCTCCTGTGCCCCTGATCGGGCATCTCTTCCCTTAGCTGAGTGGCACTCTGACTCCACCGCTGCCCACTCTGCCACTGGCCGCTAGGAAGCTCCTCCAGTTCAGCTCCCGTACCCCTGATCGGGCATCTCTTCCCATAGCTGAGTGGTGCTCTGACTCCGCCACCACCCACTCTGCCACCGGCCACTAGGAAGCTCTTCCAGTTCATCTCCCATACACCTGATCGGGCGTCTCTTCCCGTAGTGGAGCGGCGCTCTGAATCTGCCGCCACCCGCTCTGCCACCGGCAGCTAGGACGCTCCTCCAATTCAGGTACGCTACCTCTGAGTACCAGGGAACTGGCTATTTTCAAATACGTGGCACCCTCGCTACACCAGTGCTCCGATTGTCTACAGCCTATCTTGTGCACTCCCTGATTGGCTCCTGCTTTCAGATTGAATCTCTCTGCTTTCAGCCCGATCTCGGCTGATTTCCTTGCCCTGGGACTTGCTTACTACTGCTGCAATTAATATAAATTTGCTGCTAAATTTTCTTATTCTTCTCTGTATTTCTGCAAAGCTATTTTGTTTGACTGCTATTTCAGATTTATCCAATGTAATTTTAGATTACAGTGTAAATTTTACTGTGTTTAGCATTGGACTTGCTTATCTGCTGACTGATAACTGTTTGAGATGTTATTTTTTATTTGCTGTTTTACCATTTAAAATGTATTAAACCAGGTCTGTGCTAATCTACTGTTTCTCCTTACTCTCTGTCTGTCTTGTACACCCCCCCCCCGGCTCAGTGCTGACCCACCCTGCTCCCTCCCTGCTAAATCTCTAATTATCTCTGAATCCTCCTCAACTTAATCCCTCTTTTGTCCTCCTCCTTTGGCGCCTCTGGCCCCCTGCTGTTCCCCAAGTCTTCTCCTCTGTCTGCCCCGCCTTCTGATCAGTTTAGTCACACTAATCCCCGAATCTACCCCTGCCCATGGTCTACTCTTTTAGCCTAATCTCTGCCTCTTCCTCTCTCCACAGCTCATGTGCCCCTGATCAGGCGTCTCTTTCCGTAGCAGAGAGGTGCTCTGATTCCCCTGCCGCCTGCTCTGCCACCGGCCGCTAGGAAGCTCCTCTAATTCAGGCATGCCAACTCTGAGTACCAGGGAACAGGCTATTTTCAAATACGTGGCACCCTTGCTACACCAGTGCTCCGACTGGCTACAGCCTATCTTGTGCGCTCCTTGATTGGCTCCTGCTTTAAGCCTGAATCTCTCTGCTTTCAACCTGCAAGCTCAGCCAAATCTCGGCTGATTTCCTTGCCCTGGGACTTGCTTACTACTGCCGCAAGCAATATAAATTTGCTCCCTCCCACTCTCCCCCACCCCCTCAATCTTTAAATGCACTAGCTGCACTCAGGCTCTGCCCTGCATGTTTTTAATCCAATTGTCATTCAGTTGACCCCCTTCCACTAGTCTACAGAGGACACTTCCCTTTTGGCGTACCCCTGCCTTAAGGCAGCTTTAAGCTGTTTTGTTCAGATGGCTCCTGTCTTACTTTGTAGAACTATCACTTCCTCCCCTCTGTCACATCACCCCCTCCTGCTATACCTCGCCTGCTCCCCTCCTTTAGCTATACCCCTTCTTACCAGCCTGCCTCTAAGTACATCCAGTTCATACTATGGCTCTAACTTCTCAAAATCTTCTCACTGTTTCCATCCTTGCACTTTGCTTCCCCTTCTCACTATCACCCCGGTTCCTTTTCCTAGCTTGCCTGTCCTCCCCCGGATCCTTCCCCTCCTTCCAGACTACAACTATGCTATGACCCTCTCATCAATCCTTCCTAACTGGATGCATTACCCTTACTGCCCCTGTGCTACCTTCCTATCAATACCCTCCTACTTTACATTGCCTCACTTACTAATATATAAACCACCTTCCTCCCTTCTCCCCCCCCATGCAACATCTCCAAGGAGTTCCTCCCCCTGGTAAAAGTCTAAAATTACACGTCATGATAATAGCCCTCCTGCTCCTATCCTCTGGAGACGACAACCCTAACCCAGGGCCGTGCTCCCCAGTCACCCCTGCTCCAGCATCAACGGTGAGTCTACATGCTTTGTTAAGAGCAGTAGCCACTCGCTTCAGCGCCGTGTCAGTGGCAGCTCCATATACTACCAACCCATAGTTGACAGTGGAAAGTATGGAGCTAGTAACGGAGAGTTGGATCGCAGTCTGGGTGAAGTTCTTAATGTGCCTGTAGACTAGACCAAGCTTGGTATGCACAGCCTTGACCACTTACTCTATGTGTTGCCCAAAGGAGAGGGTGTCATCGATCGTAACACCCAGATATTTGAAAGAGTGAACCTGCTCCAGCGGTGCGTTTAAATTGTTGCTGATGGAGATGGTGGGGAACCTCTTCTTCAGTTGGGGGCTGGCTAGGAGCATGGTCTTAATTTTTTTATAATTGAGCAAGAGTCTGTTGGTGCAGAACCATTCCTTGAGCTGATGGAAGGAAGTCTGAATCTTGTTCTGCAGGGAGTCAATGTGGGAGTTGCTGCGAAGAATGACAGCATCATCAGCATACAGTAAGATTCTGTTGTCACATGCCTTTGGGAGATCATTTAGAGAAAGACTGAATAGCAGGGGTCCCTAGATAGACCCTTGGGGAACCCCCAGGGTCACCTTTCTGGATTCCGACACAGCTTGACCAACATTCACTTTCTGTGGCCTTGACGACAGGTAGTCCTGGAACCAATGTACAGCATTTGAGGCAACACCCAACCTTTGAAATTGAGCCAGGAGGAGGGAATGATTGACTGTATTGAAGGCCTTCATCAAATTGATAAATACAGACCCAACCAGCTTGCCTTCATCCAAGGCCTTATGTACGAAGACAGTGTATTCCACCAATGCTGTAGCAGTGCTGTGATCCTTTCAAAAGCCATGTTGTTGGAGACATTGCAGTTGGTATTTATGGAGGAAGTCTGTGAGTTGATCCACAACAATCCTTTCCAGATCTTTGGATAGGGGGAGAGGACTGAGATGGGTCTGTAGTTGGCAATGTAAGATCTATTACCATTCTTGAAGATGGGTGTTACCAGCACTTGTTTCCAAACTGTAGGGAATTTTGCCATGGTAAGTGATTTATTGAATAGTTTGGATATGGGGGCAATGATCTCATCCAGGGTTAGGGCTACCAGTTTCATGTCTATGCCGTCACTCCCCATCCTGGTTTTGCCCAGGACTTTTTTTACATAGAACATTGTCTCCTTGACTGTGACCCATTTGAAATAGAAGTTTGGGTGCGTTCTCATGGTGGGTGCATTGCTATGGTGAATACTTGGGTTAATATAGTCAGGTGGTAGGACTGAGCTGAGGTCCGTAAAGACAGAGTTGAAAGACTCGGCTATTGCGAGAGGGTTCATGGTGGCCGACCCATCTATATTGAGCAGCTGAGGGTGCTTTTTTCCTCTTTATCAAGGAGAGTATTTATGTTCTCCCAGAACTTCTTTCCATTGTCCCAGCTTCTGTCCATCTGCTCCTTGTGGTAGTTGGCTTTGGCTTGCCTAATTAGATGCATACACCTACTTCTGGAGACCCTGTACTTCTGATAGTCAGTCTTTGAACCTGTAGACCTAGCCCTTCCCAGAGGGTGTCCCTTTCCCTCATGTGAGCAAGGAGGTCACTAGTAATCCACCCATTATTACAACTGCAGTACTTCCTTTTTTGTGCAGGTGCAAATTTATCGCAGACTCCGTTGAAACTTTCGACAAAGTATTTTAGTGCTTGGTCCAGGTCAGGCAGTGAATCGATAGGTGACCAATCAAGTCAAGATAGTGCATCTCTGAGTGGCCCTAACTGACCTTTTCTCAGGGCCCTACTCTCGACTATAGTGGGGGGAGGTTTTTTTAAATGTATTGGTCCATCTGAAGGTGACTGGTGAGTGATCACTCACGTTATCAGGCTGCACGGCAACCTCGGTTATCCTGGTGGGCGAGTTAGAGAGGAGCCAGTCAATGAGTGTGCTAGTGCCCATCCTGTAATTCCTCCTTATGGGCTCAGTGACTAGCTGAGTGAGGAACATGCCGGCCATGGCGTCCCTCTGTGGGTTTGATTCCTGGCTGAGACAGTTAATGTTAAAATCCCCAGTGATGATAAGCTCACAGTCATTATTGAGAGTGGCCAAGGCAACCATGACTTTGGTCACGCCTTCACAGGCCTTTTTAGGTGGTAGATATACCGAAGTGACAACAAGGGACTTTCTGTGTTGGCCGACTTGTAGTTTAACAGCTAGTAGTTCATACTCGTCTGCACTGCCAGTCATTGGTAGTACCGAGCCCTGGAGAGAGTCCCTGATGTAGATGAGGTTGCCTCCTCCTCTCTTGCCTTTTCTGTCATTCCTGAAAACTTGGTGGCCTGGCAGCGCAAATTCATTGTTCTTTGTCTTGGCAGTTAGCCAGGTCTCAGTGAGGCACATGATGTCAGGATTGTGCAGGGCCACCCAGGCTTAGAACTGTTCCAGCTTGGCTAGGAAGCTGCAGATGTTCATTGCCGCAATTTTAATGCCCCAGTTCTTGCTATCTCCAGACCCAGCAGCATTCTAAGGGCTTTGGATGTACATTACCAGACAGGAGTACAATAGTAACATTAAGATGGCTTTTCTTGTTGTACTGCAGAAAGAATATGTGGACTTCCTTTTGTGGCGTTTGATTTTTCCAGGGAAAGGCAGGCTGCTTCCGGGCCGGGTCAATGGTGGTATGTAGACTGCGCTATTGCCAGGGCTATAGCCATGTCTTAAGACCAACAGCAGTGGTAGAGGCATCACAACTGCTGGGTGGGGCTCTACAGAGGAGGTTACAGTTGATCCCATGACGGAGGCACTTGCAGTGAGGTTGGTGTCAAGGTATGAGGGCCAGGGTGGAGCCTCATGGTAGTCACCAGGGCAGACGGCTAGTGGTAAGCATGTTAAGAATAGTAAAAGTAACACAGGAGTTGTAGGGTGCATCTTCAGAGGAGCAGCGGAATGTGGGTAGGATCTGAGTAGCAGTGGGGGACTGAGTGAAGGGTCCGTTAGGCACACTCTAGTAAGGGCAGTGTCAGTGAGAAGGAGCAGCACACTTATGCAGGACCGGTCATCTGAGATGGGGCAGATCTCAGCCTAGGTCAGTGGCAGGGGAGACATGGTAGAAGCTGGAGTGAGTATACCTTTTTCAGACCGAGCTGTGTGAGTGACATATGCCTTTAAGACAGAGCTGGGAGAGCAGGGGATCCTTTGAGATAAGGGGGAATAATGGATAGGAGGAGTTATGGCGGATTTAATAGAGGTCAGGGTGGGGAGGGTTGGCGGGATGGAAATACTGTTTCAAAAGTTAAAAGCCAAGACCCGGGTAGAAAGGAGAGAACTTAACAGCAGCACAGAATTCAGGGGCAGGCCAATGGGAAGCTTCGGTCCCACGTTCCTGGCCAATCACGGCCTGTGGCTAATCCTGGGAAATAAGCAGTGGAAGCCAAGAGAAGAGCCATACCTGGACACCAAGCTGGCAGTCATTGGAGGAAGAGACGGTAGCTGGAAGGAGGCGCCGCATCCCTAGCTGATCCTGCCAGCCTGGCGCACCCGGTCGAGGGCCTGCTCCAGAAGAGAGAGAATAGGAGAGAAGACAGTAGTTAAAAGGTAAATCAGTGGGTGGGGGTAGAGTTAGCTAGGTTAGAGCAATTCTGGGGAGAACAAAAGAGGTGAGAAAGGGATTAGCTTGCAGGCGCCAAGAAGGTCTCGGCGGTGGGGGGGGGGCTGTTTTTCAGTCAGAACTGGTTATCCCCCTCCCTTAATAAAGTTTGTATCCTTATTACTGCCCAAAACTTAACTCGACTCATTCAAGAGCCAACCCACTTAAACCATAAATCTGGTAACCATTCCCTAGTAGACTGGGCCCTCACATCCCACCCCCACAGGGCAATTAAATCTGGCACCTTAACTGATGCATTGAGTGATCACCTTACCTGGTATGGAAAGTACACAGATCCAAGACCACCACAAAAATTATATTCTTTCATTTGTATAAATCACTAAACCTGGCTACACTCCTCCAGGACTAGGCCCTCACTCACTGGGGTCCAATTACCTCATCTACCACTTATGATGACACTTATAAATATTTCTGCAATAACCTTTTTGAGATTTGGGACATCCATGCCCCGTTGCAGCGTACCACAGCTAGGGGTAATCATCTCCCAAGGATCACTCCTGAACTCTTGATGTGTCAAAGAGCCAGGGACATAGCCTGGAAAGCTCATAAAATATCCAAACTCCCTGATTATAACACCTACCGCTCCCTACGTAATAGGTGTACTAAAGCCACTCATCTAGCCAAAGCAGAGTACTTCCGCTCTACCTTCCAATCAAATATTAATAATCCCTCCAAATTCTGGAAGGTTATTCATTCTTTTTTCACCCCCCTTTTGCCCCTTCCACCACACTCCTTAATATTAACAACACTCAGATCACTGACCACCTTGGTGTTGCCTCTGAATTTAATTCTTATTTCACCTCCTGTGCCTCTACTCTCCTATCCTCCCTACCGCCTCCTTCTACTACCGTCCCCGCCTCTCCTCCCACCGTCCCCATCTCTCCTCCCTGTTTACCCTCTTCAACTAGCTCCTTTTCCTCCTCTGCCACCCTGGATGCTCTCAATTCTCTCAATCCCTCCAATGGCAGTTCACCTAATGGTCTGGATCCGAGGCTGCTTTACCCATCAGCTCCAGCGATTGCTGCTCCACTATCCTCTCTCCTGAACCTTTCCTTCACTGCAGCAACAATGCCATCAACTTGGAAGCATGCCACTATCCTTCTGTTGCCCAAGGGAGGCAATCTTACCACCCCAGCCAACTATCGCCCTATACCCCTCCTACCCACCCTTGCTAAGCTCCAAGAACATCTGGTCCTGTCTCAACTCTCTTCCTATCTCTCTAATTCTAACTTTTTCATTCCATTCCAATCTGGGTTATGGAAGAACCATTTCACCAGTACCTCCTTGATTAGGCTCATGGACTCTATCTTCTCAAGGATGGACAGTGGCCAAATCACATCAACAATTTTTGTCTACCTTGCTAAGCCCCTCGACATTGTCTCCAATACCCTTCTCTTAAACTCCCTCTCCTCGGCTGGTTTAACCGACTCTGCCATAAGCTGGTTCAGTGCCTACCTAGTAGGAAGAACACAGTCAGTCAGAATAGCTGACTCCATCTCTCCCCATCAATACTGGCATACCTCAGGGATCCGTATTGGGCCCTGTCCTGTTCTCCATATTTTTAAACAACCTGCCCTCTGTCTGCTCCTCCACCTCCATACACATGTATGCCAGTGATACGGTACTCTTTACCTCTGGGCAGTGCTCCGTGGATGTTGAAACCAGACTTCAGCACGACTGTAACAAAGTCCAGCTCTGGTTTTCCACCCACCAGCTCTCTCTTAATCCCAAGAAGACAGTCTTAATGACCTTCGGCACTAAGCAGAGACTCACTAGGCTCACCATCATGCCCTCATTCCACACCCTTAACAAGACAGTTCTCGAGGACACTGCATCATTTAGGTACTTGGGGGTTTGGCTTGACCAAAACCACAACTTCTCTGGTTATGTGGACACCATCCTGAAGAAGTTGTGCCCTACGCTTGGTGCACGCTACAGGAACCGTAGCTGTCTCCCACTACCGGCTAGATGGGAACTTGTCCAGAAGATGATCCTACCTATCTTTGCCTACTGTGATATAGTCTACAGTGCCACTCCCAAGTCTTCCCTAACCAGATTGGATACCCTTTTTAACTCCTTCTGTCGCTTTGCTCTTAATGCCCCCCTCACACCCATCACTGCAATCTCTATCACTTCCTAGCTTTCTCCTCATTAGAAGAATATCGCCATCACCTTCAGTGCGCTAAATTCATATCTAAATTTTGATTCAGCACTTTCCCCGACATATCTTACTTTCAGTCTAACCTCCCTCCCTCTGCCCGCTCCCTTAGATCCTATGATGTGCGTATGATGGAAGTCCCTCACCGGACTACTGCCATAGGCTAGTTGGCCTTCTCGCATAGCTTCCCTAAGTTATGGAATGCACTTCCCCCATAGATTTGTCACTCTTCCTCCTCCCGCTCCTTTACCTTAGCCCTACACAACTTCCTGTCAGTAAACTGTACCTGTGACTAATACCAGCCCTTTCTCTGCCATCCCATCTATGCTCTCCTCATGACTCAATCCAGTCTCAATGATCATACATGTCTGCACTTGTTGGGGTCCTTACATTGGTATTCAAGCTATTTTAGGGCTGCACATTTATTGTTCAATACCTGCTTTACTTGTATGCCATTTACACATGTATCCCTTCTATTTTGTACTACAATTTCATCATTTTGTGTATACGTATGTTAAGAACTCCTTGTACCTCTCTCCCCAGGATGCACCATGAGACAAGCAACTTGTTTGTTTAGTGTGCCCTTCCTGGTGAAACATTTCAATAAATAAATAAATAAATGTACTTGAATGTTCGAATATTGAGAATGGTAGCCCGTGATGACTGCGATTATAAATGAGTGACTGTAGAAACAGCGACTCATTTATAGTGCTATCATCATCAGCTACCCTGCACCGGTAGCGATAGTATAATGTCTAGAGCGACCGGAAGGGGAGGGATGGGGAGCTGTAGGGGAGGGATAGGAGGGAGGGTTTAGAAGGGGAGGTGAGCCTACTGCAGTTGAGCTAGCCCTGTGGTGTGGTGGTGAGGGTGGCTGGTTACAGTGCAGTAGGCACTGGGTTCAGGACCTGCTTGGGGATAGTGTCTTGTGGCCGTGTAGAATTTCATCCCCTCCTCGACATGCACCTCCCTGGAGTTGAGAATCTTAAGTAAGGGGGGTTGCTCAGGGGTGCAGTCCCCCCTCAAAAACAGTTTATTTTACCGGAAGTCGGGTTGCAGACAATTGTATATTGCTGAAAAGTTTTTCGGCGATATACATTCGCGATGATAGCGATCACTGTTTTTTTATCACTGTCATCACATGGACCAATTGAGAATACATGAATATTTACCAAATGGAAAAAATGACAGCATCAATACATGATCAGTCTGATAAATTTTCCATAAGATGGCAAAGATGGCTTTGGTACATGACACAAACTGACCCAGGCTTTGTACCCTAAAGTGCTGCCTTGGTTCTCCAGGGGGGAGGAGAGAGAGTATAGGCACCAGAGGTATATGACCCTGGCCAATCTATGCTTTTGCTTACCTTACCAGTTTTTATTGGATTGCGAGAATGTCCTATATCTTTTACAGATCCAGAAGCAAATGATTTGATACCTTTTATTGGACCAACATAGATGTTACAACAAAAGAACAAAGTGCTCTAGCTTTCGAACCAACCAGATCCTTCTTCAGAAGCTTTAACTTTAGCTTTATAGCTTTTAAAATGTCTGTGATGTAAGACTTAACAGTCTTTGAATGATGACTTAAATGAGTAGTGTTACCTGTTAACTTGAATGGGAACAATATGGCCGATTAACCTTTCAGTCATGTTACTCTGTAAAATATGAAACTTGTGTGTCTTATAGAAACTTTCAATAAAAAATACATTTAAAAAAATATATAAAATAACATTAACCTGGCTAAGGATGATCGGGTAGAGTTACAACACTAAAACCCACTAAACTCACATCAACTTTTAAATGCATTAGCTGTAGGACTAAGCACCATAAAAACCATACCAGCATTAAAACACATTAGCTATAAGACCGTTTTTAACCATAGTATGACTAATTATTTGTAGTTTCACATAAAATAGACATCTCTAACTTCACATTAGCTGTCTTGTGAATTGTAATCTGGGCACCATGTACCAAAAGGCCACTTCCCCTACCTTGCAAGACCAAACAAGGTTGAGGGACCTGGGTTCTTGTTCTGGTGGAAAAGGGGGAAGGGTCATTCCCAAAGATAGATATAAATAGCACAGTGCCTCCACCCAGAGTTAGCATATAGTGGGGCAATTATTTGAGCAGTACAACCCCCTGGGATGCTGTACCTGCCCACCTCCCCGTACAGTTACCTCACACACATATATTACCATAAACCAAATAATACTTCAATACATTTGCAATTATTGACTTTAGCTAATAATATGCTCACTAATGATATGCTCATGAGACATTTGAAAAAAGGGTAACAGCAATTTATTTACAGGGGTGAGGGCTAGGAAAAGGGAAATAGATGTAGAAATTATACGACAGTTTGGTACCAGCATTTTTGTAAATACCAATATTCACTTTGCTGGAAAAGCAGACCATTCACAGTACCCGCCTCCCCCCAGCATATACATCCAACAGATGTTAACCCACATGTTCTATCACTTTACCCCCCAAATGGTACCAGTTTAATCCCTAAGAGACCTATCTGGGTACCCAGGGTCTAGTTGCAGGCCTATACGGTGCAACTGGTTGGCCGGCATTGGTGTGTTGGTTATTGAAACTTGGCAGCAACTGATGGCAACTACTTACAGTTCCCCAAATGCTGGGCAAGCCCTGAGTTACTCACAGTTTGACAAACAGTCTCTTGGCTTATCAGGCTGGTGACTTTCAAACTGTAGATCTGGAGTATTTGAATCTGTGGAATGTTGATCATTCAGATTGCTGAGACAAGCAGCAGGCATATTGCAGCTTGGGTACATGAAAGCAGAAATAAAGGTGCATCTCAGGCAATATCCAGGGTGCTAACACAATATAGGAAGGCAAATCCCAAAGATCAACGTTTACAAAAACTTGTAGCACTCATGGTCGCACTTGGAATCATAGGATGAAATAACAGACAAAACTGCAGTATTCCTAGTTCAGACTGCAATTTAATGACTGGAGAACAACTGCTGCCCTACTGCCTAGGCCCTAGGCCTTCAATTAGGGGAAGCGCATAGGTAATGCCTAGTAGTGGCACCACCTGGCTGATTCCCCTGACTTATCTCGGATGGTAGTCACTCTCTTTCTGGAACTTCAGGAACATCCAGCTATAAATGGCTTCAGCCACACTGCCAGCTAGCAGCCGTGGCTCTCTCTCTTAACTGGAACATGGTCCCTGGGATTCCCACAGAACGTTAGCAGGAAACAGTTTCTCAGCTTCAAACATCACAGGTGCAGGCTCAAGGTGGGAGACAGGGACATATCCTCTCACCTCACAGCCCAAGCTTGGACAGAAGAAGGAATCTTCTCACCTTACAGTTTCAAACTTAAACAGAAGAGCGAATCTTCTCACTTCACTTTGCATCTACAGGAAACATCAGGCAGCTTCTCTTGGCTAATGTGGCTCCACAAGCTCCCAAGCAGGATATCAGGCAGGCTTCTCTTAGCTAACATGGCTCCACGAGCCCCCAAGCAGATCTCCATACTTCTCTCAAAAACATGGACAAGTTTCCTTTTCCTCTGGAAACTCCAACACAATTTCCTTGACTTTGGCCAGCAAACAACACTTTCATTCTGTCGACAAACTCCTTTCAGCCACTGGGAGGCAACACAGGGCAAAGTAAAGCACCTCCTGGGATGGTGGCTCCAAAAGTCCCCAAGTAGGTCTTCTTCTTCCATCAAAGGTCACAGAAAGGCTTCCTCTCCCTTGGGAACCTCTCGAATAAATGTCTCATCTCTGGACAGTAAATCAACTTTTTAATTCTGGAACAGCTCCTTCCAGCTATTGGAAGACAATGCAGAGTGACTCCTGGGCTGGTGGCTGTGCAGGCCCCCAGGCAGGCTTTCATCTCTTGGGAGCAACATCATGGAGCCCCCCCCTCCCTCAGGAGGAGTTCCGTGGAACTGACTCAGACTGAATCTGTCCTCTGATTTTCAGGCACTCAAGACAGTGTCCCATTGGCTGTCCACTTGAAAAATGAATGTGCATTCGGCTCACTCGACACCCTATTGACTGGTTGAACTGATGGCAAGACATTGTCCTCGCCTCCTCGCATAAGTCCCTCTGTTAGGATATACTATGTTAGACTGAAATCTGGTATCCTGATGCTCAATATATCGAGTTTATGGTCTCAAACTAACAAATCCCGTACAACTCGGATGCCCAACAATACAATGTCGGGCATCCTGCTAGCACAAAAACACCTCTAATATAACAAACTCCAAGGGGGAGCGGACCTCGGAGTAAAAATATATCACTTACAGGGGCAAAATTCCTAAAGGTCCGCAGCCCAGACCAGAACCCGAGCCTCCCATGGTACGCTGGCCAAGCTGCCAGTGGTTTAGCCCTCCACACAACCGGGGCAGCTCAGCCAGCTTCCAGATCCAACGCTGCTTTCTGCAGCATCACCAGGGGTAAGGTAGCAACCCATCACATCCACTGCCTTACTCCCTCCCATAACACTGTCAGGCATGAAGCCACCGGGATTGACAGTATCGGGATACTACACTTGTCGGGCAATACAGCACGGGCAGGTAAGTGTCAGGATAATGAGCGATGGGATGTTATAAGGGAACCTTCTGTTAAGTCCTCCAGGGCTTCTGGCTTTCTGATTGGCTGTTTAGCAGGTCAAAGGTGGCAAACATGGCTGCTGTGGAACAGTCTATTCAGTGTCCCAACTTTAGTTCAATTTTACAGGCAAACAATAATATTTTAACATTCATTACCCTCATGGACTGGTGCCTGTCCCTCAGTCCTGTGGTCTGGTGGCAGAGAGAGGCAAAAACAAGGCTCCCCCTGCCCATCGCTAGCACCATAGTGCTGTACCCCTAGGCAGTTGGAAGAGTTCCCATTCATTTGGCAGCCATAGCTGCTCTTAAAGAAACATGCCCCTTTTATTGTACTAGTGCTTAAAAGCGCTCTTCAACATTTTACTTTCTTTTTCCCCACAAGTGCTTCCCAACCATCAGATGGACATTTCTGAGGTCTCAGGAGTCGGGGCACACAAATACAGAGCTGCAGGAGCCACCAGGGTGGCTATGAACACTCAGCATCACAGCACCCACATTAAATAAACACCGACCCACCAGCTTGCACTCTCGAGCAGTGCGGCGATCAACCAAACCGCCAAGCAGGAGACTTCACTTTTTACTTTGCTCCTCCGGTCCCCCACTTAGGATTTAGATACCAGGGGCCAGCAGGAGCATGCAGGAGACCCATACTGGGCCAGGAACTGGCAAGGCAAGCGGCCGGGAGGCAGCGAGGTAAGCCCCACCCATGGGGGGGTTACACTCCCTCCGTGCCATTAAAACTTAGCATCCATGCCAAGTCCATACCATGGGCCAAGCATCAACAATATTAACCAACATTTGAAAACATTCTCCGTCTGACTAGACAAATGATTCCTGACTGCCTAGGCAATAAACATGTCCTATTCTAGACAAATGCAAACTATCTACGCAATAACAAAGCAGTTACTGAAAAAGTCTCAGAGTTTTGGCAGTTGCCATAACATTTCCTAGTATACTACAAACATAGGTACTTTCAGAGTAATGCAATGGCACTTTTACTTCTTCCTTGGCATACAAATGTGAACTCCCTGGCTCATCAGCCAGTGATGAGACATCCTTGGGCAAAGTGGGTGCCACCACTTCCGCTGGTACTTATGTTCTAGGGGCTCTGAAAGGTTACCATTTGCTTAGAGAGCAAGGGGCTTCATGCTGGGTGTGACTGATGAACAGGAAATCCCAGAAGTGCCTCTATTTATGTAACCCAGGCACCATGTGCCAGCGAGCTATTACACCTGCACTGAAGGACCAAACAAGGTTGAGGGACCTGGGTTCTTGTTCTGGTGGAAAAGGTGGTTCTTTCCCAAAGATAGATATAAATAGCATGGTGCTGCCACCCAGAGTTAAGATATAGTAAGTCAGTTGTTTTAGCAGTACAACCCCCCTGGGATACTGTACCTACCCACCACCCGTTACAGTCACCGCACACATGGAATACCATAAACCAAATAATGTTTCAATACATTTGCAATTATTGACTTTAGCAAATAATCTGTTCACTAATTATATGCTCATGAGACATTGCAGAGACTGCAACAGTTGGCATCAGCAGTAGTTTGTCTGGGGCCATCCTGCCTTGGACTCAGGAAGAGGTGGGGGAGGGAAGAGAACAGATGGTGGTCCTGAGGGGATAGGGGGAGTCCAGTGACTGGACACAGGGACCACCGAGGCTTCCCACGTGGAAAAGGGGGGGTCACATCCTGTGGGGGAGAGGAGAAAGGGGGATATCTGGGACTGTAGCCAGCAGTCCTGCCTCTTCCTCCTTTCACCCTCACAGGATCAAGACATCTAAGGCCCTCAGGCATGAATCTAAGGCAGGGATTCTCAAATGGTGAGGCCAGCCTCCCTGGGGAGGCCCCAACCTGTTCCAGTGGAGGCTCAAGCAAGTCTGAAAAAGTACTGTATTTAAATTTTGAGTTTTATATATTTTGTGTGAAGAGATGAAGGAAACTGAAAGAGGATAATAGTAGTTGAATTTTATGTATTTGTTTACTAATAGGTGACAAGGGAAGGTAAATAGAGCCATGGCTCATTTCAGGTGTACCCGGGGAAGGGTAGGGAGTGAATAGATTTCAAAAGGTAACTGCAAAACAATCAGAAAATAAACAATGAACAATAGTGCAAACAAATATGAACAATAAACTAATAATGAGTGGTGGTAATTGATCAATTTGTAGCCTGATGGCAGAACGGCCCAAATACAAGGGCTGAGTATAGAAGTGCTAAGAGCAAATAGCAGGAAGGAGCAAAGTAATCCCAGAGAAGTTGCTTAGGAGCAGGGAAGGATGGGGAGAGGCAAAGTATGTCGGAAGGTTATTTCATATAGAGAGGGAACGGAGCAAGTAGTCTGATCCATGAAGGTACTGCAACAAGAGGTAACAATGGTTCAAGACTGAAAATAGAAACATAGAAACATAGACTTTGACGGCAGATAAGGACCACTTGGCCCACCCAGTCTGCCCATTTCCCTACCTACTGGATAAGCTGCAGATTCTAGTTAACCAACAGCCTACTTCCTGCCACCCCCCACTACGATTGCCTTGTGTCTGTCCCATGCATGTCTGAATTCCCCCACTGTTTTAGCCCCAACAACCTCCCCAGGAAGGCAGTTCCACACATCCACCACTCTCTCTGTGAAAAAAAATTCCTCACATTACCCCTGAGCTGTCCCCTCTATCTTTAAATTGTTTCCTCTTGTTCTTACACATCTCTTTTTCTGAAAGATGCTACCCTCCTGGACTTTGCTGATCCTTTGAGTTACTTGAATGTTTCTATCATGTCCCCGTCCCTCCTTTCATCAAGTGTATACATATTAAGCTCTCTCAGTCTCTCTTCATATGATTTCTGATGCAGACCCTGCACCTTTTTAGTTGCCCTCCTCTGGACTGCTTCCATCCTGTCTATGTCCTTGCATAGATGAGGTCTCCAAAACTGCACACAGTACTCCAGATGGGGTCTCACTAATTGTCTGTACAGAGGGATAACCACTTCCCTTTTTCTACCTGTGATGCCCCTTCCTATGCAACCCAGTATCCCCTGGCTCTTCTTACTAACTTCTTACATTGCTTACCAACCTTTAGATCATCTGATATGACTACCCCCAAGTCCCGTTCCATTTTTGTTGTTGTTAGTACCTCCCCTGCTACTGTGTGCTCTTCTCCTGGGTTTTTGTTTCCCAGGTGCATTACTTTGCACTTCTTTGCATTGAATCTAAGTTGCCATATGTATGACCATTCCTCCAGCCTTGCCAAGTCCCTTCTCATTCTTTCTACCCCCCCCTTGTGTATCAACTCTGTTACAGATCTTTGTATCAACAACAATAGCAGTGCAAGTAGGCTGGCCGGGGGGGGGGGTTACAATAAGCTGAATAATGATATTTGTTTATTTGTAATTCAGATAGCACCTTTGAACACAGCTCTTCTTCAAAGGTTCCACATCAGTATAAGACAAAGAACTGAATGTGAGCCAAGTACTCAAAGGGGTCTCAATTTATTCACGGTGTACTGCGCAAAGTACAGTATGTTATTTTTCTTTGGGGAGGCCCAAGATTATTTCAGTTTTTGGGAGAGGCTCAAAATCTTTTCCATGGATTTGTGGAGGCTCACTGTGACAAAGTCTATGAACTATTGATCTAAGGTAAGGGCTTAGTGGGCCTGGGAGCTATCCGGTGGGCTAGAGCTGGAAGGGGAGAGATGGCCCTCTCGGTCCTCAAATTATAAATAAAAAACTGGGAAGATAAAACTGTTTAAATTAGAGGCATTGTGAAATCCAGAAAGAATACTTGATATCCCAAGAAACTATATATGCATGAAGATATTAGGACAGTACCTTGGTTATGGGTGGCCTGTCCAGGTCTGGCGTGACTGGGAGTCCATCAGTCGGTCAGGGCAGGGAGGCATCCAGAGGGGTTTGCTTTCGGCCTTCGGCCAGTGATAAATTGTATTGGGAGAATTAAAAAAAAAAAAGGTGGTCGCATTTGTCCTCTGTCAGCAGGGGTATGCCCTAAATTCCCCATTTTGTGTGGTGCAGGGGCTTCAGGCTTGGAGTCAGGGACTCTGGTTTTCAGCAGAATCGGTGCTCTCCTGGCCCTTAGGTTGGTCGGTGGCTCAGACAGAGGCAGAAAAAAAGGCCCTACCTCATCTAGCCAGCTCTGAAATGGGAGTCGCTCAGGGGTTCAGTCCCCCAACCCCACAACAAGTGGTTCAGCAGCCATCATTACCTGGCTCACTGCCCCAGGAAGGGGACAATCAGTGGTTCTGGCAGTGCTGCTCAGTCTGGGCATTCTGGTCCTCGGGCGCACGGGGCAGCGGTGGTGGGCTGGCTCCACTCTGGGATCATGGTGAGGGTGAGATGCGGACGAGCTGGCCCGTGGGACTGCCTACCGGTGCAGGGGCCCAGCATGAGCCTGGCGATCTTTCAAGCCCCCCCCAGGCGGCACATGGAGCAGTGGGGGCTCAGAGCTAGTGCCACGCTTAAGCGGGTGGCGGGAGACCTCCTAGAACACCAGAGGAGGCCAGTTATTTGGCAACCCAGGTGGTAGATGACCACGATAGGGAATGCCTGGTTTCCATCAGGCCCTTCACTTGGGCCATTGGGGAAGTCTTGCGCAGGTCTCGCGAGACAGGGGCGCCATCGGGGATTGAGTAGACCCTGCCCAAACCTTGCTGCATCCTGCGAGAGCAGGTCGTCCATCTTTCCTGGGGCTGTTGTCAAAGAAAAAAGGTAGAATATATCAAAAAAAAAAAAAGGAAAAACTAAACACAAGCTGTGCACATAGCGGGTTAGAAACCGGAAATACAGTTGTACATACGCTAATAGCATGCAGACAGCATGGCTTAGGGGCTAAAGGCACTGGACAGCAAACAGGAGCCTGGGAAGCTGGGTGAACAGGTATGAATCCCAGCTGCTCCTGCCGGGGTGGTATTTTCTGCCTTGGAAGACATTCACAGCTTCGCCATTAGGGGAGTACCTAAGGCATTCGCACCAGGAGGGAAGAGGTCCTGGGGACAGGGGTTGGTTTCCCATCCACCCCCCAAAAAAATATTTATATATATATATATATATATATATATATATATATATATATATACGGTGATGTGCATATTGTTAGAATTTATTTAGGAGGGGCCTTGCACAGCAGTTTGACCACAGGAAGCCTGTCGTGGCAGCGTGCCCTTGCCCTCCCCCCAACATCTTGCTGTTTGTAGGGAGAGGGAGCCCAGCCTTGTGGGGTCGGGGAAGGTCAAAAGGGGGGGGTTGAGGTCTCCCAAGTAAGGTGGCTCTCCTGGGACCACCCCTGCATTTGTATTGGGTCACACCATTAGCCGCTCTCTTGTGTTGGGGGGCTTTCAGTGTTTTACAGATCATGGCTACCCGGCAGAGAACCCCATCACAGAAAGCCACAGAGGACCTAGAAGGGCAGCTGTGGGAGATGTACAAGAATAAGGGAGCCGCTTGGCTTGAAGCCTGCCTGGAGGGGCTAGAGGGCCCATCGACACCGACAGTCAGGCAGGGGCCACCACCGTAGAAGCAGCCAGCAAGAGAGAAGCTGGCGCCTCCAGCCAAGGTGCATAGGACACCAGGGAGAGGTAAGCAGAGCAACAGGGTGCGGAAGCTGACTGATGGGGAAGTGCAGCAAGTCCTCAACGTAGCACTAGGGGAAGGAGGGTAATCCCCACATAGGCAGGAGGACACAAGGGAAGAGGGGCTTCTCACGACACAGGGACAGGCCAACAACAAGGGAGGTAAGGGGCCCAAGGCTCCCCCTGCTGATTGGGCAGAGGCTAAGTTGGACAAGCTGCTGGATCTCTTGGCAGCAATGGTAGAGAAGATGGGGTTTCAGGATGTGGCCACTTGGGTGGTGTCCACGGTAGTGCCGATGGCTCCAGTGCCCCCTCCCCTTTCCCCAAGTTCCTATGCTGGGTTGAATAAACAGCTGGGGTCTTACCTCATGGAGAAGATCAGGCAACAAATCAGTAGCAGGGAGTATGAAGAAATATTCTCTCTGTTGAACAGACCAGTGGAGCTTGAGGACAAGAAGAAGGCAAAAGGGGAGGAGGCGGAGAAAAAAAAAGTTCCCCGCACCTTCGAGAATTGGATAGCGGCCTTCCCCATATACTGTATGCAGGCACCATCCTGCAGATGGAGAAGAATCAGGGGCTGGGACTTTACACTTATCAGAAAAGGATTAAGCTCATGCACCGGAGGAAAGGGAGCATGACATGGCTCAAATATGATGAGGAATTTAGAAGGCGGAGATAGGAAGACGAGTCCCTGGAGTAGTGGATGGTAGACATGACTCTGCTGGTAGATGTCATGCATGGCGGAGGAGTGGTGCACACTGACAGTGGCTTGCCACTTAGGCCACTGCCATCATCGAAGCTTGAAGGGGGCCACGGGAGTTGGACAACCTTGCTACGCTTACAACCAAGTGAAGTGTACTAGGGCCTCGTGCCGCTTTCGGCACTTATGCATGGCCTGCAGCTGCCAGCATCCCTTTATCCGGTGCACAGCACCGTAGGCCTCCAGAGTGGGGTTCAGGGGAGCTTCTAGGAAGTCTGGGAGGCAAGGCAACAGGCCTGCCTACCCCAGTAAGGGTGGACAGGATTAGCCAGTGGTTGGCCCAGTACCCAGACAGGGAGGCTGCCGACCTTCTTAGGGAAGGTTTCACGGTGGGTTTCAGGCTACAGTATGCAGGCCCAGGGGGGGGGGCCAGGAGGCAGAGAACCTGAAATCCAATCAGGACTGCCCGCAGGTTGTCCGGGAGAAACTGGAGAAAGAGAGGCAGCTGGGGAGGATTAGTGGGCCTTTTGCTGCCCCACCAAGCCCGACATTGAGGTTATCACCCATTGGGCTAGTTCCAAAGAAAACGCCAGGGGAATATAGCATGATAAATCACCTGTCTTACCTGGAGGGGACTCAGTGAATTTCCATATTGATCCGCACCATACTGCAGTGCAGTATGCATCCTTTGACAAGGCAGTTCAGGTGATGCAAAAGGCCGGGCCTCAGGCACTTATGGCAAAGGCAGACATCATGTCCATGTTCCGGCTGCTTCCCATACACCCAGAAGACAGGGAGCTGCTGGGCATGAAGTTCAAGGGTCAGTATTATATAGACAACTGCATCCCGTGGGGTGTTCCATAGCATGTGCAGTCTTTGAGACATTCAGCAGGTTCCTGCACTGGGTGATGATGAAGCAGTCGGGGAACAAGCTCGTGGTCCGCTACCTCGATGACTTTCTGTTCGCCGGGGTAGGTGAGACAAAAGATTGTGGACGGACTCTGGCCACCTTCATAGTGATTTGCAATGACTTTGGGGTCCTCTTAACCTCAGGTAAGGTTGCGGCACCGGCCAGGGCTCTGGTGTTCCTGAGGATTGAAATCGACACCGTCAATAGGCTCTGCTGCTTGCCTCGGGAGAAGGTGGAGGCATTAAGATGCCTGCTCAACTCCATGGAGGGGGCCAGGAAGGTAACCTTGAGGCAGCTGCAGCAGCTGGTAGGTCACCTCAACTTTGCATGCCGGGTCATACCCATGTGGCGCACATTCTTGCGATGCATTGCCAAGCTGGGAGGGGGTGCACTAGGCCACATCACAGGTTGCAGGTCACAGAGGATTTCAGAGAGTCTGGAAGGTCTTCTTGAAGCACTTCAATGGTGTGGCACTATGGCAGGTGGACAGCGGAGAGCCCGAACTTCAGCTGTTCACAGATGCAGCAGGGTCCCTAGGGTTTGGGGCATACTTCCAAGGGGAGTGGTGTACGGGGCAATGGCCTCCAGAATGGGAGATGGCAGAGCTGCTTAGTAACATCACCCTGCTGGAATTTTTCCCCATAGTGGCAGCCTTGCATCTATGGGGTGCACAGCTGAAGGATCGCAAGGTCCTCTTCAGGTCAGATAACATGGGGGTTGTGCACATTACTAACGGACAACTGGGACCAAAGGGCCTGATGGGGGACTTGATGCGCATCTTTGTCCTAAAATGCTTACTCCTTTAAGGCCGTTCACATACCAGGGGTCAATAACAAGATCGCTGACACTTTGTCTCATTCACAGTGGCAACAGTTTCGGGAGCTGGCTCCAGCAGTGGAGCAGCAGCCACGGGCGGTAACTCCCTTCTTGTGGAGGGTAGTGATATCTCAACCTGGAAATGTGTAGGTAACTCCATCGCACCTAAGACAGGGGAAGTATATCGGAGGGGAGTGCAGCATTTTCTAGGCATGAGGGCCCAGGCGGCATGGCCGGAGGATTGGCCCATTCCAGTGGAGCAGTTATGTCGGTACATCATGCAATCAAAACAGGCAGGGGCGTCACCAGGGGTGGTGGCCGGTTGTCTCACTGGCTTGTCCTGGGTTTCCAGGGTCCTGGGGGTGGTGGACACCACAAAGGTGTTCAGGGTTAGGAAGGTCCTGGAGGGGTGGGCAAAGTTGGTGGCCCCTCTTGAGGACATGAGGCACCCCATCACCCCAGTTACCCTCCAGAGCATCAGGGGGGTCTTGCTGAAGGTCTGCTGGACCCTGTTTGAGGTGCTCCTGTTCGATATCATGTTTCTGTTAACCTTCTGTGTGGCATTCTGGGTTTCGGAGGTTACCCAGCCACCCCGGAGAGCCAAGCAAATAGGACTGAAAGAAGAGGACATGCTAGTGTGGGCATGGGGGACCTGGGTGAGGCTCAGGAAGAGCAAGACTGACCAAGAGCAGAAAGGCCGCTGGTGCCTGGTGCAGGCTCTGCCGGGGCTGTCTTAGAGGATCCAGGACAAAGTGCAGGCCTATATGGCAGCTGCGCCAAGGCTAGGGGATGCTTTTTTCAGGCACGCAGATGGGGCTTCAGCCACGACTTACCAGTTTAGAGCCATACTGGCAGCAGTGGTCCAGGAGGCAGGGTTTGACCTGAAGGAGTACGGGACACACTCCTTCAGAATCGGGGCAGCCACATACACCAGGAATCTGGGTTGGGCAGATAGCTAGATTCAGGTTCTGGGGTGTTGGAACTCCCAAGCGTTCTTGAGGTATGTGCACACCCATTTGCTATAACAACTTTTGTTTTCCTGGGTCCCCCATAGGATGGTTCGAGCTGGCTGGTGGCTAGACTTTCATGCTGCAAGGACATCAGGGCAAAAGAGGCAGCACCAGTGAAGGGGTCATCCGAAGGTGCTCATTGAGTTCCTGGAAGGTGGAAGACCACAGACTTGCTGTTGGGGGCATGAAGAGGGGAACCATGGGGGAGTAGCCACCGCATGCCTTGCTTGCCTGGCCAGGCCAGGCCAGTCTGGTAGTTACCAGGTCAGAGGGGGAGTGGTGGTCCCTCTCAAGCATGGCCCACTTTAGGATTGGCTTGGGGGAGGACCATGGCCAGGTGCGAGCTTGGGGGACCATAGTCAGATACAGGCTTTGGGTAAGCCAGGCCTCATCTGCAAAAAGCCTTAGCTAGCAACAACCCCCGCTGTGATCCCCTGGACTCCAGGATTCTCAAGTTAGTCCTAGATACTGTATTAGCCCCTCTCACCAACCTTTTAAACCAGTCACTATGTCTTGGTCAATTTCACGGTGCCTGGAAAATTGCAGAAATCACCCCTATCCATAAGAGTGGAAATAGAACCTCCCCTAACAATTTCAGGCCCATCTCCATTCTCCCCCCTCTCTCCAAAGCACTAGAAAAAATAGTGGCCATTCAGCTCTCCAAGTATCTGGCCATATACAACCTGCTGTGTCCAGAACAACATGCATTCTGCCTGGACACAGCACCACTACAGCCCTCTTGGAGTTCTCCCAGCACCTCCACTCTGCTGTCGACACTGGTCATCTTGCGGGTGCACTGTTCATTGACTTCTCCAAGGCCTTTGACACTGTCTGTCACCCCCTCCTACTTGATTCCCTCTGCCAACGTGGCTTCTTCCCTGGCCCACTGGCTTGGTTCACCAGTTACCTCTCTGTCAGATCACAGCACATGAAGGTAAACGGCACCCTGTCCAGTACCCTGCCTGTTCGATTGGTGGTCCCCCAGGGTTCCATCCTGGGCCCTGTTCTGTTCAGTTTATTTCACAATACCCTCCCCAGCTCCTGCTCGGGCAATATGGTACTCTATGCCAATGACGCGGTTCTCCTTGCCTTCCACCCTGACCCTGCATCTCTACAGGAATCCCTGCAGCACACATTCAACCAAGCCGAAAAGTGGTTCCTTGACCACCGGCTGGTCATTGACCTCAAAAAAAACAAATCTATGCTTTTTTCGCATCACCAGAATAAGGCCAAAAATGGCTCCCTCTGCATTCTCCCCAGTAATGCTCACCCTCTCGAGCAGGTGTCATCCTACAAGTACCTGGGCATCACTTTCGACTCTGCTCTTACATTTCACACCCACATCAACACCCTGTCCTCAGCCATAAACTCTCGGATTGGCCTTCTCTATCGCCACAGAGATTGCCTCCCCCAAACCGCTCTCCGACTGGCCAGCAACTCCTCCATCCTATCCCTAGTAGACTACGGCCTGCCTATCTATGCTGCAGCTGACAATACCACCCTCACCAGAATCCAAACTTCGATAAACAAGGCCTGCAGGCTCCTGACAGGTGCATCCCTCTGCACCCATACTTGCCTGCTCTATTCCACCGCCAACCTTCTCACCTTGGAGGAGCGCCTGCACTACCAAACCTGCTTACCTGCCAAAAAATCCCTGCTAGGAATCTCCCCCCCAAGGGTCACCGCATTCCTGCAGCTTGCATCCCCATCCATTGCCACCTGTAGATCAAAAAGGTCACCTTTCTGGTGCCCCGTACCAAGACCTCCCTAGTCCAAAGGTCCTTCCACTGCCACGCCCCCACATGGTTCAACTTCCTCCCGCTATCTGTCACTAAGTCTACCAAAATTGGTCCCTTTAAAGTCATTCTCCATAACCACTTCTTTGGTGCCCGAAGCTGTAATTGCCCTTAATCAACCTAATGTTGGGGTCCCTCCCCGTTTCTTGCCCATAGCCTAGACAATGTCCGTTGGACTGCTTCCCCCCCCTTTTTTTTATATACGATTACTATTTACTGCATGTAACTTTATCTGGTAAACCACTGTTATATTGTGTTCTTTTTGTTATCTGTATTGCACCTGAATGTTACCACTGTTGTATCTCACACTGTAACCATGTCTACCCTCCCTGAGATGAGGTGTCTTTGTAAATGAGTCCCTGACTCAAAGGTTGTAGATCTGACTTTTTAAATAAATAAATAAAGCAAGGTAGCCGAGACATGCCTCTGTCCTGAACAGGTGGGGACCTGAGTTAGGAGAGGCAGGCTTGGGTCTTGGAGGGATTAGGGAGCAGTCGGCTTGGGGGGTCTGACGTTGTCCATCCTGTGGCATCTCGGGAGGATCATGATGACATCAAATGGTCAGTAGGGGCGGTAGCAAGTCATATTCTGCTAAAGGCTCATTACCCCCCCGCTCTGGTGGGCATGAAGGCAGAAACTGAGTATCCTGACCTGGGGGAAGGGTCAAAAGGTCCTCCTCCAGCAGGTACAGCTATCCTGCAAGGCTGACAGTGCCTAATGGGGTGCAGCCGGTAACCCTTGGCCCTTATAACCTCAGACCGTCGATCCTCCCGTGTGCGCACACTTCTCTCAATCTAGTGTGTAATCAATAAACACATGGCTGTGGCCATTTCCTCCAAGATTGGTGTCTGTGTTTCTGGGGAAAAGGGGTCATGGATGGGTACCAGACAATGCAGAGGCTGCAACAGCTGGCAGCAGCCGTAGTTTGCCTGGGGCCATCCTCCCCTGAACTCAGGAAGAAGTGGGGGAGGGAAGAGAACAGATGGTGGTCCCAATGGGATGGGGGAGTCCAGTGATTGGATGCAGGGACCACCAAGGCTTCCCACATGGAAAAGGGGGGGTCACATCCTGTGGGGGAGGGGAGAAAGGGGATATCTGGGACTGTAGCCAGCAGTCCTGCCTCTATCTCCTTTCACCGTTGCAGGATCGCCCACCCGCCCTCGTAAAAGCAGGGTAGTAGGGACAGGCAGTTAGAGCCCTCCTTTTTGACCCATTAAGGGTGACTGCAATAGGGGTCAGGGTGCGGCTTTTCCCGGTTTCCCAGTATAAGGGTTTTCTGGGATTTTTTACCTCCTCCAAAAAGGGTGCATAAAACTGAGTTAGAAAAAGGAAACCAAATAGGGTAGGGCAAATAGTCAGGGCATAGTTGAATGTTTAAAATTGTCACAGTCATGTTGATGGCATCTCGGAAGGATCACGATGATATCAAATGGTCGGTAGGGGCGGTAGCGAGTCATATTCTGTTAAAGGCTCGTTGCCCCCCCTGCTCTGGTTGGTATGGAGGCGGAAACTGAATATTCTGACCCGGGGGAAGGGTCAAAAGGTCCGCGTCCAGCAGGTACAGCTATCCTGCAAGGCTGACGGTGCCTGATGGGGGGCCGCCAGTAAGTCTTGGCCCTTGCAACCTTGGACCGTCGATCCTCCCATGTGCGCATACTGCTCTCAATCTGGTGTGTAATCAATAAACACATGGCTGCAGCCATTTCCTCCAAGATTGGCGTCTGTGTTTTCTTTCTGGGGAAAGAGGTCATGGATGGGTACCAGACAATTTGGTTATTAACATTTTTGTAAACACCATTATCTATCGTACCTTTTACAGCACTCCGAGTCTCAACAACTGGGGTTCTTCTAGCTTTCTCCTCATAGGCTGATGCACAAAAACTTCTGAATTTGAAATCCGATCTGTCTCCTCCCTCCTTGCTCACACATTTCTCAGTTGTTTTTGTGCATCTCATCAAGCTGGTCACGTTTTCCCTTGGCTCTGTGCCAACTGCAGCTAAGGTAAGAACTTATTTTCTTTGAGATTTCCCCTCCTTATTTAACTATTGTCAGAGCTGGCCATAGCATCAGTCAGTCTGCCTTGCTTTGTGACACCAGTTATTTAAAAGGTTTTTAGCAGAAGCTTAGTTTCTCACAGGTTTCAAGGTACAGAAGGAACCTACAGCCCCCCTTCCCCAACCGGGACACAAAGTTGAAAGATGGATCCCTCGCTGCTTTTTTGACAACTGCCCTCAGTTTACCTTGCTCAGCTGAGGGGTTAAAAGCATGATCTATATGTATATGTGTATATATATATATATATATATATATATATATATATATATATATAAAGCCCATAAAGGAACGCACATCCCACAGCTTACCTTGATCAGTCAAGGGACCAATGCACAAGCAAGGGAACTATCCAGGAATGACTGATCCTCCCACAGGACCTCTCAGTTCACCTTGATCAGCCGAGGACTGTGCTGCACTTTTATACTTTCTGTCCCAGTTGTGATCATTACCTGACCTCCTATTGACTGAAGACTGAGGCACCAGACACGGCTGCCTGCCCACCCTCGCTCCGGCTTACCTTGACAAGCAGCAGTGAGAATCGGAGCATCAGGAGATATATGTTGTCCTGCTGTGGTTCACCTTGTTCAGCCACAGTACAGGATTGTAAAATTGACAGTCCGCGCCACAATGGCTTACAAGATGGGCCCCGCCCGGACTGCTCAACTCACCATTTTCAGTATACACAGCCCAATGGCATATATCCAAACACGCTACCAAGCCCTTTGTTTGTTTTTTTTGTTGTTTTTTTCTTCTTACCTTTTCCCCCCTGGCCGGCATTCCTCTGGAGGGCACCCCCAGCCCCATCCCCTGCTGTCCACCAGCCAGCACCGCCCCAAACTCCAGGGCTTACCCCCCCCACCAGGGTTGACGGTGTTCCCCCAACCCCCAACCGAGGCTGACTTTCAGTGGGCCAGTCCTGTGGCTAGCTGGGAGTGAAGCCTGCGAGGCACCCTCCAGCATTGTGCGGCGGCCATGTCCATTTTCCTCCAGTTTTCTCCCTGAAGCTGGTATGTGCAATGATGCTGATGGAAGGGATCACGCATGCATCCATGCACGCTCCCCTCCAGGCATCTGCCCCAACTCCACCTGAACTGCAGCATGGTGCCCTGTCCCCCAGCCTCTGCCAGGGGGTGAATGGGCACCAACACTAGGAATCCCCCCCTTCCCAGAGAAGGAGAGCAGTCCATCAGGTGCTCAATCCTTCTCCTCCCCTGCTGACCCCCGGCGGCCAGTGTACATTCCCGAACATGGGTCGCCAGTGTGGCGTGAGGTGTAGCATCCAGCGCACCAATCCTCAGCGCCACTGGGCTGGCTCCTACTGAGCCCTTTGATTTTTGTGCCTCAAGGTCTCCTTCAGTCTGAAGATCTGTGTGCCCATTTTTCTTCCAGCATCAACTATGTCTTACATGGAGCGAGGTTTGGGAGTCCCTCAAAATGGTGATGATGTTTCTCTCCAGTGGCCATGATGAGGTCGCCGGGACCCCTATTCTTTTAGATCACTGGGATTAACAGAACATAATGCCACTCACATGATGGTGGCTATGTCTCTTATCAGTGGCTGTATTAAGGTTGCTGGGTTCTAGGCTGCACATTTCTGAATGCCACCCACAAGATGGCAGCTATGTCTCCCACCAACAACCATATTAAGGTCACTTGGTCCTCTGCACAGGTGCCATGACCTGTATTACAAGATGGGTGTTCTCAAAGCGGGATTAAAGGAAACAAAAGAAAATAAAAGAATACTCTTCAGAGGTGGGATCATTCAAATAGTACAGTTACAAAGGTCACCACCCAGTTAATCATACATGTCTAATGGTAAGAGTCCCAGGAAATATATGAAAAAAAAAGGTAAAACATAATCTAACCTATATCAATCTGGACATGTACCCTTGTATCTCCTAAGATCCATCATAAGCAAATCGTGCAGACTGTGCAGAAAGTGCCCCAACCTGCTGCTGTCAAAGGCATCAGAAGACCTCTGTTCATTCTGCATGGTTGGTGCAGAGCCCCAGGCGAGCACGCATGCATCAGGGTCCATGGAAGATGATGCCATGGATGACAGCATCTCCACCATTTCACAAAACATCATGGTGAATTTGTTTCAAAAGCTACTGGACAAAATAGATTCACTGGGTGATAAGAAGCGTCCCCGAGAGTCTGACAACAGGGCTCCTAAACCAAAGAAACCAAGGGGCCCTGAAGTGCCAAACTTAAATGATCACTCTGATTCCTCAGAATTGGAGGACAAGGAACATTCCAAGAGGGAAGAAGAACTCAGAGAAGATATGTTGGCAAGGTTATGCCCCTTTGTCCTTATCTCAGAGATCATCAGGGTCATCTGTAAAACGTTACATATTGACAAGCCCTGTGAACAGCCAGACAGCAGGCTGGACCTTCTGATACAGGAACAGAAAAAGTCCACCACCTTCTTCCCCATCTGCAAAGCCCTAGAAAGTATACTGGTAAAAGAATGGGAAGCTACTGACCCTATCAAAACTCAAAAGAAGGGGACCTTTGACATAAGAGAAAGCCTGGACAACACCTCCCAAGGTGGATTCTGAAGTGTCCTTTCTCAGCAACAGGATGGTACTACCATCAGAGACTTCCTCAGCCTTAAGGGACCCAACAGACAGAAAGGTGGATGATGTGATCAGGAAGGTACACGAAATGCTGACAATGTTCATGAGGGCCTCCACTACTGCTATCTACTTTTCCCTGGCAGTTCTTCGATGGCTGAAGGTGGCCTGGCAATACATCCCTACAACCAGTTCGCATGGCATAACAATGGATTTACGTCATACAGGGCATAAAATATGTAGCTGACACCACAATTGACATCATTAAAAGGGTGTCCAGATCTGCAGCATCTATTAACAGAGCCTGAAGACATATTTGGCTTCAGCTATGGCTATGGCTCCTCGAAGAGGAGGGCCTGATGTTGAATTTCTCGGGGGACAGGGTATTCAGCCCAGGCATCGAGGAGTTTGCAGTAAAACAAGGGGATGACAAGGACAATCATGGAAATAGGCAATCCTGATGCCCTTTCAGAGTAACAGGGTCCAGAATTATGCAAACAAGAGTAAGAGAGCTGAAGGTCAGCAAGGCCCGGATAGGTGCACATTCGGATTCAAGCCAAATTACTTCAACCATAAGCAGAGCTACCATAATAATAGAGGACGAGGAGGCCACTACGGTGGAAAGCAGGGGCACAAGCCCAACACAAGCAACAAAGGCTATTGCCAAGGAGGAGACCCAGGCCCTGGAAGTGGCGAGAACAGTGGGAGGAAGACGCTAACATGTTGCCGCCACCTGGGCCGCCTCGATCTCAGACAGATGGGATAAGAAAATCATATCCCAAGGTTATGCAATAGAGCTCAACACTACACCAAAGATGGAGTGATTTATAAAGTCTCGCATATCAACAGAAAAGAGGACTGTAGACAAGGTCAGATCCACTCTCAATCAACTAGTCCACAGCAAAGCCATAGTACCAGTCCCAGCAGAGGAACGGCACTCAGGCATCTACTCAGTCTTTTTCTTGGTCCCAAAAAAGACAGGATACCTAATACTCATCCTGGATCTGAAATTTGTAAACAAATTTGTCTATTACTGAATTTTCCAGATGGAGATCTTGTGTTCAACCATTGCGGCAGTCCGCAGTGGGGGATCTGCTCACATCTATAAACCTGAAAGATGCCTACCTCCAGATCCCCATCTGATCCAGTCACCAGCGGTTCCTCCTGTTTTGTCTCCTTTGCTACCAGCTCCTATTCAGCCTAGCATCAGCTCCACGTGTATTCACGAAGGTGATGGCACCCCTGGCAGCTTCCTTGCAGGCCGAGGGAGTGCATGTGATCCCATACCTGGACAACCGGCTAATCAGAGCCAGGTCTCTGGAAGAGGCACAGAAAGTGACCAAATGGGAGCAAAAGTTGCTAACAGCAACAAGACAAAGAGTCACCTGTCACCCACTACGACAATCGAATATTTATGAGCAATATTCGATACAAAAAGAGGAACTGTAAGACCATCAGAGAATCGAATACTGAACCTGGTCTCACACTGCAAACACATTCTGCAACACAGAACAGCTACCATCTTTCAGCTAGTGCAACACTTTGGCCTAATGGCAGCATGCATAGATCTACTCAACTGGGCAAGAGCTCACATGAGACAGCTACAGCGTCTACTTCTAGACAATTGGGATAACAACAACCAAAACTAAAAGGCCAAAGTGATCATCTCACCTACAGTCAAAAGATCACTGAAATGGTTTGCAGACCCACGCAACTTACATCAAGGAGCCATGCTACAAAAACATATTTCCAGAACACGAGAGACCAATGCCAGCCTACTCATCTGGGGTGGAATCTTGGACAAGTAGTCAGTTCAAGGAAAGTGGTCCCAAGCAAAGACACATCTCCCAATCAACATTCTGGAAACAAGAGCTATACGGTTGGCCCTCAAACATTTCAAGACACAGATCAGGAAACGACATGTGAAAATATGCACAGACAGCAGAGTAGCAATGGCATACATCAACAAACAGGGAGGAACAAAAAGCAAGTCACTGGCTCAAGAAACCGAGAGCCTAATGATATAGGCGGAAGAACACTTGCTCAGTCTTACAGCTGTACACCTCATCAGGAACCTCAATACCAAAGCAGACTGGCTCAGCAGGCAGTCTCTACAATCTGGAGAGTGGCAATTCAATCACAAGGTGTTCCAGATAAACCAAAAGAGATGGATCCCTTTAGGATAGACCTGATGGCTTCACAAGAAACACCCAACTACCGATGTTCCTCTCTAGGTGCAGGGAGAAGGGAGCAGCAGGGGTGGATGCCATGTCCACACTCCAGCACTTTCAGAAAGCCTATGTGTTCCCACATCTAACAATGATAAGGCAAGTGCTACAGTAGATTTGGGACACCAGCAGCACTGTCGTACTGATTGCACCAGACTGGCTGAGATGAACATGGTATGCTCTCATCAGGAAGGTGCAAATAGACAGTCCAGTGACATTAACCCCCCCATCTGCATCTTCTCATGCAAGGCCCTATTTGTCACAAAGATTCACATTCTCTCAGACTGACAGCTTGGTTGCTCAAAGAATTAGACTGTTGAACTTGGGAGTCTCCAACAAGGTAGCCGATACCATGCTGAAGGCTTGGAGACTTTCCACCAACAAAATATGTAGCAGACACTGGTTTATTTTTTCTAGGTGGTGTGAGGCAAGAGAACTAGAGGCTATAGCTTGTTCCATTTTCCACATCTTAGATTTTCTATAGAACAAATTAGAGAAAGGTCTGGCTTTGGCATCCCTCCAGATGCAAGCAGCAGCAACCAAAGCAATCTGAGGCGAAATGGATGGATACTCACCAGGTGCACACCCCCTGGTCCACACATTTTTGAAGGCCACAGCCAACATCAAGCCCCACCTGAGACACAGGACAGCACCATGGCACCTAAACTTCATGCTAAATGCCATAATCAAACCATCCTTTGAACCTCTAGACTCCCTAACCTTGCCACTACTCACACTGAAGACTGTATTCTTGGTTACTATATCCTCAGCCAGGAAGACCAGTAAACTTCAAGCCCTTTCCTGTAGAGAACCCTTTATGACCTTTTATCCTGATGCGGTCATCTTCAGGATGGTGTCCTCCTTCATCCCCATCCCCAAGGTAGCCACTCAGTTCCATCTCTTACAAGAGATTTCAGTCCCTACATTCAATACAGGGGAGAACAATCCCCACAGGGACACGCTCACCCTACTAGACCCAGAACAGGTCCTCAAGGCTTATCTCACCAGAACAGTTGGGATCAGACGTTCAGACAGACTGTTTATTATCCCACAAGCCCCGAAACAGGGCATACCAGCATCCAAATCCACCATAGCGAGATGGCTGTGATCCACCATCTCTAAGGCCTACAGGGCAGAGAAGGGGCCCATCCCCACACACATTGTAGCCCATTCTACCAGTGTGATGGCCACCTCCTGGGCAGAATGCAACTCAGTGTCTATAGCTGAAATTTGTCAGGTGGCTTCTTGGGCCTCACACCATACCTTTACCAGGTTCTACAGATTAGATTCCGGTCTGACCAACAAATAAGAGTTTGGGTAAAGGGTTTTACAAGCTTTCAGTCCTCTTCCTCCTCCCACCCATTTGAGTCTGGATGCTGCTGTACATTCACCCATTTGTTGAGACTCAGAGTGCTGTAAAAAGGTGCAATAGATAATAGACGTTTACTCACCTGGTAAGGGTGATTATATGAGTACCTTTTTACAGCACTCAGCATCCCACCCATTGAGGAGGAAGATGACAGAGAGACTTACTCAGGCATTGTGTATTTATTTTTAGAAAATAGTTATTGCCTGCATTATATGTAGACATAAAAGAGGTAAATGTGTTAGTAAAAGAGTTTAGTGCTCTGCTAAATGAGGATTGACATCTGAGGGGTTTCCCTAGTAATTCCTGTATCCAAAGGGCGATAGACACATTAATCTTTCAGTCATTTACTTACTGCTGGGATTATATTTTAACTCCTGCACCTATCCAGTCACTGTGCAGTTCCAATCCCCCCCCCAAACCAAAGATTCCATGCCTTGTCAAAAGTGGTAAGTTTCCCTCTGCATTGGAACTGTACTCTTATATAGGAGGCAGTTTTTGTGACCCCCATCTCCCATTCTGTTAAAGTAGGAATTTCAGTTTGTTTCCATTTCATCAGTACAGTATTTATTGTTTCACCTCTATCACCATTGTATAAATTAAAGGACAAAACAGTGCTGCTGTATCTTGTAAAAGGGAAGTATCCCATAGCACCCATAACACTGGAGAAGAGGTTATTGGAATATCCGTAACCTCCTTAGCTCTTGCAATTACTCGATCCCAGAATGATTGTAGCGCTGGGCATCCCACAGGATGTGTCTGACCCGGATTTTGCTGGCATCTCCAGCATCCATTGCTAATTGCGAACCCTATTGTGGTTAGGCAGTCAGGCACATGGTGCCATCTTCCCAGAACTTTTTTCTGTATGATCTGAGATTTGGGGTCTGAAGATCCTTGGTGTGCTAGTCTCCAGCACCACTCCCACATCTTCTGTGGGATCTCTTGATTCAGATCTCTGGCCCATTTCAGTATATGTGGTTCCCAATCAAGGATATGAAGCTGTTGTAAATGTAAATAGATGGGTAAACCTTTTATCACGGTTTGCTTAGACCATCTGTCTATGGCTTCACCCATGTCAATGTGGGTGTTCCTATATTCCAGCTCCGGCTGGTCCTGGAGTGCCAGTCTTAATTGTAAATATCTCCAGTGATCAGAGGCTGGCAAGTGGAATTTACATTGAAGTTGGTGAAAGGATTTTAATATGTTATTAGTGGGACTTATAAAATGGCAGGGTAAAATTGTGTAATCTGATTGGCTCTTATTTATGTGTAAAATACGATTTACACATGGGTAAAAAAAAAGGACTGCTCAGCAGTGAAAAGTCTGCAACACAGATCAATAGGCATTTGGAACACAGGCATTTCAGTTAACCCCCCTTCAGCCAGAACTGACCTTCCACCACAAACATGGCTGCTACCTTTACACTGTAAAAAAACTTCAACTGGGCCCTAAAAATAAAACTACCTTAAATAAAAAATAAAACAAATGAATTAAATGCTGTTTCCCTGATTATCACAATCTCCTTACATACATAAACAAATTAGAAACTTTGGCCCAAACAAGGTGAAAGAGTCTAACATGTTTAAATATAAGAAAAATAGCAGGACAAGAGGACACAGCATGAGATTAGAGGGAGGCCGATTAAGGGGGAATGTGAGGAAATTCTTTTTCACAGAAAGGGTGGTAGATGCATGGAATGGCTTACCACAAGAAGTGGTGGCTATGAATACAGTGCAGGGCTTCAAACAGGCATGGGATAGGCATAAGGGAGCAATACAAATGACTATGAATAGATAGGTCACTGACAGAGCAAAGGCCGATGGCACATTTATAAGGTAGAAAAAGAAATGGTCAGACTGGATGGGCCTTGCGGTCCTTATCTGCCGTCAACTTCTATGTTTCTATGTTTCTATGTTTCAGATATTCAAAAGCGTTGCCAGCAGCTGAAGTCACTCGGCCATTGGCCTCGTGCCTTACTACGCCCCTGACCGTGCTGTAAAATATGATTTACACACACCCCTTTGTGCCTTATTGCTTACATATTACATGTTTTAGAATCTCTGTTCCCCGGCTCTCCCATGACAGCCAGTATAAGACTTTACCTGCGATCTTTAATCTGGGATTATGCAATCAGGATTCATGTAGTCCAAGAGAGAAGTCTTTCCATTTAGACATTCTCTGCATCCTTCTGACCTAGTACCAGGTGCACCTAAAAGTAGGAAGTAGATATTCTAGTGCTCTCCCATGACCCTCAGTCTTGCTTGTAGTGGTGTAGGTCCAGAGAGACTTCTTTCTATCTGCACTTGCCATGGGGTAGTCCCTTCCTCCATCAGCCAAAGTATTCCCCTTCTAACACCTTGAGCAATGTGGCATATCTAGAGCCAGGGCATGTTACAACCTCCAGCTCTGCAAGGTGCTGTCAGCAGTTGTTTACCAAATCTTGGTGTCTGATCCCCCACCCCACAGAAGCGTGGAGAATATTTGATCTATTTTTTTCCATTTGTCTGCTATATAATACTGGTAAGGTGTTGATGCAGTAATTTATTTTAGGAAGACCCATAATTTTTACCGTGGCCATTCTAGCAGGGATAGACAAGTTTAACTTCTACCATCTTTCTATGTCCTGCCTTTTAATAGGGTGTGTGGATGTCATTGGCCCAGTTCTTGCAGAGTTAATCTGGTGCTCACTTGAGACGGGTGAGTTTTCTGACTCCCTGAAGGAGGCAGTGGTAACACCCCTTCTCAAGAAATCTTCTTTTGACCCAAATTGTCCTGCTAACTACAGACTGGTCTCTAACTTTCCCTTTGTTGGGAAGGTTATTGAGAAAGTTGTTGTGCTGCAGCTGGAAAACCACCTTACCATCCATGACACCAATGATCCTCTCCAGTCTGGATTTCATAAAAGACATAGCACAGAGACTGCTCTGGTTTGGGTGCTCAATGATCTCCTGATTATGAGGGACCAGAAGCACCGTTCCATCTTGGTGCTTTTTGATCTCTCATTAGCTTTCTACACCATGGACCATGGGGTGCTAGAGGAGTGCCTGCGGGTTATTTGTGGCCTGTCTGTTACAGTCCTCAGATGGCTTCACTCCTTCCTCACTGGCAGGTTGCAGAGAGTGGTACTGGGGACTTGTTCCTCCGATCCATTGTCTCTGCCATGTGCAGTCCTGCAGGGCTCCATAATATCCCCAGTGTTGTTCGTGGTGTATATGCTCCCATTGGAAGACATTGTGAGGTGGTATGGGCTGAGTTTTCACTGCTATGCAGATGATATTCAGCTCTACCTGTCCTTTGCACCCAACCAGGATCATGCACTCTCAGTGTTTAACAACTGTCTCATGGAAATCCAAGACTGGATGAATACCAGATGGTTGAAGTTCAGTTCTGACAAGATCAAGGTGTTGGTGGTGGAACCAGATCGCTGGATAGAGGGATTGTCAGTGGAATGTACCTCAGGGCTTTGGCTTGGGGGCTCCCAGTTGCTGACCTCTGAATGGGTGCAGAATCTGGGGGTGATACTTGATGACAGGCTGACGCTTCATTCTCAAGTGTCAGCGATGGTCAAGTCCTCTTTTTACCATCTGAGGAACATCGCCAGGGTTAAGCATCTCATTCCATCCAGTGATCTTCCAACCCTGGTCCATGCCTTTGTGACTTCGTGCCTAGACTACTATAACTCAATATACCTAGGTCTTCTGGGGGTTGATATCCGGCACTTGCAGCTGATGCAGAATGCTGCAGCCAGGTTGTTGTCTGGATCTACTCATCCAGTCATATTACACCTGTGCTGCGCGAACTGTACTGACTGCCAGTGCAGTGGTGGATTACTTTCAAGGTCAGCTTGCTGACCTATAAAGCCCTACAAGGACAGGATCTGAGTTACCTGCAAGATCTTCTGAATCCCTACTGTCCCCTCTGACCATTCTGCTCAGCCGATAAGGGATTGCTGGAGATTCCCAGGGTATGGTTGAAAACGTCTGAGCTCAGGCATTTGCATTCGCTGCCCCCACCCTGTAGAATTCTTTACCTCTTCGGATATGAGAGTGCCTGACGGTGGAGAGTTTTAAAGCCACTTTAAAAACATAACTCGATGGGCTTGTATTTTCTGAATGTATTTAAATGGGTTGTGTAATATGTTATGGTTTCAATTAGATTGGAGTGTCCTTATAGTTTATAGATTTTACTGATTTTAAATGGTTTATTTCATTTTTTGTACAATGCTTTGATACACTGTGAATTGTACTTAATAAATAAAGAGTTATTATTATTAATTTTAGAGCAAAGGCTAAATATTCACCCTTATCCACTCCTCTACATTAGCTTTAATTTGCATCCCTAAATATTGTATCCCTTGTGGTACACATTAAAGAGCATTACTAAGTATCAGAACCATCTGATGGTGACAATCCACCAATTGTAAAATCTCGGTTTCATACCAACTGACCTGCAAACCAGATAGTTCCCCAAATTTAGCCATTAAAGGAGATCTACCAGCTTGCTTAAAGCCCCAACCACTGCACAGATTGGGGCTTCAGTCCACAGATTCCCCCCACCCCCCCGGCAGTCACCCTACAAAATGCAGCCTTTAAATAACTCACTGATTTTAAAAATGTGTTAAGCCCTCAGTGCAGCCGGCATTTGCAAACATGGCGTTCCTTACCCAGTTGCGATCTCACTAGTATTAACGCAAGATGATGACACTCCATTGCCCCGCCTTATGGTTGCCCCTATGTATGAAACTATAATGTAAGCACCCTCTGGGCGCTCACTAGTTAATTTTGGTTGTTAAGTGCAGCTAGGCTGGTTGCTTGGTGTAGCTAAGCAGGAAGAGCTAGTGATGCTAGCAGGTCTGAGATTTGGGCTTGCTTGCTGCTGGCAGGGGGCCCCATCCCTAGAGGATATAAATAGGAGAGAGATTATTTTTCTGGAGGATTCTGCAAGAGGAAAGAGAAGAGAGAGAGAGAGTCCAGAAGGTTAGCCTTCAAGTTCGGACGGAGGGCCGTGGCAGGGCTGGGTGGGCCGCTTACCACCCCAGCCCTCCTCTCTCAAAGATCTACGTAAGAGAAGTGCAACAGTTCAGGCTGTGAAAGTGAAGGGGGAGAAGTTGGAGCTGAGGGTTTGGGGCCTGTTGGTGCATCTGGGAGCCGAAGCCCGGGGAATGAAAGAATTATGGAGGCCTGCCAAGTGAATTTCGGCACCTCGGTAGGGTTAGCACCGATGGGACCTTTTGAATTAAAGTGGTCTCGCCCATGGATGAGTGCAGAGTGTGGAGTCAGAGTGTGTTCTGTGGATGGGCCTTCTATGGCAAATTGGGCCCAGGACGCAGTTCAGAGATGGCAGCCTGGACTGTTGTAGGTGTGATGGTGGCAGCACTACCCCTTTTCCCCTGGCCAGTGGCAGCTACAGAGTTGGAACTCCCAAACTGAACAGCCTGTGCAGGCAGGGAAAGGACCATGTGGGGAATGGTTTGTTGGGACCCCGGCAGGGTGGCAGGCTGTCTGGGTGCTCAGTATGGCATGGTAATTAGCCCCCTGGATGAAGGCAATCCAGAAACTGGAATCACTGCATGAGTGGAAGTGCTGTTGGTTTCTGGGCCAGGATAGACTCTAGGGAAGCCATTCTAAGCACATGCCATCAGTGATTGGGTATCCAGAAGGCCCTCAGTGGTTCTGTTCATGCTTAAGAACACCATTTTGACTGTGTTTATGACCATGAAGTGAAGGGAATGCTCCAGGAATTGTAAGGTATCCCCCCCTTTGGTGGAGAAAGTGTATGGGAAGGTCAAGTTTGGAAAGAGGGATTGGGACAGAAGAAACGTCTCATGCTGTCATAGTCCCTAGCGAGTGTCCAGTGTTGAGAGATAAGGAATGGAAATGAAGCTAGAGCGGCCAGAGTAAAGATTTGAATTGAGAGAGAACTACCGACCAGTCAGTCTTGCTTCAGTAGTGGGCAAGATTATGGAGGCACTCCTTAAGGAAAGGATAGTGCAACACCTGGAATCCATAGGAGCACAGGATCCAAGACAGCATGGGTTTACAACAGGAAGGTCCTGTCAAACTAATCTCATAGATTTCTTTAACTGGGTAACCAGAGTGGTAGACCAAGGGGGAGCAGCTGATGTCACCTAACTTGACTTCAGCAAAGGTTTCGGTACTGTTCCACATAGAAGATTGATTAATAAGCTGGGTAAGCTCAGGGTGGGTCAGAGGTTGGTCAACTGGGTGGCAAACTGGTTGGCGGGCAGAAAACAGAGAGTGGTGGTAAACGGTACACAGTTAGAAGAGATGCAAGTCACAAGTGGAGTACCTCAGGGATCAGTCCTGGGGCTAGTCCTCTTCAATATCTTCATCAGTGACATTGCAGATGGACTGGAGGGTAAGGGTTTGTCTATTTGCAGATGACATCAAGATCTGCAACAGAGTAAATGATCCAGATGGGGTGGGCAGAATGAAAAGAGATCTGGATAAACCTGTAAAATGGTCGGAAGAGTGACAAATGGGGTTTAACGCAAAGAAGTGCAAGATCATGTACATAGGGAAGAGAAATCCTGAAGCCACCTATAGGTTGGGAGGGGAGTTGCTGGCAATCACAAAGGGAAGAAAGAGACTTGGACATCATCATCACAGATGACCTGAAATCATCCAAGCAGACCACTAAAGCAGTAGAGTGAGGCTAGAGGATGTGGGGTGTATTAGCAGGGTATAAATGTAAGTCATAAGAGGGTAATAATCCCTCTTTACAAGACACTAGTTAGGCCCCATCTGGAGTACTACGTGCAGTACTGGAGGCACATCTGCACAAGGACATTAACAAAATGGAGACAGTCCAGAGGCAGGGCAGCAAAATAGTGCAGGGACTGCATCAGAAAACATATGAGGACAGATTAACAGAGCTCAATATGTATATCCTAGAACAAAGGAGGAGAGAGGTGATATGATCGAAACATTCAAACATCTTAAGGGCATTAACAAGGTGAAAGAGTCAAACATGTTTCAATATAAGAAAAATAGCAGGACAAAAGGACACAGCATGAGATTAGAGGGAGGCCGATTAAGGGATAATGTGAGGAAGTTCTTTTTCACAGGAAGAGTGGTGGATGCATGGAATGGCCGACCTCAGGAAGGGGTGGATATGAATACAGTGCAGGGCTTCAAACAGGCATGGGATAGGCATAAGCAAGCAATACAGATGAGTATGAATAAATAGGCCATTGACAGAGTAAAGGTCTATGGCACATTTATAAGGTAGAAAAAATGGGCAGACTGGATGGACCTTGCAGTTATTATCTGCCATCAACTTCTGTGTTTCTATGTTTCTATGACAGAAGGGAATTGGAATGAAAGTACTGCTAAGTGTAAGCTACCTCTAGAGGTGGCCTGATTCAGCCCGCTGTATTGCTGCTGTCAGGAATGAAGCCATGTCAGCTCATGGAAATTACTGCATGAAATAATTCAGTCTGTTGGCAAAAGAGACTGTTGCAGGATTTAGGTGTCCACCTCCGGATGCCCCCACCGTATGTGTTTACTCCCCTGCTCCATGGAGTGACTGTTCCTGTTTATCACCTGTTCATTAAATGGGATCCCCTGTTTCTGTAGTTCTGGCGTTTGCCTCATTTGCTGGAGAAACTATTTGCTGCTAAAGTAAGTTTGCCTCCACAGCATGTTTAAGTGTGCTCCAGGGTTGATCCCAAAGAACCTGTGCACCATCAAGGAAAAAAATCATCGAGAGGCCTGCCTGGTGAAAACTGTTTGCAAAGGCCATCTGGTGAAGTGTGCAAGGCCAGGCAGGTGAAGATCTGCGTCATCCCAGTGCATCATCCTTGTGTAACCCCCCTGTTACCCGGGGTTACAAGAATCCCAGTTAGACCTAGTGGTAGGCAGAGAAGGCAGCTTGTGAAATTCCAGTTAAATGGATTTCACACTGTCTCACTCTGTTCTCAGTCTCAGCTGAGACTGAGGGATGACATAATTTTAGAACTGTCGCAGCTGCATAAGCCACACTGGAATGTTGCAGTTGGAAGTTATAGTAGAACATTGGGGAATTTGAAGTCAGTCTGTTGCAGTCTGTAGTAGAGGAAGGAGATGCTCTGCTGTAAGCAGGCCCTCAGAGTTCTAAGCTCTGTCAAAGGGCTATTTTTTTGATAGAGGTATGGGTTCTCACCTGAAGAGGAACACAAGAAGAGCCCAGTGAAGTGCTTTCAGTGGTTCAGGGCCCCATCCCTGCGGGGATGGGGGGAAGGAATCAGCCTGCTTCCAGGGGCACAAGAAGCCGCCTGAATTTAAGTTCGTGCTGAGGCATCAGAAGTTCTGGACAAGATTTCTTTGGAAGAGAAAACGCCTGTGGGGAACCTGCAACCAAGGGGTGAGTTCGCTCTGCTAAAGGGCCAATGTGTTTCACCTGAAACAAGATGAAACTAAAGTGACTGTTACTGTGGGGTCAGGAAAAGACAGCCAAGTACAGTTTGGAAGATATGAGGATTGGACTGCTTAACTCTGTGGGGAGTCTAGAGTAATGGACACAGCCACTTATTAAGTATGTTCAAGTTCAGCACAAATGGGATGTAAAGACAGTAGACTGAATGTGAATACATTTAAAGAGAATCTACACAGCAAAGTGTTTTTAAGGATGAGGTGTTACAGTCAGAAAATGGCCGGGTATGAATTATGGGAGCGAGAGATGGGAGACCCCATCAGTAGTAACCAAATTCACCTCTAGAGTTTGCTTTGGGACATCTGTTGCTTTCTCTCAGGTACTTGGCCAGTGCCTGAGGAAAGTACCCAGATGTGGGATTGATGAGGAAGATTCCCTGATGGAGCCAGAAGTGCTCATAGGTGGTTTAGGGAGCCACCAGTAAATATTTCCATGCTATATGGAAAGTGTCCAAGTGGCTGGCAAGGGAGCCGAGCCAAGGAAACCCAGAGCAGAATACAAGTTTGGGCTGTGCACCCAGTGTGTTTCAAAGCCTGAGGGCTAAAGTGAAAGTGAATGTGTTCTGATCTCCATAAATCTGCATTACCAGGAGAGTAGCCCCGTGGGGGTCCATCTATGCTTTGTTATTCAGTTGGATGTGAATAAAAGTCACACTTTAGAATCCCACTTCTGGTACTGGACATTACAGTTATTACTTCCTGTGTCCGGAGTTACTTGGGTGCCCCTGTTGCAGAGTAGCCAAACCTAGCCAATGTGCCTAGTGACATATTTCTCCCCGAACCCAGCCCACCAGGTAGTGCTGTCAAGATGGAAACGGTATACCTGGGTGGGGGTTACACCTGCATCATCTGGCGGCCAGGGGGCACCCCGAGATAGAGATCATCCATCAGCTGCACCACCCGTGGGACTCAGGTACTGTTTTCCTGTTTATTATTTCTGGACTGTGTTTTCATGGTTGTACAGTGTCCTCCTCCCCAGGATATTTACCACCTGGATGCGGGGGAGGGGGGGCTTACAATAATAAATGCAGTATGTCAGATGCCCATTGGTATTTTTACACACTTTGCCTAAATGCCATGTGTATGAAAGAGAGGTTTCCCACGTGTATTCTTCGGGCATGAAAACCAGTTCTGGTACCCTGAGAATGTAAATGAGACAAATGTAACAACCGTAAGAGCAGCCTCTGCAGCTATTTTAAAAACTTTCACCGAACATGCCCATTTCTAGGGAACCTGCACATGTGACACACTTTATAGAATAAGAGTGTCTGATGTGCAGGAAAACAGTGCACTTTGGTCTAGCATGCTCCTTCCATCTTTATTATAGATCAAGGGGAGCACTCCCAACCAATCAGAGCACTCCTTTCCTCTGTGCATGAGACACTCTAATTCTGAGAAAAGCATCTCACGCACAGATGCCCTGAAAACGAGCACATTCCAGGACAGTTTTAAAAAACAAAATAATAACACTGAGCACTTCCTTGATCTATAATATTAATATGTCACCCACATCGCCACTCGTTGCAGGTAAGAGTGGTTTCACTTGCGTTCTTCTTGAACCAGAAAAGCTCAGTTTTGCTTCGCTGTTCTCTCTCGAGCAGAAAGCGCATGAAACCACTCTTATCCCACAACGAGTGGCTCCGGGGGATGTATTAATATATAACACAGGGTATGAGCCTAAGTCCTGATATAAGAACTTGAACCTACCACAACGCTCTGACCGGAAAGGTGAGCATGCTAACAACCGGGCCACACTGGCATTTACTTATATGTCAAGTCTCACATGCTTTTCTCTCCTACTTATTTATTTATTTATTGAATTTTATTGACCCAGTAAGCCCACTGGGCCTAAATCCCTTTTCAGGGGCAACCGGGGGATACAGATGGTAACAACTGAAATTGAACTAGATTAAGCTGTTGGTGGTATTTTTAATGAATGGGAGAAATTTGGCCAGGGCACCGGGGAAATTCCCCTATGCTTTTTAATAAGTGCCATGGAATCTTTAGCATCCACCTGAACTACCACCAATCCAGGCAGATGGGACCTCGGTGTAACGTCTCATCTGAAAGACGGATTACTTCCTAGTAAGTACTGAGTCCTGGATGGCCTTTGTATTTTTAACTCAGTCTTCCTGGACTGTCCTCACAAGTATTTCAAACAGTGTTTGATAACAGTAATTCTTTCTCTCTCGTCTCAATATTTGAAGACATGATATTCTTGTATCTGTAGAACTGCGCAGCCTTGAGTCCTATCACAATACAATGGCACCACCCTGTGGTTGGAAAGTGAAGTGCAGTACTGAGCAGTTCTTGTTGCTGTCACTTTTGTTCTTTCACAGGGGAAAAACAAAAACTGCATGTAGGCAACTGTTAAAAACTAAGATCAGCTTCAAATTTCCAAGATACATGTTTTTATCCCAGTTGTAGAAGGGCATAACAGCCCTTTTTATGTTCTTCGTACATCTGAACCCCCCACCCGAGTACACATCTGCTTGCTCTCCGGCGTATCAGTGGCAATACGACTAGCTGAAGTGTTAACCAGATGTAGTAATTCTGGCTTCAGGGGTAGGAAGGAAATGCTTCAGTGGCTGAAAAATATGAATAAGAAATTAGTGTTTATTTGCAACTGATGCAGTATTTGTTTAGCAGGATGTTAAATGGGTTGAATGTGACATTTTCTAGGAGTCTAGGTTGTCAGGACAGAAGCTAATTTGTTTGTCAAAAGTAAATGGACCTTAGATGTTGAAAATGAATTTTGTTTCTGGAATGTTTTCAACCCCTACCCCCCACCCCCACACACACACACACAGTTCTTAAAATACAAGTTTCAAAGCTACCATTTTTCTGCCATGAATATACAGTGAGAAACTGTATTCTAAACTCATGTTCCATCGGAATAGGATTCGAGATGGAAAAAGGCAGCCTGCCCATTATGGTCATCATAGTGACATGGCCATATGTGATGGAGGCTGGGTGTTAGGGGAGGTAAGAAGAGTCACAGAAACATAGAAACACAGATGGCAGATAAGGACCACTTGGCCCACCTAGTCTGCCCATTTCCCTACCTATTGGATAAGCTGCAGATCCTAGTTAATCAACAGCCTACTTCCTCCTACACCCCCACTAGAATTGCCTTATGCCTGTCCCATGCATTCTTGAATTCTCCCACTGTTCCTGACCCCACAACCTCCTCAGGAAGGCTGTTCCTTGCATCCACCATCCTGTCTGTGAAAAAATACTTCCTCACGTTGCCCCTGAGCTGTCTCCCCTCTATCTTCAAATTGTGTCCCCTTGTTCTTGCACATCTCTTTTTCTGAAAGATGCTACGCTCTTGGACTTTGTTGATTCCCTTGAGGTACTTAAAAGTTTCTATCATGTCCCCCCTCCTCCCTCCTTTCCTCAAGGGTATACATATTAAGCTCCTCTAGTCTCTCTTCGTATAGCTACTGGTGCAGACTCTGCACCATTTTAGTTGCCCTCCTCTAGACTGCCTTCATCCTGTCTATGTCCTTGTGGAGATGGGGTCTCCAGAACTGCACACAGTAGCCCAGATGGGGTCTCACCAACTGTCTGTGCCCTTCCAATTTTGTAGCTGTTGTGGTAAGCCAATCATTTGCCCCCCACCAAACACACACATTTCAGTCAATGCTGCAGCATTGTTTTGAAAGATATGAGGCTGATGGATGTTCTCTGTGGACAGCAGGCAGACTGCTTTTACACATTTATGCAATTACTGGTGCCTATGCACCAATGGGGGCCAGGTACATTTGGCAGGCACATACCCAGCCTGTGCAGGTCTACACCTGTAGACAGGCACACAGGGCATGGCATTCATGACTGCTGACCACTACAGGGTGCCTAGTTATGGCCCCACCACCCAGGCTCACTGGTACACTGGGGGATCAGAGGACACAGGCTGACATCCAACCAGATGCCTGTTCTGTTCAGTGAGTGGACCACCTGCTCCACGCAGAGCAGGGGATTGTGGGGAGCTGATTATCCTAGGGAAATAATTTAAAAGGGCAATTGTCCCAGTCACCACCCCCAGCCCTCCCTGCTGGAACAGAGGGCTGTGGCAGTATGTGGGGGAGTGTACAGTCCCACCACAGCCGGCGGCTGATTTCTGTGGGGGTCGCACAGTGGCTACAGCAGGGTACCTGCTGACATAATGTACAATCACAGTTCTGCTCCACAGTGCTGGCTCACAGAAGTAAGGTGCTCACAGCAAGTTCAGTGCAATAAAAACAAATTTTATTTGGCAAAAAACAACAAACGCAACTAGTCTGGTGGTGCTGAGGGTTGAGACACTGTACACCACACCTCGCACTATGCCAGTGACCTGTGTTCAGGAACGGGCATGGATTGCAGGGGATTGACCAGGAGGAGGAGGAGGAGGAGGATTGAGTGTCCCAGGGACAGCTCTCCTCGTCCAGGGAGTGTGGGGGTGGGGTACAACTGCCAAGGTGCCAGCTCCTAGCAGTGGCTGGGGGCTGAGCAGCTACAGGGCCAACAGCAAGGGACGGCGCTGGCGGTGTCCGATGAGCAACATACAGAAGCGTGTGTTGCAGCATCATTGATGCCATTGCACACCAGCATTGGGGGGGCTACCTATAAGAAAAAAATCCTTGGCGGCATGACGGATGCCCGACAGCACCACCACAGTCGCACCCAAGTCAGCTCCCTCCTGAGCCCGCCTTCCAGGTCACAGTGGTAGGGTAATTACCCTCTGTGATGTGGTCTGGGAAGGGCTGTGGCAGGGAGGTGTAGCTCTGGCTATGACTGGGGCAGTGGCCATGAAGGCTGGCTGGAAGGGGGAAACCAAAAGCACAACCCCATCCAGCCGAGGACAAAAAGAAATGAATAAAAAAATTAAAAAAATGCTACAGCAGCAACTGTTAAACAGCCACAAAATTTCAAAAATACAACATACTGAAAGTTAATACAGCATATTATAAATTCAGATAATAGTGTGCATTAAAACTAATATACAAAAGAGCTAAAAAAAGGCAAAAGTTTCACTGATGGCTAATGGGGCAGAAACAATGGCTAGTTGCCAAAATGTTGTAAAATCATTACTAATCACTGAATTACCATCCCCACAAACATTATATCACATGACTGAGCCGTTTCAGAGGAATAAATTCCCAACATAATGTGACCAAATGTACTGCCAGACTAATTCATATATAAACCCATACAAAGAATGATATTAACCACAAAGTACATGTATACTAATATGCATAGATACTGATATACAATTAAAACTAAAAAATAAAATTTTTTGTTGATGGATCACGTAGCAGTAAAAGTAGGCTAGTTGCCAAGGATATTGCGAGGCTATTTGTAAAAACAACTTACTAGCCCCATTACGTATAAATTTTCAATATGCTGTATTTTTCAAAATTCTGTGGGATTTCACAACCAATGGTATCTGTCTCTTTAAAAGACATATATTTATACCTGCAGCCTACCTGAGACAATGGCGTTTGAGAAACAGCAAGGTATTGGTGCCAAACATCAGGCTGTTTATCGGTTGCCACTGCTGTAGCTTTTGCTGTTTTTTGCCAGATAAAATTTGGTTTTATCGCTCTCAACTTGTTGTGAGCACATTACTTCAGCAAACCAGCACTGTGGAGCCAAACTGTGAGTGTACATTTGGGGGTCTTTTGAGACATTTAAGCAGCATTGGACACTTCTGAGCTACCTGTGTGGTAGACTGCTACCTGCTCAAATAGCCGAAACCCCTTTGCTCAGCATTCCATGCCTTAGTGAATGGCAGGGAATGCAGGCATGCCCCCTGGCCACTCCCCCCAACTGTCTGCAAGTGTAGCTGCATGGACGACTGGGGGGATTGAGTGTGGTAGGGGTGTGCACCGCTTTAATGTATGCCGCAGAGGGTCTGCAGGACCCCTGATGTGTGGCTCACTAATGTAGGCTTGCCTACGCACAGCGGATATGTGGTACATAGGCAATCTGCAAATATGTGCTTACGGCCCAATATGATCAAAACCCCACAAAAATGTTTGTTAACACTTTATGTTTTACTACTGAGTATTGAGCATAGGATGCAGCACAGAGTTGGCACCCCATCAGTCCATCCTCCACTAGATCCAGAGACCCTTCAGTAGAATTTTCTGAGACCCTGACTGATTTTAGTGGAAGCAGTCTTATCTTTTGAAAGGCAGATCCCAGTGGCAGTTTTTAAGTAGTTATTTTCATCTCCATAGCATTAGTCAGGTGCCCTCCTCTCTAGGGATCAGATCTTGCACTCGTAGTCTTCAAGGCTGCTGGATTATGGTCATGCACTCTACACAGGGCTTTCTTTGAGTCTCGTGAGTGGTCTACAGCTGGTGCAGAATGGAGCTGGGAGGGTCCTGACCAACATGGGCCTGCACAAGCTATTGCTCCTGTTTTAAATGTAGTGCACTGGCTGCTTATTAGATGCAAGATAAGTTTCTGAGTCTTGGGTAACAGTTCATAAAATCTTGAATGGAGTGGGCCCAGCCTACCTCAACAACCTGCTGCTGAAGTGGCACACCCTCAAAATTGCAGATGAGACTGGCTTCAGGCAGGCGTGTTGGTAGTCACAGGAGGAGAGGGTGGACATGATAGAAACTTTCAAATACCGGGGCATGACCAGCCATCTAGCTAATCGGATGCAATCCCGGAGAGCTCCCGTCACAGCATTTATAAAAGATTAAAACTCTGCAAGTCTAAATGAGTAACTGGACTAATTTTAAAGCTATTGAACTCCCGGTACTTTTTGGAATTTGGTGATACTAAAAGTGGCCCAAATGGGGAAGAAAAACGTGGAATCTAAGGCTGGCTTCTTTAATCCATGTGGCGGGGCCTCTAGACCCCTATCTGCTTCAGCAAACCTTCCGTCAACAGAAATAACAAGTGGCGAGTCTGGCCCGGCTACTTTGGAATCCCTACAACAGGCAGTATTGAACCTCACTAAAACTATACAGCGGATGGACGAAAAAATGGACAGGTACAGTACTCGATTGCTGCAAGTTGAGCAGAAGCTGGACTGCCTTACGGAGACAACACAGAGAGCAGAAAAATCCTCTGAGGGGGCCCAAGCTACTGCCACTGCTTGTGTGAAGGAACAAAATCTGCTCCGTTCTTGTCTGGAGCACCTTGAAAATATATCCCGTGCAGCTAATGTCAGAATCCTAGGGTTACCTGAGGGCAAAGAAGGGAAAGATCTACACAACTACTTAAATTCCTGGTTATCAGAAACCCTTGGGTTGGATTTAAATCAGATAGTGCGGGCTTATAGGATTAATGTTCAGAGACAGAGAGCCTTGGAAGGGGCCAGAACTGTAATGATGATCACCACCTCTGTGCTGGTAAGAGATCATATCCTCCGTGAAGTTCGGCGGCAACGAAAGATTGAGGTGGATGGATCGAGAGTATTATTTTTCCTTGATCTATCTTATTCTACACGTATGAAGAGGAAAGCCTTTGATGGGATTAGGAGGCGCCTTAGGGACTTGGAGATTCCAAATAATTTGCTGATGCCGGCTCGACTCCACGTTACAGTGGGGAAGAAGGCCTATATATACGCTGACCCAAAAGAAGCCACGAAGCTGCTCGAAAAACTTGAAGCTGAGAGTGCCGTTCATGAGGGCGACTTTTCCTCAGAATCTGATGTGGAGGACTCTTGAATTACTGCAGAACTGGATAAGTCTATCTATATTTTGTTTAAGTAATTATAAAGGAATTAGGGAGTTTTACTGTGAGGAGGAAGACAAATTTTATTTAAGGGGCATAACTACTTATGAAACCTGACTAAATTGCATTTACAGAGGACTTTGCCTTATTTTATTACTTTCCTCCTTCTTCCTAAAGCTGAACTGTTGGACGTGCCCTGATAAAATTATATTCAATCCTAAAGAGTTAACTTGGAAAGATCTCGAAAGATTTCTTATGTTACCAATATAAATACTTGCTTTGAATTGTATAGTGCTGCGGGAGCATACTGGGAGGTTATGTTGGAGCTTTTTTTTTTTTTCAAATTAAGAGCAATTGCCATTCAAAGGCATAACTGCCTGGCCTGTGTTTTTTCCTATTGATAAGATAAGTGCTATCTCGATGTTAGTAGCATTGATAGCTTATGGCCATCTGAAATATAAAGAATGTTGAATTAGCTAGTTATTAGCTATAGGGAATTCCCTCCGATCTCGTACCAAATGTTACAGTGGTTCACAAATTCGAATGTCATTTTAATGATGCTTGCTTTAAGGAGTATAACGCTGTACTGCTTTCAGTCATGTAATGTATATGCATAAACTACATAAATAAAAAGTAAAAAAAAAAAAAAGAAACTTTCAAATACCTCAAGGGAATCAACAAAGTCCAAGAGGGTAGCATCTTTCAGAAAAAGAGATGTGCAAGAACAAGGGGGCACAATTTGAAGATAGAGGGGGGAAGGCTCAGAGGTAATGTGAAGAAGTATTTCTTCACAGAGAGGGTTGTAGATGCATGGAACAGCCTTCCTGAGGAGGTCGTAGATTCAAAAACAGTGGGGGAATTCAAGAATGCATGGGACAGACATAAGGAAGTCCTAGTGGGGGGTAGGAGGAAGTAGGCTGTTGGTTAACTAGGATCTGCAGCTTATCCGTTAGGTAGGGAAATGGGCAGACTAGGTGGGCCATGCGGTCCTTATCTGCCATCAAATTCTATGTTTCTATGTTTCTCCAGATCGAAGTTAGCATGAGACAGGGCTTTACCTGTGGCTGCTCCTTGGCAACAGAATACACTTCCAGTTAGGTTGAAAATTATCATTACAGTGGAAAAACTTAAGAAGCTGCTAAAAATGCAGCTGTTGATGCCTTTAGTGATGTGTTTTAATGATGAACTTGGATTTTGGAGATGTATGTTTATATTGTACGGTTTGGGTTTGTTTACATTTACTGATTGATTGACTGAGTGATTTAATTTATTCATTTAAAATTAATCCAACTGGGATAACCCCATAAGATGCAGCATCTCATTTTCATAGGGGTCCTAGGTAGGACAACAGCAGTCAACAGGTTAACATAGACCAGCAGGAATAGTTAGATGCAGGCTAAAATATACACAAGAAAGAAAAACTTTATTGATAATTATATCCAAACAGTAATCAAAGCAAGCTAATAAAGTTGGGTCACAGCAAATAAACAACATGAGCATTGTTATGCTAGCTATTACTAGTGCTTTGTAGAATTTTTATTCACATGCAGAATTTTGTAGAATTTTTTTATTCTGCACTGCGAAAATACCATGTAGTTTCATTAACAATGTCCATGACGCTGGCCTGCCAGCACAGCAGTAGTGATGTCGCTTGCGACGCCAATTACCCGGGTTCAGAAATGAATCTGGGCAGTCAGAGGGCTGGTTGGGGTGAGGAGGATTGAGCATCCATAGAACTGTTCTCCTCTTCCATTGGGGAGGAAGGGAGGTAGAGCCCAAAGCTTGCCTGGCCCTGGCAGAAGCTGGGAGAAAGGAAACTCGGGCCAAGAAGGTCGGGAGACACGGTAGACGGTGCATGTCATGCAGGAGTGCATGGTATGCACCATGAAGTCATTGCACATCATGTCTCCCAGGGTGAAAACCAAAGGGAAAAGCCAGTGGTAGGATGATGACGAGCACCTACAGGTCCCACACCCGATCAGCCGAGGACACCGACCAAAACCGGATCCGTTCTGTGGTGGGGCTAGGGGAACCCCCACTGATCCTGCTTGGGGGCAAGCCCTGGGGGAAGACAACCAGCAGGTAAATCTGCTTTAATATTTGCATTGCGGTGCGCTGCATGCAGAAAGAAGCTCTAGTGCCTATCTAAGCTGAATTACACTTTTAAATATACCTTTCTTTACCTTGCCAGTACTTTGTTATTTCATGGGACCAGGAAGCAGGAAGAGGTGCTGTCGTTTTTCGAGAGACCCTACGAAACTAAGGTTCCTTCTTCTGCCCTAAATAACAACTGGGAGACATTGTGCCTGATAGTAGGCATTTTATTTGGGGATTTGTGCATAGAATTTATTTAATTTAGACATTTTATAACTTTGTTCATTGTTTGCTGACTAGGAACCAATCATGACCTCAGGTTGAACTTCTGGGTCAATACAGCTATATTAAGATTGCCCTGTGGTGAGCAGGGTGAGCCAGAGCAGGGCGATCGTGCTTGCGTGTGTGAAGATACGCACAAAGACATGCGCATCCTGCACGTGTTTAGCATGTTCAGCATTTTTAGCATATATCTGACTCAAGTGTAGCTCTGTCTGAAGTATAACAATATAAAAGGTAAGGCTTGTATCTCCAAATATATATAAAACAAAAAAAAATTAAAAAAAATAGGAGGGTTTTATCGTAACTAGGTTGGTAGAGTAAATTTGTAATAGCCACCTCCAGTATCTGTGTTCACTAGCTTGTGAGCAATGGATTCTTGTCAAGATAACATTATTGACCTATCAGATTATGAACAAAAAAATACAAATATCATGACTCTAGATGGTATAATAGGCATTAAATGTTCTGACTGCAATATGTACAAACTTGGCCATGTTTTACCTAGCACTTCCTACTTATTTACATGCAATAATTGTATATCAAATAAACAAATGAAAGATGAGATAGCCACTTTTGGGGAAAGACTACTATAGCTTGAAAACAGTCAGACTGATATGCTTAGGAGATACAATGAACTTAGTAACTAAAATCACAAAGCACAGATACCAGCCATATCTCTACCCAAACAAACCCCTTCCTGCTTGAGGAAATATTGAATCTGGACAAACCTTTCAATAATGAAAACTGCCTAGTGATTATTAGGAAACGGGGTAGAGAAGACGATTTTGATGACTCTGAACTAACCTCTGACTGGGCCCAAATTCCCACCTCTAGGGCCCCAAAAAAGGGTCAGAAAGCAAAGCAATTTATCATTCCCTTGTATAATTCTTTCCAGGCACTTTCAGTGGAACTAAACATTGATTCCAATTTAGTATCCGAAACTGTAGATGTAAATAAATAGCCCTCCTCAAACTCGTCTTTATTACTTATGGATCTTGAATCATCATTTAATTCAACTGTCACAGAAATGCTAACTCAAAGGAAAAAGAACAAAATGCCTGTACTTACAACAAATCCGAATCCACATATTAATCAGTCAGAACCTCAGACACATTCTATTCTGAACTCCAATACAATAGATACAACTGACTCTACTACCAATATGGAACCTCCTAGACAAGTTTTTGTTCTGGGGGATTCAATAATTAAACATATTGATAGAGCAATTTGTAATCCAGACAAAGAAAATCGAATGTGCTCAAGTTTTAGGGGAGCAAAAGTATCGGATATAACAAATATGTTACATACTCTCCGTTCTAATGCAGGACAAAATCCTCTGGTTATAATCCATGCTGGGACCAATGATATTTCCTGTTCTAACAGTTTTCAACTAATGGAAGATTATGTTGCATTATATAATTTTTGGTTGATAAAGGCTGCACAGTATGTTCCTCTGAGATACTGACCATACCTAGATCCACATCTGCCATCTCAGAGAAAATAAAACAAATAAACAGCTGGTTGAGAAGGTGGTGTTTTAAGCAGGATATTGTCTGCATACCACATTGGGAGAAATTTGAAGACAGGGACTCTCTTCTGCTGGAATGGTTTACATCTCAGCAGAAGGGGGAGTGCACTATTGGGTAGGATCATATCTTCAGTTATTGATTCACATTTAAACTAGCACACAAGGGGGAGAATGAGGAATTTCCCATTTCTCTAAAACATAATAATACTAGTAATAAATATGAACAAAACAAACCTTGTAATATGTTATCCTTTAATGCAAGATCTTTAAATAATCTGAATATGTCAGAATTGCAAGTTAAATGCAGTTTATTGGATTTGGGAATTATAACTATAACAGAAACTTGGTGGGACCCCAACGTGAAGTGATCCAGAGAAATTCCTAACTACAAATTGTTTTATAAAGATAGAAAAAATAAAAATGGTGGAGGAGTGTGTATATTTGTATGTAACGATATTTCATCATACGAAATTAGTACCACAACTAATACTGAATCTCTCTGGGTTTCAATTCAATTTAAGGGTCAACCAAAACTGACTCTAGGAGTTTGTTATAGACCGCCATCATCAGATCTTTCTTATACTATTGATTTAATAAACCTTGTTTCTCTTATGGCTAATACAGGAGATACCCTTATCTTGGGAGATTTTAACATGCCAGGCATAAATAGGGATTTACTTACTGCTAAAACAGAACAGAAGAGATTATTGACTTCAGCATGTATAGATTTGGGCCTTGAGCAGTTGGTATTAGAGCCAACCAGAGGTAACACTCTTTTAGACCTTATTATCACTAATGTAGACACAAAATTCTATAATGTAAATATCTCTGCCCCAATAGGTAGTAGTGATCATAATTCCATTCTATTTAGTATGATTACTAAAATTCCTAAACTTATAGTTGGTACTATACATAAAAATTATAATAAAGCACATTTTTATTTGATAAATAATAAACTGAACCAAGTAAACTGAGAACATATGTTTATGAACAAATCAATTGACAGTGCATGGAAGGAATTTAAACAAATTATCTCTGAATTAGAAAATAAATATGTACCTAATAAAACTAAATATAATAAGGCAAATTACCCATATGGTTCACAAAGTCAATTCAGAAGCAGATTTAAAAAAAAAAGCAATTATTTAAAAAATTAAAAGTCAACAATAGTGATTGTAATAAATATAAATATAGGATAGCTGTTTCTTTATTAAAAAAAATATTAAACAAGTCAAATCTAAACTGGAATTCATTTTGGCTCACTCCAAATCTAATAATAAATCCCTTTTGTCCTATATAAACAGTAAAAAGAGTATTTCTGGTTCTATTGGTCCTCTAATTATGGATATCGCTGTCGCCAAAATCAACTTAAATATCGCTAATCTGTTTAATAAATACTTTTGTTCCATTTTTAATAAACCCTGTTTATACTCCACAAATCAATGTAAATGGTTTAGATGCTCCCAAAATAAACTGTACTGAAGTTAGAAAAGCCTTATCCTTTTTAAAAAAAATCTTCCCATGCAGGGCCAGATAATATCCAATCAAAATTCCTGATTGAAACATCTGAATCTCTGGTTAAACCCCTCACCTTACGTTTTAATAAATCCATTGCTGAAAACAACATCCCAGAGTACTGGTGAAAAGCCTTAGTTATCCCCATTTATAAAAAGAGTAACAAGTCCAATATTCAAAATTATAGACCAATAAGTCTTACATCTGTTGTGGGTAAGGTTATGGAGCAAGTTATAAAAACACATATTGAGAATGAAATTTAACTTTTAGGTATACAAGACATAACACAGCATGGCTTTAAAGCTGGATCTTCTTGTACAACCAATTTAGTTTCATTTTATAATAACATTAGTAGACATTTGGATAATCATATTCCATCAGATGTTATTTTATTGGATTATAGTAAGGCATTCAATAAAGTATCCCATGCCTTACTAATAAGTAAAATGTACAAATTTATTTTTTCTGTTTATTTAATAAAATGGGTTTCTAGCTGGCTATACAAGAGAACACAAGTGGTGAGAGTAAATGCGGTACTCTCCAATCTAGGAGATGTCACCAGTGGTATACCCCAGGGTTCTGTTTTGGGCCTACACTATTTAATATCTTTATAAGTGATCTGTCAATTACCTACAATAACTCTACATCCATATTCGCTGATGATGCTAAACTTGGTGGGAGAGTGGATTCTAATTCTAATGCTGACATATTTAAACGAGATCTTAAAAGTATTGAATCCTGGGCTACTACTAACCATATGACTTTCAATACTGAAAAATGCCTAGTTCTTCATTTTGAATCGGGGAACCCCCAAACTAGTTATCTAAATAATACCCTACTAAAACAATCCAACTGGGAAAAGGACTTGGGTATATTAGTTAATAACAAATTAACATCTATCTCACACTGTAACAAAGCAGCCAGAACATCAAATATTATTTTGAAGCAAATTAACAAAACCTTTGTTAATAAATCTGAACAGTGTCTGATTCCCCTATATAAAGCATATGTTAGACCCTACCTGGACTATGGATCTCCCTTTTGGAGTCCTTATCTTAAGAGAGATATAAACCATTTAGAACAGGTCCAGAGACGACTAACTAAAATGATACCTAGACTGAAAAACAAATCATATGACATACGTCTTAAAGAAACAGGACTCTACCCTTTATATCACAGAAGATTAAGAACAGATATTTTATTCTTGTTTTAAAATATTAAGATCACCAATATAAATGAAGCAATGTGGGTTAATGCTATCTGACATATTATAGGCAGACTACACAACAAACAGTTATTAGTTGAATGGGCTAATACCAATAAACGAGATAAATATTTTAATATAAGGGCAGTAAAGCTATGGAACTCTCTTCCACAAGATGTAATAGATTTGGATAACTTTTCTATATTTAAATCTAGATTGGATACTTGGCTAAATCCACGTAAATAAACAATGATCATCTATTGAGGGGACAATCCCGATGAGCTTCGGCCTTCTTTTGTCCCATAATAATCCAGTAAGTCCTGTCAGATGTTAGGGCTGGGGCACTCGTCGGAAGGAGGGCTGATGGGGGAGAGAGAAAAGAAAATGTCCATGACATTTTACTTGCAAGTTAAGTTGTTTGAATGTGAGGAAACAAACCTGCATCTTGGGATTTTTTTCCTGCATTCTGTGTTGTGTGTTTGAAAAGTCCGTGAAATGCATAAAAATTGTTCCACAAAATTTCAGAATTTTTCAAATTTTTTAGCATTCCACACACTTAAAAAAAAGTCTGGTGTAACTGGGATAAGACTTTACAAAACACAGAAATTCTGCAAAGGTTTTTCCACATTTCGAAAACTTAGACGAAAGAGAAAAGCACACGTTTTGCATCACTCTAGCTTCTGTATTATTGTGTGTAATGATTTAGCTGTAATGTACTCTGGGCGGTCACTTCCAGATGCAGATAAATTAAATTAATGAGGATGTGGATTATGACAAATAGGGTTCTACATGTATTTTTAATAAGCCATTTTAATTTGCTCTGTTCAAAATATGAGGCACCATTTTCAGCCACACGAGGTTGGGCTGTGTTGTCATTTTGACCACTTAGTTCCCCAGTGACCTTGCAATGCTGTGCTTGACAGGGAACATGCAACCTGGGCCTTCTCAGGCAATTGCAAAAGTGTTTACAATAGTTAAGGAAAGAGGTTGGGGGCTGCCATGCAAATGAGGCTGTAGAAGTGCCATCCATAATGGCATGGTAGCCCTCACATGACTAAAACATAGAAACATAGAAACTGATGGCAGATAAGGACCACCTGGCCCACCTAGTCTGCTCATTTTCCCTACCTACTGCAATACTGCAGACCCTATTTGATCTCCAGCTTTACCCACCCTTTCCTAACCTTCAAGGTTCCCGTTTGCCTGTCCCATGCATTTTTTAATTCCGATACCATTGCTGCCCCCACCACCTCTGCTGGGAGGCTGTTCCATGCATCCACTGCCCTTTCTGTGAAGAAGTACTGCCTCACATTACCCCTGAGTCTATCCCCCTCCAGCTTCATATCATGACCCCTTGTTTCTGAACATCTTTTCTTCAAAAAAATGCTTCCCTCTTGTACTTTATGTATACCCATGAGGTATTTGAAGGTCTCATTTCTGGTTGCACTGACCGGTTGCAGCCATCTGTAGTTGGAGGGAGTGTGCAGTGTTGCAACAAGTCTCCATGTACAACAGGAGGAACTGAACACAGGAGAATATCATTGCACTGTCAGGCAGGGCAGCACACAAGGGCTAGATGGGGGGGTCCTAGATGCCAGGAACTCTTTGCCACATTTGGAAGTTGGTGGGTGGGTGGGGTGGGGTGGGGTGGGGTCTGCGATCTGTCCCTTTAAAAGACAAAACTGCCTCAGCTTCAGGAAGATCTTAATGTTAGTGCTGACAGCTCTGAAGCCAGTACTTAGCTCGGGGTGTAAAAGAGACCATCTAAACTGGCACATAGCTGAATTCCCTGCTTTAGGCCATCCATGACAGAAAATATTATTATACTTTAACAAGCATAATGCCAAAAATGTTTGCTTACATGCTATTAAAAGTGGCAACAACAACAATGTTTCATTTTCAATGTCCTGCTTTTTCACATTTTTATGATGTATTTACACAGGATAGCACAACTTATAGATGCTATTCCTTGTTTTCAGTGGGGTCCTGTCTTTTTTTTCATTGTCCACAAAGCTGTTTCTCGTTCTAGTGTCATCTTTTGGCACACCCCCAACCCTGTCACTGACCTGCTCATGGCCTTACTGGTTTTTCACTACTGATCCAGTCAGGACCACAATATGGTGGGTGACCATCTATGTTGGTTGTCAAGAGCCTGCGGTGGGGGGGGGACTTAGATGGTCAGCATTTTTTCCTGCCATCTGATTTTTTTTCTCTCCTGCCATTTGAGGTTCTCCCCTGGGGGAGGGGGCGAGATGTAATAAGGTGGTCATGTATACATGCAGTGACACACATGCATGACAGGTGTCAGGCAGCAACCCCTTCCTTTCCTTGTACTCTCGACAATGCTGCTGGCTAGTCGCCACCAGTCAGCCCTCACACAGTAGGAACAGCATCCTCCCCTTTTCGAGGAAGAAGAGCAGTCCCTGAGATCCTCAAACATCCACTCAAGAATGCTGCACTCAGTCTGGAGAAAAAAGCAATATACCAATCTAGTGGAAAAAAAATCACCGTTTATTTAGGAGCAAAGTAAACAAAAGATACAGCACCTGGGATGCTTAATCCTCCCTCCCCAACCAACCCCCCGATGGCACACGCTCACTCCCGAATGTACGGCGCCAGCATAGCAAACAGTAGCACTACTACTGTTCTACCGGACCAGCTTGGGGTCTAGCTTTTATCCATTTTCAAAATGTATTTTCCCAGGATAGGCCAGCTATGAAGCAATTGGGCTGCAGTATAGCCTAGAGGTTAGAGTAACGAGCTGTGAATGAGCTTGGTACATCCAGCAGACTGGGGTTTGATTCCCACAACCTCCACTTGCATACTGTATGACTCTAAGCAAGTCACTCAACCACCCCAGTGCTCTCGGGTCGCCCCTGACTACAGGCACTTGTCCCTAGTGGGCCTTACCCAGTTGCCAAAAGAATAAAATATCTCATTTTCTATTGGATCCTGCTTGTACCCCTTGTTACACTGTATTTACCCAGGATAGCACAGTGGAGAAGCTCATTTTCAATGGGGTCCCAGTTTTTATACATTTTTACAATGTATTTATCCAGGATAGGCCAGCTGGGAGGCAGTATCTCATTTTCTGCGTGATCCAGCATTCTGATCCAAAATTTCCAACATTGTCTTTTTATGACCTCACATTATAATCAAGACAGGTGGGATATTTTTAAATCCCATCCACTAGACGATTTGCGGAACAACTATAAAAACATGTTTCCAAGGGGATTTGAAAAATGACACCTGTCATGATCATGGGCGAGATAACACGAGGGATATCATGAAAATTTGGGCCAAAAATCTGCACCAATAAAGTCATGAATAAACATTGGAGAAATTCAACGTTTCTTCAAAACTTAGTTGTTTTTTCGCATTTTGACCCCAAGTTTTCAATACAGACTTTTTAATAACCCCATGTTAAGATCAAGATAGGTGGATTTTTTTTAAATCCCATTTAAAAGATAATTTGGCATAGTTACTGCGAAAATATGTGTTGGAGGGAATTTGAAAAACTATGCCCGTCATGTTCACGAGGTGGGTAACACAAGGGACTGGGTGAAAATTTGGGGACTAAATATGCTAAACGTAATAAAGGTATAAGTAAACAGTGGAAAAATTCAAAATTTCTTCATATTTCTGTTGCTTTTTTATACATTTTTACTCCAAATTTTCAGCTACTTGGTATAACTAGCTGCGCATTCGAGCAGACTCGATAGACCATTATGTCCTGTATTTGCTGGCTAATTCGTATGTTCACAACATAGTCTTTTTATGACCCCACGTTATCATCAAGACAGGTGGAATTTTTTAAATCCTGTCTGAAAAGTGATTTCGCAGAGTGACTGCGAAAACTTGTTTCAGAGGGGATTTATGAAATGACACCTGTCTTGTTCATCAGATGAGGTAACAAAAGGGATGTGATACACATTTGAGGCCACAATCTACAAATATCACAAAATTATGAGTAAACATTAAAACAAAAATCAATGTTTCCACATAATTTTGTAGTTTTGTGACATTTTTACCCCAAATTTTCAACATTGTCTTTTTATGACCCTACCTCACGATCAACACAGGCGGAATTTTTTTAATCCTACCCAAAAGGTGATTGCCCAGAGCAACTGTGAAAACATGTTTTGGAGGGGATTTGAAAAATTACACCTGTCAGGTTCATGAGGTGGGAGAACAAGATGGCTATATTGAAAGTTTGAGGCCAAAATCTGCAAAAAATCACAAAGTTATGAGTAAATGTTTAAATAATTCAATGTGTCTTCATAACTTCTTTGCCTTTTGACATTCTGAGCCAAATTTTCAGCATAGTCTTTTTATGATCCCACCTGATAAACAAGTAAGGTGGAATTTTTAAAATCCCATCCAAAAGGTGACTTCATGGAGTGAATGTGAAAACATATTATAGTATATGGCTAGCGTCTATTGTATGCGGAATTGAGTGATAGCTGAGATGTTGTTGTACCATCAATCTGACATCAGACTGCTGTTGTACCATATCTCTGACGTCAAATCAATGGTACAACAGCAAGCCGTCACCAGCTGCATGCACCACAATAAAAAAAAGTTTGTCCATCACTGTTTTAATCGTACCAAAATGAATGACACGGCAGCTTTCAATAGTGGTGATACCCATGACAGAGACCATGAGTCAACGTCATAGACGATTCGGACACAGACACGGAATGACTGTTTCAAATTAAAAAAACAACAGTTTCCTGTTGCTGCCAGTTTGTGTTTTTTGTTGCAGCTTTCCATTGTTGACTTTTCCTTCAGACTTTTGAGTTTTACCATTTTACCATTGTTTCATCGTTTCGTTTTTTTGATTTTGTGCCTGATATTGCAGCCTGACTCTCGACATTGTCCCAGCTCTTTGCTAGTTGTAAGTATCTAGTTTAGTGTGTTTAAAAAATGTGTGTGTGAACAGACGCTGGTCAGTATACTATAAAAAACAGTAGATGGCTGGTCATGCATAACAAGATCTGGATTCCAACTCGGGCTCCAGATGAAATTAGAGACCACTCAAGCTGTGCTCTCATGGTCATTGATTCCATGAGGAACCCTCGATGGAATCATGAGCTTGTTGTACATGACCAGCCATCTACTAGTCTATTTCTGGGGAGATCTGAAAAATTTCACCTACCTTGTTCACATGAGGTTGGGTCCTAGAAAAACTATGTTGAAAATCTGGAGTAACGGTTCAAAAAGAAGTAAAAGTGATTAGCTGAGCTTACCTTGTTTTCCTCAATTCCAGGTCAGTGTTGGAAGTAGAAGGATGTCCCAGTCATCATCAGAGCAGGACTGAAAAGGTAAGTGAGAAGTGCTGGGGTGTGTGGGGTGATGGGTGCTGAGTGGAGGTCGGGGGTCAGGGGGGTGGATGGTTGGGAGCAGATGACAACAAGGGACAAGATGACAAGGGACTGTTTTCTTCTTTTTCAGGACTGCAGTACTTACTGGTTGACAGCACCATGGGTGGGCAGCCCCATTTGTTGCATCAGTTTTTGGGGGGGCTAGCTAACATCAGGGGTGGGTGCCCCAGTGTCAGCTGGACTGTGCAGGAAAGGAAAGACAAAAGCCAGGGTGACCTGGAGGGGGGATGACCGGTAGTGGGTTGGGCACCCACTGTTGGTGATATGAAAATACTTGCAGGAGGATAATGCCAGGTCAAGTGGGAGGAGCGATACCAGCAGCACGGTTGGGTACCTGCTGATGGTTATATAAAAACTGTGATCGGGTGGGAAGGGGTAATACTGGTGGTGGAATTGAAAGAGCTGCCATCACCGGTTAGACTATAAAAGGTGGATCAGGTTGAGGGGGATACAGTGGGGGCGCCAGCAGGGGGAGGCAGGTTTGGTGCTGCTGATCTTGCCCAGTCAGTATACTAATGGGCAAAATCTTTGTATGATAGGAGTGGCTGCATCCTTTTATACGTAATATGTTTCTGCCCATCAGCAATCTGACTAGTGTCATCACCAGCCTGCTTGTAATTGGGCTACTCACAGCCTAGCCTTCTCAATGCAGAACTGCACTGACCCCAACACACACACCTGCAAAAAGCCCTACAGTGCTGGTGTGCTGCCAATATGTTCGCTGTGCATGCAGTCAAGCAAACATAAAAATGCTATAGTTATTGTGCCACCCTGTGGCTCTCAGTGTGTACTACATCTCTATAGCATGCTGCAAGTGTTAACCAGATTGAGTTTTATAATAAAGTGCCCTCCTAGCTACCTGAAGTGGGTGTGCTGACTTATGAGTCCATTACATGGTATCGGAAGCTGGAAAAAAACTGCTGAAAAGAAGATGGAACAGTTTAGACCACAAACAGCATTCTCCCAGGAAGGCAACTGGAATGAGAACTTGAGGAAATGGAGAGAGAAATTTGATCTGTACATGAAGGTATTTGGTGCCTTAAAGAGGCCTGCTGATACTCAGGTAGCCATTTAACTTCATTGTGTGGGGAGAACGCTCGTGAAGCATTCAGTACTTTTGTGTTCACAGCATATGATGATCAAGAGGATTGAGAAACTGTTGGACATGTTTCAAACATGCTGAACCCACTCACCCCCAAAAGAATGTTGTATTTGAAAGATACATATTCTGGGAAAGACAGCAAGCTGAGAGTCAATTGATTAGTGCTTAACAGAGTTACAGTATGCATCAGGGTAAAGAACTGTAACTTTAAGGACCAAACGAATGAAATTATGAGACAAAATTGTTTTGGGCAGTAAAGATGGGAACCTTAAGATAAAGATACTATGTGATATGAATTTGTAGAAAGCCGTCAATATTTGCCATGCACTGGAAGCCAGTAAAGCTCAAATTGAAACAATGACAGCACGCAACTTAAGAGCAAAAAGTCTTAGTGACACTGCAGCTTGTACTGATAAGGTACTATAGATATTTCTAAGCACAAATGAAAACCTAAATTTAACTGCAAACCTCCAAAGAATAGGAAGGGTAGCAGTGATGATAAACCCTGTGGAAGGTGCAGAAGGAAGCATGAGTCACGCCAGTGTCCAGACTTTGGGCAAACATGCCACAACTGCGAACACCAAAACCACTTTGCCAAGATGTGTTACAGCAGAAAAATCAACTCAGTCTTGCAGGGCAGTGACTCTGACAGTGACAGTCCTTCCATTGGGGGTTGATGATAGGAAGCGTGCATGAGGAAGATGAAGATGATAACATGTGGCATGCAGTTATTGATGTAGCAGGAACTAACGTGGCCTTTAAACAGGACACTGGACCCAGGCAAATGTTCTACCATAAAGAGTCTATAGCAAATTGACCCAATGAGGTTCCCTAGAAAAAAGCAGAATGGTTTTTGACTGCTTTAGGGGCCTTTAAAATAAAGTCACCGGGGAGAGTCAACCTTGAACGCAGAACACAGACTGCAATAGGACAGTTTCTCTTCTGTGTCACAGATGTCTCGACCATGTCACTTTTGGAAAAATCCACCTCTGAGAAATTGAATTTGATCAGACAAATGGATCCAGTTAGCACATCTATGACAACGGAGTCACTAGTGACTATGCTGATGTATTTACTGGCATAGGCCTGATGAAGGAAGAATACTGCATAAAGGTGGATGACAATGCAACAGCAGTTATACACCCCTGCTTGAAAATACCACATAGCTGATGAAAAACTTAAAAACACCCTAGATCACCTGGTAAAAATGGAACTCTCTGCCAAAGTTGTTGTGCCCACTGACTGGGTTAATAGCTAAGTGATCACTGAGAAACGAATGGATCGCTAAGATTATGCTCAGATCCATGTGAGCTAAATGTAGCTATTAAGCAGAAGCACTTCCATATTCTTACACCTGAGGAAATCCAGAGATGCCTGGCTGGGTGCTTCTCTTCTGGAGGAAAAAGATGTATGTTGTCAGGTGAAACTTGACAAGCAATCATAATACCTCTGCACCTTTAACACCATATGGAGGTGATACCGATTTTTGTGAATGCCTTATGGTATTAAATCTGCCAGTGAGGTGTTCCAGAAAAAGAACCAACCGATCTTTGGAGACAACATCAGAGTGCAAATAGAAGCAGAGGATATGATCATAGCTCCTAGGGATGATGATAACCAGCAGGACATGATATTACATCAGATTATGAACAGAGCACAGTCTACATCTGATTCAACAAAAATAAAATCCAATTGTAAGGCAGTCAAATAAACATCATAGGCAATGTGGAGACTGCAGAAGGATTGAGATCCAATGACTTAAAGATATCGGCAATCATGTATATGTCAAAATCCGAGTGCAAACTTGATTTGCAGCACCTCCTAGGTGTGATGAAATACCTCTCTCAGTACCTACCAAAGAAGTCAAACATAACAGCCTCACTCAGAGTTCTGTTAAAGCAACGTGGCAGAGGCACTCTAACCATGACTAGTCCTTGAGACAGCTCAGCGATAGTCTCAGCTCAAACCCGGTCCTCAGATTTTATGATGTAGAGAGGTTTGTCACAGTTCAGTCAGATGCATCACATTTTGTTATTGTCTTTTTAGCAGATTTTAATGCAAGAATTACAAGCAAAATTATGTGTCCAGGAAATGGCAAGCAAAATGTAAGTTGATCACAACTGCACAATACAGTAGGTATGTTACACATTCCTAGTGAACCCACTAGGAGGGCATTCTCAATCTACTAGATTAAGATCAGCAAAAATGTCACAGTTGCCATTATGCTACCAGTGCTCAATAGGAACTATAACAAGTCACATGTAATTGTTGTATTAAAACATTAGCTCTATGGCTTTCTAAATTGTGTTCCATAGCACAAGAAACAAAAAACTCACTTTTAAACACTTTCTGTTCCCTTCAAGATACTGCATACAAATGTAACCCAGGTGCCACCTCCCAATGGGCTACTACCCCTGCCTGCTGCCCAGTATGCAGGTTGAGGGGTCCGGGCTCTGGTTTTGTTGTTAGAACGGGCTTAATACCAACAATAATGTTATTTGCATGATGCCTCCACCCAGAGTGATTTTTAAGTGAGTTTAATAATTAGCTAGCACAACCCTCTGGGAAGTTGTACCTATCCACATTTCCAAGCAGTGGTCCCACACATGGAGTGATATAAAACACTGTACTTGACATTCAAGGCTACAGTTACTGGTGAGCGCTAATAATATTCTCACAGCAACCACACTTACCAACTGTGTCTGGACCTCGAATACACTCTGTGCAAAGAATGATCTTTAGCAATAACAATATACCTTTTAGCTCCCACAACGTCCTAGCACTCAGTAATAATATGCTCAGGGGTCCATATAACATTCAACAAATAAATTGATTTATTTAGGGGATATGAATAAGGGGAAGGGATGCAGATCAGAGTTAAATTTAAGGCAATTCCTAGGTTTCTGAAACACATTCAAATATCACAGACAACCCCCTGGACCATCCAGTCACTGCTATCTTGGTACCCAGGATGTAGATAGGTGCAGGCCTAAAGTGTTGCAGCTGGGTGGTCGGCATTGCAGCCTGTTGGGGCCCTTAAAAAAAGAAATGGTTAATGAATTTGTTTACTCTTGACTGCAGGGGCATAAACAAAACTTTTGAACATCCAGAAAATTGTAATCTTCAGGCCCGACGGCCTGTAAAACAGTCTAAACCACAAACTGAGCTTTAAAGGCAAATCAGATGACAAAAGGTGTGGCAGGGTTAACCCTGTTGTTACTCACGGAACCAGGACCTCGGAATCTGGGATGGTGGCCAGGCTGATTTCCCTCAAAACTGGATTCGGTTCTCTGGTTCTTGGCTGCTGCAGGCTACAGATTGTTGTCCTTCTTGGCCGGGACTGAAGTGCTGGGACCAGGGCTACCAGAGGTGGCCACAGCCCGTGACAAACTTCTCCTCAGGAGTTGACTCCCCGATCTGATTTCCAAGCAACGTGGTTTCAAAAGGTAGCAACAGTCTTTTGGAAAGAGAACTTGGCATCACAACTTCAAATTCTGACACAGTCTTAGTTGGGCCACACAGTTTACCCACTGGTGTCTGCAGTCTTTGGGTATGTAAGCTGGAAGAATCGTGATTCAGATCTCACCCTTTTGGCCATAGGGCTGGAGACAATTTCAGTAGCCCCAGGCTTCAATTTTAAACCACAGTATCTGAGGCAAAACAGGACCTTCACTGAAATACAGCTTGGAGACCTCCAGATACGCTGAACCCTTTTGTCTGGATGTTTAGCTCAGAGGAAAATACTTCATTTCTCCATTTTGGAGTGTTTGAAAACTCCCTGCAGCAATTGGCAGTTTTTCAAAATCCACTTGGGATTTCAGGGCAAAGAGAGGTGAACAGGCCTCTCCCTGAATTCTCCACACTGAGTGCAGAGCCTCCTCTCAGTAAAGAAGCTTGAGCCAGACTAACTCTTCAGCAATTTCTTTCAACTGACTGGAAAAATAATCCAGTAATCTGGTTGGCTGCCCAGGCTGTCAGTCACAGTTTAAGTGTTCTGATTGGTTAAAATGAGCACCGAGCATGCAGTTCACAGTTTCTTCCCAGCAGCCATAGTAAAAGGACCCATTAGGACCCCTTGAGTTCCAATTGGCTCAACAGCAGGGTCAAAGTATCAGGTTTGCCGCTGGCTGACCAGAATGTAAACGGTCACAACTTGAAAGTTCATTTTTAAATGTAACAGTGCAGCTTTAGAAATAAATATCTACAGCATTCAGTAGGGCTGCATTTGTACTTGTAAGTGACCGTACAGTGGGATTTATAGGAGTGCTGACTGGCCGGTCGCGAGCCTTGTTCCTCCTGGACCCAGAACAGGCTATACGCCACATACATAGGGCTAAACCTCTTAAAATCTTAGTGCAACGGCACTAATTCACACATTTGCGCAGAGGCGTGGAGCACAGCAATACTTTACAATGAGATCACATTTACTTCACTGGACATGGGCCAGAGACAGAGCACCGTCTGGGACCCTTTCAAGCAGGGAGCCCCACAGTGCCCAGGAAGATGACTCCAGGTAAGCCCACCATTTTTTGGGGGGGAGGGTTACACAAACAAGTTTTTTTATGCCAGATAATAGCCAGCCTTTCCCATGAAAATCCCAACTTTATATCATGACAGTCATACATACATACGTGCATACATACATACATAGTTACCAGCAGATTAGGCCTAATGGTCTATCTTGCCTGCCTGATGCAGCTCACTGTTATGCACAGTAGCTGCTCTACCTCCCCCAGTAGTTCACCCCATCTACCCACTTCCCCACCCTATGCTCTTTTGGTGCTCGCCATAACCCCTCCCTGCACCGTGCCCCTGTGCCTGTCTCAACCCTTCTTGAAGCCTCCCACAGTTCCCAATTTTACCAGATCATCCGGCAGTGCATTCCAGGGTGCCACCACCCTCTCTGTGAAAGAATGCCCCTTGCCTCCCCTCTGTATCGCCCCCCCTGCCAACTTTAAACTATGGTATCTCATAGACCCCTCCTCCTGCAACTTGAGCAGACCCTCCATGTTCCCTCTATTGAACCCCTTCAGATATTTGAAGGTCACTATCATATCCCCCCTATCCCTTCTGTCCTCCAGAGAGTACATATCCAGTTCTCTAAGTCTATCCTCATATTACAACCCCTCCAGACCACTAATCATTCTTGTCACCGCTCTCTGGACTCTCTCCAGCAGTGTGATGTCCTTTGTTAGGCAGGGGCGCAAGAACTGCCCACAGTATTCCAGATGCAACCTCACCAGTGAGGTTTACAGAAGAAATATAACCTCCCTTCTCCTTGATGTTATCCCCCTGGCAATACACCCAGGCATTTTGTTTGCCTTAGCCACTGCTCTCCTGCACTGCTCCGAGTAGTTCCCTTTAGCATCAGTCATCACCTCCAGATCCTTCAACATCTTTATGACTGTCAGCTGTAACCCCCCAAGTGGTAGGTATACCCAGGGCTCACCAAGGTGCAGAATGTTACATTTGTGTGTGTTAAATCCCAACTGCCATGTGTGGGCTTAGTTTTCCAGCCTCTCCAAGTCTTCCTGTAGTGCCCTTCTTCCCTCCTCACTATCCACCACTGCCCCCAATTTAGTATCATCAGCGAATAAACTCATTTTACTACCAACCCCCACCCCGATGTTTGCAATGAACACATTAAAAGGGATAGGTCCCAAAACTGAACCTTGTGGGACCCCACTGATGACCTCTCTGGGTGTTGAGACTTTGCCCCCTACCACCATCCTCTGCTGTCTATTCCTAAGCCAATTGCTACCCACCCCACCAACTTCTTTCCCACCCTCAATTCCCTCCATTTCCAAATTAGCCTTCCATGTGGGACCAAATCAAAAGCCTTGCTGAAGTCCAGGTACAGCACATCAACCGGCTTGCCTCCATCTAGGGACCATGTCACCCAGTCAAAAAATTTGACCAGGTTTGTTTGAAACGATTTCCTCCTGACAAACCCATGTTGGTTTTCATCCTGGAAACCATTTACTGTACCTACAGAAACTCCACCATCCGTTCTTTCAAGACGGCCTCCATCAACTTCTCCACTATGGATGTCAGGCTGACCAGTCTGTAGTTTTCCGTATCATTCAAGCATTTTGCATAAACTTTTAACTTCACAGGCCATGCTCAACCAACCATGATGAACTAAAAAAGGAAAGTTAAATTGCTGACGTCAGCCTCAAATGGGAGTTATTTCAACCCCTGCTGCATACAGAAGGTGGTAATTGAAATGACAGATGTTGAGGGTGTTGAGCATCACAGATGCATGCCCACAGCAGCACTGACTCCACAGTACCCCACAAAATCAGGCCCCCCCCTCCATTTCCCAACATCATGAGGCGCTACTACTCTGTGCCATCTTAAATCCCCTCTTCTGCAGCCATTTTAAAGTAAACTTTCTGCAGCTCATTCTGCTCTGCAACAAACATTGCAAAATAAGCATTTTAGCATTACTCTGTAACATAACTATTGTGCTGATCCTGTGCTCAAAACCAGCATGCTGATAGATTCTGTTTTACACACAATTTTTCAAACTTTCATGAAATTCACAGAAATGTTGTTCAGTATTAAAAGTCCAAAATCATCCCTTCGCTTGCACCATAGCACCCATAAGGGGTACCTAACTGGTCACATTCCATGGCAACAAAATGAAGAAACGTCTTTCATTTGTGTGAAAAGCAAGCTGAATTACTGTGTAAATGACTCACCGCCAGCCTGATCAGCACTGTCCACAATTTGTATGTCTTTTGCAGGTAATTTATTGACAAAGTACCCGGCCACCTTACGGTCTCTGAAGTTATATTGCTTGTTCTGATATTGAAACTGAAGATGGGCTGGGAAAGCGATGTGGTGTACAATACCTGCTGCTCAAAGTTTCCCCACTACTCCTGCAAAGGCTTTCCATCTGAGTCTTGCCATATCGGAATAGTCAGGGAAAAACCAAAGTTAATTTTCCACCATCATGATTGGTGATTGCGCCTTAGCTACTTGGAGAACTTGGTCCTTTATCAGCAAAGTAGTGGAAGAGAAGAGGATAGTACAAGATCCTTCATTAGTCATTGTATCTCTTTGTGAGGTGACCCTGTGTAAGCCTCCCCACCGTGTCTAGGGGTATGATGGTAAAAGTCCTGGGGAAGGGAGGGCACTATACAGCAAAGAGTCATGTACCTGGCTGGTCTGACTACCAGACCTGGTGGAACTGGGGTGCCCCCTGCCTCCAGGTGTACAGCGGATTGACAGAAGACATGAAGACTATGTTCTTCACCTGCCTGGCCTTGCCAACTTCACCTACACAACCTTTGTGGACAGTCTTCTCCAGGCAGGCCTCTCACCATCTCCCTCGATGGTCCTCTGGTTCTTCGACCAGGGGACAAAACAGACATAGTGGCCCAGACCTCTTTGCTGCCACCCTGGAACACACACACACACTAAGAACTGGGAAGTGGAGGCAAGTTCTTGTTAGCAGCAAACAGTTCATCCAAATGAATGAGGCAAAGCACCTGAACTGTAGGAACAAGGAATCCCATTTAATGGACAGTTAATTCAAACCAGGAACAGTCATTCCATGTAGCAGTAAAACACACAACAGGTTGCTCTGGACCAAGGGGTCACATCAGAAGCTAAGAAAGTACTCCTAACTAAGAGGTCACAAACTGAGCATCAAGTCCAGGCAGTTAAACTTTGGCTAGGTAGCCACAGTCCTAAAACACAGACAGCTTACAATTCATGGACAAATCAGGCCTTTAAATGCAGGCAGCAACAGTTCTCCCCTTTGTTTTCTCTCATCTCCCTATCTAACAAACTCTAGCCAGAGCCGATAGGGCTACAGCTGAGGAATTTGGGGGTTAAAATATTGTTAATTTGGTTTTTCAACCAATTTTCAACATAGACTTGTTATGACCCCCACCTCATGAGCAAGGGCAGAGAAAATGTTCAACTCCTGCCCAAAAGGTGATTTTGCGCAGGGACCATGAAAACACCTTTCAGGACATAAAAAAACATTTTGGCCAGAATTTGAAAAATGACAGCTGCCACATTCATGAGGTGCTGAAAAGATATCGCTATGTTGTAAATTTGGGGTTCAGTATTGAAAATTATCAGTTATTAGGCTTTGTTCGCAAAATTCAACATAGGTTTATAACTTTGTTGTTTTTTAATATTTTACACCAATTTTCAACATAGCCTTCTTATGACTCCACCTCATGAACAGTGCCAGAGACAATTGTTAACTCCTGCCGAAAGGAGATTTCATGCAGGGACCGCGAAATCACCTTTCGGTATGTAAAACAAGAAACATTTTAGCCAGGGTTTGAAAAATGACAGCTCTCACATTCATGAGGTGTTGTAAAGATATGGCTATGTTGTGCATTTGAGGTAAAATTATTGCCAATTACCAAAATTATGAGTCTGCATTTGCAAAATTCAACATACAGTAGGCTCCTAACTTTGTTGTTTTAATATTTGTATATCAAATTTTCAACATAGCCTTCTTATGACCCCACCTCATAAACAGGGGCAGAGAAAATTTTGAACTCCTGCCTGAAAGGTGATTTTGCACAGGGACCACAAAATCACCTTTTGGGACAGATTTGCCTAACGAAAGTGACATTGTTCATGAGGTGGGGTCCCAAAGATAGGCATGTAGAAAATTTGGGCCAGAAATATGCAAAAATGGCCAAGTTATGCTTCTAAGTTCAAAACCCCATTCAAATACATTGAATGGCATACCTGCTTCTTCAGTTCATGGTCCAGCTTTGAAGAGTGAAGACGTGTCTGCAGTCAGAGAGGATTACAGTGTTGACCCCCAATGGGTAAGTAAGGGTTTGAGGGGAGATAGTGTTGTGGTTGCTGAGTGGGAGGGTCAGGTGGGGACAGGGGTCTGAAACAGAGCAACAGACATCAATTGACAGTTTTCTTGTTATAGGTTAAAAGAAAAACCAAAAAACAAGCATTTGTCAATGTCAAACGTTGATTGCTTGCAAAATATTTTTTTTGCAATTCTGAGCCCAAATTTTTAAGATTTCAACTCTTGCCCCAAAGGTGATTTCTCACGGTGACTGTGAAATCATCTTTCGGGATGCAAAAAAATAATTTTGGCCAGGATCTGAAAAATGACAGCTGTGAAATACATGGGGTACTGTAAGGAAATGGCTATGATGAAAATTTGGGGTAAAATATTGAAAATTGCAGAAGTTATGAGCCTGTGTTCACAAATTTCAATGCAGGCTCATAACTTTGTTGTTTGTGAATATTTTTGCCCCATATTTTCAACATGCCCTTCTTATGACCCCACCTCATGAACAAGTGCAGAGAAAAATTTCAACTCCTGCCCAAAAGGTGATTTTGCGCAGCAACTGTGAAATCACCTTTCGGGATGCAAAAAAAGCATTTTGGCCAGGATCTAAAAAATTATAGCTGTCACATTCGTGAGGTGTTGTGAAGAAATGGCTATGTTGACAATTTGGGGTCAAAATATTGAAAATTGCCAAAGTTACAAACCTGCATTCATAAATTTTCAATGCAGGCTCATAACTTAGTCATTTGTGAATATTTTTTCTCCAAATTTTCAACATGCCCTTCTTATGGTCCCACCTCATGAACAAGTGCAGAGAAAAATTTCAACTCCTGCCTGAAAGGTGATTTTGCACAACGTCTGCGAAATCACCTTTCGGTATGCAAAAAACATTTTGGTCAGGATCTGAAAAATGACAGCTGTCACATTCATAGGGGGCTGTGAAGAAATTGCTATGTTGAAAATTTGGGGTCAAAATATTGAAAGTTGCTAAAGTTATGAGCCTGTATTCACAAATTTCAATAGAGGCTCATAACTTTGTGATTTATTTTGCCAGCCTGCTGTTGACCTGTGCACACACACAGCCACACTGGGGCCAAGAATAAACTTTATTTGTGATTTCTGTGGCTATAACATTTCTCATTGGCCCCCAATAGTCTCAGTGTCTCTCTCTCTCTCTCTCTCTCTCTCTCTCTCTCTCTCTCCTGTGGATGGTGGCACAAGTCAAAGACTTATTTTGCCAGCCTGCTCTTGCCCTGTGTACACACACAGCCACACTGGGGCCAAGGATGAACTTTATTTGTGATTCCTGTGGCTATAACATTTCTCTTTGGCCCCCAATAGTCTCTCTCTACCTTTTATTAGTTGCTGTAGGAGTGGTGGCAGAACTGGAGGCATCAGAAATGGGACTGAAATTTGTGTATGCTAATTTTTGAAGATCCCTGGGGACGGGGACATACAATGATGCCAGCATCTGCTTTGCCCCCCTTGCATGAGGCGCCGGTAGCGGTGGTACCCCCAACCTCTACCAGAGGTGCACAATGCACCGGGCAATCTTCCCCTTCCCCCAGAGAAGGAGAGTAGTCTCTGAGACACTCAATCCTACTGCCCCCAGCCAGCCCTCCAACTCTCAAGTCTGTCTCTGAACCCGGGATGTAGGTGCAGCAAGCAGATGCTTGTATGTTGCCATGATAACTTTGTAATTTTTTCACATTTTGACCCCAAATTTTTAACATAGTCTTCTTATCTCCTTACCTCATAAACCTCATAGGTGAAAATTTCTTAATCTGTGGCAAAACACCATTCCATGCCACAGATGCAGAAAGTCATTTTGGGCAGAATGTGAGAAATGACAATTATAGTGTTCATGAGGTGGTGTGAAAAAATGGCTATGTTAAAAATCTGGAGTGAAAATATGAGAAATTGGCAAAGTTATGTGCATGCATAGGAAAATGTCAACGAGTGCATGTAACTTGGGTGTTTTTTGGTATTTTTGCTCCAAATTTTCAACATGGCCTTTTTGGGACACCACCTCATGAACAGTGGCATTGCCATTTTGTTACTTGGCCCCAGAAGGTGATTTCATGCAAGGATCACACCATTATGTGCCATAGGTACGCAAACACATTTCGGGCAGGATGTGAGAAATGACAGCTGTACTGTTCATGAGGTGGTGTGAAAAAATATGTATGTTGATAATTTGGAGTGAAAATATTAAATATTGGCAAAGCTATATGCCTGCATAGAAACTGCGAAACACACTCTCGTAGAGTGGCCATTTTGGGGAATTTTCTCACCAAACTTTCAACATGGGCTTTTTGGGACCCCACCTCATAAACAGTGGCACTGTCATTTCATTAGTCAGTCCAAAAGTTAATTCCACACAGGGACCGCAAAACACCTTTCGGGACCGAGTAACGAAACAACAGTGCCAGTGTTCATGAGGTGGGGTCCCAAAAAGTCCATGTTGAAAATTTGGTGCAAAAAGGCCTAAAATGTCCAAGATATCAACATAAGTTCAAAATGCCATTGACTGCCATTGTACGGCACTTACCTTGATTCTTCAGTTCACCATTAGGCTCTGAAGAGTGAAGACGTGTCTCGGTCCACAGAAGATGCCAGCCGACTTCCTCGGAGGTAAGAAGGGGGTAAGGGGGCTAAGGGGAGGTGGATGCACAGAGGGAGGGTCGGGATGGGGGAGGGGGATGGGGAGACAACAAGGGACCATTTTCTTCTTTACAAGTTTAATAAAAAAAAATGTCGAGGGACTGTTCTTTTTTTCCGGGATAAAAAATGTTTGGGGACACTGGGGGTGGGCTCCCAAGTGTTACAGAGTGGTGGGGGAGTAACATAACTGGGGACACTGGGGATGGGCTCCCCAGTGTCCAATAATACAGGGGGGATTGTGGACACAGGGATTGGGCTCCCCGATGTTGGACAGTGCTGGGGGGGAGTGCCAACATGGGGATTGGGCACCCCAATGTCAGACAGTGCTGAGAGGGGTTGCCAACATAGGGATTGTGCACCCCAATGTTGGACAGTACTGTGGGGGGATCACTGACATGGAGATTGGGCACCCCAATGTCGGACACTATGGGGGGAGGGGAGTCACTAACATGGGGATTGGGCACCCTGGATGGGCTGAACGATCATGCAAATCAAAGGGCCAAAACCCTCTTGGATTAGAGCAGCTTCAGTCCTTTGAAGTGCATGACCATTCAGCCCCCAGCAGAGAGCTGCATCAGGACCACACCTAGTGGTTATTGGGGTAGACTGCTGAGTCCCTGGTTCTGTGAACTGCAATGGGCTCAGCAGTGCCCCCCCCCCAATCCTGCATTGCCACAATACATTGGTTTGTGCAAGCACAACCAACGTAAAAAGGACTGAGATGTTGCTTTGGCTTCTCAGAAGGAACTAGAAGGGAAATGATCAGATTTGTTGCAGTACAATAGCTTCTTGTTGTTTCTACATTGTTTCTTGTGGATTTTACTTGGTAGAAGGTTATTTGTTTTCTTTCTTACTACTTCTAAGGGGCTAGCAGGGTATTGTTTTGGGGCTGTTGGAATTTTGAAAACTGTTATGGTGGCTATAAGTGGGCTCATTTGTTTGATGTTTCACTGTGTAGCAGGCTGCATTTGTAGAGGCCTATTTCTTCTGATTTAAAACCTATTTGGTGTGATTTGACTGGGGCTGTTTTTGAATCAGAGACCTATATCTTCTAATTTCAAGCCTATTTTGATGTGTTGTTGGTGAAGCTGTTTGAATTGGAGACCTGTTTCTTTTGGTAGCAAACCTATTTTGGGGGCTTTGAGTAGAACTGTGATTCATTTTTGCTGGCTTCACTAGCTGCAAAGTGTTAGTGCAGAGTGGGGGAAGGGTGCTAATGGTCTGACCAGAGGTCTCAGCTACCTGATCGTTTCTGGAAGACTTGGGCTGGTCCCACCCGTGGTCCATTATTTCCTTTATACCAGGGGTTCTGACATCACTTCCTCAAACAGGCAAAGGATATGCACCTGTCATAGCAGAAGCAGACATCCAGGAAAGGAACGGCAGCAAGGGAAGAGGTGACTGCTATCTCAGTGGAAGGGAAGTAAATGCAAATCTAGGAGCTTTCATTATTACTTATTCGCATTGATATTGCAGTGGAGAAAGGAGGAGTAGGAGTTTGAAGAAGGTTGTGCAATGGCTACTTAAAGTCTCTTTTTGAGTGTGGATAGGAAGGATAGGAATATAAAAAGCAGTTGCTCAATATATCTAAAAGTGTGCAACTAAGGAGGTAAGGGAAATAAAGAAAACGTTTTGCACTGATAGAGGGGGGAGAGGGGAGACTTGGGGGAGTGTTTGGCATCCTGCATCTGGAAGGGTGGGGGGTCGCTGGTGGGCAACAACAGCAATGGGTACGGTGGTATGCTGCAACGACTGCGGTGCACCAATCTTTCTAAAAATTGCCTGGAGTGTGGGAGGATGTTTAGTGTGCAACCACATAGAGAAACTTAGAAAGGAGATTGAGGGTCTACAGGAGGAACTAAGACAGGCAAGGCAGACTGGGGGTGGGTTTAGCCCAATACTGGAGGGAGGAAGAATGAGAGATGAGGGAGGGCGATTTAAGCCAACAGTGGTTAGGAGAGGGTCAGAAGAAGGGAAGCAGGGACAAGGGGGCCCAGGTCAAGAAGAACGATTGCCGGGGAAACCAGGTCAGGAGACAAAAGACAAATGGAAGGAGGAGATAAGGACTTGTGAGGGAAGGTGAAGAAGTGGCAAAAGTCATGGAGTGGAAAGGAGAGAACAGGTTACTATTAAGAGAGAGGGAGCGGGCATTTGTGAAGGGACCTCAGAAAATAGTTTTGCACTGCTAGAGAGGAAGAAGGTGGAGGAGGGAAATGATGAAATTAGAGGAGTAACTGATAAATGCCTGGACCAAACTGGAGCGGGGGGAAGTTCTGCTGGGAGAATTGCAAAAGGAGGAAATAATGTGCAAGAGGAAGAAGAGGAGCCAAAAATGAGAGAGGGAGATGAATGGAAGCAAGCAGGGAGTAAGAGTGGTGGAATCTTAGTGCTGGGGGACTCAATACTAAGAGGAGTCAGGTGGGGTAGCAAGGGGGAGAGGCATAGTCGCATTTGGGTGGAGGCCATGCCAGGAATGACAGCAGAAAGGGTGGGACAATCTGTTCTGAAATATGCTAGAAGGGGTAGGGACAAGCCTCATTTAATTATACATCTTGGGACGAACGACCTGGCTGACAAGACAGTAGATATAGTCCAGAGGAGGTTTGAAGAACTAGGACAATTATGTGAAGGGGCAGGAAGATCAGTAACTTTTTCGGAGATACTTCCAGTGCCCAAGGCAAGCACAACAAGAAAGCTGAGAACAGAGGAATTTAAGGAGGGTAGTACGGAGTCAATTTGGATGCAAATCCAGGATTCCAAGAATTGGATTCTTAGAATGGGAGTGGCATACCTCTCAACTGTCCCTGATTTTCAGGGACGTCCCTGATTTTGCCTCAAAATGTTACTCTGTCCCTCCTAAAAATTGTGTTTCCATGACCAAACAGCAGGGGTTCTAAGCACAAACTTATATCAAACATTAAAGTTACAGACTTGTTCTTATTAAGGAAATACATTTTACACTAAGCCCTTTATTCTAACAGCTTCCTGACTGGATATCTTCAATTTTGAAGAAGTGTCCCTGATTTTGGTCCTTTGTCCCTGATTTTTTTAAGCCTTGTTCCTGATTTGAGAGGCAGGAGGTTGAGAGGTATGGGGAGTGGTGTACAGGCTGCCATCTCAGATGGAGGACTTAGACAGGGAACTAGTGGGACAGATCAGGAGGACCTGCGAGAAGGGTAGTGTGGTGATTGTAGGGGACATCAACATGCCATGGACTGGAGTACCCCAACAACCAGGAACAGAAGGGAGCAGGTACTGCTGGATGCCTTCCAGGACAGCTTCCTGCTGCAAATGGTCAGTGAACCAACCAGGTTAGGGAATACCCTTGACCTTGTGCTGGCAAATGGGGACTTTGTGAGAGAACTTACAGTGGAGGAACAGCTGTCAGGGAGTGACCACCACTCAGTATGGCTCACATTGTATATGGGCAAGGAAGGAGTGGAATCTGGCACAAGAGTGCTGGACTTCAGGAGGGCCGACTTTGGGAGGATGGGGGAAGTGGTAAAAGGGTACCTAGCCAGAATTCAATCTAGTATGGACACTAACCAGAGGTGGGAGCTCATAAAGCTGGGGATAGTGGAGGCAACCAAAACCTGCTGCAAGGCCCAGAGCAAGAAGGCTAGGGCTAAGAACCTGAGCTGGTTGAGCAAGGAGGTCATGGAAAAGGTAAGGAGGAAAGAGCTGCTTTTAAGAAGATAAGAAAACAGGGAGGGGAGGACAGGAGGAGTACTTGATGGAATCAAGGAGGTGACAAGGGCAGTAAGGGGAGCCAAGGCATCTATGGAACTCAGGCTGGCACAAGGCATTAAGAAGGGTAAGAAGGACTTCTTTAGGCACATCAGGGAGAAAAGGAGCTGTAAGGACTACATAGTAAGGATTAGGAAGGAGGGGGGTTGGGTGAAAGCAGGGTGCGATAAGGCAGAAGCACTAAATGAGTACTTCTGCTCAGTATTTACAAAAAGAGAAGAGGGAGTTGACACCCAAGGGGGGAGAAATGGCAGAAGTGGGGGAGAGGGTGACGGATGGGGAAATCATGGAGGGCAGAGTTCGGGAGGGTTTGAAGGCACTGAGGGTGGATAAGGCGCCAGGCCCAGATGGCATCCACCCCAGGGTACTGAAGGAGCTGGCAGAGGTCATTGCAGGACCTTTGGCAGACTTATTTAATGCCTCACAACATTCAGGATGTGTACCTCAGGACTGGAGGATGGCTCATGTGGTGCCCCTCCACAAGAGTGGCCCCAAGGATGAACTGGGAAACTACAGACCAGTGAGCCTCACATCCATCGTGGGTAAGTTAATGGAGACTATCCTGAAGGAGAGGCTGGTGGCCCTCCTAGAGGCCAAAGGACTACAGAACAGCAGACAGCATGGCTTCATACGGGGCAGATCCTGCCAAACCAACCTGGTGGAGTTCTAAGACTGGGTAACTAGGCAACTGGACAGGGGCCATGCAGTGGATGTCCTGTATCTGGACTTCAGTAGGGCATTCAACTCGGTGCCACATGGAAGGCTGGGAAGTAAGTTAGTAGGCACAGGGGCAGGTGCAAAGCTGGTGAAATGGGTAGGGAACTGGCTTCAGGGAAGGCAACAGAGGGTGGTGGTGGGTGGGGAGCTCTCACACCCAAGGGTAGTGATGAGTGGTGTTCAACAGGGCTCGGTGTTGGGACCAGTGTTTGGGATATTCATTGCAGACATATCACTGGACATCAAGAGCAAGATCAGTCTGTTTGCTGATGATACCAAGGTAGGAGCAGTGGTGGATGACTTATAGGGATGGCAGGGGTTGCAGGATGATCTGGCAAAGCTTGAAACCTGGTCAGACAACTGGGGTTTAATGCCAAAAAGTGCAAGGTGCTGCATTTTGGGATGAAGAATCCAAGGAGGAGTTACCAGCTGGGGGGAGTGCAGCTAGCCCAGACAGAAGAGGAGAAGGATCTGGGGTGCTCATTACAGGGTCAATGAACAACTCGGCACGATGTAGGAAGGCAGCTGCAAAGGCCAACAAAATGCTGGGTTGTATTGCAAGGGTATATCCTCGAGGAGGGAGGAGGTGATTCTGCCACTGCATAGGTCATTAGTTAGACCGCACCTGGAGTACTGAGTGCAGTACTGGTGCCCGTATCTGAAGAGGGACATTAAGTTACTGGAGGGGGTGCAGCGCAGGGCGACAAAGATGATCAAGGGGGTGGGGGACTTATCATACGAGAGGAGGCTGAGGGAGTTGAACATGTACTCACTGGAGGAGAGGAGGGACGGGGACATGATTGAAACCTTTAAGTACATGAAAGGAATAAACAAGACAGGTACAGAGGGGCTGTTCAAAGTAAGGGAGAGAAGGGACACCAGGGGCCATGATATGAGACTGGAGGGAGGAAGGTTCAGAAGGGAGATGAGGAGACACTTTTTTACAGAGAGGGTGGTGGCTGGGTGGAATGCGTTACCTGCAGAAGTGGTATCCAGTAGAACAGTGGACTGCTTCAGAACGGGATGGGACAGGACAAGGGGGAGGGTCAATGAAGGGGAAGGGTGGAAGGGAGGGGCAGCTGCAGAATAAGGGGTGCTAGCTGCACATTCGAGCAGACTTGATAGACTTCTAGGCCTTTATCTGCTGGCAAATTTCATATGTTCGCATGTCTTGGCAGGTTTTTGTCAATGAACTATGCAGTGATATATTGTATCGTGTGCTTTACTACAAAGGGTGACTGATCATTGAGGTTTGAGATTGGTAACTGTAACTTTTCAGGATGTACACTGCCGTTTAAGATATGCTACAGCACATACTATGAGTGTGTCTGTTCTTTTTGGTCTCACAATTGTTACTATGTATATTATTGTTAATATATTGTAACCTAGTGTCTTTATTTGTGGGAAATGAATGTAGACTTTTAAAGTGACCAAGTAATGATGTTTTACAAAAGGTTTTTTTCCTCCATCTACAGCAACAACAATTGATGCGTCACTGCATCGCAGCATTCATGGTCACTATGCTGTACATATTTACTTGCTATGATGCAGCATTTTTTTTATTTTAAAATGTATATTTAGCAACATTGAAGACAGCAGATTAAATCACGATCTGTAATGTTTTGAGTAATTTTGTAAGAAGTTAATAAGGTCTAGTCATGCAAGAATAAAGGAAAACAAAAAAAATCAGTAATCAAAAACCAGGCTATGAGCCTGACAAGGTATACCCTAGGAGACTCGAGGAGCTCAAGGAGGAGCTGGCTGCACCTCTGACAGCCCTGTTCAACCTATCACTAGACACGGGGGGACATTTCAGGGCACTGGAGGAGGGCAGATGTAGTCCCACTTCACAAAAGTGGTAACAGGGAGGGCACATGAAATTACAGACCTGTCAGCCTGACTTCATTGGTGGTTAAAGTAATGAGCAAAGCTCTGTTCTAAACAGAATTTCATTTTATCCTACCAGCTTTGTTTGTGTTACCATTTAGTTTACTATATATTTACTCAGGGATAGACCAGCTGAGATGCAGACTCTCATTTTCAGTGTTCTTCTATTTAAGTTTTACTGTTGGTGGAATACTGAAGCAAAATTAGGTTAAAGGAGTTGCTCAAGATGGCATCGTGTGTCCAAGAAAGTGGTGGGGATTTGATCATCCCGAGATCATAGCTCAGTGCTCTAACCTCTACATCGTGGTAACATGTCATCAGTGTCAAGATGTTAGTGCAGGTCCATGTCCTGCTCTTTAACACAAAAAGGACAAATTAAAAATCCATTAATATTTTGCATTCAACCAATTGCCAGTATAGACTTGATACTTAATTATACAACAATGCATTAATGAAAAGGGAATATTAATTGAAAAAAAAAAATTAGGGGTCAGAGTCTCTTGAACCTTGGTAAATTAGTGGTGTATTGTTCCTCAGGGTATGAACAATCATGGTATCCTATGATGTGGGTACATTGCAAGTGGACACTTACTGAAACGGTGACCCACTTGCGGCGAGTACCCACACAGTGAGGGAGGAGGGAGGGTGACCTGATGGGGAGGGTTCACGAATGACGACGGGATGTCGCTATACCTATGCACACGCGGGGTGGGGAGCATGTCGAGTGAGAGGCAAGAGGGTTTGTGAAGGGTGGTGCCACAGACCACTGCCGAGCTGACTCTGTGGCATGGTGGGGTGGGTGCTGGCCTAGGGTGGATGCGGTACAGGGTTTGGGTCCAGGCGCAGGTATATTTTGTTGCTCCTGGGCTGAGTAGGGATTTTTTTTTCCCCACTGTTGCACCCCCCCCCCGACATGCAACCCCCCTGGAGTTGAGAATCTAAAGTAGCGGGTGCAGGGAGTGAAGCATAAAAGTAAAAAAAGTTTTCAGCCGCTGTCACTGTCGCTGGAGCGTACATCAGCTTAAATTGAATTTCGCAGTACACTTCGCCATATGACGATCGCTGTTTGGCAATCACCCTTATAACATAGAACCAACAATCATATAACATAAGGTTGGGGTCACCCTAATACCGAGACTCTCAGTGCAAGCATTGCTGTATCATTAACTCTGAGTGATAAGACAATGCCAATTTTAGGGTAACACCAACCATACATTGCTTGATCATTCAAACCTGAGAAATACTACAGCACCAATTTGCCATGGTTTCAGAGACTGTGACCCCTAACTTTTTCATTTCACATTTTACACTCTAACCCTAATGTGTTGTTTTTGCAGTTAATTTATTTCGTTTTTGAATAAGATATGTTATTATCTGATATCCATCCATAAACCCCTTTCCCCAGAAAGAAAGCACAGACACAAATCTTAGAGGAAATGGCCGCAGCCATGCGTTTATTGACTACAAACCAGATTGAGAGCAGCATGCACACATGAGAGGATCAACGGTCTGAGATTGTAAGAGCCAAGGCTGCTCAGCCACCCCCATCAGCTGCCGTTAGCCTTGCAGGATAGCTGTACCTGCTGGAGGTGGACCTTGACCCATCCCCAGGTCAGCTCCATGCCAACCAGAGCAGGGGGTCACGAGCCTTTCAGAAGAATTCAGCTTGTTACCACCCCTACCGACCATTCAATGTCATTGTGATCCTCCCAAGATGCCATGAACATGACTGCGACAACCTGACATTCACCTATGCCCTGACTATTTGCTCTGACCTATTTGGTTCTCCCACTTCTAACTCAGTTTTACACCCTTTTGGAGGAGGTGAAAAACCCAGGAAAAACCCTTTTGCAGGGAAAACTGGGAAAAGCAACTCCCCAACCCCTACTGCGGTCACCCTTAAGGGGTCAAAAGGGGGGCCCTAACTGCCTGGCCCCACTACCCTGCTTTTACGAGGGCAGGCAGGTGGGTGATCCTAAAAGGGTGAAAGGAGAAAGAGGAAGGACTGCTGGCTACAGTCCAAGATATCCTATTTCTCCTCTCTCCTCACAGGATGTGACCCCCCCTTTCCCAGGTGGGAGGCCTTGGTGGGCCCTGCGTCCAATCACTGGACTCTCCCTAACTCCCCCTCAGGACCACCTTCTGTTCTCCCCCCCCCACCCCTTCCTGGATCCAGGGGAGGATGGCCCCAGACAAAATACAGCTGCTGTGATCTGTTGCAACATCTGTATTATCTGGTATCCATCCACAAACCCCTTTCCCCAGAAAGAAAGCACAGACACAAATCTTGGAGGAAATGGCAGCAGCCATGTGTTTACTGATTACAAACCAGACTTAGAGCAGTGTGCGCACATGGGAGGATCAATGGTCTGAGGTTGTAAGGGCCAAGGCTGCTCGGCCACCCCCAGTCAGGCACCGGTAGCCTTGCAGGATAGCTGTACCTACTGGAGGCGGACCTCAACCCCTCCCCGGGTCAGGATACTCAGATTTTGCCTCCATGCCAACCAGAGCAGGGGGGTCACAAGCCCTTCAGAAGAATTTGCCTTGTTACCACCCCTACCAACCATTCGATGTCATCGTGATCCTCCCAAGACACCACAGGATGGACAGCGTCCAACCTCCCAAGCCACCTGCTCCCCTACTTCCTCCAAGACCCAAGCCTGCATCTCCTGACACAGATCTACCCCCACCCTTTGGGTCCAAAGCACATCTCAGCTACCTTACTTTGACCAAAAGCCTGTATCTGGATATGTTTTTCCATGGTCCCCCGAACTCTCGCCTGACCCCGCTCATCCCCCAGGCCAATCCTGAGGTGGGCCTTGTGTGACAGGGACCACCGCTCTCCCTCCAGCCTGCTAACTACCAGATCGACTCAGACAGGTGATTAAGACTTGTGATGGCTACTCTCCCATGGTTCCCCTTTTCATGCCCCTCAACTGCAAGTCCATGGTCTTCTGCCTTCCAGCCACTAGATGTGAAACTTCGGATGACCCATTCCACCAGAGTTGCCTCTTTGCCCCAATTGTCATTGCAGCATGAAGGTCTGGCCACCATTCCAGCTCAAACCATCAACCTATGGGACCCTGGAAAACAAAAGGCTGTTATTGCAAATGGGGTGCACATACCTCAAAAATGCTTACAAAGTCCATTTCCCTAGCATCTGAATCTGGCGGTCTGCCCATCCCAGATTCCTAGAGTATGTGGTTGCCCCTACTCTGAAGGAGTGTGTCCCATATTCCTTCGGATCCATCCCTGTCTCCTGGACTGCACTAGCCAAAATACGAGGTCGTCGGTCCCCATTTAGGCTAGTACAGGCACTGGGACCACTGAAACACTTCCTGATTGATGGCAAAACTGGTGGTTGGGAGATCAAAGGCACTTAGCACATGCGCAATCGGTCGCTTGCACCACAGTGCAAAAGATAACAGCGGCGATTGCGGTTTAAAGTTTTAAACCCAACATGGACAGAAATTTAGCACAGGACTGTTCGGGGAGGATCAGAGTCACCAGAAAAGGACTTCAGGGACACCAGAAACAGCTGGGAGACAGCGTGAGGAAATGGGAGACAACAGGGCAATTAAGGTGAGCCCCCAAAGGGGGGTTACACAAGCATCCAAGCCTTTACTGATCCAAATACCTCAGATCTACAGGCCAAGAGACTGTCTTCAAATCATGAGTAATTCAGGACTTGCCCTGCATCTGGGGAATTATACATAGTGGCCACAAAAGGGGTTTTTAATTTGACCACCCAGCCCAAAGTTGTCAAGTTTCACCAGATAGTTATTCTACAGTCCAAAAGGGTTTGAATCCAATTTGTTGTTAATGTGCACCAATGCCAGCCAACCAGTTGCACAGTACAGGCCTGCAACTAGACCCTGCAAACACAGATAGGACTCTTAGGGGTTAAACTGGTACCATTTAGGGGGTAGTAATGTAGAATCCAGTGAGCTAACATCTATGCTGCATTATGTGCTGGTAACAGGAGGGTACTGGAAATGTTTTGGGAGTACAGTGATTGCTGTTTACAAAATCAAAATGCTGAAACTTGTTTAACCTCTTCTTCCTTTCTGCCCCTTTCCTAGCCCTCCCCCATGTAAATAAATTGTTGGTTAATGTTTCTACAAATGTCTCATACGCACATTATTAGTGAGCATATTATTAGCTGAAGCCAATAATTGCAAGTTATTGAGCAATTTTCATTTATAGTAATCCATGTGTGGGATGACTGTAAGGGGAGGTGGGGAGGTACAACATCCTAGGGGTTTGTACTACAACAATATCTGACCCACTAAATATTTACTCTGGGTAGAGGCACCATGCGATTTATTTTATGTTTGTGAAAGAATTCCCCTTTTCCACAAGAAACAGAGCCCAGGCCCCTCAATCTGGTTTGTGTCCACCCAGGCAACGGTAGTAGCCCACTGGCACATGGCGCACAGGTTACATCAGGAATGGTAATGCTCCAGTGATGTGTGTTTCCATGTTAGTTGCAATTTAAGTGGTACAACTTTCCTCCTTTAAAAAAAAACAGAAAAAAAAATTGGGGATGTGAGATTAACTATACTGTGTAAATGCTGTAGTTACAGTGCCACCATGTGGGTCTCAGAGTGTACTGCATAGCTATTGCATGTTAAGAATGTAAACCAATCAGTACAAGTTTTATAAAATGTTGCACTCATAGTTCCCTGAAATTTGTGGTAGGATAGCAAAGGTACCATGAGATTTTCCTGTCAGGAAGTTCTCCTGTCAGGAATGAGATTTTCCTGTCAGGAACTGCCATGCCGTTTTCCCCTGAGATTTTCCTGTCAGGAACCACCATGTCATGTTTTGTCCATTCCTAGCAGGGCTTTATCTCTACAGCTATAGTGCTGAGCTTTATTGCTGTGCTAGCTTTGTAGTGTAGTAGAAAGTTCTACAGACTCATAGGCAAGCAGTTATGGGTTTGAATCCAGACAAGCTCCTCTCAGTTTTTTTGTCAAAATTTCACTGGAATGGTGGTCCATGGTAGTGTGGTGTTAGAATGGTAAATACATAGGAAAAGAGACTTAAATGTGAGAAACAGTAAGTGCAACAAGTGGCACAGCACAGCACAGGTTTCCCAACAGGAAAATCTCATGCTACCTTTACTATCCTTGCAAAATACGTGTGCTGACTGAATTCATTATATTCTGCACATATAAGCTGATGGACAAATATCCTAAAACTGTATTGTAAGCCCCCTCCCATGTCTAGGGGTAGTGATGTTACTTCTAATGCGGGTGGGGGGCACTCACACCCAGTACCTACATTTTTATCTTGCCACCACAGGCCTCGGAAATGAGAACCAGGGTCAACAGGAACCACAGACACCATTAACGAGAGACCACTCACAAATAGACTGTACACACCTGGAGCTGGAATCAAACAGATTAGCTGTTTATTTATGAACCCAACTAGCAGTGTAAAACAGGATACAGGTGGTGCAAGAAAGGGCAGCCAGCCCCAAACTTGGAAAGAGAATAAAATCATGCACGATGCACTCCTTGTTAAAAGGCTATGGTTGTAGTCTTCCTACTGAGGACTAAACCATGTCAATTACAACAAAAGCTTCTGTATGCCTTATACGTGCTTGAAGTGCAACATTTTATTCTCTTTGCTGTTTATTTGTCCCTTCTCAGATGTTGTACCAGTCTCATAGAGGACTACTTCCCACTTGGGCTACTACTGTTTCGCAATCTCAAACCCCTTAGCTATGGTTACTGTGTACATTTGTGTAGAACAGGCCTAATGTAATGTAACTCTGTGGCCATTGCATATGTACAAGATTGTCTCTAACGTTACTAGTACTTGGGTGCTATCCCTTCAGGAGTGTTACTATTTACAGTTAACAGATTTATATTTATGGTGCCGCATGGGGAAATAGTTATCCCACGGGGAATGGTATTCTTCCCAGAAAGGTTAAGACACTGTACTGGGGGCTACAATGCCTGTATTTAATTGGAAATGCCAGATATTGACATGCACAAAGGAACAAAGGACCAGCTTATGGCTCCTTATAAATTAGCAACGTAGTCGGTCCAGCCCTTGCATGGCACCTCATTTATGCCATATGACCTTGGCTCTTAGTGACCTACAAAAATGAACTTTCACTTTGTCTGGCCCAACCACAGTGGGATGGGATGGGACATGCCCCAACTCTTAGCATGCACGATGGTGCCATGGCAATTACCCGTTTATCAGCTTCTAAGTTGTTTTATCACAAGGAGCTTCACTCCTTGTTCTGCTGTACCTAGGATTCTTTACTGGACTGCGGCTTCACAGGAGCTGACTCCAATGCTGCACTGCTACTGTTGAGGTGAAAGTGAGCCTTCTAGAGCCTCCGGTGATCTCCTTTGAAAGGAGGCCCACCACTTCTCCTGTGGCTTTCTGGTGGAGATAAGTTGTTATACCCCCTCTTGGGGCAAGGATTCTAGGGTCTTCCTCCAAGCTAGCTGTGCAGGCCTCTCTCCACCCCCAGAGGAGTGAGGAGAGATGGCATTTCCCTCTAGGCTTCTAGGCTTCTCAAAAAGGAACCAAACTCCTCAAGCCAAATCTCTGCAAGGCCCAGCCAGCCCTCTCCCTATACAGGCATGGGTGAGGGTGAATCCATAAATATTCATGGCAAGTCTCACAGGCCAAGCCAGGAAGCACTGATTACCAACATCCAGAGACTGTACCTTCAACTGAGGCCAGACAGGAAACAGCCCCAAGGGCACCAGTTAACCTTTTAGAGTGTTTCTTTAGTAACCAGATTTAAACCCGAGATTGAGAGGCAGGTTACACTCCCTTCCTTTGCACCTTTCCTGGTGTCCCTGTGAGTGTGATTTGTGCATTATCTCCCACTGACCTGCGTCCAGTCTAGAACATTTGGAAGGACTACATTGTACCTTAGGGGTGAACACTGAGTGGTCCTGTTTCCACACAAGTGGCAGGCATTTACTGTACATACTTTTTACCATTCTTAGCTACCCTTTACCACTTTGACTTTTTACTAACAGCATTTAGCCACATTCCTTAGTGCCTAAGGGTTAGGACGGCAGACTGTCACCTTGCCGCAGTCTTACTTTTCACATCAAACATTCCTGATTCTTCTGTCCTTCCCCTCTTCTGCCACTCACAGGGACATGATCGTAGGGTTCAGTTCCACCTGCAAGACGGCAGCAGAGAACACAGACACACCCAACACACATTTAAATTCCAAAAATGTCTTGTTTGTGTACATAACAAACACTAGAAAATTGTAAACTGTGCAATTGGGTATATTGGAAGTCCATTACTTTCAGTCCTGTGAGAGCTTGCCGTACTTTCAAATAGGGTGGATCCTCCATAGGGGATCCCAAGTACAATTATGTAGCCTGTATTAGTTAATTTAGTTAGTAAGGTGACCTCTGCTGCAAACCTTGGCACCAGGTGAGACATTGGTCCCCTAAACTAAGGACACAGACCACTCCTTTGGAAGAGTGATCAATGAAGTTTTACCACCTTCTCAAGGTAGTGACACTCTGATATTATCATAGCAGCTTGAATACCATGGGATACCATCATTTTAGCCAGATTTCAGATGGCCTCTGATGGCACAGACATCTGACCTAAGATGCCACCTCCTAGGACCCAAAGTAAGTATCCAAGGTATCTGTGGACCCAAACAAAATTGGATGGATCTGACCACCATCTCCAGGTATCCAACCATTGAATCCAGCTATCTGAGGTTGGATCCAATGAATCCAACCTCTGATACCTGGATCCGACCGTGGATCCACAACTATCCGACTATGGATTCAGATTCCAACTATGGTCCAATTACAGTCAGATTCAGAAGTGAATACCAGCACTATCTGATGGAGGGGAGTAAGATCCACAGAAGCACTATCTGAGCACCTCTACTTTGAGGGAAAAGAACTTGAAACTGGCATAACTGACACTGTTGCTAAACTTGTGGTGCTCTAAAGTTAAAGACTTGGACCCCTCCAACCGCTCTATTGTCACACATAATGCTGGGGATGGCGCTTCTCATTTGTACCCATCCTGCCAAATGAACCGGATACAGTAACCAGTTTTGCATACTTCAGTATCCATGTAGAGGATCTCATTCATATAGATATTGCTGTCCTTGTCCTTAGTAGAGACTTTAGTTCTGGTCACCTGGTCTATTTCTTCCTTGTGTTCTTTGCATCTGTTATGGTCCCTTTGGCCAGTTGCTTCTTAGCTTCTAACAGTAAAATGTGCTCACAATTGGCTTCCACCACTTTCGAAAGCCATCCAGGCATAAACAGAAAGCAGTACTCATGCCTGGATTCTACCCGTCTTTTCATGACTTTATCCGATTGGCACTGTTTTTTCAATTTTTCAAGTTTCACCTTTACCAGCTGGTAACCAGTGTCCCTAACACTAGCACTTCATGGTTGCTTCCAGCTGTGCCTGAACTTCTAATTTGGGTTCTCCTGCCTGGGACCCTAGTGGCTGAGACTCCAGGACTTTGGATTCTTCCTCTTCTTCTGGTTGGGAAGAGGGACTGGAGACTGTCGGGGAGACTCCTTCACAGTTGCTGCCCAATTATTAGCTTGACCTTCCTCACAGACAAATCTTGCATCTTCTCTGCTGGTGTGAAGCACTGCTATTTACACCTTTGGACTCAGGCAGGGCTGGCTGGGTACTGGACTCCAAGTAGGCCACAGAACCAGCAGCCGCACCAGGAGACAGGCATATGGGTGTGGACCGTTTGACTCACACTTGTGAACTATACTCAAGCACTGGTTGGTTAAACTTGAATAGTAGAATTCAGTACCAAGTCTGTTCATTAGCTAAAAATCCACCCTAGGTCTTGTTCCTCCTGGAGTGAGGCAACTGCTAAGAAACTCCAATTCCTCCAGACTAACTAGGGGGTCGAGTAAAGCTGCCTTCATTATCCCATTCCACTGGACTTCACTAGGGCAATGGTCCTTCGAATACAGGGCCCCCTGCTGGCTAAATTCCCTTAACTCTGAGCTGATTGAAGAAACGAAACTACAACCATTTAAGACCAAGCTGCTGCAGTACTGGCCACTCTTAGTAACTGCAACTGCATCACCTGTGCCTAATCCTACTGTTATTGATAGCTTATCTGTCCTGCATAGCACCCATCTCCCCCCCCACTTCCTCCCCTGCCTGGTGTGACCCCACTGAGCACTTACCCCCATGTCCCCTCTTTATCCCCCACCTTTCTGCTTTCTCTTCATCAATATTAATCCCCCAATTTTCACCCCTCCCCAGTTTCCCCTCACCCCCCACTTTAAACCCTTTCCTTATCCTCTCTCCCCCACATTACCCAGCCTGCCTATCACCTTCTTGTGTAACCCTGGGTAGATTCTTATCCAATCCCACCCCTCTGACTACTCAACCCCTTATTCTGTCACCCTCTCTGTCTCTGCCCCACCTCCCCTGCTCTCATCTATTCTGTCCTCCCCCTACTTTGGCCACCACCACTTCTGACCCTCCATAACTCTACCTGCACACTCTAAAGCTCAGCTACCACTATAAATTGCTTGTCCACCTTAGGTATGCTCTTAGTACTCTTGCAATAAAGTTAACCTCTCCTACCTGATCTATTTTAACTGTACTTGCTTGAATCTGTATCTGTATGTACCATAATGTACTTGCCTGCTGTATATAATCCTATCTGTTTTGTAATGTCTACGTACCTTGTCTAGTGCCTTACGATGTGGAATCTTTGTAAATGAGCTTTTAGCTCAAAGGTATTATCCGAGATTCCAATAAATAAATAAATAAAATATGAAATCAGAGAGAACCATCAGGTCGGTGGAGCAGCTGAGCCACTCTGGACTGCCAGTCCGGCTTATCTCTGACCATGACCCAGTCTCAGTAGTTGGCCAACCGAGTCCCATGCTCACTGCAGAACCTACCAGGGATGGGGCTTACACCCTGCACAAGACCTCAACAGGCCTCCAGGAGGATGGTCTGCCCTTACGCCCTGCATCTGAGCCACCAATTCCTGTGTCCTTTGTTTCATCTTCTTGGCTTCCTCTGCTCCCACTTCCTGGGCATGGGTATCTTTGCCCTGGCTGGAAGGATATGTGGTGGGCAGCTCTGGCACTTTACTTGCTGTGTCTTCAGCTTCTTCTGGTAGCCACGGCTAAGAGGAGACCTGGTTTGGATCCAGCAATGTTGCCATCCCAAGTGCAAGCACGTCAAAGCAGGCCTGGCATAGTTGCATGGCCCAGATGAGCTTGGCATAGGAAAAGCATCAATTACAATACCAACAGAGCCTTTCTGGAGCTGTAGGTCCTCCATGGCAGGCATGGGACACTCCAGCTGCCACTCTAAAACAAGGCTGTCCCTCTGGAGCCACAGAAACTGTGCCCTTCGGTGGTGCAACCACTGATTAAATCATGGCTCAAGGCCAGACTACTTTCACACAGTACATTGGTCCCCACTCCCACACATTCTTTATATGCTTGCTCAGTCTCTTAAAAATACAAAATCACACATGTCCCAATAATACAAAGCAGCATAGGATGTATATGCAAATCACCATGAGAATTTAGACTGGTTCTGCTTTAAGCAGGAGTGTATGGTACCAAATAGCCTCATGCAATTTGCAAAGATCGAGAACAGAAGACAGACATATGTTTCGCCCTACTCAGGACTCATCAGTATGTCTTATCTGTATCTCGGCCCAGAGTAAACCAACCTGCCGTTACGTAGGTAGGTAGGTAAAAACGTTATTTTTATATAGGAGTAAACATGTCGTTTGGATCAAACATCCAGTTTACAAGACAGCCCTGTACAAAAGTTGTACAAAACTGCAAGTAGTTACAATAAGTAACATGGACGTATTGGACATAAATAGGGAGACACTGAAAACTATAAGCAATTACATTAAGACAATAAAAACAGCTAGAAAGAAAAAACAATAAAGACAACAAATTTAACCTATATTGTTATACATGCCTGAAATTAGAAACAATTACATGGATAACAAATCAATTCATTTATAGCGTGTCTGAATAATGGAAGTTCAGAAATTTCACGAATGGGGGAGGGGGAGTTTATTCCAAATAGTAGCCGCCCTTTTAATTAAGGTTCTGTCACCAAATTTATTTGCACTGATCCCAGGAGTAATTTTATTTTGATGTACTGATCGAGTTAAGACCCTTTTATGATCAATACTAAGCGAGAAAAGAAGTTTTGAAATGGCATGCAAGGGAATTAAATTTTTCATTTTATGAATTTGTGTTAACCACAGTCTAGTGTAGATCAAATTCAAGGGTTGCCACTCCAGACTGGTCAACAATAGACAGTGGTGTGTTCTATAATCACCCTTCGAAACATATCTTGTGATACAGTAATAAGTTTTGTCTAATCTGCCTAACAATGATTTGTCAGCCGTTCTATAGACTAACTCCCCATACCTTAAAGTTGGTAAAATCAATTGTTCGACTAATTTCTTTCTAGCTACTCTATTTATAAAATTGTTTTTTCTCCTTAAAACTCCAATTTTCTTGTTTACCTTGTTTATGGTAGTTGTTATATGTTGGGTGAATGAAAGATGTGAATCAAATACTACTCCTAGATGACAGTAATGGTCAATGGTCTCCAGCTTAGAGGAGTTTATGGTACTAGTTTCAAGTGAAGAAGAATTATCATATTTTTTTTACTTAAAGTACATTAATTTAGTCTTTTTAATGTTCACGGCAAGCTTTGACCTGGTGAACCACCCCTCGACTAAACAAAAATCAGACTGCAGTTTGGACTGAAGTTTGGAGGCAGTGCGGCAAGAAGCAATTAAAGCTGTATCATCAGCATACGACCTAATGGCTGTATGCTGTGTTACTGAGGGTAGTTCGTTATTAAAAATATGAAACAATAGGGGTCCCAAAATGGACCCCTGTAGTACCCCTCTAGTAACTGCTCTTGTCTTAGACTTGCTGCTGCTGACCTCAACCCTCTGAGAATGCCCAGTTAAGTAAGATAATAACCACTTTAAAAGCCCTTTGTTAATTCCCAGATGCTGCAGTCTCATCACCAATAGGGGGTAGTCCACCAGGTCAAAGGCCTTTGAAAGGTCCACAAAGACCACCCCTGTCTCCAAACCTGAGCTCAGTGACCTGTTTATAAGAGCACTGAATTCTAACAATGCTGTAGTTGTAGAGTAGCCCTTTCTAAAGCCCGATTGAGAAGGGGTTAACATATTGTATTTTATCAGATAGTCAGTTATCTGGATAGAAACCAGTTTTTCCAAACACTTGGATAAAATAGATAACAAAGCTTTCGGCCTATAGTTATTAATATCAATCATGTCTCCCACTTTGTGTAGTGGTTTGATTTTACTCTCTTTCCAGAGTGAGGGGAAATGGTCCATTTGTAAACTCCAATTGAATATATAAGTAATCGTGAGGGGTATATAAGGGGCAGCCAGTTTTAGAAATTTACCTTCCATCTCGTCACAACCAGATGACTTGTGAGAATTGATTTTATTTAATTCTTTGTAAACATTTAGTGTAGTTAGTTTTTTTAAATCTAAAAGAGGGTTGATTATCCATGACCAGTTTGTGAGGTGTAAATTCATCTTTGACATTTTGAGCATGAGAAAATGTGTATTGTGATAAGTCTGTGAAAAAATCATTTAATGTCTTTGACAATTCCTCTGGATTCTCTATTGTATTACCGACCTTTAATCTCATGTTTGTCTGAGAAGTCCTCCCTCCCGGGTTGGTTAATTGCTTAACTATTGTCCAGAAACTTTTAGGATCTACAGAATTATCGATTTTATTCTTATAGTAGTGTGATTTAACCTTTTTATGAGTGTTTTACATTTATTACACAAATGCTTAAAAGATACCCAGTCTACACTCGATAGTCTTTAAAGCGTTTTTCCAAATTCCGGTTTTGATTCTGATTTGTTTTAAGATATTTTCATTTATCCAGGGCAGTCTTGGGGGTTTACTTTTGGATTTGATTTTTGGGGCATGTTGGTTACAGATAATTTTAAAAGTATCAGTAAAATAATCAACAGTTACATCTAAATCAGGGTTTAGCCTGCAACAGTCCCAGTTCTCCCTTTTTATACGGTCCAAGAACTTATGTTCTGAGAAATTAAGACAGTCTCTGACCCAGTTTTGGACAGGACAAACTATATTAAAGGAGAACTGTGACCTAGGCAGGGCAATCCACACCATGTTATGGTCATTTAGGTTGGGCAACAAGGTTCCCACAGCTTCAATCTGTAGATGGACTGAAGCAAAAATCTAATTTAGGATTGATCCATTAGTGGTTGTATAATGGGTGGAATTTTTTATATACTGTTTAAGATCCAGGGGTGTGGTTATCTCTTTTAAGAGCCTTCCCCGAGAAATGAACCAGTCACAGTTCAAGTACACTATTAATATCCAAGATTTGTCTCTCACCACTTCAGCTATTTTATACATACTACTTCGATATCTTTTATGGTTGACTTGGGGGGGGGGTAGACTATGGCTATAACCAATTTAAGTTTTTCAAGATGTACAGCTAGGTACAGTATTCTATGTTCAAGTCCGATCCTTGTAATAATGTTGTTATAAGCCCAACATTGTTTTTTTAAATAAAGCATCACTCCTCCCCCTCTAGACTTCCTAGCTGCCCTCACAATTTTATACCCGGGGACACCAAGTTCACCATCATTATGTTTTCCTGTCAGCCAGGTCTCACTCAGGTCCATTATGGAGGGAGTCTTCTCATGTAGCATAGCCACCAAAGAATCTGTTTTGGCAGCTATGCTATGAACATTATCATGTAAAATCTTAATAGAGTTTTTCAAAATAGGTCCTGGGTTCATTTCAATATCTCCCCCAAGGATTAATAAAAAAACAACAGGCCCCAGAAATATCAGTTATGAGCCTGTAAAAGCCATGGGGCTGACTAGGTTTTGGGCTGCCTCCTAAGTATAGTCTCCTCCAATTAGTTTGAAAAGGATTTCTTCTACTTTTGATAACAGCAGGGTCCCCGTTAGGTCTGATTGGAAAAATCCAATTTGAAGACAATTTAATTTTGTTATGGTTTTCTGATACAATAACACTCATAAGGGAGCACAGAACCAAGCAGCCTATCATATTGTACAAACCTCATATTGACAAAAATAAAAATAGCAAGTACTACAATAAAAGACTTTAAATTAGTAACCTCAGGCTAAAAATTCTAGACCCAGGTGGTCTTATAGGTTTCGGTCATGGCGGCCCAAAATAAGAAAGCAAGCTAAAAAGTCAAAGAACCTCAGCACAAAAGCACCGAGGCAAGGGTTACCCAAAAAGGATATTGGCAGCAAAGCCAGGTTTTAAAAATTATATATTCACGAAAAACCCTATAATGCAAAGCATCATGGGATGTATATCCAAATCACCATGAGAATTTAGACTGGTTCTACTTTAAGCAGGAGTGTATGGTACCAAATGGCCTCATGCAATTTGCAAAGACTGAGAACAGAAGACACAGACACATGCTTCATCCTTGTCAGGACTAATTAGTGTGTCTCATCTGTATCTCAACCCAGGAGGAAACGAGCCAGCCCTTATGTAGTCTTACGGGTTTGGGTCATGGTTGGTCCAAAATAAGAGAACAAGCTAAAAAGGCAAAGAAACTCAGCAGAATATCACTGGAGCAAGGGTTACCTAAAATGGGTGCTGGCAACAAAACCAGGTTTCAAACAAATACAAAGTCACATGTACCACAATAATGTAAAGCTTAAAGCAGAACCAGTCTAAATTGTCATGGTGATTTACATATACAACCCAATAGGATCCCATGATGCTTTGCATAATGGGGGTACGTGTCATTCTGTATTCTTTGAAACCTGGCTTTGTTTGCCAGTGCCCTATTTGGGTAACCCTTGCCTCAGTGCTCTTATGCTGAGGTTCTTAGTTTTTTTAGCTTGCTTTCCTATTTTGGGCCCACGATGACAAACTCGTACAACTACATAAGGGCTGGTTAATTTTCCTTTCGGTTAAGATACAGATGAGGCACACTAATGAGTCCTGAAGATGACAAAATATGTGTCTGTGTCTTCTGTTTTTAGCTTTTGCTGATTGTGTGAGAGGCCATTTGGCATATGTGGGTGGTACTTTGCATTATCAGGGTATGTGTGATTTTCTATTTCTTTGAAACCTGGCTTTGTTGCCACTACCTTTTTTTTCAGTAACCCTTACATAGGCCTAGGCCTCATAGGGGGCTGCAGGGTCCAAGTCCTCTGAAAATCTCAGGCCACTTGTACCCTATTAAATGAGCCCCCCTTCCCAAAAAACCTGCTTGCTCACTTCCTGCCCGGCTTTTTAAATATAAAGTGAAGGACTGTTAAAGTAGAGTGAAGTCTGCCCTGACCCTGTCTCTCACACCTGCTGCAGCTCCACCTCAGGTCCTCCTCCTCTTCTCTCCACTCCACCTCCTCAGCGGCAGCTCATTTACAGGCTGCATGGACAGTGGGTGACCACAACTTCACCTCTGCTTGTCTAGTCCTTGGGTGGGTCCTCCTCCTCCTCCTGTCACTATACTCTGCCTCCTCCAGCACAGCTAAGGGTGAGCTGGCTGACATTGATGGCAGCACATGGCAGCCATGGAAGTCTCCACCTCTGAGGCTTCTCCAGGCAGAGTGGGGGGTGTTGACTCAAATCAGGATCATGGGATGGGCTGGGAATGGGGGTCACCAACACCAGCTGGTAGAAATGATGGTAGAGTGAGCAGTGGAGGGACAATGCCGATTCCTGATGTGGGATTGGGTGGGAGGGAAAAATAAACAAGAAAAGCAGCCAAGTATCCACCTTATGAACTGGCAGTATATATATATATTTTTTTTCATTGTTTGTTAACTGGGTAAGGCCCACTAGGCACAAGTCCCTGTTTTCTTAGGTGCTACTGCAGGAGCTGAAGAGTTAAGAGACTTGCTCGGAGTCACACAGTATACAAGAGGAGGTTGTAGGAATTAAACCCATGTCTGCTGGATGTACTAAACTCAATCACAGCTTGTTACTCTAACTTCTAGGCTATACTGCCAGTTCAAGGGTTAGGGTAGCCAGTATAGACAGAGGCACTCAAGCACATACGAACATACTACTCTTCCAGCAGAAACAGGCCTTATGGTCTCTCAAGTCTGCTCGAATGTGCAGCTGGCACTCTTACATTGCAGCTGCCCCTCTGTCCCCTCCCCTCTCACTGGTACCCCCCTCACCCTGTTACATCTCCTTTTTAAGCTGCCCACCATCCTACAGGATACCACCTCCTCAGGTAGAGCATTCCATTTAGCCACCACCCTCTCCATGAAGAAATGTCTCCTCATCTCTCTCTCCTATATCTTCTCCCTCCAATCTGTGACCATGCCCTCTCACGTCCCTCCACCTCCTCAACTTAAAAACCCCTTCTGTACCTGTCTTGTTTATCCCCGTCAAGTATTTAAAGGTCATGATCATATCCCCCTGCTACCTCCTCTCCCTCAGAGAGTACATATTTAACTAATTCGGCCTGTCTTCATAGGGTTTGTCCTCTAGTCCCTGGATCATCTTTGTTGCCCTGTGCTGTACCCCCTCTAGTAATCTGACATCCTTCCTCAGAAACGGGCACCAGAACTGCACGCAGTACTCAAGGTGTGGCCTGACTAATGCCCTGTTAGTGGTGGGATCACCTCCCTACTTCTGGATGAGATACCTCTCACAATACACCCCAGAATCCTGTTGGCTTTAGCTGCCGCCTTCCTGCACTGAATTGAATGATTCATATTCCCTATTATAGCCACCCCCAGATCATTTTTATCCTCAGTGATACCTAACTGAATCCCTCCCCACTGGTAGCTTCTCCTTGGGTTCCTATCTCTGAAGTGCAATACCTTGCACTTCTTAGCATTGAAACCCAACTGACACATTTCCGACCACTCCTCCAGCTTAGTCAGGTCATCCTGCAGCCCCTGCCACCCTACTATGTCATCCACCACTGCCCCCATCTTGGTATCATCAGCGAGCAAGCTGATCCTATTCCTGATGCCATGTGAGATATCTGCTATGAACATCCAAACAACACCAGGCCCAGTACCGAGCCCTGTGGAACCCTACTCATCACAGCCCTTGGGGATGACGTTCCCCACCACCACCACCTGTTGCTGCCTCCCCTTCAGTCAGTTCATGACCCATTTCACCATCTTCATCCCCACCCCATGTATTCCAGCTTTCCCCCCAATCACCCACGAGGCACTGAATCAAAGGCCTTGCTGAAGTCCAAGTACAGGACATCCACTGCATGGCCCTTATCCAGTTCCCTCATCATCCAATCATAATACTCAACTAGGTTGGCCTGGCAGGATCTTCCTGAAGTGAACCTATGTTGCTGACCGTCCTGAAGTCCACTGACTGCCAAAAAGGTCACCAGCCTCTCTTTCATGATTTTCTCCATTAGCTTTCCTATGATGGATGTGAGGCTTACTGGTCTGTAATTGCCTGGTTCATCCTTTGGGCCACTTTTGTAGAGGGGCACCATGTGAGCCATCCTCCAATCTTGTGGTATACATCCTGTTTGCAGGGAGGAGTTGAACAGGTCTGCTAGGTGACCCGCCAAGACCTCGCCCAGCTCTTTTAGCACCCTGGGATGAATGCCGTCTGATCCTGGTGCCTTATCCACCCACAGTGCCCTCAAACCCTCCAGTACCCTACCCTCTGTAATTACCTCATTTGTCACCCCTCCCCTTCCCTGCCTTCCCCTTCCCCTGAGTTACCTGCCCCCCTTTCTCCTTCATGAACACAGAACAGAAGTACTCATTCAGTGCTTCTGCCTGCTCCACCCCTTTCTCCACCCATCCCCTGTTCTTCTTAATCCTCACTATCTGGTACTTGCAGCTCCTTCTCTCTCCCTTATGTACCTGAAGAAGTCCTTTTCCCCATCCTTGATGCCCAGTGCCAGTCTCAGCTCTCTGGAAGCCTTGGCCACCCTGACTAGTCTGGTTACCTCCTTGCACTTCTTCACGTACATTTCCCTGTCCTCTCCCCCTACTGGATTTCTTGAACCTCCTAAATTATGCTTTTTTCACCCTCACCTCTTCCAAGACCTCCCAACTTAACCAGCGTGGTTTCTTAGCCCTTCCCTTCTTGCTCTGAGTCCGAGTACCTGACCCTGTAGCCTCCACCAGCCCTAGTTTGATAATTTCCCACTTTTGGCTTGTATCCATGCTTGGATGAATTCCTGCCAGGTGCCTCACCAAAATCTCCCCTATCATGCCAAAGTCAGCATGTCTGAAGTCAACCACCTTGGTTCCTGTACCTACAGCTTCCTTGCCCATGTTGAGTGTGAACCACACCGAGTGATGGTCATTCCCAGCCAGCAAGTCCTCCACCCTCAGCTCCCTAACCACTTCCCCTGTTAGACACATCATAAGAGGGAGGGGGGGAGGGAGTCAAGGAGCACACATTCACATGCGTCATTGGTTACTAAGGAGCCAGCTCACCTCTGTGCTATAGGCTCAGCTCAGACATCAGTAGCATGGCATGTGGGGGAAGAGAGACCATGTGCAACACTCAGACAGTCTCAGCAGTCATGTGACTACAGTAATGGCAGGCCAATTGGAGCAGGGACCAGTGATCCAAATTGACAGTCCCTGTTCCTGATTGGCAGTCTGGTTTGCCTGCATTTGAAAGGACCAGTGATCAGCTTCAGGAGGGAGGGAGGAAGCTGCTTGGTAAAAGCAGACTACAACTAATCCCCAGTGTGCAGTTAGCAGCAGAGCTGTGTGTGGTTGATCTGAGATGGTTTATCCTTGATTGTGTTGGTCACAGGGAGATGACACCATGGTAGGACTTGGTGAGGGTGTCCTGGTGAGGTCTGTCGAAATCATGTCTGTCAGGGTTTGCTGCAGTAATTTCTTTTTATTCCCTCCCATCAATGTTGACATGACACACACTTTTAAACAGGCTTAAGCGCAAAGGAAAAAAGCTATACTTTGTGAAAATGGTTATTTTATTTCATCAGGACAATGGAGCTCTGAGCAAATGCTGTTAACCCATAGATAACATCACTGGAAGTCTGCTTTTCATGTTTCATATTAACTGGTGAACAGGCCATAGTCCTGTCCAAAATCTTTCAGCCAGAGTGAAAAAATGGGATTAAATGAAGGGAATCTTAGCCATAGCTTATCCAGTCTCATATTTTCATTAGTGTCAGTGGCTCAGTAGGTAGCATGCTTGCCTCTGGGACCAGAATAACAGAAGGTTGCTGGTTCTAACCTCACACCTGATACTTGAGGTAATATCAATAACTGACACTGTTGTGCAGTATGAGGTGGGTGCTGCATTGGTGAGGACCTGCTGCAGTCCTTTGGATGAGACGTCCAACCGAGGTCCCTTCTGCCATTTCTGGTCACTCCCCAGGTAGAACTAAAAGATCCCATGACACTTATCAAAGAACAGCAGGGGAATTTTCCTGAAAATATTCAAAGCAATAAAAATACAAGTATGCAATAAATCAAAGATAACTCCGTGAAATAACAACTGATTTCACATGTAGGCGGAAGGATGGGAAAATAAAGAAACAAACAAGATTAGTGCAAAAACAACACAGCCTATTTAGGTTAAATGGTATCCCATCAAGATCACAAAGAAAGAGCCATGTGGTCAAAACAGCGTGCGTGGTTCAGAGACAGTTTATTTAATTTTAGTGCAGTTTTTGACTGTGCGCTTTTGGGGCCTCCACGCTCAGATATGGGTGAACCACATTAAACCCATATCCTCACTAAAATAAAGAAAAATAACTGGACTTTGTGCATACTATGCAAGGAAAACCAGTGCAGACTTGCTCTACTGTATTTCCAGTCAGTCTACCTTACTTTACCTGAGTTACTTTCTTCTGAAGAGACAAGAAGGTTTTCTTGGGATAACGGAGTTTTTCATGTAAATAAATTTTAGTTAAAGCAGATTAGCAGACTTTAAAAATAGACAGACATGAAGCTCTGAGCTGCTAAAGCACAAACTGGCACTTGGCCTGCCACAGACAAATATTTCAGGCAGGCCAAGGTAACTGTAAGGGTGCTGATATTGTACTTCTGAAGTTGTGGAGGAAAATCCCCAAGAATCAAACATTCTTATGTCATCCTCTCTAACTGTGGGGCATCCCATTTTATCACCAGAGCAGGCCAGAATCCTGTACTAATATCACATTCCAAGAAGAAATGTTCCATGTTCTCTATTTCATTACCACATTCCAGATAAGGCAATAATGTTCTTCCACTGCTTTATGCTTATTGTTACCCTGGACTCCCAACATGCCATAGCTGCCTACCCATATCACATCCTACATATATACAGGCATTCTAGTATCCATTAGCTAGGTTATAACCAAGGGCCCTTTATGGGGCAGACAGTGCCTGAAATCAGGTTCCTGTATACAAATGTGACCCATTACTGTATTATATAACTATTTCCTCTGCAGTGACACAAGCTGTTGCTTTGTGAGTCTCCATTTCAGAAGTTTCTGCAAATTTTGTCTGCCATAGGCTGGTATATCTAACTGTTGCAACAGTCTGGGGGGCACAGTGTGCCACCTATCAAAATATTTAACAAAGTTCCCTGCAATCCAGGACCCTGCTGAAGAGGTAGCATTATTCAGCCCCAATCTGAGCGAGTCACAAACAAATAAACTGTGGAAAAGTACTATGGAGTTCAGCATGTTGAGACCTCCTTATTTTTTTGGTAAATAGGTAAAATCTCACTTTGCTGAGTTCCGATGGCCTCCCCACAGCATCTGAAAGAAAAAGCTAAAGATTTGTGTCCTCAGTTGTACCAGAGGTGGAAAAACATAACTGAGATATCCAACCATGTTCAGGATCACCTAACATACCTCAAGGTACCACTGAGGCATTCAAGTTCACGTGGTGATTGTATAAAACTTTGGCTTGTTAGCCTGATCTTTTGCTCTTCTAAGTGGAGTTCGATTTTGTGCCGAAGACTGGATGCTCTGTAGCAAGGCCTCTCTGTTTGTAGAAACTCTGGGACTGTAAGTTATGCATGGCTCTTTCATGCTGAGAATGAATGTTCTTCTCAATTATTCAGCAGCGTTGGCATTAAAGACGGATTCCCTTTGTGACTGGAGGGATGTGAAGCAGGCTGGCGGGGGGGGGGGATGTTGTTTGAGAATGAGATTCTTTTAAGTAGAAAGTTAACTGGGAGAGAATGTAGAAGTATGGGGAATAAAAATTGCCAAAGTATGTTAACTCTCTTAAATTTAGACAGTTTTACAGGATTTCCAGTGGTTTCCTTTAATTTCATAAAGCAACAGCCTTTGGGCCCAGTTACATGCTGTCATATCCCCTACCCCGAATTTTATACCCAGCAGCGAAATTGGGTCCTCTTCTATCATGAATCCTGCAATATATAGGTGTATCAGTAGTATAAAACCCAGCTGTATACCTTTACTTTTATCCATGTTAATATGTGACCCAGACATGGCTGAGAATGAATGTACCACCTCCAGCACTGGCTGACCTGAAGGGATGTCAAAAATGAAAAAGCACACATAGTCCACATATGCCATAATTTTAAAGAAGGCCCTTCCTCCCCAAAGGAAGTGGAATCCCTTTAATGTTTGGTACCCCTCTTATTCTTTGTGTTAGTGGGTCCAGAGCAAAAATATTCAGGAGGGTGCTCAAGGGACACCCTTGGTGCACTCCTACTTTAACTGGAAAAGACTGGCCAAATCTTCCTTTTTCATAGATTTATAGATGATGTTAGCAGATAACGACTGCTTGGCCCACCTAGTATGCCCATAAATTCCCCCCTAACAGTGCTCCCCAACAGTGCTCCCCAAGGCACTACCGGGCAGCCATCATCCCCACCCCTCCTTTAATCAATACTCCCATGTGTTTATCTTATGCATTCTTAAAACCTATGATTGTTTCAGCCCCTACCATTTCCACTGGGAGGCTGTTCCAGTCACCCACCACCCTCTCTGTAAAGAAGAACTTCCTCACGTTACCCCTGATTCTACTCCCCTCTAACTTCATATTGTTCCCCCTAGTCTTAGAAGCTCCTTTCCTGTGGAACATACTCTCCACCTGTACTTTGTTTATTCCCTTGAGATATTTGAATGTCTCTATCATATCCCCCCCGCCTCCAGCTGTCCTCCATGGAGTACTGGTTTAATTCCCTAAGCCTCTCTTTGTAGGACTATCTAAACAGGCCCTGCACCATTTTTGTAGCTCTCCTCTGCACTGTCTCCAACCTGTCCCTCTCCTTTCAAATGTGGGGCTTCCAGAACTGCACACAGTACTCTAGGTCTGGTCTCACCAGGGACGTATACAGGGGAAGTATTACCTCCCTCCTTCTGCTGGTGATATCTCTCCCAACGCAACCAAGCATTTGGTTAGCCTTTCCTACCACCTTCCCACACTGCTTCACCTCCTTCACGTGATTGGTAATGCAAACTCCCAGGTCCCTCTCTTGCCTTGTGACATCTAGTACCTCTCCCCCAAGTGTATACACCGCTCCCAGGTTCTTGTGCCCCAAGTGCATAATCTTGCACTTCTTTGAGTTGAATCACAGCTGCCACCTTTATGAACACTCTTCTAACTTTTCTAGGTCCTCCCTCATCCTCGCTACTCCTTCCTGTATGTCCACCCTGTTGCAGACCTTTGTGTCATCTGCAAATGAGCATACCCTCCCTCCCAGTCATTCTGCCATGTTACTAACATATATATTAAGGAGTACCAGGCCCAGCACTGACCCCTGTGGTGCCCCACTAGTCACCCTTCCCTCCTCAGAGTATACCCCATTTACCGCCACTCTTTAGCTCCTATCCCTAAGCCAGTTCTCTACCCATTTCATGACTTTAGGACCCACCCCCAGGCTCCTCAGTTTTATTACCAACCTTTTATGTGGGACAGTGTTGAAGGCCTTGCTAAAGTCTAGATAGACCATGTCCACTGCCGTGCCCTGGTCCACTACCCTGGTTACCTCATCGACGAACTCTATCAGGTTGGTCTGGCAGGACCACCCCTTTGTGAACCCATGTTGTCTCTGGTCCTGCAAACTGCAGGTCTTGAGGTATTCCCCAATTCTTTCCTTGAGGAGCGATTCTATTACCTTGTCAACTACTGATGTCAGGCTGACTGGCCTATAATTCCCTGGCTCCACCCTATTTCCCCCTTTGTGGAGCGGAACAACATCAGACCTCCTCCAGTCCCCCAGCACCTCCCAAGTTTCCTCGTAAAAAGAGGGTTACTGAAGCAGTATTATACTAGGCTTGCAACCATCCCACAAATTGTGGTGGTATTCCATTCAAAGACAATACTGAAAAGAGATATTAATGAGGCACTCTGTCAAAAGCTTTTGACTGATCAAGTGATAGCAAATGACCTGGAACCTTGTGCATGATACAACAATGGCAAACTTGTCTAAGAATATACAAATTATTATCATGAATTGTAGTGGAAACAGAGCAAGTTTGTGCTGGATCAATTAATGTATCTGTTGTGATAATCTGGATATGTGTATTTTAATCAAGATTTTCAAATCTGAGTTTAGTGAGCAGATAGGACACCAATTTTGAATATGCAATTTTGTCCCCTTTTTTTAAAAGATAAACCAGTATACCGTCAGTGAAGGAGGATGCCGCAAAATCAGTTTGTAAAATACTGTTATACGTATCTAATAAAGAGTCTCTGATTCTGCTGAAAAACCTTCTGTAAAATTCACTGGAAATACCATCCTTTCCTAGGAATACCCACTTTCTGAGCCCAGAAATAACTGCCAAAATTTCAGCTCTGGAAATTGGGGTATGTAAACAATTTTGATCTACTTCGGAAACTGGGGGGAAGAATATCTAAAAAATTCTGCAGTGTCCCAGATAATGTGGGTCTAGTGCTAAATGTTTTCTGGGAATATTTCTCAATCTGTTGAAATAAATCCGACAGTCGTGTTATGAACCTACCATCTGTGCAACATCAGGCTGAAATGGATGACTGATCTATCCTGTCCCTGCAGACACCAACATGATCTTCATAAGAGTGCTTCTGCATCTCATATTTTAGCTCAGCCACTAGGAGTTGCTGCACAATCATATTGGCATTACCTCACTTCTATCTTCAATTATTGAATTTAATCTGAGAAATCCCCCCAACCTCAACTTGCCAGAGTCAGTACTTTATGGAGCTGGTCTCATAATTTTAAATACCAAAAATATGCCTCTCTTTAAGGTTCCCGTAATTTTGAAACACTTGCCATACATCTTTTTTTGGTACCTTCCCACCACACTTGAGGGTCATTGTAACAAACTAAAACTTGATTCTCTAGCCTTTAATAAATGTTTGATTTCATGTTGAACTGCTGGGGCTTCAAGGAGAAAGGCGGTAAGTCTCCTCCTTTCCAGCTTTACAGGTAGGGGTGATCCAATATTCACTATTGTAGGTAAAAGAAGGTGTCAGTAAATTCTAACAGCATTACAAAAAACTGTCAAAGTTCAGGACCCAGGGTAAAGAAAACAGAATCAGTCTGAGAGGCCAATTGATTTCAGTGATAGCTCGCTCCTCCAGAAGCATGCAAGGAGCATAACCATCAATTAAGACAGCAGTAGTTATCGTTTTGTCTAAAGCAAATGAGTCACAATAAACGTTTTTCCTTCTGCAATCCTGAAAGCTATATCAAAAGGGCAGTTAAAATTGCCTCCTAAGATCACAGTTCTAGATGTATGCAAGTAGGGTTGAATCAAATCAAATAATTCAATTCTTTTGGCTTTTGTTTAGGGTGCATAAGCATTGATTCATCTGATGCTTTTATCCTGCTATTTGGTATGAAGCATACGTGCTCTCCTGAGGCTATCAACTAATTTTTCAGCCTTAAAATGATTACCTCAAAAACGAACACCTACCCCATTTGCTCTGTCCCCCCGAAAGACCAAAAGAAAAGTCCCTGTACCCAGTCCTTCCTTGCCTGAGTTAAATCAGAATTAGAGGAAATCCATGTTTCTTGAATAAATATTATTTGGAAAGCTAACTCTTGGAAAACAGAAAATATTAGCCATCATAGAGCAGATTTAGCACTCAAAACATTAAAGAAGGCAATGTTTAACTAATCCATGAATAAGGTGTTATACAGTTTAATGGTAAAGCATCAGGTAACCCCTTCTGGTGCAAGAGATTTTTTTTCTGTTTCCATTTTCATTTAACAGTAGATGTGTCAGAACCCCAAGGCCATTCCAGATTGGGAAGAATATAAAGAGGACACATCGAAGTCCTTGTCCCCATATCAGAGTCTCTCCAGTTCATTTTTTCTTGCAAAACTTCAAACCTGCTGAACAGTAGAACATGTGTGGAGTCTGGGAGCTGTTTCACCAGTCTGGAGCTTCTGTAGGGAGTTAAAGTCACTCCCTCTGGGGAGGGGGCATCTGTATGGATTCTTCATCTTGGCAAGTGTCTTCTGTGTGTATATCAGCTGTGGGGGTATCTGCAGTAGCAGCACCCGTATTTTGGGAGATTGGATCGGTACCCTCTCATCCTTATTCCCCATCCTTCCTAGGTGTTTCCAGTGTAGCCTCATAGATTCTTTGTTTGGACTATGTCTGTTTTTCTGCTTCTTCCCTCGGGTGATCCAGTCTAGTTTCCTGGTTTCTTGAGGGAGATTGTGAAGATTCAGGTTCCTGAGCAGTTTCCTGTCCAGTCAAGATTCTCTGTCTTTGATTCTCTGTTAAGGGGTGTGGGCATGCCCAGTGTGTTAAGGCCCCTGATTGCTGAGCACTCCTTAGAGGATCATCTTGGTTGATGCCATCTGACCTATGTTTGACAGACCATGGGCAGTGGTGAATGGCATGTCCCTTCTCTTTGCAGAGATTGCAGTGGAACAAGTTCTGACATATCAGACTGATGTGCCCAAACTCTCAACAAAGTCCACACCATAGCTGATCACGTGCACTGGATAGATGATTTCTGGAGCCATATTTATAGCAGGCTTTAGGTCGGCCTGCATAAAAACATACTCCCCTGTCTCTCCCCAGAAAAAAAAACAGTTATACAAGTGCAGTATTCCTTCTTCTGTAGACCTTAGTTTGATGTGGAAATGCCATCCACCAGACCAAATGAGATCTGTATCTAGTATCAGTTTAGGTGCACTGAGGATCTCACAACTTTGTTTTAGCCAGTAATAAATGTCATTGATGTTGACCCCTTCATTTGTAAACATGATCGTCACTGTCTTTGTCAGTGCCAGTGACAGTGGCTCAGTAGGTAGCACACTCGCCTCTGAGGCCGTGAGATCAGAGGGCTGTGGGTTCAGTTCCCACATCTGGCACTTGGGTTAATATCCCAATACTGACACTGTAGTGCAGCATGAGAGGGATGCTGCACTTCTGAGGTGCTGTCTTTCGGATGAGACGTTAAACCGAGGTACCATCTGCCTGTTCAGGTGGATGTTAAAGATCCCATGGCTCTTCTTGAAAAGAGTAGGGGAATGTCCCCGGTGTCCTGGCCACGCTGAACTTTGGCAAGAGTGTTGTTGATTTGGAAGGGCAGCCTCTGCAGCAGGTGTAATTAGTGAGAATATGCTTTTAGGTTGCCACTGTGGCTGACTAATAACTGGAGGGCTTACCAAGTTCTCAGGGAAATGTGTCTGACTAAGCATAATGTCTGGTGCTCTCTGCTTTGCTGTAACATTCAAATCCAGGGGTGCAGCCAACATTTTTGGCAGGGTAGAATTGCAGGCTAACACACTATTACTGTCATCCCACTCAAGGTCTGGAATTCATGCCCTAGTGTCAGTTTGTTTCCAGCCAGCATTCAGAAGGGCAGTCTCTGGGAACCAAGAATCATTTTGTACAGGAGTGGTTTGAACGGGGATATTAAAGGCATGTTGTAATTGCTGCCTAGATGTCACTGCTTCAGAAGAGGGAGTACTTCTTGGCTGTTTGCTTTCATTGCTTGAGCCTGCCATGTCAGATGCTTTTGGAGGTGTAGAATCTGAATTTTTAGTTGACCCAACCCCTTCTCCTGCTACAGGTAAATGTGTTTTTAGAGAAGCTTTTCTTTTGCAGTATTACTCCTCATCCTCAGCCATCATTCGTAGGAGATGCTGTTTTCTTTCCATTAATTCAGGCTCCAGTTGGCGTTCAGCAGCTAGAATATCTTCAGGTTTGATACTTGTGTAGGTAAGCTCTGTATCCATATCTTTCATTGCCTGTACTAAGACTGTCTGGGTGACTTCTGGAGAGACACAGGCTGGGATCAAGGACTGAACCCCTAGCCTACAGCAGCACACCTTCATCCTCCTTGCCTGAACCATCCAACTTAGAAAATGGGCCACCAGAATCCCCTTCCAAGAAGAGCAGGGGAGTTTCCCCGGTGTCATGGCCACCAACATTCCCCCTATCATAAGAAAAGGTCCATGCAACCCACCCCTCAGGACACACCTGAAAACAAGCTATAATAGCTTAGTGTGCCTTTCCTGGTTAAAAATTACAAATAAATAAATAATAAAGGGATATAAATCCTCTTACATTATCAGAGTTCTGCACAGGAATTTTAAGGTCTGAGGCTATCCTATCAGAATCAATGAAGGAGGCAATGTCCTCTTGAATACAAGGCTCAGGGAAATTCACAGTTAAATATACCCCAAAGAAAAAAATTGCTGCTTATTCTTCCTTGAGGAAAGGAAATATTCCCAATCCCAGACTCCTGGTCCAAACCCTGGGATTCAGGGTATATGGCATACCCACTTCCTCTATAGGTGGTGGTGGGGCGCTGAGAATGTTGAAGAACCAGGGCCCTGAGATCCTTAGATCAAAGCTTACGACTTGCCAAAAAAAAGTTCAGTTGGGGTCAGCTCAACACAGTGGGCCTATAGCATGAGAAACAGTGGAGTTGTTATCCACCCTTACTCTCTACAGCTGTTTCTGTCACATGGTGTAGGGTATATAAATGTATGGCTATCTTAGCAAGTATACTGCTTTACCTCCAGAACAGCAGCACTTTTCATAACACATAGTGATGCCTCCTTACAGAAACTGCAAGTATAAATCAAGACCATGAAGAAAGAAAAACTCATAATGCCAAATTTTCACTTCCCAGACTACTCTGGTATGATTATCCCCACACATGTCTAGAGCAGCAGAGCCAGTTTTAACTTCACAGACGATGTGTGTGATTTTTCCCACTAGGTGGCACCAGACACTCTCAAGATCCCAATAGCTCAGGGTAAAAACATAGGAAAGTGTACTTTTATTTATTTAAATTCAAGCCACTGGGTTTATCCCCTTGAGGTGACATCTCATTTACAAGAGGGTCCCAGAGTGATAGCAGCCAACTGGCAACACATACATCCTCCAGTCATGCACTCCACATGGATACTGAATACAAAATACAGTATAGTAAAAAAAATTACAAAACGCCACGTACCAGTACCCAGTAAGTATAGACAATAACAGACGAACTAACTAAACTTACTAAAATCTGTACAAGTATTTCATGTATGGCAGACTTCCAACACAGAATCCTCAAGTTTCATGCTAAAAGACTAAGAACTAATCCTTCCTCCCAACTGCTTAAACTGCAGGTAGTGGACTCATGTCAATAACAAATTCCTAACTCTGCAGAAGCATGTGTCTTCCAAACGGTTGTCTGCTGCGACACTGCTAATAACCTCATCTGAGTGTGGGTGTTTCTCTAGTTCCAACACTAGCATGATTACAGTCCACTCATTACCGGAGTATCGCAGATTACTTTAGCTGTCTTGTCATGCTCCATTCCTTTCAACGGACACTAGAGCTTGTGCACTTGTGTTGTTTAAGCCTTGGGTGAAGTATTTGAAGACCGTTGGACACTCCACATATTTCTGCCTTATTACACAGTTGTAAAATTATTTATTTTTACAATTTAGTGACCCAGAGTAGCCCAACTGAAACGAAACCTATCATTTTCAGTGAGGCCCTGCTTCTACCCACTTTCACTACTGGGGGAACTTCAGCACTTGATGTTCAAGTGACTACTTGTTTAAGGGCTGATGGTATTTTTGCTTTTCAGTACTTCTGATATAACTGCCGGTTCCTGGTTCCCACACATGTGCTCTAGACACTTACACCATGTTGCTTCACTATGTGACTCTGGTAGGACTTGAACCCAGATTTCATGAGGCCTGTGTGACTAAGTCAACAATTAAAAGTCAGTCAGCACGTTGCTTTTTACTATATTGTTTTTTACAGGTGCCTTGTTGCTGACAGTCAACCCCCAGCATGTCATCTTTCTGTATACCCCGATGCCACATATCCTGCCTTAGAGACCCAATGATTTTTACTACCACCTGGATACTCCCTGTGCCCCCCAACCCTCCAACAATGTGATCATGCCTCCAGTTCCTCAAGATCCAGTGTGCAGGGACAATGATTCACTGGAAATTTGCCTCCAGCATCACAATCTACACTGATATTCTCTGTTCTGCTCATGTTTGTCTTTTTTTCATTTCACCCTACACCTAAGGGCTGACCCTCCAACAGGGAACAGCGGAGTGCTGCATGGCTACCTAGAATGCACGTAGCTAGTCCCTGCCTGCCACAGGAAAAGCTGATCCAGTGGAGCACCCCCAAAAAATCTCTCTGCAGGGCTCCCCAGAGTCCTCCAGTTCAAAGATGTGAGTATCAAGAACCCAGGTCTCACCTCACACATGGTAGCAGGTAACAAAAGGCACTACCCCACCACCACTACCACTAAACCAGAGAGCACTGCTTATTTTTAAAGTATTGTATGATTTTGTTGATTTTTTTCTTTAGGAAGTAAATGCCTGGTTTTCTTCCAACTTGTATTCATACTGATGCAGACTCCAAGGAGTGTCTACGGGATGGGGACTATGGTATAAATTCATGGATACTCCTTCAGACACTAAAGTAGTGTCCCTGCGAGTGTGCATGTCTATACTGTAACAGGTTGCAAGCAGACGACCAATTAGCAGCCCGGCATATTTTACGCAGTGGGATACCCCTGGCTGCTGCAGCAGTCCGAGTATCCATATGCCTGATTGAATGAGCCTGTAGGCTCTTGGGTGGAGAGAGGCCATGGTGTAAAAATATTTAAAGGGGAACACTTATTATCCGCAGTGCCACACATCTAATGTATGGTGCTGCTGCTACTGCTGATATCCTCTTTATCAGCTGTTGGAACTTTACAGTATAGAGGTATGGTAGTGCCGATATAGTATGGGTTGAGTAGGCTGTTTAATGTTAAACCCCAAATTTTGTACCTGAATAACTTTGGTGTCATTTAACAAAATAGTTCAAAATATGGCATGTGCGATCAGGCCAGAGTCTCAAGACATGGAAAGTTTCGTGACAGCATCTTGTGCAGTTTCTGAGATATGGAATGCCAAAAAATTGGAAAAAACTTGTTTGGTTTCCCTATACTTGATATTGGGTATTTTTTGCTCTCACTTACAGCCTAGACCGTGTGGAATTTTATTCATGAAGTTTCAAGGGTTGAACGGGGCTTGTGCCAAGGGTGTGCCTTTGGAAGATTTTGTGAAAAAAAATATTATACTGTTTTAAAACCATTTTTGAGTTAACGTTCTAGTGCGACTGGTAAAAAAAAAACTATCGCGAAAGGTACAAAAACATATCGTGAGTCGTTATTTGCATGATTTACTTGTCATTGGGGGACAAAAAAAGGCAAGATGCCCACCATTTTCTTTTTACTGTTTAAACTTACAAACAGTTAAAATACATACAAATAATGTATTTTTTTTTAAAAACAAACACCTGAACCTAGCTAAATGGGACCTCTGTAGCTAGATTCTGGTGTTTGTTTTTTAGTATTGACAGAAATATGTTTTTGGGCACTCAAGATCAAGGGTGCCCAGCTTAGCAAGAGGAGCCATTCACCTGCATTCTCTGTATGAGAACAGCAGGACTTTCTTGACTTCTGTATCTCCAGCTGGAACTCATTCCACAGGCTGCAGTGAGAGCAGTGAGCTGCTGTGTCCCTGGTGTCTAGTGGTGCCCCCCCACTGCCATTCCTTTATACATGTAATGCTGCCCTGGTGTCTAGTGGCACTCCCCACCCTTCGATCCTCATCCCCATATTTATTTACTGTTTCCTTGGTGTCTAGTGGCACCTCCACACCTTCTGATTGCCATCCCCATAATGCATTTGTCTTTCCCTGGTGTCTAGTGGCACCCCCACCCTCCGATCACCGTCCCCATCATTTATTTGTCTTTCCCTGGTGTCTAGTGGCACCTCCACTGTATTTTCCTGGTGTCTAGTGGCACCCCCACCCTCTGATCACCATCCCAATAATGTATTTGCCTTTCCCTGGTGTCTAGTGGCACCCCCACCCTCTGATCACCATCCCAATAATGTTTTTGCCTTTCCCTGGTGTATAGTGGCACCCCCACCCTCTGATTGCCATCCCAATAATGTTTTTGTCTTTCCCTGGTGTCTAGTGGCACCCCCACCCTCTGATCACCATCCCAATAATGGATCTGTCTTTCCCTGGTGTCTAGTGGCACCCTCACCCTCTGATCACCGTCCCCATAATGTTTTTGTCTTTCCCTGGTGTCTAGTGGCATCCCACCCAACCCTTCAATCATCATCATCCTCGTAATGTTTTTTTTCCCTCTGGCATTTTTTTTTTAAACTTTACTGTTAAACAATACAGCTGTAAAATATGTTGGTAGGCATAGTAAAATATAGAAAACTCTGTCATGTAATAGAGGATACATCATTTTTACAGTTAGCAATACATCATGCCCCAAACCCTGTTACTTCACTTGGGAGAAATTTCTTAACATTACAAATTAATGCAGTATCCAAAATATTAACAGAAGCCATATAATGCCATGAGCAGGGGGTCAAAAAATAACAATTTATCGAGTGTACAACATTGTTCGCCCTAAAACAGAGCCATGGAGTTAATTCCCCCACATCTCACATCATGCAAAGTCTTACATTAGGCAAACAGTCTGAAGGCACCAAGCCATACAGTAGAAAAAGTAATATTAGTTTTGAAGGAAGAGAACATTCAAGTTAACAGTAACCCATATTTAGATAATATATATATATAATAACTGGTGTCCCCCGATATCAACCTGTTTTCGAGACCTGTAAAAAGTCATATCAACCTGCAAGTTGATATGGCTTTTGCTGTCTCGCGCCATTGTGTGTACCATGCTAGCCTATGAAAACACTCACCAGTACCAGTTATTATAAAAAATAACACATGTGAAGGTGTGATTCGTGTTTTTACACTGTGTAGATAATATATAAACCTCCCGAGCATCGCTCCCGAGGTTTATATATTATCACATACCTTGGGTGTGTAAAAAAACTTCATATCACAAACCTACATATGCATTATTCTCTATATCCTCCCTACATGCCCATATAATTCTTAATTTTGATGAGAATTTAAGATACCACCCTTGTAATCCAACCTTATTGTCCATTGATATAACCAGCTCACTGTTACCTCAGAGATAAACATTGTGAAAGGTTTTGAACTCTGGCATGTCAGGGGAACGAAAAACGGCAGCAATCTTTAATGTAAATGTTACTCCAGCTCACTTCTATGCATTGAAGATGGTGTCTGATTTGGCACAAAAGTGAGAGTTTGAAGGAGGAAAGGGGAAAACGTGGTCAGTCTGCTAACTAGTGAGTACCATGCAGCATCAAAATTTTGACTGCAGTAAGTTGAAATTAGGGCTCAGTTTCACTATTTTCCATACTAATAAAATTACAGAACACAACATCATTAAGCCCATGTACTACATTTTTTTCTGATCACCGATAGCCTCCTGATCAGATACATACAGAAAAAAAAAAAGATTGTGCCCACCTCCTTAGGTTACTCACAATGAAATTGTGCAATCTTCACCAAATTAAACATCCTCATTGTCTTCCTCGTTTTCAATGGTTCATCGCTGGAATTCCTTTTCAGTCTTCTCTCTACCAATTTATTTGCATCCTTCAGATCTGAAAACAGGTACGTTTTTCCCCCCATAGGCAGTCTTTAAGCTTGCAGATAGCAGCATTAAGTGGTGGACTCCCAAGTTGTCATAATCTAATATGGACCCCATCAAGTTCCTTTCTCTGTTGCCTTGTTTCATAGCTGAATTCAGGGAAGAGGTGTATCCTGCTGCCTTGCCACTCTGATGGTCCCAGTTGTTTAGCTTTAATTATACAATGGCAAGAACATTTCCTGGACTCTGATTGGTCAGTGTGTGCCTGAGACAGTGATGATATTACACAATAACATCACTGTGTTGATTTTTTGGAGGATTATATTGATTTTTTTTCAGAAACAAAGATATACTGCCTCACTAAAAATCTACTAAAAACATTTTTATTTTTATTTTTGTTTTCTATAACATCGAGCCATTGTATAATTGCAATAAGGCACTCCAAGGTGTGTGTTATCGTGTAATAATGTCACTCCTGGGTTGGAAGAAGCACTTGGCTTTCAACCCACCCCAGAAGTGATGTTATTACATGATAACACACACATTGTCGTGCCTTATTGCTTAAGTAAAAGGCCATCCCGCTCCAGTACCATGCTCAATACTACTAGCACTGTTCCTGGTTGTAGGGTATTTGTCTGGGAGCGACAGCCCCAAGGGGTTATCCTGTAAATTTTAAGTATATTAGGAGCCAGGAGGAATTGGTAGTGCTCAACACTCCAAGTTTGTAGAAAAGATATGAAGTTATCCCCCCTTCTGCTCCTTCTGGCAATTTGAGGATATGAACATGTGTTTCCCTGATACAGTTTTCCAAATTTCCTAACCTTTTCTTTAGCAGCACGGTTTATTTTGTTAAGCTTGTTGCGACAGTAAGTGCTCTCTTGGAAGTCTGTGTGGCTTTCAAAATGTCATCCACAAGAGAACTAATTTTATTATCCACAGTTTTAATTTGCGATTGAAAGTCTTCCATCCTTTTGTCAATCGCTTAGATGGCTTTCAACAGAGCGGCATTTGTGGATTGTGCGCTGTCTCCATCTGTACCCAGTGGTTGTGTGACTTTGCTGCTGCCTGTCTGAGGCTCCCTTGGCTGGGCCCCTTCACCACTTGCTCTCGCCGGTTTATTGGATCTCCCCACAATCGCAGCCACATATACTGTGCATACAAATTCAGTACAGCTGTGCTCCACGCGACATCCTCTTGCTGTCGGTACTAAAATCTTTTGAATCTGTACACTTTGGAAGCAGTTATTATTAGATTGTCTTTGATAACTACAGAGCCTCAGAAATTTGCTTCCCCTTGCACAGCTGCTGGCCATGCTCCCCATCTCCACTGAACCCAAGTCCCAAAGACCTCTTCCCTAGTGTCTAGTGGCACCCTTCACCCTCTGATTGCCTTTACCATAATGCTTTTGTCTTTTCCTGGTATCTAGTGGCACTCCTGACCCTTCAATCACCATCCTGGTCTGAAATAAACAAAACCATCTCTCAATGTTGTTTTTTTTAAACCTGCAAAAAAGAAACTGGTCCCTCGCTGATCTGATCCCCCACCACTCCCACCTCCCACTCAGCATCCACCACCCCAACCCCCCAGTACACCCCCACACACCTTCACTCACCTGAACAGCTTACTTGGGCAAAGATCCACTTACCAATCAAAAACACCTCCTGCTCCTGGAACCGCCGACTGCAATATGAGAAACTAAGATAAATGAGGTTCAATACACTGTCATAAAAACATGGCACCATATTGTGAAAGATGTAACATTCAAAAGAAGGGATCACTTAGGCTCAATTTGTGCAATATATTGTGATAAGTGTGTTGTGTAAATATGTACTGTGAAATTTGGTCTGTATTAAGTTTTCAATGTATTGTGTAATTTTTTGATATCGTGTATTTATATGGAACTTTATTTTGATTTGTACAATGGGACATCATTGTAAATGAGCTTGCTCAATGAAATTATCCCAAATAAACAACCAAACAATATATTCCAATGGGGTTTTGAACCTTGTTGCATAACTTAATCATTTTTGCATATTTTGATACCAAATTTTCAAAGTTTTTTTGGAACCCCACCTCATGACTAATGGGGGTGGAATTATGCAAATCAAGCCCGAAAGGTGATTTTGTAGTTGCCCCCAGACCATAGCCTCCAATCCAAAGCACAAGGTACAGCTCCAAGCCACTGCCTCATAATGATACACTCTTCAAAGGTAGAGAAGTATATCTCACTGCATGTTACCAACACAGTTTGTTGTACCTTTCTTCAAAGGAGATCATGTGTGACATTGTTTGCTCACAGAATGGGGTGGGCATTAGGGTTGACAACCCCCAAAGAAGACCCCACCACTGATTTGTCATGACTTCAGAGACCCAAAACCCTAATGTTTTTCCTTTTGCTGCTTGGGGGGTGGGGGTGGGGTGCTAGGATTGGAAACCCTAACGCCACATTTCCCAACTTTTGTGTCATTAAGTTACCCTAATTGGTGCATTAACAAAGTATTTTGCAAATAATATATATATATATGTGTGTGTGTGTGTAACCCCTCCCCCCGTACAAACTGGGGTTTACTAAAATGTCTTCTTGGGTGCCTAATGCCCACTGTCAGGATGGTGTCCTGTGTCTGCAGTAGCTGTATTTGTCTGCATGAGAGTGCTATAGAAAGCCTCCATGCCTGTCTCTTTAAGAGAGTCATTATGCTGTGTTAGAAATTAGTCTGGGCTGGGTCCAAGTAGTTTAGGGCTCGTGACCAGCTAGACGAGTGGTATTTCTGCTCCATTCTGCAGTTGTATATGCACAGAGGGAGCTCTGTTAGGAACTGTGTTCATTTACTGTTTATCTGCCTTAATAATAATAGTATAGAAGTTTGTTTAACTTGCCTTCTCTTGCAGCATAGACTTTTTGGACCAATCGAACCTCAGGGGACCTAAAATGGAGACTGTCGCCAGAGGTCTTGTGGGATTGAAATATGTAGGAATTGTAGTTTTTAAGGTTTGGCACCTAAATGGACCTGGAGGGGGAGCCCTTGTTGTAGCAGACAGTTCCCTCAGCCAACCAAACCTTTTGGATCGCAGAGGAAATCCCCAGTACTGCCTGCATCAGAGTCAGTTGACAGCTGGAGTTTGGAAAGTGAACAGCTCGAGCCATGGAGCAGCTGCTCCTGTGTAGGAGCACAGGAGAATCAGCGGGAAGGCTGCGCTGGCCTGCCTGTCACATCTTCCAGTGAGAAATCCTGTGAATGTGAAAGTTGGACTTAAATCTAATGCCTTTGTTTGAGATCTGAAGCCTGAAGAGAAAGAGAGTGATCATTGCCTGAATTTAGGACCAAAGACTTGCTCCAGAAGCAATCGGCCTGCCAGGTACCGAAGTGAGTCACAGATTGAGAGGTTTGTGCAGAACTTCTGCTAAATTGCAATCGGACTTTACCCGAACTGTGACTAAGAGTTGTGTTGCTTATAAGTGTGCTGAATGTGTTGTGTGGGTCATGATTTGGTTCCCCACCTTCAAGTGTGTTATACTAGCTGGAAGCTGCTCCAGCACTCACATGGACTAAATCCAAACTACCTGCTCTGGTGTGGGCCTTGCCATCTCAGCGTACACTTCTGCTCCCATCGCAGAGATATGTCCAATGAAAGACCCGCTTGGGGATTCGGCTTCCTGCTCAACACCATCAAACAGGTAGCAACCACCTCAGTGAGTTATGTGGGCCCTGCTTCCCCTGGCAAACCAGAACACCATCCAGAGGTCTTCATCTCATCAGTCCTGCCTCCTGGTCTGGGTAGCGTGAGTACCAAACAGGGTAGCTCCCTGCAACAAAGCTGCAATCATTGTGTGTCATCTGATTTATTTCTTTGGGTTTATTACAATGAACTGAGCCATCCAGCTCTGGATTACAAATTCTGGGTTGATGTGCATGTTAATTGTTTTCTTTCCTAAGGGCCCCAACAACAGCTGCAACCCCAGCCTACCCCGGGCATCGCTTCAGGCTAGCCTGCTTAACAACTGGGTACCCAGGGTTGGGTAACTATATACAAGGGACTCACTGTGCATGCATGTTCAGCCTGAATTAATCAGATCTGTCAATCATCCGCTAGATTCATGCCTCACCACTGTTCACTTCTCCCTGAATAAGTCAGATTTTGTTCTTTTTGCATTTAACCTGGCTAGTGTGTACCTTTTTTGTGGGGGTATTGTACTGCAATTGAACTGTTGCATTACAGGTCTTACTTTACAGGGGTTCTCCAGGGCGGCTACAGAGGATCCAGCCATGGTGGTAAGTGCAAGGGGTGTGAGCAAGTCATTACTGCCATATGGTACATGTGAATGTTTTGCTGCTGTACTGTTTAGGCCACTAGAGGGGTTGGTGGGGGGTTATAGCATCCCAGAGGGCTATACCAACAGCAGTTATGCTACTCCAGAACCATTCCTCTGGATGGAGGCACCCATTCAATGAGCTCAGGCCCCTCAACCTGTGCCTAGGCATGCAGGCAGGGGTAGTAGCCCTTAGGATAGTGCTACCTAGGAGTTACATATGTGTATATATATATATATATATATATATATATATACCTGTTTTAACTAATTTGCATACATATATACCAATAATGTTAGATCTTATGCTTTGAATGCTGCTGGTTTAAACTCCTGACCTCCCTACTCAATTGCTCGTGCTTTTGATTTTGTACAGCCTGCAACTGTTACCTAAGAGTAGCATGCGGTCTTGTACTCTCTAAGTTGCACTAAGCTCCCCACTCTAGTAATCTGCACCCTCTGCACCTAGATTGCCTGCATATTGCTGTTACCTGGTGCCTCTAGTGGCACTCTATCTAGACTGTTATTCTCTCAATCTCATTTGCTGACTCTGCCTTCTCTAGCCTCCCTTACCTAGTCTTTCTTTACTATAATTTCCTATTCTGTACTCCTTTGGGGTTATGCTTGTTGGTATATTACTTTAGTCCAAAAATGCATCTACCGTATTATTTCTGAGCCTGTCTCGTTTCAATGTGTTCTATGGTTGCCTCTGACCTTCTGGTCCCTGCTGCTTGTCTCTCTCCTTCCCCTTCTGAAGCTAATGGCTCTGATTTTGCCTTCTTAAATCTGCTGGTTAAGTCTGCATTATCTACTACCCCAGGAGGGTGCCTCTGTCCCAGACCACTAGGCCTCATTGTTAGGTGCCTAACTAAGATCAAATGCTACCCCCTCCCATTAAAGCTTCTCGCTGTCAAATTGCTCCTATTTGACTCACTGCCTCTCTCTCTCTCTCTCTCTCTCTCTCTCTCTCTATATATATATATATATAGATATATCAGGTAATGTAAAACCAACAAAGGCCCTCAGACTAAACAGATTAAACCCAATCCAAACTGCCCCCCTCCATGGTCACATGACAAAGGTCTGAAGGTAGTTCACCTCAACATAAGAAGTCTCAATGTGAATCACGCAGAGCTTGAAGCCTGGGTTTCATTACGACCCTGATATTCTTGGGATCTCAGAATCCTGATTAAAACCCTCTATTCTGGATGCAATGTGTTAGCTTATGGGGTACCATATGCTTCGAGCAGATCACCCTTTGTCCAAAAAGCTAGGTGGCCTGGTCATATTCTTTAAGCTTCATCTAAACCGTACTCTCTACCTTACTCTCTTGCCTACCCTCTCCCTCAGTTCCTGTGAAGTACTACACTCCCTCTTGGTTCTTGGGGGGACAAAGATGCTCCACGTCATCTGTACTTACATCCCCCCAAGAAGTGGTAAACTTGGTCAAAATGAACTAATTAACTACCTACCCTTTCCTGTCATGGAAAATGAGCTCATTCTTATGGGTGACATTAATTTAGACTGGCTTGGTGTCAACTCTAGATCTTTTGAATCTATTCTCAGTAAGGCCCACCTCTCCCAATTAATAACTGATCCTACTAGATACTCTAACAATGGGGTTCACCACTCCTTCATTGATTGGGTCCTGACAAATACGAAAGATAGGATCATGGCTGCTGGTACGCTCTCTGACTTGATCAGCGACCACTTACCAGTTTTTTGTGTGTGGAACATGAGTTCTCCTTCCTGCTCTCCTAAGGAGCTAACTATTAGAAACTTCTTGGTTCTGAACCCTGAGGCCTTCCTTGATTACCTCTAGTATGTCGACTGGTCCTCTCTTTATGCTACCCATGATGTCAACATTGCAATAGAATACTTCACCTCCACCCTCACCTCTCTACAGGAAAAACACATCCCAGTCACTCAACATCAAGTCACAGGGATACCTACTAGATGGCTTCACAGTCCTTATCTGTCTATGTTAAAAGTCAGAGACAAATGCTGGGTCAAATTTAAGTCTTCCTCCCTTCACTCTGACTGACTTGCTTATCGTGCCATGAGGAACTCTTGTAAAAATGAAATCAGATCAGCTAAAAGTAAATACTGCAGGGATCTTCTCCTTGCTACAGCCAGAGACTCCAAGAGTTTCTGAACACAAATTAAGGGACTTCTGGGTAATACTAAAGGCCAAACACCCCCAGATATGGTAACTGGCAATGTTAACTACAGCAATTCTACCACTATTGCCAATGCATTGAAATCATTTTTCTCCAACCTCTCGTTTCCAGTCTCCTTGGTCCTGCCTTTCGCAACTCCCTCCTTCTCTAACTGCCTCTCTGTCCCCCCACTGTATCTTTGTTGAGTCTCACACTGAGAGATCTTGCATCTTCTCACCTCTGTCTCACCCTTTGGTAGTGCTGGCCTGGATGGGCTTGAACCAAAATTACTTAAGCTGGCTGCCTCTCTCCTCGCTTCCCCCATCACCCAACTTTTTAACCTCTCTTTTACCACCTCTACTGTCCCTAGTAAATGGAAGATGGCCAAGATCATACCAGTGTTTGAGAAAGGTGATCCTAAATCTAGCAATAATTACCACCCGACAGCCATCCTATCCTACCTGCTGTTAGTAAATTTTTTTAGAAAAGATGGTTTACTCCCAGGTCTCAGACTACTTACTAAAATATAATTTGCTGTCTTCTGCCCGGCATGGCTTTAGGCCTGGTAATAGCACCTCCACTGCCCTAGTCCACTTCTCTAGTTATATTTATTTATTTATTTTTTAATCTATTTCACTTCTGTCATGGCTCATGGGACCTTTTCTCCGGCATCTGGTCGTTTATGCTGTCCGCCTGTGGATCCCTCAGTCTCTGTCGCCTCACCCCCTCCCCTGCAGCCAGCACCCCCAGTTTCACCCACCCAGGGAAGGTAGCCCTCACCTCTTTGGGCTCTCTTGTAAGTCAGACTCTGGCTGCAAGTGGGCCCGGAGAGAGGAACTGGAAGGCCAGCCGAGGAGAACCCAGTGGAGGGCATGAGGGACAGGTGCCGTCGCCTGTCCCACGAGCTGATCTTTTCCTTGTTCTGTGCTGGTTCCCCCACCCCTGCGTGGGCATGCCCCAATGCTCTGGTGCACGGCAACCCTGCCAGCATCAGCCACGCTGATCTCATGCTGCCTGGCTTGCTGTGACGTCCCCTGGTCTCCACCAGGGGTCGCCAGCACGCTGAGTCGACCCAAACCATTCTCCTGAGGAGGAGAGCACCACTAGGGCACTCAGTCCTCAACCTACGCCTGCTGACCACCAGCACCTGAGTGCTCAAACTCGGGTCACCGGCGTAGCGTGAGGTATGGCGTCCAGCACCTCAACCCTCAGTGCCACCAGGCCTTCTCTAGTGATGTTAAATCTGATATAGACAAAGGTATGCTTACTGGAGCCATTTTCATCAACCTTACTAAGGCTTTTGACCTGGTTAATCACCCCCTCCTACTACATAAACTTCAGTCCCTTGGAGTCTCCACTGCCGCCTTAACATGATTCTCTAGCTACTTCCATAGTTGTCGTCAGTTTGCCTCGTTTAATAAGGCCCTCTCCTCCCCTGCTTTCATTAACATTGGCATTCCCTAAGGTTCCATTTTCGGCCTGCTGCTCTTCTCTATCTTTATAAATGATATGCCTAACACTCTTCTCACTGTCATACTTTGCTATATGCCAAGGACTTAGTACTCTACTCTGACTCCAAGCCCCTGGCAGACATCAATTTCTGGCTCACCTCTGACTTCCATAAACTCCAAACTTGGCTCTCCCAAAATTGCCTTGTCCTAAATGTTGACAAGAACAAGGACATGCTCTTTGGGTCCCCTCAAAAGGTTCGTGCTAATGTCACTGGCATCGACATCTGGTGTCTTGATGGCTCCCTCATCTCTGTGATCAAAAATTTCAAATATCCAGGTGTAACAGTTGACCCTGCTTTGCACTTCTCTCAGCATACTGTATCTCCTACATCTGCAAGTCTGTGAACATCAAGCTTGGACTTGCGTACAAGATCCAATATGCCCTTACTCCCACAGCCAGAATCATTAGTGCCCAGGGAGTCTTACTTCCTAGTCTGTGCTATGCAATCCCCACCTTCTATCAGGCCAATGCCAGTTGCTTCCTTAAATGGAACATCTCTTATACTAATGTGTGTAGATTTGCCCTGTCTGCCTCCTGACTCATTCACCACTGCTCGCTCTATTCTAACCTAAAGTGGCTCTCCCCCATTCCCAGCACTTCTACATTCTATGCTGCTCAATTGATAATATCATTAGGTCCTCCAAACTAGCCTCTCTGGCTTCCATGCTTACTCCTGCTGACTCTGCCTACCCTTTGCACTCAAAAGATCAGGCCTTCCTGGCTGTTTCAAAGTGCTCCTCCAAAATGGGTGAGCATTTGTTCACTTTGCCCCTAGAGCCTGGAATTCCTTACCCTCTCATCTTAGGGTCTGCCAATCTCACCTTGCATTCAAAAGATAACTGTTCAACACCTTAGCCCTTCCAACAAATGCTCCTGTTCCTGACATCTCCTAATCTCTACACTCTCCCCTTTTCAGTGCTAATCTTCTAGTGCCGCATATCTTCTTGTTCCTCTCTGTTCAACTCCTAAATATTCAACAGCTTCTGGCTTGGTACCTCTAGATGCTGTTTTTGCTTGCACATACTTGATTCGCTACCTTTACTGATAGCTGTTTCCTGTTTATTGTTCACTGTGTCTTATATCCCCTTATTTATTGCAATGACCACAGATTGTTTTGATTACTTTTGTTATTGCCTGTTTCGTTGATTATACCTTATTGTCTGTATTTTTGTTAGTTTATAGCTCATTACTGCCTATATTGTTTGTTGTTGCTTAGATACATTGTTAGCTTTTGCACTTTATGTTGACTGTATATTTTTGACTGTGCATTCTTGTTTACTTGTTACTACCTGCTATTGTGCTTTCCTGGGCCGTGCCTGAAAATAGGCATCTTTTTGTTTAGTGCACTTACCTGGTAAACAAAAGTTAAATTCAATAAATAGACAGACAGACAGGTAGATAGATAAATAGATAGACAGACAGACAGACATAGACAGACAGACAGGTATTTTTTTCTTTGCAAAAAATTGCATTAATGCAACAGTTAGGGTTCAAATAAAACTGACAAATATAGGGAAATGTGATAGTAGGGTTTCAAACCCTAACACCCCTGCCCCATCCCTGAAGCGAATGAGGGGTGGAGTCTTCCTTGGGCTTGTGAAACCTAATGCTCACCCCACTGCACTAACAAAAAAGCTGAGATGTGATGGAGACAGGTGTGTATGTTTCATGAGTGTATAGAATGGGGTGAGCATTAGGGTTGACAGGCCCAAAGATGACTTCACCCCTGATTGGCTTCAGGGGTGGGGCAGGAGTGTTAGGCTTTGAAACCCTAACATCACATTTTCCTACTTTATTGGTTTAATCTGAACCCTAACTGTTGCATTAATGCAGCTTTTTACAAAGACTTTCCTTACTTTTTGAGATAGAATAATCACATCCTCAGCTGCCTGTGGGAGCACAGTTTCCATCCCTCATAGAAACATAGACAATCACAGCAGAAAAAAACAGAGGTTCATTCAGTCTGCCCAAGTTCCCTATAATCCCTGGAACCTACTGTTCCTCCAAGATACTAAACCTCCCAGTCCCTGTCCTCGCTCTATTCTCCTCCTCGGTCCTGTCACCCCCAGTAACCACTAGTCCCTTCATTATGTCCCAGCCCTCCTTGAATCCCTTGGCTATTTTCTCACCCACCACTTCAGCTGACAGACTGTTCCAAGGTCCCCCCACCCTTTCCATAAAGTAATGCTTCCTCACATCTGTCCTGAACCTACCTCCTGTTAATTTCCATTCATGTCACATGACCGCAAATTGGTATTCAGGCTAAATAGTTCCCCACAGTTCACTTTAATTCCTTTAAGGAACTTAAAAGGTCTCTATCTTAAAAAGCACAGCACCATGTCTACTCTGATAGATTTCACTGATTACCTTTATGGAGTGCTAGACAGTGGTATGGCTGTGGGGTCTATCTTCATAAGCTCCCAAAAGCTTGTGATAAGGTAAACCACCAGCTCCTTCTCTCTAAGCCCCTCACTCTAGGTCTGTCCCCAAAACCGTAGTCTGGTTTGGGAGTTATCTCTCCGAAAGAACACAATCCATGAAATTAAATGGAACACTCTCTGACCCTAGGGCTGTGACCCTCCAAGTCCCCCAAGGGTCTATTCTTGGCCCTTTGCTATTCAGCCTGTTTATTAACACTCTGCCTTCTGCCTGCCCTGCAAACATGCTGTGCTGTTTAACACAGATGATGCTGTAATCTTCTGAGGCAGCAACCAACTGTCCCAAATAACAACAGCACTCCAGGAGAGCTTCCTAAAACTTGAACAATGGTTTCTCCAGAACAAGTTTCTCCTAAATTACAAGAAGATGAAAGACTTACTGTTTTCTATGCCCCAGATGAAGAAATAGTCATCCCTCTGAATGTCTTCAGCCAAGAAGGGGTAAAACTGGAGCAAGTCAGCACCTTTAAATACTTAGGAGTGTACCTGGATGACACCATATCCTTCACTTCTCACACAGACCACATCACTAAAACCATGAACATAAAGCTTGGCCTACTATGTAGACACAGGCATGCACTGACCCCCAATGCACTGTGGCTTGTAACTTGCAGTTCTATACTGTCCACAATAGATTATGGGCTGGTAATATACAGTGCAGCCACTGACACTGCCCTTAGGAGGGTTAAAGTACTGTTCAACAAGGCCTGCAGACTGGTTCTAGGGGCCGATAACCTGACCCACACATGCAGCCTATACACCCAAGTGGTGTGGCTCCTGTGACACTCAGACAGCTGGTTCTGATTAATCTATGCTTTTTGTAATATAAAAATGTGTTACTGAATGTCTCTCATGAGAGATGCTGACAGTCTGTGGAATGACACCCCCTCCCAGGTTTTAGCTACAAGTATGACCTGGAAGGCCAAGAGATAATTACAGGCTAGAAGATACCATAAAAAAAATAAGTATCTCCTGTTTATGTGACTAATTGCAGCTTGCCAACTGCCAAGATAGATCATAAACTTTTATAATGTTTAGAGGAAGAAGAGCAGGTTATGACACTTTAGTGCGAAGTCATAAAAGATGCTTTGATGTCCTGGAAAGGGGAAGCTGCTCATAAGTTCAAAGAAAGTCATTTGAAGAAACTGAGTTGTGCTGAGGTTACAGAATTCAATACGTTTATAAGACATCCTGTTCTGCATAGATATATTTTTTATCTTCTGATAGGGAGGAGCTAGGTGACCTCACGCAAAGAGGTTGGCAAAGCCAGTTTTTAAACAGTATTCTGTTTTCCATTTTGACACAAATGTTTGGACTCTGAAAAAGAAACATCTACAGCACTGTGAGATAAGAATACCTTAGAACAGACAAGTCTAAGTGTATTAGTGGTAGGAATCTGCACTTTTTAAAACCTTATTCTTTTAAGTGATTTGTATATTTTGTGATATATGGTTCTGTATTTACATGTTACATTTTTTTTATCTATTTTGAAGTAAACTTCTACTTTAGAGATTACTTGGTGTGCCTTTGAAATTCTTTTTCTTTACAAGTGTAGCATACATGGTTAAAGTTGACACGGTACAAAGCTGACTGGTTTTACCAAACTGGGAAAAGATAAGAATTTATTCTGAGTTCTTTAATAGAGTTTTAAGGGTTCATTTTGTACATCTGGTTAGGTGCCCGTAGGCTAAAGATATCTGCCCCTCCCGAAGAGCAGAATTATCTGAGCCTGTACATTGGGTATGCTAGCAAGAGGTCCACAGTTTGAATCCCTCCAAGACTTGAGACCAAAGTTTGATTTGAACCCACAAAACAGACAGGAGGGTTACCCTGTTTCTGTTAACTGTTCACAAGGCTGCGCTCGGAGGTTGGCACTGTGGGAGCAGAGTGCCTGACCTGCTGAGTGAGGTTGTGACAGATTGGTTGGCAGAGGTGCGATAATTTTGGTATTACAAGCTTTTATTGTTCCGTGTGTCAGCTTGAGACCGTCAGCTCACTTGCAAAGAAAGAAAAAGGCAGTGATTTATTTTTAAAAAAGGAGACAGAACTATATCATCTGGCGTACAGTCAAGTTCCTACCTGTTTTATTTTTTTCTAAAGTGCAAGTCAGAGTAACTGTAGTTAGAGAAGAAGATGGCTTCCAACCATAGCAGGCACACTGTAGACTACTTAAAGCAGTTGTGCTGGGACAGAGGAGTCCTGTTTGAGGTGAAAGCCAGCAAACAGAACCTTGTGGATGCCCTGATGGTAGTAGATACCCAGAGCAGCGAGTCACAGACCGTGACTGAAAAGGACCAAACCTCGAGTGTGGCAGGGCTAGCAGCCAGTGCAGTGTCCAGATCCAATAAGGAGGGCAACAGAGCCACTGTCAGTGAAGGGCCACAGCAGCAGGGGAAGGTCACCAGTATCCTGGATCCAGAAGTACTCAGGCTGCAAATTGAGTTGCGCAGAATGGAGCTGGTGTTCCAGAGGGAGAGGGACCATGAACAGTGGGAGGCAGAGCAAGAACAGTGAGAGGTGGACTGTGAAGAGCATGAGCACCAGAAGCAACATGAACTGGAGAAGCTACAACTCCAACCAGTGGCACCAGAGCAGGTAAGTGGCTTGGGTTTAACTGGGACTACAGGACTGGGTTACAAATTGAATTCCAAATTGATAGCTGAATTTAAAGAGGGAGAGGATATGGATGCCTTTTTAAATTCTTTTGAAAAAGTTTGTATTCAGGCTAAAATTTCTAGAGAGTCCTGGAGCTTCCAGCTATCCCCGCTACTTACCGGGAAAGCTCGGGATGCATTGGGTCAAATGGACAATGAGGACAGTGATGATTACAGCAAACTTAAAGATGCACTGTTAAAAAAATTTGAATTAACTGCTGAATCATACAGAGCTAAATTCCGTAAACTTAGGAGGAGCCCTGGCATGAGCTATGAGGAGCTAGCCACAAAACAACGTCAGTTTTTAAAACGTTGGTGGGAAGGAATTGAGGCAAACTCTGTTGATAAAATTGAAAATGTGATTTTGTTACAACAGTTTTATTGGACATGCCCAGCAGAGCTGAAAACCTGGCTGGAGGACCAAGACCCCAAAACAGTGGGCTGCTGAACTCTTGGACCAGTATGCAAAGAACAGACCTGCTCTGAGAGCAAATGGGGCGGGTGTGGCAGCACAGAAAGGGAAAAGCGTGCTTTCAGGGCAGTTAAAACCCTCACTGCCTCCACCGGAACCAGTTAGCCCCAGGTTTCAGAGAAAAGATTTCTCTGAAAAGAGAAGTGAATGTTGGTTATGTAAAGAAACTGGGCATATTGCCAGACAGTGTCCAAAAAGAATGAGCAATAATACGTAGAATGGTACTAGAAAAGAAGTGGGTTGTTTGTGTGTCTCTGGAAGCATGCCAGTGAACATGAGGGAACACATGCACCCAGTCATGGTGAATGGTGTACAGACGCAAGGGTTAAGGGACACGGGGCATCCCTGACATTGGTAAAAGGTGATCTAGTAGAGCCTAGTCAGCTTATACCCAATAAATACGTCACTGTACAAGAGTTCACTGGTGAAGAGAAAACATTGCTACTCACTAATGTTCTCCTAGACTGGGGTGAAACAGGGGGAACTGCGCAACAAGTGGCTGTAGCCCAAATCTTAGCAGTGGATGTGATCCTGGGCAACAATCTAAAACAAGGGATGGTGTGTGCAGTTACCCACAGCCAAGTAGCAAAGGAAAATTGTAGTTCCCTGAACCTCACAGAAGCCATTGTGGAAACCACTGAGAGGCTGGTTCCCCAGCCTGTGTCTCCGGATGGGGAGACTAATGAAAAGGGGGGGGTGGAAATTTCCCCAGTAGCAAGTAACCACACAGCTACAGAGGGTTACTCTGAAGAGGGAAGGGTGACTCATTGTCAGAGGGTTGGGATTGACAGTGATCCTGAGTGCCCTGATGCTAGTACTAGGGACTCTAGTTTAGCGACTGAAGGGGACCTGTCCCATGCCTTGGGAATGTGTGAGGGGTTTGCAGCTGTTCAGAGAAGTGACCCTAGTCTAGAGAAGCTGAGGGCTTGAGCAGACTCCGACAGTGCACAGGGAGGTGATGGCAGACATAAGGTTTATTGGGAAAATGGACTTATGTATACTCAGGCTGTACAGACAGAGGGAGGGGTGCTAGGCAGGCAGCTTGTCGTTCCCCAGCGGTATCGTGAGCAGTTGCTCAAGATTGCACATGATATTCCCTTGTCTGGTCATCTGGGAATTGCGTGCACTATGCAGCGGTTGGCCCAGAATTTCTATTGGCCAAACTTCACCCAGCAGGTGAAAGAATATTCAGGTCTTGTCACCGGTTTCAAGAAATAGGAAAGGCAGGCAAGAAAACCCAAGCCGCCCTGATTCCATTGCCCGTAGTGGAGGAGCCATTCCAGAGGGTGGGAATGGATATTGTGGGGACTTTAAATACCCACAGCTCCTCAGGGAAGAGATTCATCCTGACTGTGGTGGATTATGCCACCCGGTACCCAGAGGCAGTTGCCCTATCCTCACTGAGGACAGACAAAGTGGCAGATGCCTTACTTGGGATTTTCTCCCGTGTTGGGTTTCCGCAGGAGGTTGTCACCGATCGAGGGGGTTTCTTCATGTTGGACCTGATGAAATGTTTATGGGAGAAGTGTGGGGTGGTGCAGAGATGCACAACACTTTATCACCCACAAGCCAATGGGCTTGTGGAAAGATACAATGGTACCCTGAAGTCCATGCTGCGGGCATTTGTTGAACAGCATGAGAGGGACTGGGAGAAATACCTTCCCCACCTGTTGTTTGCATACAGGGAGGTGCCCCAAGAGTTAACAGGATTTTCCCCCTTCGAACTCTTATATGGATGCCGGGTACGTGAGCCCCTAGACTTGATCCGGCAGGACTAGGAAGACAAGCTCATCACCCAGGGAACTCCCATTGTGGATTGCATCCTTAGGTTTAGGGAAAGGCTGAAGGAGCTTATGGGGACAGCCCAGAGCAACCTGGCAGCTGCCCAACAGAAACAAAAAGTGTGGTACAACCGCAGAGCCAGAGCTCACTCGTACATGGTGGGTCAGGAAGTCATGGTCCTTATTCCGGTCTGGAAAGACAAGCTGCAGGCTGAGTGGGCAGGACCATACAAAGTGGTTAGGAAGGTAAATGATGTGAAGTATATTATAGAGTTACCTGACAGAAGACAGACAGAAAGGATGTACCATGTCAACATGATGAAGCCATATGCAAATAGGGCTGACATGGTGTTTGGAGTGTGTAGTCCTGGGGAGGGGACGGAAGAAGGAGACCCCCTTCTGGATTTGCTGGAAGAAAGCAAGCGGGAGTCCTATGTGGAGGCAGTAAAATTGTCTCCCCCAGCTGGCCCCGGAACAGATCCAGGATGTAAGGGAAGTTTTAGCAGACTTTGCCCCATTGTTTAGCACCAAGCCTGGACTAACCCCCTTAGCGATGCACGATCTGGAGACAGGGACACAGACGTCCATACGGCAAACAGCATATCAAGTGTCAGAGGCTGTCCAAAAGGACATTAGGAGGGAAGTGAAGGAGATGCTGGATTTAGGGGTAATCCAGAGATCCCACAGCCCCTGGGCCTCACCCGTAGTCCTTGTGCCTAAGCCAGATGACTCTACTCATTTCTGTGTGGATTATCACGGACTGAATGCAGTCACAAAGTCAGACGCCCACCCGATGCCCCGGACGGATGAACTCCTGGACAATTTGGGACTGGTAACCTACCTTACAACAATTGGCCTGACCAAGGGGTATTGGCAGGTAGAGTTGACGGACAGAGCTAGGGAGAGGTCGGCCTTCATCACTCTGATAGGCTTTTTAAATTTAAAGTAATGCCTTTCGGAATGAAGAACGCCCCGGCCACTTTCCAAAGGTTGGTGAACCAGGTGTTAAATGGTGCTGAGGAGTACGCTGTGGCATACCTGGCTGACATTGCCATCTTTAGTGCCAGCTGGGAGGAACACCTGTCCCACCTTAGGGAAGTGCTGGGCAGGATACAGAGGGTCGGGCTCACTGTCAAAGCCGAGAAGTGCCAGGTGGCCATGGGAGAAGTGGCATACCTCTGGCATGTGGTAGGCCAAGGACAGCTCTGTCCTAACCAAATACAGATAGAGGTAATCTGGGCGTGGCCCAGACCAGAAACGCAGAAGCAGGTCAGGAGTTTTCTAGGGACAGCAGGGTACTACAGGAAATTTGTACCCAATTACAGTGCCCTGGCTGCTCCCCTATCAGACCTGACAAAGAAAAGGATGCCAAAGAAAATTACCTGTGGCCCAGCCTGTGAGGAAGCCTTTTCCAAACTAAAGGAGGCACTGTGCAGTGCTCCTGTTTTGACAAGTCCTGACTATAGCAAACCCTCTATAGTGCAGAGTGACACCTCAGACATGGGTATTGGGGCAGTACTGAGTCAGACATCCAGCCAAGGGAGAGATCACCCAGTAGTGTACCTGAGTAGGAAGTTGCTTCCAGGGAGCAGGCATACTCTACTGTGGAAAAAGAATGTCTTGCCATAGTGTGGGCCCCAAAGAAGTTGGAGCTATACTTGTATGGGCAGCATTTTGTGGTGTAGACTGACCACAACCCCCTGGTTTGGCTGTTGCAGATAGGGAAAAACAATGGTAGATTGCTAAGATGGAGTCTTGCTTTGCAGGGGTATGCTATGACAGTTCTACATAGAGCTGGAGCCAAAAATCAGAACTCCGATGGTCTGTCTTGTGTGTACGAGGAGTGAACTGATTTGGGAAGCTCATCCCATGCAGGGGATAGAGCCCCCAAATTCAGTCTAGGTGGAGAGGAATTGTGACACTCAGACAGCTGGTTCTGATTAATCTATGCTTTTTGTAATATAAAAATATGTTATTGAATGTCTCTCATGAGAGATGCTGACAGTCTGTGGAATTACACCCCCTCCCAGGTTTTAGCTACAAGGTGTAACCTGGAAGGCCAAGAGATAATTACAGGTTAGAAGATATCTTAAAAAAATAAGCATCTCCTGTTTATGTGACTAATTGCAGCTTGCCAACTGCCAAGATAGATCATAAACTTTTATAACGTTTAGAGGAAGAAGAGCAGGTTATGACGCTTTAGTGCGAAGTCATAAAAGATGCTTTGATGTCCTGGAAAGGGAAAGCTGTTCATAAGATCAAAGAAAGTCATTTGAAGAAAATGAGTTGTGCTGAAGTTACAGAATTTAATACTTTGATAAGACATCCTGTTTTGCATAGATATATTTTTTATATTCTGATAGGGAGGAGTTAGGTGACCTCATGCAAAGAGGTTGGCAAGGCCAGTTTTTAAACAGTATTCTGTTTTCTATTTTGACACAAATGTTTGGCCTCATAAAAAGAAGCATCTACAGCACTGTGAGATAAGAATACCTTAGAACAGACAAGTCTAAGTGTATTAGTGGTAGGAATCTGCACTTTTTAAAACCTTATTCTTTTAAGTGATTGGTATGTTTTGTGATATATGGTTCTGTATTTACATGTTACATTTTTTTATCTATTTTGAAGTAAACCTCTACTTTAAAGATTACTTGGTGTGCCTTTGAAATTCTCTTTCTTGACAAGTGCAGCATACATGGTTAAAGTTGACATGGTACAAAGCTTACTGGTTTTATCAAACTGGGAAAGGTAAGAATTTATTCTGAGTTCTTTAATAGAGTTTTAAGGGTTCATTTTGTATCCCTGGGTAGGTGCTCCTTAGGTAAAAGATATATGCCCCCCCCCCAAAGAGCAGAATTATCTGAGCCTGTACATTGGGTACGCTAGCAAGAGGTTCACAGTTTGAATCCCTCCAAGACTTGAGACCAAAGTTTGGTTCAAACTCACAAAACAGACAGGAGGGTTACCCTGTTTCTATTAACTGTTCACAAGACTGCGCTCGGAGGTTGGCACTGTGGGAGCAGAGGGCCTGACCTGCTGAGTGGGTTTGTGACAGCTCCCACATACCAGGTTTGCCTACTTGGCAAGAAGGCCCTGCTCGGACAAACCCCTGACTCTATAGCGGGAATTTTCCAATACTCCCAAGCCACACAAAACACATGAAGCAAAGCTAAGTGTGCACTCCAGGTCCCTGTTAAATGTACCTCCCTTGCCCAGAAATCTCCATCCTTCAGAGGACCTCTGTGGCTCAATGACCTCCCTGACTCCCTCATAGACACTGAAAAGCTAAGCCTTTTCAAAAGAGAACTCAGGCAATTCCTCTCCTTAGTAAGCAGCTATGGCTGCCATACCTAGCCTACCATCTGAACCCTCTCCTTTCTCATCCCGTTATTCAATCTGAGCAATTTCTTCACTCAGAGCCTTGCAACCTCAGTGCCTAGACCAACTGTCTCCCTCTTTGTACCCTGACATGGCCACCATAAGCCGCTACTGTCTCTATCCTCATCCGTCACCTGTGATTCCTCATGCCTTGGCCAGCTATGATGCGTACCTTATCATTGTAGCTACAATACCTGTATAAGCCTCCTCAATGTGCTATGTACCACACTTGTTTGAAGTGCTGCTGTATTTAAATTGTACTTATGGACCAAACGTGTATAGAACTTTGTCCGTAGTACTGTTGCTGTCTATTTGAACTTGCTTGTACCCCTTTGTGTTGTCTTACTCTGATCGACTTGGAACCTTTGTAAATGAGCCTTCTGGCTCAAAGGCATTAATCCAAATAAATAAATAGATATCTCCCCTCTCCCTTCTGGTCTACAGTGAGTACATATTTAGTGCCTTGAAGCACTTCTCATAGGCTGTGCCCTGCTGGCCCTGAATCATTTTTGTTACTCTGTGCTGCACTGTCTCCAGCCTATTGTTATCTTTTCTGAAGTGAGGACTCCAGAACTGAGCACAGTACTCTAGGTGAGGCCTCACCAGGAATCTGTAGTGGGGAAGTATTATCTCCTTTCTTCTGCTATCAATACCCCTCCTGATACATCCCAGCATTCTGTTAGCCTTGCTATATGCCTTGTTGCAATGACTTGATTGCAAAGTGAGTTGCTAATGATAGCTCCCAGATCCCATTGCTCAGCTGTAGTGCTAAGTCTCTCTCCCCCAATCCAGTACTCTATTCTTTGTCACTAGGTGCATTACTTTGCTCTTCCTGGCATTGAATTTTAACTTCCAGACCTTTGACCACCCCTCTACCTTTTGTAGGTCTCTCTGCACTTCCCTTATTCCCTCCAAAGATGCATACATGTACGCTGTTATGGAAACACCAAAACAGCAACCAAACTGTCAGCACAGCCTTCTTATTACCCCACCTCATGAACACAATACTGAACATTTTCTAATCTCCACCAAAACATCATTCTGCGCCACCAAAACATCATTCCACATTACAGGGGCGAAAGCACAGTTTGGCCAGGATTTGAAAAATTGCAGCTGCCTTGTTCATGAGGTGGTGTAAAAACATGGCTATGTTGAAAATTTGGGATCAAAATATTTAAAATTACCAACGTTATAAGTGAGCATAATAAAATTTCAAGGGATCCATACATTATCCCGACATACATTCACCCAACAAATATTTCCCCGACACCAATTGACCAACAAGGATAACATTCCAGCAAAAATATTACCGCTGGTCATTTGCCCAACAGTGCCACAAAATAAAATGTCGGGATTACAACTTCAGAGGGTCCATTTACATTTAGCTCTAACATAGTGTATGCATTTACATTTAGCAGCGCTGTTTTGTGTACCAAAAAATTCAGTCTCGGGATTACAACTTCACAGGGCCCAGACTGATCAACGACAGTGCTTGCTAAGTTTGCATTTACATTTAGTTTTGCTACGCATATACCTGCATACTGCAGTCTCCTCCCCCATGAGTGAACACCTCAAACACTTCAATCGTAATAAAATAATCCATGTTCCAGGGTATGTTACGGGGCATTGTGGATCACGCATTACTGTATCCATGTTCCAGGGTTTAACTGTCTTTATTAAGGTGTGCAAGTTAGTTTGACAAAAACAATTTTAAAATCAATGTCAGGGAGTGCTTCTCTATACAGCACCATGTTGTGTGCTATGTCCCTGACAAAGTCTTTTCCAGACCTTTGCTCCCTATCTGAAACAATATTTAAAGTATTTTCCTCACGCTTGGTGTACCGTATCTTCAGAGGTGATTTTTGCAGTCCTCTGTTGATTAGTTAGTTGAGCTGGGGTGTTGTGTGTACTGACTACTCTTGCCTTCAATGAGGCAATTGCTGTTGCAACAGGGCTGTCATTGGCATCTGGAGAATGGCTATGTGCTGTGGTGCTTCTGAGGTTGTGCTGCCCTCCTACTAGAACAGTGGAAGCTCGACCATAACAAGCTGCCGATTTTCGATCCTGGTAAAACAAATCGCCCCAATTATGTTCTTTGACATACAGGTAGCTGGCCACACAGAGCTTATCGTTCCCTCTCTGTGAAGGAACAACTTCACATACCTCAGGCACAGCTGTGGCCATTGTAAGTTACCAATCAGACTCACTGACTGAGATGACTTTTTGACTAGAACCTAATTAACAAGCAACACAAACTTGGACTGTAATTGACAATGTAATTACCTATGCCTGTTGGCAGTACATTGTAATTACATCAGGGTCATAGGTTAACTCTGTCTCACTGTCAGACCACATTTTACAGGAGGTGTGGTCAAAAGCAGACAGGGACTATAAGAGCCGGAAAGTAAGTAATAGGAACTGTAAACTGTAAACAACAAATAATGCTGCGAGCCGCATTTTACATGAGGTCTGGTCAAAAGCAGGTAGGGGGTACTGGAGTTGGAAATTAAGTAATAAGAAATGTAAACAATAAATAATACTCTGAGCCGCTTTGTACAGGAGGTCTGTTCATAAGTTCATGTCAGGATTTTGAGATTCGGTATTAATGACCCAATGGGAAGCCACAAATCGGGCAATCGGTGATGGGCTATACATTGTCAGCCGACTGCGAGTCGGAAAATTGTACAAAACCCAGTTTCAATGTATGCACCCAACTTTGCCATTTTAACATATTTTGACCCCAAATTGTCAACATAGCCTTCTTATGACCCCACCTCATGCACAAGGGTGGTGAAAATTTTCAAACCCTGCCAAAAGGTGATTTCACCAAGCAACTGTGAAATCGCCTTTTGGGCTTGATTTGCATAATTCCACCCATTGGTCATGAGATGGGGTCCCAAAGATCCCATGTTGAAAATGTGGTGTCAAAATATGCAAAAATGACAACGTTATGCACCAAAGTTCAAAGCCCCATTGAAATACATTTAACCACACTTACAGTACCTTAGTTTCTCATATTGCAATTGGTGATTCCAGCAGAAGACGTATCATCGACTGGAGAGTGGATCTTCACCCTGTGACCTATTCAGGTGAGTGATGGTGTGTGGGGGTGTATGGAGGTCTGGGGTTGTGGGTGCTGAGTGGCAGGAGTGGGTTGGGGGGGTATATGAGTGAGGAACTGTTTTCTTTTTTGCAGGTTTAAAAAAAAAAACAGAGGGACAATTTTCTTTATTTCAGACTGGGATTGTGATCGAAGGGTGGAGAGTGCCACTAGACAGCAGGGAAATAAAAAAAAAATTACAGGGCTGGCTATTGGGGAGGGATGTCATTAGACATCAGGAAAAGACAAAAACATTATGGGGATGGCGATCAGAGGGTGGGAGGTGCCACTAGACACCAGGGAAAGAAAAATATATTATAGGGGTCATGATGGGAGGGTTGGGGTGCCACTAGACATGAGGGAAAGGCAAAAAACATTACAGAATTGTGATGGGAGGGTGAGGGGTGCCCCTAGACACCAGGAAAATAGAAAGATATTACAGGGACGGCAATCATAGGGTGGGGGGTACCACTAGACACTAGGGAGTCAGAAACATAAATTCCCATCTTATCCTATTGGACCTTGCAATTTTTTATGTTCCTGCTTTCTTATATAACCCCTACATATTTTGGGGAGTATTATCTGTTATCCTTGCACTACTCATGAAGACCTTTGGTTTGATATACACATTGTCTCTGAAATTGAAATATTGAGGGATTTATGGCTTGTTGATGTGGAAATGTGTGAGAAATACTAAGACCAAAATCTTCTTCTGTATGAAATGATCCTTTTTTGTTAAGAATCAATAAAAGCATATGAAAAAGGATCCCTTCAAATGGAAAAGAATCAGAAAAAAACTAAGTTAAAACTCTTTTTTCATTTGAAGGGATCCTTGCTCATATGAAATAAAAAAACCTACAAAAAAGGATCCCTACATATGAAAAAAGAACCGGAAAAAAAAAATTAAGTCCAAAATCTTTCTACGTATGAAGGGATCCTTTTTCGTATAGCCAAATTCCTTTTTCATTTGTCCATTTGAAAAAAGTGGAAGCGAGTCACCAAAAAGGATGCAAAGACAAAAAAAAAAAAAACACATTTGGAGGTCATTTTAACAACACTGAAGTGCAGAATCTACCTAACGGAGTCCAGATGGGCAAGATACGTCTGTTGGTGTCTCTCTGGAGGATGTAATTTTTGTAGGTTTTGAAAAATATTTTTTGGAAAAACTGAAACAAGATGAAGGCCAAGTGAAAAAGGATTTTTTTCATAAGAAACAGAATTAGCCCATACAAAAAAGAATTCTTTTTCATATGGCCAAATTCTTGTTTGTTTCAAACATTTATCCTCAAGTGCCTACTGAGCATGCTCAGAACTGACATTTAAAAGTTTAATAACTCTGGAACAAATTATTACTTTTTCACCAAACCAATGAAAGACACTACTGTGAGACAGGCACTTTCTACCCTGAAAAATTTCAGACCAAAATTCCAAACCATCTGGGTGCTATGGGCTAAAAAAAAAAACAGCAAAAGAAACTGATTTTTTCACTTTTTTCGCCAACTGGATCTCGGAATCCATATGTCAGGTCAGAATGAAACTTGGCATATCAAGAGGCCTTGGGTTTCCAACAGTGAATGCAAAAGTTAGTGCAAATCCATTGAATGGTTTCAAAGTTATTAAAGTGCAAAAATTGGGGTTTAACATTAAACACCCATATATCTACATACATACATATATATATATATATATATATATATATATATATATATATATATATATATATATATATATATATATATATATATTATGCAATAGACGTGGACATAATCCTATGTGATAAATCTGAGCTACTATAAGATAAATTCAGAATTTTACATTTATACACATAGTAGATGCATCATCATAGATTTATATACATAGTAGATATGTTACAATCACTCCAGAACTCGTTTAGAATGTTCAGCTTCAGTACCAGTACTAACTATATTCAAATACAAATAACTTTAGAATGAAAAAAGATAGCATAGTGCTGTGAGCATGAAAGTTGTGCAGCACAAAATTATCTACAAAATGAGTGGTATTTCATTTATAGATACCTTGTAGATTTTTTTTATAATTGGCAAAAAAGAGCAGAAAATGCAATTTTTTGTTCACTTTTTTGACAAAACATATGCAAAAAAAGATAAACAATCAAAAGCAAATGTCCCTGCACTGACAGAAAGCATCCCCATTGCATAAATGAAATATACAATGGTGAGCTGTCAGATAAATTATTTATCTACACTCATGCTGTTTGACCTCGGATATATTAGCATTTTTTACCACTGGGGCTTTATCAATACTGCATTTGGAAAGTATTTCATTATTTATGTGGTCTTACTGCACCCCCATATCATAAAGTAATCTGCAGCATCACTGAACCTCCCCATGACTGGCATCACTGAAGGGAATTAGCTGCTGGAGATTCAACTGCCTCCTCTGTGTCCTACAGCAATCTAATGCTGTGACACATCAGTCATTGGTTGCATGCTCCTCCTAAGTCTAATTACTGTCCAGTCCAAGCACAGTTAATAATACTTTGTCCTAATATGTTGTTTATTTAATTTTACTTTCTTCGCCAGGACAGCTTTATGTAGGGGTTGAACTTAACTATCAAGAGGGTCCTGGTGTGGCACAGCAGCAGCAGTAACTAAGTACTTAGCTGCTGGAGGAGAGCAAAACTGGTGGCAATCTATGACTGCTGATCCCCATCAATGGCATCACTCACACATGCAGTGGTGTCCAGGATGCCACTGTAGATTTTGTTAACAGTATTTACAAGTTTGTCCAGGAAGGCATGTTGGGCTGGATCCAGCTTGTTTCCAAGTAAATCTTGGGGGGGAAGAAGGAAAGGAAAACTGGAGCAAGGGGAGTGGTACCAATATAGTAGTAGCAATTTATTTATTTCTTAGACACCCAATCCCACAGGTTCTGGGCACCTTACATAACAAAAAATACAATTAATAATTAATGTAGACATGTACTGTACACAAAATTAAAGTAATGAAAAGGTATATAATGTACATAGAGGAGACTTTCCCTTTAATTTTGGGTCCAAGCCAACTCAAGGTGGAATGCTTAGAAATAGCTTGACCTTACGAGAACTCTGCATAGGTCACAAACTGGTATTCCCCTAATGGCTTCTAATCTCCTGACACCAAACTATACAGCACTGTCTGACCTCTGCTAGTGTACAGTTGGCCAAAGAAAATAGGCAACTTTAAGGACTGGACGATAAGAAAGCTCTGCACTCATGGTGGAATCTTCCATAGATCAGCACACTCGGAGAAGGTCAGGTGAAATATTTTGTTCCAGCACCATAGAAGAATTAAGCTATAATGCACAACAGGGTGTGGGTTGTGCTGGGATAACCTCATGCCTGGAGTGGTTGGGCCTGAGACTGCAGGCCGAGGTTGCATCCAACACCCCAGAAGTGAGGTTATCCCAGCACAACCCACACCCTGGAGTGCATTATTGCTATTATACAATGGCTCCTTTGTTGAAAAAGACAGAAAAAAAATGGCAAAAATATGTTTAAAATACTTTTTTTCTGTCTTTTTCTTAGGGCAAGGTTACATTATGAAAAATGAGTCCATAGTTTTTCTTTAGTCCGGCAGATGGCGCTTTTGTTACATACTTGCCCCAATCTTGTTTTATGTCTGGCTGTGTTTGTGGATGTCTTAGCCCCCCTTCCCCAACAACCACCATTTCATGTTTTGCTGTTTTGTCATGTACGTTTTTCAAATTCCTCAGTTTATTTTTATTTGGTTACTGTGCCAAGGTTTCTGGTTTTAAGTTGGCTTTAGATTATGAGCAAGAGGTATATGAAGGGGAGAGCATATGGTTAGCTTTTGAAATGACCACTCACTCACACTTATTGCTCCAGTCTTAAATTTAAGGGCAAGTCTTTCAGTTTTTTTTAGTGGGGCCATGGAATGCTGTAGTGGGATTATGGTGAACTGGTGAGGTCATGTGGCTAGACATGCTGACTGTGGAAGTGAGCAACAGTGGAGCAGCTTTGATTTTCTGTTTTGCCAAGAGACAGAAAAATCAAACCTGTTCTGCTCTTGCTCACCTTCCGTTTAGAATCATGTCAGGTTTTTTTTAAATTGAAAGATTTGTGACCATGAGGAGAAACCTGAATGAGAAGAGATGTGCAGGCAGCACCTTTCACATGATGGGCACTTGGTTTCCACTCTGCTTTCTGCCTTTCAGTGAACCTGGTCCATGCGGTGGGGGAAAAAAAGCCAACTGTAGAAGCTGCAGTGCTGTGAGGGTTTCTCTAAAAAAAGAAAAGGGATGAGGGACAAAATGTCTGTGACAGTGTGTGTGTGTGGTGTTTACTTGGTTGAAGTCCTTTACAGCAGTGACCGGAGCAGTGGTAACTTTTGGAGGGGAGCATGATTTCATACTGGGTCATGTGGTCATGTGTGTTACTGGTCTTCATACGGTGAGGTTATATTCAGATAAATGAAAATTATGTACCTACCATAATTCTTGATCTTCCTGTGTATCTTCACCATTCATCACTGGTGGGTGATTGGCTGGAGATGAGCACCCCACAGGAGCTTTTTTTTTTTGCTTGGGGGAGGAGCTGGCACCACCAGTGCTGCCCACGAGGCCAATGCACTGCGTGGCGCTGGCGGGTTGGCCAGAAATGGCCATTGGCTCTTCCTCCACCTCAGTTCTGCTCGCCGGAGAGACAGGAGAAAAAGAGGGATAGAGAAGAAAACGAGAGTGGGGTAAGGGAGCCTGAGGGACATCACAAGGAAAAGGATATAAAACTGAAAAAGGAGTAGGCTGACCAGAGGACAGAGGAGGAGAAGAATCGGGAAGGGTATGGGACAAAAGGCCCTCAGTGTCTGGATGGCCAATATAGACAGGAAAGGAAAGGAAAGGAAAGGAAAGGAAAGGAAAGGGGTATCCAGTGAACAAGGTGACCGCAATTGAGCGCTTACAAAAATGTGACTCAGTTACAGTGCCTGTGTTCAGGGCTACCTGGCAGGGTAGTGACCGGATACCTGGGTGGGTGAGGTTGGGCGACGGGAAGCTTACGCACATGTACGTGCGTGCGTCGCGAGGAGGAAGAGGAGGTATGTGGGAGGGAGTGTGGCAGGAATCTGCTGAGCTGGTCAGCTAGCATGGTGGGGAGGGTGGTCGGTTGGGGTGTGCAGGGGGCAGGGTGCAGGGTTCAGGTCCGGAGCAGTGTGTTGTTTTTTTTCCCAGCAGGTGGTTTGTAATTTTTTTAAGAATTTAACCCCCTCAACATGCACCCCCCTGGGGTTGAGAATCCTTAAGAAAGGGGGTGCAGTGGGCACAGCCCCCACATACATTACAAATTGGTCACCGCCTTGCAGTTCACCGCAAGTGTACATCACCGTAATTCATTTTCAGTGATGTACACTCGCCCAAATGGCGATCGCTATTCCGCAATCGCCGTTATGACATAGAACCAAGGAAAACAGAAGAGAGAGAGAGAGAGAAAAAAAGGGGGGGAGGAAAGGGGGGACCAACATCCACACATTAAGCAACTCAGATCTTGTGACCAGAAAGTATCTACAGGGAAGGCAGACAGCCTCCCACAGGCAGCTGTTACCGAGGCTGAATCACGGTTTACTGATATCCCCTTAGGGATAAGAAGTATGGAGAAGGTCCCTCCCTTCCCCATCCAACTATTGAGGGTGAAGACCATCCTTGGAGAGGATTCCCCACTCCCCCCCCCGGTTACCATTTTCCAAAGGAAGAACCCACAGGGTTCGGGGGGGATTAGTGAAGATCCCAATTATTAATAGCCCCCTTCCTCCTGGAAGGGGAAGAAGACAGGGAAGTGGAGAAGAAACATTATAAAGAAGGGAGATGAGGGGAGTTCCCATCAGCCCCAGCCCCCTCATCCCGGGGTACCTAAAGAGTCACCATAGCCCGACAGGGCTGACCAACCCCGGAGATCGTACCCAGGACAAGGGAGAGGGGCCCACCAGAAGTCTCCCACTGGATCTTGGCTGGAAAGCCCTACTTGCCCTCCTCCCAAGAGTCCCTCTTGCCACCTCCTAGGACAAGGAGGGGCACTAAGGAATAGAGGAACCCAACTGGATCCCCAAGGAGGAGGGCGAGCAGGGAGAAGGCATCACCCAGGGACTAAGGTCTTGTGAGGGGAAGGTGGGTGGGATTCAGTGATGAATGGTGAAGATACGCATGAAGATTAAGAATTATGGTAGGTACATAATTTTCATATCTTCCCTGTGTCAGTCTTCACCATTCATCACTGATGGGTGAGTACCGAGCCCCCCAAAGGGGGCCCAGTATTTCCCTGAGAGATTAGCATCCCTCAGCCCCCATGGGGGAAAACACAGGGGGAGGAGACCCTCCATCAGCCAGTTAGGCCTTGGACTTGTCATGGTGAGGCGGGGTCTCTCGTTCCCTGGGAGAAGGAAGGCGCCCCTGCAGTTCCCATCTCACCCTAAGGGAGAAAAAATGGGTCCCCCAGAATGAGGAGGCCATCACCCTGTGCCGGGCCCAGGGTGACAACCATGAAAGGCGAAGCCATGACATCTTTCTAATGCAGATCACGGTCCCTGCAAGCCGTGAAGTGACTTAATTGGCATTGCAAGATGCCCCTGACTGGTGCCTTGCCAGCTCCAGGCCTATTGCAGAGAGGGCTATTGCCTGCCAGGTAGCCTCTGAATCAGGCAGTGATGCCAGTGCCTGGCCCAGCGTTGCCCACAGATGCCTATTATAGGCAGCGTAGTGCATCTGATGTGAAGCGATACATAGCATAATCCATGCAGAGGAGAACACTCTCCATCCCAGATGATCAAACTCCGCAGAGTCAGGATCCGGGGGATGGTCGCAGACCAGACGTCTATGTCTGGTAGGGGTGTCCAGTCACGTCAATCCCATAGTGGGATGAGGCAGAGTGTCTGGAGACCGCTGGGGTGCTCAGTATCGATGCTGACACTCCCCAGGGGCTGCAACTATGACAGATAGAAGCTGCCAGGCACTGTACAATGCCTCCTGGAAGGGGATCGGCCAGGAGGGGACCACCAAGTGGTGCACCCCGTACTCGCCTAAAAAGGCTTGCGTTGTAAGCTTGGTATTGCAATGGGCTATAAAGGAGATATGCAGGTCCCTGACCAGCCTCGCCAGGAAGCGCTGATACTGAGCTTGATCAGCATCAAAGGACAGGTAGACAGAGGGCTCCTCTTCCTCAAGGGAGGAAGATGAGGAGGCCGAGGAACCTGAAGAGTCAGACTCTGACTGCAGAGGAGGAACCAGTCGAAAGACCTGTTCGTCCATTGCCCTAACATACTGTGGGAAGTCCGCAACCTGGGATCAGAACTGTTCCCAGGTCAAAGGTCCCAAAGGACCAACATGGCCTGGGAGAAGGGGGATGCAGGGCAAGCTAAATTTTGAGACTGACTGAGACACAGAGGCACAGGAGAGCTGGCCACCATATGTGGCATGCCTCCACCAGGGCTAGAAGACCTATCAGGTGATCCTGGAAGAACAGGGAATCTGTAGGTCTGCTCTGTCACCATCCTGTGGAGCAAAGAAAAATGGTCAGGACTGAGCCCTGTAGGGGATGCTTCCCTATGAGGGGACCAGGGCCACATGAATCCAGAAGGGCAGTCCCTAGCCCCATCCAACAAGGATTCCCTCAAAAGAGATGAGGCAGAGAACTTGGGTTCAGCACTGCGACTCCTCCTCAAACCCTGGAGAGCTACAGAGGAGTGCCACAGCCCCTCACCCCATCCCCTCAACCCCACTGATTCTGAGGAAGACCTCTTCCTCAGACCCTGTGCCAAAAGACCCCCCAACTCCACAGGATCCCCGAGCAGAGTCGCTGTGGAGTGGGATCCAGTCCTAGTCTTAAGGGGGGCAGCAGCTGACCCCTCCCCAAAGCCCAGACCACCACACCCATAGCAACAGGGCCACTGATCCACACCACTACCCCTGGCACCACCATCGGCTCGGAGGTCGGTGCCGGCCGCAATCACCGGAGCCGCGGTGGGGCACCTGGGGAGGTGCAAGGGTCCTCGGCCCCAGAGAGTCAGGTTGCCAGTCTGGGTCAGCCTCCCGATCAGTTGGCTCCGGAGAGGAGGAGATCCAGAGCAGCTCCAGACTGGTGACCCCAGGGGCTTTCCCACCTACGCACCGCAGTCCAGCCCAGCACCCCTCACAGCGTCACCCTGATCACCTGATCTGCGAATGGCTCTGAGATCTGGAGTGGCACCGGCGGGTGGCACCAAGGAACACCCCGTGCCGCATCTAGCAACCATGGGCCCTGACAACAGGGCAACCTGCACCTCCAAGGAGATGACTGCCAGGGTGGTGCTCCTGGCCCGGCCCCGCGTTGGGCCTGACCTGTTCTACAACACCACGGTAGAGACCTCCTCCATGGCAAGGCTAGAAGAGGAGGAAGCCCCCTCCTCACCGGACTGTGTAGGACTGGGAGAGGACCTGGAGGAAAGGCGAAGAGTCCTACACTTGGACCGACAAGAGTGACAACACCCCCCTGAAAGTCTGCGGTGCCCTGCCGACCTTCAACGCATGGTACGTAAGAATGTGGCAGTCCATCAAGAAGCAGACGTCGCAGTGATCCATGTCATGCTGGGGTCCAAGGCCAGAAAGTTAGACATCATGCCGGTCTGTAAAAAAAATTTGCCGGCCACAGGGACACTGATGCATAGCAGGCCGGCCCATTTTCAACGAACACTTCTTGTCCCCCGAACCTGGCATGATGCAGTTGTAACTAAAACTTTAAACAGAAAAAGACTCGACACCGTTAAAAGAGAAGAAAAGGAATGGTCTCACCGGGTATCTTCAGTAATGCCACCAGGTGGATGGCAGAACCAAGGCAGATTATTCAAGGCGGTGTCAACAGCGGCTCCAAGGCCTTGAACAACAGCTCCGCGGTGTGACTCCAAGGCATCAAAAATGACTCCACTGACTAGGCTGCAATGGTATAACACAAAATTACTTCAGCTGCAGGTGAGGTGCTGTCTCGACGGTGGGAGAAGCAGAACTGAGGTGGAGGAGGAGCCAATGGCTGTTTCTGGCCAACCTGCGAGTGCCAAGCAGTGTGTCAGCCTCATGGGCAGTGCCAGTGGCACCAGCTCTTCCCCCAAGAAAAAAAAAGCTTCCACAGGGTGCTCATCTCCGGCCAGTCACCCACCAGTGATGAATGGTGAAGATTGACACAGGGAAGATCCTCACCATCCCAGGCACACACTGACCAATCAGAGCCAAGAAAATGTTCTTGCCATTGTATAATTAAGCAATAATGCATGACAGGGTGTGGTATATCATGGGATATCATCACATCTGGGGTAGTTGGGCATGAGGCTGCAGGCCAAGCGTGTCCAACACCACAGAAGTGACGATATCCCACAATATACCACACCCTGGAGTGCATTATTGCTATTATGAACTGGCTTAAACATTTTATCAGTAAAAAAATAAAAAAAAAACTTTAAAAACCTTTTGAAGATGACTTTTTTGGGGGTGCTGGAGGAGTACCTTTTGAGAAAATAGTTCCTGGAGGGCTCTGGGCAGCAGGTGGCGCTGCTGTAATTGGAGTTCCTGGAGTTGGTGCAGCTGTGAACTCCAATCTCACTCTACCTGCACTGCATAGTGTGATCAGGAGCGAGTTGTGTTAATATTTTGATCTGTTTGTTTTGGGGATGAGAAAATTGCAACCAGGAGCCTGAGAAGTGTAGGATTTATGTGTTTACTTGTCACTGGAGCCACTAGAAGGGGTAGAAGTTGCACTGTGTGAAAGGGAGATGACTGAGTAGGAGAACACTTCCGGTCTTCAGACTACATATGTAAGTTAGTCAGTCTCACTATTTAGCTTGCCCTGACAGCTGATAAATACAGGGAAGTGTTAGGTGACGATTTAAAAATAGATGTGACAAAGTAATCTTTGTAAGTGCTACTGCATGTAGTAATGGCTGTCCAAGCATACGCCTCTGAAGAGAGAGAGATGGAGACGGTAAAGCCGCACGCAGCAGCGCTTCGTTTAAAAGAAAATAACTGATTGGGTCGTGGCAGTCTGACTAAGGATGAGAAAAAATACATCGCTTGGTACCAGCAGGGTCGTTTGTGGCAAGTCAAAGAAATGGCAAGCGGATACGTTTTTCTGTTTTGAACAGGTGTTTGACCCTTGTTCCTCCCTGCAACTTGAGTTCTGCTGCCTTGTGTGATCGCGCTTGAAGGAATTTCTTTTCAGAGAGGAGGCTAGTGGCCAGAGGTTTTTTGAAGTTGTGAGTATGCAGTCCAATATCATCATGGCTTCAAAGACCTCTCGACCAATCAGTTTCCTCCATTTTTGGGATCCAGTTCATAATTAAGCAATAAGGCAGGACAGGGTGTGGTATATCATGGGATATCATCATGCCTCGGGTGGTTGGGCATGAGGCCACAGGCCGAGTGCGTCCAACCACCCGAGAAGTGATGATATCCCATGATATACCACACCCTGGAGTGACTTATTATGAACTGAGTTTCAAGTTTTATAAATAAAAAAATAAAAGAAACAGGTTTTAAAATGTTTTATGAATGAGTTTTTGGTGGTGTAGGAGTACATTTTGGAAAAATAGTTCTCAGACAGTAGAGAGCAAGGAGGCTGGTGTCGCTGGAACTTTTTTGAAGCCATGATGATGTAGCTCGATATCACCACGGCTTCCAAGAGCTCTGGGCCAATCAGATTCCTCTATTTACGATCCTCAGTTCATAATATGGGCTAGAGCCCTCTGCCCCAGCACTTCAACCCACACAGGGCCTTCATCGGGGGGCTGAGACTGGGTCATGAGAGACTCAGAAACCATAGGGGGAAAACTCAGGACTGGTGTGTGGCACGACCATACCTAGTCTCAAGCATTCATCACCAAGATATAGGGGAAAAGCAACAAATTAACACAGCAGTACTAGTTAGCAAGCAAAACATTTTTATTGCACCTTTTATGAGGTATTTATTCTCACTGTCCCTGGCAGCCCAGCCCACTATCTGCTTCAGCTCTTGACCTACCAACACCTCAAAGCATCTGCAACCCTTCTTCAGCTGCTGCCCTCATTTGTCGCAAGCCTCCACTATTGTAGCAGACCTTACACTCTCCATAGGATCCAACATGGAGGGGTAGGCCCTCCCTGCACCCCATCTGAAGTGCTGACTTTGCTCAGGCTGGCATTTCTGGTGGAAGAGGGGGGTGATGTTATGTTATCACCCACAGTGCTCATGCTGCTGTTCCACCTCCCCCCCATACATCAGTGGGAGCAGTGCCTTCTCCTTGGAATCAAAGTGTGCTGCAGACTCCTCCAGCCCAGGGTATGAGTGTCTGGATTTGGACATGAGCTCAGGTCAGGGCCAAATCCCTGCCTCCCTGGAGATGCCAGCTACCAGCCAGTTGTTCTGGTATGGGTATACACTGATGCCCCTGCTCCAAAGGAAAGCTACCAGCACAGCCAAGCATTTGGTGAAGACCCTTTGTTCAGACAACAGGCCAAAAAGCATGATCTTGCCCTGGTAGAGCACTTCTTCCACCCAGAACCTGAGGTAACAGCAGTGGGCTGGACAGATTGATGTGGAAGAACATGTCCTGGAGGTCCAGAGAACAGAACCACATCCCTTGCTGTAGAGATGGTATGATCTGTTTCAGCGTGACCATATGGAATTTCCACTTCCGCTCAAACTTGTTTAGGTCATGCAAATGCAGTATAGGGCACAAACCCCATCCACTTCAGCAAGAGAAAATATCTGGACACATAGCTCTGTGCTGCCATGATGTCTGAGACCTGTTCTATTACCTCACATTCCAGGAGTTGAGCAATGCCTGCCCTGAGTGTCGACAGCATGTCCTCTAGAACCCTGGACTCCCAAGGAGCTCGGGGTCGGTGTGGCGGGAAAGCATCGAAGTCCAGAGGTGATCATTTGCCCACCATGTCTAACACCCACTTGTCCAAAGTAATGGTGGACCATTGTAGAAAGAAGTGAAGCAGCCAACCCCGACCCAGAGCTAGGTCAGGGACTGGGCCGGAAGGAGAATGGTACTCTGCAACTTGTCACTTAGCAGCCATGGAAGGGGCTCCAGCAGGCTGGCCCACGGAACATTCGCTTCAGATGTCAGTGCCAAAACTGCCTTGCTGGGGTTGCTGGTGAGTCTGCTGAGACTGGTACTCCTGAGGCCTAAAGGGCTTCTTTTTGGCTATGGCCACCTTGGGGTCCTGCTGGGATGAAGCCACAGAGTCAAGGGTGGCATAGGACTTCTCCATGCAGGTGAGATGTCCTTCCACCCCAGGGCTGAAGAAATTGGTGCCCCAAAAAAGGGACATCAGCCTATTTGTGTTAAGTGTCTGGTGTAACAGTGGGAAGCCTCAGTAAGGCCCTTCAGCTCATGAACACAACCATAGACATGGAGCAAGCACAGGAGTTGCCCTTTCCAAGTCCATCTGGAGTTGGTGATTACTCAGCATGCTGCCATGGTCTCTGATCATCTGAGCAATGACATGCTTGTCAGCTGGCAGCATAAGGAGGAAGTTCCAGACTGGTCTGAACAGGAAATGGCCAATTTTAGCCATCACGATGGCATAACTGTCCTGCCTGAGACCCAGTGAGGAGGCCACATAGAAGTTTTTGGCCACATGATCCAAAATCTGTGATTCTTTGTCAGGTGGCTTGTCCACATCTCCCTGGTCTTTTGACTTTTGAAAGGCCAAGTCAGACACCAGGCTCTCCACAGAGGAGTTATCCAAGAGCTCTGAAAGGCTGCCTGTAAGGATCATGTACTTGTGGACCATCTAGGTAGGGGTGCCGCGCAAAATGCTGGGTGAGGCCATAGCTCCAGAGTCAGCCCCAAAATCCTTAGCCATAGGGAAGGTGACCCTGGAGAATCATCCCTGTCCATTGTCAGTGAACAGATATTTAGCCTGCCTATAAACCAATTCCAAGGGGACTTCCAAGGATTCAAATATCAGCTGGGGCAGCGCTTTAAAGAAAGCCACGCCCAGCTGAAAGGCTCAACCATCTGAAGAGTCGAACAGCTGGGCCCTGTTCAGGCTATTGAGGACTCATCCTCCAATTCCAAGTGATCCTCAAATACTGCCCTAGTCCATCTTTTCAGGGATGCAAACCCCCTTAGAGCCCTGGGTGACTGCAATAGACAACCACCAAGGCAGGCAGGTACCTGGCTGGGACCCCTTCATGGATGCCCTGTTCCATGGCTGTGAAGGAGGAAGCTCTACCACCACTGAGGAGAAGCAGATGCAGCCAACTGCTGGGTCAGCAATGGGTGAACAGCCACCAAGGTGGACCAAGAGACTGTCAGTCCAGGAGCAGTGCCCTGCCCCCACTGCAAGAGACCACTGCTGCCAAAGCAGGTCCCCATACTAAAGATGAGGATGCCATTGACATTGATCCACCCCAGAGAACATTGAGTTTGATGCCAAGGGATCAGGACAGTGCATTGACCATCAACCCAAGGGTCAAATGGATTGTGCTCACTGGAAGGTCTGTGTAGATCCCATGCTTTGGCAGCAAAACCACAATGGGCTTTGGAGTAATGCTCCAAGGCACGACCACCAGGGTAGGCGCCTCCTGAGGTGGCTTGGTCAGGGCTGCTGTCCAACCCGGGGTCCTCCTGCATGAGGAACTGGGGTCTGCAAGATGGATGACTCCTCATTGACATCTTCCAACAATCGGTTCGAGAAAAATCTTGACCAGCTGCTTGACCAGAGTCAAGATCAAAGGAGCAGGGTTACCACGGGAACCTTGACCTGCCCACTGAATGGTTGAAGCTCAACCAAGGTCAGGCAGTTGTGGGGAATCAAGGGAATGGGAAGAGCATGATTGTTCCTGATTCCACAATCGAATGTGATGCCACTCTTGTGTCATTTGGGGTAGTGTGGAGTCTCCTCATAGGTCTGGAAGGCCATGTACATATCACAGAAATCATCCATGAAAGGCCCTCTGATACTGGGCCCAGTCAAAACCAATGCCAAGACCAAGGATGAGTCCACCCTGGCCACCGCCACCTCCTATTCCTACTCCGAGGCCACAAGTTGGGCCACCAAGGGCAGTTTGGCGCAGTGGTTTAAGGCTCTGAGCTGCAAACCTGGAGACCTGGGTTTGAATCCCACAGCCCCCACTTGCATACTGCGTGACCCTGGGCAAGTCACTTATCTTCCTTGTGCTCCCAGGTAGCACCTGTAAACAAGCTTTCAGCTTAGTGTGTCTCTCCTGGTAAAAAAAAAAAGAAAAATGTTTATGGTTCCAGGGGCTACCATTCCTCCAATGACAAGAGGTACATGGCCAAGCAACAAGGACACTACCTCACATCATGAGTCTCACCAAGGCAATACAAGCACATGTCCTGCATGTCTGTAAGTGACACTTTCTGGCCAAAATGCTTGCAGCATTTGAAGCCAGGTTTTTTCCTTTCCATCACAGAGATCATTGACAAAACTTGAACTGGAAGATGAAAGTAGCTTTATCAGCCGAAAAATATTTTGTAAAGTCCAAGTACGCCAAAATTATCAGCGCTTGAAACTAGAATCCTCTATATATGTAGCGCTGTGTAAAATCTGGCATCAAGGGGTGGAACCAGAGGATAGCACCAAGTGGGTAGTGGGAGGAACTAAACTTGAAGACATCCAGTGACTCAGCTGTCTCCAGCTAACTGCCAGAGTGTGGATAGATAACTGTATCTAGGTTGGTAGAAGAAATGCTTCAGGTATTATGACTGACCGCTTTTAACATTTTTTAAATTTCAGTTGTTTTCCCCAGGACTTAGAGCACGGCTTAGTAACCTACTGAAGAAGTCTGTACAGAAAGGATTTTTATTGACTCCAACTGACCTCAGTACACTGATAAGTAGATAATAGGTGTAGTTATGCCAATGTGCCACTAGATGGAAGTCTGTGCTATGTAAAAGCTGTGAGTAAAGCAAAAAAAAGTAAATGTTTAGACCCAAACAGTGTGCAGGACTGCTATCATTACATGCTACCAGGAGTTAGAATCTGTTGCCATCCAGAGAGAAAATGTATTTATTTATTTATTTATTTGCTTTTGGTAACCGGGTAAGTGCACTAGGCATAGCAATGCCTGTTTTCAGGCACGACCTGGGAGGATACAGGGTTAAAGAGATAACAAAACAGTTTGTGCAGAACAACGAGTGGAAAAACAATGGCTACAGGCCGGTACAGTTTCAAACAAGTGTGCAGTACATACAAGTCAACTACAGATAACAAAAAGTAAAACATAACAGTAAAACAGGATATCAAGAGCAGGTTCACCCATCTTAGGGATACAGACTGGGAGAGATAGCTTAGCTAGGCACAGATGTGAGGTCCAACTAGGAGAATGAGTTTGAAACACAAATAGACGATCAGCTTTAATTGAAACCAGGGGACTAGAGGTCCAGGATGGTAGTGGAAGGACAGCTCAGAGGGAGAGAACCAGATGGAGAAACAAGGGGTGAGTGCTTTTCTTTTGTTCAGGGGAAGGAAGAGCAAGGGAAAAAGAGGGACATAAGAGAGAGAGAGAGAGAGAAGAGGGAGGGTGGGTGGGTGAGAGAGTAGAAGTGGTGATGGGAGGCAGGGGTAAGGTAGAAAAGGAGAGGTGGGAAGAGAAAGCAGAGAAAAATGTGGAGGTGAGGCAGCCAGGGGGAGGAGGATAGGGGTTCTACGGAGGTTGGAAGCAGGTACAGGGGGTAGAACCAAGTAGATGTTCGCGGTGCATCCTCTTGAAAATGGCATGGGTTGGAGCAAGACAAATTGCTTGTGGAAGAGAGTTCCAGTAGTTTGGTGCAGTATGTAAGAAAGCCCGTGTACCCATTGCATCTGCGGATGTGGAGAGGTGCTTGGTCAGAGGATCGAAGCTCACAGGAGACAGTTTGTGCATTCAACATAGAGGCTAGGGACTGGGGAAGACAAGATCTGGTAATGCTGTCAGTGAGAGATCCGAGTGACTGGAGCCGATTGGCAGAGGGGGAGAGCCATTTTAGGTCGGCATAGAGCTGGCAGTGGTGCTTGTAGCGAGGGGATGCAGAGGCATATCTGCAGATACTATTATAGGTGGTGTTCCACTTATGAAGAGAGGTTTTTGATGCCCCAAGGTAGGTGACTGAGCCATAGGATAGTGCCGGAAGAAGAATGCCCTGTGCAATAGCGAGCCTGGCTGATGGGGTAAGGGCATAACTAGTTCGGTAGGCACCACCGAGTTTAGCGTCTATGGCTTTGCAGGTAGTATTGATGTGCTGATCAAAAGCCAGAGATTCACCAAGCAGAATGCCCAGGTATTTGAAGGAGCTAGTGTTGACCAGTAGCGAGCCATCAGAGCAGGAGATTTTGAGGGGTTTTTGGTTTGTTCTGAGTCTGGCTGGGGAGCTGAAGAGCATTGCATGCGTCTTATCTACATTTAGAACAAGATCATTTTCATTGAGCCTGGACTGGAACTTGATAAAGTTTGAGGAGAGAGAGCAGTTTATGTCTGAGGTGTTCCTGGTACTGGAATAGAGAACAAGGTCATCCGCATATAGCAGAGATGAGCAGTCAGGTGAGAGAGTGGAGAGGTCATTTACAAAGACAGAAAAGTAGAGGGCCCAGAATAGATCCTTGAGAAACACCAGTATTAGTGGTAGAGAGATCGGACAGGACGGAGTTGTAATTTATGGCCAATCTTCTGTCTGACAGGTAGCTACCGAACCAGGCCACTGCCTCTGTGAGAAGCCAATGGACAAGAGTTTGTTGAGAAGAAGGGGGTGGTTCACCAGGTCGAATGCCTTAGGTTGATAAAGATCGTTCCAGTGGTGAGGTTTTTGTCCATTGCGGTATAGATATCGTTGTAAATTTTAGAAGAGCGGTGACAGTGCTGTGGCCTTTGCAGAAGCCATACTGGGAACTGGAGAGAAGATTGTGCTCTTGTAGAAAAGAGATGGTTTGAGTAACTTCTAGTTTTTCCAGTATTTTGCTAAGAACAGAGAGAATGGCTATGGGCCGGTAGTTGGCCATATTTGTGGGGTCTCCCTTTTTAAGTATGGGAGTGACTTTTGCTATTTTCCAGATGTCGGGGACAGAGCCGTGGCGTAGTGATAGGTTGAGAATTCTGGCTATGGGTGAGGCAATCACAGGGGCACCAAGTTTCAGGAACTTGGGCACAAGACCATAATGGGGTAGGCCTGCAGAGACAAGTATACAGGAGGAAAATCTACTATCTGGGATAACCCTGCAGAGACAGATTCATTTAGTGGTTTTAACTACTCCTTATCTGGGATAGACTTGCAGAGGCAGGAAAGAAGGTAGTTACCTACTCCCTATCAGAGATAGGCCTGTAGGTGGCAGATTAGAAGAGAAAATACACCACTTCCCAGCTGCAGAGAAATAGGAGCGAACAAGAGTTCAAGGCAGGGGAAAGGTGCACTGAGCTGGTAGGGGACTGTACTTAGTAAAACATGGAGACAGGTGGGGAGGGAAGGGTGGTGGGCTTCAAGGGCTATGGGGCTGCTGTGTTTTTCAGAACAATGTGGGGGGCAGGGGGTTGCTTAGTGTGTAGGAAGCTAGGTTTCCTGATGACCGAAGTAAGGCTGCTCAGGGCCAAACTGGGAGCACTAACAGATTGACAAGTGGGTGGGACTGGGCAGGGGACAATGGTGGGAGGTTGGGGGGAGGAAAAAGGGACTACAGTTGAACTGGGAAGGCAGGATGAGAGACAAGTAGACAGGGCTATGAAGGATGTAATGACAGGGAAGGATGATGAGGCAGGAGGGGTGAGGGAGAGAATACTGTGGGTCCCTCTACCACGAAGGGTGAGGTGGCACCAGGGGACAGATTGGAAAACAGCTAAGAGAGGGGAGGAAGGCTTAACAGGTGGTGCAGGGGGCAGGTCTACAAGTGGGGTAACAATTAGCAATTGGTCCCAGCAACTGATTGCGGAAAGAGATGGATAGGAACATAGAATTTGTCAGCAGAAAAGGACCAGTAGGCCCATCTACTCTGCCCTCTTTTCCCTGTCTATTTCTATACCTGAACCCTATTTACATACAAACATATGAACATACGAATGTGTCAGCAGAAACAGACCACCCAGTCTATCTAAGTCTGCTTAAGTGTGCAGCTAGCACCCCTAGTTTGCAGCTGCACCCCCCCTCTTTGTCATCCCACTGCCGCCCCCCACCTCCCCCACCCTCACTCTCCCCTGTTCCCTGTCCCATGCCCTTTTAAAGCTGTTCACAGATTTACATGATACCACCCATTCTGGTAGTGCGTTCCATTTTGCTACCACCCACTCTGTGAAATAGTGTCTCCTCATTTCCCTCCTAAATCTTCCCCCCTCTATTCTTAGCCCATGCCTACTGGTGTCCCTCCCCCTCCTTAGCTTAAAGACCCCATCTGCCCCATCCTTATTAATTCCCCTCAGATACCTGAATGTCTCTATCATGTTCCCCCTGACCCTTCTATCCTCCAGGGTGTACATATTCAGGTCTCCCAGCCTGCTCTCATAGTCTCTCCTCTCCATTCCACGTCATCTTCATTGCCCTCCTCTGCACCCTCTCCAGTAGCCTGATTTCACGCTTTGGGTATGGCCTCCAAAACTGCACACAATACTCCAAGTGTGGCCTTACCAGCGACCTGTAGAGGGGCAAGATCACCTCTCTTCACCTGGATGAAAACCCCCTTGCTATGCACCCTGGCATTTTGTTTGTTTTAGCAGCCACTCTCCTGCACTGGGCAATGTTGTTCATGCTCCCTGTTAGCATTACTCCTAGGTCCTTCTCCTCCTTAATGATTCCCAGCTTAACCCCCTCCCCCAGCCAGTATTCTCTCCTTGGGTTCTTCACCCCAAAGTGCATAACCTTACACTTCTTTACATTGAACCCCAGCTGCCACCTCTCTGACCACTCCTTCAGCTTGCTTAGGTCCTCCTGCAGCTGCTTCCATCCTTCCCCTCCATCCACCACTGCTCCCATTTTGGGGTCGTCTTTGAACAGACTTACCTTGCTCACCACCCTGTGTGCAATGTCTGATATGAAGAGCCCAAATAATACTGGTCTCAGCACAGAGCCCTGTGGCACCCCACTCGTCACCAGCTTCAGAGTTGAGAGCTCCCCTCCCACCACCACCCATTGCAGCCTCCCACTCAGCCAGCTTGTAATCCAGTTTGTCATTTTTGCCCCTACCCCTACACCAGTTAGCTTGCCCCCAAGCCACCCATGAGGCACCAAATCAAAGGCCTTGCTGAAGTCCAAGTAAAGAACATCCACCGCATGACCCTTATCCAGCTCACCTGTCACCCAGTCATAATATTGTATTAGATTGGTTTGACAAGACTTCCCCAAAACAAACCCATGCTGCCTCACATCCTGGAGGCTGTTGTCCTCCAGGTACAACACCAGCCTTTCCTTTAGTATTGTTTCCATGAGTTTGCACACTATGGAGGCGAGTCTTACCGGACAATAATTACCCGGGTCATCCCTTGGTTCGCTCTTGTGTAACAGCACTATATGTGCCATCCTCCAGTCCAATGGCACACATCCTGACTCCAGCGAGGTGCTGTACAGATCCGCCAGCGGCTCCACCAACACCTCAGCCAACTCTCTCAGCACCCTGGGTGGATACCATCTGGCCCTGGAGCCTTGTCTACCATCAGTGCCTTCAGTCCCTCTAGGACTCCACCTCCCTCAGTTCTTCCATCTGTCACCTCCTCTCCCCTGTCCCCACCCTCCCAGCTGATGGTGGTAGCGATCCCCCCTTTTCTTCCATGAACACTGAGCAAAAGTATTCATTCAGTGCTTCCGCCTGTTTCTCCCCCTTTTCTGTCCACTCCCCACCATTTTTTATCCTCACTATTGTCTCCTTGCACTTCCTTTTCTCCCTGATGTTTCTGAAAAAGTATTTCACCCCCTGTTAATTCCCTGCACTAATCTCAGCTCCCTCTGGGCCTTGGTTCTCTCACTTTTCTGATCACTTCCCTGGACCATCTTACATACTCCTTCCTGTCCCCTTCCTTCCTTCCCCATCCTCCTATACCTCTGGTGCGCCTCTCGTTTTGCCCTCACCACCTCCACTACCTCGCTTTTCAACCAGCATGGCTTCCTTGCTCTGCTCCTCTTACTCTGTGTCTTGGTGCAGGCTTCCATTGCCTCCGTAATCCCCCATTTAATAATATCCCATTTCTGCTCCATGTTCCACTCCTGCCTTATGCCCTCCAGTTTCCCTTTCATTACTTCTCGCATCCTCAAAAGAAAGGAGTCATCCAGTACAGCCCATGATCCTCAAAAGATTTTTTTTAATGAATAAATGTTCCATAGGGGAGGCTTGATTCCAGTATGTAGCTGACGCTCAACATACAAAAAAGCAATACTGGATAAAAAAGGCCCGCTCACCCAAAAAAAATACCAAAAAATCATGAATTTTCTGCTGAATAATTTATTCATATATCTTCCAGTTCAAAATCAACATTTCGGGATATACCCTTCATCAGGAAACTGGTCAAATTCTAAAGGATAATAACACAAGAATAATATACATTAATCTTTTTTACTTAAATTAACTTCTCCATATAAATTCAAAAAATTCTCATAAATAAATACTGATTAAATGTGTGAAAGTGTCCTTACATTTCAAAATATGACTTCATACATCTCTATCTTCTTATGCATAAAACATTAGGTATTAGGTTTGACTCCCCCTTACAGCCACTGCCAACAGAAACCAGACACAATTAACATCCAACTATTATCAAACATAATCAATCTAAACATTACTTCACTAAAGTATAAAGAATCTGACTTCCCTTCAAAATGTTTACTAAACAGTAAAAAACTTTTGTTCAATTATAAAGGTTAATAATAGAACAACTTACATCACTTTCCCTATGTTTTTACAAAGTCATGCAGCTCTGACTTTAGCTCCGAAACTACTAGAGAAACTTTGTAACATTTTAGTTAGTCTGTGTACTTCATTTTTACACCAAATCGATTTCCATCAGAAGCAACTAAAAAATGGCTAACCTGTTTTCTGATGCTAACAGATCCACTGTTTACTTCTGCCGAAGAATTTTCCGTTTATGTTTTCAATTTAATTCACTTAACAAAGAAATAAAAAACCTTTTAACAACATAGTTCCTCAAAACATACATTCTTTTCACTTCAGGCTAACCATTTATAAAAAGAAACTTACATTAAGTAAGTCCTCAGGTAACCGTGTTTGGCATCTGCTGTCAGCGGGAGCAAGAACGCGAGCAGAAAACTACCTGACTTTTAAAAGGAGACGGAGCACCACCCCCGAATCCAGCACCAATAGACAAACGTCCACGTAAGCACAGACGTGCTCACCTGTGTGCTGGACCCGCCTTTACACGGCACCGAGTTTCTCGGTGTCAGGGGCTTCTTAAATCAAATAAAGTAAACCAATATAATTTTTACTAAGAACTTTTTTTAGGTTTTTAGCGATCTCATTCGTTTAGACTGTTTGGAGAATGAAGGCGTCACTCCAGACCCGACAAATGAATCTACCACAGTACATCACTAAAAAGTTCTTCTATTCATTAACAAACTTATAAGTGCTAGCAAGGGAAGCTATAATCTTACCCTACTTTTATCCTTTATTTCCCTGCCTTCCAAATAAAGAATCATTTGTTCTTACAAAAATTTTTTTAAGGAGATATGAACACCCCTTAGAAACTGGTTCACAAAGGGTTTATCTGTTACCACTACTTCCAATAATTATAAAAAAGCTACTATACATTCAAATTTTCACTATTTCAGACCCTACTCACAATTTTACTTCCCATTTATATTACTTTATATTAAGCAGGATATTATTAGATAAAGTCACTCGCGATAATAATAATAAACAATCAGAAGATCATTTTTTGATTCCCTTACAGCCACTGTTTAAACCAAAATGTTTATCTTTTACAACTACTTTCAATAATCATCGAATGCCACTAACCAATAAGGCCACTAGGCCATTAAGCAGGATATTATTAGATAAAGTAGCTCACGATAATAATAATAACAATCAGAAGATCATTTCTTTGACTCCCCCTTACAGCCACTGTTTAAACCAAAATGTTTACCTGTTACAACTACTTTCAATAATCATCGAAGGCCACTAACCATTAAAGTTTTTACTCTTTCAAACCCTACTTACAGTTATATGTCCCTATTATCTAAACTCTATGTTAGCCACGAATTTGTTGGTTAGAATAGCTCGTGATGATCATCGAGAGCGATCAGGCGGTCATTACAGCCACTATTAGTAAATGTTACTAGGCTATATAATGATTCCTATTTGGGCTTATTAAAAAATTGTCAAATTTCTGAAAATTTGAACTTTACAAAATTGGTTACCAATCTATCATTTCATTTAATCCAAATTTCGGATTAGTAGTTTGAAAATAATTGATAAATCTAGCTTCCCTTAATAACAATTTTGTATTATAGTTTCCCCCTCTATTATTTTTATGTACCTTTTCAATACCAAAAAATCTTAAAGTGGCAATAGAATAACCTCTTTCTAAAAAATGCCGTGCTATTGGTGACGTTAGGTCCTTGTTCCGTATATATCCTTTATGTTTCCCTACTCTTTGTTTTAAGGCCCTTTTTGTTTTTCCTATATACATTAAGTCACATGGACATTTAATTCCATATATGACACCTTCTGTCTGACAATTAATAAATCTTTTATCTTGAAATCCTCACCCCTGCTGCTATTTCTAATTGTTTTTATTTTGTAAGTATTGTGACACTGAGCACATCTTCCACAACTGAAGTTTCCTCTCAGATCCTCACTTGTGAAAGATGTGAACTTCTTAATTTCAGGTATTTTATGATCTGTATGTACTACACGGGTCGATAAAGATTTTACTTTTTTAGCAACTACCTGTACCCCTTTATTAAAAGCTTTATTACCCATAGGTGTGGACTCCAAGATTGCCCAATTTCTGTACACTGATTTTTTAATACCGTAGAAGATGTCACTATATTTCAAGGAACAAATAATTTTTTTATCTAATGAATCATCACTTATCTTAACTTTTTTTGTCAATAAACCCTTTCTATCTTTTAATTGGACCTTCATTTGTGCTTTTTGTAGTATTTCGCCACTATAGCCTCTTTCTATGAATCTCTGTACCATATTTTCAGTAGATACTACCATGTCCTCCACATCTGTACAATTCCTTTTGACTCTTATTAATTGACTATAGGGAATTGAGTCTATTAATTTTTTAGGATGGAAACTATCTGCATGCAATATTGTGTTCCTACCTGTAGATTTCCTAAAGATTTTAGTGTGTAATTTTTCATTTTTTATAAAGATTACCAGGTCCAGAAAAGAAATTTCCTCCTTATTATACTCTATCGTGAATTTCAAATAATCCGTACATTTATTGATATTTTCATGGAAATCTAAAAGTTCTTTTTCAGATCCCGTCCAAATAACAAATATATCATCAATAAAGCATTTTCAAATCAATATATTACTATAAAAAGGATTATTTTCAAAAATAAATTCTGTTTCAAACCAACTCATGAACAAATTAGCATAAGAGGGTGCCATACTTGATCCCATAGCAGTACCTTTTACTTGTACATAGAATGTTTTCTCGAATCTGAAATCTCGCATCCTCCCAAAGTCCGCCCCCCTGAAGTTTACCACCTGGGTTACTGATTTCTCTGGCTCCCTGCATACCGTGATATTAAACCACACCATTTGGTGATCGCTGTCCGGTAGTGGGTCCTACACCCTTATTTCCCTTACTGCCACCCCATTCAACAATACCAGATCTAAAGTGTTCTTTAGCCTAGTAGGTACACTGACCAATTGCATCAGGAGACCCTCCTGGATCGCGTCCAGGAGCACTTGTTCCCTAGCACTGGAGGTGACCGGACTGCTATAGTCAACCCCCAGCAAGTTGAAATCCCCCCAGGATGACCACCTTCCCTTTTCTATATACCTTTCTGATTTGTCCCACCAATTCCCTGTCAAGCTCCTCAGATTGTGACAGCAGCCTGTATACCACCCCAAACCTCAGTTTCCTACCCCTTGAGTCTAGGAGCTGCAGCCAGATTGCCTCTGTTCTCCTTTCCTCCCCCTCATCCCTTGTGCATTTGATCCCATCCCTCACATAGACTGCCACCCCACCCCACCCCCTCCTTACGGTCCTTCCTGTATAATTTGTACCCTGGGATTGACAGATCCCAGTCCCAGTCCTTGGTTGCCCACATTTCCGTGACTGCTGCAATAGCCACCCTCCACACTGCTAAGAGTGCCTGTAACTCAGCTGATTTGTTGCCTAAGCTTCTCACATTCAGCAAGACCATCCTCCATCCTTCCCCCTTTCCTTCATTACCCTCCATCTCCTCCCTTCTACTCCCTCCCTTTTTGGCCACCCCGAGTCCTTCCCTGTTAGCCTGGGGGGGTAGGCTGTGACTCCATTCTCTCGGATCCCTGCCTACCTGCTGTCCACTTGCCACCCCCCCTTCTAGTTTAAATCCACCTTTGTTGCAATATACCACCCAGTCTTTACTTTAATACCTCCTTCCCCTCCCCACTCAGGTGCAGCCTATCCCTTGCAAATAGGTTATTATCCCAGATACTTCCTCAGCCGCCCACAACCCCATACCCCTTAGTTCAACACCAGTCTACCAACCATATATTCAACTCCCCAAGCCTATCCTTTCTCACTGTGCTTGCACAGGGTACTGGGAGCACCTCTGGGAAGGCCACAGACTCCCCAGTCTCCTCACACAACCTTCCCATTTCCTTATACCTCTCCCTTGTTACCTCCACCGTTTCTCCCATTTGTCCCCACATGTACCACAATGTGTGGTCTCTTCCTACCCCTCCTTGCGCACCTTAGGACTGTCTGTCCTGCCTTGTCTGCCTTTAATCCAGGTATGGACTACACCCATATCTGACTGTGCCTCTTCCCCTTGCTGCCCCATCTGACCCCCTTGAGTATGGAGTCCCCCAACACCGATACACCCCCCTCCTCTTTCCTTGTGCCCATCGACACCCCCCACCCAGGTTCTCATTCCTGGGGCTACTCAAAATGGTGCTTTTACTATTTTCCCAGTGTCTTCCCCCGCCCTCTCAATTGAGACCCTCCCTCCTCCTGTTTGACTGCCGACCTCCCTCTCCCTCCTCACCTCTCCGAGTATTATCCCTCCTCCTGCCACACCATGCTCAATCTCTCCACTAGTAATGCCGCTCACTCCCTCCTCTTCGTGATTACTATCCCTTGTGCAATCTCCTCCTGCGTCCTCTTCCCCATGTGTCACTAGTACAGCAAACATGTTCCCTACCCTCTTTGCATTACTATGTGTTTTCTCCTCCCTCCTGCCTAGTGCTGCTCCTCTTTTGCTAGGCCATACTAGAACTACTATTTAGACACGGGTGTCCTTCCCTCCTCCCTTTCCTCTACCTATTATGTCCATGTACCTATCCCATGCATGCTTGAGGCTCCCCACTGCCTTCACTTCCACCTTTCTGGCAGGCTGCTACAGGCATCCACCACACTCTCTGCAAAGAAGTATTTTCTCACATCCCTGTTGAACATTCCCCTTCAAGCTTTATAGCATGCCCCAATGTTCTCGTACTCCTTCTCCTTAGAAAGGAAATTCCCCTCCTGCACCTTGTTCATCCCCATGAGGTGCCTATAGGTGTCAATCACATCCCCTCTTGCTCTCCTCTCCTCCAGGGAGTGCATGCTGAGCTACTGCAGCTTCTCCTCATATGGTTTCTCTTGCAACCCCTACACCATTTTGGTGGCCCTCCTCTGTATCACTTTCATCCTGTCAATGTCCTTGCAGAGATGCAGCCTCCAGAACTTCACACAGTAGTCTAGGTGGGATCTCACTAGAGAGTGATATAGTGGCAACACTAGCTCCCTTCTCCTGCTAAAAGTCCCCCTCCCTGTGCAACCCAGCATCAGGCTAGCCTTACTTACTGCCTTGACACAATGCCCTGTCACCTTGAGATTATCAGATATGATTACCCCAAGGTCCCTGTCTTGCTTGGTGGACTGTAAGCCCTCCCCCTCCCACACAGCCCCCCAGTTTCCCCTCCCCAGGTACATGACTGCAGTCTTTGGCAGTGAAACCCAGTTGCCACACACTAGACTACTACTCAAGTTTCCCCAGATTCCTATTCATTTTCTCCACCCCCTTCCTGGATGTCCACCCTGTTGCAGACTTTTGTATTATCTGCAAAGAGACATACCTTCCCCTACAGTTCCCTCAGCAATGTCACCTATGAAGACATTGAAGAGGGAAAGGCCTAGTGCTGATCCCTGTAGTATTCCACTGGTCACTCTCCTGTCCACTGAGTGACTACCATTTACCACCACCCTCTCCTTCCTACTCTTCAACCAGTTTTAATTTCTTTGTTAGCCATATCTGTGGCACAGTGTCAAAGGCCTTACTGAAGACCAGATAGGCTACATCCACTGCCTTCCTCATTCCATTTCCTTAGTCACCCAGTCAAAGAAATTGAAATTTAAATGCCTACAAATTTTCCTTTTTCCAACTGCTGGTTGCAAGGCTCCTGAACCACTGTGATCTTCCCCGTAGAGGGGGGACACAAGTTCCACCCTCAGTGGATTGTGCCAGTCAGTTCCAAAGCAAGGAGAAAACAGTCCAATAACCAAATCAGACAATCCAACTATAAGTAGAAACTAGAAGCATAACATTAGAGAACACTGAAAACCCAACATGGGGGCTCAAATAGCCAACCATGTAAACATAGAGTATATTAGGGTGGGATGTAGCCCTGCAACCAACAGTCAGAGAAAGAAAATTAACAGGTATTTACATTTCTGTTTCTCCCTCCTTGTGTTGGTTACATGGCTCCTGAACCACTGGGATATATAATATCAGTAAGACTAGTGCACCCCAGGGTGGGAAGTAATATAATCAGATTGCTTAACGTCAGTGAGAGCTGTTAGACTCTATGGCCGACAAAGGGTGCCACCAAAGCAGTTACATCCAAATTGTAGAACTCCGAAACAGTGTGCAAAGAAGTCCAGTCTGGCCATCCTGCAAATGTCGGCTGGTGAGACTTTCCTGAGTTCTGCCCATGAAGTGGCCATAGCTTGAGTGGAGTGACCTTTTATTGGACCAGGTAACGGAACTCCTGCCTGTTTGTAAGACAGAATGATGGTTGATCGAATCCACCTGGCAATAGAGTCCTTAGACACCTTCTTACCTTGGTTCTGCCCTGATGTGAGGACCAGAAAACATGTATAGCACAGTGGTTCTGTTCACTTGAGCTACTTCTTTGGAGCATTTCTAGGATCAAGAGTATGTAAGTCTTGACTTCCGGTTGAGCCTGTAACCAAGATGGTGGCTTCATTTCGAGCTCCGTAATCCCCTCTCACTAATTTCCCTACACTCATGGAACTTTGACAGTTTTGTGACAAAAACATAATTAGCAGTGTAGGGATGGCAGTTCAGACAACTTAACAAGGTGAAACTGCAAACCGTAGTGAGTCTGGGATTACAGCAGCGCTACAGAGATGTCTGCCCTAGAAGCCTCTGACTCTGAGCTTTCTGTCACCACTACTGAGCCCCCCGATCAGATGGCTTCGTCCCGAAGCAAAATAAAAAATAAAAGGGTGAAGCTCAACACCATTTACAAAGAATTACTCTCCTTTAGAGCTGAGATAAAGGATATGTATGGAGAGTTACACAGGGGTGTGATGAATTTGGAGCAACGCACTGATGCCACAGAGAGACAGATTACTGTTGTTGAGAACAGGGTAGATGATGTTGAGGAGTCTATTAAAGAATTGCAGGATCAATGTGCCTATCTTCATTCCAGACAAGAGGACATGGAAAATAGAGCCTGACGTAAGAACCTAAGAGTTTATTGCATTCCAGAGGGTTCAGAAGGCCAAGATCTCACAAAATTCATAATAACTGTCTTGAGAACAGCCTTAGAATTGCCCTCAGACATGCAGCTGGAGTTGGAGTGAATACACAGGGCACTGGGCCCACGTCCCACTGATCCGAAGGCCATGGTCAATTATACTCTACTTTCTCAACTATGCGGTGAAAGAAAAAGTATTGACCACAGCCTGGTGTAAAGGGAAGATATTTTATGGCCAGACTCATATTTACCTGGATAATGATTATGCCCCCCAAACTATGCGGCATAGAAGGGCATATGCTGATATACTTCTCTCCCTAAAGGAGGCCAATATTAAATTCACTACCCCTTACCCAGCACGTTTGATTGTACAGCTCCCAACTGGTAGAAAGGAATTTAACTCAGCAGAAGAGGCCAGGGGGGAACTCCTGAAGATGGGGATTCAGATCAAGAAGAGAGTTGAGCAAAGGCCTATGCCTTCCTCGATGTTTCCCAAATGGCAAGTGGTGACTCCGAGCGGCAGTGTACAAAAGGGAGAAGACCTGAGACCCAGAAATTTGATGAATCGGCTTGCGGCTTTCCGCCGACCTGCATGTGGGAGAACCTGACTATACCAGGAGGACTGAGTAATTTGGAGAACTTGATTATGATGTTTAAGACTCAGACAGGCTTCTGGTGATATCGCCATCGAGAACTTTAAACAAAGGGTCTATTTATGTCTTTTGGACTCTGCTATGGACATCCAGGCCTGCATAATGGGTCTAATTTTGACCCCTTTAAGTTTAAGACAAATGGCGTATTGAGAGGGGTTATTTATATAAGAAGCCACTTTCCTTTGTTTAGTAAGGGGGGGCTGGCATGGAGAGTAGAGGAGGTCTCACATATCACAATCGAGAGCGATTAACATTATGGCTTCATAGGTATTTTGTAAAGCATTATAATGAAAGCGAGGGAGAGTCTGTTACTGCTATTAAATGTTTAGGCTCATGTTTGCTTTAAAAGGGCAGGAAAGTATTTTTAGTTTTGAATTTATATGTTGTATACTGCCCATTTTTCATGTTTGCATTAGAGGGAATTCACACCCTCTGGAGGCCCGAGAGCTTTACATGCCCGGATTACCTCCTGTTCCTCCTGAACTTTGAGAGGCACAACTAGAGAGCTTTCTTATAATCTCCCCTGCCTTGGAAGTCACACTTGATGTACAAAGTTGGTCTACTGAGGGTTTGTGTTTACTCGATTTAATGTTGAAGCAGTTTAGACTATTTAGCATTTTATTTTTAAACTTGATAAGGTACTATTATAAAGAACAGTTGATATGTTTTTTCAGTCTTATGTACAGCCACAACAGGAAGGTACAGTCTTTAGTGAGGATAAAGATAGAGATGTTTAACAGGAAATCTTGGAAAGAGAGGGCCTTTAGAGATTCAGTTAGACTATACACTCAGGGAGGAATACTATCTTTGGTGTCAATATCAGGTAAAGGGGGGTGTTGTTTGCCTATAGGGTTGGTGAGGTTGGAGTGGGTGTACCAGAGAGGTCCTGTACTTTGTTACAATTTATAATGGCGATTCAAATAATTAGGGCTTTGTCTCTCAATATAAATGGGCTGAATAACCCGATTAAAAGAGCTAGACTTTTTCAATATTTAAAGAAACACCCGAACGATGTCATCTATCTACAAGAAACTCATTTGACAGATATAGAACATTCTAAATTAACTTGGGGGGGGGGGTCGATACCAGATTTACACCTTATCAGTTTCTAAGGGAAAACGCTGTGGGGTAGTCATAATGATTCCCTGGACCTCTCCTTTTCACCTCTCTTCACAGTACACTGATTCTCAGGGATGGTTTGTTATTCTTACGGGGACATTATATGGGAAACAGGTCACATTGGTAAATGTGTACTTTCCACCAATGATGCCTGCTGTTGCACTGAAAAGATTTTTTGATAAGCTTCCGGACTATATGCAGGGATGTTTGCTGATGGGCGGGGTTGTGAATTTAACTCTGAATCCATATTTGGATTCTTCCTCCCCACACAAGCACTGTACCTCACCCACGCAGAAACTCATTTGTTCTAATCTAGAGGCTCTGGGTATGGTAAACATTTGGAGATATTTTTATCCGACTGCAAGGGGATAGACTTTTTTTTTCTCCCAGACATAGCTGCCATTCCAGATTAGATTATTTTTTTATCTTGAAGGAACATGTTGAGATTGCCTGCACGACCTAACTATTGGCCCCAGATTTCTTTCAGATCATGTCCCTTTATTTTTGAAATTAGACCTTAAAATACCAAAGAAAACCACAGGGTGGCGCCTGAACATGTTATTTTTAAGAGATGAGGCTTTTAGAGATAGTTTTAGTGTTAAAATCGCTCAGGTGATCTCCTGACAACTCTGCGGTCAAAGTCTCTGCACCTATACTGTGGGATACGATTAAGGTAGTGATTTGGGGAGAGATAATAGCTTATGCTGCTGCCAGGAAGAAAAAATGGGAACTGCAATATGAAAAATTACATGGAGAACTTAAAGAATTCCAACAGGCCCATATTCCAGTAACTGAGGACACTAAGTCACAGATTAATAAAAAAAAAAAAAAGCTAACTTACAGAAACTGTTAGATGAGAAAATACAACAGGCATTGTTTTATCTAAAGTCCTACCGATATGAGGGGGGTCCAATGGGGTCTCGAAATTTGGCCAGGCGATTAAGAGGACAGAAGACAGCCATATGTATCTCATATTTAATGGATCCCACATTTAACCATCGAGCTATTCGTACAGAACAAATAATGGATTGTTTTAAGAGATATTATACCCAGTTATATGCAGCCCCCACACCTCCAGACTCAGGTAAAATATAAGAATTTTTTCGTTCTTTTACTCGTCCCCGTCTGGCCGAGGAGGTGGTGGAGAGACTGAAAACTCCAATTCGACATGAGGAACTCAAAAGGGTAGTTTCAGATAGTAAAACACTGAAAACTCTGGGACCGGATGGGATGCCCGCCGAGTGATATAAAACATTTTTTCAGCAATTAGCTCCAACAATGGTGAAGGCGTTCAATGAGATACAAGGGGAAGAGGCTCCTCCACCTTCATGGGATTACACAAATATTTCTCCTATTTCAAAACAGGGCAAATCCCCAGATCTGGTAACATCATATAGGCCTATATCCATATTAAATATGGATTACAAGTTGTTCATGTCCATATGGGCCCACAGGATAGAAGATATGCTCCCAGGTTTGGTGGACTCAGATCAATCGGGATTTATTCGGTCTCAACAGGCTACGGACAATGTCCGTCAGACCAGAGACGAATTCCTGCTGCCTTTGTCAGCCTTGATGCTGACAAGGCTTTTGACCAGGTCAGTTGGGGCTTTCTTTGGAGGACGTTGTCTGAATTTGGATTCCCAGAGAAATTTGTTTCCCTTCTCCTGAGGGTATATGCTTCTCTGAAAGCTAATATTAACGTGAATGGGCAGCTGTTAGCCAGAATCCCTCTGGGAAGGGGGATGAGGCAGGGCTGTCCATTATCACCACTTTTATTTGCTTTATGTATTGAGCTGTTAGCAGAGACCATAAGACAGAATATGGTTATTCATGGTGTGCCATTGGGGTTCACTCTCTCACTCTATGCAGATGATATATTATTAACCCTATTAGAACCAAAGGTCTCAGTCTCTGCCACTTTAGAGGTAATAGAGAAGTTCTCAGAAGTTGCTGGTTATTAAATTAATATTCAAAAGACAGTGATTTTGCCTCTAAACTATATTCCATCCCAAGGCCTTAGGACACTGCTCCCAGCTAGATGGAGAAATAACAGAATTAAATATTTGGGGGTGTTTATCCCCCGAGATCTGGGACTTTTGGAACTCCTCAATCTGGACCCTCTAATGCTAACTATAGAACAGTTATTTGGGAGATGGGCATATCTTTCTTTATCATTTCATCAGCGCATACAGGCTATATGAATGACAATATTTCCAAAAATGTTACATTTTTTTCAAACTCTACCCTTAGTTCCCTCAAGATTTAATTTTTGTTCCTGGGACAGAATATTTTCCAGGTTTGTATGGTCCAGGAAACATCTGAGAACAAGGTGGTCTGTATTACAACTACCTATTGCTAAAGGAGGTTTAAATGTTCTGAATTTAAAAGAATATCATAGTGCTGTCACGTGTAAAGTAATTCTGATATGGCTTAACGGGCAAATAAGGCCTCCATGGAAATTTATTGAATTCATATTGAATGACCTTTATGATATTCTCCCAATCCTATTTTACCCATTGGATTCTATGCCATGTTTCGGGGACTTCACATGGGGGACCCAGAATACATTAAAAGTCTGGTATGAGGTGAGGTCTTGTTGGGAACTTGCAGAGGTTTTTTATTATTTTACACTACTGGTTAAAGAGAGGGAATTATCTGTGTCCAGAATGGATCATACCTATAAGGAATGGCATAGAATAGGCTTGTCTATGCTTTATCAATTTTTAGACACCCATGGGGTGGTCCCTTTTGCCATCCTACAGTCTAAGTTCGGTCTCCCTTCTACAGACCATTTTAGATATTTGCAGGTCTGTTCATTCTTGATGGATGTGAGCTCTACCCGAATGATGTTACCTTCCCCTATGCCTATATTTATGAATTTGATGGTGGAGGTTATTGATGGTAAGCTTCATGCACATTCAATTGGTTTGCTATACCGATCCCTCAGGGATTATTGGAAGGAGACCACCGAAACTATCCTAGCCAGATGGAATAAAGAACTAAATATTCAAATTACTTATGATAAATGGTTAGAACCCATTAATCATTCAATGAAGGTAACCCAGGCACCTTATTGGCTTAAATATATTTGGAAATGTCATATGCATTTTTTTGTCTCCCCAGATAAATTGACCATCTTTCTACTTGAAAGTTATGGGATGTGTTGGAGAGATTGTGGGCAAGTGAAGGCAAAGATCTCTTATATTTTGTATCTGCCCAAAAATATCCCAATACTGGAAGGACATTTCCAGGAGTCTACAACTTTTAATTGATTTCTGACTTTGTTTTAACAAACCAAATGATTCTCCTATATTTCGGAAAAAATGGCTTGGTCCCTCTGAAAAAGAGTAAATTATATCTTTATTTAGCTGCAGCAAAAAAGGTGATAACTCACCTTTGGCGGACCGCCACTGTCCCTACTTTGACACATTGGCATTCCATGATGTCCGAGATCTATTATTTGGAACGTTTATTAGCAAATAAAATGGATCGGACTCACCAATTTGAATTGTATTGGAAACCATGGGTACTATATATTTCTCCCTTGGATGATTCGTTTATCCCATGAACAGGTAGAGATATTTGCTTTGTTCTTTTGTTTCCCCTCACTGATGTAACCAATTGAGCATTGAAGGTTGACATTTCTCTAGGTATTTCTTCTGAGTCTGAATTTTATATGCAATATTAGTACTGTACAAATGTATTCCTGCCGTAATAATTGGAAAAAATAAAGAATATTGAAAAAGAGTATGTAAGTCTTTTTCCTCGTCATTCTTGGGGGCAGGACAGAAAAATGGAAGTATCAGTTCTTGATTATAAGAAAAGGCAAAAGTCAGCTTTGTCCAGAAACCTAGGTCAGGGCATAATCTAGTGAGTCCTAATGGAATATCATGTAAGGCTCTTTGGAGGAAAGTGCCCCAATCTCATCGATTCTTATAGCCGAGGTAATAGCAATGCAGGAGGCAACCTTTATCATAAGATGGAGAAGAGATGCTTCCCCCAGAGGTTCAAATGACGTTTTTGTTAGAACTTAAAGGCCCAGACTGAGGCACCATGGAGGTACAATAGACTTTACTGGAGAATGTTTCAGGGTCACTGCTTGCTATAAAGTGCCTGACACAAGGGTGGGATGCAAGCAACTCTCCGGATTCCACCAGAAGCAGTGCTTTCAAGGTGGAGACTTGCACCCTCCAGGTTGCCAGTTTTAGCCCTTTGTTGAAACCTTTCTAGAGGAAGTAGAGTAGGATTGGCAAGGAGACAGGCTGATGGTTTGTATTCCTGGATCAGAGCCAGAATAAAAACTTGGGCAAATTCTGTGGTACACGTTTGATGTTGATTGTCTCATAGAGGGCATCATTGTCTCAATTACCTCTGAGGAACATATTAAGTGTTCCAAAGTTTCCCACTCAATCTCCAGGTCCAGAGAGACAGATTTCAGAGATCTGGATGAGTTATGTGACCTTGGAGAAGAAGGTCTGGGCTGATCTGAAATTTAATTGGCATGTCCTTTGATATGTGGATTAGATGCAGTAACCATGGACAGTGAAGCCAGTAAGGGCAGACCAAGCTTATCTCCGCTTCATTCTGTGCTGCTTTCTGCAACACTCTGGACAAAATGGGAATGGGAGGAAAAGCGTTGAGAAGGCCACACTGACCCCAGTGGAGAGAGTGGAGAGAGAAGGCATCTCTTGTCAAAGCTTAATCGTCACTTGTGAGAGAACAGGACAGCTGGGCTTTGGAATTTTGTCTCGAGGCAAGGAGATCTACCTGGGGGATCTTCAGTGTCAATTTAGTAGTTGCAAGGTACTATCTTTTGGTTCCCATTCTCCCGACAGAATGTCCCTGTGGCTGACCCACCCACCATGGAGTTGACCTGTCCTAGGATGTAAGCTGCAGAAAGTCTGGAGAGGTGATTCTCAGCCCAGTTCCAGTAACAATCACTTGCACTGAGCCAAGAGTGGATTTAGGTGAGCAATCACCCTCTAAAACTGGTGTCAGTGGTAATTCTCACCTGGTGAGGATGGCCCACCATGTGACCTCTCAATATGTTGGACCATACGGAACACCACTTGAGCCATCCATCATATGCTGTGAAATTTTCACTTTGCGGTTCTTGCTGTGCCTGTGGGGGGACCATTGTTTGAGGAGAGTCACTTGAGTTGATCTCATGTGAACCATGGCCCGTGGTACTGTGTCTGTCAATGAAACCAATGTCCCAATGAGTTGCATGAACAATTGGGCCAGTAGTGAAGCGGTGTGTTGAAATTCATGAAGAAGAGTTTGTAAGTACAGAAATTTTGCTGTAGTTGGGAAGTCTTTGCCCTGACCATTACGGAAGCTGGGCCCTAGATGGTCCAGTGTTTGTGCTGGTGTCAGGGAATCATTGTGATGGTTGATGACAAAACCGTGGGCATTCAGGCATTGGATGACAGAGGCAACTGCTTGCTGAGCTGACTTGTGCTGTGTTAGCCAAATAAGGGAAAAACTGAATCCCCTGACTTCTGATGTGTGCAATTATGGACCTTAGGACCTTTGAGAAGACTCAAGGAGCTGATGAAAGCCCAAATGGAAGTTTTTTGAATAGGAAGTGACAGTCTTGGACTTTAAACCTCAGATACTGCCTGTGAAAGTCCCCGATGGGAATGTGTAAATAAGCATCCTGTAAGTCTACAGGAGCCAAAAGTCTCCTCGATGAACTTCCCTGATGATGGACAAGAAGGTCTCCATCTTGAAGGACTTCCTGCAGATGAAGTGATTGAGAAACTTGAAGTTCAGTCCTTGTCTGAAACCCCCTGTTCATTTTGGAACAATAAAGAATAGGGAGTAAATGCCTCTGTTGATTTCTAGAAGGGGGACTGGCTCTACAGTATGGCCCCCTTCAGAAGTAAATCTGTTACTGCTTGAAGCAAGTTACTTGGTAGGGTTGGATGACAGTGGGGAAGGTATGGTATGAGGTAGTGGAGGCTTTGATTCAAACTGGAAGAGGTACCCCTTGTTCACAATGTCCAGGTCCCATCTGTCAGTTGTTGAATGGACCCATTCCCCAAGGAAATTGCAAAATCTGCCTCAAATTTGGGAAAGGTCCCAGATTTGGTTACTTGATCTGTTATAAGATTTGCAATGAAAAGGCTTCTGAAAGTGGCAAAACCAATTTTTGTCTCTGGATTTAGCTTGCAGCATGTGGACTATAGCCATCTCTCCAGAGTCCTGTATTGCATCCTTAAGGGCTGTGCTGAATAACAGTCCTCCTTCATATGAAGCATTGACTTAGTGGATTTTAGAAGATTCAACCACCTGCCTGGCCCTTAACCAGTGAGGTTTTGCAGAATATTGTCACTGTCACACAATGCACTGCATCCTCAGAGACATCTGCTGAGTAAGCCGATGCAAGGCCCATGAGCTGCAACTGTTGAATAAGGTTCTTGCTCTTATTAGATTCCTCTGCCAGCTTGAAAGCCAAGTCTGTCACTCAAGACAGAGCTGCCCTGGTGGAAAACAGTGTGGCTGCTGCCACCTTCATGAAAGCTGTGGAGGCATGGAAAGCATTTTTTAAAGAGGCATCTACATTCCAATCTACTGTATCCCTAAGGGTGGTGCCACCATCTGCCGGATTTGTTGACACTTCTTGGTACTGGTTATGTATTATCCAGGCCCTGCCACTCCTCTATGTGATCCTCTATGACAGGAGGTATGGGTAATGAGGCTGTCATCTTAGCAGACCTGGATAACTTGAAAGATCACTTGTCCTCTTTTAGATGCTGCAGGGCTTAGCTGACATGGATAACTTGAAAGGTGACTTGTCCTCTTTTGGATGCTGTAGGGCTAAGGTGTACCTCTGATGGGACTTTTTTGATGAAGAAGTTGAGATCATCTGCATCAAAATGCCATGCCTGTCAGTTTCAGATTCTGCCTTCGAGGAACTATTATTATCGCATCCACTAACCTTGTTAGCGGGTGTTCTAATCTTTGAATATCGGGCCACTTAAGTCTTTTGCTTCAGTGCTTTTGTGCTAAGGTTCTTTTTCCTTTCAACTTGCTTTCTTATTGTGGGACCACCATGACCCAAACTCTTAAGACTACATTATGGCTGGTCTGTTTTTCCTTGGGTTGAGATACAGATGAGGCATACTGCTGAGTCCTGAGAAGAACAAAAATGAAAATTACATACTTAGTAATTGTTGATCTTTCAGAATATCTTCTTCACTGATTCAGTCTTATGGGTCTGGGGCCCCAGACACTAGGACCCCACATGAGCAATTTATTTTGCAAGAGGGAGCCATTGTTGGCTACTGATAGCACCTGCGCACCTGCCGTGGAACAGTGCATCCCAGCCAATAACCATCGCTGGCTCCCTCACACACCTCAGTTCTGTTTGTCAGTAGAGAAAAATAGTGGAGAGAAAGAGAGGACTAGATACTTTCCAGCCCAAAGGGTATGGAAAGGATATAGGATATAAAATAAACAACAAAATAAAACTTGACTACCAAATTAGTACTGAAGGGTTAGACCTACCTGCAAGCACAAGGGTAAAAAAGCCAGAGCATCATACCACTAGCCAGACAGGAGGTGGATAGTGATAAGGAAAGAGCTAGAGTAGCAGCCCTGAGCAAATGGCTCTGGCATATGCAAGAAAAAAGGAAGCTCAAAAGTGGAACCCCTTTGCAAAAGAGATGGTAAACATGCCAGAAATGAAAAAAACGGCATCTGGACTCCTAAAAAAATAGTTTGATGCTACTAGATAAGAACTGAGTGAACTCAAAAGCAAACCTATGTCCCTCTTTTCCCTATGACAGATAGAAGAAAAGTAGGGATTAGGAACAAAGGAGTTGCAGGACTGAGCAGTCCTTGGGAGTCAAGATGAGGTTATCTCCTCTGGCATCACCACCCCCCCCCAAGAAGTAGGCCAAGGTCCAATAGCACAGAGAGAAGTAACAAAGGGTACACCAGCCAAAATATTCTAACATGGGCAGATAAGGGATAGAAATGGGACCTGCTTCTCCTGAAAACCACAGGGGTGTACCCTTTGTGAAGCCAGAGTACTGAGCAAAGCAAGGTGTGTTGCATCCCTCCACAAACAGAGCAGTTGTTCAGTGGATTTAGACTCGGTGGTGCTCAGGGGAAAAGTTGCATTTAGCAACTAACAGAGAACAGAATAAGGAAGAAAAGTGGAAGAAAGGGGCTACCTTCATACCCACACCAATTTTTTGGGGGGGTGAGAGTTGGCACAAGGATGCTTAACTCTCTTTTTGTGCTTTCTGGATAAGCAAAAGCAACCTTTATGGGGCTATGGCAGAGAAGGTGCTTGTCTCAAACCCACTCCTGAGAGTCAGGTCCACTGAGCTGACAGTGCCCACCCCTAAATGCAATCTGTGAGGAGGGGGAACAGGGATACCCTCCCCATGTCCTTCTAGAATGCTCGCTGAGGTCACAACTGAACACCTGCCATGAGGCCCCAGGGCTCCCTCTTTACTCTGGATAAGGGTACAATACCAATCTCGAGCCTTGTAGCCAAATGACAACCCTTTCTTGGTTGTTACACAAAGGGGGAAGATCCAGGCATTACAATCTCTTCAGGGTAGCCTTGTAACCCTGATTTTGTCTTCTCCAATGGGCATGCAATAACTTGGCTTGAATCTCTACAGACTCTTCTCTGAGACTTTCATATTCTCCCTATCTTGACCCAGATTTCCCTGTACAGACCCTTATTCAATTGGTAGCTTATGGTGACACTCCTTTAGCAATACAGTAGAAGCCACTTAAAGGGGACACAGTTAAAGGGGATGTCCTTTTAATTGGGACGATCCCCAGGGCACCGATTAAGTGGCTATATTATCCTATAGAGACATCTGTTGTTTAAAGGGGATGCCACCGCCACCTATTGGGGTAGATTACAGCCAGCCTTGCCTTCTCTCAGATGTGCTAATCTCCTTTAAGTATCCATTGATTAGGTGTGCATCACGGCTATTAGCTGGAAGAGAGATGTTACTGGAGCTGTTAGCTGTTTGCTGCTGTTATGTATTAGCTCACCCTTCCCCATTCTGTTGTGGAAGAAAGGTAGACCCCTCACTTTCTGTACTGAACCTCTCTCTCTCCCAAGTAAATCACAGTACTTTTACCTGTACGTCTTACCATTGACACAGGCTTGCTTCCCGATGCCATCCAATCCCCCGTACATCTCCCCGTACTTCTCCCATATGGCATTGCGGCAGTGTGGTAACAAAATACAGGTGGTAAGGTAAAGGCGTGAGAAGAGAGAAACTGGATTTACCGACAGGAGTTACGGTAGAGGCGTGAGAAGAGAGAAACTGGATTTACTGACAGGAGTTAAGGTAAAGTAACTTACATTCCTCCGACTGCAACCTGATCTGTTGTGGAAGAACCCTCACTTACTGTGCTGAACCTCTCTCCCAAGTAAATCTAGTCATCTTCCCATGCCTCTTCCCACCAACACTGGCATGCTGCCCGATGCAGATAAAGTTAAGTGAATTACATTCCTCTCCCCGATGATGCCTGATCTGCTCATGAGGAGAAGGAAGCAGTATGTTGTTGTTTAGCGCATTCATGTAGGAGCAGAGAAGTCTGTGGTGCATATTGGGACTGCAAAAAAACAAGCTTCTGTTAATCGGGATGGACGCTTAAAGGGGACGATTAGGTGTCCACGGAGGTGTCCCCTTTAAGCAGCTTATACTGTAACAGTTTAGTCACAGATTATTATTAAACATCCCACAGCCGCACACAATATGAAAAATGTTGCTCAGGCAGGTTTCTTAAAAACAAATATTTTTACTAAAATAATTAATTTTAATACAATTACAACTAAAAGATTTAGAAATTTTTGGTCACAGAATAACACAAATAAAAGTGGAAAATATACATGAAAAATGCACTATAACTGTTATCTAAAGTTCTACTTTAATTTGTAAATTGTAGTCCAGAAGAATAAGAAGTCTGAAATCTCCTTTCTTCCTTTTCAGCCACTGGCAGGTTGTTCTGTGTCTTGTCAGGAGAGTGTCCAAAGTGCATTGCCATGAGCTTCTGTTTACAGGGGTATTTATAGTCCCTCTCACAGTCTGAAAAAAAGTCCTGGTCTGGTCCTAACTTTTAGGCTAGTAGATGTCATTCTTGCTCTTTCCAGATTTTAAGGAATTATTATTTATTTCCTTATTTTGGTCATCATATCACCACTTCTTGGCACTACTGAAAAATGTAATCAGACTGTGGTAACCTTGCTGACACTTCCTGTCTAAAATAATTCCTCCTTTTAATCTTAAAGGTTTATGACAGGGGAAATAGCTTCTCTCATCCTGACATTTTATTACACCAATTAGCTAACCAGAGACTTCCATCCCCTTTGAAAATGTAATTTTTCAGCTTCCTGGCTAGCAGCTATTATCCTGGGTCACATAGGAATGTCACATATTTTGCAAGACCTTTTCTCTCTTCCCATGACCTTTCAGTAACACTGTGTACTCCTTTTAAAAAAAAAACCACGAGCATCTTTTGTGGCATTTAACATACACAAAATCACATAAAAGAAAAATATAACAGAATTATATCTGCAAATTATGATTGGAAGTTGGCTAGCTTGCCACAGTGCTCACCAGATATAAAAACAAGGCACTGCCAGCATCCATAGAGTGAGCTGCTAAAAGGCCCTGGCTCTGCCTGAGCGGGGGAAAGTGAGCGGGTGTGTGAATCAATGGTGAAGATATTCTAGAAGATCAACGATTATGGTAAGTATGCAGTTTTCATATCTTCCAAGAATCAATTTTCACCACTGAGTCCCACTTATGAGTCCAAGTGCCAAGCTTCTCTTCATGTTAAGGAGGAACTGACTCACCCTGAAGATAAGAAAATATCCTCAACTCTCTGTGTGGGGGAGAATGTCTGAGGTCAAGGATTCCCTAAGGGTCTGGTGGGACCTGAGAATGGTCAGGGACAGGTGGAGGATCCTGTGACACAGAATCAGGAGGGAACCCTGACAGCTCTCACCTGACCCTGCAGAGAAGAAAAAGATCCCCTTGATATGGTGAGTGAAGCACCTTACACCAAGCCAAAGGTGCCAGTCTGGAAGGCAAAACTATGCTATCTGCCTGATGCAGACTGCAATTCCCACCAAGCTAGAGGCCACCACTGAAATCATCCGATGCCTTTGATAGGTGCCTTGCCAGCTCTAGGCCCCTGGCAGAAACCAAAAGTCTTCCCAGTTAACTCATTATGAGGCAGTACAGCTAGGAGTTGGTCTAGCTGCAACAACACGCATCTGCCGAAGGCTGCCTGATTTGCATCAATGCACAGCATGGTGAGTGCCTGGGAAAACATCTTTCCCCTTAAAGTAGCTGCCTGAGCAGAGTTGGCCACGGAGATCAGTCACATGCAGCATGTTGGTCCTTGTCTGTGTCTGCAAGACCTGAAGTCCTGAGTGGAGTGAGGTACTGCTGATCCTGTGGGTGAGCAGCACCACAGCTGAAGTCCCCTTGGGGCTGAAGGGTATGAAAAGTGACCCCTTCAGGCTGTCCTTGAAGCTAGGCCAAGGAGGGATGACTGAGGAGCCATCGTTGAAGGATCTGAGGCTCCCAGTTGCAAGTATACAGGACTGTGACTAGAGAAAGAGCCCACTCCCAGTGCCTCTAACATATCTGCCAGGAATTTCTTGTACAAAGGTGCCCTCAGAGGCTGAGGAGAGATGGAAGATAGATTCAGTGTCCTCTGAGGGGGATATGACAGAGAAGAGGCACTGGAAAGAGGGGAGTGGTACCTGAGGGAACAGGTCTAAACTGAACCCCATCATATTTTTATGGTGGTACCAGTGTAAGACATCAGCCATCCATCTGTACAGAGACCAAGTGACTGGCTCAAGAGGGCCCATTATCTCTGGTAGCTCAGCCAAAGGTGGCAGAGGTCCAAGAGGGAAAAAAAGACTTGGGGTCTCTTGAACCTCTGCCTAGGCTGTTGGGATGCACAGGGAACCTTGCCTGAAAGGAGGGCCTGGCAGGACCGCCTAAAGGGGGACAGCCTAAAGACATGACCCAGTCAATGCTCATGGGGGGATTCCCCCAGGTGAGGAAAGCAGAGCCATATAGTCAGCATAGGGCAGCTTTGGTCCCTACCAGAGTGCCCAGGCTCTAAGTTTTTTGTCACAACCAAAAAAGAACAGTTACGTACTCACCATAACAGTAGATCTTTGAGAGAATTTCTTTCATCATGCCACACTTATAGAACTTATAGCCACCATGCGCTAGGACCACATGGACTTTTTGCAAGTAGTCCATCACGGCCACCCACGATCATATCAGATGTTGCTGCTACATAAACATGGGCAACCCCTTCCCTCTTCAGTCCCCCCACCAGAGATCATGTATGGAGGACCTCCCTGTAGGGAACCAGGAGAGAGCCTAGGGCTCTGTTAACCAGGCGAGAGCAGAGAACAGCAGGTACAACCTCATGGAGAAGGAGACAGCACTAACTAGAGCCACAGGACCCCTTAAGAGGAAGGAGGGTGGGACGGCATGCCCTGATGAAAGAGATTCTCTCAAAGATACACTGTTATGGTGAGTATGTAACTGTTCTGTCTTCTTTGAAGATATCTCTTATCAGGCTACACCTATGGAATGAGTACCAAGCAGTACTGACCATAAACAGTTTGTGCAGCTGGAGCCTACAGGCCTAAGAAAGCAGGCCCTGAAGGACAGCAAGGCCAGAGCCAGCCCTTTTTTGAGAGGCAATTTCCAGACTGTAGTGTTTAGTGAAAGTGTGGACAGTACTCCAGGTAGCAGCTGCACAGGTTTCTGCAGCAGACACATTTTTGAAACATGCAACAGATGTGGCCATGCCTCTGGAAGAATGGCCACAAACAACCCCAGGAAGTTCCATTCTTTACTTCCTATAACAGAAAGTAATACAGTTTGCTAACCATTTGGACAGGCACTGTTTAGAAACTGGGACACTCTCTTTCCCAGGAGTGAATGAAACAAAAAGCTGTGATGACATTCTGCAGTCCTTCGTGCGGTATATATATATATATATATAGATAGCACCTGAGTATTCTATGTACATCTAGAGTATGGAGCAATATTTTCCCTGGATTGGTATGCTCAGGTAAATAAACAGGCAGGTGGATGGTTTGATTTAACTCATTCTGTCTTGTGCGGCCATATTGAGTCAGGTTAAGCAATGAATGGTTCCGACATCATATGGCGTTACCGGTAAGAATGCAAACTCAGACACCACTTCTGGTAAAAACTTAGGATTAATAAACAAAGATACCCTGTCTTTGTGGAAAACTAAATAAGGAGGCTCACACATATTAGAGCCTGTAGCTCTGAAATCTTTTGAGCAGAAGTAATGGCAACTAAAAACAATGCCATCCAAGAAAGAAAGTGTAAGCCACAAGTCGCAGCTGGCTCAAATGGAGCCAAAGTAAGCTTTTCCAAAACAAAATTCTGATCCCAAGCTGGGACTATATTGCAAATAGCAGGCTTCAAGTGCACAATGCATCTCATGAATGTACAGGCCACATCCGGATGGGCAACAATACAACCCTCAAAAGGCACACAGAAAGCTGAAACAGCAGTCAAGTTCATACTCAGGTTCATAATGAGATAAAGAGGGAGTGAGAGGCAAGATGCCCAGGAATGGCCCCTGTCTCATAACCCATAACAATGCACCCCTCCATTTCCCAAAATCCAAACGTCTAGCTTATGCCTAAAGATGGACTGACTTTTGTTAAGTATTATATTGAGGGGAAGGTGTTCCACAGATTCACCACCTTCTGAGAGAAATAACATTTTCTTCTAATACTGTTGTATTCAATGCAACATAATTGAAGTGGATGACCTCTGGTTTCTACATTCTCCTGCCTGCTTGAATTTAAAACCCATCTCATTAAACAAATAAGGATCATTAATTGTGTCCCTACACTAAAAGTAGATCATGTCTTAGTCGTCTTATTTCAAGTGACATAAGGTTTAGTTTACATAATCCATCACTATAACCTAAGTTTTTCAATCCTTGCACTTGCCTAGTTATAGAGGATTGTGTATGCTCGCTCATATACAACAAGGGTATTTTTCACTCGAGAGGTTTTCATGGTAACTGGAGACCTAAAGAGCGCAGTTCGAGAGGTCTCGTTACCATGGAAACCTCGAAGAGTTGAAAAATACCCTTCTTGTGTATGCATGATCATACACAGTCTTTTATAGTGTATGGTCTCTCACACATAGAGTGCACTTACTTTTTCCCACATTTGTGTGCAGTTTTTTCATCTTCTGGCATGTTTCACCACCGCGGCCGTTCAGGTCATTTCACCAGTTACCCGATCGCACATGCGCACCCATCTTCCATGCATGCGCACCCACCTGCTAGGTGTTATGTTGCACTAGCTACGTAGCTAGCGCAGCACAACAGCTACGATGACGTAGCTAGTGCAGCACAACAATGCTGTTGGAAGCATGGATTTCCATGCTCAACAGCATTCTACCATACACTATATATTCCTTTGTGCCTTTTCTATTTAATATTGTTTCTCTTATATGTGCCCCAGAACTGAGAACAGTAGTCTAAGTGGGTTGAACATATGATCTGTATAAGGGTACCAGTACCTCTGGGGCTCTGGACTTAACACTGTTTTTATGTTTGCTTGCACGCATGTGCAAGAAACATAGTGCCATCATCCGAGTTTTCGGAGGTGTGGCAGCCCTCTTCCAATTCAGTCAGTGTGTTTGCAGGTGCGGCCGCAGTTCTCCAATGCCTGCTGGAGCTGTCTATGACAGCAGTCCAAAATGCAGTGGAGTACAGTTGAAAGGGAGAGCTATACTTCAGTGAGCAGCAATAAGATATCGCCTGTACGCTCCCCTACACACATACACACACACACACACACATACGCATACTGCATTTTCGCTAACGCACACACTGTGTAGCTAGCCGACGGGAGTGCCCAATCCCCCATCGGCTGTGCTGCCCCAAACAGAGTTCCATATGCCACGCTGGTGCCCACAGCGTGGCTCAACATCGTCATAAGCCAACGGGGTGCCCAATCCCCATCGGCTCCACTGGTTCTCCCCCAGAGTACAGGGTGCCACGCTGGGAGCCACCCCAGCATGGCAACAGATGCTATTGCCGACGGGGTGCCCAATCTCCGTCGGCTCCACGCCCCCCACCAGCCATCCTTGTGCCATGCTGGGAGCTCACCCCAGCGTGGCAAACGTCCAGCGTCGTCATTTAAAAAAAAAACTGAAACTGGAAGCGGTCCCTCATTGTCTCTGTCCCAACCCGCCCACCACTGCACCCCACCTCCCCACACCCCCACCCCATCTTACACCTCTGGACTACGGCATGGCGATGATCTTGGTGGACCGGAACCGTCTGCACTCTTCAAAGCCGACCACGAACTAAGGAAATGCGGTAAGCTGTATAATGGGATAGATAGGGTTTTTCAACTTTGCTGCATATCTCAGGCATTTTGGGAATTTTGCACCAAATTTTCAACATGGGGTTTTGGGACCCTTCTCATGAATACTCTCACTGTCATGGCGTTAATCAGGCCCGAAGGTGATTCGCAGTCACTGCGTGAAATCACCTTCGGGACAAGATAATGAAATGACACTGCTACTGTTCATAGGTGGGCTCTCAAAAGCCTATGTTAAAGTTGGTGGAAAAATTCTAAAAATGGCTGTTTCTGAGGCGTTGCGCAGTTCCTACGCACACTTGTAAGTTCGCGAATTTTCAATATTTTCACTCCAGATTTTCAACATTGCCATTTTACCACACCTCCTTATGAACAGTACAGCTGTCATTTTTCACATCTTGCCCAAAACATATTTCCACCCATGTAGCGCACAATGGCGCAGTTGGTGTGCGAAATCAATGTATGGGACACATTAAGAAAATCACAGTGATGCTGTTAATGAGCAGAGGTCTTAAAATGGCTATGTTGAAAATTTGGTGAAAAAATTCCTAAAAATGACTGTTTTACGAGCGCACATTGCGCAGTTCCTACGCATGCTCATAAGTTTGTGAATTTTCTATATTTTCACTCCAGATTTTCCACATTGCCATTTATTACACTTCCTTATGAACAGTACAGCTGCTATTTTCACATGTCACCCCCAAGTGTGTTTCCGCATATATGGCGCACAATGGTGCGTCGGTGTCTTGAAAGCAATATTTGGGACAGATTAAGAAAATCACAGTGACACTGGTCATGAGCAGAGGTCTTAAAATGGCTATGTTGAAAATTTGGTGACAAAAATCCATAAAATGACTGTGTTACAAGTGAGCATTGCGCAGTTTCCATGCACCATCGTAAGTTCATGACTTTGTAATATTTTAGTCAGATTTTCACCAGTGGCATTTCTCCACACTTCCCTATAGACAGTACAGCTGTCATTTTTCACAACATGGCGAAATGTGTTTTCACACTTTCAGCACAGAGATCTTTGATAAGTACGCTTGGAAATCATTGTTCAGGACAGATAAAGAAAATCACAGTGGCACTGTTCATGATCAGAGGTCCCAAAATGCCTGTGTTGACAATCTGCTGTAAAAATCCCCAACCTAATTACATTATGGGTGTCGTCACAGTTTCTATGTACACTCGTGACTTCACCAGTTTTTTAATATTTTACTGCAGATTTGCAACATTGCCATTTTTACACCTCCCCATGAACAGTACAGCTGTCATTTTTCACATCCTGTTTGGAATGTGTTTTTGCACCTGTGGTGCTAAATGCCGAAGTCGCTGTACATAAGCAGCTTTCGGCTAACAAACTGATATTGCCACTGTTCATGAGGTGGGGGTCACAAAAAAACCATGTTGAAAATTTGGAGTGAAAATACCAACGAATGCCTGAGGTGTTAGGGTTTCCAACCATAACGCCCCACCCTGTAGAGAATGACAGGCATCAGGGGTGTGACTTGGGATTCTTGCCTGTAATGCTCATACCATTCCACACCCTGCAGCCAGTGAGAGGCATCGAGGTATGCCTTGGACTCTTTGGCCCCAAAGTTCACCCCATTCTCCTATACCGCACCTATCTCACAGTATTTCCTGATGGAATGGGGTCGTGTAAGGACCAAAGACCCCAAGGCACACCGTGACACTTGTCAGTGTCTGCAGGGTGGGGTGTGGTGAAATGGCGTGGACGTTATGCCTGATGACCCAAAGGCACACCCCAATGCCTGTCACTCTCTGCAGGATGGTGGCGGGGTTGGCTTCAGTTCAATACTTCACTGCCATTTCTATTATGCAGCTCTGTAACTTCTGCACTACCAATGCCAATGCCAGCAAGCAAACATTCGGCATTGACAAATGCTTGTTAATAGTTCAAGTGACTTTGTTAGCCTTATTAATTATGTCATTCATCTGTCTTGTATAGCATAAATTATTAGTTATATAGACTCCTAGATCTTTTTCAAGTGTTGTTACCATCAGCTTCTTCCCACATTAATAGCAGCTATGCTTATTATTATTGCTGATTATTATTGATATTGCTTATAAAACCCACGTGCATAACCCTACATGTCTCCAAATTAAAATGCATTTCCCACATGGCAGCCTAGTCAGTAATAGTACTGAGATTGTCTTGTAGTCTGGTAATTTCCCCTTGCATCGCAGAGGTGCCCCCTGTTTTTGTGTCATCAGCATATTTAACTGACCAACAAGTCAAACCTTGCGTTAGAGCAGCTATAAAAGCATAAAAAAAAATGATGGGCCAAGGACCAACCCCTGAGGAACCCCACTAGACACATTTTCCTCCTGAGAAGGATACCCATTTATCACTACCGTCTGGGTTCTGTCATCCAGCCAGTTAGTTATCCAATTGACTAACCTAAGGTAACACCTCTTAGTTATGGCACTGTGTGGCAAGTGTACTTTGATACAAGAATACCACAGGTCTGTGTCTGACACGGACAGCAGATACTTAAGAACCCAATTAACTTAACAGGTAAATGGATTTAAGTGATGAGAAGTGGCCCACAAGTAGTAGTATTTATTATTAGACCAACGTAGGTAATTACAGAACATAAATATAACACATACAAATTTACATGCACACAGTTACATACAGTTCCAATGAATTTGATCTACTAAAAACAATAATAGCAGATGCTAATAATAACACCTTACATCCTAAATATTTCAAAGCTCAGTATATAGCAAGTCATCATAGCAATGCTCAAGTGACTTCATAGCACTATAAAAAGCACACGTCTAACCAGTTCAAGTCTCATGGATGTAGGGTAATAGCTTAGCAATAGTTTTTTTCCTAACTTTATTGACTGCGAGAAAATAATCTTCTAGTCTCTTAATGGTCTAGTCGTCTTCTGCATGTAAAAGGATTGCTGTAATTGCAGGCTTATCCAGCCCTTTCCAGGTCTCAAGGTAAGGGCCTAGCCAATATGCCCTGGCCCTTTCATACCAAGAGGAGTTCCACATACCATGTATTAAATCCTCTTTACCACCAAATGAGCAAATGCAATTTCGTCCGAAAGGAGCTGGTTTATTATATCGGGTCATAAGTACTTTACTATCAAATAGTTCAAATTTATATTACGTAAAGACCCTCCATAGTTGTGGATCATTAAGAGCATCCAAATAATATTTATATCCAAATTTAGTGTTATTGGTTGCAAACCATAGGGAAAAGCTGGACCTTGAAATGCTTTCCAGGTCAAACTTAACCCAGTAATTATTGATTTTTGATATATTTTTTTATGTTTTAAACTAAGAGTTACATTTTTCTCAGAGTATCTATTCATAACTAACAGATCAAACATATTCAGTTTATGCAGGAGGTCTTTAAACCAACTGGATTATCTGCATCCTAACTGGAACCAACTTTTTTTCTCCACAAAACATTTATGCAGTATCCTATCTTGTGACATTCTTGTTAACTAGAGCCAGTAGTTAACTTCCTTGTGTCCATGCCTGAGTTTATATAATCTAGACCAAGCTCAGATCTAATATACATCACAAGACAGGAGTGGCCCGTTCCTATTACTATCCTGAAAAGCTTGTACGCTGGTACAGTAAGCTTATTTCTATCTTTAAAATACTAGATTTTGGCCCCATATAACAATTGAGAGAAGTACTTAGTTTTAATTACATCAACTAGGGGTCTCATGGTGTACCCACCATATGCATAATTAAATTTCCTGAGACCAAGGAGAGTTTTCTTAATGCCTTCCATAATTTTAGAGACGTGTTTTATCCAGCAGCCATTTGACACAAAAGTCAGGCCCAAATATAAGTAACTAGTAATAAGTTCTAGCCTATGTCTCCCAATAAATCAGTGACCTTTCGATCTATTTGGACTGAAAATCATGACTTGAGTTTCAGTATAGTTTATCTTGGGTTTTAATTCCTTTACTTTTGCGTCCAACAGATCTAGCTTCTTCTGTAAACCTTCTTTGGACAAAGCCAATAAAATCAAGTCATCGGTATAGGCCATTTCTGGGCATAAATAACCATTTATTTTAGGGGAGTCTGATTGAAGATGTTCAAAGTCTCTTAAATATTGATCTACTGTATATATGAACAAAAAAGGGTGGGGCCAAAACACACCCTTGCCTCACACCCCTATTCGTAGAAATTACACTAGAAAGTTGGCCTCTGACTCCAAGTCTTATACATAGAAACATACTTTGACAGCAGAAAAGGACCACTTGGCCCACCTAGTCTGCCTATTTTCCTACCTATTGGATAAGCTGCAGAACATAGGTAATCAACAGCCTACTTCTTCCTACCCCCCACCAGAATTGCCTTATGTCTGTCCCATGCATTCTTGAATTCCCCCACTGTTTTTGACCCCACGACCTCCTCAGGAAGGCCATTCCATGCGTCCACCACCCTCTCCATGAAAAAATACTTCCTCATGTTGCCCTTGAACCATCCCCCCGCTATCTTCAAATTGTGCCCTCTTGTTCTTGCACATCTCTTTTTCTGAAAGATGCTACCCTCCTGGACTTTGTTGATTCCCTTGAGGTGCTTGAAAGTTATTATCATGCCCCCCCCCTTTCCTTGGGGGTATACATATTAAGCTCCTTTAGTCTCTTTTCATATGGCTTCTGGTGCAGACCATGCACCATTTTAGTTGCCCTCTTCTGGACTGCCTCTATCCTGTCTATATCCTTGCTGAGATGGGGTTTCTAGAACTGCATGCAGTACTCCAGATGGGGTCTCACCAACTGTCTGCACAGAGGGATACCAACTTCCTGTTTTCTATTGGTGATGCCTCTTCCTATCCATCACAATGTCCCCCCAGTTCTCCCTATTGCCTTCTCACATTGCTTGCTTGCTTACCTTTAGGTCATCTGAGATGACTACCCCGAGGTCCCTTTCCATTTTTGTTGTTGTTAGTCCCCCCCCCCATTGTGTACTCTTCCCCTTGGTTTTTGTTTCCCAGGTGCATTACTTTGTATGTCTTTGCATTGAATCTATGCTGTCATACTTTTGACCATTCCTCCAACCTTGCTAGGTCCCTTCTCATCCTTTCTACCCCTCCCCCCTTGTGTATCAACCCTGTTGCGGATCTTTGTGTCACCTGCAAAGAGGCATACTTTACCTTCCAGTCCCGCCACGATGTCAGTTATAAAGACATTAAAAATGACTGGACCCAGTACTGAATCCTGCGGTACCCTGCTAGTAACCCCCCTTTCTTCGGAGTGGACTTCGTTTACTATTACCCTCTGTGTCTTGTTGTCCTGCCAATTTTTTACCCAGGCTACCACCCTGGGACCCACTCCCAGGCTGGCTAGTTTGTTTATTAATCTTTTGTATGGGACTGTGTCAAATGCCTTGCTAAAGTCTAGTTAGGCCATGTCCACAGCCCCTCCGATGGTCTACTAATTTGGTCACCGAGTCAAAGAAATCTATTAGATTCATCTGACATGACCTTCCTGTTGTAAATCCATGCTGCCTTGGGTCCTGTGCGCTGCTGGCCTCCAGGTACTCAACAGTTCTTTCCTTCAGAAGTGATTCCATCATTTTCCCTACCACTGAGGCCAAACTGATTGGTCTGTAGTTTTCTGCCTCTCCTTTGTTCCAACTTTTGTGAAGGGGAATCACATCTGCCCTCCTCCAGTCCTTAGGTACCACACCATCCTTCCATGATTTGTTAAAAAGGGTAGTTATTGGTGTCACTAGCTCTCCCCTTAGTTTTTAGGAGTTTTTTCAGAACCCTTTCTTCTGTGAATGGACTGGTATCAACCTCCCTATCCAGAGTGCTCCTATTGATTAGATTAGGTACCTCTCCCTCCTCTTCTTTTGTGAATACTGAGCAGAAGTATTCATTTAGTATCCCTGCTTTTTCCGTGTCACCCTCTATCCACCCACCCTCCTCCCTTTATTAAGCCTCACTATCCCTCCCTAGGTCTTTCTTCGCTCCTTAATGTACGTCTAAAAGGTTTCAACCCTCTTCTTAACTGAGTTGGCTATCTTTTCCTCAGTGTGGGCCTTTGCTATTCTGACAGCCTTCCCTGCTTCCTTCTGCCTTAGCTGATACAGTTCTCTGTCCTGCTTCTTCTGTGTTTCCTTATACTTCCTGAATGCTATCTTTTTCTCCCTAAGCTTCCTCGCCACCTCTTTTGAGAACCACAGTGTTTTTTTTCCTTCGTTTTGATTTGTTTGCTTCACACAAAGGCTTGTTGCCTCTGTGATGGCAGTTTTGATGTTTCCCCATTGTTCCTCCATCCCTCCTTCTTGCCTGTTTGCTAGTGCTTTTCTGAGACACTCTCCCATTTTGACAGTCAGCCCTCCTTAAGTCCAGTATCCTCACTTTTTTATGGCTTGACTCTACAGCTGTGTTTATCATGAACTACACAGTTTGGTGGTCACTTGTTCCCAGATGGCTACCCACTTCCAAATTTGAGATCCTCTCTCCGTCCCCATTTGAGAGTACCAGGTCTAAGATTGCTCCCTCCCGAGTAGGTTCCAGCACTAGCTGTCTGAGGCATGCCCCCTGTAGGGCATCAAGAATAACCCTACTCTTGGATGTGGCTGCAGCAAAGGTGCTCCAGTTAACATCTGACATATTCAGGTCCCCCATCAACAATATCTCCCCTTTTTCTGCCATCCTAAGGATGCCGTCTATCATTTCCTTGTCCATTTCCTCCCCCTGAAACAGGGGTCTGTATACAACACCCGTGCAGATTGTGGTGCCATTTCCTGTTTCCAGGATGACCCACAGTGCCTCTTCTCCTCCCTGTTTACCTTTTAGTTCTGTTGCTTTGATCCCTTCCCTTACATAGAAAGCTACTCTTCCTTCTCTTCTATCCTCTCTGTCCCTCCTGTAGACTGTGTAACCTGGTATGTTGACATCCCAGTCATGGTTCTCTGTGTACCATGTTTCTGTGACTGCCACAATATCCAGGCATCCCTCTTCCATCAAGGCCACTAGTTCAGGGAGCTTGTTACCCAGACTAACGGCATTGGTCTCATTGCCCTCCATTTTTGATAAGGCCCTACCCTTTACCCCACCCCTGTCTGTCTTTGCCTATTTCTCCATTTACCCCAGCCCTTCTCCCTATCGACTTCTCTATCTTGGTGTTTACCTCACTAATTACACTGTTATTTTGGGTGGTCTGGGATTTCCCTGCTCCTTTTCAGTGCCTCCCCCTTGGCTAGTTTAAATGCTTGCCAATGAAACACTTAAATCTATCACCTAGGATCTTGGTTCCCCTCCTGGACAGATGCAGACCACCATGCCAGTATAGGCCTCTATCCCTCCAGGTGGACCATCAGTCCCCTGTGAAGCCAAACCTCTGAGCTCTGCACCAGTTTTTCAACCACTGATTGAATCCCATGGTGCGGAGCACCCTAGCCTCACCCATGCCATAGAGAGGCAGCACCTCCGAGAAGGATATCGTGCACGCTACTTGTCTAAGGCTCCTCCCCAACCCCACAAACTCCTCCTGCACTGCTCTGATCCCATTCCCAGCCATGTCATTTGTCCCTAGGTGGACAATGATGTCCAGCTCCCTCTCCCTGTGCAGCTGCTCCCATGATCCTGAGGATTCGTTCCCTGTCCCTCCAAGTCATGGCACTGGGCAGGCACCTTACCTCTTTCTCCCCTCCCTTCCCCAGTTTTACCCCCCTAACAACTGAGTCCCCTACCAGGAGTTGTTTCCTTTCCTTGTGGGGTCCTGTGCCACCCTCCTATGGGTCTCCTTTGTGGAAGTTCCCAGCATCCTCCTTGGTCTCCACTGCAGGTGCCTCCACACAGAAACCATACTCTGCAAGAACAGTGTACAAATTGTGGAGAAGTACAACTGCAGGGATGCACCTTTATTCCTCCACCCTCACCCTCCCTGAGCCCACCATGGTCCAACTGCTCCTCTTTCTTGGCAACCTCTGAGGCAGCAGCATCGGCACTGGTGGTCCCTAGGTGGGAGAGGAGGTCCCCCGAATCCTGGTCAACTCAGCCTGGAGACGAGCAACCTCCTCCCTCAGCCCAGAGACATGCTTGCAGATGGGACAATACTGCATCCTCCAGAACATCTCCCGGAAGACTGCCGCTCCACAGCCACTGCTCTGCACCACTCCCATCATGTCTTATTTGTGGCCCCTCGACTGTTGCTTTGTATGCTTACTCTTTCCTCTCTCCATTTACTTTTTTTTTTTCTCTCCCTACTTTCCTACTGCCTCCGTGCCTTTACAGCTCCTGCCATTCCTTTTGTGGGACAGGAAGTTCCTGTATTCCACAGTAGTCTCCTTCTTACTTGCTCAGAGACAGACCTCCAGCAGCTAGGGGGTGAGAGAGAGCTATTCTTTTCCTTCTAGGATGCTGAGTCTTTTGTGCCATTGTGATCACTGCCTTTCTTCTCCCAAAAAGGGAAGTTCCTGTTGTCAGTCAAATCCAGTGTATATGAAAGTGGAACTGGCTAGGGGTGGGGGATGGAGGGGAGGGAGGGCTATATAGTCCCAGTAGAAGTGTTCTAGCAGCTGCCTCCTTCCTCTTGATGCTCTCTGTCAAAAGCTAACTAGGGAAGTTTTAAATAAAGACTCTTGTTTTTCTGTTGCCTAGGCCACACCCACAATTTATAGCTCTTCTCTTCACCTAGCTAACAGCACAGATAACAGTTCCCTTCCCCCAACTCAGAGAAGCACACTAACTCTTGTTTTTTTTTGTTTGTTTTTTTACCCTAATGGACGGTCCCAGTAGTAGAGTTCTGGTTCTTTAGTCCCAGTTGAGGAGTTCTAGCAGCTGCCCCCTTCCTCTTGCTGATTGTGTATTACATGAATCACGTGTAGGTCAGTACCATGCTTCAGCATGAGTGACCATAATATACACCTCAAAATTAAATCAAATGCTGAGGAAAAAACAAGAAATACCACATATAAGTTCTGTTTCCTAAGGTGAACATATTTTTCTATCAAGCGCTACAAAATGAAGCAATTATCCATAGTGGAATAACCACTCCTAAAACCAGCCTGTAATTCACTAATCCCTCCTGTCACATTAATTTACAGTTTTAATCTTCCCAGTATGATTTTGGAAAAAATCTTCAGATTTATATCTAACAGACTAATTGGTCTGTACATGACCGGGTCAACTGTGTCACCCTTTTTATGTATAGGAACTATTTCAGCCCCTCTCCTTGTTACTTGGAGTAAAATCCTTCATAATACAGTTGTTATAAAGGATCGTCAGTGGTTTACACCACAGTGGGGTGTTACATAGGTAAACCTCAGCTAGAATGTTATCTGGTCCTGGAGCTTTTTTCAGTTTTAGGGACTTGCTTGCCATATATAGAAACATAGAAATTATTATTGTAATTATTAGTACCTCTTGCAACTAATTTCCCAGAATCCCATAGTATCTTTCTCATTTATAACCTTAAGCATTTTCCCCACTGTAGATTATAGAATTTTATTTTTTTTCTCCTTCAGGAAGAAATTACATTTCTTCCTTTCCTGATTAAGAACTTTGAACAGTTTCATGTCATTCTATTTTTAGTGTTTTTAATCATCTCTCTAAAAAATATTTTTATCTCCTACGTTCTGAGTCAAACCACTCTGTCTTCCGCTCATGTATTCCAGGAGCTATGACCTCTTGATAAAGTTTTCCTATTATTCTTTCAACCTGGTGGGAAAGTTCTGTCCACAGAAAGTCCCCATGTAAGTTGTTAAAAACCTCTCAATCCTTAGTTGCAAGGGATTCCCATATTATATTCCCTGATATGCTCTTCTAAGTTGCAGTCCCATGTAATTCTCCTACTCATTCTGAGCTCAGTGAAATGAACTTCTGCTCTCACTTCTAGTACTTGTTCGATAACCTTTCCTCTTAAAAGTACTAGCAAATGGTCACTTTCTGATCTTACAGGTATATGTAAGCTTTGACAGACCTGTAACTGTCCTGACCAGATAATTAGATCAGGAAGTGAGATGCCATTAGATTTTACATAGGTACAATCTCCCATTAGATCTCCTGTCAATCCACCATTCAAAAGGTATTAATTAAATTCTTTAAGAATTTCAATCAGGGCTAATCCTGTTTTGTTGAACTGCTTATCTTTTGTGGTTCTAGAGGGCAGTGTTGGCAAAATGTTTATATATCCAAGAACTGGCAGATACTGCCAAACAAATCTGAGTACTATGACTGGATGACCAGGGAACTGGACAGGGACCACATGGTGGATGACCTGTATTTGGACTTCAGCAAGGCCTTTGATTCTGTGCCACATGGGAGGCTGGGGGGAAGCTGGAATACATAGGGATGGGAACAAAGATGGTCAACTGGATCATCAACTGGCTGAATGGAAGGCAGTAGTGGGTGGTGGGAGGGGAACTCTTATCACCAAGGGAAGTGATGAGCAGTGTACCACAGGGATTGGTACTGGGACCAGTGTTGTCTGGGATATTCATAGCTGATATCTCACATGGGGTCCAGAGTAGGATCAGTCTGTTAGCAGATGATATGAAGATGTGAGCCATGGTAGATGACATTGAAGGCTGGAAGGTGCTGTAGGAGGACCTGAACAAACTAAAGGAGTGGTCAGTAACATGGCAGCTGGGGTTCAATGCCAAGAAGTGCAAGGTACTGCATTTCAGAGCTAGAAACCAGGAGAGGAGCTATCAGCTGGGTGGGGTACAGCTGGAAAGTAACGAGGAGGAAAAGGATCTGGGGGTGATTATAATGGGCAGCATGAACAACTCAGCTCAGTGTAGGAAGGCAGCGGCAAAGACCAAGAGGATGCTAGGGTGTATAGCGAAGGGAATCTCCCCCAGGAATAGGAAGGTGGTCCTTCCCCTCTATAGGTCTCTGGTTAAGCCTCACCTGGAGTACTGCGTGCAGTACTGGTGCCTGTTCCTGAAGAAGGGACATCAAGTTGTTGGAGGGGGTGCCACATAGGGCAACAAAGATGATCCAGGGATTTGAGGGAAAGTCCTATGAGGAGAGATTAGCCAAGCTGAATATGTACTCCCTGGAGGGGAGGAGGGATAATAGGGATATGATTGAAACCTTTAAATACCTCAAGGGGATAAATAAGGTTAATACAGAAGGGATTTTCTAGCTTAGAAGAGGGAGGGATATGAGAGGTATCAGTTGAGGTTAGAAGATTCAGGAGGGAAATCAGGAGACATTTTTTTCATGGAAAGGGTGGGTGGACAGGTGGAATGCTCTGCCCAAGAGGGTGGTGTCTTGTAGAATGATGGGTGGCTTTAAGAGGGGTTGGGACAGGGTGAGGGGGTTATGATGAAGGGGTGGGGAGGGGAGGGCAGCCGCAAGTTGAGGGGCTAGCTGCACAATCGAGCAGACTCGATAGACCATATGGCCTGCTTCTGCTGGCATTTTCGTATGTTCGTAGAACTGAATTATCCACTAGGCCATCAGATTCACCAATCCTGGTGTTAAGGTCATCCATTATCAATATATCTCTGTCAGAAAACTTGAAATGGATATCCTGTAATAACAGTCTAAAGGATTTCATATATTTTGCTGATAGAATTTGGATCCTATCAGAGGTACATAGCTGTTAATTATTAAACATTTATATTTTTGTTTTTCCCTGTAAAACAATAATAAAGTTAGGAGAAACATAATATTTCTGGGTATTTATGAAAGCACCTATTTTGATGTAAATAGCCAGTCCCCCAAAGCACCTCCCAGATTTGCACTCCATAGTTCCAGGATGGTGGAATAACTCATACCCATTCAACATGATGTTACTTTCACTTTCATGCCGAGTTTCCTGGAAACAAATCACATCATAGATGGCTACAAATTGCATCCAGTCAGAATCTGAACATTTATGCTCATACCCTGCAATGTTCCATAAGAGGAATTAAGAACCCTTCCACATGTCACTCAGACCAGATTTTGTTCCATAGGCTATACATGGGACGCAGTCCGGTGCTCATTTAATTTATGCAGTATATAGATGAATGTACCAGTTGCTCATATCTCTGTTAGGATGTATGAAATGTCAAGCCTTATTATTGTTATTATTAATTATTATTTATTATCTTTTACTATCTCTATCATTTTAATTACTTATTCATATTGTTGTTGCTAATGATTTTACACTCCTATACTATCTTAGCGTGGCTATTAATATATTGTAGTTGTTCCTCTTGTATGCTTTTTACTCTTAAAAATCTCTTAAATAAAGAGTTAAAACAAAAGAGTCCTCCCACTTTTCAGCACCCTTCCTAAACTCACCATCCAAATATGTATCATCCTTTATTAGGCGACTGTAGTCAGTCTTCACAACCTGCCAGGGCCATGAATTTATTTGACAAGGGAATTGGAGAAAATTGTCTGCAGTGCTTATCACTTCTCACTGAGCCCCAAAGCATTAGAGTTCACAGTTGAAGCAGTCAAACTAAAATCTACCAAATATAGTCCCAGTTCATCCATCATATCACATTTTTGCATAATGCTGTCGGCTGCTAATTTATTTTGAACTATTATATCAATTTGACTTCCATGCTCCCATCAAGTGGCACTTAAGATGCCATTCTTGCCCAGATTTACTTGCAAATAATTCAGAAAAAAGTTGCATATAGCTCCAACCAGGCTAAATTTAATTTCTCTGACCATCAGGAACATGCTAAAGGGACTGTGGGAAACTGGTGTCTCAAGGTCTTTACTACCAATGGTGTATATCTTATTAAAACATTTCTATTAGGGAAGAAAATACAAATCTCCCTGTAGTGCAAGGTAGCACCACTGACCCAAACATAATTAGCAAACCTTGGTGAGACAAAATGCACATCCACTGTATTATTTAAGGGAGTATACCATGAGTATAGCGACTGAATATGAGCACCACGTCAAAATGGCAACTTATATTGGGTGCTATACTCTTGGGCTACCCTGCAAGGGTAGCGACTGTACACAACCATGATGGTAGTGGATAGCGACAGGAAGGGGGGATAGCAAGGGGAAGGGGAGAGACAGGGAAGGGGTTTTGAAGGACGGATGTACCTGCTGCCACTGAGCTAGCCATGTGGTGTGGTGGTGTAGGTGGCTAGCTATAATACAGTAAATACAGGGTTTGGGACTGGGACTGGGTGTGTAAAACTTTTGCTGCTGCCTGTGGCTCCAGCACTTAATTTTTTGTGCGATACAGGATTTTGCCCCCTCCCTGACATGCACCACCCCAGAGTTGATAATCCATATTCCGAGAGGTGCAGGAGGCAAAGCCTATGGGAGGGGCCCCCCTCCCAAAAACACTTTTTCCATTCTGATGTCGGGTCACCTGAAAGTGTATATCACCGATTTGCTTTTCGGCAATATACACTCACCATAATAGCAATCATTATTCTGCAATCGCTATTATGACATGAAACCATTTAAGGGGTCCTCTACACCTTTCCTGACCTCTTCAATATCATTATTATATATTTCCACATCCATATCTATCCTGATTATTTTATTTATTTATTTATTAAGCATCAGTTTACAACCTTTGAGCCAGAGGCTCGTTTACAAAGGTACCTCGTCACAGAAAAGACAATACAGTGATAACAACTTAGTACAGAGAAACAGTGTAGTTTTTTTTTTTTTTTTTTTTTTTGGAGGATACAGGAGGACAAGTGAGATCAACAGTTTACCACATACAGGGTTGGTGAAGTTAACATTGTTCAGGGAAATAACTAGAACATCAGAAAAACATAGGATATCAATACAGTGTGTTTTAGCGGCGTCAACAGGGAGGTAACAGGAACCAAGGGTAGAGAAGGTACAGAATTTGAGCAGCCAACAGGGGGCTTTGTCAGAGAGTGAGCAAGATAGCTTAGAAACAGCAACAGATGCAAGTGGTGAAAAGGTGGTTCCGGAGGGTAGTTTTAAAGCAAGAGATTGTGGGGGTGTCTGAGATACTGGCAGGGAGGGAATTGTACCAAGAAGGGGCACGGTAGTGGAAAGCCCGTTGTCCATGAGAGGTCCTTGCCCTAGGTACCTTCAACTTGGTTTTACAGAAGGACTGTGTTGAAGCTAGTGAGTTAACACGTTGGATAACGGTAGTCAAACCAGGAGGAGAGAGCCCAAGGAGAGGTTTTTTTTGTAAGGATGCAGGTTTGATACCTAAGACGTTCGTCAAGATTGAGCAGATTAGCCTGGGAGTAAAGATGGCAAGTATGTGTAAGTCTAGGAGCACCTAAGATTAGTCGACAGGCCTTATTTAAGGTGAGGCAGATTTTGTTTAGCGAGGTCTGGTCAGCAGCCCCATAGACTGGTAAGCCATAGTCAACAAGTGACAGAATGGAGGACATAACTGCGAGTCGGAGGGCATGCGGGAGACGGAGTGTTTGCTGATAAAGATTCCCAACCTAATATTGGTGGTGGAGCTAAGGCGGAGATATGGGAATGGAACGGAGGGCAGGGTCAAAGGTTATCCCAAGGTATTTGTATGTGTAAACTTGTTTGAGTGGGAACATAGAGCTGGCGAAGACTTGAAGTTGGAAATTACTAGCTTTGTTTTGGGGGTGGGAGAAGATCATAGATTTGGTCTTTTTAAGATTGATAACCAGTCTATGTTCTTTAAACCAGACTTCCACGTCTTTATAGGATAATTGCAGGGAATCTTGGAGGGTGGTGGGGTTACGGTCAGAAGTGAAGATAACAGCATCATCTGCATAAAGGAGGAGTTTACCAGTACAGGCACCTGGCAGGGTGTTGAGATAAAGGGAAAAGAGCAGGGGCCCAAGAATAGAGCCCTGGGGAACCCCAGATCGGATAGGGCAGGGGTCAGAGAGGGTGCCATTGATTTTTACACGCTGGGACCGGGCAGACAGATAGCTGGAGCACCATGAGACAGGTCCTGCAGCAAAGCCAGTGTGGCTGAGTGCATCCAGCAGGAGAGGATGGGATATGGTGTCAAAGACTTTTGACAGATCGATGAACACTGCACCAGCAAGAGAGCCCGAGTCCAGGGAGGAATGGAGGAAGTTAGAAAACTCAGTGAGGGCGGTATTAGTGCTGTGCCCAGCACGGAAGCCATGTTGTCTAGGGCAGAGGATACTGTATTTGAAGAACTCATATTTGGGAGGATACTACTTCTCTAAGGCTTTTGAGAGTGGTGAGAGGATTGAGATGGGGCGATATTACCAGAAAGGGCCCTATCTCCACCCTTATGTATGGGAGTGACAGTGGCAATTTTCCAGGCTGATGAAAATTGCCCTAGACAGAGTGATTTGTTGAGGAGGCTAGTGATTGGGGCGATGACCTGGTCCAATGCCAGGCTGAGGAGTCTGGGGTCCAAGGAGTCACTGCCAGTGGTGTTGCTTCTTAGGGCCTTGGTCAGATACGGTCTGACTTCATTGACAGTAACTCGGTGGAAGTGGAAAGATGCGTGTGAGGGAGCTGGGTCAGGAGAGTGGGGGGGTCAAAAAGTTGCTAGGAGTACAGAGCTAAGTCAGTAAAGGATTTATTGAGATGAGTTAGCAATGAGGTAGGATCAGTAGAGATAATACCCTCAATATTGATTGGAAAGGTGGAGGAAGCGTACCACCATTTAGTTGTTTGATGTTATCCCAGAAGGTTCTAGCATTCCCCAGGACGAGGTGAGTGAGGCCCGATAATGATTGGCCTTTGCTGCGTGGCCCAGGTGCATTTATTTCGGGCAGCAGCATATGCCTGTCAGTCGGCAGGGTGGCCAGTTTCCGTGGCTAGGTGCCACAGGTTATCCCTGTGCCTAAGGAGTTGGAGTAGGGAAGGAGTGACCATGGGAGTATGGCGTACCTTGGAACAGAGTTTGGTTAGGGGTGCGAAGATATCACAAGCTTTGTTAAACATTAAGGTGAAGAATGAGGGCAGATCAAGGTTAGAGGCGGTCTCAATGGGAGACCAGTCAACTTGGGCTACAAGTTGCTTCAGGCCTCTCAGCCCACCTGGTGGCAACCAGCAGTAGGGTGGCCTGTGAAGTGGGTTTGGTTGGGACGAATCCACACGGAAAGAATAGGGAGTGGTCACTGATTCCATCGGAAGGACTTGAGATTGCAAACTTGGTTAGGTCAGTTGGTGAGGACTACATCCAGAAGAGTGCTCGGCCCCACTGTGGGGCTCACTCTTGTTGGTTGGGTAACAAGTTGCGTTAGGTCAATAGCAGTAAAGGAGTCGCAGGTGGAGGAGGATGCGGGACTAAGCCAGTTGATGTTTAGATCACCCATGAGAATATGCTCAGGGGAATGTGGTAGAGAGGTGAGATACTCTATTAGAGGGACCAGGGCCTGAGTTTGATTTTTGGGGGGAATATAGGTGGAGATTAGAAAGAGGGGGCCTTTAGAGGTGGGGGTAAGCTTTAGGAGTAGGGCCTGGGCTCTAAGGTTAAGGACAGGGGCTGGGAGGCTACACCAGGAAGGAAGTCTTTGATATAAATAGCACAGCCTCCACCTGCCTTCCTACACGGGCCTCCTCGAAAGAGGGAGTAGCCAGGAGTGAGACAAGGGAGTCAGGGGTAGAGCCAGAGAGCCAGGTTTCACTAGGGAGATGATGTCAGGTTTGTGGACAGTGACCCAACATTGAGCGAGCCAAATTTCTTCAGAAGACTGCAGATATTCATAGAAGCAATAAAGCCCAGGATCTAGTCAAGGAGTTATTGTGGGTTGGGCCAGGGTTGGGATGAATGTTCCTGACAAGAGTAGGAAGAAGTACAGCCCTGATCGGGGAGGGGTGTGGAAGGCATTTTTGCGTCAAGCGAGATAGTAGGAGTGGGAAAGCTTAGAGACACAAGGGGTGGGCAAAGAGGTACAGGATGGGCAGGGTAGTACAATAAGTTGCTCATAGGTGCAAAGGGGGAAGGTAGGTGGGGACTGGGGGGAAGGTGTGATAGGTTGGGGAGCAAGGAGATAGTAGAGAAGGAGGGAGGCGACTCTGGGGCCCCAGAGTAGGGGACCTGTGGAGCCATGGGGACACCTGGGTTAGATGGAGGCCACGTGAGAAGAAGGAGGAGGGAGAGGCATGACAAGAGAAGGTGGGCAGTCATCTTAGGATGGGTCTGCAGATAGCAGTAATGAGATGGGTAGAAGAGGGTGAAAGGTCTACCCATAAGTGTAGTTGCCACCTAGGTACAGTAGTAGAGCCCCTGCCTCAAGTGCACAGGGGACCAGGTTCAAGGCTTGCCTAGGGTGACAGAAAAGGTCCCAGGACAGTAGCTGCAGCAGCAGGGTACAGGGTTCAAAGCCTGCAGTAGCACTCAGAAAATATTTTAGCAGATTATGAGGGTTAGAGGCTTTTAGAGTCTTAAAACCTATCACAAACAGTCTGATGTGATAGCTGAGTGGTAGAGCTGCTGAGTGAAATAGCGAGAGTGCAGGGTTCAATCTCCTGCAGTGGCACAAGAGAGAAATGGTGAAATATTTTGGCAAACTGGGGGGTCAGAGACTATGAAAGTCTTAGAAAGTAAGGATAAGATAGTCAGATACAATGGTTAAGTGGTAGAGCTGCTGACTCTGATAGTAAGGGTACTGGGTTTGAGAACAACAGCAGGACAGAGGATAGGAATCTTTGTTTCTAAGAAGGAAGGGTTAAAACCTTGAAATTAGAGGCAGATGTTGGCTTGGTGGTTGGGCTGCAGACCTTGGAATAAGGGGTACAAGGTTTGAGGCTTGCAAGGGGCCTAGTGGTGGGCTGAAGGAAAGGAGTGAGGAAAGAAGACAGCAGCAAGGATTAGGAGGGAACTGCAGAGACCTCTAGTGGACAGGGATTGCAATAGTTGCTAGGAAGGAGTGGAGAGTGGTTAGTGGTGTCAGAGTGGAAAGTGCAGCAACTCCTAGTGGTCAGAGTGTATAAGCTGCAAATGGGAAAGTGGACACTTAGTAAAATGATGGGTAGGTCATGACACGTGACCTGCCAGCAGCAATAAATGAAGCGCCGCCGGTGGGTGGGAAGAGCCACACAACAGGCAGGCTGTAGTGCAGGAGGCTTTACCTCTTAAAGGTTCTAGCAATCCCCCAAGTTTAAATTCACAATCTAATATTTAAGATCAGTCATGTAGAAATGTAACCAATTATTAGTGCCTGTAAACCTCAGGAAGGGACAATGGTTAACTGTCTCCTCCTCAAGGCAACCAATAATCACTCCATCACCTGATGCCTCAATGTTCTTATCCATTGGATAATCAGATTTCCTCTGTGATTTCTCTCTTACAGACTCTATACCAGCTGCCAAAAAACTTTGATTCTCTGCATGACAGTCCATTGACTTATTAAGAAAGCATTGCATTTGTAGTAATGTTTTGCACTGTTGTTTCAATAATTCAGTCTCATAATCTAGTTTAGTGAGGTGCATTGTTAACTTATTATACTGAGCTTGTTGATCTTGAGTGGAATTCTCACACTTACTGTAGTTCCATTATTTTTAGCAGTTGTCTGTACTATTGCTAGTTGACTACATTTATCCTGTGCATTCAAATAGTTTTCTGTCACTTCTTTATGTACCTTCTTTAGATCCCCTGCTTTTTTTTCCCTTTTCTTTCTACATTTACTAACCTTACTTACAGCAGTTACTGAACTCTGGAATATTAACAACACTAAAATCAGGGCTAACATTGACAGGGATAAGTTCAGTGAATCAAAGACCCTTAACGAAGAATCTTTATTAGGTACCAGCCAATCAAGTTTTTTATTGACATACTGTAATCTTGCCCCATTAACTGCAATCTCCTCTCTCGTAGTCTCAGTATCATTCTTAAGAATAACCAGCTGTTCCAGTAACATCAAGTTAGCAGTATATTGGTTTTTCATTAGACTAATCAATTCCCCACTCAAATTTGTGGGCAAATAGTGTTGACTAGTACTTTGCACAATACCATCAGTTACAGTACCATCAGACTTATTCATATGCTCACTCAGTTTTAGACTTTCCTCATGTTTTTCTTCAGTTCCCTTTAAGCCATTAATTGTTTGTTGTAATTCCTGCAGGACTTCTTCTATTTCATTTTTAGAAACCATACTACTCTCACTTTGCTCTAGATTATCTAGAGCTCTATCGGACCCCCTAGAGACACTCTCCGCAGGCAAGATCAGAAAGCTGTTGCCCACTATATTATCATTGTCATCATCTCCCTTTTCAATAGTGGCTTCCACCCTCTCAACATCTACTTCTGGTGAGTTGGAAAAAAATAACAAGTTAGGAGATCTTTACAACATGCTTCCATTCATTAGGGCAACACTGGACAAAACTGGAAGCAAACTGCTTAATTGTAATTTTGGAGTGGAAGTTCCATCCATGATTATGTTGGTAGATATTAGTAAATAATCAGTCATTTTTGTCTGTTATTTACCTAAAAAGGGTTTCTAAGCTATTTTTCCTTTTAGTATCCTGTAAGGATTCACTTTATAATGCACAGTATATGCTTGTATTTTTCCTTTGTAATCCCATACAGTCCATAATATAAATCCCTATTAGCAACAGATAGTACAGAAAATGCAAGGTGAGTTAAATTAGTTCAAAGAACAGCAGGGCTATAGAAAAAGCAAGTAATTCACCTAAATACTAGGTAATCTGGCTTAAATGTGTGCTGTTATAAAGTTTGTTGGATACAAATATCAACCCACTATAAACATAAGCCCTTCCTGAAATTTTCTATTCTACTCTCCAAACGCAACATATAATATTACCAGAGCATCAGTTACTATTACTACTGCTATTGTTATTGCATAATCCCCAAATGTCTAATATGTCCCAAGTATTCCCAAGAGTATGTAAGTAATTCTCAAACCATCCCAGAAGACGTTACCACAGTTGGTTAAAGTGCTTCACTTGGTCAACAATGCCATCTCCTTGTTTCATCTCGTGGAGTTCGGCTGGTAGCAGTCTGTTGCTGAACTTTTGCTGGCTCCATGATCTCCTTTATCTCCTTACTCATCTTAAATGTTGCAAATTCACCTCCTTTTGTTCTCCCTCCTTTCTTTTTTGTTAAGCTTTGAGGACTAGCTCTACCTTGTTTCTGCAGCTTTAAATACTTTTCTGAAGTAGGCTGAGCAATTAAAGAATCATCTACTTATATAGTTACATATAACCCAACATGGACCAACTGTTCTAAAATTCCTACCTAGCAAGATATGTGTGCATGCCAAACAGGCAAATTAGTAAAACAAACACATAGAATAACTAAATCCAAGTTACGATTGTATCTACTTAATATTTTGTTTAAAGAGTAAATCAATTGTTATTTGTAAGCACTACACCATTCCTACTACCTCAAAGGGGCAATTAAAAGATTCATAAGATTTTCTCTATAGCATTTTCTCTGTAGCATTAGCTTACTAGTAAAAATACTCAAAAAGAGATAGTAATACCTCCATCAGAAGCGGCTCCAAAACCAATTGTGGTAGCCCAGCACATCACCAGGCTTGCTGGTAAATATTAGTAGGTTTACAGAAGCGTCTTTATGCCTTTGCACTTTTAAGATCTTACAGGAAGAAAATGGAATAAAATGAGCCAAAGGATCAAAAACAAGTTACAAAAGCCAGCAATAATAAAATAAAGGCAAAGAGCACCATGCAACTCCTAGAGCTTCTGAAATAGGAATGGTGTGTCTGCTCAAAGACACCTCCACATGCGTATTTACGTGTGGGCATCACGTGACCTATGTGGCACAAATTTTAAAAGTTTAAAGTTTAATTATACAAAGATTTTTATTAAAACTACAAAAAATATGTATGTGTCTAAAAGAGGTTTGCAAACCGAAGACTGAGTGCAGAAAGGTACTCCAATCCAAACAAACGTGAATCAGAGCTGTTACACTATTGCCTAGCTACTGCCAGGTGTTTAAGCTACAGTAGTAGCGGGTGCTTAATGAAAAAAAAGATTCAAAGTGACTTCTTTAGAAAGCTTTTATCACAATAATTTATGTAGATTACAATAGTTTCAGGAGCTACCCAGCAGGTTTTTGTAGAACACAGAAATCCGTAGTTGGTGAGTTCTTATAGCTACCTCCCTTTTGTTTGACTCAAGCAAATGTGGAAAAAAAGGCACTTCTCCCTGTCACAGATTCACTCAGCAGGTCAGGCCCTCTACTCCCAAAGTGCCAACCTCTGAGTGCAGTCTTATGAACAGTGTAACAGACAAGGTAACCCTCTTGTCTGTTTTTGTGAGTTCGGATCAACCTTTGGTCTCAGTTCTGGAGGGATTCAAACTGCTAACCTCTTGCTAGCATACCCAATGCACAGGCTCAGATATATCTGTCTTCAAGGGGCCAAATATCTTTGCCTATGGGTACCTAACCAGGTATTCAGAGATGAACCCTTTAAAACTTTTATAAAGACCTCAGATTTAAAACTCTTCTCTTTCTAGTTTGATACCACCATACAAGCTATATGTCTGTTAAACCATAAATATTTCTTAACAAAAGAAAGCAATTCAAAGACAGACCAGGTTTTCTCTAAAATTAGAGTTTTTACTAAAATATATAATAACATATCAAACATACAATACAGAACTCATATCACAAGACATACATATCTTTAAACAAAACAAGGTTTAAAACAGTGCAATTCCTACAACTATATTTAAATTTATCTAGCTTTCTAAATACCTCTTTTCAGTGCTCAGATGTTTTCTTGGTTAGTGTCAGATATAAATGTAACTCTATAGTGAAAGACAATAATCTTTACAAGCAGCATTGGCCAACCCCTTTTGGATGAAGTCAGCCAGCCCCTCCTCTGGTCAAATATCTAACAAAAATATATTTTTATACAACCACAGGATGGAATTTCAAAGTATTAATTCTGCAACCTTAGCATAATTCAAGTTTCAATGACACCTCTTTTGATCTCATGCTGTACCCTCTTCACACAGGCTTCATATGGTCATTTACAACCTTACACCTCTATGTAACATACTAGCTTCCCTTATTTTAATGTCATAAACCTAGTTTATGATTTCTCTCTCTTAACAAAATTAACTTAAGAACTCTGTAATTAGCTCAGAGAAACAGGATCCTTAATAAAAGTCTTACAGTAACACATTGTCTCTAAAAAACTGAGTGTGTGATACATACTGTCAGCAGTTCTTTTGGCCTGCATCTGCCAGCTAAATTGGGGGAGGGATGAGAGAGGTCATTCCTAGAGCATTTGAATTTTCAGCAGAGACATTAATACATTTGATATTAAAAAAAATATAATACAGCACTCAGAACTGGCTGTCTACGTCACACTCACCACTGTGCCTTGCCAAACTTGTGAAGGTTTCAATGCAGCCAGTCCTCTGCAAGGCTCCCCACTAACCCAACACCTGGTGTGGGCTCCTCCACCGTAAGGACTTCAAGCTACCAGTGTGGGACTGCGGAGCAGAGAAGTCTAGCACAGTGTATCTCATTGCATGCACAAATTGGTCTGGAAAGGACTCTGATAACTGACTTTTTAACTCTGGTAATTTTATTAATACACAGGCAAAAGTGTCATACCTGTTTTTAGGACAGTAAAGGCATATCCAAGCCCCAGCTTCTAGCAGTACTCCTTAGTGTTATAGTGTGCAGCTGCTCACAGGTTGCTTTATCTGAAAGATGATGCTGGGGAAACAGGCCAACTCAGCGGAAATTGCCTCCTCTAGCAGGTAGTCCACAAATCAAGCCGCTTCCACTTCATGGAATAAGTGGAGCTAGTGGAAGGCTTTCTGGCAGCCATCAGGACATCAGCCACCTTTAGGGAAACCCCAAACCTGGCAATGGCTATGTTTTCGGGAGCCATTCATGAAGATGAAGTGGTTTTAGGTCCAGATTGACCAGGGTTCCCTGTTCCTGTGATAGTAGGCCCTGGTTTAAGGGCAGGGGCACTGGTGGTTCCACTGCCAGCTGTTGCAGTAGAGAAAAACAGATCTGGCGAGGCCATAGGGCAACAATTAGGATCAGAGTTACCCTCTCCATCTGGAGCTTGTGCAGCACCCTCTGAATTAGAAGGAAGGGAGGAAACGCATACAGTTACCTCCCCTTCCAAGAGAGGGACAACACATCTTGCCAGAAAACTTCAGGCCCTGGAGCAAGCAAGCAGAAAAGTGTCAATTTTGCATTGTGTGGAGATGCAAAAAAGTTCAACTCTGGACAGTCTCATCTGTCGAACAGATCTTCTACCACTGAGGTCAGCAGTTCCCACTTATGCATTCTGGACTGTGACCTGCTTAGTCTGTCTGTCTGCCAAGACATTTTGAGCACCTGGAACATGTACTGCTGACAGTTCTAGACTGTGTTTCAGAGCCTGAAACCAGACTCTCATCGCTTCCCTGCACAGGGAGTAAGAGCGAGTTCCCCTCTGCTTGCTGATGTAATGCATTGCATTGATATTGTCCATCTGTACTAACTGAGGATCCAGGGCCAGGTGAGCCTGGGAGGCCCATAGGCCATACAGGACAGCTCACATTTCTAGAACATTTATGTGCAGGATGCTGTCCACTGTGGTCCATGCACCCTGCTTCTGATGAGGCCCTAATTATGCCCCTCAGCCCATCCCTGAGGCATCTATAGTTAAAATCTGGTGAGGGGAGGGGATCAGGAAGGGAACTCCCTTGAACAGGTTGCTGGGTTCCATCCACCACTTCAGCATTTTGTGTACAGCAGAAGTTACTAGAACCCTCTGTTCTAGATCATCTGTGAGCTGGTCCCACTGGACTCTTAGGGTCCTCTGCAGGATCTTCATGTGCAGTCTGGCCAGAGGTACTGTGACAACAGCCGCTGCCATCAGGCCCGGGAGTCGAAGGAATGTCCTGGCTATGACATACTGGCTGTTCTGGAACATTTGGGCCTGTGCAATCAGATGTTTGGCCCTGTCCAGAGGCAGGAAGGCTGATCCTTGGACTGTGTCCAAAACTGCTCCTATGTACTGCAGGCACTGATAAGGTGTCAAGACAGATTTGGGTATGTTGACAGTAACACTAGGGCATAGAATATCTGCCTTGTTCAAGCTAGGGTGTGCAGGAGCTTTTCCTTTTAGTGGGCTTTTTAATAGCCAGTCATCCAGATAGGGAAAGACATAGCCTTTCCTGCGAACATCTGCTGCCACCACTGCCAAGCACTAGGTAAAGACCCATGGCACAGAGGACAAGCCAAAGGGCAATACTCTGAATTGATAGTGTTCCCTCAGAAACAGAACCTCAAATACTTTCTATGAGGTTTGCAAATTTTGACATGAAGGTAGGCATCCTTCATGTTGAGAGAACAGATCCAGTCCCCTGCTTACAGTAGTAGGAGCAGGCCCTGTATGGTGACCATTCTGAACATCTTGTACTCTACAAAAAAAGTTCAGGTCCCTGAGATCTAGAATAGGTCACAGGTTTCCTATCCATTTTGGAACTAGGAAGTACCAAAAGTAAAATCCTATTTTTCTTTGTTCCAAGGGCACCGGTTCTATAGTTCTCTTCTGAAGCAAAGTGCGCACTTCCTCTAGGAGTAGAGGAACGCTGTCTAGAGGATAGTGTGTTGACACTGATGAATGATCTGGAGTTGTTTCTAGAAGTTCCACAGCATAACCTTGTGCTATGATTTCCAGAACCCAGGCATCTGATGTCACCTTCTTTGACTAATTTAGGTGGAGGGAGAGACAACCCCCAACAACCATCCCCTGGAGGTAATGATGGTTGAGGGGTGTATAAGGAGTCAGAGTTGGTTGTGGTGGCTCCTTCTGTGCCACCACCTCTAGGGGCTTTTGAGTGTGCATCTGGAGTGGTGCTGGGGTGGGCAAGGCTCCTGCTCCCTTGCCCTTACCTGGTTGTCTGGTGGTAGAACAGTGTCTCACACCAGCCAGGTGAAAAGGCATCCTCTGTCTACCCCTTGGTTGGGTATGACAGAGGAGTGTACTGACTTCTGGATCCTATTGAGGCCTGGAGGTTAGAGAAGATACCCTGGACATCTGAACAAAATAGTTTGTATCTTCTAAAAGGGGCACTGAGAATGGACTGTTGTACGTCATTTGCAAACCTTGCCATCCTAAGCCAGAAGTATATCCTTAGGCAAATTCCTGAGGCAGCAGCCCTGTTCAAAGCATCAGATACATCATAAACCATAAGAAGTAGGTGTCTTCCTACATCAGCCCCAGCTGTGAGAGCTTTGAGAAGCTCCTGTTGGGTGTACCCTCTGGCAAGGCTTGAGCAGCTGCTGACATTCAGTCTATGCCAGTCAGCACAGGTGGCACCCTCTAGGGCAGGGAGGAGGGGTGGTATCAGTATCAGGTGAGCATCAGGTAACTACAAGAAATCTGTGAGGTTTTTCTTGGTGGTGTCCTGTTCCTCCAAATCAAAACCCATGGCAGACTGTAACTACTGCATCATGGTAAGTAAAGAGGGGTCCTGTGGGGGTGGCGTGGGGTACAGACCACCAAGTCTTCATTGCAGATGGAGACAGTAGAACTAGTTTTTTCATAAGGACTTCCCACATAGTCTTCAGGGTCCTCCTCTTCATCCTGCAGCATGATATCAGGATTATATTTGAAGTCATTGTCGGTCTGGTCGACTGGTCAAAGGGAGCATGCTAGCTAGATCATCAGCGTTAAAGGAGGAGGCTGAGACACAGCCCAAGGGTGCATCATCAAGGAGGTTTGAATTACAGGCTCCGTTGATAAGTCTCCTGGTACAGGAGGAGGCAATAGGCATTGAAGCATGTCCATGAAGTACGACAGCACCGCCAAGACATCAGTGCCCGTGTGGTCGACAGGTGCACCGGTGGACATTGACAGAGAAGGTGAGGACCTCGACGTCCATGGCAACACACCAGCCATACTAGGCCTGGTAGTATCCATGGTCTGCCTGACCTGGAAGTTAGGCCAACTGCTGGGGGGCGAGCGGTGTCACCGCTGAAGCGGTTGACAGCACTATAGAGGTCGTACCTGCTGTGCGGAGGGGAAACCTGGAGTGCACAAGGGAGGTTTTCTCCTTCTTTTTTCCTTCTCCCAGTGCTTGAGCTTATGGGTCTTGGATGTCTTCTCCTGGTATTTAGATGACCTAGACCAGGAGGAGTGGGCCGACAACACGGTAGAACTCTTTTGATGGATTTCCTTCTCCATGCAGGCTACCTTCTGTTTTAAAACATGCTTCTCCAAAGCTCCTTTTCAATGTCACTGGGTGGCTGTGTTAAAATCCTTACAAATCAGGCAGGCTTGCACGCTGTGGTCTTGGCCAAGGCAACAGACACAGATGTGAGAATCGCCAGTGTAAATCTTCCCAACGCATTCACAATATCAGAACAATTTTGATGGTTCCTTCAGTGACATACATCCTGTCGAAAATCACTTATTAAAGTGATTACTTTACTATGAGGAGAAAAATAAAGTGAAGTGACAGCAATTGCAGTGGCATTTCTATAAGCGGTCCAATGAGTATGGTTGATGGTGAGAAAAGAACTGAGGAGGGAAGGAACATCCCACATTTATGTAGCAGCTGACATCTAACGTTGTTGTGGACAGCCTCTGGTGGACTGCTTGCAAAAGTTTCCTTGTGGTTCTAGCATCTAGTGGCTATAAGATCAACAGAAGTGGCCTGATGAATGAGATATCCCCAAAGAAGATCATCCCCTAAAGGAGGGTTATGACAGGAAAGCAAAGATGGTAGAGGCCTGAGAGGAAAAAAGGGAGTATGGGATTCCATGGCCTCTGCCTGGGTTGCAGTGTTGTGCAGGGGACCTCGTCTGATAGGAGGGCATGACAAAACCAACCGAATGGGGTCAACCTGGTCAGACCCATGGGGGGATACCTCCAGGTGGGGAGAGCAGAGCCATTCAGTCCCTGTAGGGAGGCCCTGGTCCTCACCAGTGATGGTGTCAGCACATGACTCTGGGGAGACATCCACCTCCTTGCTGTCATCTAACACTAAACCAGTGTCACCTCTGGCAAGGGATGGAAAACTGGCCTGGCAATGGATTCACCCCCGTCATTGCAACCAGTGCTGTCCTCAGTTCCACACCTGAAGTCCAGACCAGCACAGACCTTAGAACCATCCCCATAAGTGGCACAGAGAACTGTCCCACTGCCGCAAACAGCACCAGAACTGACTTCAGGGACACCACCATCAGCATCACACTCGGTGCCAGGCTCATGACCAGCACCATGGCTGTTGCCACATCCGTCACCAGGGGTGGCATCACTCTCACCCCCAGCACGGTAAGCGACACTGAGGAAAGATCCACTACCACTATCTTGGCAACTGGATGCTGCACATTCCTGATGCTGGTCCCTCTCCTGACACCACAGTGTCTGGAGGGGACCCAATGTTGTGGCCCACACCGCCCTGCTCACCGACACAACAAACAGTAGCAGGATGTGAAGTGACACCAAGCCATGGCACTGAGAAAATACAAGCGTATAGCTGTGACCTCACCACCGGGGATGTCTGCTGCTCAAGACAGTCAAAAGGGGGGGTTTGCAGCCAACTGCCCAGAGGTAACCAGCTATCCACCAGATCCACCCCTAGGACCTCCAATGCCTTGGTGGGTGAGGTTGAGGAGGATCCTGTACTTCCACAACACTAGACATGCAGGGAGAGGGTCCAGGGGAAGGTCCAGAGACCATACCTCGACCTGAGCTGAGGAAAGTCCAGCAGTGTTGATACCCGGTCCATTGCAGCTATCGATGAAGCATGACAGGAGGCTACCAGACTTTGTCTTCTTAGTCCCCTTTTCTTTTACAATATCATGGAGACATAAAATAACAAATAGAGAAGGCACTGTGAAAAAAAAACAACTAACCAGTGACACAGTAAAATCTGGCGATAATGAATAGATTGAGGTGCTGTCACTCCCACTGTGTGCAAGCATGAAGAACAGAACTGAGGTATGTGAGGGAACTGGCTATGATTATTGTCTGGCACACCCGACATCATGTGAAATGTCAGGTGCCATCAGTAGCTGATGTCTGTTCCCTCCTGCAATGAAATTTGCTCCCCTGGGAGTCCTCTGGCCCCAGACCCATAAGTGGGAATCAATGACGAAAATTGATTCCTGGAAGATCATGTGTCTGTGTCTTCTGTTCTCAGCCTTTGCAGACTGTGTGAGGGCATTTGGCGTCATGCATTCCTGCTTAAAGGAAAAAACATCTTAATTTTCGAGGTGATTTGCATATATATCTCATGATGCTATGCATTATTGGGGTGTGTTTGATTTTTTATTTCTCTGAAACCTGGTTTTGTTGCCAATGCCCATTTCAGGTAGACCTTGCCTCACTGCTTTTGTGCTAAGGCTCTGTCTTTTAAGACTGAGATCTTGTACTTTCTCTGTCTCCTTTTCTCCAGGGTGAATACATTAAGGGCCTCCATCCTCTCCTTAACAGCTTTTGTCCCCATATCCCTGATCACTTTGGTGGCCCAGTGTTTTACCCTTTGAACTGCCTCTGTGTCTTTTGTATTGGGGAGCCATGAACTGCTCACAGCAGTACAGGTGGAGCCTGACTAGGGCCTGTAATGTGGCAGAATTACATCTGCTCTGCTTGTCACACACTCACTCTCCCCCCCAATGTATTTTGCATTCTTCTGTCCAATTTTATAGTGGCCATGCACTGCTTGTCATGCTGCAGTCCATCTAAAATGACCCCAGGTCTCCTTCCTGCTATACTTCAGCAAGAGGAACCCCTCTGCAGTATGTAGGGTTTACCTATGTTTTCCCTCACCAAGTGTGCCTTTTTTCATACACTGAATACGAGACTTCAGGATATCAATGTGAATCACCTCTCAGGTTCTTGGTGGCTACTAGTAAACAGGAGACACCACAGACAAAAGGCATAAGTGGTAATAAAAGAGTTTATTACACAAATCAGACAAATCCCTATCAGAGCCTTACCAAAAAGTTAGGCACTGGGAGCCAGAGTTTCCCAGTACCCCAGTGCATGAAGACGGTCTCAGGGAGAAAATAGTGGACATAGACCTATATACTTAGATAATATCCATGACAACAGTTCTTACTTGCATATGTTAGATACAGAAAATGGGCCCTACTCGACAAAAGTTAGGTGGCTCCACAGTGTGCCTAAAAGTTATACATTCGGTGCAATGTCAGCTAAAATGAGAACAAAGAACTCACACAAAATACAAAAAGATAACAGGTATAAGTGTGATGTTACATAAATCCACATGGTGGCAGTGTTGTACAGAAAAATAAGGCATCATACATATCAGACGCTTACAGCAATGTTATACCCCAGTGTTATACAAAGAATACAAACATGTATTCCTGGCAAAAATACTTATATGTTCCCAATAGATCAGTAATAATTATCGGCATATTGTTCCTGGTACTTACTCTTATATGGTAGGTACCTGTGCCCTATAGGTTAGTGATGATTATAGCTCACTAGAGCTGCAATTAGGTAATACTGTAGATGCTGTCCATGGAGTACAGTGGGTTTCCAGTATGGGTGAGGGGACCAAGTCAAACATTCCCCCCTTCTTGCCTTACTGAAAAGGCAACAACTAATGGGTAAGAGGTGGGTGATGGCATTGTTACAGACCAGCTGCACAAGCCTTGTAAAGGAATTCAAGTTGTTCATGGTGTGATTTGAGCATACGCCTTAGACAACAGAGAGTTAGTATCATAAAAATAATCAGAAAAGCTTGCATAACTACAAAACCTTTGAACGTGAATTCAATCCAGGTGTTGGAGAGTTCGGTGTTTAAATCATAGTCATGTATAAGAGTACTAAGATCATGTCCAGCTTTGGAGATGTTGTTACTGATGTAGGTGAAGTGAGAATCATTTCTATCTAAAAGTGTTTTAAGTGCCATGTTAAGTGAATCTATATACTGTGGCTTATACTGTGGCTTTAGGACTGCAGAAGGCATTTTACCCATGTGTGCTTTCCCCACTTCTCAGTGCATACAACAATAGGGCTCACCATCATTTAGGTAAGCGTCAAGTTTCATTTTAAACCCTGTAAAGGTTGATTGGTTTACTATATCCTGGGAGAGTTTATTCAGCATGTTAAACGTGTTGTTTATTCCAGTGTCTGATTGCTCTTGGAAGGAAGGCACTGTTCCTAATGCTAGTCCTGGATACATATCCCTGAATCTGTTTGTTATGAATTCTTAAATTATAAATGTTATCTTTATATTTAATACCTAAATCTGACAATAGTTCTTTGTCTTGTAGAATTTTGAATAGGGTCAAAAGGTTGCCCCTTTGTTGTTTTAGATTAAGGGGCTATAATTTAAGTTTTTCTGGTCTTTGTTTATATGTTGTATGTTTAAGATTAGATATCTGTTTGGTATACTGACGTTGTGCTTTCTCCAGCATTTCTGTGTCCTGTTTTAGGCCCAGTCCCCATACTTGAGAGCAGTAATCAAAGTGCGGTTGTACATAAGCTTTCTGTAGAGGCATCAACACTGATTATGATTTATTATAGAAATATCTTTTTATACAGCTGGTTAGATGATTTACTTTTCTGGCCACATTCCTGCATTGGCTGCTGTTTTTCATATTGCTGAATATTATAACCCCCAGGTCTCTAACTTCATCTACATTTTGTAGGTTCCTGTCGTGAATCTTACACTGTTGTTTAGAGTTATTTTTCCCACAATGCAAAACAACACGTTTAACATGACCGAACCTCATATTATTTTCATCAGCCCACCTAATGATGTGATCAAGGTCCTTTGTCATGTTTATACAGTCTGAGTCTGTGCTGACCTTGGCTCCCAGTTTTAGATCATCAGCAAATTTGATGAGTAAATTACTGCCCTTTATTTGTAAGCCATGTACAAAAAGATTAAACAGAAGTGGTCCCAAGACAGATCCTTGGGAGACACCACTGGTTACCTGTCCCTCTGATGATAGGTAGTCATTTAGACGTACCATTTGAGACCTGCCAGTAAGCCATGCTACTAGCCATGAAGTTATGTTTTTATCTTTACCTAGATTTTGAAGTTTATCTATTATCCCCGTATGTGGAAGGGTGCTAAAGCCTTCTTGAACTCAAACAGCATCATATCTACTGGCTCATCCTGATCTATGTTTTTTGTAACCTTGTCATAGAAGGTTTCTGTTACAACTTCTTTTTTCAGTAAAGCCATGTTGGGTCCTATCCATTAGTTCTTTGTCTTTTAAATATTTAGTTATCTTGTCTTTTATTATTCCCTCTGTTAGTTTACTAATGTGAGAGGTTAGACTTATAGGTCTGTAGTTAGATGGTAAATTATTGTTTCCTTATTTGTAGATAGGGACTACAATGGCCCTTTTCCTGTCCTTTGAAACACTTCCTTCTGTGAGAGTTTTATTTCCTATTATTGATACTAACATACTAAAATCCCAGCAGAGTAGGCCTAATGGTCTTTCGTGTCTGTTCGTTAGTCAGCCCCCATATTGGGTACCGACTTTGCTGTCCCCCCCCCTTGGGTTTCTCTCTCCCCAGTCCAAGATTTTCCCCTTGTACTGGACTTGCTCAGCTCAACCCTCCCACTATACCTGTCCCAGCCCCTCTTGAACCCCTCTACAGTCTCTGCCTCCACCAATCCCTTGAGCAGTGCATTGCAAGGTTCCACCACCCTCTCTGTGAAGTAACACCTCCTCCTCTCCCCCCCTCCAGCTTCCACCCATGCCCTCTAGTTGCCCCCCCTCTTTCCTTTGGAACACCCCAACTGAGTCTCCCTTATTAATCCCCTTCATGTACTTGAAGACCTCTATCATGTCCCCCATCCCTCCTCTCCTCCACAGTGTACATGTTGAGCTCCTCAAGCCTCTCCCCATAGGCACTTTCCCCGAAGCCCCAGATTATTTTGGTTGCCCTCCTCTGGACCCTCTCCAGGAGTGCAGTGTCCCTTTTTAAGTGCGGTCTCCAAAATGGCACACAGTACTCGAGGTGTGGCGTAACCAAGTAGTCATACAGAGGGAGGATCACTTCCCTCCTTCTGGAGGTAATCCCCCTAGCGATGCATCCCAGCATCCTATTGGCATTGGCCGCTGCCTCCTACAAATCTCAGAGTTGTTCATTTTGACATCCACTACCACCCCCAGGTCTCTCTCGCCCATCACGACTTGTAGCATGTCTCCCTCCAGGGTATACACTTGGCCCAGGTTTCTGGCCCCCAGGTGCAGAACCCTGCATTTCCTTGCACTGAACTGCAGTTTCCACTTCCTTGACCACCTCTCCTGAGCCTCCAGGTTCTCCTGCAAGGCCACTCTCCCTTCGTCCCCATCCACCACCATTCCCAGCTTTGAGTCATCCACAAAGAGACTCATTTCACTCCTGATACTCTTCTTTATGTCAGAGACATAGGCATTAAACAGGAGGGGCCCTAGGACCGATTCCTGGGGAGGGGCCACAGTAATGACTGTCCTTGGAGATGAAATTAGCCCCCCAACCACCACCTTCTGAGTAAGCTCTGAGATCCACTTTCCTATCCATCTGATCATCTACTTCCCCACCCCCATTTCCCCCAGCTTAGCCAGCAGGCCACTGTGAGGTACCGAATCAAACACTTTGCTAAAGTTGAGAAAGAGGACATCCACCAACCTACCCTGGTCCAGGGCATTCATCATCCAATCGTAGAAATCCACAAGGTTTGTCTGATACAACCTTCCCGGGACTAAGCCATGCTATTGTCCAGGTACCCCAATTTCTCCAGTACCCCCCCAGCCATTCCTTGATAATACCCTCCATCACTTTGCCCACCACTGACATCAGGATAATGGGCCCATAGTTTCCTGCCTCCTCTCTTGATCCTCCCTTGTGGATAGACATGATATGAGCCACCCTCCAGTCTTACGGTACCCACCCCATCTTCAGAAAGATGTTGAAAAGCTCCGCCGGGGGGGGTGCCAGGACATTGACCAGTTCCCTCAGCACCGTGGGATGTATTTTTTCTGGCCCTGGTGCTTTCTCCATCCTAACAGACCTGAGGGCTTCCCTCGCTGTCTCTACCAGGATTTCCACCTCCACGTCCTCCCCCTTGACCCCCCTGTACTGCCTTCCCCCCACCTGATGATGCTGGTCTTCTCCCCTCCCTAGACCCGTCAGCACTCCAGATCTGTAAGGGTCCCACCTGTGACACTCTGCCCTCTGCTTATGGTTATTATATGACAGTTATATTGTAAATAAATGGTCTGTGTATGAAATGTCAGTATGTGAGAAATTTGGCCTTTAACTTTAAAGGTCAGTAGCTGAAACCACAGGATGTCATTAAACTGACCAGGGGAACCATTTAATTAAGACTTTCTTACAGAAGGGCAGTTTATTACCTTTTTATGACCTGCTCAGGCTTTTGAAGTTGAAACTAAATGTGAGTTTTATGATGTTACAGGAAGAAAGGTAATGGGGCTGGTTCCTCTCACTTTAGTACATAGCCAGAAGTGTGTGAAGAGTCATAAAACCTTCAAATCACACTAGCAGCAGGAAATAAGGAGAAGGGACATCAAAGAGAAATGTTTGATTAAAGACTGTCATATTTGGGAAATGGCTAGTTACAGATTTCTCAAAGTAATGACTCACATCCTCAGGGATAACTATGCTAGAAATTAAAATCTAAGGGAGGATCTAGCTGACCTCATCAAAAGGGGGTTGGGGCAGATAGAGTTAAAAATTAAACATTGTATCTGGGAAATGTGACATATGAATCTTGGGCTCTGAGACAGAAAGATCTCCAACTTAAACAGCACTTAAAAGGTAATACTTAGAAAATAATTAAGTATCTGTGGTAGGAGTGTTTTGTTCTGTAATTTCCTTTTTGCTTTACATGATTGTAAGGTTTATGATATATTGTTCTGTATTAAATTTTACCTGTTTTTATCATATTTTAGTAAGCAATCTTTTCTTTGAAATAGTGCCTGAGTGTCTTCTCAGTTTCTTTTTGCATGTGAAATGCCTGTATTTAAGTTTGACAGCTGTTGAAAAGCTTGATTGTGTTACAGAGCTTGTATAATAAGGTAAGAAATACCTAGGTCTCTTATAGAGTTAAAAAAGGTTCATTTTGAAATCCTAGTTATGTGCCCTTAGGCGAAAGGTATATTGCATCCCCCCGAAGAGACTATTATCTGAGCCTGTACCTTTGGGTATGCTAGCAAAAGGTTCACAGTTTGAATCCCTCAAGTACTCAAGGCTAAAGGTGATTTGGACCCAAAGCAGACAGGTGGGTCACCCTGTCTGTTACCTGTTAACACTATTGCACTCTGAGGTTGGCACTGTGGGAGCAGAGAGCCTGACCTGTGGAGTGCATTTGTGACAGATTTGGTTGACAGCAGTGTGATCTAAAGTATTGTTAACACAAGCTTTAACAGTTCAGTGTGTCAGCTCAATACTGTACAGCTCACTTGCAAAGGAAGGCAGTGATTTATTTTAAAAAGGTAAACAGAACTATATCATTTTGCTTACAGTTAAAGTTCCTATCTGTTTTATTTTTTTATAACAATGTAAGTTAGAGTAGCTGTAGTTAGAGAAGAAGATGGCTTCCAACTACAGCGAGCACACTGCAGACTACCTGAATCAGTTGTGCAAGTAGAGAGGAGTCCTGCACAAGAGGAGATCCAACAAGCAGAACCTCATGGATGCTCTGATGGCCACTGATGCCCAGAGCCTCAAGTCACAGTCTGTGACTGAAAAGGACCAAATCTTGGGTGTGGAGGGGCCAGGGTCCATTGCAGTGTCCGGATCCAGTGAGGAGGACAGCAGAGCCAGTGCAAGCCAAGGGCCACAGCAGCAGGGAAAGGTCACCAGCATTCTGGAGCCAGAAGCAATTCAGTTGCAGATGGAGTTGAGGAGAATGGAGATGGAGTTCCAGAGAGAAGAGAGGTGAGAGCAGTGAGCCACACAGGACAAGAGGGAGCGATAGCAGCAAGCCGCAGAGGAGAAGAGGGAGCAAGAACAGCAAGAAGCTGACTGTGAAGAGCATGAGCACTAGCGGCAACACAAACTGGAGAAGCTACGACTCCAACCACCAGCACCAGAGCAGGTAAGTGGCCTGGGTTTAACTGGAACTACAGGACTGGGTTACAAATTAAATTCCAAAGTGATAGCTGTATTTAAAGAGGGGGAGGATATGGATGCCTTTTTAAATTTCTTTGAAAAAGTTTGTATTCAGGCAAATATTCCTAGAGGGTCCTGGAGCTTCCAGCAATCATAGCTACTTACCGGAAAAGCTCGGGATGCATTGGGTCAAATGGACAATGAAGACAGTAGCGATTACAGTAAACTGAAAACTGCACTTTTAAAAAAGTATGATTTAACTGCAGAAGCATACAGAGCTAAATTCCATAAGCTCAGGAGAAGCTCTGACATGAGCTACGGGGAGCTAGCCACAAAACAACGTCAGTTTTTAAAACGTTGGTGGGAAAGAATTGAAGCAAACTCTGTAGATAAAATTGAAAATGCTGTATTATTAGAGCAGTTTTTTGGGGCATGCCCAGCAGAGCTGAAAACCTGGCTGGAGGACTGAGATCCCAAAATAGTGCAAGAGGCTGTTGAACTCTCGGACCACTATGCCAGGAGCAGACCTGCTCTGAGAGTGAATGGGGCTGGCGTGGCAGTGCAAAAAGGGAAAAGCATGCCTTCAGGGTAGCTAAAACCCTCACTGCCTCCACCAAAACCAGGTAGCCCCAGGTTTCAAAGGAAAGATTTAACTGAGAAAAGACATGAATGTTGGGTTTGCAAAGAAACTGGTCATATTGCCAGACAGTGTCCCAAAAGGACAAGCAGTACACAAAGTGGTGCTCAAAAAGAAGTGGGTTGTTTGTGTGTACCTGAAAGCATGCCAGTCAACATGAGGGAACACATGCACCAAGTCACTGTGAATGGTGTGCAGACACTAGGGTTAAGCGACACGGGGGCATCCTTGACTTTGGTAAAAGGGGCTCTGGTAATGCCTGGTCAGATTACACCCAATCAATTTGTAACTGTACGGGGATTCACTGGGGAGGAGAAAATATTGCCACTCACTAGTGGCCTCCTAGACTGGGGTCAGACCAGGGGCACTGTGCAACAGGTTGCTGTAGCTGAAACTTTAGCAGTTGATGTAATTCTCAGCAACAATCTCAAACAGGGGATGGTGTGTGCAGTTACCCGTAGCCAAGCTGCAAGGGAAAATTGTAGTTCCCTGGACCCCGTAGGAGCCCCTGTGAAAACCACTGAGAGGCCGGTTCCCCAGCCTGTGTCTCCTGATAAGGAGAATAATGAAAAGGCGGTAGAAATTCCCCAGGTAGTAGTTAACCACACGGCTACAGAGGGTTACTCTGAGAAAGGAGGGTTGACCCATTGTCAGAGGGTTAGGGATGACAGTGATCCTGAGTGCCCTGATGCTAGAGCTAGGGACTCTAGTTTTGACACTGACAGGAACTTGTCCCATGCCTTGGGAATGTGTAAGGAGTTTGCAGCTGCTCAGAAATGTGACCCTAGTCTAGAGAAGCTGAGGGCTTGGGCAGACTCTGATGGAGCACAGGGAGGTGACGGGAAGCACAAAGTTTATTGGAACAATGGACTGATGTATACGCAGGATGCTAAGACAGAGGGAGGGGTGATAGGCAGGCAGCTTGTCATTTCCCAAGGGTACCGTGAGCAGTTGCTCAAGATTGCACACAATATTCCCATGTCTGGTCATCTGGGAATCATGCGCACTATGCAGCGGTTGGCCCACAATTTCTATTGACCCAACTTCACCCAGCAGGTGAAGGAGTATTGCAGGTCTTGTCACCGGTGCCAAGAAATAGGGAAGGCAGGTAAGAAAACCCAAACCACCCTAATTCCATTGCCCATAGTGAATGAGCCATTCCAGAGGGTGGTAATGGATATTGTGAGGAATTAAATATCCCCAGCTCCTCCGGGAAGAGGTACATCCTGACTGTGGTGGATTATGCCACCCAGTATCTAAAGGCCGTAGCCCTATCCTCACTGAGGACAGACAAAGTAGCAGATGCCTTACTTGGTATTTTCTCCTGTGTGGGTTTCTGCAGGAAGTTATCACTGATCAAGGGGGTTCCTTCATGTTAGACCTGATGACATGTTTGTGGGAGAAGTGTGGGGTAGTGCAGAGATGCATGACACCTGATCACCCACAAGCCAATGGGCTTGTGGAAAGATTTAATGGTACCCTTAAGTCAATGCTCCAAGCGTTTGCTGAACAGCATGGGAGGGACTGGGAGACCTGTTGTTTGCATAGAAAGAGGTGCCCCAAAAGTCAACAGGGTTTTTCCCCTTCGAACTCTTATATGGACGCTGGGTACGTGGGCCCCTGGACTTGATCTGGGAGGACTGGGAAGGCAAGCACATCACCCAGGGAACTCCCATAGTGGATTATGTCCTTAGATTTAGGGAAAGGCTGAAGGAGCTTATGGGGACAGCCCAGAGCAACCTGGTAGCTGCCCAACAGAAACAAAAAGTGTGGGATGACTGCAGAGCCAGAGCTCACTCATACACAGTGGGTCAGGAAGTCATGGTCCTAATCCCAGTCCAGAAAGACAAGCTGCAGACTGAGTGGGCAGGACCGTACAAAGTAGTCAGAAAGGTAAATGACAAACTATATAATAGAGTTACCTGACAGGAGACTTACACAAAGAATGTACCATGTCAACATGATGAAGCCATATGCTAATAGGGCTGACATGGTGTTTGCAGTATGTAGTCCTGGGGAGAGGACAGACAAAAGAGACTCCCTTCTGGACTTGCTGGAAGAAAGCAAGCGGAAGTCCTCTGTGGAGGCAGTTAAACTGTTACCCCAGCTGGCCCCAGAACAGATTTAGGAAGTAAGGGAGGTTTTAGCAGACTTTGCCCCATTGTTTTGCACCAAGCCTGGACTAACCCCCTTAACGACGCACAATGTAGAGACAGGGACACAGACACACATACGGCAGACAGCATATTGGGTGTCAGAGGCTGTCCAAAAAGACATTAGGAAGGAGGTGGAGGAAATGTTGGATTTAGGGGTAATCCAGAAATCCCACAGCCCCTGGGCCTCACCCAAAGTCCTTGTGCCCAAGCCAGATGGCTCTACTCATTTTTGTGTGGACTATCATGGACTGAATGCAGTCACAAAGTCAGACACCCACCCAATGCTGTGGATAGACAAACTCATGGACAAGTTGGGAGGGGTGGCATACCTTACAACTATTGACCTGACAAAGGGGTATTGGCCGGTAGAGTTAACTGACAGAGCTAGAGAGAGGTCAGCCTTCATCACTCTGATAGGGTTATTTGAATTTAAAGTAATGCCTTTCGGAATGAAGAACGCGCCGGCCACTTTCCAAAGGTTAGTGAACCAGATGTTAAATGGTGCTGAGGAGTATGCCATGGCGTACCTGGATGACATTGCCATCTTTAGTGCCAGCTGGGAGGAACACCTGTCCCACCTTAGGGAAGTGCTGGGCAGAATACAGAGGGCCGGGCTCACTGTCAAAGCTGAGAAGTGCCAGGTGGCCAAGGCTGAAGTGGCATACCTCAGGCATGTTGTAGGCCGGGGAGAGCTTCCTCCTAACCAAGTAAAAATAGAGGCAATCAAGGCATGGCCCAGACCAGGAATGCAGAAGCAGGCCAGGAGTTTTCTGGGGACAGCAGGGTACTGTAGGAAATGTGTACCCAATTACAGTGCCCTGGCTGCTCCCCTATCTGACCTGGTAAAGAAAAGGATGCCTAAGAAAGTTACCTGGGAACCAGCCTGTGGAAAAGCCTTTACCAGACTGAAGGAGGCACTGTGCAGTGCTCCTGTATTGACAAGTCCAGACTATAGCAGACACTTTATAGTCCAGACTGACACCTCAAATGTGGGTATTGAGGCAGTGCTGAGCCAGACATCCAACCTTGGGAAAAATCACCCCATAGTGTAACTGAGTAAAAGGTTACTTCCTAGGGAGCAGGCACACTCTACTGTGGGAAAAGAGTGTCTTGCCATAGTGTGGACCCTAAAGAAGTTAGAACCATACTTATATGGGCAGCATTTTGAGGTACAAACTGACCACAACCCTCTGGTTTGGCTGACACAAATGGGAAAAAATGAATGGTCGACTATTAAGATGGAGTCTTGCCTTGCAAGGGTATGGCATCCGATCTCACATAGGGCTGAAGCAACCAATGAAAACGCAGGGGCTTGTCACATCTATGAGGAATGAACTGACTTAGGGAGCTCATTCCATGCAGGGGATAGAGCCCCCAAATTCAGTCCAGGTGGGGAGGATTGTGACGCTCTGCCCTCTGCTTATGGTTATTGTGTGATAGTTATATTATAAATAAATAGTCTGTGTATGAAATGTCAGTATGTGAGAAATTTGGCTTTTAACTTTAAAGGTCAATAGCTGAAACCACAGGATGTTATTAAATGGACCAGGGGAACCATTTAATTATGACTTCCTTACAGGACATTTTATTACCTTTTATGACCTGCCCAGGCTTTTGAAGTTGAAACTAAATGCGAGTTTTATGACGTTACAGGAAGAAAGGTAATGGGGCTGGTTCCTCTCATTTTAGTACATAGCCAGAAGTGTGTGAAGAGTCATAAAACCTTCAAATCACACTAGCTGCAGGAAATAAGGAGAAGGGACATCAAAGAGAAATGTTTGATTAAAGACTGTCATATTTGGGAAATGGCTAGTTACAGATTTCTCAAAGTAATGACTCACATCCTCAGGGATAACTATGTTAGAAATTAAAATCTAAGGGAGGATCTAGCTGACCACATCAAAAGGGAGTTGGAGCAGATAGAGTTAAAAATGAAACACTGTATCTGGGAAATGTGACATATGAATCTTGGGCTCTGAGACAGAAAGATCTCCAGCTTAAACAGCACTTAAAATGTAATACTTAGATAAAAAAGAATTAAGTATCTGTGGTAGGAGTGTTTTGTTCTGTAACTTCCTTTTTGCTTTACATGATTGTAAGATTTATGATATATTGTTCTGCATTTAATTTTACCTGTTTTTTCATATTTTAGTAAGCAACCTTTTCTTTGAAATACTGCCTGGGTGTCTTCTCAGTTTCTTTTTGCATATGAAGTGCCTGTATTTAAGTCTGACAGCTGTTGAAAAGCTTGATTGTGTTACTGAGCTTGTATAATAAGATAATAAATACCTAGGTCTCTTATAGAGTTAAAAAGGGTTCATTTTGGATACCTGTTTAGGTGCCTTTAGGCAAAAGATATATTGCATCCCCCCAAAAGAGAATATTATCTGAGACTGTACCTTTGGGTATGCTAGCATAAGGTTCACAGTTTGAATCCCTCCAGAACTCGAGGCTAAAGGTAATTTGGACCCAAAGCAGACAGGAGGGTTACCCTGTCTGTTACCTGTTCACACTTTTGCACTCTGAAGTTGGCACTGTGGGAGCAGCGGGCCTGATCTGCGCAGTACATTTGTGACACCGTCCCCCAGGTTCACCATCTTTCCCCTGGATGATGTAGCCCCCCCATCCTCCGTCTGGTAAAACTGAGGCAAGGTACTTGTTCAGTACCTCAGCCTGCTCCCCCACATCCTAGCCCATTCCTCCCCTGTCCTAATCTTGCTAATCTGCCCCTCACTTTCCTTTTTTCCCCAATATATCTAAAGAACCCTTTGTTCCCCCTCCTGATTTCCTTGACCAAGTTCTGCTGCTTCCTCGCCTTAGCCAATCTCACCACCCTGGTGACCCTCCTGCCCATCAGTTCATACTCCCCTGATCCTCTTCACTCCATGAGTGCTTGAAACGCCTATATGAAGCCTTCTTTTCCCTCACTGCCTCCTGAACATAGATACATAGATACATAGACAGTGTCAGCAGATAAGGGCCTATGGCCCACCCAGTCTGCCCATTTGAGCTTGTAAATTCAGTTTATGTTTTCCTAGAAGTCTGTTGCCCCTTACCCCTGACCTCCAGAATTCCTTTATGTCTATCCCATGCATTCTTAAATCCCGTGATTGTCTCAGCCTCCACCACTTCCTCTGGCAGGGTGTTCCACTGTCCACCACCCGTTTTGTGAAGAAATTCTTCCTCATGTTTCCTCTGAATCGTCCCTCCTCCAACTTCATCCCATGCCCTCTAGTCCTGGAACATCTTTTCACTTAAAATAGTGTATTCCGCACCCTGTTCCTCCCTGAGATACTTGTATGTCTCTATCATATCCTCTCTCCTCCTCTCTCTCCAGGGAGTACATGTTCAGTTCCTTCAACCTGTCTTCATAGGACTTGTGATGCAATCCATGCACCATCTTTGTTGCCCTATTCTGAACCTTCTCTATCCTGTCTATGTCCTTATGTAGGTATGGTCTCCAGAACTGTACACTGTACTCCAGGTGGGGCCTCACTAGTGTATTGTATAGTGGAATTATGACCTCCCTTTTCCTGCTGGTGATGCCCCTGCCTATACATACCAGCATCCTATTTGCTTTACCTGCTGCCTTGTCACACTGTTTCCCTGCCTTGAGGTCATCAGAGATGATAACCCCAAGATCCCTTTCCTGCTTGGTGCATGCTATATCCTCACCCCCCCAACTGATATATTGTGCTAGGGTTTTTGTGCCCCATATGCATTATCTTGCACTTCTTTGCATTGAATTTCAACTGTCAAAACCCTGACCATTCTTCAAGTTTCTGCAGGTCCCTTCTCATTCTGTCTACACCCTCTAGTGTGTCTACTCTGTTACAGAGCTTTGTGTCATCAGCGAACAGTGAAATTCTGCCTTCTAGGTTCTGTGCAATGTCACTGATGAAGATGTTGAATAGGACCGGTCCCAGCACTGATCCCTGTGGTGCCCACTGGTCCTCTTCCCTCTGTGGGTGACAGCCATTTACCACCACCCTCTGTGTCCTGCCACCCAGCCAGTTACCTACCCACCACACTACTGTCCTGCCCACACCCATATTTCCCCAGTTTGTGTAATAGTCTTCTGTGTGGCACAGTGTCCAAAGCCTTGCTGAAGTCCAGACAGGCCATGTGCATTGCCCTCCCCTGATCCACCTCCCTAGTCACCCAGTCAAAAAATTCAACGAGGTTGGTCTGACATGACCTCCCCCTGGTGAAACCATGCTGCCTTGGGTCCTGTAGTCCATTGACAACCAGATGTTCCACCAATCTCTCCTTCAGTAGTGCTTCCATGAACCTCCCGGGTCCACCAACAGGGTTTCCTAGCCTTACCGAATTTGCGCCTCACTCTTGCACAGGACTTGGTAGCCTCCTGCACCCCCCTCCTAATGATCTCCCACTTACTGTCAGCATCCATGTCTGGCCTTATCTCATCCAAATGCCCCTCAAGGATCCTTCCCATCCCCCTGAAATCCACCCCTAAAGTCAATTACCACCATCTTTGTGCAGCTTTCCACCCCCTCAGGTCCAGGAAAAACCAGACAGTGGCATGATCACTCCCCACCAATGGGTCCCTCACCTCCAGGACCCTAATCTGGTCACTGTCTGCCAGGACTATGTCCCGTATCTGGGCCTCCCTAGTTGGCTCCCCCACCTGCTGGGTTAGGAATGCATCCTGGAAGACATCCAGCAACCTCTGCTCCTTGGCCAATAGGGACATTATAGTCCCTCAGTCTGTCCCTGGCATGTTTAGGTCCCCCATCACCGCTACCCTTCCCTTCAATCTACAGCATCCCATAACATTTTCCACCAGACTGTCTTCTAGATCCTCCGCCAGCACAGGGGTCTGTATACCACCCCTATTTTTACTCTCTTACTCCCCCCTGCATTTGCAGGGTGAACCAAATTGCCTCCATGCTCCTCTCCACCTCCTCCATTCCTCCTATACCAATGCCATTTTTGACTAGCAGTGCTACCCCTTCCCCCCCGTCATTCCTGAACATAGTGTAGCCCTCCAGGTTTAGGTCTCAGTCATGACCTTGGGAGGCCCAGGTCTCAGTGACAGCTGCCAAGTCCACTGTCCCCTCAGCTAGCATCACCTCGAGCTCAGGCATCTTATTTCTCAAGCTCCTGGCATTTATCAGAACCACCTTTCACCCCTTTCCCCTTCTCCCATTCCCCACCCTTGTAATCCCGTGTGGCCACATGCTTTTCTCCCCCTGTACCCCACCTGTTGGCCTTTTTCCATATCCCTCCAGACCCTTAGGGGAGAGGAGATTGAGATCCTCTTTTATCAGACCCCCTGCAACAGACCCTTCTTCCTCCCTCCCCCCTTCACAAGTTTAAACCCCACCTTTCACTGATGAACCCAGCTTTTTTCAGCTTTAGAATTTGCCTCCCCACCAAACTGAAGTGGAGCCTGTCCCTAGCATACAGCCCCTTATCCTCCCAAGTTGCCCCCTAGCCCCCCACCAGCCTATACTCCCTAGCCTCACACCACTCCCTGAGCCACTGATTCACCACCCTAATTTTTTGCTTGTTCTCCCCACTACCCCTCAGCACTGGTAGGATTTCTGGGAAGGAGATCGAGCATCCTATGGAATGGCAAACCCTGGCTAGCTCCCAAAACCTTGCCTGTATCTCTAATTCACTATTGCCCTCTATGTCGTTTGTACCCAGATGCACCAGTATATCCGAGGAACCTTCACATTTCCTTGCCAGTGAATATACCTTGTGCTTGGCCTTGTGCACCGTCAGGTTAGGGTGACATCTGGTTCTTACCAGACAGACTTTACCCTCCCCTTGCTCCTCCCATTGGATACCCCTGATCATGGAATCCTCTAACAGAAGCACTCTAACCTGCCCCTTGCCTCCATGCTCATGCCTCAGTTTTCCCCTCCTTCCATGCCCTTTCTCATCCTTTTTTCCGGCCTCTCCCCCCCCAGCTGGCTCCTCGCACCTCCCATAATCTAGGTGTCATATGCTGCCCCCTCCCTATTGTCTCTGGCCATCCCCTCTACACTAGTCCTGGGCATCCCCTCAACCAGAGTATCCTTTTTTGCATCGTTATCCCCCCTGTCCCTGCACTTGACTGGTCCTTCTGCCCTATCTGTTGGCTTAGCCTGGCTCTTACCTTCCATCACGTTCAGTGCCCCCTGCTTGTCATGCCTCCCTGTCCCAAACCCTCAGCCCCCATTTGCTGCAGCCTCCCCCTTGTTCACCTGATCCTCCTCCTTGCCCTGTACCCTCCCTCCTACCCCATCCCCTCAGCCTGTCCTGAGCCCCCATCCCCACTTTCTTGCACTCCATGGCCCCCCACTCTTCCCGATTTCTGGCCCTGCCCCTTGCCCCTTCCCTTCCCACCCCTGCCATAGATGCATCCTCTCCTCAACACTCCCCTCTTCTACTACCAGATGTAGAGGGTCAAAACGGTTTCTGAGCCTAATGCCAGACCCCAAGACTCCCCTGCCTGACCCACCCCCTCATCCTGGTTCCCTCTGTACAACCCAGCTGCTTGCCTGCTTTTTTGAAAGTTTCCTCCTTTTGGGCCCCCTCTGTCAGGGTTCCCATGTGCCCCCTTTACTCCTCTCCCCATGCCAGAGGCTTTAGTACCTGGTGCAGCTATGTAGGTGACCTCTTGGCCCCTCCTTCTCCCACCCCCTCCATATACCCCCCAGCAAATGCCCCAGCTGCCTCCTAATCCCCTCAACCTCCGCTCTAAGCTGTGCCAGCTGGTAGCACACTGGGCAACCACTGAACTTCCAAGCCCAGTCAAGTACCATGACTGCCCCTCACCCTGTGCACCCAACCACCCTCCCAAAGATGCCCGTTCTAGTGACGTGTGGTCCCGTCCCCATCACAGCAGATTTTTTTAAAGAGAATAAGCCCCCCAAGTTAGTGCAAAAACAATCCCACCGGGTTCCCCTATGATCAGAGTTACAAGTGACTATACAATGATCAGAGCTACAAGTGGTTTTACTTAAACAATCCCCCACACAGCATTCAAGATGTCAGTCAAGAACTGAATTTCCCAAGGTCCATGGCTACAAGTCCACTTCTAGTCCAGCCCACTCCTACCCCCTGACTCCTCCCCCGCCGACTATTTAATAGAGTTCAAAGTCGGGGCCAGGGTGAAGGGGGTGGTAAACAATTACAGCTCTTCCAGGATGAGAGAATGCAGCTGGGCCTGTCCTTTTATAGCCCAGCAATGAGTTCAAATCAGGCACTCTGTGTGCTGATTGGTCCACTCACTCTAGCCCCCACAGAAGCTCCGTTGGCTCCTACCCTGACTCGCCGCCGATGCAGACGAGCTGGGAAATTACTGTCCTGGCACCCTCCCACCACTGATGTGGCCAAGCACCTCATCCACAGTGCCCCTGGCTGCTCCTGCCACCAAATGCGGCCCCAGTCTCACGCCATGCCGCCAATGCGGCCAGCTCTGCCACCAATCTCCCTGGCTCCAAACTATTACAGCTCCTCCAGGATATTAGCATTGCAAATATATCTGCTAATTCTTTTAGTAAACATGGGTGTAATCCATCTGGTCCTGGAGATTTGTTGCAATCTAATTTGCAAAGTGTTTTGCTGATCATTTCTGACTTACAGATTTGGATTGTTTTGTTCTATATTCCCCCCCCCCCAGTTGTCACAATGAGTATGAGGAATATCTGAACTCTGCAGAGGGAGATAGCAGTTGAAGTTTGAAATCGTGGTGAGGTTCTGGAAAGCTAACTTTGTCATAAGTTTCTGTAAGTTTTTATTGTTTGTAAGTTGTGTTTTAAAATTGGCCTAACTTCTTAAGAACTCTCTGGAACAGAGGGACACAAATCCTTAAATCTCTCTGTGCTAGTTGTAGACTGTTCTTGTGGGGAAAGGTCTTTGGCCAGTAACACAGCCAGCCAATCAAGGTTGTTTGCATTTCAGTTAATCTCTGTTTAAAGTTCTCACTGAGGCATTTTAAGGAAGGGAGAAGCCTACCTGGTTAGAACAAAATGCTTCCCTTGACTAACGGTGCACAGGGCCAAGCATGAGGTATATCAGCTGGCAAAAGATTGTGGAGGTTCCCTGGACATACTGATCCACCTGGGTACCAATGACATTGAGGGAAATAGTGAGCTAGAGATACAGGCAAGGTTCAGGGAGCTTGCCAGGGTCTGTCATGATATAGGATGTGCAATTTCCTTCTCAGAAATCCTGCCGGTGCCAAGGACTAGTGGGGAACACAAGAGGAAGATTAGGGTGATAAACCTGTGGCTCAGGGAGTGTAGGGCCAGAGGGTAAGGGTTGATGGGGGATTGGGGGAGACCTGGGAGGATAAGGGGCTGTATGCTAGAGATAGGCTCCATCTCAATTCGGAGGGGAAAGAAATCCTTAAGTTGAAAATAGAGGAGTTCATTGGTGAAAGGTGGGGTTTAAACTTGTGAAGGAGGTAGGGGGTGGGAGAAAAGGCTGTCGAGGGGGGTCCGATAAAGGAGGGACTCTGTCTCCACCCCCCTGGGGAGCTGGAGGAATGCAGGAAAAGGCCAACTGGAAAGGTGCGGACCAGGGGAAGACAGAATCCCCACAAGAACACGAGCAGGGGAAATGGAAGTATAGAGAAAGAGTGGAAGGTAGTCCTGCTAAATGCCAGGAGCTTGTGCAATAAATTGCCTGAGCTGCAGGTGATGCTAACTGAGGGAGAGGTGGATGTGGCAGCGGTCACTGAGACCTGGGCCACCGCAGGGCATGACTAGGACCTGAACCTGGAGGGTTACACCATGTTCTGGAAGGACAGAGGGGAGGGAAAGGGAGGAGGGGTAGCAATAATAGTCAAAAAATGCATTGCCATAGGCGGAGTGGAGGAGGCGGAGGGAACTGTGGAGGTGATTTGGGTCACCTTGATAACAAGTGGGGGGCAAGACAGTAAAAGTAGGAGTGGTGTGTAGACCGCCTGCGCTGGCAGAGGAGCTGGAGGAGAGTCTGGTGGCAGATGTTGGGAGACACTGCAGATTGGGAAGGGGAAGGGTGGTGGTGGTGTTGGGAGACTTAAACATACCAGGAACAGACTGGGAGACTATGACATCCTCGATGGCCAGGGAACAGAGGTTGTTGGATGTCTTTCAGGATACGTTCCTAACTCAGCAGGTGGGGGAACCAACCAGGGAGGAGCAGATACTGGATGTGGTCCTGGCAGACAGTGACCAGATTAGGGGCATGGAGGTAAGGGACCCGTTGGCAGGGAGCGACCATGACATGGTCTGGTTCTGCCTGAACCTAGGAGGGGTAGAAAGCTGCACAAAGATGGAGGTAACTGACTTCAGGGGGGTTGATTTGAAGGAAATGGGAAGGATCCTTAAGGAGCACTTGGATGGAATTGGGCCAGACATGGACGCTGACAGTAGGTGGGAAATCATCAGGAGGGGGGTGCAGGATGCTACCGGCACCTGTGCAAGAGTAAGACAAAAATGTGGTAGGGCCCGAAAACCCTGCTGGTGGACCAGGGAGGTCCAGGAGGTGGTGCCGGGAAAGAAGGCAGCCTATAGGCAATTCAAGTGCTCAAGGAGTGAAAGGGACCGAGGGGAGTACGAGCTGATGGCCAGAAGGGCCACTAGGGTGGTGAGGGCGGCTAAGGTAAGGAAGGAGCAGAACCTGGCCAGGAAAATAAGGAGAGGGAACAAGAGGTTCTTTAGATACATTAGGGAAAAACAAAGGGTGAAGGGGCAAATTAGCAGGATTAAAACAGGGGAAGGATGGGCACAAGATCCGGGGGAGCAGGCTAAGGTGCTAAACGAGTACTTCACCTCAGTTTTCACCAAGGAAAATGGGGGGGCTGCATCATACATGGGAGGAGATGGTGAAACTGAGAAGAGGGGGCATCACTGGCAGATGGGGGAAGGCAAAACAGGGGACGAGGTAGCAGAGGTGGAAATCACGGCAGAGAGAGTGAGGGAAGCCCTCAGGTCCCTTAAGATGGAGAAAGCACCAGGGCTGGATAAATTACATCCCAGAGTGCTGAAAGAACTGGCGGATGTCCTGGCGAAACCCCTGACGGAGCTCTTCAGCATTTCTCTGAGGACAGAGTGAGTGCCCCAGGACTGGAAGGTGGCGCATATAGTGCCTATCCACAAGGAGGGATCAAGGGAGGTGGCAGGGAACTACAGGCCCGTCAGTCTGACATCAATGGTGGGCAAGGTGATGGAGGGCATTGTCAAGGAGAGACTGGGGGGAACCTGGAAAAGTTAGGGTGCCTGGATGATAAACAGCATGGATTCATCCCAGGGAAATTATGTTAGACAAACCATGTGGAGTTCTATGACTGGGTGACGAGTGCCTTGGACCTGGGTAGACCAGTGGACGTCCTCTTTTTTGACTTCAGCAAGGTGTTTGACTCTGTTCCTCATGGGGCCCTGTTGGATAATCTGGGAGAAATGGAGGTGGGGAACCAGATGATCAGATGGACAGGAAATTGACTCCAGAACCAGACCCAGAGGGTCGTGGTTGGAGGGATAGTCTCATCTCCAAGGAGGGTCATTAGTGGAATCCCTCAGGGATTGGTGCTTGGGCCCCTCCTGTTCAACACCTACATCTCTGACATAAGGAAGGGTATCAGGAGTGAAATGAGTCTCTTTGCGGATGACTCAAAACTGGGGGCGGTGGTGGATGGGGAGGAAGGGAGGGTGGCCCTACAGGGGGACCTGGAGGCTCTGGAAAGGTGGTCTAGAAAGCAGAAGCTGAGGTTCAATGCAGGAAAATGCAAGGTACTGCACCTGGGAGCCAGAAACCCGGGCCTAGTGTACACCCTGGGGGGAATGCTACAATTCTTGATGGCTGAAAGGGACCTGGGGGTTGTAGTGGATGTCAAGATGAACAACTTGGAGACTTGTAGGAGGGCAGCGGCAAAGGCCAACAGGATGCTTGGATGCATCGCTAGGGGGGCTCACCTCCAGAAGGAGGGAAGTGATACTCCCACTGTATAACTGCTTGGTGAGGCCGCACCTTGAGTACTGCATGCAGTTTGGGAGGCCACATTTAAAGAGGGACACTGAACTCCTGGAGATGGTCCAGAGGAGGGCAACCAAAATGATTTGGGGCTTGGGGGATAGGACCTATGGGGAGAGGCTCGAAGAGCTAAATATGCACACATTGGAAGAGAGAAGGGACCGGGGGGACATGATAGAGGTCTTCAGGTACATGAAGGGGTAAATAGGGGAGAAGCAGTCAGGGTGCTCTGAAGGAAGGAGGGGGCAACTAGAGGGCATGGGTGGAAGCTGGAGGGGAGATCGGGGAAAAGGAGGAGGTGCTACTTCACTGAGAGGGTGGTGGAGCTATGGAATGCACTGCCCAGGGGGCTAGTGGAGGCAGAAACGGTGGAGGGGTTCAAGAGGGGGTGGGACAGGTGCAGGGGAAGGGTTCTGGAAGCAAAAACTAGTGCAGCGAGAATATCCGAGACTGGGAAGGCTGAAGCCAGAGAGGGAGAAGGGGGCAGCAAGGTCAGCTCCCAGGGTGGGGGCTGACCAAATGAGCAGACACGAAAGACTGTTCGGCCTATTCTGCTGGCATTTTAGTATGTTAGTAAATACACAAGCCATTCTTTCTGGTTTACTGTAGGTTATATCATTCTGGATTAATGGACCTATTACCCTAGATGTACTGTACCTCTTTTGGTGTTTCTGTAAGAGTAGAAGCCCTTTAAGTTGTCATTTGAGTGGGCTAGTATAAACTCGTATCTCATACATGCTTTGGTTATTGTTGCTTTTAATTGTTTTGCTATTGATCTATATTTCCTCACATTTATAGTTGCTTGTGTTTTTTTCATGACAGCAAATAGCCTTTTTTATTAGTTAATCTTTATGTTTTATTATTAAACCATATTGGTTTCTTACCCTTTTTGTTACAGACTTTTTTTTTTTGGAATGAACTTGTCTTCCAGAATTTTTATTGTTTCTATGAATAAAGACCATGCTTCGTCAGAATTTAAATGTAATATTTTATTTGGAAGATCTATTTCCTGAAGTTGTTGTTTGATTGATGTCCAGTCTGCTTTATTATAACTGATGAAAGTTGAGTTACCCTTAGTGTATTGTTTTGGGTTTTTTCGAGATTGAAACTGACTGTATTATGATCACTATTAGATAGCGGTGCATTCATACTAATGTTTGTGACATCATTTGGAATATTTGTTAATATAATGTCCAGTATGTTGTTACCCCTGGTAGGTTCTAATACCATCTGATGCAATTCTAGGTTTTCTTGGAAATCAACAAGATTTTGTATGTGTACCTGTTGCTTGACCTGTTGTCCAGTTCATGTTCAAATCCCCCACTATTATAATATCCCCTTTGTCTGTTATATTTTCTATCTGTTCCAATAGTAGATTGGTTGAGTCTATACTATTGTTTGGGGGCCTATATATTCCTCCGATGGAGAAACTCTTCCCTGACATCCCTGTTATTTTTTGCCAGATAGCTTCTACCTCAAGCCCATCTGTAATGTTTGTTTCTACCATATGGCATTCAATGTCTTCCTTTGCATATATGGCAACACCGCCACCCTTATAGCCAGTCCTAGGTCTATTAAACAGCTGGTAACTTTGTATCTCCTGGTTCCGTTGGATGTCATTGTCCCACCAGGTTTCTGAAATACAGATAAAATCTATATTGGTGGATAAAGTCATGGCAGTTAATTCTGCAAGCTTCTCGCTATTTAAGCTTCTTGAATTAAGGGACATTATTTTCACCTTTTTTATTCCCACATTATATATGAACATTGAAAATGGGTAAATACTGAGACTAGGCCTACCTAGACTTTAGCAAGGCATTTGACACAGTCCCACACAAACAATTAATGAACAAGTTAGCCAGGCTGGGAGTGGGTCCCAGGGTGGTAGCCTTGGTAAAAAAGTGGCTGGACAACAGGACACAGAGGGTAATAGTAAACGGAGTCCACTCTGAAGATAGAGGGGTTACTAGCAGGGTACTGCAGGGTTCAGTACTGGGTCCGGTCCTTTTTAATGTCTTTATAAGTAACATTGCAGAGGGACTGGAAGGAAAAGTATGCCTCTTTGCAAATGACACAAAGATCTGCAACAGGGTTGATACACAAGGGGGGGTGGAAAGGATGAGAAGGGACTTGGCAAGGTTGGAGGAATGGTCAAAAGTATGGCAGCTTAGATTCAATGCAAAGAACTGCAAAGTAATGCACCTAGGAAACAAAAACCCAGGGGAAGAGTACACAATAGGGGGAGGCATTGACAACAACAAAAATGGAAAGGGACCTGGGGGTAGTCATATCAGATGACCTAAAGGTAAGCAAGCAATGTGAGAAGGCAGTAAGGATGGCTGGGGGGATACTGGGATGTAGAGGGAGAGGCATCACCAGTAGAAAACAGAAAGTTGTTATTCCTCTGTACAGACAGTTGGTGAGACCCCATCTGGAAGACTGTGTGCAGTTCTAGAGACCCCATCTCCACAAGGGCATAGACAGGATGGAGGCTGTCCAGAGGAGGGCAACTAAGATGGTGCAGGGTCTGCAACAGAAGCCATACAAAGAGAGAATAAAGGAGCTTAATATATATACCCTTGAGGAAAAGAGGGGGACATGATAGAAACTTTCAAGTACCTCAAGGGAATCAACAAAGTCCAAGAGGGTAGCATCTTTCAGAAAAAGAGATGTGTAAGAACAAGGGGATACAATCTGAAGACAGAAGGGGGATGGCTCAGGGGCAATGTGAGGAAGTATTTTTTTCGCAGAGAGGGTGGTGGGTGCATGGAATGGCCTTCCTGAGGAGGTCGTGGGGTCAAAAACAGTGGGGGAATTCAAGAATGCATGGGACAGACATAAGGCAATTATAGTGGGGTGTAGGAAGAAATAGGCTGTTGGTTAACTAGGGTCTGCAGTTTATCCAATAGGTAGGGAAATGGGCAGACTAGGTGGGCCAAGCGGTCCTTAGCTGCCATCAAAGTCTATGTTTCTATGTAAGGCAAGCAAGTATTCTGGGTCTGCGTCAATAATATCTGCTTCTGGGATGGGAAGGGGGTAATAACAGCATGACCAATAACAGTTGTTTGACGAGGAACAAAACAAAAAATAGGTTAAGGTATGCCACAAGTTTTAGTACCACAAGTAAAAGTTTTATGGTTGGTTACAACACAGTATTGACCATCAGAATTGTATGGCATTCTCACTTGTGGGATCCACCATTTGTGCAATCTGATAGGACAGGTGATTCATCATTTGTGTGGTGAAGCGATGTACTTCCTCCTTGTAGTTTGAGCAGAGTTGACCAGCCTTGCCTGGTGGTTCTGAAGAAGATGAAATGAAGACAGGTGCACTAGGGTTAAAAATCCCATTAGTAGATAGAGCGGAGTCCAAAGCATAGGACCAATCAATGCTTTCTGGTGAGTAGCCATAGATAGGCTTGATGACATCAAAGGCATCATAATGACAAAGGCATTGGTGCCAAAGGCACTTTTTGGCACAACAGTCAGTATGAGGCACAACCCAAGCATCAAGGGTTGGATGAAAGACCAGTAGAGGTGGGAGGTCGATTCTTTCCCTGAAGATTCCATCATCGAGGTGTCCCATAGAGTGGATGGAGGCCAGTTTGTCAAAAATGGCAGTTTGTGGATCAAAATGTTGAAGTGAGACTGAAGGTTACAAACATAGTCTGAGAAATGCTACACTGTTTAGCAGTATAACAGGGGCTGTGATTAGGGTGGTGTGTGACATAACTTAGATTTCTAGCAGTGGATCATGGTATGGAAACAGACCTAGACATGCATAGTACGACACATGAAAGTGATTTACATTGAGGACAGTACCATTTAGCTAATCTCTTGTCATGGATGACGTCTGGGATGTTACCTGTTTCCAGATCCCGGAAGAGATTATTCATTGTTGTGAGAACATAAGAACCATAGGTTGAACATAAAAGTTCCCTGGCAATATATTGCTTGTCTGCCTCCTTATTGCTCTGGGCAACAAGTTCATTGATCTTGTTTTTAGTGTCATTAAAGTGTTCGGCTATATCATGCATGTTGTACACGGAAAAGCATTCTTCCTAAGTCTATTTACACCTTGTAGGATTGGGGGAATAACATTCATTTCCATGCCATCTATAAATTCAGATGAGTAACTTTTAATGGCAGTAAGATCTGCCTTGTTCCAAAAGGATATGACGGTTTCGAAGAGAGGAAGGAGTCACCTTAGATGTTGGTTGGTGTCAGTTAATTTGTTGATATCATTGGGATGGATAAAGGGACGTATTCCTGTGATGAGGAATAGGGGCAAAATAGTCATCTTGCAGGTGTATCTGCAAGGAAGAAAGAAAAAGGTCAGTAGGTACTAATCCGCCCAATGGAGTTAGCAAAAGTAATTAACCTCCTTTATTCAAGTTGAGTTTGTTGGCATGTAGCCGCTTGTCAGTAGGTTTGTTCTGTTGCAGGAGTCTAACTTGATAGACTGCTGGGCTCAATTTGTTGATAATGGGATAAGAGTCATCCTATTTGTTGGCAAAGGGGTGTGTTGGGTGTGCAGTTCTGAGTACCATTACCTGGTCTCCAACCTGCCAATCCACCTTTTTTGCGGGCTTGTCAAAGTGGATCTTAGACTGTTGTGCTTTACCCATGTGGTATACTGTATACAAGTTTGTCTGAATGATTTCAGTCCTAAGTTTGGTGACATAGGTGTCAACAGACACTCGGTCTGCAGTGGGTGTGTTCAGATCAATCAACCGGTGCTTAGGTAATCTCATGGTTCTACCAGTCATTACCTCAAAGGGGGTGCACTGGGTGGTGGCTGAAGGAGTACCCCTAATTACCATGCGAAGTAAAGGCAAAAGGGAATCCCAATCCTTGGGATTGTCCTTGATGAATCTGGATAACACAGATTTTGTCCATCTGTTGGCTCTCTCTACCTGACCTGAGGATTGAGGGTGGCAAGGAATGTGAATTTAAGAAGCCTGAGGGTTTCTTGCATCAACTCACCTGTAAAGCTGGTTCCTTTGTCAGAGTCTACCTTAAGAGGTAGGCCCCACCTGGAAAACAATTGTTCTACCAGGATTTTTGAGGTTGCCTTTGCTGTACATTTGCGGGTGGGAAAAGCCTCAACCCATTTTGAGAACAGATCAGTAATCACCAGGGAATATTTGTTATTTCTGCTGGTATTAGTCAATGATCCAATAAAATCAATTTGGATTGCATGCCAAGGGCCAGATTTTCTTTGGGGAAGTAATTTAGCATTATTTTTGTTTGGGATGAGGTTATTTTGAGCGCAGACTAGAAAGTTAGCAATATAGTGTTTAACATCTTTGGTCATACTAGGCCATCAACCCACAGCTTTTAGTCTCTTGACTGTGTTTTCCATCCCCTGGTGTCCTCCAGATGGGGTTCTGTGTACTTAATGAATAAACTCAGGTCGCAGTGATTTAGGGACCACCCACAACCTGTGACTTACGGCATCAGACTGGTACCACTCTTTGTTGTCATTTGACAGGTGCAGTTTTTCTGCATGCCTCTTGCAGGGGTTGTTGGTTGGTAGTTCTTGTTCAGTCCCTTTGTCTAGGTACTTGAATACTTACATGAGTTGTGGATCAGCTTTCTGTGCTGTGGATAAATCCAATGGCACAAATGGTTTAGGTTTTGTCTTTGTGTCTGCAATGTGTACTGCTGCTGAGGCAACAGGGTGTGCCATGCTCCAAGTGTTGGACCCTCGAGCATCATCTTTGGCAAGAGTGTCTGCTCAATCGTTGGAGGCATGGTAAGGATCTGATTTTGAGTGTGCTTTCACTTTGTGGATGTACAGTTTGTATTGAAACTGTTGGACCAGAGTGCCAATGTACACAAAGAGATCTTTGTACTTGACAGGGGTACCATCAGAAGAGTAGAAGTTTCTCTGCCAGAAAGGTAAACATTCTGTCAAAGAGCAACAGACCCAGTTAGAGTCTATAAAAATAATGGTATCTGTAGTACCTTGGTGTACAAGTTCAAGAGCACAGGCCACAGCTGCCAACTCTGCATATTGGGATGATGCAACACTGCAGCGTCTGGAAGCATGCACAGTTTTACCATTGGGGTACTGGATCAGCACTCCTAGTCCAGCAACTTGCTCCCCCTGGTGATATGATGCTGAGCCATCGGTAGAAATGTGACACAGCGAAGGATCCTCCAGGAGTTGTGGGGTTGTTGGAAGAAAGGGGCCTAGATCAGGAGGATGGAGACTGCAATTATGTGGTACTCCTGTATACAGAAGACCATGGGCTAGAATTGAAAGCATGTTGGCAGTGTGGACCTAGATATCATGATCCTATAAAAGAAGAGACCAATGTGTTGATCTGGTGTTCGAAATTGAACCATCCTTCACTCTATCTGAAAGCAAAAAGTTGGTGGGTGTGTGATTTATGTGTAACATAATGGGTGAGCACCCTATAATGTACAGGAAATGTTTCATAGCCCAGTAGGTAGGCAAGAGGCTTCTTTCACAAAGATTGTATTTTAGTTCTACTGGTGAGAACATCTGAGAGGCACGGGCAATGGGCCTGAGGATACCATTGACCTTTTCAGCCAGCACTACTGACATGGCAATGTCAGAGGTAATGGTTCCCAGATGGAAAGGAAGTGTTGAGTTTGGGTTGACCAATGCTGGAGCAGAGGCCAAAGACTCTTTTAGTAGGGCCACTGTGTTGGTGTGGAGTGGACCCCATGTCCATGAGACATCCTTCTTGAGAAGCTCATACAAAGAGGTGGCCTTTTGTGCAAAGTCACAGATGAAATCCCTTGAATAATTTGCCATTCCCCAGGAAATGTCTGAGTGTTGCCACACTGGTAAGTAGTGGCAGATCCTGTAGGTTCTGGATTTTGTTCCAGGCCAGGCTTCTACCTTTCTCAGTGATGCTCAGACTGAGAAAGATAACTTCATTTTTGCAAAGTTGTGCTTTGGCAGGGTTGCACTTGAGGCCTGCCCTCTGCAAGAGGGTTAGAAGTTCATCAAGAAGGGAAAAGTGTTCCTCCTTGGTTGTGGTGGCTAAAAGTAGGTCATCCACATATCGCAGAAGGCACTGTGGGGTAGAGAAGTCCTGTAAAGCATCCATCATGTGAAGATGGAAGAGAGACAGGCTATTATGAAAGCCCTGTGGGTGGCAGGTCCATGTGTACTGGCGATCCTCACAGCAAACTTGTATTGACTTTCATGGGCCAGTGGAAGTGTCAAAAAACCACTGGAGATGTCAAGGGCACTAGACCAGATGTGATCTGGTGTTAGCAGTTTTAGCACATCAGGTGCTGATGTTACTGTGGGTGAGCAGCTAGGAGTGACTTGATTAAGTCTCCTATAATCAATCGTGAGTCTCCAAGATTTGTTGGGTTTCTTCACAGGCCATATAGGTGAGTAGAGGGTTGAAACAAATAGCTTAATCACTCCCTGATGAAGAAGTGATTTGATGGTTTCTCTGCGTGATGGCAGTGCTTCTGCAGGAAAAGGATACTGTCTTTGTCTGAGTGGGTTGGGGCCTGGGACTACAATGCTGGTTTGCATTCTCCTGCAGTCATGTTTATGTTTGGCAAAAACATCAATGTGTTTCTGCAGAAGGGGCAAAAGCTATTCAGAGAACTTGTGGGGTTGGAATAGAGCTATGACATCATATTCCTGGTTGTTGGCTGAAATGACAGCTACAACATGAGAGTCTGGGATCATGACTGCATGATATTGGCCTTTGATTTGGATCAGCAGCCGGTTGGCCAAATCTACTACACAGCTATGTAGCACTAGGAAGTAAATTCCTAGGACACTGGGGTGGTGACGTAACACCATAAGGTCAAAGGTAAAATCAGTGGTAAGGGTCCCCAATACCACTGGAAGTACAATGGAAAGTTAGGTTTGGAGCGTGGTACCATCCATATCCTGGGCATTGGTCTTCCATCTGGTGGACAGGATGATGAGGCTGGGTCCTCATCATGTAGCACAGACATGGCTGCACTTGTATCAGAGAGTACAACAAATTGCGGCCTCTGACCATGGTCTTGGTGCAAGGCCATCCATTTGTATCAATGGTAAGATTGGTGACAATATGGACAGGGGCCTGTAATAGTCAATCGGAACTATCAGTGTCACCACTGTGTTCTGGTGGTTCCTGGAACTGTAGGCCTGCAGGGTTTTGCTGGGCCTAATCCAGGGCCTGTATGGGATACAGGTGTTGCTGGGTAGTAGTAGCCACAACGGACAATGGATCAGGGTTGGGGCCTGCTGTAGCCTGGTCAGAGGAGACTGTGATGTCTCCCTGGCTTAGTGGAGACAAGGCCGTAGGTGTGAGCACTGCCATGGCCTGTTTTCGGATGGACTTGGCCACAGATTGGACTTTCCCAAGTAGCCTCTGGAGGTTTTTGTTATCCTCCATAATCTGGCTGTAAGTAGAGTCTGTTCAATGATTTTGATTGCCCTGATTGTTATTGGGATTCTGGTTGGAATTATTCCAGTTCATTTGTTTGCCCCTGTTCTTACTGCATTGCCTGCAGCTCCCCCCTTTGATAGAGTTGTTTATCATTCGAGGCTGGGGCCTTGCCATCCTGGGTCTTGCCCTCCATGGTATAGTGGGTTGCGGACTAGCTGGCAGGTTTTACCGCTGCCACTTTGGCATTTTGGCCAGAATTGAGATCATGGAGTTAGAGTTGGTAGACTTGTTCCGTTCTTGTGAGGCTATTGATGAACTTGTCAGTCTGGGGAAAAAACGCAGGTTCAACCATATCCCGTACTGCCAGAAGCATGTTCTGGATAAACAAGGATTTCTACTCAATTAGGTCCCTATCTGCTCCCTCTTGTGGAGTGGTATGATGCCGGGCTTTCCTTGGAGTACTGCTTGATGGGGTAGGCCAGCATTATGCTGACCACACCTGGGGAGTGAGCGGCAATGAGTGTCGCAGTGACGTCATCAAATGTTGCATCCATCATTTGGCAGACTTTCTCGGGGAGTTTCACCCAGAGGCTGTCGAAGGACTTATACTTGGTAGTCTGCTGGAAGAGTAAGCATTTCACATTTGGAATTAACTTTTTCCAAATGGCAGCTGAGATTGTCACTGGGGCCCATGCGGCCAATACTGTCAACGATCTGCTGAACAGAGTGAGCTTTCTGGAGGGGATTAGTGGGTACTGCTAGATGCAGGTCGGGGAAAGGGTTAGATTGTGCACCGCAGATGGTGGCTTCTGCTTTGGCGTTTGCCACAGAGTGGAACATGGCCTCCCAAGAGGCAGCATCTTTCAACATTTGTTCCATGTTTTCTCGAAAGATTTGTTTTTGCTCCTCAGCCATCTCAGTCCTATTCAGTGTGGCATCAATCATTTGATCGATTCCCAATTTGTCTTCCTTTTTCAGGATGGCTTTGGTAGGGTTGCACTTGAGGCCTGCCCTCTGCAAGAGGGTTAGAAGTTCGTCAAGAAGGGCAAAGTGTTCCTCCTTGGTCGTGGTGGCTAAAAGTAAGTTAAGCTCACCTTAATATAAGGAGCCTTGTCTGTAACCACACTGACCTCGAGGCATGGGCTGCTCTCTATAAGCCAGATGTCATTTGCCTATCCAAGACCTGGCTTAAACCGTCCATCCCTAACTTGGCCTGCTCTCTAACAAACTATAATCTGCTGAGATCTGACAGACCCTCCCCCAAATGGAGAGGGGGTTGCCTTATTTTAAAATACTGAACTAAATCTTACTGTCATTCCTACTCCTACCTCCTCCCTGCGTGAATCCCTTTATACCACCCTAATCCTAGGTGCTAAAAAATTACATATAGTCTGTGCATATAACCCACCTCAAAGTGGTATCTCTGATCTCGAAGATCTACTCAATCATACTGCCTCACTCATCGGTCAAAATGAAGTTCTTATTCTTGGTGACCTCAGTCTTAACTGGTTGGGCAAGCCACACAACTCCCTTCTCTCCCTGGTTCAAAGTTATAACTTGCATGAACTCATTTCTGAGTCTACCATGGTCACTTCCCAATTGAACTCTAGCACACTGATCAACTGAATACTGTCAAATCACATCAATCGGATGCCTTCTGCTGGTACCCTCGTAGTTGCCATAAGTGACCACTCCCCTGTCTTCTGTTTCTGGAATTCCTCATCTAACATTGCTCCACCCCCTTGTTATATTACCTTCAGAAACTTAGCTGATCTTTATCAAGGCAATTTCCTTCATGACGTTTCATCCATTGACTGGTCTGGTCTCTATATGGCACATGATGCTCAGACAGCTCTAAGTTGCTTCCTTAACATATTTGGTGCTCTGTAGGATAAGCATACACCCTTTATCACTCCCCAAGTTTGAGGCAAACAAACCAGGAGGCTCCACAAGGACCTTCTCTCTCAACTCCAGGCAAGGGACAAGGGCTGGAAGCATTTTAGGTTTTCTGGCCTACCATCTGACTGCAATCACTTTAGGGCTCAACATAACACCTGCCAAAAAAAAATATCAGGATTGCTAAAAGTTCCTTCTGTAAAGGGCTACTAAATGATGCTGCTGGGGACCCCAAGAAATGTTGGTCTCATGTTAAAACCTTCCTTGGCTCAAAACAATCCCACTCCTCCAATGATATGATACTAAATGGAGTTCACTGTAATGATCCTACAACCATCGCTAATTCCTTTAACCTGCATTTCTCCAACCTATCCAAATATACTTCCTCTTTCCCTTCATCTCAACCCACCAACCATTACTCTGCACCACACTGTAATGTAAAAGAGGAGAGGGGTAAGGGACATGAACGGGGGGGTACTTGTGCTGGGGGATTCTATACTGAAAGGGTCAGATGGGGCTGAAGGGGGGGAAAGGCACAGCCATATTTGGGTTGAAGCTATTCCCAGGTTGACCACGGGAAGGGCAGGCATTGCTCAAGTGCACATTGAAGGGGAGGAAGAAACCTCACATAGTATTGCACGTGGGTACAAATGACTTGGTGGGGGAGACTGCAGAAGTGGTGAAGGGGAGGTTTGAGGAGTTGGGAAGGCAGTGTGAGGAGGTTGGGAAGTTGGTTGCATTCTCGGAGGTACTCCCGTTACCATGTGCAAGCATGGGGAGGAAGGGCAGGATAGAGGAGTTCAACAAGTGGTAGAGGGAATGGTGCCACACCAAGAATTACAGTTTAGTGACAGACTGGGGTAGAATCTGGGGTAATAGTGACTTGTATGCAGGAGACAGGCTACACTTGAGCGGAGAGGGGAAGGGAGTACTAAAGAGTGGAATAGAGGAGTATATATCAACTAAGGTGAATTTAAACTAGGAGGGGGGTGCAAGAGGACTGAGGATAGTAAAAGGGTCTGGATAGGGGAGCCTAGTGAGCTCACCCCCTAGTTATAGGTAAAGGCAGATGAGAAGCGACTCAGGGAAGGGGCATGCAGGGTAGCCAGGGTGAAGTGCAGAATGCACCACCACCCTGTAATGACAAGGCAGATAAAGGGTGTGGACTACCGAGAGGAGGGGAGCAGACCAAGAAGAAGAGGGGAGAGAGGAAGGAGGGGTACGGATGGAAGGCGGTCTCCCTAAGTGCGAGAAGCCTGGGAAACAAAATTGCAGAACTTCAGGCACTCCTTTCAGTGGGGAATGTGGATGTTGCTGCAGTAACAGAGACTTGGGCCATTGAATACCATGACTGGGATCTGACAATCCTGGGGTACAGTATTTACAGGAAGGACCGTGGGGTTGGAAGAGCACTACATGTGAGAGAAGAGATCAAATGCACAAGGGACGAGGGGGAGAAAGGGAGGATGGAGGCACTTTGGGTGCAGCTTCTGGACTCCAAGGGTAGAAAGCTGAGGCTGAGAGTGGTGTACAGACCACCAGCCCAAACAGGGGAACTGGATGGGGAGTTGGCAGAGCAGATAAAGAGGGTGTGTAGGAGGGGGAATGTGATAATAGTGGGGGATTTCAATCTATCAGGGGTTGATTGGAGCACCGCTGCCACCAACAGTGCCAGGAAGCAGGTGCTCCTGGATGCGATCCAGGATGGCCTCCTGACACAGATGGTAAGTGAGCCTACAAGGCTTGGTAACACACTGGACCTGGTACTGGCAAATGGGGAGGCAGTGAGGGAGGTAAGGGTTGAGGACCCACTAGCTGGTAGCGACCACCAAACAGTGTGGTTCATACTCACGTTGGGCAGGGAGACTGGAGGCATGGACACTAAGGTGGTGGACTTTAGGAGGGTGGACTTTGGGAGGATGGGAGAAATACTGCAAGGAAGACTCCAGGATGTAAGGCCGGAGATGGATGCAGAGCAAAAGTGGGAAGTTATTAAATATGGGCTAACAGAGGCCACAGTAGCCTGCACCAGGGCTAAGAGTAAGAAGGACAGAGTCAGAAAACCATGCTGGCTGAACAGTGAAGTGCTGCAGGGGGTGAGGGCAAAGAGGGCTACATATCAGAAGTACAGGAGAACAAGGAAGGAAGAGGATAAGGAGGCTTACGGGAGTTGGTCCAAGGAGGTGACCAGGCAGGTGAAAATAGCAAAGGTCTCCAGAGAACTAAGGTTAGCACAGGGCATAAAGGGAGGGGAGAAGGACTCTTTTAGATGTGTCAGGGAAAGAGGAAGTGCAAAGAACATATAGTGAGGATAAAGTGGGGAAGGGAATGGGTGGAAAAGGGAGAGGAATAAGCGGAAATACTGAATGAGTACTTTTGCTCTATTTTCACTAAGGAGAGGGAGGACCACTATCACTATAGACTGGGGGTGGTGGGGAAGTGGAGGAGGTGACAGACAAAAATGATCATAGGGAGTAGAGTGCTAGAGGGGCTGAGGGTGTTAAGGGTGGACAAGGCACCAGGTCTCGATGGCATCCACCCCAGGGTACTGAGGGAGATGGCGGAGGTGTTTTCCGAGCTGCTGGCAGATCTGTTCAACACCTCCCTGGAAATGAGGTGTGTGCCTCACGACTGGAGGGTGGCTCATGTTGTGCCCATACACAAGAATGGGCATAGGAAAGAGCCAGGAAGGGCCGGTCAGTCTCACTTCCATAGTGGGGAAACTTACAGAGAAGATATTGAAGGAGACGCTAGTGTCATTCCTCGAGGGTAATGGCCTCCAGGATGGGCAGCAACATGGGTTCATCTTGGGGAGGTCTTGTCAAATAAACCTAATAGAGTATTACGACTGGGTAACAAGGGAGCTAGATGGGGTCATGTGGTAGATGTCCTGTACTTGGACTTCAGCAAGGCCCTTGATACAGTGCCTCATGGGAGACTGGGGGGAAGCTGACTGCCGTGGGGGTGGGGAAAAGGCTAACAAACTGGCTAGAGAACTGGTTATAGGGGAGGATGCAGCAGGTGGGTGGGTGTGTGTGTGGGGGGGGCTTTCAACACCCAGAGCAGTGACAATTGGAGCGCCGCAGGGTTCAGCGCTGGGCCCGGTGCTATTTGGGCTCTTTATCTCAGATATAGCACATGGAGTTGGGAGCAGGGTTAGTCTGTTCACAGATGATACCAAAATGGGGGCAGTGGTATACTAAGAGGATGGATGGAAAAAATTGCTGGGGGACCTAGCCAAACTAGAGACATGGTCAGAGAAGTGGCAGCTAGGATTCAAAGTGAAAAAGTGTAAGGTGATGCACTTCGAGGCAAAAAAAAACATAGGAGGGACTACTGGTTGGGTGGGATGAGGCTGGGGATCACAGAAGAGGAGAAGGACCTTGGGGTGTTGGTAACAGGGAGCATGAACAACTCGGCCCAATGCAGGAAAGCAGCGGCTAAGGAAAACAGGATGCTGGGTTGTATTGCAAGGGGTTTCTCATCCAGGCATAGGAATGTGATCCTGCCTCTCTACAGATCCTTGGTCAGACTGCAGTTGGAGTACTGTGTGCAATACTGGAGGCCATACCTGAAGAGGAATATAAAATTACTGGAGGGGGTACAAAGGAGGGCAACAAAAATGCTAAAGGGGATGGAAGGAAAGGACTATGAAGTCAGGCTGCAGGAGCTGACTATGTACACACTGGAGGAGAAGAGGGTGGGGATATGATTGAAATGTTCAAATGCTTGAGGGGGGTAAATAAACCTAGCACCGAGGGGGTGTTTAAACTGAGGAAAGGTAGGGAGACGAAGGGGCACGGACTAAGACTGGAGGGGGGGATGATTTAAGAGGGAGATGAGGAGGCACTACTTCACTGAGAGGGTGGTGTCTAACTGGAATGCACTACCAGTGGGGGTGGTAATATGCATGACAGTCGTAAGTTTTAAGAAGGAGTGGGACAAAGCAAGAAGATGGGTCTGGGTGGCAGGGGCTGGGACAGGTATGGGAGGGACAGTGGGGGAGGAGGCTGGGGCAGCTGCAATTTAGGTTGCTAGTTGCACACTCGGGCAGACTTTGATAGATTGGTTGGTCTGTTCTGCTGGTAGATTCATATGTTCATATGTATGCTGGGATCACGCCTTTCCACTTCAAAGCCATAGCTAGGCCAGAGGTGTTAAAACTTCTAAATTCTATCTCAGACAGTACTAGTACTGACTCGGACGGTCTTGAACCAAGGCTCTTAAAACTTGCTGCTCCTTTTATTGCCTCTCCCCCTGGCAAGAATCTTTACTCTGTCTCTGTGCCATAGTCAAGTTCCCGACATTTGGAAAATTGCCCGAGTCACCCCGGTCTTCAAAAAAAGCGATCCTAAAAATATATCAAACTACTGGCCTACAGCCATCCTCTCTGTACTTAGTAAAATCCTTGAAAAGCTTGTTGCCTCCCAAACCACAGAGTTTCTACTCAAACACAACCTTCTCTATGACAAACAGCACAGGTTCCATAACGGTCACAGCACTGCCACAACCTTACTTAAATTCACCAATGATACTCTCTCCGCCATGGATTCTGGCCTTCTAATAGATGCAGTCTTTATAGATCTTACGAAGGCTTTTGATTTAGTAGACCACCCCCCTGCTCATTACCATCCTCCAGTCCATGAGCTTTTTCCTTCATGTTGTGGTCTGGTACAACAGCTATCTATCAAACAGAACTCAACTTGTAAAATTCAACTCAGCCCTCTCTAATAATACAATCATCAACACCGGGGTCCCTCAGGGGTCTATCCTTGGCCCCCTTCTCTTCTCTATCTTTATCAATAACATTACCAGGGACATTATCTCCTGTTCTTTTTTCCTCTACACAGATGATCTCGTCCTGTACACTAGCTCCAGAAATTTATCAGAAATTAACCTTAATCTCTTCTCTGCCTTCTCAAAAATTCAGGCTTGGCTGTCTGTGCACAAGCTAATTTTAAATGCAGGAAAAACTCAAGCCATGCTTTTTGGCTGTGCCACTAAACATAAATCTTGTCAGGATCAGCTTAAGGTTTCCTGCTTGGACGTGTCCCAAATCAGGACTGTGAAGTCCTTTAAATACCTTGGTGTTCTACTTGACGAATACCTTGATTTTGATATCCACATCCAGGCCTCCTGTAAATCTGTTAATGCCAAATTAGGGGTTGCCTACAGAACAGGCTATGTTCTAACCCCTTCTGCAAGACTGGCCATCAAAAGAGGCATTTTGCTTCTGTCTCTCACCTACAGTGTTATTAGCTATGCTAACGTGCCTAAGACTACTCTCCGCAATTGGGACACTACTTACAATAACATTTGTCGTTATGCCACTTCCTCCCCACGACGCAAACATCACTGCTAGCTATATGCTGAATTAAACTGGTTCTCCCCATCCGCCCTCAGATTCTATTCACTTGGTTCCCTAACGGATAGTGTTATTAGATCACAAATCCCCTTGTCTCTTGCCTCCATGTTTATCCCCCTATCCTCCTCCTATGGCCTTCGCTCTGTTGAACAATCTCGTCTATATATACCACAATGTAAAATCTCTAAGGGTATCTGCACCTTCTCTCATGCTGTCCCAAAATATTGGAACTCTCTCCCCCTAGCAGTCCATCACACTACTTCTATGAATTAACAAAATTTAAATTTATTTTATATCCATTAAACAACCCGCTGTGTTACATAGCGAGAAAACAATGCAGACTTTTGATGAGAAAGAACTGACAGTTGTGATACAGACAAGGTGACTTCTCGTAAACATTCATTCATACCACTTCAGTTCAGTGCTGAAACTTAAATGATCAACTTTTTATGAGAACAGAATGATAGATTGTTAACTAATCTATCTAAACACAAACCAGATGGGTTAATAACACACTTGGAGTGAAAACAATTAGCTCTACAGATTGTTCTGACTGGGATGCGCAACAGCTTCTTCAGTCAGTCAGGGACTTAACTGCTGCAGCAGCAGGCTAGACAAAAATTATGTCATTGCTCATGGATATGGACAGAAAAATCTTCAGTTTTCAGTTACTGCAGAGCACATTAACAGACGCTGATTTAACGAAAACCATAAAACCAAACAGCATATTTTCAAGAAACACTAATCATGACACAGGGACTTGAATTCAAGCTTTATTAAACATGTGGAAAAACCGGTTCATTTGATCTTTAAACTCTTCATCCGAAGACTGAGTCCTAAACACAGCATCTGAGGCCAGACACACTGGCAAGAAATGTTCCAGAAATGCAAAGAAACATTCCAACAGCACCGCAAATCTGCTGTCTGTATGTTTTGATAGAGGCTGGCACAAGGCTCGTGCACAAGATTCATTTCTTGTATATCTGCACTGCAAGGCCCATAATGGCTGGGTTATTACAAAAAGCCTGTCCCACATTTCTCTACTTTTGTACTGCCACTGTGCCTTAAAAAGGTCCACGGGACCAGCTCACCTACCTTAACAAATGTAAGTCCTTAGGAGGGGACAGCTTGTTATGCATAAACAGTTATCCTTACCTGATGGCGTACCCCCAAACACAGCGAAGATGCTGATGAAGTCAGGGCCAACCGAGTGATGGTGGAAGACCAGAGAACTCTTCTGTTGTTCTCAGTTACAAGTACACAGATGCACACTCATGGGTGTTTGCCAGGACTGACACCACCAAACCTAAGAGGATAATATAGGGATCCATAGGGGGACAAGAGCTCCTGAAGCACCTGGGCCATGAGGAACCTAACATGGAGCCATGCTGGGCCAGGTGGTTCAGTGTGCCCCAAGAAACTTAAAAGGTTTGCCACTGTGGTAAGGAGATCTGTAAAATGTTAACAGAGTTTATTTTGAGAGTTTGATGAAGATGAATCACGTCTTGACAGTTTATGCTTCAAGCATCAATGTCGAAATAGAGATGAATTTAGACGTACAAAGCTTCTTCTAGGAAACTACTGGAACTAGATAGTCATGCTCAGGTAACACCCGCAGCCAGGGCTGCAACACCTTCTCTGGGGACTTTCCAATAGTGGAGGTAGGGGTAGGCAGGAGTGTGGTTGCCCTGCACTTGCCCTGAGGTCTGGTGCCTGGCTTGGGCCTATGGGAGGCCAGACAAAAGAGTACCTTCTGATCACTTTTTGGCTGGGTGTGGTAGAGAGACTGGACCAATCATTGCATCCTACCAGAGGCCTGCAGGTCAGAAAGTATGTCCTGAACATCCACCATGAAGAGCTTGTAGCCTCGGAAGGGGGCATTCAGGATGGACTATTGAATGTTAAGGGCAAACTCAGACACCCTTTAGAGATGTGGCCTTCTGCAAGAGATACACTCGACAAAGATCTGGATGTACTACCGGAGCTCGTCTGCCTCCTGACCAAGTGACTCAGACCACTTCAGAGTCGAGGTGGAGGCTGTCTTTTTTTTTTTTATATTCTGTTTATTTCCTGGTTCTCCCCCTGGCGACCCCCTTCTGACTGACACCCCCCAACCCAATCATCCAGCTCCTCCGGGACTTACCTTAACCATCGTCCTCTGCCACAGGACTTGTAGTTGTGTGGGGCCTTTGGGGGTTCGGTCATTCATCCTGCTACCTGGGGTGGCTTTTCCTCCACTTTCTCCCCAGGCCCACATATGTGCAATGGGAGCAATGTTCAGGCTCTGCTTCCTGGATATGGCCTCAATGCCCCAAATGTGGGTTCCCTTCCCTGCCTGGTGTTGTGCATGTGCTGCCACCCAGTCATCGCTGGGTGGCTGGCAAGCAGCGTACCACTCTAACTCCCTCCCGTCGAGGAAGGAGAGCTGTCTTGGAACACTTGATCCTTCCTCAACCTACCAGCCCCCGAGCAACCCGGTTCAGTTCCTAACCCCAGGTTGCCAGTGTGACAGGAGTTAAGGTGCCCAGCGCCTCAGCCTTACATGCCACTGGGCTGGCTTAAGGGGGAGGCTGTCTTGATGGAATGTTATCAGAATCTGTGAGTTTGCCAGCCCAGTGGCACTGAGGGCTGAGGCACTGGACACCTTAACCTCGTACCACACTGGCGACCCGTGTTCGTGAACGAGCATGGGCCACTGGGGGTCAGCTGGGGATGAGAAGCAAGGAGCTCCCAGCAGCTGCTCTCCTTCTCTGGGGGGGGGGGTTCTGCACACTCCCACCACAATACCACCATTTGAGGGAGCCTGGGTGGTGCAGTAGTTGGGGGTAGCAGCAAGGGCATTGGGCAGATGTTGGTAGAGGGTTAGAGCAGGAGGCACGTCTCAGCGCGCCTCCCTAGCTGATTGGCCCTCATTGCACACTGACATCTGAGGAGACAAACAAGGGAAAAAACCCTCGGTGTCTCCTAGGTGACGACACCTCACTGCATGTCTTCAGCTCAACGGGGCAGACTCTACGGAGGTAAGCACAGGGGGTCCCTCCTCACCCCTCCCGGGGAGGGGGGGATTAACCGTGCAAGTAGGATAGTGGACCCATGTACTTTAAGGGCAGACCAAGATGGGACTGAATGGTGCAGAAAGAGGATGTCTGAGAGAGTGGAGAGAGAAGGCAGTTGGGCACATAAATACATGGTTAAAAAAAAAAAAGAATCTGTGAGTTGTTGGAGTGGCATTTTGGGTTGCCAGCTTCTGAACCAGTGACATGGACCATCTCAGAGATTGAAAGCAGCTCTAACTTCATGACTGAAGTAGATGAAGCTTGCACTTTGACATTTTGGATTGATATGAAGCACTAAGAATATTCCTGACTCTGGACTGTGCATTTTGAGCCCAACATCGCAACCAACACCAGAATCAGCACACAAAACCTGAAGCAGACTGAATGCAAGTACTGGTGGAACTAAGCACCTGCTACCTTGAATTCCTGACTGCTGACTCACCATTCAAGCTTATAATCACTTAGGTCTATCACATCAAAGTCCTCATAGTGTGGCAATTTAAGGGTGCAGACACCATGGGTGATGCCAAACAGTGCTCATACTGATCATGGTCATCTCATACTGAAACCACCTACTATATAAAAAGACACAGGCAGAAGGGGACAGGAAGAGGTACCAGGAGAAACAAAAGGAGGCAGGGACGCAGTAAGGGAAGCCAAAGCACAAACAGAGGAGCACATTGCGAAATCAGTGGTTAGAGGGGACAAAACCTTTTACAGGCACGTAAGTGAAAAAAAGAAGGCTAAGGGAAGGCTAGTGAGGCTGAAAGGGGAGGGCGGGGGTAGAGTGGAGGATGACAATAGCAAAGCAGACATACTGAACAAATATTTCTGCTCAGTCTTTTCGGAGGCAGGGGAGGGTAATGGGCCAGAAGGGAGCAGAATGAGTAGGAAGAGTGTGGAAAGGGACACAAGTCCTTTTCCATGGGAAAGGGTCCTAAAGGAATTTGAATGAATAAGAGTCAATAAGGCTATGGGGCCAGAAAGGTGGTAGCTGAACCTCTGGCGATACCTGTTTAGCTGGTCATTGGAAACAGGAGAGGTACCCAAAGATGGCATGACAGCTGCTGTAGTCCCCCTATACAAAAGCGGGAAGAGAGAGGAAGCAGGAAACTAGAGACCAATCAGCCAAACCTCAGTAGTGGGAAAGATCATGGAAACACTACTGAAGGAGAGAATAGTGAAACACCTGGTTGCCAACAGTCTACATGACCCAAGGCAACATGGTTTTTACTGGAGAGAGGTCATGCCAGACTAACTTCATTGGATTCTTCGACTGGGTGACAAAGGACGGTATCGAGGGGGGGCAGGACATGACCTATGTGGATTTGAGCAAGGCCTTTGACACTGTGTAACATAGAAGGTTGTTAAACAAGCTGGGGAGGATGGGAGTGGAAAGGATAGTGGTGCAGTGGGTGGGGAGTTGGCTGGATGGCAGGACATAGAGGGTGGTGATAAATGACTGTCACTCCACAGAAGAAAGGGTGACCAGTGGGGTGCCACAGGGATCAGTGCTAGGTCCAGTCCTCTTCAACATCTTTATCAGTGACATTACAGAAGCCCTAGAAGAAGAATTTGCCTGTTCGCTGATGACACAAAGCTCTGCAACAGGGTGGTCACACCGGAGGGTGTGAACAGAATGAAGAGAGATCTGCAGAAGCTTGAGGACTGTTCAAGGGAGTGGCAGTTAAGATTTAACACAAAGAAATACAAAATAATGCACATGGGACACAAAACCCAGGAACAAAATATCAGCTTGGGGGGGCTATAGAATGCTCCAAGCAGGAAAAGGAGGGGTTATCATCTTTGATGACCTCAAGGTAGGGAGTCAGTGCGACAAGGTGGCAGGAAAAGCAAACAGGATGACTAGTTGCATAGGCAGGGGTATCACCAGCAGGAAAAGGGAGGTCATAGTTCCACTATGCAAGACACTAGTGAGGCCACTCCTCGAGTACAGTGTCCAGTTCTGATGGCCTTACCTACGTAAGGACATAGGGTGGAGGCAGTTCAGAGGAGGGCAACCAAGATGGTGCAAGTATTACATTACAAAGCCTATGAGGACAGGCTGAAGGATTTGAATATGTACTCCCTGGAGAAGAGGAGGGTGAGGGGGGATATTATTGAGACATATTAATACCACACGGGGAGGAGCAAGGTTCAGGAAAACATAATCTTTCATAGAAAAAGATGTTCCAGGACTAGGGGACATGGGATGAAACTGGAAGGAGGGAGGTTCAGAGGGAACATGAAGAAGAATTTCTTCACAGAGAGAGTGGTGTACAAATGGAATGCCCTGCCAGAAGAGGCAGTGGGGACTGAAATGATTACAGGATTTAAAGGGACACTGTCAGCTTTGCCCCTCAGCTTTTGATAAGATCTGAGCAGTGTGCCTAAAAGCACATTCTTGACAAACTGTCTAGCTGGCACAGAGAACTGAGGCACTGGACACCTTACCTTGCGCCACACTGGCAACCCGTGTTCAGGAATGGACTCGGGTTGATGGGGAGCCGGTGCGAGGGGGAGGGTCAGTGCAGGATTGAGCTGCCAGAAGGCAGCTCTCCTCTCCAGTGGGTGGTCGCCACCCCCCATAGTCCCGCTGCCACCAGGTGGAGGCCTGGTGGTCAGCATAGGTGGCGGGGGTGACACGCGGCGGGTAGGTACCTTAAGACATGGTGTACACATGCCTCCACGTGTGTGCGTGTGTGCATCTGAGGAAGGGGGTTGGTTTACGGAGAGAAAACAGGAAAAAAAACTGTCTAAAATGTCCCTGTATATGCAATACCTCTTTTTCAGAATGTTGCATTATTTTCTGCTGAAATGGTCCAAACTTAAATCAGACGACTACCAGAAGTGTATCCATGCTGAGTACGCATGTCTGTAATGGAACGCAGTCACGAAGTGCAACATTTTACATGCCCAATGTACAACGCTGTTTATGCTGTTCATTTCCTTATCCTGAATCGAACTTTGCATCTTTGAACAAAAAAACGAGCGCTAATACTGCTACAAAATACATTTCAAAACTGAAGTTGAAATCACATGCATGCACAATAGCGGCCGGAGCAAAGATCCCACGCAAGCGCAAGAGCATGCCGCTATTGCGCACACACGTGATTTCGGTTCCAGTATTGAAATGTGTTTTTTTAGCTCTATTAGTGCTCGTTTTTTGTTCAAAGATGCAAAGTTCAATTCAGGATAAGGAAATGCACAGCATAAACAGCTTTGTACATTGGGCATGTAAAATGTTGCACTTCTTGACTGCGCTCCATTACAGACACGCATCCTCAGCATGGATGTGCTTCTGGGGGTCAGATGATTTAAGCTTGGACCGCTCCAGAAGAAAATAATGCAAAATTCTGAAAAAGAGGTAAAAAAGTATTACTTTTTGCACATACAGGGACATTCTAGACTAACAGCTTGTCCGGTATATGCCTAGAGGCATACTGCTCAGATATGGTCAAAAACTGGGGAAAAGCTGACAGTGCCCCTTTAAGAATGCATGGGTTAGGCATCAGGGGATCCTGGTAGTCGGCGGAAGGGGACAACCTAGTTCTAGAGAAGCTTGAAGAAGCGAAGTACGTATGCTCACGGGCCGTAGGCCCTTATCTGCCGTCAACATCTATGTATCTATGTACATCTTCTGAAGCCTGTCTTGTGTGGCTGATCCATGGTCTGATCCTGGAGCTGGGAGCAGCAGACATGGGATGATGAGCAGAATCTGAGAAGTAGCAGAGCAACACTGCAAAAGTTGTACCCCTACCCCAGTAGGGGTGCTCATTGCCCATATGTATTATATCTCCATTGACAACATGGAGCGATTTAAAAAAACCAAAATCAAAACACTAGTTTGAAGCAGAAACCCAATAGGAGCTGTGAATAAGGCACCTGAAGCTTTCAGTGAAAAATATCATGAGAGCTAGATGGTGAAGATCAGAGGACATGTGAATGGGAGATAGGTGTGGTGAGTTTAGAGTCCTTTTTAAAGCACTGAACTATGTTCAATGAAACTGTTATAGTGTGATGAATTAACTAACTAGATTCAGGTAGTTAAAAAAACATGTATATCATGGGAGGAGAGAAAAGATCAGTTACATACTTACTGTAACAGTAGCTTTTTGAGAGAATCTCTTTCATCAGTAGCAGCTTAGGAACTATAGCCACCAGGCACTAGGACCACACAGAATCTTTTGCAAGCAGTCAGCCAGGGCTGCCCATGATGACATCAGGTGTCAGCATATACATAAACACGGGTGGCTGCTCCTGTCCTCAGTTCCCCGCCGGAGATCGTGCTTGGAGGACCTCCTTGCAGGGAACCAGGAGAGACCCCACTACTTCACATACCAAGTGAGAGAGGGTGCTGGAAAAGGTAGGAATGGAGACAGCAGCACAAGTATCCTTTGTCGGAACCCCTAAGAGGGAAGGAGAGTGGGACAGCATTGCCTGATGAAAGGGATTCTCCTGAAGATTTACTGTTATGGTAGGTTTTTATGTAAACTATTCTATCTTCTTCAAGGATATCACTTTCATCAGGCCACACTTTGGAACGAGTCCCAAGCAGTACCAGCAGATAACAGTATGGGCGGCTGCAGCCTACAGGCTTAAGTAGTAGGTCTTGCAGCAAAACTAGGCCAAACCCAGCACATCTGCAAGAGACAATGTCCAGACTGTAGTGTTTATTGAAAGTGTGGACAGTACTCAAGGTAGCAGCTGCACAGATCTCTGCAGTAGATGTATTCCAAAAACAAGCTACTAAAGTGGCCATGCCTCTTGTGGAATGACCATGAACCACACCAGGAACTTACCCTATTTCCTGTAACAGAATGTAATAAAACATGCTAGCCATTTGGACAAGCACTATTTAGACAATGGCGTGCCCTCTTTCCCAGAGGCGAACAAAACAAAAAGCCGTGAGGACTTTCTGCAGTCCTTTGTATGGTGTGTACAGTACCTGAGAATTTATGCACATCTAAATACAAAGCAATGCTTCCCCTGGACTGGCATGCTCTGGATAATACGCCAGTAGGTGGATAGTTTGATTTAATGTAAACAGACACCACCTTGGGTAGAAATTAAGGATTGGTATGCAAAGACACCCCACCCGCCTTCGTGGAAAATCAAATAAGGTGGCTCACACACTAGAGCCTGCAGCTCTGAAATCCTTTGAGCAGAAGAGATTGCAACTAGAAAACAATGCTTTCCAAGAAAGAAAGCATAAGTCACAAGTTACGGCTGGCTCAAAAGGAGCAAAAGTCAGCTTTTCCAAAACAAAATTCAAGTCACAAGCTGGAACTGGATTATGAATAAGAAGCTTTATATGTAACAATGCCTCTCAAAAACGTATGCTCCCCTCCAGCTGAGCAACTGTACAGCCATCCACAGGCATATTGGAAGCAGATACAGCAGCCAAGTGAGCTTTGAGGAATATGGCAGGCCTGAATATGATAAGTCATCAGGTACTCTAGAACCTAACTGACTGGACAGGTAAAGGAATCCAGGCTATGTGAAGCAGTCCATGAAGCAAACTGCTTCCATTTCATGGAGTATGACTGACTGACAGTTTTCTAGCAGCCACTAGAACATCTGCCACTTTCTGTGATACCCCAGAGTGAGCTATGGCTATGTCTTCAGGAGCCATGCCTGTAGATGCAGGGACTTCAAGTCCTGGTGGACTAGGGTTCCCTGTACCTGTGACAGTAGATCCTTGCACAGAAGCAGAGGCACTGGGGGTTCCATTGCCAGCTGTTGCAGCAGGGGATGCCATATCTGCCGAGACCATAGGGGAGCAGCGAGTTTTAGAGCTGCTCCTCCATCTTCAGCTTGAGTAGTACTCTGAATTAGTGATAAGGGAGGAAAGGCATACAGAAACCTCCTTTTCCAAGAGAGGGACAATGCATGTCACCAAAACTCCAGGCCCTGGAGTGAGCGATCAAAAATGTGACAGTTTTGCATTGTGTGGAGATGCAAAAAGGTCCAAGTCTGGACAACCCCATCTTTTGAATAGGTCACCGACCACTGAGGTCAGCAGTTCCCACTTGTGCATCCTGGACTGTGACCTGCTTAGTTTGTGTGCCAATATGTTTTGGGCACCTGGGACATGTACTGCTGATAATTCTAGACTGTGTTCCAGAGCCCAATACCAAACTCTCATTGCTTCCCAGCACAGTGGATAAGAATGAGTCTATCCTTGCTTGCTGATGCAATGCATCACACTGACATTGTCTGTCTGCATTAACAGGACCTGGGGACAAGTGGTTCTAGAAGGCCTGTAGTCCATATAGGACCACTCTCATTTCCAGAACATTTATATTCAAAGCGCACTCCACCTGGTTCAATGTGCCTTGTGTCAGCAGAGGTGCCAGGTGGGCTCCATTCCTGATCCAGAAGCATCTGCGGTGAGGATCTGATGTGGGGCAGGAATCAAGAATGGGACACCTCTGAGCAGGTTGTTGTGTTTTATCCACCATTGGAGTACTGTGTGTAAAGGAGGAGTGACCAGAACCCTTTGTTCTAGATTGTCTGTCAACTGGTCTCACTGTACTCTTAGGGTCCACTGTGGGATCTGCATGTGAAACCTGACCAGTGGCACTTAACAGTGGCAGCCGCCATTATTCCCAGCAGGCAGAGAAATGTTCTTGTTGAGACAGAACCACTGCGGTGCACCAACTGTGCTTGGGCAATCAGCTTGTCTGCCCTGTCCAGAGGCAGTAACGCCAAACCCTGGGCTGTATCCAGAAAGAACAGTTACGTAAGAACTTACAGTAAAAGTAGATCTTCGCGAGAATCTCTTGCAGCAGGTCATGCCTTAGGAACTATAGCCATCAGGCACCAGGACCACATGGAAACATTTTTGCTAGCAGTCTATCTGGGGCCATCCATGGTGACGTCATCATGCTGATGTCCTCCCTGTATAGCCGTGGATGGCCCCACGCTCTCCTCAGTTTCCCACCAGAAACCATCCACCAAACGTGCTCCTGAGGAAACTGAGGGAGAGCCAGAAATACCCACCAGAAGGAGCATGGAAAACAGAAGGCTGACCATCCTGGAAAAAAGAGAACAGGAAGGAGGAACTCAGAAGCCAAGGGGAAAGGAGGGTGGGTGGCATGGCCTGCTGCAAGAGATTCTCTCAAAGATTTACTGTTATGGTAAGCTCTTACATGACTGTTCTATCTTCTTTGAGGGTATCTCTTCCAGCAGGTCACACCTTAGGAACAAGTCCCAAGCAGTACTGCAGAGGAGAACAGTCTGGGTGGCTGGAAGGCAGGGGTCTACAAAAGAAGGCTCTGTATCACAGCTAGGTCAAAACCTGCCCTCCTTCCAAAGGCAATGTCCAAACTGTAGTGCCTAGTGAAAGTGTGTACAGTACTCCAAGTTGCAGCAGCACAAATCTCAGAGGCTAAACCCCCTCTGAAACAGGAAGCGGAGATGGCCATGCTTCTCGTAGAATGGCACTTAGCCCCAGGAAGTTCCTTACCGTACTTCCTATAGCAAAAAATAATGCAGTTAGCCAACCATTTGGACAGGCACTGTTTAGACTGGTACGCCCTCTTTCCCAGGGGTGAAAGAAACAAACATCTGTGAGGACTTCCTGCAGTCCCTTGTGTGATGAACATATCTGAGAATTCTATGCACATCTAAAGAATGGACCAATGCTCCCCCTGGGTTGGTATGCTCTGGGTAATAAACAAGTAGGTGGATGGCTTGGTTCAAAGTAAACTCGGACACCACCATTGGCAAAAACTTAGGGTTAGTGCGCACAGACACCCTGTCTTTGAGGAAAATCAAATAAGGCTGCTCAAGCATGAGCGCCTGTAGCTCGGAAATCCTATGAGCAGAAGTAATAGCAACTAAAAATAATGTTTTCCATGATGGAAGATGTAGCTCGCAAGTCATGGCAGGCTCAAAAGGAGCCAAGGTAAGCTTCTCTAAAACAAAATTCAAGACTCAGACTGGGACTGGGTTATGGATGGAAGACTTTAAGTGCAATATGCCTCTTGAAAAAGAAGGGTCCACGTCCAACTGGCCCACCTTACGGCCCTCAATGGGCACATGAAAAGCTGATATGGCAAACAAATGCACCTTCAGTGAAGAACATTTTAGTCCAGCATCTTTTTTTATTATTTATTTTTATGCACATGTTTTTGGCCCTTGGCCATGGTCAACCCCACCCCGGCAAGTATTGGCTGGGTCCCAGTACCCCAGTACAATACCAGGATCTGGCATCATGGGACCTGCACCGAGGTATTTTTCTCAGTTTCCCCCCACCATGACCCACTGGAGAGGAGACAGTCATGCAATGACCTTGGCGCACAACCGGGCACGCTCCCGATGTGCAGAGGTCTGCCGATTCCATCCAAGGGGGTACCCTCTAGGCCTCAGAAGCTGCTGATCCCTGGCCTCTGCCAGAGGTCAGACATGCACCGAGTGCTTGCCCACCCTCCTCCCGGAGAAGGAGAGCAGTCCAAGGGACGCTCAATCCTCCCCCCTGGGTAGCCCTCTGACTCTCAGGTCTGTTCTCAAACCCGGGATGTTGGCAACATGAGCAGGGAACAAACCGCTGCCCCGGTGGGCTGGCTTCCAGCATCTGACAAGGGCAGTGAGTACTCTAGAATCTGGTTCACCGGGCATGTGAAGGGATCCAGGTGATGAAAAGCCGCCCACAAAGCAAAGCGCTTCCATTTCATGGAATAAGTTGCCCTGGTGGAAGGTTTTCTGATGGCCACCAGAACATCAGCTACTTCAGGAGAGACAACAAACCTGGCAATGGCTACCTCTTCAGGAGCCAGGTATGCAGGTGAAGAGACCAGACGTTCAGATGGACAAGGGTTCCCCATTCCTGTGACAGCAAGCCCAGGCACAAAGGAAGGGCCTATGGAGGCTCCACTGCCAACTGCTGCAACAGTGGAAACCAAATCTGACATGGCCAAAAGGGGGCAGCCAGAATCAGAGTGACACCCTCCATCTGGAGTTTGATGAGTACTCTGAATCAGAGGAAAGGGGGGGGGGCACATAAAGGAACATCCCTTTCCAAGAGAGGGCAGTGCATCTCACCAGAATACTCTGGGCCCTAGATTGAGAGAGCAGAAAAGTGGCAGTTTTGCATTGTGTGGGGACATAAAAAGGTCCAGTTCTGGGTGACCCCACTTGTTGAAGAAGTCTTGTACCACTGAGGGAAGCAGTTCCCATTCATGCACTTTGGACTGCGACCTGGTTAGCTTGTCTGCCAGGACGTTTTAGACACCTGGAACATGGACCGGATGACAGTTCCAAGCTACATTCCACGGCCCAGTACCAAACCCTCATCGCCTCCCTGCCCAGAAGGTAAGAGTGGGTGCCCCCCTGCTTGTTGTTGAAGTGCACCACACCGATATCATCTGTCTGCACTAACAGACTGCCTGGGGACAGATGGCACTGGAAGGCCTGCAGGCTGTACATGACAGCTCTCATCTTGAGGACACTGACATGGAAAGAAGCCTCAATCGGAGTCCATGCCCCCTGAGTCTGATAAGGACCCAGACACACGCCCCAGCTCATCCCCAAGGCATCCATGGTGAGCATCTGGTGAGGGCTGATATGAAGAAAGGAACCCCCTTGAATAAATGGCTGGGTTCATTCCACCACAGAAGAACCTTCTGCTCCAGATCGTCGGTTTGCTGATCCCACTGTACGCTCAAAGTCCACTGAAGGATGCGTATGTGCAGCTTCGCTAGGGGAACTACGGTAATGGCCACAGCCATCAGGCCCAGCAGCATGAGATAAGTCCTGGCTGTGACATATTAGCTGTAGTAGAGTTCCTGGACCTGTGCTATCAGGTGCTCCGCCCTGTCTTGGGGCAGAAAGGCAGAGCCCTGGGCATGTCCAGTATAGCTCCTATGTACTGGAGACATTGGCCAAGAGTCAACGTTGACTTGGATAGGTTGACTGTGATCCCCTAATTGCTGAACAGATGTAAGGTATGCGTCTGGGTCAAAGACAGTTGCTCTCTGGACTAAGCCTTGAGTAACCAGTCATCCAGATAGGGGAAGACGTAAAGTCCTTCCCTCCTGAGGGCTGCTGCCACCACAGCTAGGCATTTGGTGAAGACCCAAGGTGCTGAAGACAAGCTGATAGGGAGGACCCTGTACTGGTGCTCCCCTTGAAGCAGAAACCTGAGGTACTTCCTGTGGGGAGACAGACCTTGATGTCCAGGTAGGCATCCAGCGTATCAAGGAAGTAGATCCACTCTTCCTTCTGGAGCAAGGGCAACAGGCCCAGGAGGGTGACCATCCTGAACTTTTTGTATTGAATGTAGTAGTTTAGGTTCCGTAAGTCCAGGATGGGCCGCAAATCCCCTGTGGACTTGGAAACAAGGGAAAAAGTGGGAGTAGACCCCTCTGTTCCATTGACTATTGGGGACAGATTGTACGGCCCTTTTTCACAGCAGTGAATGGATCTCCTCCAGCAACATGGGTACGTGGCCTGGAGGGTACGCCGAAGGCCTTGGTGGAAGATCTGGAGGCATCTCCACAAATTCTAGAGCGTGTCCCTGTTCTATGAGCTGCAGTACCCAGGTGTTGGTTGTGATCTCCTGCCACCTATCCAGATGCAGGGAGAAATTAACCCCCACCACATGCTGAGGAACCGGATGTAGGGGATCAGGCAAGGAGTCAAACTGAGGCAGAGCCCAAGGCCTGGCCTGCTTCTCCACCTCTTGCGGACTTCCCTGTGGTGAAGGAGGGGGTTAGGCAGGGCCATGCCAACTTTACGCTTGCTTGACTGTCTGGTGCCAGACCTAGGTCAATGGGTGGCACACCAAAAAGGCACCCTTGGTCCACTCTTCTGGTGGGTGTGGTAGAGGGAGTGAACAGACCTCAGAGTTCTCCCTGAGGCTTACAGGTCATTAAGGATATCCTGCACATCCACCCCGAAGAGCTTGTAGCCCCTGAACGGAGCATTCAGGGTGGCTTGTTGGACATCAGTAGCAAAACCTGACACCTGAGCCAGGAGTATCTCCTCAGGCAAATTCCCACCGCAGAGGCCCTGGTTGAGGCATCTAGGGCATCACAGGTGGCCCCCAAGAGGTGCTTACCCACATCTGCACCTGACTGGAGGGTCTTGAGCATCTCCTGTTTACGAGGGCCCTCTGGGAGGGACTGGGCTGCAGATCTGGCTGCTTTCCAAAGGTCATTCTGGAATTTAGGCATACGGCCCACATAATTAATAATCATGACAGCCAAAGTGGAAGAGGCGAAAACCCTCTTGCCCATAAAGTCCAGCTTTCTGGACTCCTTGTGCAGAGGGAGATAACTAAGGTGCTGGGGCCTCTTGGACCAATCATAGGCCACAATGATCACCACAGAATCCACCTGTGGGGGCCCTGCAAAAAAGGGCTTCCCAGAGGGGGCCTGATGATGCAGCTTGTCCACCTTTCGGGGCATAGAAGAAATCAGGTTAGGTCTGCATCAAGCAGCCATAGTGGCATCATCATATGCACTGTTAATAGGAGGAATGATGAAGGGAGGGGAATCTGGCTGGCTAGGTAATCAACCAGGTTCCGCGGGTAATATTCTCCTCCACAGCATCAAACCCCATAGTGGTCTGTAGTTGCTGAATTATTACAATGAACAAGGAGTCATCAGGGTGGGAGACTGTGGGGTGTACTTAGAAGAGTCCTCCCCCACCGAGGAAACAGTGGAGGTGCTAGGGAGTCCAGACCCCTACCTCCTCATCTTCATCATCAGGCTGCAGGAAGTCAGGGCAATAATCATCATCATACCTTGGCTCAGAAATGGGCATTGAAGTCATTGATGACCAGGAAGAGGCCGGTTGTGATGATGCATAGTGTAATTTGGCGCTGATGCCAGCTGAGAAGGCCCCACCGGCAATGGGACCTGAGGTGGGGCAACCCCTCTGCAAGAAATCTCAGACAGAGGAGAACAGGGCCTGGAAGTAAATGGTCACTGGCATTGGCAGGATGCCATGTGGCAGTGACAGGGGGCATTGAGGCCCCGTCAGCAGCAGGGTGGGCTGAAGCAGTGATGAGATGGGAGGAGGCTGAGGCACTGAAGGACCCGAATCTCCGGCACTGCAGGAATGGTCAGGGGCATTGGCTGAAGGGGCCTAAAACCCAATGACATATGACCATCGTCAGCCACCATTGGGCCAGCACTACTCCCCATCTGCGGCCCCTGAGAAGGCAAAGGAGGTGGTCAGTCGGGATGGCAGCATTGGCAGGGGGGAGAAGAGAACCCGACAGGTGTATGCGGTAGCAGAGAAACCGACGCCACACTGCCAAACTACCCCAGAAAAAAAGGATGAGGAAGGCAGTGGGAATTATCAGCAGGAGAAATAAAAGGCCTGCTGACAAAAGAACCAATATTGGCTTTAGGAGCTCCAGAGGGAAAATCTGCCGAAGCCAGCCCTGTAGCAGAGAGGATGTGGATGGCAGCGTGGGGCACCTCCGGCTTGGTTGATGATCCCGAAACGGTCGGCACAAGAAGCAGCATCAGAGAACATTCCTGGAAGGGCCTTACTCCTAGTGGTGATGCTTCCTCGACAACTTGTCCCGGGTCTTGGAGGCATGAGAGCTCATGGACAGGGCCGGGAAGCAGAGGAGCTCCTGGTCTGAAGCTCGTTTTCCAAGGTGGAGACCTTCAGCTACATTAAGAAGGATTTCAGTTCTTCCTGGCACCACCACTAGGTAGCCTGATTGAAGCCATTGCAGATCTCACAGGCCTGAACGTCATGGCTGGTGCTGAGGCAGCTGACACAAGCCCAGTTTTTGTCTTCATCGTAGATCTTATGTCTGCAGCTGCAGCAACGGAAAAAGTTGTCAAAGCCTGTAAGTTGTGAATTGTAAGGAGCTCAGGCTGGCACAAGGCATCAAGAAGGGGGAGAAGGAATTCTTCAGGTACAGCAGGGAGAAAAGGAGTTGTAGAGACAAAATAGTAAGGATTGAGAGGGATGGGGTGGGTGGAAACAGGGGCAGAGCAGGCAGAAGCGCTTAATTAATACTTCTGCTCGGTGTTTACTAAGGAGAAAGGAGGGGTGCTACCAAGGGGGGGACAGGCTCTGGGGGAGGTGACAGATGGAGGAATCACAGAGGACAGGGTACTGGAGGGCCTGAGGGCACTAAGAGTGGACAAGGCACCAGGGTGAGATGGCACTCACCCCAGGGTACTGAGAGAGCTGGCAGAAATCCTGGCGGGGCCCTTGGCAGACCTGTTCAATGTTTCCCTGGTCTCAGAAAGTGTACCTCAGGACTGGAGGATGGATCACATGGTACCCCTCCATAAGAGCAGTCCCAAAGATGAACTGGGAAACTACAGGCTGGTAAGCCTCATATCCATCATAGGAAAACTGATGGAGACAATCCTGAAGGAGAGGCTGGTGTCCCTTCTGGAGACCAATGGGCTGCAGGATGTTAGGCAGCACAGGTTTGTCATGGGCAGATCCTGTCAGACCAACCTGGAGGATTACTAAGACTGGGTAACTAGATAGTTGGACAAGGGCCATGCAGCGGATGTCCTGTTTCTGGACTTCAGTAAGGCATTCGACTCGGTGCCGCATGGGAGGTTGGGTAGTAAGCTGGCAGGTGCTGGGGCGAAAATGGTGGGATGGGTAGTAAACTGGTTACAGGGAAGGCAGCAGAGGGTGATAGTGGGAGGGGGGCTCTCATCTCTGAGGGCAGTGACAAGCGAAGTACCGCAGGGCTCAGTGCTGGGACCGGGGTTGTTTGGGTTGTTCATATCAGACATTTCAATGGGCATCAAGAGCAAAATTAGTTTGTATGCAGATGACACCAAGATGGGAGCAGTAGTGGATGGCCTAGGAGGGTGGCATGGGTTGCAGGATAATCTGTCAAAATTGGAGAGCTGGTCAGACACCTGGCAGTTGGGGTTCAATGCCAAAAGGTGCAAGGTGCTACATTTTGGGGGCAAAAAACCCAATAAGGAGCTACCAGTTGGGGGGGGTTAGCTAGCCGTGACAGAGGAGGAGAAGGATCTGGGGGTGATTATAACGGGCTCAATGAACAACTCAGCACAATACAGGAAGGCAGCTGCAAAGGCTAACAAAATGCTGAGTTGTATTGTCAGGGGTATATCTTCAAGGAGAGGGGAGGTGATCCTGCTGTCGTATAGGTACTGGTTAGACCACACCTGGGGTACTGCATGCAGTACTGGTGCCCATACCTGAAGAGGGACATTAAGTTACTGGAGGGGGTGCAGTGCAGGGCAACAAAGATCATCCAGGGACTAGGGGACTTACCCTACATGAGCAGGCTGAGGGAGTTGGACATGTACTCACCGGAGGAGAGGAGAGGAGAGGAGAGACAAGGGGGATATGATTGAAACCTTCAAGTACATGAAGGGAATAAACAAGACAGGCCACAGTAGGGACACTCAAGGTCACGATCTCAGATTGGAGGGGGGAAGGTTCAGGAGGGAAATGAGAAGACACTTTTTTACGAAGAGAGTGGTGTCTGGGTGGAACGCGTTGCCTGAGGAAGTGGCATCCTGTAGAACAGTGGATTGCTTCAAAAGGGGATGGGATAGGGTAAGAGGGAGGGTCAGGGGAGGGATAGCTGCAGTATAAGGGTTGCTAGCTGCACACTTGAGCAGACTAGATAGACCATAACGCCTTTACCTGGTGGCAAATTCATTTGTACGTATGTAACAGAGCTCAGAGCCGGTCGGCATAAACAAAAATTAGTGGGGGAGTCACTTTAGGGAACAAAGTGATTGCAGAACTAGGGTGAGAAAAATGACAGGTTCTAGGGAAAAAAATGGCAGTTGACTGAAGCGATGGTGCTCCCTGGAATCTTAAGTGTGATGGTCGATGGCGGGAAAAGAACTGAGGAGGGCGCGGGGCCACCCACAGCTATATAGGGAGGATGTCAGCGTGATGACATCACCGTGGGCAGCCCCAAATAGACTGCCAGCAAAAATGTTTCCAAATGGTCCTCGTGCCTGATGGCTACAGTGCCAAAGGTGTGAACTGCTGCAAGAGATATCCTCGAAGAACATCTTCCTCTATGTACTGTAGTCTCTGGCAGGGTGTCAGAACGGTCTTCAGTATGTTGACTGTCACCCACACAGTATCAAACATCTGTCTGGTTTGAGCTAAGGTCTGCTGGTTGGTCCCTGGAGTGGGCTTTTAATAGCCAGTCATGCAGGTAAGGGAAAACATACAGACCTTCCCTGTGAAGGGCTGCTGCCACCACAGCCAAGCATTTGGTGAAGATCCATTGCACAGAAGTTAAGCCAAAGGGCAACATTCTGAATTAGTAATGTTCCCCCTGATAACAGGAAAGTACAGTTACGTTAGAACTACTGTAGCAGTAGATCATCAAGAGAATTTCTCACCAGGCCACACCTATGGAACTATAGCCATCAGGTGCCAGAACCACACAGAAATGTTGTTGCTAGCAGTCCACTAGGGGCTGCCCATGACATCTTATGTCGACATCCCCTCTATAAATGTGGGCAGCCCTGCGCCCTCCTCAGTTCCCCACCAGAGAGCATACTCAGAGGAGCTCCTCCTGGGGAACCGAGAGAGAGCTGAAGGTTTCTGCTACCAGACAAGGCAGAAAGCAGCAGGTAGACCATTCTGAAGAGAGAGAGAGACAGACAGAGACAGACAGACAGACAGACAGACAGACAGACAGAAGCGAAGAAGCTCTGAGTCTAAGGGTGACGGAGGGTGGGACGGTATAGCCTGATGAAAGAGATTCTCTCAAAGATCTATTGTTACAGTAAGTTCTTATTGAACTGTACTATCTTATTCAAGAATATCTATCATCAGACCACATCTATGGAATGAGTCCCAAGCAGTACTGACAGAGACACAGTCTGGGTGGCTGGAGACTATAGGCCTAAAACAGGAGGCCTTGAAGCACAGTCAGGCCAAAGCCTGCCCTTCTTCTAGAGGCAATGTCCTGACTGTATTGTTTAGTGAAAGTGAGGACAGTACTCCAACTTGCAGCAGCACAAATTTCTGCAGCTGATACATTCCTGAAACAGGCAACATAAGTGGCCATGCCTCTGGTTGAATGGCCATGCACAACACCAGGAAGTTTCTTACTCTACTTCCTATAACAAAAAGTAATACACTTGGAGAATGATTTGGATAGGAACTGTTTAGAAACTAGAATGCCCTCTTTCCCAGGGGCAAAGGAAACAAAAAGTTGCAAAGACTTCCTGCAGTCCTTCGTACAATGAACATAATATCTGAGTATTCTATATACATCTAAGGTACGGAGCAATGCTTCCCCTGATTGGCATGCTCAGGAAAATAAACTGGCAGGTGGATGGTTTGATTTAAGGTAAACTCAGACACCATCTTTGGAAGAAACTTACGATGTATGCAAAGACACCCTGTCTTTATGGAAAATCAAACAAGGAGGCTCGCACATAAAGAGCCAAAAGCTCAAAAATCCTTTAAACAGAAGTAATAGCAACTAAAAATAACGCTTTCCAAGAAAGAAAGCGTAAGCCACTAGTTGTGGCTGGCTCAAAGGGAGCCAAAGTGAGTTTCTCTAGCGCGAAGTTCAGGTCCCAAGTCGGGAATGGACTGCAGATGGGAGGCTTCAAGTGTAAGATGCCTCTCAAGAATGTATGGGCTGCCTCTAGCTGTGCCACCGCATGGCCATCAACAGGCACGTGGAAAGTTGAAATAGCAGCCAAGTGCACTTTTACAGGCGAGTGTTGGAGTCCTGCATCTGACAAGGACAGTAAAAACTCAAGAACCTAATTCACTGGGCAAGTGAAATGACCCAAATGACAGGAAGCACCCCACTAAGCAAACCGCTTCCACTTCATGGAATAAGTGGCCCTGGTGCAAGGTTTTCTGGCAGCTACCAGGACATCAGCCACCTTTGGGGACACGCCAAATCTCACCATGGTTATGTCTTTAGAAGCCAGGCATGGAAATGAAGTGACTGAAGTCTGTATGGACCACAGTGCCCTGTTCATGTGATAGCAAGCCATTGCACAGGGTCAGGGGTACTGGGCGTTCCATTGCTAACTATTGCAGTAAGGAAAACCATAACTGATGAGGCCAGAAGGGAACGACCAGAATTAGAATAGCTCCCTTCATTTGAAGCTTGATTAGCACCTTCTGAATCAGAGGAAAGGGAGGGAAGACATAAAGGAACCTCCCTTTCCAAGAGAAGGACAACACGTCTTACCAGAAAACTCCAGGCCCTGGAGCAAGCGAGCAGGATAGCGGGAGTTTTGGGTTGAGTGGGGACGCAAAAAGGTCCAACTCTGGATGACTCCACCTTTCGAACAGGTCTTCTACTACCAAGGTCAGCAGCTCCCACTCATGCATTCAAGACTGCGATCGAATTAGCTTATCTGCCAGGACGTTTTGTACACCTGGAACATGGATGGCCTACAGTTCTAGACCATGTTCTACAGCCCAGTACCCAACCCTCATCACTTCCCTGCACAGGGGGTATGAATAAGTCTACCCTTGCTTATGTAGAGGACTACACTGATGTTGTCCATCTGCATCAGCAGATGCCCTGGGCACAGCTGGTTCTGTAAGGCTTGCACAGCATACAGAATGGCACTGATCTCATGTTCCTTGTGTTTGATAAGGCCCCAGATGTGCCCCCAGCCCAGTCATGAAGCGTCTGTGGTGAGAATCTGCTGAGGGCAGAAATCAGGAAGGGAATCACTTTCAGCAAATTACTGGGTTCCATCCACCTGGGGCACCTTCCAGAAAGAGGAAGTTACTAGAACCTGCTGCTCTAGAGCCTCGGTGCACTGATCCCACAGAATGGCCCTCCTCTCATGTTCCTTGTGTCTGATAAGGCCACAGATGTACCCCCAGCCCAGCCAAGAAGCATCTGTGGTGAGACTGTGCTAAGGGGAGGGAATGAGGAAGGGAACCCCTTTCAGCAAATTGCTGGGTTCCATCCACCACTGGGGCACCTTCTGGATTCTGGACAGAAGAAGTTACTAGAACCAGCTGTTCTAGAGCCTCGGTGCACTGATCCCAATGGACTCTTAAAGTCAAGTGAGGGATCTGCATGTGCAGCCTGGCAAGGGGTACCATGACTATGGCATCTTCCATCAGGACCAATAGTATCAAGAATATCCTGGCTGGGACATACCTGCTGTTGTAAAGCAGTTGGGCCCAAGCCATAAGATGCTCCACCCTGCCCTGGGGCAGAAAAGCAAAGCCCTGAACAGTGTCCAGTGCTGCCCCTATGTACTACACACACTGACAAGGGGTCAAGACTGACTTGGGCAGATTGACCATGATCCCTAGGGCATTGAACAGCTGTCTGGTATGCACTAGGGCATAAGACAGTTGCTCCTTGGACTGAGCTTTGAGCAACCAGTCATCCAGATAGGGGAAGACATACAGTCCTTCTCTGCTGGAAACTGCTGTCACAACTGCCAAGCATCTGATATATACCTGTGGCATAGATGACAAGCCAAAGGGCAACACCCTGAACTGGTAGTGTTCTACCTGAAACAGGAACCTGAGGTACTTTCTAGGTGGAAGACAAATCTTGATATGCAGGTAAGCATCCTGCATGTCCAGGGAGCATATCCAGTCCCCCTTTTTTCAGGAGAGGCAGTAGGCCTTGAAGAGTGACCATCCTGAGCTTCTTGTACTGAATAAAGAAGTTCAGATCCCTCAGGTCCAGAATGGGCCTTAAGTATCTGTGGATCTGGGGACTAGAAAGAAATGAGAATAGAACCCCCTGTTCCTTTGTTCCCTGGGAACTGGCTCTAAGGCCCTCTTGTGCAACAATGTATGTACTTCCTCTAGTAGCACTGGTATGTGGCCTAGAGAATACGTTGAAGGAACTGGTGGAAGGTCTGGAGGCAACTTCAGAAGTTCTACAGTGTGGCCCTGTTCTATTAACTGTAGGAATCAAGCATCTGTTGTAACCTCTCGCCATTAGTCCAGGTGGAAGGAGTGGCAACTCCCTACCACCTCCTTCAGATTGTGTACCAGAGGGTGGTGGACTAGTAAGGAATCATGCTGCAGCAGATCCAACAGCCACAGCCACATCTCGTCTAGCGGCTTTGGAGTGGCTACCTGTTGAGTCGTCGTGCTCTGCTTTTGCTCTGTCTGGCCTCTGGCCTAGGTCTGTTGGTAGCCCTTCAAAAGGGCACCCTCTGCTTACTTTTCAGTTGTGTGTGGTAGAGGGAATGGACTGACCTTAGAGTCCTTCCTGAAGCTTGCTGGTCAGAGAGGCTGTCCTGGACATCTGCCCCAAACAACTTGTATCCTCTGAAAGGAGTGTTCAGAATGGATTGTTGGACATCAGTAGCAACTCCTGACACCCTCAACCAAGAATGCCTTCTTAGGCAGATGTCAGGTGCAGCTGCTCTGGCCAATGCATCTGAAATGTTGTAGGTAGACTTATTTGCTATTCTGAGGCCCAATGTGGCAGAAGCAAAGATGAGGGTTACTTGCCTACAATCGTAGTTCTAGGAGTGGTACATGGTGTACACCCACACTTCTGGCAGAATCCTTTCCATTTAAGAATGGCAGGAAGGTCTTCAAGTTGGCTCCTCCCACCCACCCAGGCGGTATCCTCCTTGGCACCGCTCCATGACATCTGATCTTACATGCTGGAAAAAAGAAACTTGGGCATTATCATCACTGATGACCTGAAATCATCCAAGCAGACCACTAAAGCAGTAGATAAGGCTAGGGGATATTGTAGAAGGGGTAACACAAGTCGGAAGAGGGAGGTAATAATCCCTCTTTATAAGACACTGGTTAGGCCCCATCTGGAGTACTGTGTGCAGTACTGGAGGCCACACCTTCACAAGGACATCAACCAAATTGAGGCAGTCCAGAGAAGGGCAACAAAAATGATGCAGGGACTGCATCAGAAAACATATGAGGACAGATTAACAGAGCTCAATATGTATACTCTAGAGCAAAGGAGGGAGAGAGGTGATATGATCGAAACATTCAAACATCTTAAGGGCATTAACAAGGTGAAAGAATCTAACGTTTCCATGTAAGAAAAATAGCAGGACAAGAGGACACAGCATGAGATTAGAGGAACGCTGATTAAGGGGTAATGTGAGGAAGTTCTTTTTCACAGAAAGGGTGGTGGGTGCATGGAATGGCCTACCTCAGGAAGTGGTGGATATGAATACAGTGCAGGGCTTCAAACAGGCATGGGATAGGCATAAGGGAGCAATACAGATGAGTATGAATAGATAGGCCATTGACAGAGCAAAGGTCAATGGCACATTTATAAGGTAGAAAAAGAAATGGGCAGACTGGATGGGCCTTGCGGTCCTTATCTTCCGTCACCTTCTATGTTTCTATTAAGTAAGATCAGGTGTGTCACTTACCAGGGGAGGTTGTGTGGATGTACACCATATACCACTCCTAGAACTACGGTTGCAGGTGAGTAACCCTCATCTTTTTTCCCCCCATAATTTTTTTTACGTTTTTTTCATTTTCTCCCCAGTCCCCGAGCCTGAGAATCCCCGACATGAGGCACACGCATGTCATGCCCTATGGGACACCCCACCCTACTTGTCATCTGCGCCTGCCACTGGACCTCTATCTGGTGACAGCAAGACTACGGGTGGGCGACCCACCCACCCAGGTGAGGAGAGCCAATACTCAATCCTGCTCCAACCCTCCTCCACATGCCACTCACCCCGATGACCTGAGGTCGTTCCTGAACCCGGGTCACTGGCGTAGCGTGAGGTAAGGCGTCCAGTGCCTCAGCCTTCAGCGCCAGAGGACCGGCCAGTAACCCTCATTTCTAGGGACAAAGATATGGAGCACTATCCACACTTCTGGCAGACTCCTAGCAGTTCTCCGGAGGAGGGGGCAAGGCGCACACCCCCTACTTAGGGAAAAGAGACTGGAGAACCAAGGCCCCAAAATCAGCATCCTGGTGTAACTCAAGGTCAATGTGGTAATGAGAGATGAAGGTGTGTGCTGACTTTCAGGTAGCAGCCCTGCAGATCTTCTAGATAGGGACGTCCCTGGAAGCAGCCACTAAGGCAGCGGTATGTCTGGTGGAATGAACCCTAAGCCCAATGGGAGGCTCCCTACCAGCCAACCCATAGCAGAGGTCAATGCAGGAGACTATCCACCTGCCAACTGTCCACTTAGCTGCCAGTCTGCCTAGGTGACAAACAGCTGGCGAATCTCTCCCTGAACTCCAGCCGTGTGGGCTTTACAGTATGCGAGTGCTCACCACAGGTCCAACGAATCCAGCCTATGCTCGGCCTCTAAAGTATACTGGGAGATTCATCACCTGGTTAAGGTGAAACTCTGAAACAACCTTTAGGAGGAACTTAGGTGTGGGGCACAGGACAACCTTGTCCTTGTGTAAGACCAGGTAAGGTGACTCCACTGAAAGCACCTGGAGCTCATTGATCTTTCTGGTGGAGGTGATAGCCATCAAGAAGGTGGTCTTCCATGACGGTGTGACATCTCACACCTGTGCATGGGTTTGAATGGCTTGCTTATAAGCATCGCCAAAACCAGCAACAAATCCCAAGATGGTGGTGGTTCATGCACCAGAAGGGACAAGTCCTTTGAAAAAGCACCCTACCACCTGCTCCTACACCACTGTTGGCATACCGGCTGTCAGGTACACCTTGAGGGTTGTCGACATTTGGCCTGACTGGGAGAGGGACCACAGGTAGTCCAGAATGCTAGCCAAGGGGCAGGTCAGGGGGTCCAGCTCCTTGCCCTGGCACCAAATGGAAAATCTCTTGCATTTGAAGGTGTAGCACTGGCAAGTTGACTTCTTCCAAGAGGCCTCAACAACATGGAGGACCTCGTTGGAGCGACCCAAAGCCTGAAACTCTAGTCACTTAGAAACCAGGCTGTCAGGTGCAGGGACTGAAGGTCCAGGTGCAGGACCTTCCCCTGATGGCAAAAGAGCAGGTCCGGGTGAGGTGGCAATCGCCACGGAGGCCTGCTGCTGACACTGAGTTGATTGGGGTGCTAGAACTGGTGTGGCCAGTCTGGAGCCACCAGAATCACCTGTGCCTTGTCCCTCTGAACCACGAGCAGCACTTTGTGGATCAAGGGGAAGGGAGGGAAGGCTTACATGAGGCCTGGGATCCAGGGCCTTGTGAAGGCATTCACCAGCAGTGTTCCACACTGAGGGGGATAGGCACAGAACAGCCTCAGCTTTGCACTCTCCTGAGAGGCACACAGATCGACCTGGGGAGTGCCCCAAAGGGAGAACAGGTGATCGACTACCTCCTGGTGAAGTGACCGCTCGTAAGACACCTCGCACACTTGGCTGAGGGCATCCACGTGCTGGTTGAACACTCCGGCCACATGAATCATCAGAAAGTCAGTGCCCAGACTATGCATGAAGGTCCAGATATGGAGAGCTCTACAGCACACTGGGAGGGAATGCATCCCACCCTGCTTGTTGAAGTATTACATAGTTGTTGTGTTGTCTGTCTGGACCTGGATGACCTGACCCCAAACATGCGGAGCAAAGGCCATCAGAGCTAGATCCAACAGGTTGATGGGACATCAGGACTCCTTGGGGGTCCAGAGGCCGTAGACTCTGTGGTCCCCCAGGTGGGCTCCCCATCCGATCAGAGAGGCACTGGTCATGATAATGACAGTCAGCTCTGGATGGACAAATAGGACTCCTTCCTGAATATGTTCCCGTATTGGCCACCACTGGATGGCATCCCACATCAGCTGCTTCATCGTGACTGGCTGGTTGAGATGACTGAGGCACCGAGACCACTGCTGGGCCAGATCCCACTGCAGGGGGCACATTCTCCAGCGGGCCCACCAGACCATGCTGGTACAAGCCACCATGTACCCTAGCAGACGCAGGAAGTCCTGGGCCGGGCACAACTGCCCAACCCAAAATGATCATGCAAAGGAGGAAAGATCCTCTGCCCTGTCCGCTGGGAGTCAGGCCTTGGCCCGAAGGGAGTCGATATCAGCCCTGATGAACTGGATGACCTGCGATGGACTGAGTTCTGACTTAGCCTCGTTGACCAGGCCTGGTGGGTCAGATCCCTGGACTGCTCCACCTCTGCTCTGGAGGAACCAGTGATCAGCTAGTCACCCAGGTAAGGGTACACCCAGACACCTCGGTAACTCAGAGAGGCTGCCACCACTGTAATGCACTTGGTGAAGATCCTGGGAGCTGAGGAGAGGCCGAATGCATGGCCTGGAACTCGTACAAGATCCCTTTTGAGTGGAATCAGAGGAACCACTGGTGGGACGGATAGATGGGGATGTGGAAGATGGCATCCTGGAGGTCAAGAGAGCAGAACCACATGTGCTGCTCCAGGGATGGAATGATCTGATTCAGAGAGACCATCTAGAATTTGCATGGCCTGAGGTATTTGCTGAGGTCGTGCAGATTCAGTATGGGGAGCCAACCCCCCATCCGTTTCAGAACTAGAAAGTAACTGGAGACAAACCCCAGACTAGCCATGGTGTCCTGGACACGAACCACTGGCTTCTTCTGGAGGAACTGGGTGATGTCCTCCCAAAGGGTGGACAACATGTCCACTGATACCACTTCCTCCAGTGGGGCATGGGTTTGGCTGGGTGGGACAGCCTTGAACTCCAGAGGCAGACCTCAGCCGACCACCATGAGCACCCACCTGTCTGAGGTCATTAAGGACCAGGCAGAAGCGAAGTGGCAGAGCCATCCCCCAATGGGAGGTCCCGGGGTGGACAGGATGGGCTGAAGGAAAGCACCATCCAAACCGTCATTGTGCAGGCTTACAGGCAGTGGTGGGGCTAGCTAAGGGAGCAGCTGACCCTCGCCCACTGGACTTCCTGGCGGCCGAAGAAGCTTGCTTTGGTCGAGGCTGCCAGGCCTGCTGTTGCCCTGCTGAGGGCTGCAGTAATTTGGCCGCAGGTGCGGAGTAGGGACAAAACTGAAAGGGATTTTTCTTAGATTTCTAGCCCTTATCTTTCTGGGCAGATGTGACAGAGTCCAGGGTGGCGCTGGACTTCTCCATGGGAGTGAGATGGCCATCCACACCGGGCCCAAACAAGTCGGTGTCCAAAAAGGGAACAACCACCAGAGTGCTCAGTATCAACTGTGAAAGTCAAAATCCTCAGCCACACCCTGCAGCGCATAGCCACCGCTGAGGCCACTGACCAGGCACAGTAGTCACCAATATCTAGGGCTATCTGAAGCTGCTGTTTAGTAACAGTGTAGCCTTGATCATGGACCAGCTTGACTGGCAGCTGCAGGTCAGCTGGGAGTTGAGGGATGACCTGGTCCAGGGTACCCAATAATGCATGGGCAAAGCTGGCCATCGTAATGGCCGAACTAGCCTGCCAAAGGCCTAAGGACAAGGCCGTGTGGTCCAACTTCTTGGACTCCTTGTCAAGGGGGTTGGTTAACATTACCCATGTGCCAGAAGAAAAAATTATTTACCATAGTAATTTTTATTCTTCCAAGGGAATCTTACTGTATTCTGACTTAGGCAGTATGGTCTCACCATAGGACTGCCCTGGAGCCAAAATGGTTACTAGAATCAATGTAAATGATGGAATGCTAGGCTCGAGCTCGGTTTTCAAACCACTGTCCCTGGTAAACAGCTTTCAACCATCAGATTTTTACAAAGCATGCACAAAGAACTATCTAACTATACCAACACTACTACTACTAACTAGTCCCAATCCTGTTATCAACTATTACTCCCCCCCAAACAGTTCAGAATGGCATCACTAAGACTCAAGTCACAGATGCCCAAGAAAAAAACATACCCACAGGTTTGCAACGTCTTTAGTACAGTTGGAGTGCAGTGACCCACAGGTTCTTAGTAGGGGAGGGAGGGAGCTCAGAATACTGTAAGAGTCCCTTGAAAGAAACAAGATTACTATGGTAATTTTTTCTTCAAACCCCAGGAAATCTTACTGTATTCTGACTCATGCAGACTACCCAAGCAGTACCTTTGGAGGTGGGTATAGAACCTACTTAGGAAATAGGCTCTGCAGGACTACTGTGCCAAACCTGGCATCCCCTCTGGCCTGGACATCCAAACAAGAATGCTTGGTAAATGTGTGGACTGTTTTCCAGGTAACTGCCTTACAGATATCCACCAGGGGAATATCCCTAGCAGTTGCTAAAAAAGCAGCTGTACCCCTGGTCAAACGGGCTCTGAGGCCTGGGGGAGGCTGCTTACCCACCTTATTGTAGCAGAAATTAATGCAAGCCATAATCCATCTCGCAATGGACCTTTTAGTAGCTGGCTTCCCTTTCCCCACCTCTCCATAGGTGAGAGAGAGTTGAGTGTGGTCCTGCCTATGACCTTTTGTGTGGTCAAGGTAGTAGCTGATTGCCCTTTTCACATCCAGGCTATGCAGCCTACGTTCATGCGAGGTGGAATGATCAGTAAAAAAGACAGGCAGTGTAATGGACTGGTTAAGGTAGAACTCGGATACCACCTACTTTGAGCAAGAATTTTCTATTAATCCTCAGGACAACTTTGTCTCTGCAGACAACAATGTAACCAGGCTCCGTATACAAGGCCTGAAGCTCTCTAATCCTGCTAGCAGAATTCATGGCCACAAGGAACACTGTTTTCCAGGTCATATACTTGAGGTCTGCCAAAGACATGGGTTCGAAGGGGGGCTGCATGAGCTGGGCAATGCAAATGTTTAGATCCCACATGGGAGTTGGCTCCCTATGTGGACAGTGCAAGTGTAGCAATCCTTTGAGAAACCTTTTGAACACTGGATTTGAGGCCAGGGAAAGCCTTTTGCCCGCTGATAAGTAAGCTGAGACAGCTGCTTGGTGTACTTTCAGGGTAGAGGCCCTTAAGCCAGTAGAATGGAGATGAGTAAGGTACTCATGGACCACTGGTAAACTGGCCTGGTTGTGGTCCACATCCCTTCCTTGGCACCAAATAGAAAACCTCTTCCATTTGGAAGAAGAGGTTTTCCTAGTAGATGGTTTTCTGGATACCCTAAATATCTCCATAACCCCTTCTGACAGATGCAAGTCTGCATATTCTAAGTCCTCAAGAGCCAGGTGTTGAGCCTGAGGGACTGAAGGCTGGGATACATGATTCTGCCCTGTGAGGATGACAGTAGGTTGTGCCTCCTGGGGTGGCTGATTGGTTTGGCTACTGACACCAATAGAATCATAGAGTACCAAGGCTGTCTGGCCCGATCTGGGGCAATCAGTATCATTGTTGCTGGCTGGGATCTGAGTTTGTTCAGCACCCTTAGTAGCAAGGGAAACAGAGGGAAGGCATATAGAAACCTCCCTGTCCAATCCAGCAGAAGTGCATCCAGAGGGACTGTGCCCTTGATAAGGGGTCTGCGGCAGAACTGCGGTAGCTGGTGATTGCCTGGAGCTACAAATAAGTCCACTTCTGGAGTGCCCCATCTTGGACTTGCTTGTTCAGTGACCACTCATGGTGGTTCTGATGGATTCTGCTGAGGGCATCAGCCAGGACATTGTCCTTTCCTGGGAGATGGACAGCTGAGAGAGAGACCTCCAGGGAATATGCCAAAGTCCAGATTTACATTGCTTCCATGCACAGTGGAGTTGACCTTGTGCCCGCTTGTTTGATTACGTAATTCGTGGTGGTGGCATTGTCGGTCCTGGCCTCACCACCTTGCCTCTTAGTAGATAGGCAAATGACTGGATACCCAGGAGGACTGCCCTGAGCTCCAACAGGTTGACATGCAGAAGTGATTCCTGTTTTTTCCATGTGCCATGTGATCCCCCAAATGTGCCCCCCAACCCAGAAGGGATGCATCTGTGGTCAGTACCAGTGAGGTGACTTGTTGCAAGAATGGCACCCCCTGCCTGAGGTTGGCCTTGTCTTGCCACCACTGCAGAGTCTGAAGTAATTTTACTGTGACGGGCACTAGCTTTGACAGTGAATCCCTTTCTTGAAGCCAGTGAGCTCTTAGGTGGAACTGAATGTCCCTCATTTGGAACCTGGCTCCTGACACAGTTGCTGTGGATGCTGCCATGTGGCCTAGCAGTTGCAGGAAATACCTTGCCGGCCTTGGGACATGCAACTTGAAGGAGCTGGCTACTTGTACCAGGCTGTCCGCTCTGTCCTGAGGGATGAAAGCCCTTCCTCTTTGTGTATCCAACTCTGCACCTATGAACTTGAAAAGTTGAACTGGTTCCAGAACAGACTTCTTTAGATTCACCAGGAACCCCAGTGAGCACAGGTTATCCTGTGTAAGTGTTAATGCCTCTTTCACTTGCTGATGTGACTGACCTACTATCAGCCAGTCATCCAGGTAGGGGAACACTGTTACCCCTTGTCTCCTTAGGTGTGCCACGACCACAGCTAGGCATTTTGTGAACATCCCTGGAGCAGAGGTTAGTCCAAAGAGCATTGCCCTGAATTGATAATGGCCTGATGGCAGTCTGAACCCGAGATATTTTCTATGTGACTGCCGGACAGGAATGTGAAAATAGGAATCCTTTAGGTCTAGGGATGCTAGCCAGTCTCCCTGCCTTAATAATAATAATAATAAACTTTATTTATATTGCGCCTTTCAAATACCAAGGCGCATTCCAAAAAGATTAAATACAAACAAAGCATACAAACAGTAATATAAAAACTGTTAAAAACAAATACAAAACATTAATCAAGGTTGGTAGAACAGTAGTCAAGAATCACCATCTTGAACTTTGGCTTTGACAGATGTTTGTTTAGGAGTCTTGAGATCCAGAATGGGTCGCCACTGCCCTGTCTTCTTTATTGTGAGGAAGTACCTTGAGTACAAACCTTTTCCCTTCTGGGCTGAGGGGACTGGTTCTACTGCCCTTTGTAACAGAGGGGTTGAAACTTCTTCCTCTAGTAAGGCTGTTTCTGATGGGGAAGAGGGTTTGAAGACCCTTGACCTCAGCTTTGGCATGAGCTTGAAGCTGAGGACAAGGCCCTGGCCCACTACCTCCACGACCCACTTGTCTGTGGTGATATTTTGCCACTCCTGGAGGTAGCAAGCCAGCCTGCCCCCTACTGGGATTGGGGAGGCGACCTGGGCAGGCACCTCAGGGTATCTACTTTGTCTGGGCTGCTGGCTGAGTGCTGGGGCTGGTGCGGCCACTGCCCTTTCTGCCTCTAAAGTATCCCCTTTGCTGCTGATACTGGGGGAAAGCTTGAGGCTGGAAAAAAGGTCTGTAGTAAGCCCTGCCCCTTCCACCTCTTGTCTGATGTTTCTGAGGTGTAGATACCTCTTTGCAGATGACACAAAGATCTGCAACAGGATTGATACACAAGGAGGTGTGGAAAGGATGAGAAGGGACTTGGCAAGGTTGGAGGAATGGTCAGAAGTATGGCAGCTAGGATTCAATGCAAAGAAATGCAAAATAATGCACCTGGAAAACAAGAACCCAGGGGAAGATTACACAATGGGGGGAGGTAGTAACAACAACAAAAAAGGAAAGGGACCTGGGGGTAATCATATCAGATGACCTTAAGGTTAGCAAGCAATGTGAGAAGGCAGTAGGGAGGGCTGGGGTATACTGGGATGCATAGGGAGAGGCACCACCAGCAGAAAACAGGAAGTTGTTATCCCTCTGTACAGACAGTTGGTGAGACCCCATCTGGAGTACTGCATCCAGTTCTGGAGACCCCATCTCCGCAAGGACATAGACAGGATAGAGGCAGTCCAGAGGAGGGCAACTAAAATGGTGCAGGGTCTGCAAGAGAAGTCGTAAATGGAGAGACCAAAGGAGCTTAATATGTATACCCTTGAGGAAAGAAGGGAGAGGGGGGACATGATGGAAACTTTTAAGTACCTCAGTGGAATCAACAAAGTCCAAGAGGGTAGCATCTTTCAGAAAAAGAGACATGCAAGAACAAGGGGACACAATTTAAAGATAGAGGTGGGGGTGGTTCCGGGACAATGTGAGGAAGTATTTTTTCACAGAGAGGGTAGTGGATGCATGGAACAGCCTTCCTGAGGAGGTTGTGGGGTCTAAAACTGTGAGAGAATTCAAGAATGCATGGGACAGACATAAGGCAATTCTTGTGGGGGGTAGGAAGAAATAGGCTGTTGGTTAACTAGGATCTGCGGCCTATCCTGTAGGTAGGGAAATGGGCAGACTAGGTGGGCCAAGCGGTCCTTATCTGCTGTCAAAGTCTATGTTTCTATGTTCCTTTGCTGCAGCACTCTTGTAGGTAGCCTTATATTCATCCATTTTCTTCATATATGCCTCTGTTTGTTCTCCAAAAAGAGACATATGGCCACAAGGGAAGTCCATGGCTTTGGTTTGTGTATCCTGTGTCAAATTAGTAGTTCTGAGCCAGGCAAACCTCCTGAGGGACACTGATGCTGCCATCTGTCTGGATGCAGTATCATTAGCATCCACTGCCATGTTAAACTGTGTTTTGGAAGCCTCAGTTCCTCTTTTTGCAGTCTCTTCCGGGTCAGATGGCATGGGAGATGGGACTGCCTTTGCAATCTCTAGGACAGTAGTCCAGAGATTCTTTTGATACCTGGCCGCATATGACATGTATGAGGCCTGTCTGATGGCAAGGGATGACCCCAGATACACCTTTTTTGCTACTGAATCCACTCTCCTAGAGTCTTTATCTGGAGGGTGAGAGGTCAGAGGGATGCCAGCTTTGTCACAAGCTTCAGCCTGCACTACCCCCTCATGACTAGGGTGTCTCAAAGGAATTCCGCTCCACTTTTGGTTACCCAGTACTTCTTATCCACCTTTTTTTCTGTAGGCGGTACTGAAGTGGGTATCTGCTAGAGCTTTAGTGTCTGCTTTTTAAAGGACTTATGGATTAGCAGCAACAATCCTTTTGATGCTAGCACATCCATCATTTCTCTATAATCCTCCTCATCTTCCGTTGACTCCTGAGTGGGGAGGTCAAGGGTCTGTGCCTTTTGCTTCATAAATGAGAAGAGGTAAAATCCTCAGTTCTCTTGTCAGGGGAATCAAAGCAGTGAGGATCAGGAGAAATGTCCGGTTCAATGGGCTCTCCATAATCCTCCTCCTCCTCTTCTTCAAGCTGGTTGCAACCGAGGTCTAATGAACCGGAGACCAGGGTTGAACTGGGGGTCTGAACCGTTACAGGTAATGGTTGTTTCTCAACCTGAACCAGGGTTCCGGTCTGAAGAGACTGAATAATCCTGATCGCGTTAGCGATCTTTTCTGCAGTAAAAGCCGCAGGTTTCTTCAGTTGTGGTTCCTGATGCTTCTCTTTTCTCTTCTTTTCTCCCCGCAGCTGCCAGTTCAGCAGCCCTATCTGCGGTCTGTTTTGTTTACTGGAAGAGCTATCGCCCCTTTCAGAGGGTAGTGCCTCCGGTTCTTTTTGAGGAGGAACCGTTTTTTCAACAGCTGGGTCAGCAGCCTTTTCAACCTCCTCTCAACCGTAGACTGAGGAAAGTTTTTGCAGATCTCACAGTCTGTCTTGAAGCGTTCAAACCCCAGACAAAAAAACACAAATTAAATGAGGATCAGCCTTGGCAAAAGTTTCCCCGTACCCAGTGCAATGCCGGAAACCTGTAGATCCCATTCTCTTCTTGGCTTTCTGTGACATAACCCAGAAGAAAACTATCTATCAAGCTCCTGTCTTATAAAAAATTAATTTTATTTTTTGGGGGGGTTATGCTAACCGACTAGAGAAATCAGGAGTTACTCCAGTAAGAAATTTTAACCAAAAACCGACTCACACCCGAGTCAGAACAACTTAAGTAAAACAAGAACATGTACTTTTTTTTTCTACTTAGATTTTTTTTTTTTTGAAATTACTATTTATTCCTCCTCCCCAGCCTGCCACCTCCGACCCTTCAGGGGGGACAACTGGACATCCCACTGCCCGGAACCCTACTCAAGCAGACCCCTAGGCCCCATGGAGCCGCGGATTACCCCCGGGCGGGGGGCTCAGACCCTGTAACTTACATTTCGTCGGTCTGAGGTCTGCTGGGCGGGCACAGGCAAATCGTGGGCACGGCCATGGTCCTCCCATCTTCCCGGCTGAGGCAGGCTTGTTTCCACGTTTTCTCCTCCCAAGCAGCAAGTAACCTCCCCGGCGTCATGGCGCATGCGCCCGGCGTCCATGCTGTCAATGGCCGCCCCATCCCCAATTGGAGCTTGCAGTTCCTCGAGCCTCCGCTCAGGGTCATGCAAGTGTCGGGCATCGGCCGAATCCCTCCCCGGAGAAGGCGAGCTGTCGTTGGACGCTCCAGCCTATCTCCCCCCAGCCGACCCACCGACGACCCGAGTCTGCTCCTGAACCCGGATCACCGGCGTGGTGCGAGGTGTGGCGTCCAGCGCCTCAACCCTCAGCGCCACCGGGCCGGCCTCTACTTAGATTTTATTTGTGCACAGAAATTGCACCATTCTTAATCCAACAGTGTAATACAATTTCCATTATTCACCTTAACAAGTTGGAATCCTCCAGTTTAAACATAAACTAATAATGCACTATCGAAAGATAATGGTTAAAAAGGAAGTAAAATGTTCAGTTAAGTCCAGAACAGTCTCAAATGCTTGTTTTGTTTTTTCTCAACAGGAGATCAGAGGATGGTGAACTGGTATGCGTCTTATGGAGTCCTCAGTGCTCTGGAGCATTTCAATATTAAAGTTATTTGCCATCAACATTAATGTGTGGTTTAGAGTTCTAAAATGGTAACAATTGAGACAAACATGGATAGTCAACCAAACAAACATGTAGTTTGTCATTCAGTAATAATCACAAAACTGTTTACATATGTGCTTGTGTGTGATAAATCATGTTTGATAAAACTAGATAATATAACCCTAATACCATAAATCCAAAAGTGAACGTCCACTAGGTAATTCTAGAATTGGTCAATTTCATTTTGCAAAGAGTCATTCACTTTCTGCCCCACCAAACCTCCCCTCAAGTGCCATGGTTTCCAAACCTCTTGGAAGTGCTCTATACAGAGTCTGAGGGTAGCTGTGATCCTTTCCATCTCCTCCAACTCCTATATTTTGCTCCTCCAAAGTTATAAAGAGGGGGGTTGTTGTGAGCCAAAAAAGGGTGATACATTTCAAGGTCACCAGTCTGAAAATATGATATAACTTCTCCTGGGATTTGGCCATTTTTAGGTGGTCTCTGCTATGGAAACCCAGGTGCATATTAGGGAAAGTCTCAGAAAGATGCATCTCCAACACCTTCCGGCAAGCAGTGTGGACCTGTTGCCAAAAAGGTTTGACCCTGGGGCAGTCTCAGAAGATGTGGAAATGGGATTCCACCATATCACACCCCCTCCAGCAAAGATTGGTGTGGTTAGGATTGAAGTGCTGGGTGATCACCGGGTTCCTAAAAAATCTTGCCAGCACCTTCCAGTAAAATTTCCCCCAAGAGGGTGAAGCTGTAATATGCCAGCATAAATGTAAGGCTTGCACCCAGTCATGGGGGGGTGATCTGCCAGTTAGAATTCCTTTCCCATCTCTGCCAGATTAGGTCAACTTGTTGTGCGGACAGCAGCTGATAGACTTGTGAGATAGGACGCATTCTGGCCTTCAGGGTAATCCAGTTATAGAACAGTTGTTCTAAATCTTCCAGGGGTCTTTGCAACTGCTGCAGGTGGGGGGTTTGCTGGATAAAGTGTCTGACCTGCAGGAAGCGAAAGTGATCCTCTTGCCTTAAGCCCATACTTTTGCATTAGCTGCTGAAAGGTGATGCAGGTCCCCTGGGCCAATAGGTGTGTGAATCTGGTGAGTCCCCGGAGTTCCCAAAATTTGTACCCTTGATCTGTGGTGGGGGAATGATTTGTGATGTGTGATTAGAGCCAAAGGACCAACCCCCTCTGGGACTTTTAGCTTCCTGCACATCTGCAGCAAAGCCTCCAATGTGTGTCTTGACCAGGGGTTTGTAATTTTGCTAAGTGTTCTTGGAGAGATGGAGGCAGTGGGTAATGTCCACAGGGGTGGGTCAGGAGCCTGTTCTAGCGCCATGGAGTACCAACCAGATTCCTCTCTTTGCTTCATCCAAGAGTACAGCCACGGGACCTGTGCTGCTAAGTAATAGTTATTGAGGTCTGGGAGGCCCAGTCCCCCTGCCTCCTTCGGTGTGTTAAGCAAGGATCTTTTTAGCCTAGGCTTTTTCCATTCCACAGGAATCTGCTGATTGTAATGTCCAGATCTCTCTTAAAGAGGGGAGGTAAAGAAACTGGTAGGGTCTGAAAAAGAAACAATAAGTGAGGAAGGACATTCATTTTAATGGTGTGTACTCTTCCATACAGGGATAAAGGAAGGAGCTTCCATCTGGCCATATCCTGTTTCAGGGAGTCTAATAACCTTTGATAACTGACGGAGAAAGCTGTGCTATATCTGCGGATACTCTAATTCCCAGGTACCTGGAAGTGTTATGTGGGGCCCAGGTGAACTAGAACTGGGGTTGGAATTCTGGGGGTGGGTCCCACTAACCCGCATCACTTCGGACTTGGTAGGATTACTTTTATAGCCTGCCAGGATCTGAATTATATTTAATGTTTCCATCAGAGGGTATAGTGAGTTGACTGGATCCCCCAGGTAGATCAGAGTGTCGTCCGCGTACAGTGATATCTTGTGCACCTGGGTACCCACTCTGATACCAGTTATTTTGGGGTGGAGCCTAGTATGAGCCACCAAGGGTTCTAAAGAAAGGACAAACAAAAGAGGGGACAGTGGGCAGCCCTGACAGGTTTCTCGTTCTAACTAGAACCTCGAGGAAGAGCATGCATTTACTTTGACTGTGGCCTCTGGCTTAGCGAACAAAGCCGAGATCGCTCCTGTGAGTTTTCCCCCATGCTGAATTTCATCAGCATAGCTTGCAGAAAACCCCAATTCACCCTGTTGAATGCCTTTTCGGCATCTACACTCACTGCTATTTGAAATGCTGTTGCCCCCTTCTGTGCTGAGATAATGTTGCGTAGACGCCTGATGTTGTCTTGCAGGAGTCTCGCCAATATGAACCGTTTGATCCGGATGGACCAGATCCCTAATAACTGATTGTAGTCTCAGGGCCAGAATGCCTGTAAAATGTTTTAGATCTGTGTTCAGAAGTGAAATAGGGTGATGAGTCACATTTTGTGGGGTCCTTGCTTGGCTTTAATAGTACCAAAATTTGCACTTGGTTCCAAGATGGGGGATGGGGAGGCCTTGTCTAAGGATGGAGTTGAAAGTTTCAAGTAGCATGGGGAGGAGATCAGGTTGAAAGGTTTTATAAAATTCGGCAGGATATCCATCGGGCCAGGTGCCTTGGCCTGTTTAAGGTTGGAAATCTGTCTTTTAAGTTCCTGTATAGTAATAGGTTGCTCTACCGACTCAGCTTGTGTTTGATTTAGGGAGGGAAGAGAGATCTCTGCCAGATACCACGCAACCTCCTTCTCGTGGTTTGGGCCTTGTTCCACTTTGTATAATTGCCGATAAAATTCTGCAAAACAGTTAGTGATGTCTGACTGTGATGTCAGCAAATGGCCATCCGATACTCTTTTTAACTTTAGTACTGCCCAGGAGACTGCTTCTTTGGGTAAGTGAGCGGCCAATATTTTACCGGCTCTGTTGCCCTGCTCGTAAAAACACTGCCTGGTGAATCGTATCATGCCTTCTATTTTATGATTCAGCATCCGAGTTAACTCATATCTAGCAGTATCCAGTTCCCTTTTGATTTCCCCCTCTAGCTGACTTTTGTTTTGTTTTTCTAATTCAAAGATCCGCCTAATGTCCTTTGTGCCTCCCTTCTTTCTTTATTAACTTCTGGAGCATGTGAAATTATCCTACCACGCAGATACACCTTCAGTGTGTCCTAATACATTGGGGGTGTTGATTCTACTGGAGGGTTAAGGGATTGAAAACTTTTAATCTCCTCCCTAACAAAGGACCTGAACTCTTCCTTGGTAACTAGACTGAGATTTAATTTCCAGGTTGGGCTGCAACAGGGTGTCTCCAATGTCAGTTTTACAGAAACGGGGGCGTGGTCGGACAGACTAAAGCTGCCTCTCCGGGCTGAATCAATGGTCCATGCCCAGTTATCAGGGAGCAATAGGAGGTCAATCCTGGTGTATAGGGAATGTCTAGGGGAGTAGAAAGAATAGTCCCTGGGTGAGGGGTGGACAAACCTTCAAGCATCAATCAGGCCATATTCACATAGGAACCTATGTAAAGTGACTGAGGCCTTTGATTTCCTACCAGCTTGGTTGCCAGACTTGTCTAGCTGCAGGCTAAGTACAATATTAAAATCACCCCCCACTATTACTAGACCTGAAGTAGCCATAGCCATTTCTGACAAGATACTGGTTTTCAAAACACAAAAAAGGCGGGGCAAAGGTTTTTTTTATTTGGGGCATATATGTTTAGGATGCTGCACTTCTGTGCCCCAAGTTCCCCTTCTAAAAAAACAAATCTTCCCTCAGGATCAGACCTCACCTCATCTATCTGAAATGGCAGATTTTTCCTTAGCAGTATGGCAACCCCCCTCTTGTGTGGTTGTTTTTGATAACGAGAGGCATATACCTACCCCACCCATGATTTCCTCAATTTATTATGCTCAGTCGGGTAAGGTGGGTTTCTTGAAGAAGGGCCACGTCAGTCTTAAGGTCTCGCAGTTCTTTGAACAGTCTCGCTCTCTTTATGGGATTATTCAGCCCCTTTACATTATATGATGTCACATGTAGCTCTGCCATTTCAGATAGCAAAAGGATTGGGTTTGGCCTGATCCAGGGTGCTCACCAACATTTTTCAGCATTTCAGTAATTATCACACACAATAAACACTTTAGCAGACAAAACCAACATCTATAGCCATTCTTAATTAGAACTATGTACAAACAAAACAGAGCACCAGCCATTAACCTGAGCTGTGCAGTTTTCAATTCGATTTTCTGTTCACCTATATGTACTTCAAGGTGATAAACTAAGATGTATGAAAGGAAACCCTGTTCTTGCCTCCCGTATGGAGTTGGTTGGAAAATGGGAGGCAACCAGGGAACTGCAAGAGTTCCCTTATTCTGACTGCTGCTTTGTGTGGCAGTCAGGAGGGCAATCAAAGCGTCCGTTCCTCTTCAGTAGCCCTCCAGGTCTATGGTGCCGAGCCACCGTGGGGCCCGTTCCACCCAAACAGTGCAAGCTTTGAATAGGAATAAGAATAAACCTTAGCTGGAGATTTAACCCCAATCATCGATATAGCGGAAGAGAAAGAGAAATACCTAAATGGGAATGGGGGGGGGCATCTAAAGGTAGGGGTGTAGGAGGGTTAAAGAAGTTTAATAAAATGGATTAGGTAAACTAAAAAGGAAAGGGGGTAGAGAAGGTTAAAAACAGAAGTGAGAGAGAAAATACAAGTAAAGGCTGACATGAACGTATTTTTTTTTTGGGGGGTGGGTGCTTTAGTGCTACAGCCAAGCTGCAAGTAGCTTTTAGTAGATGTGAAGGTTCTACCTTCATCCAACGGTTATTTTAAATAATGTTCAGATGTCTGTTTGGTTAGATGGGAGGCTCCAGCCCCCATGCTCTCTCTCCCCCCCCCCCCAAGTTGTGCCACACTTGCCAGTATATTAACCCTCCAGCTGGAAGCCGTAATCAAGGCAACCGCTACAGCAGTCTAGCAGCTGAGACCTAGATTTCATGCAGTCGGGCCCCGAGATTAAAAGAGAGCCATAGTGGGATAAGAAAACACAAATAAGCAAGATATTTCAAGGCTATTAAGCATTAATTCAAACTAGCGTCCCGTTCTCATCAAGGTAGTTGCATCCTGGTGGTATCAGGTAAATATGGAAGCAGAAAGCTTCACTTCCCGAGATAGCTTAAAAGCTAATTACTTTTGGAGGACCAATTGTGCCTCAAAAAGAGATCCCTTGGGCAGTCTCAGCCTGCATCCTTCACCTGTGGTGATGAGAAGTGTGATCTGTTGGTTGAGGGAGCCCTCCTTGACTACCATGCAGACAACCTTCGTGGCGTTGCGGATGTCGTTCCAAAAGCCCGCCTGCTGCTTGGGGTGGTTTGGTCGGGTTTTCAACTGTCAGGCCGTCGACTGCAATTCCTGAGTTGGGGAATCTAGCCATCAGGTCCTCTACGTTCACGTCATGGACAGTCAGGAACTCCTTCGCATCCATCAGGTCATCAAATCTCCTTGTTCCCTCCTGGGTCTTCACACAGAGTTGAGTCGGATAATCTAGGTAGGCTTTCATCCCCGCTTGCTTCAATTGCTTGAACACTACGAGGATTTTCCTTTTAAGAATCATACTAAGAAAGGAAAGAAGCTGAAAGGCAACAAGGCCCATAATGCTTCATATCTACATATAGTATTTTAAGGTAGATCCAGATTTCATACACCTATCTAGTCTATTTTTAAATGTGGTCTTATTTTCACCAACAATGATATTTAGGGGCAATTTGTTCCAAGGCTCAACCACTCTTTGAGAGAAGTATTGGGCTCTTTTCTTCGTCTTACATTTGCCTCTGGCAAGCTGGAGTGGGTGACCTCTGGTATTAACATAAACCTGCTTAAATTCCAAGCTACATAATTTAGTTAAATAAGGATTGTGTATAATATCCCATGTGACTAACAGATCGCCTCTGATTCTTCAATTTTCCAAAGACATTAGATTGAATTTGAATAATCTATCTTCCTAAGACAGGGCCTTATCAGAAACAACAGACTTTGTTATTCTTCTCTGTACCCTTTCAATTCTAGCCATGTCCTTTCGTTTAAAGGGACTCCATAATTGAGAAATATAATCAAAGTGTGGTCTTACATAAGCTCTATATAGTGGTAGCAAAATGTCAGGATCTTTGGATGTGATATTATGGTGTATTGCCCACCAGATCTTATTAGTCTTACTAATAATGTTGGTAATATGGGTATCGAAGTTCATAAATGAATCAACAGTAATCCCCAAATCTCTCTTGCTAGTTTTTGAAGTCAATATTTTGTCATAGAGAAGATAGTTTTTTAATATTTTTTTTACCAAAATGCAGAACACTGCGCTTTGAGGGATTAAAATGAAGATTCCATTTAATAGACCACTCCTCTAATTTACTTAGATCTTCCTGGATGACTGAATGGTCTTCTGTGGATACACATATATTAGCAATGTTGCAGTCATTTGTGTATTTGACAATATTACTTTTAATATTGGTGGAGGTGGATAAATCAGATATAAATATCTGAAAGATTAATGGGGCCAGAATGGATCCTTGAGGGACCCCGCTTTCTACCTTTATCCAGCCAGAAGTGTGACTATCAATTGTTACTCTCTGCCTCCTATCCAACAACCAATTTGAGATCCATTGAGTAAATATAGGATTGATCTTACACATCTGCAGCTTCTGTACTAGAGCCCTATGAGGAGCAGAGTCGAAAGCTTTTTTTAAATCCAATAAGATGACATCACAAGGTTTGCCTTTATCCAAATTATCACTTACAAGATCATAAAAGCCCACCAAATTTGTGGCGCATGATCGACCCTTAATAAACACATGCTGGGTCTGATCTAAACCTATAATAGCCAAAGATAATTCATCCTTGATTATATGTTCTAACATTTTGCAAAAGATACATGTTAGAATAATAGGGCAATAGTTGTCAGGTGAACTCATAACACCCTTTTTGAAAAATGGAATAACATTTGCTAGTCTCCAACCAGAGGGCACAGCTCCAGTATTTAAACTTTTGTCAAACAGAATTTTAAGCGGAACAGAAAGATGTTCTTTCATTGCCCATATTAGGTCCCCAGAAATACTGTCAGGGCCTGGTGATGATCCTTTTTTGATCTCATTTGATTTAGTTTTAATGGTATCCAAAGGGATATCCACATTGTAGGTCGAATGGCAAACTGAAGATAAAGGATTACCAGTATTAGTGTCAGAAGACAATGCCTTGCAGAAATGTAAATTAAGAAATTCAGCCATTTCTTTTGGATGTTGAAGAATGGAGTCAGTAGTAGCAATTGGACCTACTCTACATTCCTGCTTTTTTGAAGAATTAATATAGCTATATAACATTTTACAGTTCCCTTTTTGTGCATGCGATGCCAATGAGATTTCCATCTTAACTTTTGCTTTTTTTAATTTCCTTTTTACAAATCCTTTGTATATTTTTAAATGCTGTTAGTGTTCTAACACACTTAAATGAACAATACTTTTTGTGCAGTTTGTTTTTCCTTTTAATTAATTTATGTAGTCTACTATTGAGCCATTTTGGGTGTGAATGGGTTTTTCTTTTGTAAATTCTTGGAATGAATTTGTCAGTGGTATCTGTTATGGTAGAAGAAAAGGTATTCCATATAGTATCTATATTGTCGTGGTTCAAAAGAGTGGACCAGTCGATATTTGGCAAATAGTTGTTAAGTGCTGTTACATCTGTTTTATGAAAGGCATATAATTCTGTAACATTTTCTGATTTTAAAAATACATAGATACATAGACAGTGTCGGCAGATAAGGGCCTATGGCCCACCCAGTCTGCCCATTTGAGCTTGTAAGTTCACTTTATGTTTTCCTAGAAGTCTGTTGCCCCTTACCCCTGACCTCCAGAATTCCTTTATGTCTATCCCATGCATTCTTAAATCCCGTGATTGTTTCAGCCCCACCACTTCCTCTGGCAGGGTGTTCCACTTGTCCACCACCCGTTCTGTGAAGAAATTCTTCCTCATGTTTCCTCTGAATCATCCTCCCTCCAACTTCATCCCATGCCCTCTAGTCCTGGAACATCTTTTTTGCTTAAAAATAGTGTATTCCTGCACCCTGTTCCTCCCTGTAAGATACTTGTATGTCTCTATCATATCCCCTCTCTCCCTCCTCTCCTCCAGGGAGTACATGTTCAGTTCCTTCAACCTGTCTTCATAGGACTTGTGATGCAATCCATACACCATCTTTTGCCCTCTCTACCCTGTCTATGTCCTTACGTAGGTATGGTTTCCAGAACTGTACACTGTACTCAGGTGGGGCCTCACTAGTGTCTTGTATAGTGGAATTATGACCTCCCTTTTTCCTGCTGGTGATGCCTCTGCCTATACATCCCAGCATCCTATTTGCTTTACCTGCTGCCTTGTCACTCTATTTCCCTACCTTGAGGTCATCAGAGATGATAACCCCAAGATCCCTTTCCTGCTTGGTGCATGCTATATCCTCACCCCCCCAACTGATATATTGTGGCAGGGTTTTTGTGCCCCATATGCATTATCTTGCACTTCCTTGCATTGAATTTCAATTGCCAAACCCCTGACCATTCTTCAAGTTTCTGCAGGTCCCCTCTCATTCTGTATACACCCTCTGGTGTGTCTACTCTGTTACAGAGCTTTGTGTCATCAGCGAACAGTGAAATTCTGCCTTCTAGGTCCTGCGCCATGTCACTGATGAAGATGTTGAATAGGACCGGTCCCAGCACTGATCCCTGTGGTACCCCACTGGTCACTCTTCCCTCTGTGGAGTGACAGCCATTTACCACCACCCTCTGTGTCCTGCCACCCAGCCAGTTACCTATCCACCACACTACTGTCCTGCCCACACCCATATTCCCCAGTTTGTGTAATAGTCTTCTATGTGGCACAGTGTCAAAGGCCTTGCTGAAATCCAGATAGGCCACGTCCACTGCCCTCCCTGATCCACCTCCCTAGTCACCCAGTCAAAAAATTCAATGAGGTTGGTCTGACATGACCTCCCCCTGGTGAAACCATGCTGCCTTGGGTCCTGTAGTCCATTGACAACCAGATGTTCCACCAATCTCTCCTGCAGTAGTGCTTCCATGATCTTCCCACTACCGAGGTGAGGCTGACTGGTCTGTAGTTCCCTGCTTCCTCTTTGTTCCCACTTTTGTATAAGGGGACTACATCTGCTGTCCTCCAGTCTTTGGGTACCTCCCCTGTTTCCAGCGATCGGCTAAACAGGATAGCCAGAGGTTCAGCCACCACCTCTTAGTTCTTTAAGGACCCTGGGGTGCACCCCATCTGGCCCCATTGCTTTATCAACTCTTATTACTTCCAGTTCCTTCAGGACCTTTCTTTAAAGGACTTGTGTCCATTTCTGCACCATTCTCTACCCCTTGTACTCCTTCAGACCCATTACCCTCCTGCTCCTCAGTAAAGACTGAGCAAAAATACCTGTTTAATATGTCAGCTTTAATTGTTGTCATCCTCCACACGGCCCCATCCTCCCCTTCAGTCTCACTATCCCTCCTTTGTCTTTTCTTTTTTCACTTATGTACCTGTAAAAGGTTTTGTCCCTCTACCCACTGATTTTGCAATGTGTTCTTCTGTCTGAGCTTTGGCTTCCCTACTGACCTCCCTGCCTCCTTTGCTTCTCCTGGTACTTCTCCCTGTCCCCTTCTGCCTGTGTCTTTTTGTATTGCCTGAATGCAATCTTTTTGGCTTTCACTTTCTTTGCTACCTCTTTGGAAAACCATAATGGTCTCCTCTTCCTTTTTCTCTTGCTAACCTGCTTAACGCATAATTCTGTTGTTCTTGTAATCCCCATTTTAAATACTGCCCACTGTTCCTCAACCCCTGATTCCTGTTCCATTCCCCTTAATGTCTCTTTCAAGTATTTCCCCATTTTCCCAAAGTCTGCCCCCTTAAAATCCATGATATGTGTTTTTGTGTGGTTTGGTTCTGCTCTTTCTGTGATTTCAAACCACAATGACTGGTGGTCACTGTTCCCAGGTGCTCCCCACTGTTACCCCATCACACTGTCCCTGTTGTGAGCACAAGGTCCAGTATTGCCTTCTGCTGAGTTGGTTCCATGACCAGTTGCTTGAGGAAGGCACCCTGAAGGAGTCAGGATAAATCTACTCCTAGTTGATGCTGCTGCTGGGATGCTCCAGTCCACGTCTGGAATACTGAAGTCTCAACCAGTACTACCTCACCCTTGTCTGCCATCCTTTGGATGGCTAGCATCAACTCCTATCTGTTTCTTCCTCCTGGGCTGGTGGTCTATAGACCACACCCTTCAGCGGATGCTGTCCCCTTTCCTCTCCAGCTTAACCCACAGTATCTCTCCCCGCTTTGTTCCTCCTGGATCTCTGTGGCCTTATGTCATTTTTCACATACAGTGCCACTCCTCCTCCTTCCTGCCTGCTCTGTCTCTTCTGAATATGTTGTAGCCAGGTATGGCCATCTCCCAGTCGTGGTTATCATTACACCAGGTTTCAGTGATGGCCACAATGTCCAGGTCTGACTGCACCATGACAGCCTCCAGATCTTCCATCTTGTTGCTAAGGCTCCTGGCATTTGAACATATGGCTTTTCATGATTTGACCTCCCTAGACTGTTTCGCTGTTCTACTCCAGCCCCTTCCTTGGTTGTCCTTTATCCCTGGTTCTCCTTGCTGTCTGCCCTTCTGCTGAATGTTGACCCTTTTCTGCCTATCCACCTCTTGGGCACTAATCTCCATCTTTTGCACACTGCTTTGCAGAGATAGCCACTCCTCTGGTTCCACTGCTAGCTGTGGGGAGCAAGTACGTATCCTCCTTGCTGGCCTGCCACCCCGCCCTTTGCTAGTTTAAATGCTTGTCAATGTAGACAACTTATCATGTGAGTGCTTGATTCCTCCAGGATGGATGCAGGCCATCAGGCTTGAACAAACCTCCATCCCTCCAGGTGGGTCCCCAGTCACCAATGAATCCAAACCCTTCCTCACAGCACCAGTTCTTCAACCATGAGTTGCAAAGTTTAAAGCTAACAATGCCGTGGTCACTAGCACCTAAAGGAGCCAGGGCACAGCATTCTTTAATTAAGACAGAATCACTACCCTAAACAATATCCGGTAGATTAGGGTCTCTAGTTGGAAAGGTGACATGTTGTGTTAGTCTTAATTCTTCACATAAGGTCAGAAAATCCTTAGCCAATTTAGACTTTGCTGAAGAATTACCCCAGTCTATATCACCCAAGTTTAAATCGCCCATAAATAGTACATTTCCTAAATCAGCAGCGGTTTTTATTTCAGAAATTATTTCACTTAACATGTCAAATTTTGAATCAGGAGGCCTATAGCAAAGGCCCAGAATGAAGTCTGTCTTCTTATGTTTTTTTTTAAATTCAACCAAATAGTTTCTGTTAATATTGAATTAACTCTAATTTTGTTAGAAATGTCATGAACTAGTATATTTGAAGAAACAAATATTGCTACTCCACCCCCCCTTCATGTTTGGTCTGCTTAAGTGGAAAACCAGGAATACCTGGTTCCCAAATCTGTTCAGATGGACACCAAGTTTCAGTAATACCGATAATATCTGGATTTTCAGTGTCAATTCTTAGTTTTAATTCATACAATTTGTTGCCAAGGCTATGGGCATTCACTAATAGTAACTTTAATACTTTGTTCTCTACTTGTTTAATGTTTACAGGAAAGGGAACAGACAAGACATTTTTATCTGATAACTGTGTTTCCCCCGTAGATACTAGTTTTAAAGTAATTGTGAAAATCTTTGATTGAAATGACTGACATAGATTTATTGCACCCTGTTTGTTCAGAAGTAAGCCATCCCTAGCAAATTTCATGTTACTGTTGACAAAATGTGTCCAATGATTAATAAAGACTAAGTTGTTAGTAGCACACCAATTAGTTAATCTTGCATTTATCCTTTCAATGGTGTAATTCTTTTCCATTTTGGCTTGTGGAATCAGAAAATGCCAGAAATGAAGACATTGCATTTCTTTGATTTAATCTTATTACCCAATTCAATAAGTTCAAAACAAATGTCCTTCTCATGAGTGTAGCCTACATTGTTAGTGCCTATGTGAATAATCACATTGGCTGGACAAGAAATGAGAGAATCTATTCTAAGGGCTATGTCCTCAATTCTGGCACCTGGAAAACAATATACTGAGACTTGGTTACTATCAGAATTAGATATATAGGAACCCATATATTTAACTATGGAGTCACCTACAACAGTAGGAAGATTTGTTTCTTGAGCAACATTATATGAATCCTGACTTGCATCTTCATGAGGTAAAATGGAAAATTTATTATGGGGTACGAAACCCTGCTCAGTTGAGTGAAGTGACTGGTATTTTTAGATAGGTCAGAACGAACATAGTCTGCTCTCCTACCCTTCTTATATTTTCGTTTTGTAATTGTTTCCCAATTGCCATCAGAAAAATGGTCTGATGAAGGGTTTTTGCTCCTTTTGTTTGTAACTGAAGGAATTGGAAGACCATTTAACTGTTGTGATAGTGGTGTTTTATCACTTCAGATATCCATTTCATTAAGTGCAGAATTTGAGCATGTTTCCAGATTTTTTTCCTGGGAGACCGTGAATCCATATGTTGTTTCGTCTGTGGCGAGTCTCGTGCTCTTCTACTTTCTGAGCCAGTTCTTGCTCTCTGAAGTGCAGGGCTAAAATCATTGTGCTGTGCAGATCTGTGGTGTTGCAGTATTCAGTGAGGAAGGCCTCGGCTGCCCCCAGTCACTTTTCCACCACACAGAGATCTCTGCAAGTATCTGTTACGACAGTCTCCATTCACTGCAGGGTATCCCCTATCTTATTAAGTTGGGAGCATAGCTGTGTGGAGGTAATGGTGAATTCTAGTTCTTTTGTTTGTACCCTCTTAGCCATCTCAGCATTGGGACTAGGTTGCGGCCTATCCAACGGTTGGTGCCACTCGATGGTTTGTTGTTTAGCCCCTTTATAGGTGCTGGGAGCCACAAATTCCTTCAGCCGCGGTCTAGTTGCAATGTGGAGAGTGGCAATTTTAGCTTTTTTGCCTCTTGGAAGTCGTTTGGGTGCCAGGATGAATTCGATTTTTGCCAGGTGGAATGGAGCAGTCTGATCAAGCAGCCATATAAGACGCTGATGTCACCGGAAGTCTCTTTTTTTTTTTTTTTTAAAGTAAAGGAGACATCGATTCCTTCTTGGTTAGAGAATCGAAAAGGGTCAAAGTTACTTACCTAAAGAACACTAAATCTAAACTAATTATACCTGAAAACCTAGGACAGTGCTTCAAATACCAAATAAAATAAAACAGTACTTAATAAAACTGAGAAAAAAAAAAATTTTTTCAAGAGATGGAGAACTCTTAGGAGACGTCTTACTGAGGCAAGCAGAGTAAAGAATCTGACGGTTGAAAGCTGTTTACAAGGGACAGTGGTTTGAAAACTGAGCTCAAGCCTAGCATTCCATCATTTGCATAGGTTCTATTAACCATTTTGGCTCCAGGGCAGTCCTATGGTGAGACCATACTGCATAACTCAGAATACAGTAAGATTTCCTGGGGTTTGAAAACTGAGTTAGCGACCAACCCCTTGGCCAAAGAGTGGTCAGTGAACCCGGACAAGAACCCAGTGGGCACCACATATCTGCAGACCATATGGGCAGAAGGCGCAGGGCAGGAGGCAGGATACTGCCACAGCTCCAGAATGGGGCCAAGAATGGCCTCTGCAGGATCTCTGTCAAGGGGTACTTAGCTTGCTTCAGTGGGATCTTCAGTGACTCAGATATCAAGTGGAGCAAGGCCCTGATGGAGGTAGGCCCCTGCTCCATGGAGAGATTCTCCCCGGACTCATGATCGAAGCCTGGGGTTTGGTGAGAATGCATCGAGAAGCCCTCTGGGTCCGAGGACTTCTCCAACACCGGCTGAGCCCCTGCATCCCTGCTCACTTTGCGAGGCTCATCGGTGTGAGTTACAGTGACCGACAGTTGATGGGGAAGCCCAATGGCTGAGTGCTCAGTCTTAGGAGGAGCCCTGTCCTTGGGCTGCAGAGGCAGGGGTTCCACCAGAATGGGTGGACAGGCCAGTGTCAGCCTGAAAAGTAGGGCTGACTTGGGCCAAGGATGCAGTGGACATGGGAGTGCCAGAGTGGGTTGTAGAATGGGCAATGCATGCAGTCAGTGCCAAGAAGCCACTGTTGCCACATGAATGCCTCATAACGGCGTCGTATTTAATGGTGAAGCCAGTCTTTCCCCGAGGAGGAAGAAGGTGAGGAGTATTGGTGGTGTCTCTTCACCAAGTGCTGAGAACGGGGCTGACAGCCATGCTGGGAATTGCTCAACCTTGAGCTCTGAGACCTCGACTGCTGGGGCAGACAGCGAGGAGAGATGGGGACAAGTGAAGGATGCTTTGGATCCCTTGCATGGTCAGGCTCCTGAGGAATGGGAACCAGTTCACCAGGCTCAACCCTACCTGAGAGAGATTAGACAGGGTGGGTGTCCTGGAGAGGGAATCCTCCCCCTCATCTGGTGACAATGGATCGACCGGTTTGAGAAAGATCTCGACAGGCTGGTGGACCTGCATCTCAGCCGACAAGCCTGATGGGGACTCAGTGGGGCCAGCGGCCTTGACAGAAATGTTAGCTGAAGTCAACAGCTTGACAGTTGAGCCAGCAGAAGCACAGGAACCCATGATCTGAGAGCGTTCACTGTCCCACGACCCACCAGAGAAGGGCCCTACCCAAGTGTCGGAAGGAACTGACACAAGTCCCGAAATGCCCCAGTAAACGAGGTGCCAAAACCCGTAGAGACCAGGGTGGACACGGATGTGCACCCGCCACAGCCAGGGCCACTGCCTGCTCAAATGTGGCAAGTTGCTCGGCCAAGCCCACTGCCACGGAGACCACCTTGTAGGCATCCTTAGATTTAATGAGGAGGGGGTCCTGTTCATCTGGATGGCCCAACAGGAGGCGCACGAATCATGCTCCAAGGTGGAGGGAGACACACGTGGTGTGTGGGTCGGTGCACATTTTTCTGTCTATAAGAGTACAATTTGAATCCGGGACTGGATTTCGGGTCTCCCAATTCCATAATATGAAAAAAAGTCAAAAGTGCAAAGCTTGAAGACTGAAAAGTTGTTCTGAAAAGTTAGGGCCTACACCTTGTGTGAAGCTGCGATAGAGGAAACCTGATGCTTCCAGTGGAAAGAAAGATCTGACATCACAAGGCGGTGCCAAGGAGGATACCACCCGGGTAGGTGGGAGGAGCTAGTCTGAAGACTTTCCAGCCATTCTTAAAGCAAAAGGAATCTGACAGAGGTGTGGATAGTACACTATATCCACGTCCCTAGAAGTTATTTTTCTCATGAGGTCCAATTTTCTCAACCCTTTATCTGGGGGGCAAGAGGACTGAGATGCTTAGGCCTTTCAGACCTATCATGGGCTGCATTTATCACAATGGAATCAGCCTGTGAAAAAAGGCTTTCCTGAGGGAGCATGGTACAGCTTGTCCACCTTTCTGTGCATGGCAGGGATCAAGCTTGGTCTGTGCCAGGTAGCCAGGATCTGCTACTTTTTATTTATTTATTAAAGAATTGGAATTACAAACCTTTGAGCTAAGAGCTCATTTACAGAGGGTTCTCGTCAATCAAAGGTGGGGAACAATTATGAGTTGGGAATAGCAAATGCAGCTAACAGGCATTGTCATAAACATATTAGTAACAAATTAGCAAACCAATATAACACAAGAAATTGAGTATTAAAGACAGAGGCATATTGTAAAGTACAGTCTTAACACAGAGTACATAAGGAACAAAACACTGGTAGTATAAATAAGGTGCTAGCAGTTCAGTTAGGTACTCAGAAATAGCAGCTAAGAAGCCTTGTCATAGGCAAGAGGATGCCAAGGTAGAAACATCTCAGTGAATGTGTAGTGGGCAATAGGTAAGAGAGTGGGGAGGCCAATTTAGTGGAGTATGTATTTATTTATCAAGTCTAGGATTACAAATACCTTTGAGCCTTGGCTCTTTTATAAAGGTTCCACGTCAGAGAAATACAAGTTATGGGGAACATCAAGACAGACATTACAACAATGTGGACACTGCAAACAGAGTACAGAATAATACAATTCAAGGGTAGCATTGTAACAAGGCAGCCAGCTGCATTTGTCAGAGAAAACAGACAACAGATAAGAAGTGCCAGAGTCATAGGGAGAGGGAAGGGGGATTAGGAATGTAGGAAGGGTGGGGAGAGGGTGAAAAGTGCAGCATTGGGTATACCAAGATGTGAGGGTAGAAATGTATAGATGGCGTGTAGCAGGGTACACAGGTAATGCCCTGGGAGTTAGGTAGAACAGTAGCAGTGTGTAGGTGGGGCGATGGAATTCCGAAGTTCGGATTTGAGGTGACTAATGCTGGTGAGGCTTGGGATAGCTTGAGGGAGCTCGTTTAGCCAGGTGGGTGTCCTGACTGCAAAGGCACGACTCCCTAGGGAAGTTCTTCTGAATGTCACCGCAAGCGCGTGTTTTGTAATACTTCTTGTAACTGGTTTAGAAGGGGCAGGGCAGAATAAAGCCTGTAAAGAAGGTGGTGCAAGTCCAAGCAAGGCTTTCATCCCCAGGAGGCAGGAGTGAAGTCGGATCCAGTCCTTGACAGGAAGCCATTTTGTTCTAATGTACATATCGCAAGTTTGCGTAAGGTGATCAGCATCTAAGACAAGTCTGCAGGCTTTGTTTAGGGTGGTGTGGACTGGAGTCAGAGGCTGCACCATAGACCACAATTCCATAGTCTAGGATTGTACCTCTGATGGCCTGATACCTGGCCTCTGGAGTGAGGCAGGACCGAAGCCTGCAGAGGACCCCTAACTTCCTGTTAGCGGCTGTGGTAATAGTATGACTATGTTTGTCGAAGGCAAGAGATTCACTGATAGTGATCCCCAGGTACCTGAAGGAGGACACTTGCTCGAGGGCAGAGTGAGCACTGTCATTTATGATGAAAGGTGCAGTAGTTCTCTGACGCCCAGCAAAGAGCATTGTCTTTGTTTTTTTGCTGTTGAACACCAATAGACTGTCCTTAAACCAGTTCTGCAGCATGTCAAAGTTGTGCTGCAGGTGCCTGGTAAGAGTTTCTTGGCAAGAATGCCACAGAAAGACAACAGAGTCATCTGTGTAGAGCTGGATCCTAGCTGAAGGGCATGCCTCTGGGAGATTGTTCACAAAGAGGCTGAACAAGAGTGGGCCCAGTATAGAGCCCTGGGGGACCCCTACGGTGACTTCACAAGCCTGGGAGACCACTCCGTTAATTTTTACCCTCTGTGAGTGTCCAGTTAGGTAGCCAATGAACCACTTGACTGTGCTCAAGGACAGCCCCAGACAACCTAACCTATGTAACAGCAGCTGATGATCCACAAGGTAGAAAGCCTTGGTAAGGTCTATATAGATAGCTCCAACTAGCTGGCCTTGGTCAAGTGCTTCATGCACATAGCCTGTGAAATCAACTAAGGCAATATTCGTGCTATGCATCTTGTGGAACCCATGTTGCTGTGGGCAGAGGAGGTTGTTTTTGTGCTGATGGTCCGTGAGTTGGTCAACTATAATTCTCTCTAGTGCTTCGGAGAGTGGGGACAGTATGGAGATAGGTCTGTAATTAGACAGTTGCCTTATCACCTCCTTTTAGCACTAGAGTTACAAGAGCAAATTTCCAGGTAGAAGGGAAAGTGGACAAGTGGAGGGACAGACTAAACAACTTTGTTATTGGTATGATGACCTCAGGTAAAGCAACGGCTACCAGTTTTATATCGACACCATCACTGCCCATCCTCGTTTTGCCCAGCACTCTAGTTTGGTATTTCCTGAGCAGTTACATGTTTGAAGTAGAAGATAAGGCTTGTACTGGTGTCGGGTCTGGGATTTGGAAAGGAGGTAGCTGGTACTCCAGTGGAGTACATAGCCGGTCTGGGGGCAGGGAAGGGGGTGCTGGGCTGTAATCTGAGAATGCTGTGTTAAAGATATTGGCCATGGTATCATCATCTAGTATTACCTCACCATTATGCTGAAGCATGGTGGGGGAGAACCTGTCACCTGACCCTAGGAGGTTCTCTATCAAAGTCCAGAACTTCTTCCCATCACCCCAGCTTGAGCCTGCTGGTATCTGTGGTAAGTGGCCTTGGCCTGATGGATTTCCTACATACACCTGTTACGGGCTGCTTTGTATCTTTGTATATCTTCAGTTGCCCCCATCTCCCTGGCACAGTGCCAGAGCATGTCTCACTGCTGCTGCATCATACCAAGCAGTTGAGGGGTGACCCAATCCATATTACCTCCCTTTATCATTTTCTTGCAATAAGGAGCAAACTTTTCTGCAGCTGTGTTGAAGTGGGAGATGAATAGCTGGAGTGCTGTATCAACAGAGGGGCATTTGTCAATAAATCTCCAGTCTATGCCTACGAGGTGGTTCTTGAAGCGAGTCATGGCACTTTTTATAACCCTGTTCCTCACCAATCTGGAGGGGGGGGCTGGCCTGTTTGGCTGGCCACTCTCATTGGACTGGCAAATGATCACTCATGGCGTCAGGGAGAACCTTGACATTAGATAGTCTTTCTGGGTGTGTTGTTAGGACCCAGTCGATCAGGGTGCTTGTACCTGTGTGGTAGTTAGTCCTAGCACTGCTTGAGACCATCTGCGTTAGGAAAAGTCCAGAGACCAGATCCCTGTGTGTGGCACTGGAGCTGGTAAGCCAGCTGGAGTTAAAATCCCCCAGGATTTTGGTCTCCTTTTTCTTGTTAACTTGGGAGTAGTAATTAGCAAAGGCTTCAAGCCCTGCTTTCTGGTGCCCGGGAGGGATGTAGGTGACCATAACATTTAGAAACTTACACCCTTTGCCAAGTATGATTTTTACTGTTAAGCATTCGTAGCCCTTGCTGGCTAGAGCCAATGGGACTTTGTGGCATTGCAGGTAGCTGCGCATATAGATTATGCAGCCGCCCCCACCTTTACCGATGCGGTACAGCCTGTGCATGTTGTAGCCAAGAAGGGAGACTACTGAGTCCGCATTACACAGGGAGAACCAGGTCTCTGTTACAGCAATGACATCTGGCTGGTTGTGTTCCACCCAAGCTTCAAGCCGAGAGAGTTAGCTTAGCTGAGAGACTACAGATGTTCAAGGCCACAATCTTTAATTGCCCCTTAGTAACTGTGGCCTGCGGGTTAGTAGGCAGTGGTCTGGGGTTAGGACTGATGTTACCCGAGATCAGCAATAGGATTAGGATAAGTTTTCTGCATAACTTCGGGTAGATGAGTTTTGCTTGTGGCCTCAGCGGATTCCAGGAGGTGTATTTGGCAGGTGGGCCTAGTGCTAGGTGAAGGCTGGGGAATAGACTTAAGGCCGAAACAGGGCTCATTCTTAGAGCAGCGGCCCATATGTGCGGTAGCACTGGGTGCACAGGAGAAGGTGGACTACTGTGGGTCTCCCATTGAGCCAGTTTGCTGCACGAGAAGAGGTATTCCCTGGTGGTTGTTGGTATCGGTAGTTGCTGTGGCAGGGTACCTGGGATATAACACAAACACCAGGGTTAGGATCAACTGTAAAGGGATACCTCCTACTGTAAAGTACCTGCTAATTTTGGCATTCATTTTGAATAGAACAGTATGCTAGGTGGGAGAACAAATATGTTAGGTGCAGGGGCCAGCTCAACCACCACCTACACTCTGGGTTTGTCAAGCTGGTGTTAGGTCTGACCTCGAGATGCAGGGTAGCCTGCTGACAGTAAGACATAAAGATTTAGGACTGTCACTTTAAGGTGTTTCTGCTAATGAGACAGTGTACTCCTGTAGACAGTCCCTGAAGGGGAAGGAAGTCTATTTAATAAAGGCTGTGGGTGGGGCGCTGGGGTAGGCCACAAATTCACCCCAGAAAATCACTTCATCATAAAAGCACTGTAATCCCTTAAAGTAGTTATAAAGTGCTGTAAAAACACAGTCAGAGCAATACCGTTTTACTGCCTAGGACAGTGTAGTATCAAGCGCTTTTGAAAAGCTGAGTACCACCAGTTTCTAGCACTAATTTAAATAGAAGCGCTGCTTTTCGGTGGTAAAATAAAGCTGGACAAGCAGCTTTACAATTTGGAAATCTCCGTGGATAGGGCTTTCAAAAAAATTGTCGCCAGATGGAGAGGCAGTCCAGTGAGGAGCCAGTAAAGTCCTGGGCAGCTCTATGAAATTTGCTGCTTTCAAGCCATGCTTGTATGAAGGCTGAGGCTGTACCTGGGTCTGTGTGGGCTGGCAGGAGGGACCGCACGGCCGGCTGAGGCCTCCGGTCAGCGGGAGCCTGTTCTGGGCAGGAGCAAGTCCTGGGTCTGTGTGGGCTGGCAGGAGGGATCGTGCGGCCGGCCTGAACATGGGCTGAGGCTGCCAGTCAGCAGGAGCAAGTCCTGGGTCTGTGTGGGCTAGCAGAAGGGATCGCGCAGCCTTCCTGAGCATGGGCCATGGCCGCCGGTCAGCAGGAGCCCATTCTGGGCATGAGCAAGTCCTGGGTCTGAGAGGGCTGGCAGGAGGGACTGCACAGCCGGCCAGAGCATGGGCTGGGGCCGCCAGTCAGCAAGAGCCCGTTCTGGGAAAAAGCAAGTCCTGGAAAGGAGGGAGGGAGAGAAGATGGCCTCCTCTAGCGCAACTAATAGAGGAAGAATGATAAGAGGTGGACAATCTGGTAGTTCTAGGAACTCTATCAGGTTTCTCTTAGTGATGTCTTGCTCCTCAGCATCATATCCCATTGCAGTTTGGAGTTGCTTCATCACAAGAGATGCAGTAGGGGTCTTCAGAAGGGGACCATGTGGTATACAATGCAGAATCCTCACTTCTGGTGAAAATGGTTGAGTCAGACCTGTAAGAGGGGCTCCCATCTTCTCCTCTTCCTCTTGTAAAATGAGGTCAGGTTTGTATTAATGATCATTGATAGGCTCTGAATGTTGCAAGGAAGGAAGCGAGGACGTCAATGCCCTGGAGTGTGCAGAGTATGTCAACATAGCAGGCATTGACACAGGGACTTGTCTGAAAGGCCTCGTCATTAATGTACTTGGTGTAGGAGGAGGTGGTATAAAGCACTGTCTAATCTCTGCAAACGAGGAGAGCACCATCTGTACGGTGGCCTGCACTGCAGGAGCACCTTGTGGCATCGATGGGGGTGGCTGGAGCACTGTTGTCGATGGAGCGAGGTCAATGGGGATGACTGAAGCCCCGACATTGACAGGCCATCACTGGCTGTAGGTTTGTCGGATCTCACTGCCAGCCGACCTTGATGGTAATGAGGTCTGAGCAGCAGGGTTTATGACCTCGATGGGGGAGCCAGCAGCCTCAATGTTGATGGGCCTTCCCCTGGCCATGGGTGGTCCAGTGGAACTCATGACAGAGCCGACCTTGAGGGATCGAGGTCAATGAAGCTGCAGTGGTCTGTGCCAAGCGTAGTGGCGGCCCCACACCCTCCTCAGTTCCCCTGCAGAGGACCTCCTCCTGGGAAACCGAGGGAGATCTAGTTCCAACCAATAAGTAATGTGAAACAGAAGGTAGACTGTCCTGAAAGAGCCGGCAAGACAGAAAGGAACTATGAAGCCCTGAGGCTAAGGGGGACACAGGGTGGGACGGTATGGCCTGATGGAAGAGATTCGAAGATCTAGAAGATCTATTGTTATACAAGTTCTTACATAACTGTACTATCTTCTTCTAGGATCTCTCTTTTTTCAGGCCACACCTATGGAATGAGTCTCAAGCAGTACTGACCTGACAGAGAGAGAGTCTGGGTGGCTGGAGGCTACAGACCTAAGAGAGGAGGCCTTGAAGCACAGCCAAACCTACCCTTCTCTAGAGGAAATGTCCAGACTTTAGTGTTCAATGAAAGTGCGGACAGTACTCCAAGTGGCAGTGGCGCAGATTTTGGCAGCTGAAACAGGCAACCGAAGTAGCCATGCCTCTGATGGAGTGGCTATGCACAACCCCAGGAAGTTCCTTACCGTACTTCCTATAACAGAAAATACTACAGTTGACCAACTATTTGGACAGGCACTGTTTAGAAACTGGGATATCCTCTTTCCCAGGAGTGAAAGAAAAACAGATGTGAGGACTTCCTGCATTCTTTCGTGTGATGACCTTAGTATCTGAGTATTCTATGTACATTGGAAGTATGGAGCAATGCTTCCCCCTGGACTGGCTACTCTGGGAAATTAACAGGCAGGTGGAGAGTTTGATTCAGGGTATAAACTCAGACACTACTTTCGGCAAAATCTTAGGGTTGGTACACAAAGACCTTTGTGAAAAACCAAATAAGGACACTCGCACATCAGAGCCTGAAGCTTGGAAATCATTCGAGCAGAAGTAATTGCAACTAAAAAGAACACTTCATGACCGAAAACGTAGCTTGCATGTCAAAACCGGCTCCAAATGAGCCAAAGTAAGTTTCTCTAACACAAAATTTAAGTCCGAAGCCGGGACTGGATTGTGGATGACAGGCTTCAGATGAAGAATGCCTCTCAAAATTGTATGGGGCACCTCCAGTTGTGCCACTGTATGACCAGCAACAGGCACATTGAAGGTTGAAATGGCAGCCAAGTGCACTTTAATGGAGGAGTATTGCAGGCCAGAATCTCAAAGGGACAGCAAGTACTCCAGAATCTGATTCATTGGACAAGTGGAAGGATACAAATGCTGGGAAACCACCCACAGAGCAAAGCGCTTCATTCATCCATGAAGTGGAATTCCCTAGTAAATCTACCCAAAATTGGACAGTTTAAACAGGAATTAAGAAAACATCTTACCCCCCATGTCTTTGCATAAGCTATCCCGCGTTTCCTTTCTTTAAAGTGAAAAAATATCTTAATATGTTCATTTTGACTCTGCTGAAATGATTAATGCTTCGTATTCATGTAATGATAATCCATTTGTACTTCTCAGACATGGAACCTTTGTAAATCAGCAATGCTCAAAGGTATAATTCCGAACCTTAAAATAAATAAATGGCCCTGGTGGAGGACTTTCTCGCAGCCACCAGGAACCAGGACATCAGCCACCTTCTGAGATACCCCAAATGTAGCCATGGCTATATATTCAGGAGCCAGGCATGGAGATATAGTGACTTCCGGTCCTGTGGGGCCAGGGTGCCCTGCTCCTGTGAGAGCAAGCCTTTGCACAATGGCAGGGGTACTGGAGGTTCCACTGCTAACTGCTGCAGTAAAGGGAACCAGATATGAGGCCAGAAGGGAGCAATGAGGATCACAGTCACTCCTTCCATATGAAGCTTGATCAGCACCTTCTGAATAAGTGGGAAGGGAGGGAAGGTGTAGAGGAACCTCCCTTTCAAAGAGTGGGACAACGCATCTCGCCAGAAAACTCCAGGCCCGTGAGCGGGCAAGCAGAAAAGTGGCAGTTGGAGTCACGTGATGCGCCTGAAGTTATTGGTAGCTCTCTTCTCTGTTCTGTACCCGTGGCTATTCAAACATGGCAAAAACCTGATTATTTACTTATTTGCTTCCTATCTTTCGATTTAACTTATGTGGTAATATCAGCTACAAAACAGGAGCGCCTTTTCAACTCAAATGGAAATGTTTGAGCAGCTACAGATGGAGGTTTCACCAGTACCCCAATACCACCACACGCCCAGGCAGCTAAGAGACAAAAACAGGAGTCACCCTCGGACTTCCCGTCGGAGACCGGCACTCGAAAAAACCTGTCTGACAAAATGAATAGATTTTTCAAGCAGCTGGCGCATTAAAAATTACATTGCTGGAGATGGCTGAAGATTTCCATACCTTGAAGCTGGCTGTAGACAATCTGAAAATTCGAGTCAGGGATGCTGAAACTTGAATAAGTTCCCTGGAGGACACTCAGAACTGAGAAGCTGGTGAAGTCACCCAAATAAAGAAAAAACTGGCCAAACTAGAGGACAGAATCGAGGACCAGGAGGGCAGGAATTTGAGGAATAATCTAGTGATTGTAGGCATTCCTGAACAAGCTGAAGGATGTAATGTGCTCCTGTTTGTACAGAAGCTACTACAGGAGGTGGCAGGGCCACTGAAGCAGGGGAATACATATACTATTGAGCAGGCACACTGGTCCCTAAAGCTGCAAACGCCTCCCAATGGGAAACTCAGAGCCATTATATTGCGGTGCCTCAATTTCTAGGAAAAAATCTACATCTAGTAACAGGCAAGAAAAAAGGGATCTTTTGAATGGAATGGTAAACGATTTTATATAATTAGTGATGTTACGCAGCTAGTCCGTGAAAAACTACTTGGCTACAAAGAAATCAAACAAGCACTTCATGGAGCCAAAAATCAAATTTCATATGCTCTATCCTGCCAGGCTGGTCATCAAGACTCTGCAAGGTAATCACAAATTTGAGTGCCGACATCGCCAAAAATGAGCTTCAAAAGATACTACCAGAGGTTTTTAAAATATCTACTCCCCGCTAAATGCATACCGAGGCTTATTCAGTCATCCACGGATTTACAGGGCAAAGTGACTTTTGTCCAACTGTGGACTTGTGCCGAACTGTGAGTGCTTATTTTTACTTTAACTCATTCTGTACTGCTGCTGCCTTCCGTAACTACATCATCCATGGCTGTACTTCTATAAGGGAACTTGTATTTGCAATGCCACTCAGTGATCCCTCATGTGGCCAATATCATACAAAATGGTGCTGAGGCAAGACAGTTACACAGCAACTTACATCTTCAACTGTCACCATCACTGGCTGGCATCCCCTGGTTTATCCCATGTTAGTGAAATTGACACAGCCGCAGCTGGTTTCTTTGATGACACCTGTCATGCCAGTAGCAGGATGATGGATGTAGACACACCCCGTCATGGTCTCCAAGGTAACGTCTTCACCAATCACACTTCTTGGGGCGAGCTCCATTCAAGATGGCCTGTCTGTCACACCATTGAGCAAGCGACCCCGTACAGGGGATGGTTCTTTCCTCAGCATGAAGATCCTCAGCTTTTCCTTTGTTCAACCAGGTACTGTCAATGAAAAAGATGCTAGGTACAATACCCCTTCAAACCACTGGATTACCCATTGTGTACTTACTAATACAAAACAGTATATGGCATATTACTGATTTCCACCATTACATATCCTAACAGACCTTCCGACCTGAACGCACAAGCCAGATATGGTTTGCAATCTCTCTCTATGCCCTGGCAGACCGGCTCTCCAGTTGGCTGAACTTTTCATTTTATACTCAAGGACCATGATTTAAAAGGTGGGGCTTAGTAGCTTCACTTTCTTTAGTGGACACCTGTGATTGATTGCATTGGGGATTTCTCTGGGGGAGGGGGCAGTAGGCATGCATAAGAAAGCACTACATTAACTTTGACAGGTATATTTTTTGTCTCTGGTAACAAGATCTTTTCTTTAGCTTCAAGGTTCTGCATTTAAACATGTATGATTTTTATTTTGTGAGCATTCACACGTGCAGCATAAGACTGCATGTTCAGGTTTATTCATCTTGACTTTAACATGTGGGTTAAGGGCAGAGAGTCACCATTACTCAGGCCCCTCTTGGACCTACTGACAGTGGTTTGGGATATCATAGCAGCAACACACCTCACCAAGGTCTTGGCTGGTGGGAGTCTCAAACCATTAAATTTTATTCTAACAGACTGTTCAACTCCTTGCATCACCTAAAATGGTGTGGAAAAGGTACTTGGCTATTTTATATACCTTTTGCCGATGCCTTTTCTACAACTAAATTTTGTCTCTGGGCTGATTGTTATGGGCTGGTCTTACAAAGCTGGCGTAAGTGTAAGTAGCTGTTACCTTCCTAAGTTAGGCTGTGTATAAAAGTTCTCTCTCTAAGGGACCTCATCCAAGCCTTACAGGCAGGGACAGCTTTAATCCAATGACAACCAACTCATGTTGCTGTGCAACCTGGAATGTGACAGGGGCCCAAACAAAGAAAAGAGATTTCAGGTCATAAAATATTAAATCCTTGGGAGACCAAATAGCCTTCTTGCAAGAAACCCATACACCAGAACAGCAAGCCACCCTCTGGAGAAGGGAGTGGATTGGGCAGGCATTTGCCTCAAGTTGTCGCAATAAATGAGCACGGGTTGCTATTTTGGTATACAGGAGGGTTCCTTTTCAGATGTCAGAAACAACAGTAGACACACAAGGGAGATACATTATTGTTAGGGGATTGCTGGGCAACACTGAAGTGACCATGGACTCAATTTACGGCCCAAACGAACACTGCAACCTGGGCCTTTCTCAGCAAAATCAAGCCATAATCAGCATGCCACAAACAAATGCGAGTACCTCATGAACCGAAAGTGCAACACACAAAGTACGAGTGGCAAAGCTGTTCAGCACAAAATTACCTTTCTAACGGTGCTATGCAATCAACTGTAATCAATTCAGTTTTAATTTATAGTAGCTGAAATTCCAAAAAACTATTTTTCGGATTTATTCAAGGTGCTTAGGTGAGGCTTGAGAGGCAAATATCAGCCATGCACACCGTACCATAAACAAATGTTCATAACTCCTAAAGTATACGTGATAGGTAATTTCTATGCTGATACTTTGTATCTAATGGTGCTATGCAATCAAATGTAATCAATTCGGTTTTTATTTTATACTAGCTTAAATACCAAAAAACTGTGCATTTTTTGGGGATTTATTCAAGGTGCTTAGGTGCAGCTTGAGGCAAATGTCAGCCATACACACCATACCATAAACAAATGCACATAACTCCTAAAGTATACATGATACACAAAGTATCAGGGGCAAAGGTTTTAAGCACAAAATTAACTAACGGTGCTATGCAATCAATTCTAAGCAATTCAGTTTGTTTTTAATATTTAGGTAAAAACTGTTGACTGCCTCAGACATTTCTAGGCCTCAGGGAAAGCCAGCTGAGTTCATCTACAGTCGTTATTGTCCTCAGTGGCTATGCTGTCAGATGCCACTGACAGGCATAACCAGGCCTCAGTGAGTTGCTTGCTCAACCTAATGGCCCCATCCTCCTAGCTGGAAATCGGAACTTAGTGTCTGACAACCTACTTGACAGGTTCAAGTCCAGACGCATGGGTCTATCCTCCACCCAAAGGGTTTTTTGAGAAACTCAGGATTCTTTAGAGCTAGTGGATATCGGGAGAATTTTACACCCCAAATAGCGGGCATATACCTTTTGGTCTGCAGCTCGAGACTCTCATTCCAGACTGGATTTTTTCCTGGCAAGTCCAAATATTCTAAGGGTAACCACCTACTGTGAGAGTAAGGCCATAGTAATTTCCAACCACTCACCTGTTATGTTAACCTTCCTCCCTGTCCAGCAAGCTGACAGAGACTGTGGATATTAAATAATAATCTCCTTAAAGATCCTTGATGTCTTGGAAAAAATAAAAGAATTTGTTACAGTTCTTTCAACATAACTCACCATCTGCCCTAACCAGTCTTGTCTGTGGGATGCCTTCAAATGCTCCTGTGAGGCAGGAACTTATACATTTAGCATCCACAAGGAAAAAGAAGAGGGAAGCGGAGGGCAAAAAGCTTCTGCTGTCTATACAGGAACTAGAGGAAAAAAAAATCTCGGGTGCAAGGAATACCCCTCTCCTACTCCAACTTAATACAGTCAGAGCCCAGTAAGCAGAGCTACTCTAGGAAAAAGCAGTATTTTCCATTTTTAAAGCAAAAACTAAATATATTGACCAGGGGGAAAAGGCTGGATGGTTGCTGGCCCTTCAGCTCAAACAAGAGGCTAGCAGACAGGTTAGAGCCATTCAGGCTTTTTTTTTGTCAATTCTATTTCACTCCGGTCACCAGCATCCTGGGCATCTCTCTGGCGGGGGACCCACTCGGCATCACCTCTACCCCCCACCATGCCCTTCCCCCCAACTGAGGAATCAGGTGCTGGGTCCCTCCCCCCACACCGTGGACCTGAACAGGAGAGGTGGGGACCATGGAGAGTCAAGTCGGGATCGGGGCCAGCATTGGTCGTGTGGGCTCAGCCACTCGAGTCTGCTGTTGCCTCCCAGGAAACCGGGGTTTTCCACTTTGGTTACGTCCCCTATGAGGTGCGGACATGCAATGACATGTGTGTTGAGGGTGGACCCTCAGCTGATGTCAGCTGCCGCCTCACCCCTGTAAGCAGCTCGCTACTGTGGTACCCCCAGTCTTCACTGGGGCCGCTGCAGAGCAGTGCATCCCCAGATATCCACCCCAGAAGAGCCGGATGCTCAATCCTCCCCTGCCGACCCCCGATGACCTGAGTCCACTTCTGAACCCAGGTCGCTGGCGAGGCGCAAGGTGTGGTGTCCAGCACCTCAACCCACAGCACCACTGGGCCGGCTTAGAGCCATTCAGGATACATACTAACATACTATTTGCCAGCAGATTAAGCCTTATGGTCTATCGAGTCTGCTCGAACCTAGATCCTTAGTTGGGTGCCGAGACCCTCCCATCCCTTGTTCTCTAGAAACCCCTATCATCCATCCCCACCCCCCCGGGACAGGCCATCATCTGATACATCCACTTTCTGTGTCTGTCCCACCCTCTCTTGAAGCCCTCCACTGCGGATCTCTGAACCAGCTCACCAGGCAGTGCATCTAAGGGTCCACCACCCTCCTCGGTGAAAAACCTCCTCCTCTTTTCCCCTCACCCTTCCACCTTCCAACTTCAAACCATGCCCTCTGGTGATACCTCCTGCTTTAGTCTAAGATCCTCCATGTTTACCCTATTTATTCCCTTGAGGTACTGAAGACCTCAATCATGTCCCCTGTCTCTCCTCTCCTCCAATGAAAACAGGCAGAGCTCCTCAAGTCTGTCCTCATAAGTCAAATCCTCTAGCCCTCGTGATTATCTTTGTTGCCCTCTGTACCCTCTCCAGGAGCTGTATGTCCCTCTTCAAATGTGGTCTCCAGTACTGTACACAGTACTCAAGGTGTGGTCTAACCAGTCCATTGTACAGCGGCAGAATCACTTCCTGCTCCTAGAGGTGATCCCCTTCGATGCATCCCAACATCCTGTTTGCCTTGCTAGCTGCTCTCCTGCACTGCTCAGAGTTATTCATACATGTATCCACCATGACCCCTAGGTCTTTTTCCCCTATTGAGGCCTCCAGCGCCCCTCCTCCCAGGGTGTACCTGTGTTTAGGGTTTCCACCAAGATGCAACACTTGCACTTGGTGATATTGAAATTTAATTTCATGTGTGAGCCCAGCTTCCAGGGTGTCCAGGTCCTTGCAGGGCCACCCTCCCTCTTCTCCTCAACCATTGCTCCCATCTTGGAGTCATCCGCGAAGAGACTCATTTCACACCCTATACCCTCCCTGATGTCCGATATGTATGCATTAAACAGGATTGGACCCAGGACCGAGCCCTGTGGTACCCCACTACCAACCTCTCTAGGGTTCGAGAGCTCCCACAGACCACTACTCTCTGAGTGCGTCCAGCTAGCCAGTTTTCAATCCATCTGACCATCAAAGGGCCTACTCCTAACCCCATCAGTTTCTCCACCCGACCATTGTGGGGGACAGAGTCAAACGCCTTGCTGAAGTCCAAGAAATACATCCACAGGCTTACCCCTGTCCAGTTCTGATGTTACCCATTCATAGAACTCCACAAGGTTGGTTTGACATGATCTACCTGGCACAAACCCATGTTGCCGACTATCCAGACCTCCCCCTCCTCCAAGTACACCCCAATTGTTCCTTTAGTATACTCTCCATTAATTTTCCCACCACCGAGGTCAAACTGATGGGTCTATAATTACCTGGTACTTCCTCGACCCCCTTTATGGATTGGTACCACATGTGCCTCTCGCCAATCCCTAGGTACCCTCCCTGTCTCAAGTGACCTGCTGAAAGCTCCTGCCATGTGCAGCCAGTATGTCCACCAATTCCCATAGTACTCTCGGATGAATGCCATCCGCCCAGGAGATTTGTTTTCTTTAGGGCCTTGAGGGCTAACCACACCTTTGGTGGAGATAGCATCATCCGTCCCTCCCTTACTGGTCTTTTTATCCTTATCCAGATTGTGACCCCCTGGGTACCTTTCCCTCCCTCTTGCTCCATTTCTGTTGCTCCCTGATCCCACTCCCTGCCGCTTCTATCCCCTTCATGCCTTGTTTTGTAGATATCCCATCCCCCTCCCTAGTGAACACAGAGGCAAAGTACTCGATAAATACCTCTGCCTGGTCCCTCGCCTCTTCCACCCACCCTCCTTCTGATCTCAATCTGCTGAGATGGCCCTTAGTTTTTCTCCGCTCCCCAATGTACCGGAAGAACCCCTTTTCCCCTCCATGTATCCCCTGTGCAGCCGCTGCTCTTTACTGGACTTTGCTCCCCTCACCATACGGGTGACTTTTCTAGATGCAAGCTGGTACATTTCCTTATCCCTATCCCCTCTCGTTGTTTTATATTTTTTGTAGGCTGCCTTCTTTTCTCTGACTGCTACCTGTACCTCACTGGACCACCAGCATGGTTTACGTGACCTTGCTCCCTTACGTTTCAACTTAGCGCAGATCCTGACTGCCTCATGAAGTCCCCCTGTATGACCTCCCATCTCCTTTCACACTTGTCATTGAGGTAATCCTTCAAGTGATCCTTGAGAATATTTCCCATGCCCATAAAGTCTGCCCCCCTGAAGTCCACTGCCAGTGTCCTAGATCTCACCCCACTCCCCATGCTTATTTGAAACCAGACAGTATTGTGGTCACTCCGTCAGGGGTCCTGTACAGCTATGTCCTTGCCAGATCCCCATCTGCCAGAACCACATCCAGGACATGCCCCTCCTTGTGGGCTCCATCACATGCTGTGTTAAGAACATCCTGGAAGCCATCCAGCAGCCTCTGCTCCTTGGCCACCTTAGAGGACATGGTTCCAGTTTGCACCTGGCATATTAAGGTCCCCATCAACACCACTCCTTCCCTTTTGGACCACACTGGGCAAGAGATGTCCAGCAAACCATCCTCTAGAACATCACTCATCCCGGGGCCTATATGCTACTCCCAGCTTGACCTTATCTCCTGCTGGGGATCGTGAGGTGACCCATAAGGCCTCCACGTTCCCTCTGCCTCTTCTACCATAGCAATTTCTATATCATCTCTAATGAACATAGCCACTCCACCCCTCTGACCTCCTTTCTATCCTTCTAAGCATAGTGTGCCTGTGCATTTAGGTCCCAGTCGTGGTTTTGTTTATTGCGTCTCCGTGACCATAGTCACATCCACCCCGAACAGCATGGTCTGGAACTCCGGCAACTTATTTCCCAAGCTCCTGGCATTTACTAGCACCAACCCCCAACCCTTATCCTCTTTGTCGAACCCCACCCAGATTCCTTATACTTCCATCCTCCCCTGCTCCTCCTGAAACCTCCACCTCCAGTCTGTTTCCCCCCCCCCTCTTGGGCTTGACGGCTACTCCCCTCATCTGGAGGAGAGGGCTTCTGGTCAGCCCCTCCATCATCCCTTCCCCCCCTTACAAGTTTAAACCCCACCTTTCTTGTATGTAGTCAGCCATCCCCTGTTTAAGGACTTCCTTCCCTAATGGGGCAAGATGAAACCTGTCCTTGGCATATAGTCCCTTATCCTCCCAAACTCCATTCCAGTTCCCTAACACCCCCAACCCATTCTCTTCACCCCACTTCCTGAGCCAGTCATTAACCTCTGATAAAGCTGGTAAATTGCTTTCTAACCCAAGAGACATAGCTACAGTCTTTAGTCAGTTTTATACACAACTATGTGCCCAAGGCCAGCCTGTACAGGTAACCGAGATCCAGCATTTCCTCTGTCTGGTCAGTCTCCCTAAACTCTCTGAGGAGCACATGGATATGTTGGGGGCTTCTGTATTTGTGGGACAGGTGAGTCAAGCCATTTCTTCCCTTCAACCAGACAAATCACCTGGGCCAGACGGCTTTTCTCCATTTTCATAAAGTCTTGGGTCCAGAGTTATACAGCCCTCTTGCAGCATTATTTAATGAAGCCAAAGAAAATCAAATGCTGGACACATCTCTGCAGGAGGCTATTATAGCACTCCTTCCCAAGCCAGAGAAGGACCCCACCCTAGTGGCTAGCTACAAGCTTATCTCCCCTCTTAAATACTGATATTAAACTTTTGGCCAGAATTCTAGCTTCCAGGATAAACAAGGTATGGCAAGTATTAATTGGACCGTAGCAAGTGGGATTTATGCAGGGTCATCTGGCCACTGACCATCTCAGCAAGCTGGCACACTTATTATCGGAGTCCAGGGATACACGGGAACCAGCATTTCTTCTTTCACTGGACGCAGATGAAGCTTTTGATGAGTGGCATGGCCCTTCTTATTTGAAACCCTTGCGAAGTTTGGTTTCCCACCTTCTTTTATCAAATGGGTCCAGTTACTATACTCCCACCCATCAGCCAGGGTCCTCTGCAATAGTATACAGTCCCCTTCTTTTGCTTTACAGAAAGGAACCAGACAGGAGTGTCCCTTATTCAACTTGTACTTAGAACCCCTAACCAGACACATTCTAGCTGCTGAAAATATTAAAGGTAGTATTGCTGGTAACCAGGCCTATAAAATTTCCACATATGTGGATGATGTTCTTACACCAAACTGACCCCTCTACCTCACTGCCTAACACCTTTAACCTCTTGTAAGAATTTGGTAGACTATCAGGGTATAAGCTAAATCTAGCCAACTTGTATAATACCCCTTAACTATCACACTACTAGGAATGATGTCCTGCAGTGGGGAAGAACCTGGTGTCCAAATTCCATTATTGCTCAAAGTGCTAGTCTGATGTATAGCAAGAATCTGGATCTTCTCTTACTAAAATCAAGCAAGATTTGACCCATTGGTAATCTCTTCCTTTAACCCTTTGGGTGAAGATTAATATTGTTAAAATGTTCTTCCCAGATTATTATATCCTACAGGAATGACAACCTGCATCCTGTCAAAACTCCTGGTTTGTACAGATTATCGTCCCTTTCCACCTTTATTGGGGGGGCCCATGCAGAACATATCACAAACTCATCCCCCTTAAGAAGAATAGAGGTCTCCAACTTCAGGACCTTAAACTATATTACCTGGCTACTAGGGCATGTCAGTTTCTCTGGTGGAGGGGACACAAATTCAGTTGATCCACTTCCCTATTTGCCGCAGTGGAAGGTTATGGAGGCCAACCTATGTAAACAATCAGATATCAACATCAAATCCCTTCTGTGTGTCCCCTTTGCAAAACTTCCAAAGACTCTGGTCCTCACCGATTGGCACCTCTCTGCTTGTTAGAAATTTTAAAGTGCCCATCTCCAGGTACTCTGGGTGCTATACAATACAAAAACCACACAATAATACATGTAAACAGCACTTGTTAGCAAGTAGCTCCACAAATTACTGGATATTAAACCAACACATGACCTGGAGCAGTCCTTGACTGGGAATCCTAACTTCACAATTCATCAGAAAACACTCCCAGTTAATTTCTTGGGTGAAATTCCCCTGGACAGCTTAAACATGTTCTTAGATAATAGCACCCTTATTTCCTAAACTAAGTTTAAACAAGCTAGGGCACCCAAATCTGCACCAATCTTTCCCTTCCTTCATCTTGAACACCTACTTGTTTCAGTACTTGGCCCTAGACCATGGGTAACTGGGATGACCTGGGAGCTCTGGCAAATCAACGCCATGCCATGTCCTTATTATACAAAAAGCATCCGACACTCACTACCCTCAAGGACAATATGGTGTGTACTTACTGGCAGTCTGAGTTCACAGAACTAATGAATGCTGTAAGTCTAACATGGTTGTGACACACCCACAAATTCTTAGTTTGATGGTCTCAGACTTATGCAGTAAAAAAAAAAATCAATCATAACCTTTTCTATACTCCTGGGGCTGGAAAATGCATTTACCCCTCAAATTTGTTTATTGGGGCTAAACATGGATGCCATCTTTGGGAATCGAAAATACTCTATATCCCTGATAGCTGCAATGGCTAAAAAACTAATACTTAAACACTGGATGAATGGCGTTGTGCCCACATATAAAGAATGGCACAACGCAACCCTAGAAGCTTTAACAATTGAAAAAATTATTTGCTCCATGAAAAATGCTCACCTTCTATACTTAGCACGTTGGGGTATGCTAGACGCCTTACTGCTGACGACCTAAAGGCTCCATTTTGTATTTTCTATGCTTTATTTTGATTATATCTATGTTTCAATTACTGTTGTTCCCACTCGTGTATCGTGGACTGTGACCTGCTTAGTCTTTTTGCCAAGATGTTTTGGGTGCCTGGAACATGAACTGCTGATAGTTGTAGAGCCCAGTACCAAACCCTCATCACTTCTCTGCACAGGGGGGTATGAATGGGTCCCTCCTTGCTTGTCGATGTAGTGCACGACACTGATGTTTTCCATCTGCACTAGCAGAGGTTCCGGGGACAGGTAGTCCTGAAAGGCTTGCAGGCCGTATATGAAGGCCCTCATCTCTAGGACATTTATGTGGAGGGAACTCTGCACAGTGGACGCAGCACCCGGAGTCTGGAGAGGGCCCAGGTGAGGATCTGATGAAGTGAGGTAATCAGGAAGGGAACCCCTATGAGTAAATTGCTGGGTTCCTTCCACCATTGGAGCACCTTATTTACTGGTGAAGTTACTAGAACCTACTGTTCTAGATCATCAGAGCACTTATCCCATTGGACTCTTAAAATTCCATTTGGGGATCCGCATGTGCAGCCTTGCCACGGGAACCGTGACAATGGTTGCAGCCATCAACCACAGGACTGTCCTGGCTGTGACATACCAGTTGCTATAAAACAGCCAGGCCTGTGCTATCAGGCGTTCTGCCCTGTCTTGAGGCAGGAAAGCCACATCCTGGGCAGTGTCCACTATAGCTCCTATGTACTGAAGAAAGTGACAGGGGGTCAAGACTGACTCGGGCAGGTTGACCATAATCCCCAATGCGTGGGTCAGTTGTCTGGTATGCACAAGGGTGTAGGTCTGTTGCTCCTCTGACTGAGCTTTGAGCTACTAGTCGTCCAGGTAAGGGAAGACGTACAGTCCCTCCTCTCCTGAGGGCTGCTGCCACCACTGCAAAGCATTTTGGTAAAGACCCATGGTGCAAATGACAAGCCAAAGGGCAATACCCTGAACTGGTTGTGCTCCCCTGGAACATGAACCTGAGGTATTTCCTGTGGAGAGCACACACCTTTATGTTCAGGTATGTATCCTGCATGTCTAGGGAGCATATCCAGTCTCCCTTGTGCAGTAGAGGCAGCAGGCCTTGTAGCGCCACCATCCTGAACTTCTTGTACTGGGTGTGTAGAAATTCAAGTTTCTCAGGTCCAGGATGGACTATGAATCCCCTGGGGACTAGAAAGAAGTGGGAAGAGAACCCTCTGTTCCTATAACCTCAGGAACGGGCCCTACGGCCCTTTTCTGCAGCAGCGTGCAAACTTCCTCCAGTAGCACTGGAATGTGGTCTGGAGGGTAGCTTGAATGAACTGGAGGTAGATCTGGAGGCCACTCCATAAATTCTAGAGTGTGGCCTTGCTCTATGAACTGCAGGATCCAAGCATCTGTTGTGATCTCCCTCCACCTGAACAGGTGGAGGGAAAAGCGACCCCCTACCACTGCCTCTGATGGGGGAGGCTGGAATCGCAGTGTCGGCAGTACGGTCTGAAGCATCAACGAGAGGCGCTGAGGCCCCAGTGTCGACATGACTGCCTGTTGCATCAACAGGGGAGGTTGAATCCCCGGTGTCAAGACAGTCAAAGGTATCAACGGGGGCCCCCGACGGGCCAACACCGGCTGAAGCAGGACCAGCAGATCTCCGTCTGTTGCCCCTGAGCAAGAAGGGGCCTGAACGATAGGTATTGGAACATTGGCGGGGGTGTTAAAAGGCCCGATGCTGAAAAGCCATCACTGGCCAAAGAAAGACTGGCACGAATCACTGCCAGAACTGACCCTGTGGAAGAGAGGGTGCGGGTAGCAGTGGAGGTTGCAGCAGAGGCAGATGATAACCCAGCAGGAGCTGGCACCCCGGAATGGTAACCGAGGGTGAGCCAGGGATGGTTTTTCCTTGCTCCTATCCTTCTGCTGCTACTTGTGCTTGCCAGATTTGTCCTGGGCCTTGTAGGAGTGGGAGCCCATGGATGGAGCTGGCAACATAGACAAGCTCCTCGCCTGGAGCTCCTTCTCCATTCTGGTGACCTGTTCCAAGAGGAAGGACTCTAGGACCTTCTGACAGCACCTCTGGACAGCCTGGTTTATTTTACGGCAGACCTCGCAGGCCTTAACATTGTACTCTGCGCTGAGAGGATGCAGGCATTGTGGTCATCTTTGTCACAGATCTTCTTACTGCACCCGCAGTATCTGAAGTGTTTCTTGGGGTCGGTCGACATAAATGAGTGTAAATCACTTTAAAAAAATAAAGTGATTAACTAGGATGAGAAAAGCAAATAAAGTTAAAAATTGAAGATTTGGCGGTCGACTGAAGTGGCGGTGACGCCATGGAGTCAGATGTGCGATGGTCGATGTCGGGAAAAGAACTAAGGAGGGTGTAGGGCCACCCATGTTTATATGGGAAGGACACTGTCGGCTGATGTGGTGGGCAGCCCCTAGCAGACTGCAAGCGAAAAAGGTTCCATGTGGTTCTAGTGCCTGCTGGCTATAGTTCCACAGGTGTGGCCTGATGAGAGATCCTCGAAGACGATGTTAAGTGACTTGCTCTGGGTCACCCAGTATACAAGTGGGGGCTGATGGGATTCTAACCTAGGTCTACAGGTTTGCAGCTAGTGCCCTTAACCACTACACTATACTGCCACCAAAGTAAGAGAAGGCAGACTGCTCTGCAGTGGACTTGGAAGCAAGAAGGAAAGAGCAAGAGTCAGAGGAACCAAGGGACTAAGAGGAGGGCAGTGGACAACAGAGGACAGAGCTGACATAATAAGAGGGAACCAAACTGGAAGTTTGAGATCAGAGAGGCTGAATGGAAGATGCATCTGCTTTCGAGACTGTCGAGAGTGCAGAAGGAAGACAGCAAGCAGAGATGGTACAGGCCAGGAAACCAAAGGCAACAGGAGTGGAAAAGAGGGTCCAGTCAGGATAGGGTGGATTTAGGAGCAGTAAACCACAGCCCCCCCCAGTCCAAGGCAGAGGTGTTCATTTTCATAATCGTTCAAAAGGGGATACAAACTTTGTTCCTGTATAGAGCGCTGAGTTTGGGAAGGGGCTTAGCATGGATGGCATAAATGTGGTGGGAGAAGTTAAGGTGAATGTTAAGGCAAACACCTGTGCCTCCAGCTGTGAGCTATCCAAGACCATGAAGACTGGGGACTGGATTCTAGCCAGATACTGGCTGGTGCCAAAAGTTATGGATAATGTTCTTTTGGCATTTGAGAGTTAACTGTCTGACACAGAACCAGTGTTGGACAGGACACAAGTCCTGCTGGAGCTGTGCCATTAGATCATGTTGAGGGGGCCAGTTGCAAACAGCACTGCATGTCTGCGTACATGACACGTGAACGTACGAGGAGCCACAGATCTTCTGAAGGTCAGTTAAACAGATCAAGAGGATAGGGGCAAGGACAATACACTGAGGAATCTAGACCAGACTCAAAATGGTGCGTTTGTGTGTGTTGAGAAGAGAGGGAATCGCCTACGAGGACAGTCTGTGACCCGTCCACCAGGTAGAAGCTGAACCATTTGACCCATCTAACTGAAAGATGCCAATGAATAAAGATCTGTTGATCTTTTGGAAAAATGTTAACTGGTAAGTGTCCCCGGTCTCAAGCCTCCATTTTTTCCCAGCCAAGAAATCACCTTAGTAGCAGCTTCACTCCCTCTTACCAGTTTACTTTTTGATGCAGTTGACCAGTAGCAACCAGCCACTAATCCTCAATCACTCTGCAGAAGATAAAAGGTGAGAAACAGGAGACACTTTTTTAACAAGATTGATTTATTAACTATGATACATATCACATAAGGCCTTAAAGTTTGTACACCATTCCCATTGAGACAAATTACAATACTTTGTAGCAAATACATGATTTTTTATTCTTTTAACTTGAGCAGAAGGGGATCTAACCTAGCTTTACATCATCATCATCATGCACTAAACAGAATTGGCCCTGAAAAACCACGAAATTGTTAAAAATTTCAATTAAAATAAACATAAAAGAAATATATTCTATCACCAATAACTAAAGGATGGATTTGTTAGGACCCTAAAAATACAAAGAATGATGACCATTATAGTGTTCTTTACATACAGCTGTTCACCGTTCCTGCAAATAAAAATGAAAAAAAAGTCTCGGCCTCTTAATGCCTGACCACTAATCACATTTTAATACCATTTAATATGTTTTTCAACTCAAAATATGTGTTAATTCAACATATATAGAGAACATTTTACATGTGAAAATACAAGTACCAAAAACTAAGCTGGGTGCAGCACAGTTCCAAAGTTTCAAACGTTTTAATCCCGTACAATTGTGTGTTTTTTTTTAAGAAAGTAACATATAAAAAAAAATTTACACAGGAGAAAAACATTTTAACAGAAACATTTTAAATACAAAGAATCTGAAGAATTCAAGCTTTACAAGGTTTTTGTTTAAAATTAAAACCCAATAGTAAAACTTAGTGTATTACACAGGTAGTGTCATCAAACTGATGGGGGTGGGGTCTAAAAATACCCACAAGTCTGAATCAAACTTTGGAAAATTATGATCTACAATTATTTAGAACCACTGAGTAGATCAAACAGCTTTACATGATAGACATTTACAGAATTATGTAATAGTACATACAGCACGTATAAAACCAAATTATCAAAAAAAGGCGAGGATAGGGTTATGTTCTAAAAATTCCCAAGAGGTCACATAATGAGTATCATTCAGACCTTTATTCTCCCTGACTAAATGAGCAACAAATGCGATACCTCTAACTGCAACACCAGACAGAATTATGTTTGCTCATCTAGGAAAATAAGGAAGGGAAAACACAAATGAAACCAAACGACAAACTGCAATTTGCTGACAGATGCCATTACTAATTTAAGACATGCTCTTGAATGAAACCCTTTTGTTGTAATTGAATGCTAAAACACACACAAGCAAACATCCACTAATTGCACTTCCATTACTAATCTCTTAAAGAGCTGTCATTTTTACTTTTACATCTGTTAAAATTTAGCAACTGTCTAGCCAAAAAACATTTTCTAAATAAATACTGAATGATTGGGTTAAGTCTTACAAAATATGAACAGTTGACAAATTTGTTTTCTAAAATAGGTAGTTTTTTTTTTTTTTATGACACAACCTGTTGTGATTCATTTGATTATAGACACTGGCAATATGTTGGATGTTTACACCAAGGAAACTACTCATGGGCAGCTGGACTACAATTTAAACTTTGGTCACCGACTAAATTTCCTGCGGACACTATATAGCACTAGAAATGTTTTAATGAAAAGACAGACTAGCTAAATACTACAGGACACCCCTTGTCCGTCTGCTACTTGATCTTGCAGTAGAAACAGTGAGCTTCTTCATTGCATTTAACTAACCCTACGAGCACATGCATGACCAAAACTCACATGCACCACCTTTCTCTTCCATGGCTGCTGTTGCCAGTTAAAAAAAAAATGACATCTTAATGTGGCAGGAATTATGGACCAATGAGGAGAGATTTTTTTTTGTATGAAGATGTAGCTAATGATTAACAGCATCCTAAAAGGATAAATAGTTTCTGGGAACAAATGATCTTTGGACCAATACTGCTGCCTCAGTATCGTGAACAAATGAGCCTTGGACCAATACTGTTGAGTCAGTATCAAGAACTCCCGAGTCTCTTGAGATGGAACCACAGGTAAAGATACCCCCCCCCCCCTTTTTTTTTATTTGTCTTTTCACAGCACTACATAAATGCTTGGTTCAAGAGAATAGATCAACACAGCCGTATTATACTAGGACGTTCCAAACAAAGTAACAGCTCGTCATCCAGTTTCACAATTCTTGACTGGCTGAGAATTTACTGTTACTAGTAATACTGTCAAACTACAGCTGGTTGTGAGCTCATGTACTGAAATGGAAGAACTGTCCAATTTTATTTAAGGATGGTACTCTGGCCATTGTCCCATTTCATCCTGCTGCATGCTGTCAAACACACTGAAAAGGCAGACATATGATTCCAGGCTAAGAAACTGCATCATGTAGTGTACTTTACTTTCAGTTCTTAGTGATACCAGACTGCACAGTATTTGATCCTTTTTTCTGCAAACCAAAATGTCTGTGCACGCTTTTTTAGTGTGGCAAACAAGACCATTCCTTTGTAGAAATGAAAAATTCCACGAAAATGAAAAGAAAATAGATTTTAAAAAGGTACACAGGAACCTGTACAGTTTAAACTTGAGCATTCACTTCTCTCCCACCACCACAAACACACTACACCCTTTATTATACTGCTGGAAACTGGGTACATAGCAATGGTAAAGTGTTGGTTTTAAAGCAGAACTCTCACCATTTCCAGGGCAAAAATACGGGACAGAACAGTTATGTAAGAACTTACTGCAACAGTAGATCTTCGTGGGGATCTCAGTCATCAGGTCACACTGTAGGAACTTCAGAGTCGGTGAAGCAGGATCCACATGTAAGATTTTCAGCAGTACAACTGGTGCCGCCCATGCGGATGTCGCCAACCCTATAAAGGCATGAGAGGCCCTGCTCCCTCATCAGTTCTCTCCCCTTGAGACAGAAGGGAGCATAGCTCTAGCCATGGGGGAACCGAGAAGAAGGTGCCCAGGCCTATAAGAAAGGCTGGATACGCCAGACAGCCAGTTCCAGGAAGAAGCCCCCAAATAGGGGTTGGTGGGAGGCAAAACAGATCTGATGACTGAGATCCCCCCGAAGATCTACTATTACGGTAAGTCCTTATGTAACTGTTCTATCTTTTTCAGGGGTTTCTTAGTCATCAGGTCACATGGTAGGAACAAGTCCCAATCAGTTACAGATGCAGACAGTCCAGGAGGAAGGCCAACCTTAAGATTAAGACAAGAGGCCCTGCAGCACAGCCCTGCCAAATCCTGCATGGGCTCTAGAGGCAATATCCAGACTGTAGTGCTTGGTAAAAGTATGGACGGTACTCCAGATGGCAGCAGCTGAGACCCCTTGGAAACAAGCCACAGAGGTAGCCATGCCTCTTGTGGAATGAGCTTTGACTGCTCCAGGCAATTCTGTGCCATATTTGTTGTAGCAGAACACAATGCAATTAGCCAACCATTTAGACAAACATTGTTTAGAAACCTGAACGCCCTTTCTACCCAGGACGAAAGAAACTACTGTTTCTACTTTTTACATTCCTTAGTTTGGAGGAGATAATATTTCAAAGTTCTGCGCACATCTAACGTATGGAGTGGTGCTTCCCCTGGATTGGCATGCTCAAGAAAATAAACAGGAAGGCGGACAGATTGGTTCAGTGCAAACTCAGACACCCACCTTTGAAAGAAACTTAGGATTGATGTGCAAAGGTCTTTGTGGAAAATCGAATAAGGCACTGGAGGGCATGAAGCTTGGAAATTCTTTGAGCAGAAGTAACAGCAACTAAAAAGAACACTTTCCAGGAAAGAAAGCACAGCCTACAAGTTGTGATTGGCTTCAAAGGAGACAGGATCGTCTCCAAACAAAATTCAAATCCCAAGCCGGAATGGATTGGAGGTTTCAGGTGCAGCATGCCCCTCAAAAAGGTACGGGAGACATCCAGCTGAGCGACAGTATGGTCACCCATGGGCTCATAAAAAGCCGAAATGGCCGAAAGGTGCACCTTGAGGGAGGAGTACTGGAGACCTGAGTCAGACAGAGAGATCAGGTAATACAGGATCTGGTTCACCGGAAAGTGAAAGGGTCCAGATTATGTTGGGCAGCCCATATAGCGAACAGCTTCCACTTCATGGCATAAGTGGCCTGGGTGGAAGGCTTTCGGACGGCCACTAGGACATCCGCCAATCTGTTGGAAACCCCAAATCTGGCAACAGCTGTGTCCTCAGGAGCCAAGCATGTAGATGGGAGGGACCTGAGGCTTGAATGGACAAGGGTCACCTGATCCTGGGTCAGCGGATTACTGCAGAGTGGGAGAGGGGCCGGAGGTCCCTCCACCAGCTGCTGTAGTAGAGGAAACCAAATTTGGCGAGGCCAGAATGGGGCTACCAGGATCATGCTGGTCCCCTCCATCTGCAGCTTGATGAGTACCCTTTGAATCAGAGGGAATGAAGGGAAGGCGTAAAGAAACCTCCCACTCCAGGAGAGGGGCAATGCATCTCGCCAGAAATCTCCAGGCCCTGGATCGCGCAAGCAAAAATTGGGCAGTTTTGCGTTGAGTGGGGATGCAAAAAGGTCCAACTCTGGACAACTCCATCCGTCGAACAGACCTTATGCGATGGATGAGAGAAGCACCCAACTCGTACATGCTGGACCGAGTCCGGCTAAGGTTGTCCGCCAGAGTGTTTAGAACTCCTGGGATGTGGACCACTGAGAGGGTCAGGCTGTGGTCTAGTGCACAATACCACACTCTCATTGCCTCCCTGCATAGGGGGGTACGAGTGCATTCCCCACTGCTTGCTGATATAGTACACTACACAACACTGAGGTTGTCTGAATCAGCAGATGACCTGGAAGAAGATGGTTCTGAAAGGACTGCATGGCATACAGAACCACTTGCATCTCCAGGACACTGATATGCAGGAAGGTTTCGATCTGGGACCGAGAGCCCTCATCCATGTCTGAAAAGGACCCAGATGAGCTCCCCAGCCCAAACCGGAGGCATCCATGGTGAGGATTTGTTGTGGAGAGGAGATCTGGAATGGAACTCCTTACAAGTGGTTCAGAGGGTCCATCCACCACTGGAGCACTCTGCAGACCGGGGAGGAGACCCGCACCAACTGATCTAGTTCATCCATTCGCTGGTCCCACTGTACTCAGAGTCCACTGGAGGATGCGCATGTGGAACCTGGCCAGTGGAATGGTGGGAATGGCAGCCACCATCAGTCCCAACAGCCTCAGGTACATTCTGGCTGGATTAGAATGACTCTGGGCTACCTCCTGAGCCTGGGCAATAAGGCACTTCACCCTGGTTTGAAGAAGGAAGGCCTTCCTCTGTGCAGAGTCTAGAACTGCCCCTATGTATTGCAGCCTTTGGGAAGAGACCAGGACCAACTTGGGCAGGTTGGCGATAATGCCCAGGGAGAGGAACAACTGAAGAATTCTCTCCAAAGTCCACAGGAGTTGTTCCTTGAACGAAGCCTTTAGAAACCAAACACCCAGATAAGGGAAAATGTACATTCCTCCATTCCGAGGACTGTAGCTACCACTGCTACGTACTTGGTAAAGACCCGTGGCACAGAGGACAAACCAAAGGGCAGTACTTTGAACTGGTAATGCTCACCCTGGAAAAGTAACTGGAGGAAACTCCTGTGGGGAGGAAACACTGAGATGTGCAGGTAAGCGTCCTGCATGTCCAGCGAACACAGCCAGTCGCATTTCTTCAGAAGGAGCATCAGGCCTGGGAAAGTTACCATTAGGAACTTTTTGTAATGGACATACAGATTGAGATCCTTTAGGTCTAAGATAGGCCTCAGATCTCCGGTCTTTTTGGGGACCAGAAAGAACCTGGAATAAAACCTCTTATTCCTCTGGTGCTTGGGCACCAGCTTGATGGTCTGCTTGTGCAGAAGGGACTGTACTTTCTTCCAGAGAACAGACAGGTAGGTTGGGGGGGTGGGGGCTGGTGGGTAGAGAAAGAGTCTCTGGGGGTTGCTTGGTGAGCTCCAGAGTGTGACCCCTTTCTATGATTTGAAGAATCCAGGCATCCGATGTTATGGTTTCCCCACTGAGATGGAGGGAGAACTGACCTCCAACCACCACCTCTTAGTCAGGCACCAGAAGAGGGCGGTCTAGCAAGGAGTCAAGTGGAGGCAAATCCAGCCGCTGGGGCTGCTCCTTCACCTCTGGGATGCCTGGCTGCAGCTCCAGCACTAGAGAGGCAGGCAAGGCAGCAGAAACTCTTTGTTTTCCCTGGGGCTGAGAGGCTGCTGCTGCTGGCCTATTGGACAACTTGCGAAAAGGAGGGCGCTGTCTACCCTTAGGTTGTGTGCGACAGAGTGAGTGGACAGATTTGATAGCCCTCCCAGATGCCTGCAAGTCATTAATGATATCCTGGACATCTGGCCAAAAAAAGCTTAGAGTCATTGAAGGGGGCATTAAGTACCTTCTGCTGAACATCAGCAGCAAAACCAGAAACCCTTAGCCAGGAGTGCCTACGAAGGCAAATACCAGTGGCAGCAGCCCAGGTAATAGTGTCAGATATATCATAGAGGGCACACAGGAGGGGTTTGCTAACATTTTCAGCAGTCTGCAAGCATTTGAGCACCTCCTGCTTCTGCAAACATTCTGAGAGGGCCTGGGTAGCGGCCTTGCCATTTTTCCAGTTGGTATTCTGGAACTTTACCATATGGGACAGGTAACCAACAATCCTCAGCCCGAGAATGAAGAAGGCGTACACCCTCTTGCCCCAAAGATCAATTCTACGTGACTGTCTGGGGGGAGGGAGCTAAGGTGCTTGGGCACCTTAGACCTGTCAATAGCTGTCTTTAAAACCACTGAATCCGTTTCAGGCTGGCCAGCATAATGTGGAACCCCCCTGGGTGGCATGGTAAAGTTTATCTACCCTGAGAGGCATGGTAAAGTTTATCTGCCCTGTGGGGCACAGCTGGCACCATATCAGGCCTGTGCCAGACTGCAGTAGTGGCATTCCTTAAAGCAGGAGAAATGATCTTATGAGGAGACTCTGGGATCTCCAGAAAATCAACCAGATCTTTCCTGGTTACATCCTCCTCAGTATGGAACTACATAGCTGAAGACAGCTGTTTCATCCCTTTAAAGAAGGTGGGGTCCTCTGGAGGAGACCTAGGGGTATGTGACAGAATCCTCACTGACTGAGGAAGCAGTGAATCCGTCAGAGGTGAGGGGATTTTACTCCTCCTCTTCCTCATCAGGAAGGATAAGATCTGGGTGGTACTCCTCCTCGACCTCTTCCAAATCAAGGTCTGATGTCTGAGGCACCGATGACGGCCTGCGAGGAGGAGGAGTCTATGACAAAGCTGCCATCAATGGCACAGGCAATGTGGGCCTATATGCGCCTAGGTGGTGACTGGTCAAAATCTTGTTGTGGTTGACTAGCGTCAAAGACTGAGTCGATGGAGGCGGTCGACAGCACAGGGAAAGATGACCTTCCGGAAGGGAAATGGGACCCCGAAAGATCCTGAAGGCCTGGGGTAGGATCAGGCTTCGACAGGAGAGACGTCGACGGTGATCCCGCTGTCGATGCTGAAGGAGCAGATCCAGAGGTGGGCAACCAACTGCCCTGCACGTTGGACAGAGGCACTGTCAGTATGGGTCTGGTGGGCACAGAGACCTGGACAGCAGATTTATGCATCGGCGCAGCCACAGCCAACAAGGAACCCCCAGATGACAAAGGAGAGGCCACTGGGGAATGGGGCTGCTTCCGGGGACAGTGTTCCCAATCGTGGTCTTTTTTATGACTTTTCTACGAGGACTTGTCTCAGGCCTTAGAGACCTGGGAGCACAATGACCCTGCCGGCGCCTGGGCAGCTGGGACCCCAGAAGACCCCCAACCGGAACCGGCTACCTGTTGTTCCATTAAAACATTTTTAACAGCCTTCTTGCATCACCTGAGGGTTGTCCGATTAAACTTCTGGCAGCCCTCACAGTTGGAGACTTCGTGGTCAGGCCCAAGACAGCAGACACAGAGAGACTGTTTGTCTGTGGAGGCAATCTTCTTTCCGCAGCAACGGAAGAGAGAAGTTGAAGGATTAACTTTCGACAAACAAAATAAAGGAATTTCAGAGATTTAAAATATTAGGTTGAAAAGCCGTAAAGGCGCGAAACTGTGTTGGAGCTTCCACGGAGACCCATGCAAACAAGTCGACAGTAGGAAAGAACTGAGGAGGGAGCGGGGTCACTCATGCCTTTATATGGTTGGTGATGTCGGTGTTAGCAGCCCCCGTCATACTGCTGAAAAGCTTCCATGTGGATCCTGCTTCACCAACGGTGACGTTCTTATGGTGTGACCTGATGACTGAGATACCCCCGAAGATCTATAGGTCCCGATTAGGTAAAATGCACCAGTTATAATGTTTGTAGACAACAGACCTACCGTATCTGTACATTATCTGGTTGATTCTGCGACCCTCCACCTGCCATTATTACTCCAGAGTCCCCTTCGGCAAGCCCTTTGATGCGACTGACAGGCTCAGCTGCTGGGGACTCCTATATACTAGTACAGTTGTAAAAAAATATCAGAAGATATAAAATGCATGTTTGCACTTCTACCTTCAGTACCGATCAAACAAGAAAAGTGCTTTCCTCAGTCAATTGGTACCAGAGTCAGAAGATAGTCCCCAGCAGCTGAGCCTGTCAGTCAGATCAAAGGGCTTGCCGCAAGGGACTCTGGAATAATAATGGCAGGTGAAGGGTCTTAGCATACAAAAGTACAAATAGCAGCTCTGTTAGTTATTTATAAACATTATTACAACTGATATGTTTTACCTAATCAGGACCACAGGTTCCATGTTTTTGCCCAGGGAATGGTGAGCGTTCCCCTTTATCTGTTCTAATACAGCTGGGAGTTTAGATGTAGTCATATCAGAGAATGCACAGTAATTCCATACAAACAGCCTTACAGGAAGGCTCAAATCAGAAGCAAGTTGTTCTTTATTACTGCAACACAGAATCAGCTCAAAAAAGTTGCCACTTTTTCAAGAGGACCTAGTCAGCAGCTTTTTTTTTTTTTTTTATATATAATCACATTTGGCTACAGCAGCGATTCGTTATACAGCATTTCAAAAGAATTACAGTCATTCTGTTCTTATTATGAACATTTACATGAAATTCTGATCTTCATTCCTTCGCCAGCTTGTGACACCACAGTGTGTTGCTGAGGAAATGACTGAAAGAGGAGGAAGAATCAGCATTTACATAGCACTTTTTATATAAACTGTATCCCAAAGCGCTTTACAAGCAATGAAACTGGTAGTGAAGTGTACTGTGTAGTGGCAGTCATTCTGCACAAACACAACACAATAATACCTATACATAGCCTTGGACAATTGCATGAACTGGTTTTATGGGAAAGGGAATGTTAGCCAAGACACCTGGGATAATCCCCTACTCTTGTGACAAGCGCCTTGGGTTCTTTTACCTTCATCCAAACACCCATCAGAACAGCACCACAGATAGGTAAAAGGGACCCTGGTTTAATGTCTCATCTGAAGAAAAGCACACCCCAACAGCACAGCACCCCACCTCCCAGTACTGCACTCAGGTGCCAGCATTTATGGTATAAGTCCAATCCCAGAGTGGGTTGAGAACCTACGACCTTCTAGCTCAGAGGTGGATGCGTTACCAACTAAGCTACACTAGCCCCGTTTACACTGCCGACTTTGCAGCGCATCAACCATGCGCACGGGGTTGATGTGCACTGCAAAGTTTGCAGTATAAACACTGTCAGGAGAGCCTTAAGTGCCTGTCGGATCACTAGCGGAGTGAGTGCATTAAATGGTAGTGTGAACACTTTGCTGCACTGGCTCCGCTACAAAGGCTATTTTTCCATCAGCCTCCGGTGACTTCACAGCCCATCCTCACAGTGACCTGCAGCGCTGGGCTGTGTAAACAGGAATGCAGCCGGCACATCGGGAAGAGAGCGGCGCACATGCCACAGTGCTGCCACCGTGTAAACACGGCTACTAACACTTGACTGGGATGTCACAAGTACAGTGTTCAGTTTCAGAATAAAACAACTGTAGATGAGCTGTAAGGGACAATATTACCCTTAGTAACAACTCTGATGACTTGAAATTCATTTTTTTTTTTTGAAGAATGTAAACAACTGAGTTCTGCTGTCAGCTGATTTTTTTCGGCTTCTGGTGGCTAGACCCCCAATACTTTTTTTAAACTTCCTTTCATCTAATCTTCAGAGTTGCAAATTGTTTACAGTAATCCCCCTCCCCCCATGGCTGCGGTCATAAATGGTGTTGAATCCACATCAAAAACCGAATTCCTATTTAAATGTCTTCTGTTACTCTCCATCTCTGATATGTAGTGCTTTAAATAAACTGCCATCTGGCTGTTTGCAATCATGAGATTTGAGCTTAGATTAAAACCAGCATACTGCTGCCTGATATCATTCTCTGATAACCCACTACCACCCCCACTGCTCTGGGAATAACATCCTAAACTGGTCTTTCACATGAAACAGCTGCATCTGTTGCATTAAGCCAATTATGTTTCCAGTGATATCCCTGCATACATTAGTATTTGATTCAGTGAATGTCGAATACGTTTCATTTAAATAAAACCTAAATCCAGCCTTAAGGGATGCATTCTTTCTCTTTCTCACGATGTTAGCAATCCACAAAAGGCACCCTTCTTTTTCCTAACAGTTCCCCTTCTTCGTTCATTTCAGTGAGGGATAAGACTTTCAGTGCTGACAAATGACCCAGACCCAAAATACATTTGTAGTGCATTATGTGTTGATATATATACCCCCCCCAAAAAAAAAAACACCACCAAACTGTTCTGAGGTACCTCCCACAAGAGAGGAAATAATTATGTCATTATGGGCAGAACTCTGACCTGGTTGCTACACCTATTTATTTACTGATATGACACTCTTGCAATCATGAAATGATACTGCTGCTCCTATTCAGGTTAGCGTGCAATACCATACATTTTAAATGTTAAGGAGGCACAGTCATATTTTTCAAGAATTTCTGGTCCGTTTGATGCTACAGTGTAAACTGAAAAAAGTAAATATGGTGTATGTGCCAACCCCACAGCTCTACAGACAATATGCTCCAACATACGTTTTATTTTTAGCATTTCTTCAAATGCTCTTGAATTCTGACATCCGACACACCGTGTATATCTGTACATCTCCTGCATAGCTGTGAGTTTCCCTTAGCATGCGCTCTGCTTCAGTACTGCATAATACTGATGCAGTCCTTGTCCCTTTAAGGGGAATGTGCAGCCCCTGAGGATGTCTGCTGCACTCAACAGTGCATCAACACAGCAATGGAATATTTCTGGAAATAAGTACTGCCCATTGAGCTAGGGAAAGATATTCAAATGATCACATCTACTTTTTCAAACTGCTTGGTCATATAAAACTGGACAAAAAGGCCCCAAGAAATATGAACTTTCCGTTTAACACAAAATAGCAAAGTCTGTTTTGGAACATGTAGCACTCAAATGCTAAACTTTTAGTCCATTAATTTTGGTGAATGATCAGATTTCATGGTCCCTCTCCCCAATCTTTGATTACTAACCTGAACAGGTATAAAAAAAAAAAAAAAAAACCAGAAACTGGGAAAGGAGAGCAAAATTTGCCAGCACGAATCTTGAGTTCATTCTACTAGGCATGCTGCCCTGACAGGCACCCAAAACTAAGCATGAGGTGTTATAATATAATCAAGGGTACCTAATTCAAGGTTTCGGTTATGGCACTACAAGTACTGTAGATGGATCAGTGCCACCAAAAAGTACACTGAAAACAGATATTGTGGGTTTCACATGTGCACCTTTCAAAAGAAAAGGAAAAACAGCAAGAGAAACTTGGTCCAAATTCCACAGATGCAGAGGTACAAAAGTTTAGTGTCAATTGAAATCAACAGCAGTCACAAAATACAAGTCTTTTCTTCTACACAAGGCAAATCTTTTGGAAATAGATTCCCAATCTGTACACATTGTTCCATATCAAGAAATTCCACGGCACTACTATATACAGAGGAAGGTCAGCTGTTCCCAGTGAAGCATAAGTAAAACATATGGGATGGAAATTTGCACTTAGGGAAGAAACTCTAGATTCTTTTCCCCAAAAGAGAGAAACAGTTAGTGTTGATCACATGCGTTTCTTCTGTAATGTCTGTAGGGTTTTCTTTTTAAAAATCAGATATTTACATAAAATGATTTTTTTTAAATGCAGCGTATATAAAATTCAGAGGAATGCTACTGGAGGTACTTTCAAGCATTATCCTGTCATATATATTTTTAAATGCAGTTTCTTATTTTTAATACATAAATAACCCAGCTCATTTGTACAATGAAGTAAAGTCATAGAAGACGGGAATAAAACTTTTTTGTAACCATTTGTACTGTATGTAGTGATTAGAACCATGGATCTAAAAAGGCTTAAAAAAGCTACAGTTCCAAATTTAAAGTGCGACCAGACACAGAAGGAAATTGTGCAAGATTTCGCAAACATTCTCCCAAGTGGTACCATATAAACTCCAGTTTCAAACAGGCTTGGACTTGCTTGCTGTGAAGGTGACATTTGACCCCAGGGCTTCTGAAGCTGCAGGTCTGGATTTTGGGAAGGTTATCAGGCACAATTCAGCAATCCAGAGTTTACCCTTCTTAAGATTCACAGAAAAAAATAAAATAAACACTACCTCCCCACCCAAGTTAAACATATGTAATTTTCTTTGACAGGTACATTTTACTTGTTGGACAGCCTTCCATTTTCTTTTTAATGAGACGTATTGTTTTCTCTCCAGGGCTAGCAGGACAGACCATATTACAGACACGTACAAATTGTTAAGATGTGGTTTCACACCGACAGCCCAGGGGTGTAATGTTGAGATGTTCCTTGTGTGTAGAGTGCTGGGAGTTTGCAGTTTACATTTAGGCTCACCCCTTTTTTTTTTAAAAAGGTACAAAAGGTTAAGTAATTTATTACTATTATGGCACCTAATCTAGTCTTACACTGCTGATGGAATGGGCTGCAAGAGTCTAGAAGGTTAAGTTAGGGCCCTTAAGTGATTGCAGAATTATTCAAGTTGTTGACTATGGTCATACATTTTTTTCAAACCACCAGCCCATTTGATCCATACAAAAAATCAAAAAGAAAAAAAATCTAAGAACCTTGTACTAATCGAACGAGTGGTATGACAAGTTTCTTTCTGTGGTAAACGTGGTGAACTGTGCAGTAACTTTACTTCCAGTTTCTGGAACTACAGCTGCTCCATGACAGTGGCACTAATTAGAACTCAAACAAAAGCACTGCCCCACCTCACATCTGACATTCGTGAAGCAATGTGCAGTAGCCAGAGCAGCAGAAGTCACCGCTTAGTACTTCTCACTTTTAGTGTCCTTCAGTGTCTACAGAGCAATTCTAGGTCTGCAAACCATGCGGAACTGCAGAGCAATTTCCAGAAGTACTTAGTGGTGTATGTATAAGTAAAAATGCAGCTCTAATTTAAATGTAAACATCTGGTACACTTCCCAATAAAAATGTAAGTGCTAATAGTAGGTTTCTACGTGGCAACAAGTTTCCCTTCTTTAAAGACTCATTACAGACAAAGAAACAAAACAAAAAAACAGGTCACCTAGAGTGGACAGGCTGCAGGACCCTTTAACTGTAACAGGCTGTAGATTTTTTCTTTCATATAAATAACTTTTCATTAGTTTTTATATGATGTAAGCCAGTTCTTCCAACATTTCTATCTGCTGTGCAGAGAACACATGCACTTTCCAGTTACGAAATCCTTTTCCTTGTGAAATACAGGGTCGGGCAAGCCACTGGCTCTCCCAGTGCTGATCAAAAGGTTGAGAAGTACTGAACAGGGCAAAACAAACCAAAATATATATAAAACATTAGTTCTTCCATCATTTAGACAAACGCAAAAGCTAGGGTTAAATTCTAACACTGCAGAAAAGGTTCAGACTCTGGACCCACACTGGATTTAATGGCGTATAACAACTTGATGGGCATCAATTTCCTTTGTTCTGATAGGGAAACAAGTACTCTGAGAATCCTTTAGTTTTGTTAGGTCACATAAAACATATAACCAGCAAGACAACTGAGCCCCCAAGCCTCCCGCGCCAAGGTTTCCATCACTTAACTCCTGCAAAACAGCAGTCTTAAACAGTTTCTATCCTACTGGACCAGCTGCTTTCCAAGGTCTAAAGTAACCTAGCAGTTATTTCTGTTTGTAGCACAATTTACACAGTCTGGTTCAGATCAAGTCCCCTCCTGAGCAGGCTCATTACCGAACTTAGTCTAGAACCTGAGAAGAGAACCCCATTTTGTTCACCCAACCCATGTTACCAGTTTGGAAATCTTGCCCAGTTTCCAGTGTCCCACCACTTCATTTTTCTCGGCTCACTTACTTGAAGCCTGCAACTGGGTGGGGTGGGGGTGGGGCATTAGGACCCAAGGAGGGATTTAAAAATCTCCTGTTAGCTATCCAATGCGATACGTCCCAGTTCACAGTGTCTGCTGCTCTGTTTGCAGTGGTGCCTGTGGAATTGATTGCACTGGAGAATGCAGCATTGCTGGAGGAGGCGACTGTGGTGGTAATGGTGGCACTGTCATTGGTGAGGGAGACTGGAAAGTAGTGTTGGCAACAGCAGCAGTAGGAGAGTGGGGGGCAGCACCAGGTTGTTCTGTAATTGGTCGATTATAGAAGAAGAAAGGGCACTGTTGAATGAAGAGCTCAATGATTGTCTGATAGCTGCGGGTGGCAGTGAGGGCGTCCATGGTGCTGAAGTCTGGTCTCATCAGCGTTGGCCAGAAGCAGATTGAAAGGTTTTCACTTGTCATCAGGTTCAACTTACTATTCTGGCTGACTCTGAAACAGAAACAGCAACACATTGAGCTAAGCCAGGATGTTTCTGTCTCGCAAACGTTCTACAGCAATAGCATGGAAGAATGCAGGAGGGCACTAAAAATACAGCCTTCCAGAATACCATATAATCCAGGCAACCCAACAGAATGAGAAACACTTCTGGAGAATTTCCACATTTAGGACACAAAGCTGCACTTAATCTAATCAAGTGATTAACAAAAAAAATGCACACACGAGATAATCTAGATGGATCACCTGGCAAATGGGCAGACTGACTCAGGAAAACTTCTACCGCTCTGCCAATTTTCTGCTTTGGATAATTTAACACTGACAACCTGTCATCTCATTCCAACAGACTATAGGGAATAGTTAACATTTCACTAAGTATAGAGCACACTTAATATGTGTTACTGTTCACTGATTTTAGTTACCATTGCAAATACCACACAGCACAAACTCAGTTTAGAAACAGTGCAGCTGTCACTCGCAAGAAGGTATTAAATGAGACTAGTTTGTACACCTAACCAAGCTGGACTGCTCTTTTTCAAACAGCCAGCCAAACTGCATGAAGTGAGTGATCAAGCAAACAGGATGAATTAGAACATGGGCAGTTTGAGCAACAGAGTAAAAGAAATGCCATGTTGGCAGATACAAAGGATTAACCCCCCCAAAAAAAAAATTGCAGCCAAGAACCAAAAATTAATCACACTGGCCCAACTTACTTGTTCAGGTGGGTGATGACATATTTGAAGACCTCATAGTTCTCTTTTGGAAATTTTTTCAAGACTTCCTTATGTGTGTGCAGCTTCTGTTCTCTGTCATTAATTTCTGGGGGTGGGGAGTGAAAACAGACAGCCATTAGACAAAACAAGTCTATTAATTAAACTGTGTTCTTCGTCTTGATTTTACACCAACAGCCACAGATTGCAGTAACTTAGCAAATACAAAATCCATACATTTTGACCAATACAGGCATCTCTATCCTTTTAAACACAAAACTGAGCCTTACACAAGACTTTTTTTTTTTTTTTAAATGTGTGAACAGGGTGAGCAGAATCATTAGGCCTGTAGTCTCTCAAAACCAAGGCCCTTAGAATTCTGTGGCTGCAGAATTTTGCACAGAACTTCTGCAGTGCCGCAGAATTCACTGTTCTTGGTGATTAATATTTCCACAGAACCTGGTTCCCTTCCTCTCTTTTTATATCTAAAATCCCCTCTATGCTCAGCATATGATGTTATCAGTGCTATCATGTCATACGCTGGTTAATGAAATGGCTGCATTCTGCTACAGAAATGAATAGTGACTATCTACCACAGCTCCCACTGCCTGAGGCAGAGCACATAAGGCACTGTGATATTTGCTCAACCTGCACTACAGCCTAATACAATTTTCAGTCTTACTTTATTACACTAGGGCCAACTTAAACAAAACCTTGACAATAGTATCGACCTGTCAAGTCCACACCTTACTTTGTACAAACCTATTTTTGGCATTAGGGTATAGAGATGCCATCTGAAATGAATAACTGATAAAATGAATGAACCTGTCATTTTTAAGAAAAATTAAGTAATTATGCCCAGAAAAGTGGAATATGATAATGTGCAGACCTGTTGAAAGAATAGTCATGTTAAATAAATAATTGCACTGTACACATTTTTGCCAGGGTTGTTGATTACATATTGTCATTGGTTGACATATTGTCATTGGTTGACAGAATCACCTAAAAGTTATGGAGAAATGTTGTGTACAGGGCCAGCTGTTGGGCCAGACGGTAGCATGTTGTGTTCCCGTGCTGGCAACTCAGGTTCAGAGATGAGCTCTGGGAGCTGGCTGGGCAGTACAAGGATTTCGGGGGGGAAGACATCACTGTTCTGAGCCTGGGAAGGTATGGTGCAGTGTTCTGTCACACGGGGGACACTGTGATTAGCTGAGAGTACTTTATCTCACAGTGGGTTCATATGCATGTCATGTCCTGATGGTGTTACGCAGTGTGTCAGGGGAAGCAGGTTGGCATGAAAAATGAGTTTTGCAATATTGCCTCTATTCTGTTTATTCAATTTCCAAAAGGGACCTGTACGAATAAGGATACAACTTCAAGGAAATTAAAAAAATATATACACATACGATCTCTCTCTCTATATATATATATATTCTATGCAAAAAAACTGCTTTAATGCAGCATTTAGGGTTAAAACAAAAAAATAAAATAAACCGGGAAATGAAAAATCTTTAGGGACGCGCCTCCCCACCACCCGCCAATCATCCTCAGATTGACAGATGACAGGGTGAGTCATTGGGGTTGTGAGATCTAAACGTCACCCCATTCCATGTGTAATCATATTGAGAAGGGACAGCGAAAAGAATGGGGTGACATTGGGCCTCCACAACCCCAATGACAACCCCTTATCTGTCAATCTGGGGATGATGATGGGGAAGGGCAACTCTAAAGATCTTTCATTTTCCGACTTTTTTGTTTTTAACCCTAAATGATGCACTAACGCAGTGTTTTTGCATAGAATTTCCTTACTTTTTGAGAAAGAATACAAAACTAAGTACTTGTGCAAGTTGGTGGGAGAGCAGGCCCTTTGGACCCTGCGCTCGCACCAACCTGCAGACGTTGATAGGAGAGTGGGCCCGACCAACCTACAGAACTTGGTGGGAGCTCCCACCAACCTGCGGAAGTTGGTGGGAGCGCGGGCCCTTCGGGCCCTGCACTCCAACCAACTTGTAAAAGTGTATGTGTACCATCAACACCCTCCAAATTTCAATGTAAAACACCAAACCGTGTCTGAGATATAACATGTAAAAGTTTTGGATTTTAATTAGTCAGAGATGCAGAATTCCGCACCTGTTAACATTTAACAGGCACAATGACTGAAAACTACATCCATGACACTAAGGCTAGGTACCCTATCAATTTCAAGCCACCAGCACAATGCAAAACACTGTCCGCAACACGTAAATTGCGTCACACAATATCTCCACCAAAAAAAAAAAACCTTTTTCCGACACGTAAACACCGTAATTCACATCTACAGGACATGCCGAGAACACCCTCCAAATTTCAAGTAAAAAGACCAAACCATTTCAGAGACACAACATGTCAAAATTTTCTTTCCTCAGAGTTGTGCAATTCCACACCTGTTGACATTTTACAGACACGACTGAAAGGTGCATCCATGACACTAAGGCTAGGTACCCTATCAATTTCAAACCACCACGACAACGCAAAACACTGTTCGCAAAGTATAAAGTGTGCCATGCAATATCTCCACAGAAAATATATTGTCCGACACATAAACATGGTAATTGACATCTACAGGGCATGCCGTAAACACCCTCCAAATTTTAAGTAAAATGACCAAACTGTTTCCGAGATAGATATAGTTAAAGATTAGTACAATTGGTCTATCTCAACAGTTCTCAAACTTTGTCATACTGAGCCTCCCCATAGCCATGGAAAAGATCTTGAGCCTCCCCACAAAATACTGAAATATTTGGGGGCCTCCCCATAGAAAAATAGCCTACTTTTCACAGTACATCAGGAATAAGTTGAAACCTCTTTGCATAACTGGCTCTCCTGTTATTAAGCTTATCGTACACCCCCCCCAAACAGGACAACCTACTTGTTCCAATATGTTGACTCTCAAACCATTGTTACCCCTTACTGCCATACCTTCATGGGTCAGACTGCTTTTTCTGTTTCCCCTCTATCTGGAATAACCTTCCTGGCGACCTCTGCCCTCCCCTCTCATCCTGCTCTTAAGCAACTTCTCAGGGATAATTTGCTCCCTCCTTTTCTTATTCTAGTACCTGTATGGTTAACTCTTGTATTTGGACAGTTCTGCTGCCAGCCTAATTGATCAAGTTCCTCACATTGTTAGTTTATTGCTCTTAATTGCTTGCACTTTTATTCATGTTGTTTTGCTTGAGTGTTTTGCAGTTACATTTTGAATTGTATTCTCTCACTACCCTGCCCTGGGTACACCTGAAATAAGCCATGGCTCAGTGTACAGCACCTTCCCTGGTCACAAACCTGTGAATAAATACATAAATTCACCTATTATTATCCTCTTTCAGTTTGCTTTATCCCTTTACACAAAATCCATAAAGTTAAAAATTGAAATAATACTTTTTCAAGACTTGCTTGAGCCTCCCCTGGAACAGGTTGGGGCCTCCCCAGGGAGGCTGGCCTCACCATTTGAGAACCCCTGGTCTATCTAATGCATTATAAAATCTGGCCCTCTTGTCCCTATCTCACGATCAAAGAATTTGCAAGCTCGTGATCAAAGAATAAAAAGTGTTGAAAATCAAAATTTTGAGACAAATGCGGCAAGCCACCACCATGGTTCGACAATACGAAAGTCCCCTGAGCAGAACCCACCCTCATTTGTCTTCCTAGACCACCCCTGGGCTGAGAAATTTGCAGTTTTCAAAGGGCCATCTTGTCCCTTGCTCGCGATGCAAGATCGCGATCAAAGAATTTGCAGGCTCACGATCAAAGAATAAAAAATGGTGCAACGCGAGTTTTTGGACGATTTAGATGAAACCACCGCCATGCCTCAATAGAACGAAGCCCCCTGATCAAAACCCACCCTCATTTGTCTTCCTAGACCACCCCTGAGCAGAGAAAACTGTATTTATAGGTTGCGATGCAAGATCGTGATCAAAGAATTTGCAGGCTCACGAACAAAGAGTTAGCGACCTGCGATCAAAGAATTTAAAAGCTTATAACTATTTTTTGACCATTTTGGATGAAATCAAAGGCATGGCTCGATAGATCGGAGTCCCCTGAGTAAAACCCATCCAAGATTTCCTTCAGGAGTGACCCCTGAGCCGAGATATTTGTGTTTTTATGATCGGAAATCTAAGAACAAGATGGCGGACCTCGCGATCAAAGAATTCTTGGGGGACAAAGATTCCTGAACCATAAGGCTGCAAATTCTTTAACCGCCAGGCGGGACGAGATGGCCAGAACCCTATTCTTTGTTCGCAAAACATACATATAAATTCTCCTATTGACTTATAATGGGAACTTAAAAGTGGCATAACTTTTGAATGCCTTAATATTTGTTCACCAAACGAAAAGCGGCATGTTAGGCCACCAAAGCTCTTTCAAACAAACCATATTGCAGAGTGACACGCCACACGACGGCCACATACAAAATACCAAAATCTGCCTCCAAAAACGAATAATTTTGCATTTTTCAGCATTTTGGTGCACAAAGACTGCAAGTCCAACCGAAACGAAATTTGGCAAATCAAGATAGCTACCACGCCCCACCGTGCATACCAAATTTCAGGCAAATCCATTCAACGGATCCAAAGTTATTAACGCGCAACATTTTGACTAACATAGAAGTGACATCTCAACCCTAAATATAGTGGCGTGACTGTGCCACTATAATATACATATATTTATATATATTTACACACACACACACACACACATTTGTATGTATGTTACAGACTGCATATAAATATAGAAGTGATACAGAGTGGGGACCTCATGAGTGGTTTAGACAGCATAAGTATAGAAATACCTTATTTATCACATAAGGTCCCCTCTGCATATTTCGTTTATGCAAAAGGCTTGTACCTTAAGGAATAGACTTTTTTTTTTGCTTTTTTAGGGATAAAATAATTTCTATAACTCTGTTATGTTTTGAACTAGCATTACTGTGCTTTCCCCCATCCTGACTGCTCTAGCCACTGCCATGGACGTGAAGTCATGATGACAAGCTGACACTGTGACGTGGTAGTTTGTTACTGCCAAAGAACTTCCGCACAAATCACAAACCACTGCCGGAGATGTTCTGCGGCAAATGGTAATCTTGCCGCAGAACTTGGTCCCAATGTGCCGCAGAAAAGTAAGAGCCTTGCTCAAAACTTAGAAGTTTCATGCAACAAAGAAATGGGCTGAAATGTATCCAAATATGTAGTATGTGTAACCCCCTGCCCCCCAAAGATTGGGGGCTTACCAGAGTGCTGTCTCTCTCCTCCCGTCTGCCCTCCGCCGCCTGGTCCGGGTCCTTAGTGCCCTCTGAAGTCTCCATATGGTCCCAGCTATGTTCTTTACTGCAAAAGTGGGTCCAGAGGAGCAAAGACATGTGACTGCTGAGCAGCTGCACCAAGAATGTGAGAGCACGTGGTCTGCATAAGCATAATTTTAAACCTGCTCTTGCAGTGCAACAGTAGTTCTCTCCTTGCTCCTCGACCCCTGGATCAGTTAATCGGTGTCTGGAGACACGAGGGAGGGACCAACAGGGCCCAAAAGTTACTTATAAAAAGCGCTAATAAGCGCATGCAAGTTTAACAGCAGCTGAGGCTGCTGGGAGATGTAGTCCTTGCACCACAAATGAACGGAGACCACCTGCTGCCTGGAGGGACAGTGTTATGGCACCAGCGACAAGAATGGAGAGCCCCTTGCAAGTCCCACTCTACCACAGGACACTAGGGCAGAGGGGCAACTATCAATTCCATGGAGCAGTTAAACCTAAAATGTTTGCCTGCAGCAGAACTGTAAAGTTGGGACTGTAAATGAACTGAAGAGTAGCAGCCATCTTTGCCACCTTTGACCTGGTATCAGCCAACTGGAATGCCAGGAGCCTGGAGGACTGGGCAGACTGACTTATGAGAAGAGGCAAGGACAATGTTTGGAGCCCAAACAAGAAACCAATCAGGTGTCGAGTGAGCCTAATGAAGATAAAGTTTTAGATGAACAGCCGGTTTTCACCAATAGGATGCTGCCCTGATCTCCTGAAACCCTGACGTCAGTTTCACTTGAGTTCAGCTGAAGGCCCTCCGGGGACTCCAGCCCTTGCTCTGTGATGTTGCTGTGGCGAGGTTTGAAGAAGGCCTGCCTGGGGGCTTGTACAGCCACCAGCCCAGGAGATGCACTACATTGCATTCCAATGCCTGGAAGGAGCTGCTTCAGAATTAAAAGTATGATTTGCTGTCCAGAGGTAAGAAAGCTGTCTGAGAGGTTCCCCAGAGGAGAGGAAGCCTCTCTGTGATCGAGTGAAGGAGACCTGTCAGCTGGGACTTGTACAGTTGCTAGTCTAGAAGGTGCTCTGCATTTGCTCTGAGCTGCCTTCCAATGGTTGGAAGGAGTTTGTCGACAAAACGAGTGTCGTTTGTTGGCTAGAGTTAAGGTCATCATCTGGGAGTTTCCTGAAGGAAAGGAAACTCGTCTTGGATGTCTGACAGAAGTTTGGAGGCCCACTTGGTTCCCTGTATGGCCAAACAGACAAGGGAAGCCTACCTGATGTTTCCAGTAGAGGGAAAAGTAAAGTAAGAAGATGTCCCCCATCTTCTGTTAAGTGAAGTGAGAAGATTAGCTTTTCTGTTCAAGCTGAGTCAATACAAAGTGAGAATATGTCTCCCATCTTCTGCCTCATGTCTGAACCTGAATTGTCTGAGTCTGAGATGATTTCCTGCTGTCACTCGGTGGGAAGCCCAAAGACTGTGTACCAGTCAAGAAAGAGCCACGACTGCTAGCTGGCAGTGTAGCTGAAGCATATACAGCCTAATGTTCCTGAAGTTCCCAAAAGAAAGAGACTTCCATCCAAGGTCATTTTGGGAAATCAGCCAGGTAGTGTCACCAGTAGGCATTACCTATGCATCTCTCCCCGAGGGTTTTATGCCTGGAGGTGGGGACTGAGGCATGCCGGCCCAGGTCCCCAGCACTGGTCTGCTCCAGTTCTGAAAGTTATCAGCTGCACAAGCAGAGACTGTCTACAAAACCGTGAGTAACTGCTTGCCCTGCAACTGGGTAACTGTATATAGCTGCCATCAACTGTTGCCAAGTTTCACCAGATAGATACTGCCACAATCCAAAAGGGTTTTAATTTAATTTGTTTTAAAGTGCGCGAACACCAGCCATCCAGCTGCACCAACAGCAGGCCTGCAACTAGACCCTGACTACACAGATAGGACTCTTAGGGGTTAAACTGGCACCAGGTTGGGGGCAGTAATGTAAAATCCAGTGGACTAACATCTATTCTGAACTGTATGCTGCTGGGAGGCGGGCACGGAGAAGTGTTTCTGGTCTATTCAACCAAAGTGATTTATTGATGTTTAAAATGAAAAATGTTGTTTAACCTTTACATCCATTTCCCTTTTCCTAACCCTCCCCCACGTAAATAAATTGTTTAACCTTTTTACAATTGTCTCATGAGCATATTGTTAGTTTAAGTCAATAATTGCAAGCATACTGCAATGTGGTTTTGGTTTATGGTAATCCATGTGTGGGGTGACTAAGGGGAGGTAGGTAGGTACAGCATCCCAGGGGGCTGTACTACATAAATATCAAACCCACTATATATGCTCTGGGTGGATGCACTGCTCCACTATTTATTTGATCTTTGGGAAAGAACCCTTTATAGTATATGGGTGCTTTCAATTGTGCATGGATTTCAGCAACTGCTGAAATCTTGTTGTAGGACAATTCAAAGGTCAAAAAAGTTGTACTATCATTCTGATGTCACATCGATAGTACAACAACTTTTTAACTTTGACCTACCACCTGACTGGTTCAGACTAGGCTTGATGTACAAAATAAAGACAAACATGGTGCCACAATTTAGCGAGCGCCAGGCAGCGCAGTCACCAGCTTTTAAGTTCAGAGTCGGGACATGGACTAGAGCCATACATGGTTCCCATTCGGAAAAAATCTTTTTTTTTCCTCTTCTGATTTTAAAAATAAGTGGTGTGAAGAAGCGGGACCTATCACAAGTGGCAGCAACGGGAATGGGAGCGAGCAGGAGCATCAGCAGGAAAAGAGCAGCACCCACAAATAATTATATAAATAAAATTATGTGAAGCTAAACAAAAACCCATATACTATATAAAACAGTGGATGGGTGACCATCCACAACTAAGGCTGTTTCCCTCTCGGGATGTTGATGACATCAGCGAGACCTCTCTAGCTTCACTCTTGGGTCTCTGATGTCATCGCTCCTCGGCTACAGCCTGTTGTGGATAGTCGCCCATCCACTATTCTATATATTCTATTAGACCAAGGACACAGGCCCCTCAACCTGTATGGTGGTCATCAGGCAGAGGTTGTAGCACACTAGTACATAACACCCAGGTTAAATATGCATGCTGGAATTTCCAAAGATTCTAATCTGGTATTCTGTCTCAAAAAGTAATTTTTACTTGGTCTATATATTTTGGAAAAAAAATAGTACGTAGTATTTTCCTCTCCAGTATCCCTGTGGTCTGTTTTCTCGTATCTCTCCCAGGTTGCTTGTGCTTTCTACTTCTGATTAGTTCTATTCTGATGGTGGTCTCAGTCTTTTTTCAAATGTTTTTTTTCTTTCATGGTTTTCCTCTCATACTTTTCTTTTTCTCTAGCTTTTTCTTTCTTCTCCAAATATAGTCAAGATACTGAAAAGGATTCTGAAGAGCACTGCTTCAGCAGAAAGTGCAAACACTGGACTGAAATTAATGCCATGCTCTGGAGCACAGTCACTGCTTGAAGCACATTAGCTAGTTTCACTAAATGTCCCCATCCTATCTGTGTGGCAGTCCAGTACTCTAGTCAGAACCAGTAGAAAATAAATGGTGTTCATACCCAGAACACAAAATGTAACATTGAACTCTTCTACTAGAAAGACAAGAATACAGTGATGGTACTATAAACTTCATATGTGCCACCTTAATGGCCTGAGTCGTGCCTTAAAACGTTCCCTGAGCCAAGTGTACCTACCAGGTTCACAGAGAAACAAACTGGCAAACCAACCAACCCAGTATTTTCCTGTGGGTCCTGTTTAGACACATATATACACTCACTCGCACACACTCTTCAACTGGCAGAGGTGTGAATATTAAATCTGACATCAGTGTTGCATTGCTTACAAAACTACACTTATCCCGTTGGTTGTGACAAATTAATCCTATGTTTGAACCCTAATCTCTTCTCTACAACAGTCTGCTTCTGTGTCTGTGTGTGAGATGGGGGGGGGGGGGACAAAAACAGTGTTGGACAGATGAAAGCTATAACAGACTAAAAAAAATTGCATTGTACTGTAGAATTTGTATTTATTAAGATCTTAGATTAAAACACCTTTGAGTTACAGCTCTTTTACATAGGGTCCACATCAGTAGGATTAACGAAGGTATTAACACATGACAAGGGATGAACAATAAAACACGGAATTACAAAAAACAGGCAAACAAATTTGGCTGGCATTGTACAATGTATGCCAGGAAGCAGGTTATAACATTAGATATATAAGCACACACAGTAAGCATAAACAAGGTAAATCAGCCAGGAGGCCTTGTCAAACAATAACATAAGTGAGAAGGATGTGAAGAAGGAAAAAGGGGGTGCGAGGAGCAGCACTGGCAAGAAAGGCAGCTGGAAAGGCGGTAATGTGGGGAAGGGGGATGTGGAGAAGAGCATAGAGGGAGAGAGAGAGACGGGAGGGGAAGGAGTGAGAAATGGTAGTTCGGGGTGAAATCAGTGCTCGTTGGGTGGGGCAGAGTCATAAGTGATAAGGCGAGATGGTAGTGGTGGTGATATAAACTACTTAGTGGATGCAATCACAGTTGTATTTATCAAAGTATCACCATCAACGTATCAAGTCTGACACACAAAATAACTCATCCAACCCACCCTCTCCCTCCTGAAGAGACTGCACTCTTTCACCTTTATATCTCAACTTATTCCCTCATTCCTCCAGGTCACCGAGTCCTGCTACACTGCAATAAGGAAGCGCAACCTCCTGCTCGTGTGTGTGTGTGTGTGTATTTTAAAATTTGTTTACCCAGGACAGCCCAGCTGGGCTGCACCATCTCATTTTCAGTGGTGGTCTGATGCTACCCATTTCCGCAGATAGGCGGACTGGAGCACCAAGTGGTTAAGTGACTTGTCTAAGTTCACACAGTGTGAATCTGGCTCTGGTTAGGTATGAACCTGTCCTCTCCCAGTCCCCAAGCTCGTGCTCTAACCACTAGACCACACTCCTCGTATTTGGTGTCATACAGAAAAGGACTGCATTTCTCCCCTACAGGCTTTGGACCTTTACAGCTGTTCCTTGGTTAATAACCCCTGTTCCTACATCTACTCCCACCCATTTATTGCCCAACACTCTGTCCTGTATGCCTGCCACTCCACCCCCTTCTAAGGACAAGTGTAGCCCATCCACAGCATATTAGCTTCCACTCTAAAATGCCTTCCAGTCTGCAAGGAACCTAAAACCTTGCTCTCTGCATCAAACCTCGGCATGTATATGCTTGCCAAATCTCCTGCTGCTTTACTGGCCTTGCACATAGCACCGATAATGAAGGAGAAAATACTATTATGGATGCCTGCCCGTGCCTGTGGTGCCAACAGGTACCACAACCCTCCTGGAATCCTTATCTGGAGGGACAGGAGAAGTGATTCAACTCATTTCCACTATCTGAAATCACCATGCCTTTGGTGGTGTGAACATTAACTGGTGTTGCTCTTTGGGTATCAGACATGCCTTTTTCATTTTTTTTTTTGGCTCCCACTCCCCAGCCAGCCCACTTCATCCATCTCCCTGCTCCCAGCCCGATCAACCACCTTCTTCTGGACTTACCTCCCGACTCCTTGTTACTCTCTGGCTTATCTACCAGGGCAGGATGAACAGAGTGGGCCTTGCCCCCACCAAAGTTCAAGCTCACTCTGGAGTCAGGGTGCCAAGATCGATGGTGCAGGGCCTGTGAAGCAGTGTCATACTGCCAGTTGGAAAATGTTTTCATTCCTTTTCTCCCTGCTATCGCGACACCGATCGGCCAAAAGCTGCAGGACACGCACACACCAGAAGTGCACCATGCATCTAGCTCCATTCGTGTCTCTCCTCCCTGACTCTGAACCCCTGCCTGCACCACCAATGGTCATGGTAGCGAGGCAATAGATACAACCCTCCCTTCCCTGGAGAAGGAAGTCCTCAGATGCTCAATTCCCTCTCCTTCCCCCCGTAACTTGAGCTTGCTCTTGAACTTGGGTCACCGGCATTGTGAGCGATAGCGCTAACACCGCACCAATGGGGCGGCAATTAACTTTTTTTTTTCCTTCCTCTGTATGCCCCCAGCTCTCTGGGCAGCATCTATCTGCTAAACCTAGCCCCAGTCCTGTTATCCTTGCATCCCCCAAGTCTTGCCCGAGCCTCCCCATGTTCTCCCAAAGCTTTTCCCCTCCAGTGGGGGCGCTAGGGTCCTCCTCACTTGATCCAGTGTGGGAAACGGCACCTAGGTAGCAAGGTGTGGGGCTTGTGAGCTGGTCTGCATCACCCTATCACTTGGGGCATTTCCACTTTTCCTTCAGAATTCCCTGGAACACCAGCATTAAAGATGCACCAAGCACATAGAGACATGAGCATGCAACGTCTGCCGACATCCGCCCAACCACCAGCTACTCCAGCAGCACTGCCACCTGTGGTCACTGAAGTTGCAGTATCACAGGGGAGCTGGCTACCCTCCCTGCCCGGAGGACAGCAGGGGTCGATCTTAACATTGCTTTACTAACCCAAACCCTAGTGCAAATTGACCAGGGCTAGTGCAATTAACTCTCTACTTGTCCCTCTTGACTAGTGCAGATGTTCATGGCTATTAATGAAGTTAAAAAAGTCTCTACTTTAACAGGCTCTAGTCCTCATGCTAATCTCTTTCAATGTTCCAGATGGTCTGGTGTGATTAACAGCTCATTAAGAGCTGCAATTATCTGGCAGTTCAAGAGGTGGATCCCACAAAAGACTCAATGTGAGTCATTATCACTCCATTGTTAGGACTTTCACTTAGTGTCCAAGGTGTGATCAAGGGTAGAGTGATGTTAAGTCACTAGCTTCCAGTTTTCTGAATGTGTCTAACAATTTGTCCCATATTAAGACCAGTGCCCCTCATTTCCCTACATTCTAAGTGTCTGTAGCCGACATTTCAGTGACAAAATGCAAGGATGTATACAGGATTGGCCCTTCAGGTGGTGGGTTTTATCCCAGCCTCACCATAACTTCCCTCTCCCCTCTAAATTTCTTAACTCTGTTCTTTCCCTGTACACCACTACAGACCAGACTCTGAAATGACCATCCACAGATCCATAGCTGCCATTCCTGGCAAGTGTAGGGGGTCCCCAGCTCTTCTAAATGCACCATGCCAGCCATCACCATTCACACAGTCCCACCCTTATCCCACCCAGCATGTCCTTTCATCCTAAAAACAAAGCTTTGGATCATGTATGGTACAAAAATAAACGTTAATAAAATACATAATTTGAAAGCTTAAAATATGCATTCCTGGGGTACACAGATCATCCTATATAGAAACAGAGATAGTATAGCATTATGCCTGTGTACTGTTTTCCCTGGGCTGATGAAAGGACATAGAAACAGACATTGTTGGCAGATAAGGACCATCTAGTCTGCCCATAGGCCCTATGCATTGTATGTGGCCACTGATCCTATGTGATCAATGGCTTTTCATCACTCCCTCCCTTCTCAGGCTTCCCTTGTGCCTGTCCCAGGCATGCTTAAACCCCTCCACTGTGCTTGCCCCCACTACAATGTTAAAGAAAAATATGTTATTTGGGGGGAAAAGCATATTAAAATCAATAATTTTAAAAATAAAATGTCATAGTTTTCTATTTCCAAAGCCCCTTAGGTTTGTGTAGCCCCCACCCCCCAAAGAAATCTTAGATGTGCTCCTGGCTCACTTGAGACTGTATAAAAACTTCCAGAAGTGCAGGTCTCCAGTTGACTATAGAGTGGGGGCTAAGAGTGTCTTTCTCTGCCCGACTCTGTTCATTGCCCTGCGGGTGGTGGTGACAGTGTGGTGAGGTGCATTATGGCGTCAGCTATTGTGTGTGCAGAGTTAGCACTGTTTGACTGAACATTTGCTGTTGTGATACCCTCAGGTTTGGTGAGGGGGTGGGGAAGCAGAAAGCGGGAGAGGGGAGGTCATGGTACAGAACAATGGGGGGGGGGTGGACAGAGACTCACTGTGTGTGATGGCATTGCAGTCTTTTTTCCTGCTGGGGAGTTGGAAGCAATGTGGAAGCACAATAAATGTGCAATAATCAGAGTATTTCTTGGCTTGCATTGTTTCCTGTATAAGGGATCTAAATTTACCATTATAACTAAGGGCTAGTGCAACCATCTGCGGGCTAGTGCAATTTTGAATCAACTTACCCTGCTGGCTAGTGCAAAAAAAGGTTAAGGTTGACCCCTGGGACAGTGTCCTCTGGGATGCTTGAGCCTCCCTCCCTCCAGCAGCCCCTGCTGACCGAGCTCGTTTCGGAACTCTGGTCACCAATGTGGGAGAAGTAAGGTGTGAGGTACCTCAGCCCTCTACGCCACTGGGCCATCCTTCACATCTCTATACCCTTCACCTCCAGATTCTGATTTGGTACCCTCCCCCAGCTATCTCCTCCTCACCTTTTACTTATACTCGGAAACTGACAATCGCTCTCCCTCCACTCCAACAATCCCAAGACCTCTGCCAGGCAGGCTACTTTCTCTTTCTTGCCTCCTCCACCTGTAGAATAAACCCTGATTCCTCTGCTTTTCATCCTCACTTTTCAATCTGAAAGCCCTTTTCCGTGAACATACAACCTACTGTACACCTGCTTCTGTATATCTACTACTCATTCAAACTGCTGCCCCCACCCCCCAAAACAGATCCCGCTACTCCATAACTTTATTTTGTTTAACTTTTCCCTTACCATCAAACTCATCTTTTCTCCTGCTCTCTGGCCGTTCCTGTGCACTACCTGATTTAGGCTGGTCCATTTGTCTGGGGCTAGGTAATCTGTCAATTACCTCCTCAACAGCTGCTTTTTGGAGACTGCCTGACCTTTTTATTTACATAAGTACTTAATGCATCTTAAGCAGCAGTGCATATTATACTGAAAACTTTGGCTTTTTTTATTCCATTTTAGATTGCCACCTACCTTTTGTCTTGAATTATACCCTTATTTCATCATTTCCAGTCTGCTTTAGCACTTCTTTTTTACATTTCAAATATTTAAAGCAGTGCCCCCTTTTATTTCAAATGTAAAAAAGTGCTAAAGAAAACTCAAAATGTGGAAAAAAGGTATCATACAAGACAGGAGATGAGGGGCAACCTAAAACAGAATAAAAACATAGGTCAAAATGGTGACATTCACTGCTGCTTTAAGCTCATTTATGCTGTACTGTACCACTCATGCCTATAAATATGATTTATTGCTAACTGAAACATAGAATTAGATGGCAAATAAGGACCACCTGGCCCACCTGATCTGCCCATTTCCCTACCTATTGTATAAACTCCAGATCCTACCTGATCTGCAGCCTACCTCCTCCTTCCCGGCCCTAGTGTTGACCTCTGCCTGTTCCATGCATTCTTGAATTCGCCTACCGTTGTTGCCCCCACAACCTCCTCAGGGAGACTGTTCCATGCATCCACCACCCTTTCTGTGAAAAAATACCTCTTCATGTTGCCCGAGTCTTGCTTTCCTTGAGCCCCTGCATCTCCTTTTCCCAGGATACACCTGGAAAGAAGAGTTATATACTTACTGTAACAGTAGATCTTTGAGACAATCTCATCAGACCACACCTATGGAACTTATAGCCATCAGGAACTAGGACCATATAAAAACTCTTGCAAGCAGTCATCCAGGGTCAACGTCAGATCTCAGTGTGCACATAAACGTGGGCGACCTCCCTCTCTTCAGCTACCTGCCGGAGATTATGATCGGATGACCTTCCAGCAGAGAACTAGGAGAGTACCCAGCACTCCACAAGCCAGATGAAGCCGAGGGCTGGGAATATGCAACAATGGAGAAAGGAGCCCAAAGACCTAGTGTTGCAGGCCAAGAAAGAAAAAGGGGAGGGGATGGCATGACCTGATGAGAGATTCGCTGAAGATTTACTGTTGTGGTAAGTAACTGTTCTATCTTCTTTGAGGATCTCTCATCAGGCCACACCTATGGAATGAGTACCAAGCAGTACAGAAAACTAAGTCTGGGTGGCTGGAGCAGAGAGTAGGCCTTGTAGTACAGCTAGGCCAAAGTCAGCCCATCTACGAAAAACAATGTCCAGACTGTAGTGTTTAGTGAAGGTGTGGACAGTACCTCAGGTAGCAGCTGCACAGATTTCTGCAGCAGACACATTCCTAAAACAAGCAACAGTGGTGGCTGTGCCTCTAGTGGAATGACCACGAACCACACCAGGAAATTCACAGAATCATAGAAGCTTGTCGGCAGAAAAGGACCCCACCGGGCCCATCTAGTCTGCACCTTACCCCCCCCCACTCATCCCTCCTCCTGCTGTCCCCCTTCCCCCTGATACTCAGCCCCATATGTCTGTACCATGCCCTCTTGAATCCCTTCCTGTTTCAGCCCCCACCACCTCCTCTGGTAGTCTGTTCCAGGCCTCCACGACCCTCTCCATGAAGAATCACCCCCTCACATTGCCTCTGTATCTTCCTCCCTGCAGTCTTAGGCTATTCCCTCTAGTTATAGCCCCCTCCTTCCTTTACTTTGTTGACTCCCTTCACATACTTTAAAGTTTCAGTCATGTCCCCTCTCTCCCTCCTAGTCTCCAACGTGTACCGATCCAATTCCTTATACCTCTGCTTGTATGTCTTCCCTTGCATGCCCTGCACCATCCCGGTTGCATTTCTCTGAACTCTCTCTCTCTCTATCCTGTCTATGTCCTTGTGTAGGTGTGGTCTCCAGAACTGGACTCCATACTCCAGGTGCGGCCTCACCGTGGCTTTGTAGAGGGGCATCAGCACTTCCTTCCTTCTACTCATAATGCCCCTGCCAATGTATGCCAACATTCTATTCACCTTCCCCACCACCCTGCCACATTGGTTACCTACTTTACGGTTGCTTGATACTATGATCCCCAGATCCCTCTCCTGCTCCGTTACTCTGATGTCCTCCCCTCCTACTGTACATCTTGCTCGCGGGTTTCTACATCCCAAGTGCATCACAGCACACTTCTTGGCATTGAATTTCAGTTGCCAGGTCTCTGACCATCCCTCAAGAGTCTTCGGGTCCTGCCTCATGTCCTCCACCCCCCTGGGGTGTTCACCCTATTGCAGACTTTCATATCATCAGCAAATAGGCACACCCTCCTTCTTAGCCCTTCCGCTATATCGCTGATGTAAATATTAAAAAGGAGGGGTACCAGTAATGACCCCTGGGGCACCTCACTCATCAATCTCTCCATCCTGGAGAACACTCCATTAACCACCACACTCTGGCTTCTGTCTGCCAACCAGTTCTCCACCCACCCGATTATTTTCTCACCCACCCCTACACTTTCTAGCTTGCTCACCAGCCTTCTGTGAGGGATGGTGTCGAAGGCCTTATTGAAGTCCAGATAGGCTACATCCACCGCCCCTCCCTGGTCGACCACCTGTGTCACCCAATCAAGTTTGTCTGGCATGACTTCCCCTTCATGACGCCATGCTGCCTGTCATCCTGCAAGATACTATTCTCCACGTGGTCCACCACCCTCTCTTTTATTAATGCCTCCATGACCTTCCCCACCACTGAGGTGAGGCTGACTGGGTGACAGTTTTCCATCCCTCCCTGTTCACGTGCAGTCTGTCTGGGGCAAATAGGCTCTCATCCTCCCACGCTGATCCACGGTCCCCCATTAACTCATATCCCATCTGCCCGTACCAACCCTCTAGCCATTGATTTAACTCCATAATCCTCTGCTTCCTTGCAGTACTCGCATTTGGCATGGGCAACTCCTCTGAAAAAAACAGACTGGAACCCCAGACTATTACAAAAATCTAGCAAGCTCCCTGAATCTTGCCTGCACCTCCTTCAGGATGTTCTCCTCCAGATATTGGTGCCCAGGAGGAACACCAGGTGTGTTTTCCCATCCTGCTGTTTGCCTCATGAGGGTATATAGTGCATTACCTCTAGTGTCGTTACACCCGACAGGCACTCAACTCATACTGCACTGCTCCTGTCTCCCCTGTCCCCCTCGACCCCATCAGATTCCCTTTACTGAGTCCCCAATGGGTAAGACCCTGCCCCCCTTTTCCTTCTGTTTGTTCTTTTCTTCTTCTATCCTTCTAGCTTCTGACATCCCTTTTGTTTCCCTTTTCACATCTTAGAGTTCTGATTCTCCCCTGTGCTACTCTCGCCTTATCCCCCCCATTGGTGTAATCTCCTGTTCCACTCGCCCCTGCTTCTTCCTCGAGCACTATCCCCTCCCTATGCCCTTCCCCTGCCTGTGTTCTGACAGATTCCCTCAGTGAGCAGGTAACCCCCCTCCTTTCTTCACTTCGATTGGCTCTTCTAATTCTGTGCTTGCTGCTTTCCCTCCCGTGGGGCCTGCTCCTTCCAAGGGTGTGTTCACCTTCTCGCCTTTCCCCGTATGTTTATTTCCCTCTTGGTTCCTTCCCAAAGGGGTGTCCCCCTTTCCACTTCCTACTGAACATTCCTTTTTGCCTCTCCTGCTTCTCCTAAGACCTCCTCTCTACCTTTCTCCTGCTTCTACTCCTCTTTATGTGCCTCCAAGGGTGCAAATCTGTTTTCTTGCTCTATGCCCTCATCCTGCCACCTGCTGACTGAAGTGCCTCCAATTGCTTCCTCCCCCTTTTCTTTCTGTGCAGGCTTTGCACCTTTGTATCTTACCTCCTGCCATTCCCTCTGGTTCCTCCTGTCCACCTTGCCACCTTTACCTGAGCCCCCTGCTTCCACCCTTATGCCCCTCTTGATCCCTGCCCTCCCTGCTTGTGTACCCCTGTGTTCTCTTCCAGGCCCCTCTCCTTCTTCCCCTGTTCATTGCTATACTGGTTTCTAGCCCCCCCACAGTTCCCAGTGTTCCCTCTACTACCCCTCGCCCTTCTTTCTCCCTCTGTGGATCCCCACTAGTCCATTCCCCATGCCCCTTCCCCTTAACCTGTTTAGTGTCCATCTCAACCATCCCACCTCTCCCTTAGCTGTGCAAGCTGACTACATACCATGCAGCCCCTCAGCTTCCATACTATAGCCAATGCAATAGCCGTCCCACATCCATTGCACCCTACCACCCTTCCAATAGTGCCTCGTGCCCTTGTAGCCCAGGGACCATACCCAAGACCTGCCTGCACCTTGTTCAAACTACCCCTCCATCTTTTTGCTGCCCCTCCATTTTTCCTTTAGTCCTATAAGCAGGAAGGACCCCCCTCAATCATACCTATAAAATACCTCCTAGAATCCATCAGTTCTTCAACCTCTTTTACCACATACTACAGTTCCTAAAAAGTAACTAGAAATACCCCTTAAATAACAAAAAGACACAGAATCAGCCCTTCAGTTCCCCCACCATAGCCCTCATTCATTCATTACCCTTTCAAGCATGTACCAAACTTTTATTCCCCCTCAGATCACTTGATACCTCCCCCTTGTAAATGTCAGTACCAATTAAATCACTGTACTTTTTTTGTAAGATGACTTGAGACATTTGAATGCAAATCGAAATATGCAAAGTGCCTTAGAAATAAACACTTCAGAAATAGAAATGTCACTTTCCCTTAAATCACTGTACTTCGTTGTATGCTATCTCTATAGACAAGCAGAAATACGAAAAATCACCTTGAGATAAATGCTTTAGAAATAGAATAGTCAGCTAGAAATAAACGTCAGCTAGAATTTTCCCCTGGGCAATACCCTTCCAGTGGTCACTCCCCTAGGAGAAAAACAAACTCCCCATCTCCTCTTGTGATGGTTGCTCCCACTGTGAGGAGTCTAAATAGTGTATTTAATTAATGAAGGAGGTGGGGAGGGTGGGAATTTTATCTCCAGCAACTTCATCCCAGCACAGTCCTGTAGTGGGTCCGCTTTTATAATGGAGCCGATTTTCAAATGTTGGCGCCTTGTGGCCCCGATTGGCTCCCCTTCAGCACGGGGCCCAGCCAAGCACGGTTTGTTGTTTTGTGGCAACGGCCGCTGACTGAACTTGCGGCTATGGTCGCAGATTGTCCTTGAGACTCCTGCCACCGATTCTCCTTGCGGCAATGGCTGCCGACTGTAGAACTTGTGGCTCCTGACTCCAATTGTCCTCGAGGCTCCTGCCACCAGCAACATCTCCCCAGCAAAGTCCTGTAGTGGCTCCACTTTTATAGCAAAGCTGATTTTGAAATATTGGCACCTTGCACCCCGATTGGCTCCCCTTCAACAGAGAGCCCAGTCAAGCACTATTCTGCGTCAACAGCCACTGACTGAACAACCTGTGGCTACGGCTGCCAACTGTCCCCGTGGTTCCTGCTGCCGATTACCCTTGCGCTGGCCGCTAACTGTAGAACTTGTGACTCCTGCCACTGACTGTCCCCACAGCTCCTGCCGTCAGCAAGTTCTCCCAAGCACAGTCCTGTATTGGTCATGCTTTTATAGCAGAGCCAATTTTCAAATGTTGGCACCCTGATTTGCTCCCGCTCAGCAGGGAACCCAGCAAAGCACTGCTGTTTTGTGTCAATGGCTGCCGACTGAACAACCTGCAGCTCTGACCCGATTGTCCGTGGCTCCTGTCGCCCGATCCTCCATGGCAACGCCCCGACTGTAGTACTTGTGGCTCCTGCTAGCCATTTGGACAAGCACTGTGTAGAGACTGGGGTCCCCTCTTTCCCAGAGGGGAATGAAACAAAAAGCTGTGAGGATTTCCTGCAGTCCTTGGTAAAGTATGTACAGTACTGGAGGATTCTATGCACATTTAAAGTATGGAACAATCCTTCCCCTGGACTGGCATGTTCTAGCGTTCGCTGTTCCTCTGACAGTAGACTGTTGCACAGGGGCAGAGGTACTGGGGAGTTCACTGCCAGCTGCTGCAGCAGTGGGAATCAGATCTGCCGAGGCCATGGGGAATAATGAGCATCAGAGTTGCCACCTCCATTTTCAACTTAAGTAGTACTCCCTGAATTAGAGAAAAGGGATGGAAGGCATAAAGAAATCTTCCTTTCCAAGAGAGGGACAATGTGTTTCTCCAGAAAACTCCAGGCCCTGGAGTTAGCAAGCAAAAAAGCATCAGTTTTGCATTATGTGGGTGTTACTTGTCCCCACACCCATATTGGCTACCCACTGTGCACCGCTGACAATACCTATTATGGTATATACATAGTCAGTACTAACATTTAGGGTGTTGGCACTTACCGTGTAAGAGAACGTTACCAGGGAAATAATTGTAATTATTGCCAAAATTATTACTAAGCTTATTATGGAAACGCATACGTAATGTGCCGAGAATACATTTCTGTGTTCTTTGTACATTCTTCTGAGAAGTCACTGTAGAGCACACACTGCCATCATGCGGCTTTATGTAACACTGCTCTTATTTTTCTGTATTCTGTACGAGTTCTTTGTTCAGCTGATTTTACACTTTTTGTATATGTCTAGATACATTGTGGAGCCACACAACTTTTGACCAACAGGGCTCGTTTTATGTATCTAACTCCTGCACAAAGTAATAAGTTGCTATGGTAATTATCATAGTATGCAACCTGCTGTATTACATATTCTCACTGACAGCCTCTTCATACACTGGGGTATTGGGAAACTCTGGCTCCCAGTGTCTATTTTGTAAGACCCGTTTGTAAAGCATAAGTTTGCTTTTGTGTAATAAACAAGTTGATTGCCGCATATACTGCTTGTCTGTTGCGTCTTCTGCCGGTTTATTACCACCAAGAACCTGAGAAGGACTTAGACCCTGACATTATTGGCGACCATGTGCAGGTGGTCTAAACTAGCGAAGATTCACCGTTTTCTGGCTTTTCCCTTGTGGACAACCGTACCACCTCACCCATGCTGTTTCACTCTATCAGTTTTGAGTTGCAGGATTGCGGGAGTGCAGATGTCAGACTGTCTGGTTCAACCACTATGGATCAATACACAGCAGGGTAACCACTGATGGGTCCATTTGGGTTTCCCAACCTTTTCTACCATGTCCCAATATCTGCACAGATCTGGGACTCACTGTCTCTAACTTTCTCGCTTCCAATGGAAGCTGGAGCGACTTTGCGCTGGACGCGAAAAACTCTGATAACCCCGTACTGGGGATCTCAACCCAGTACTCCGAGGCGAGACAAACAGCCAAAAAGTGTGATTCTAAAGGGCTGTTGGTCATGGCTCTCTATGCTGCTGTGGAAGCCTCTGAGGCGAGATTTCGTTCCCCTTGAACTGCAACATTCTGCTCTTAAGAAAGAGATGGGCTTGGAGACATGTAGAGTGTCTTAGGAAAGAGCAGAGGCTGGAAGAGGAACTTCAGTCCCTGCGTAGTAAAAACGAGACTCTTTTCCTCTGTACTGTACAGAATACAGATCGAGAGTTATGCATGTTGAGAGAGGATTGTGATAGGCTTGAAGCAAGATAAGAGGCCGGTTTTACAAATGAATGATTTGTTGAGTGAAACAAATGAGTCTTTGCAGGAGGAGAATAAGGAACTGAGAGACTATTTGAAATGGGTAAGTGATGAGCTGGATAGACAGCTTAGGGACAACTGTGAACTGAATGCCATGTACAGTGTGTTACAGAAAGAGGTTGCAAAAGGTTTTGGGCAGAACAGTGCAAAAGTTAGTCACATAAAGTGCAGAGCTAAGATGGCGAAACTGCGTCATCAGCGAGAGGTGCTGGCTGGTCACATCAAAGTGACGGGCGGGTTCCATTACACGCCTATCGACCTTGCGTCATCCAAAGACGATTCTGGTGATGACAACAGCCAAGATTGCACCCAGCCACACCCTCAATACGGCACTTCCCCCAACCGCCACTCACAAGATGGCAGATTCCTACGCTATAACAACGCGACCCTATGCCATGAGAAATACGGTGACTCGTATGTGACACCAAGATGGCGACCCCATGATAGGAGCTCTGACTGCTGTCCTGAAAAAGGAAGACAAAATGGCGATCGATCAGATGATAGAGGCAGCCCTCACTAGGACACAGATGACCAAGGAGCAAAGACAGGTCCTTCCGGGAACAAATGGAAAGCATGTTGAAGGAAGCTGCTGCTCAGTAGTCATTTGTCCGCTTTGTGGCGGACGCCGCAGCGGAGGCCGCCCTTCGCAGCGCACAATCCCACAACCCTTTTCCTGATCTGCGTCCCGTAATTCAGAACAATCCCCTTCAGGTGGCTCACACTGTACAGCAGATAGCTGACAGCATAGGCTGCATGACCCCCAATGACAATCTCAGCTGTCATTTGGAGAAAGTTCATTCCAAATGCAAGATGCTCAGTCTACCGGCGGGCTACCAAGTACAGATCCTCTGGCAGACTGTAGATCTCGGCCTCTGGGAAAATCTCTCAAGAGGAAATCCGCCAAGCCACGGATGCGACTTTTGATGACGTTGCCACGGAAATTACTGCTGCACACTCCCTAGGCATGGTTGGCGTTATGTTGGCCCATCCCGTTAAATAGTATGCCAAGGAAAGTCCAACGTCATACCATTAGAGGTTATGGTTGGCCTACCATACTGGCAAGGTGCTCTCACAAGAGATAGCGGACACAGACCAAACTGAATACAAGACTGTTTATTTGGAACATGATACCGGCCATGTGTGACAAGGTCGATTCTGCGGTTTTCCCCAGAACCAATAAATATTTGGACATTCTCGTGTCTGCCAGCTCTACCTCCAGGATTTGAATTCTGGCTCAAAAGAGAAGGTGGCGGTGGTACAATCTACCTGCAAGCCCACAACTCACTACATGGTGGAGGGCAAGGCCCAGGACAACAAGGCTGCGCCCTCTGATGACAAACGGATTTATAAGACAGGGAAACCTGCAACAGGAATAGGAACAGACAAAGAAATTGGAATAACCCTAATTTCAATCAGAATGACAACTGGGGCAATCGAAATTATTGACAAGGCCCTTTCTACTATGATGTAGTAGTGGAAAATAATAACCTCTGCACACTCCTTGGGAAAGTCCAATCAGTGGCAGAGTCTAGACCATTGCAGCATTAGCTCCGGTAACCCAGTATCTACTAGGCCAAGGTGATAATGGAACCTCCTCTGGCCAGGCTGCAGCAGGACCAAATTGTGAGGCCTTGTCTACTGCAGCTACCAGTACCCAGGCTTCCCTGTATCCTGGAAGATGCCAGGCATGAGCCTGCTGGCATGCATTTTCAGGAACCACTTGAAAAACACCAGTAATAGTTCAGATTGACAATTACAGTCTCCAGTCCGTACTGTGAACAGTATCACTATTGACACAAATGGGTGGTCTCGTACTAAGGCCATGGTTAGGGGCCACCACACTGTTGTATTGCTTGATACAGGCGTGGCTGTGTCTGTACTACAAGATGAGGATCCAACTAACTCCTCTTGGTCCACTGGATGGAGGACCAATGCTCAAGGTGTGGATGGCACTAGATTGCCTATCTACCGCTCTGTTGTACTCTCTGAGGTGTTGGGAACCCTCAACACGAATCACACTTTTGACCTCATTGTATTACGTCATCACCCCAGCATCCTAGGAATTGATTTCCTAGCACTACACAGCTATGTAGTAGATTTGGCCAATCGGCTCTTGATCCAGATCAGAGGACAATACCTTATGGTCATAATTCCTGACTCACACGTGGTTTCTGCCACTGCGGTCAATGACAAGGAATATGATGTCATAGCTCTATTCTAGACACATGAATTCTTCACAGAACTGTTACCCATTCTGCAGAAGCACCTTGATGTTTTTGTAACACTAACATGATTGCGGGAGAATGCAAACCATCACTGAAGTTCCAGGCCCTGAATATAACAAGCAAAGGCAATACCCTTTTCCTGCAGAGGCCTTACCATCACTCAGGGAAACCACTCAGTCACTTCTTCAGCAAGGTGTGATCAGGCCTTGTGTCTCAACCCTCAACTCGCCCATCTGGCCAGTGAAAAAGCCCAATGGATCTAGGAGACTCACTACTGACTATGGAGGCTTAATCAAGTCACTTCTAGCTGCTTCCCCTATAGTAGCCTCAGCACCAGATGTGCTCAAATTGCTAACACCAGAATGTAAGTGGTTTAGTACCCTTGATATCTCCAGTGACTTTTGGTCACTATCACTCACTCAGGAAAGCAAACACAAGTTTGCTTTCACCTTTGAGAGTCGTTGGTACACCTGGACCTGCCTACCGCAGGGCTTCTACAACAGCCCCATCCTCTTCCATCTACATATGATGGACGCTTTACAGGGTTTCTCTGCCCCACAATGCCTTCTGCAGTATGTGGACGACTTGCTCCTGGCAACTGCCACTAAGGAACAACACTTTGACCTCTCTGATAAGTTACTGACTCTTGAAGAGAGCAGGCCTCGCGTGCAATCCAGCTAAAGCACAATTGTGCCAGAAGGAGGTTATCTTCCTTGGTCTGTCTATCACAGAACAAGGAAGAAGCCCAGCCTGGAAGAAGATCCCAGGCCTACAAGATTTTCCACTTCCTACCAGTGTGGCAACTCTCAGAAGTTTCCTGGGAATGGTCAACTGTTCCAGGAACATCATGTGTGACTTTGCACAAAAGGCATCCCCCCCCCCAATGAGCTTTTTAAAAAAGATGTCCCCTGGACTTGGGGTCCCATTCACACCAATGCTGTGACCCTTCTGAAACAGGCTCTGGCCTCTACTCCAGCACTGGTTAACCCTGATCCAACCTTACCCTTCCATCTGGAATCTGCTACTTCAGATATTGCCATGTCTGTAGTACTTGCGCAAAAGGTTAATGGCATTCTGAGGCCTACTGCCTATGCTTCCCGGATGCTGTCCCAATTGGAACACAAGTACAGTCTTTGCGAAAGACACCTTCTGTCCACCTTCTGGGCTGCTGTTAAGCACTTCTTGTACATCACTGGGTATTCACCCCTCATTTTGCACACCAATCACACCCCCACAAACTTTCTGCTGTCAGAGTGAAGGATGGCTCTTTATCTAATACCAGACTGACTCACTGGTCTCTTCTTCTCCAGGACAGTGACATACAGGTCTACACTGCCAAACTGCCCTAAATTTTAGCCCATGGTCTTTTGTACCAAGGCATCCCGCATGACTGCGCACTCCTGGCTCCTGATTTGCCTGATAAAGGGCCCCATTCTTCCTGCTACTCCAAAACTCCTTGCTGACACTTCCCTGTGTCATGTCTTTACTGATGGCTCTGCCTCGTACTACCAAGGAGGACAGATAGCTGGACTTGGAGTGCTCATTATGTACCCTAATGGTAACACTGTCCACACGTCCAAATGCTGCAGTGTTGCATCTTCTCAGTGTGCAGAACTGGCAGCTGTGGCCTGTGCTCTTGAACCGATGCACCATGGTACCACAGATACCATCGTCTTTACAGACTCTAACTGGGTCTTGTTGCTCTCTAATTGACTTCTTACCATTCTGGGAGAAGAACTCCTTCACATCTTCTGATGGCACCCCTGTGCGATACAAAGCACTCTTTGTTGCCGGCACAGTGGCGCTGAGGGTTGAGGTGCTGGACGCCACGCCAGCGAGCCGGGTTCGGGGATGAGCCCAGGCCGATGGGGGTCGGCAGAGGAGGGAGAGGACTGAGCGTCTGACGGACAGCTCTCCTCTTCCTGGGGAGAGCTGGGAATGTCCGCATGCCAGCTCCTGGTGGAGATCGGGGCGCTACAGTCATGCTAGGACAGCACAAATCAGCGTAGGTGACATCGGCAGGGCTGCCCATGCAAGGGGGGAGCGGAGAAGCAACAGGAGAACATGGAAAACTTGGCTCTGCGGGGTGGCGGCGGCACCTGACCCCATGCCCACTGCGGATCCAGCTGGCTAGCCTCAGTTCCTACACCGGGCCCCGCCACTGCACCAGTCTGACTTTAGTGTGCCCAAGAGGAGGAGGGGGGGTGACCACCCCGAGTGGATTAAACTGGGGGTACTGGCTGCAGATGGAGGGGGGGAGAGAGGAGGCTTAGGGGTGAGAGGACCTCAGGCGGGGCAGGAACAGGCAGGATGCCTGAGAGAGGATCTGCAGACCATGACCGGAGGGAAAAAGAATTGGGGGGGGGAGCACTCTTTGTATACATTTACAATCTGACTCAACAGTTTAAGCACAAGCTGTTCATTCACAAGGTGAAGGCCCATTCTAAGTCGGATCCATATCTCGGTTTCAACAATCAAGCAGACACTCTTGCAAAAGAGGGTGCTCGAGGAGGGGACACGTGGGATATGGCTCACCCTGTAGCTCTGGCAGCTATACACTTAGCTGCCACAAGAAAGAAGAAAACAATCTTTTGTGCCACTGGACTTGTCCACAGCACAAAAATCTGATCCTTAGCTGAAAGAAGTGTTTAGATACCTAGACAAAAGAACTGAACAAGAACTGCCGCCCAACAACCCCCACAAAAGACATGTAGACAAACTGCATCTATTACATGACAACAAGCTGATATGGTATCAGCCTGACGACCTGAACCACAGGTTCTGGATAGTTCCCGAATCATTGCAATCAGAGTTCATCCATCAGGTCCATGACACCCAGACAGGAGGACACCAGGGCATGGAAAATACAGTCCAGAGACTGAAATCTGTGGGTTGGTGGCCTGGCATCACTAGGGATGTTAAACATTACATCCAAAACTGTTTAGTCTACGCGCAGAATAATCCTGCCCCAACCAAAATAAATGCTAAATTACTTCCCCAGAGACAATCTGGTCCCTGGTATGCAATTCAAACTGATTTTATTGGCCCTTTGATCCACCATCAGCAGGAACAACAAGTATGCCCTTATGGTCACTGACCTATTCTCCAAATGGGTTGAGGCTTTTCCCACTCGACAATGCACAGCAAAGGCAACTGCAAGAGCCTGGTAGAACAACTGTTCTCTAGGTGAGGCCCACCTCTTAAGGTAGACTCCGATCAAGGAACCAGCTTTACAGGTGAGTTGATGCAAGAAACACTCAAACTTCTTGGTGTACACCAGATGTTTCATATTCCCTATCACCCACAATTTCCAGGTCAGGCAGAAACAGTCAACAGACGGAAAAAGTGAATGCTATCCAAATTCACTGAGGACAATCCCAGGGACTAGGATTCCCTTTTGCCTTTACTCCTTATGGCAATCAGGGGTACTCCTGCAGCCACCACCCAGTGCACACCATTCGAGGTGATGACTGGTAGAACCATGAGATTACCTGAGCACCTGTTGATTGATCTAAACACACCCACTGCAGACAGTGTCCGTGGACTCACATTTCGCAAAACTGAGAGATCACATCATCAAGACCCATTTGTACACTGCACATCATATGGGCAAAGCCCAACAGCAATCTAAGATTCACTTAGACCAACACGCACAAGAGGTGGATTGGCAAGTTGGAGACCAGGTAATGGTACTCAGATTTGCACACCCTACTCATCCCTTCCCCAATAAGTGGAAAGGACCCTACCCCATCATTAACAAACTTAAGTCTCACAATCTACCAAGTTAGACTTGCCAGCCGGCCCGGTGAAGAAACCTACTGATAAATGGCTGCATGCTAATCAGCTCAAATTGTACAAAGGAGAATAATTACTTTTCCTAACCCCATTGGGCGGAATAGTACCTATTGACCTTTTCTTTCTTCCTCACAGGTACCTACACAAGATGGCTATCTTGCATTTGATCCTCCTCCTCCTAGGAGTGCTCCCCTTTGTCCATGGCAAGGATATGGAAACTATATACGACTACAACCAATGTCTAAGGTGACTTCTTCCACTTCTTGACCATCCGGAGGGAAGATATCACACCCCACAAAACAAACCCACCACCATCCCTGAAGGAGTCGGCACAGATGTTCCCAACAAATTAATCACTGTTCAGGAAGGCATGGACGACAACCTGACCGCCATGGTTGTGGCACCTGACAAATCGTCCCTCCAAATTGAATGGCAAACTGACAATCATGGACAGACACTTCCTGCTGCCCACCTTTACAAAGGCACCTTCCAAGGCTGACCTAATACCAGAATTGCCCCAAATGGCACCCTGTTTATCCGCTAAACCAATTACAGACATTCTGGTCTATACACTCTTACTGCATTGATTGATCCCACTTTTTGTGATAAATATCGAGAAGTTTCTGGCAAAAGACTTTTGTGTTTGCAATTACATGGCCACAGCAGTTATGTTTCTGTCTGTAGTACCCCCCCCCTACAGAAGAACAACTTACTGACTATCCTGCAAAGGAACCTGGACTGCGCCTAGTGGTCTGATTGCCACTTCACCCCCAGGTATACTTGTGAACAATGTGCAATTTAAGCATATTCCTGTCATTTTTAATCTCACACATTGGAATATGGCTGAATTTGGTATGTGTTCTAAAACTAAAACTTCTAGGTTTTTCAGCACTATGTTATTAGATAGTCTTGCTGCATACCAGACATGCACACAAGACCCTGTGGCTGGTCCACATACTACTGAGCACTTAGGATTATTCAGATCTAGACCTAACCCCTATAACAGGAAAACTTCCTTTTCATGCACGAGTTAAATTTCAGACTGGCAAGAAAAATTATGTTTTACCACCTTTATTGCATGGTGTAGATGGGCTTAGTCAGGAAGAGCAATACACTGTTGACATTGCCAAAAGTTTTAATGACACTAAGAATAAAATCAATTAACTTGTTTTCCAAAATAACAAGGAGGCAGACTAGCAATATACTGCCGGGGAACTTTTATGCTCTGCTTATGGCTCTTCTGTCATAACCACTATCAATAATCTTTTCCAGAATTTGGGATCTGGACGTATTAAAGATACTATTCATGACAGGAGACTTGCTAAATGTTACTGTCCACATTGCAGATTCACTGCTTGTATTACAATGTGTATGTCTAAATAAGTTGCTATACCAATATCTGCTGCTAGAAATCTAGGTTATGTCACTCACCATCCCAACAGGGGCCCATGCTACACTGTCAACCACTGCACCATCCATGACACCATGTTTGCGACCTTCACTGTCTCCTTGTCACGTTCTGATCCAAAGACTACCATTTTTGACAGAGTGGCTTCCATCCACTCCATTAGGCATCTCGTCGAGGACATCTACCGACAGAGAATCAACCTTCCACCTCATCTGGTCTTCCATTCCACCTTAGAAGCTTGGGTGGTGCCTCATACAGACTGTTGTGCCAAAAAGGGATAGCACTACTTACGTCGCTGTGATGTGTTTGACGTCAAGCCAGTTTGTGGATACTCCAGACAGCATCGACTGGTCTTTTACTTTGGACATTTCTTCCAATGAAACTGGTACCCCTAGGGCAACAGCATCTTCAGCTTCAACTACATCACCACCAGTGGGCAACACTGGATGTGTCTACCAGAACTACACAGAAGAGGCTCATTGCTTCACTACAAGACTCACGAATCAATCTTTCACCTGCCTAATTCACCTGAAAAAATGGAGGATTCCTACAGTGAGAGTGTCGTATAACTCTGATGGTCGGTATTGTGTGGTTACTAATCATAAATCTTTTTCCTATAGGTCTAAACTTGTGACAGTTTCCTAATTTCTGTTTTATTCCTCATCAAACTACTGTGATTGGTCATACAGTGATTACTCCTGTTTCCATCCAAGAACCTGACGTTATTGATACGGACCCTGAATATTTGCTTGCTCTATCTCAGTATTCACCTATTTTCAATGTCCATATTGATCCCTTGACTGTCACTTAAAACACTCAGAAAGGATACCCATCTCATCTACATCAGCAATATCATCTCCAAAGCTGAAGAAGCCCTTAACACCCTTATCCATGATGGTGATTTAAGTACCACACTTTCCAATACATGGTTAGAGTTAACTTTTAAATGTTATTATACAATTGTTTTTGATTATTTTTTTGATACTGACACTTTGCTGTCTATGGCGTACTCTAAAATAAGAGTGAACAACTCAAGTTCCTTTACAAGGCTCATGTATCGGGTCTGTAAACGATGGACACTGCACCCAATACTTTCCAAATAGTGTTGTTGCCTTTTCAGTAAGGCAACTGGGGGGGGGGGGGAATGTTAGGCTTGGTCCCCACACCAATATTGGCTACCCACTGTGCACCGCTGACAATTCCCATTATGTTACATACATAATCAGTACTAACATGTAGGGCGTTGGAACTTACCGTATACGAATAAGTTATAAGGGACATAATTGTGATAACTGCCAATATTTATGACTAAGCTTATTATGGAAACGCATAAGTAAGGTGCCGAGAATACATTTCTGTGTTCTCTGTATATTAACATAGAAACATAGACTTTGACGGCAGATAAGGACCGCTAGGCCCATCTAGTCTGCCCATTTCCCTACCTACAGGATAGGCCGCAGATCCTAGTTAACCAACAGCCTATATCTTCCTGTCCCCCACAAGAATTGCCTTATGTCTGTCCCATGCATTCTTGAATTCTCCCACAGTTTTAGACCCCACAACTTCCTCAGGAAGGCTGTTCCATGCATCCACCACCCTCTCTGTGAAATAATACCTCACATTGCCCCTGAACCGCCCTCCTTCTCTCTTTAAATTGTGTCCCCTTGTTCTTGCAAGTCTTTTTTTCTGAAAGATGCTACCCTCTTGGAATCTTGGAATATTCTTCTGAGAAGTCACTGTATAGCCTACACTGCCATCATGCGGATTATGTAACACTGCACTTATTTTTCTGCATTTTGTATGAGTTCTTTATTCTCATTTTAGCTGATTTTACATATTTTGTATATCTCTAGATACACTGTGGAGCCACTTGACTTTTGGCCAATAGGGCTTGTTTTATGTATCTAACTCCTGCACAAAGTAATAGTTACTATGGTGATTACCACAGTATATAATCTGCTGTACTATGTATTCTGAGATCCTCTTCATACACTGGGGTATTAGGAAACTCTTGGCTCTCAGAGTCTATTTTGTAAGACCTGTTTGTAGGGCATAAGTCTGCTTTCGTGTAATAAACGAGTTTTATTACCGCATATGCCACTTGTCTTTCTTCTGCTGGTTTATTACCACCAAGAACCTGAGAAGGGCTTAGACCCCGACAGTGGCGCAGAAAGGACCAACTCTGGACGACCCCATCTTTCAAAAGGTTGTTGACCATGTAGGTCAACAGTTTCCACTCATGCATCCTGGACTGTGATCTGTTGAGCTCGTCTGCCAAGACGTTTTGGATGCCTGTATATGTACTGCTGACTGTTTTAGACTGTGTTCCAGAGCCCAATATCGAACCCTTATTGCTTCCCTGGTCAGCGGATAGGAACGAGTCTCCCTTGTTTGCTGATGTAATCCATTACACTGACATTGTTCCTCTGCATTAGCAGTGGACCCAGGGACAAGTGGTTCTGAACAGACCTCATTTCCAGAACACTGATGTGCAAGGAACTCTCCACTGGAGTCCGCATGCCTTGTGTCTGATGAGGACCCAAGTGCACCTTCCATCTCAGCCCTGAAGCATCAGTGGTGAGGTTCTGAAGAGGGGAAGGGATCAGGAAAGGAACCCCTTTCAGCAGGCTGCTTTGCTCCAATCCACCACATAAGCACTTTGCGCACAGGGGAAGGGAGGAGAGAACCATCTGTTCTAGGTCATCGACGAGCGGATCCCACTGGACTCTTAAGAGTCCACTGGGGAATCCGCATATGCAGTCTGGCCAGTGGTACTGCGGACAAAGTCCCAGAAGGCGCAAGAATGTCCTTGCTGAGATATACTGACTGTTGTGCACTAATTGTGCCTGATCAATCAGACGGTTGGCCTTGTCTAAAGACAGGAAAACCAAGCCCTGGGCTGTGTCCAGGACTGCCCCTATGTACTGCAGTCACTGGCAAAGTGTCAACACTGATTCTGGTATGTTGACTGTCTCCCCCAGAGAATCAAACAGCTGTTTGGTTCAAGGTAAGGTGATCAACATCTGGTCCCTGGAGTTGGCCTTCAATAGCCTATCTTCCAGGTAAGGGAAAACACACTGGCCTTCCCTGCAAAGGGCTGCTGGCACCACTGCTAAGCATCAGGTAAAGACCCGTGGTGCAGAAGATAAGCCAAAGGGCAACACTCTGAATTGGTAACGTTCCTCTTGGAACAGGAACCTCGAATACTTTCTTGTGAGGTCTCTGGATTTTGATATAGAAGTACGCATCCTTCATATCTAGGGAGGATATCCAATCCCGTTTGCAGTAATGGAAGGAAACCCTGCAAAGTGAACACTCAAAACTTCTTGTACTCTATAAAGAAGTTGAGATCCCTTACAGCCAGTATAGGCCTCAGGTCTCCTATCCATTTTGGAATAAGGAAGTACTGGGAATAAAATCCTGTGTTCCTCTGTTCCAGAGGAACCAGTTCTATGGGCCGTTTCTAGAGCAGTCTATCTCTTCCCGCAACAGAGGCAGATGCCCAGGAGGGTATGTTGTGACAAGTGGGGAATGATCTGGAGGCTAAGTCCAGTGGTTCCAGAGCATGCTCCCTTTTGATAATCTCCAGAACCCATGTATCTGAAGTGACATCCCTCCATTGGTTTACGTGAAGGGAGAGTTAACCCTCTAAAACCACCTCTGGAGGTGAAGGAAGTTGGCGGGTGTATAGGGAGTCGGACTGAGATGGCAGGGGTGAGCTTCACCACCTCTAGGGGGTTTTGAGTGGATACCTGGGTGGTATTGGGGACTGGCAAGGCCCCGGCTCCTTTGCACGATTCACACTATTTCTCATCAAAAAATTATTTTATTTCTTGTGATATTGCTGACGTTTCGCACTGTAACAACAGTGCTTTTTCAAAGGGCTTTTATATCTGTTAATATAAATACATTTTTTAGTTTTCATTTCTATTCACTTTGACATGTATAATTATTTTGAATCCATTTTTAAATTGTTATTCACAATAAATTCTGTAAACAGTATCTATCTGCGGACATGATCAATTAATCATACTTAAGAAACATTTCTGTATCTGTCATGAACCAAAATGACTGGGATGTCAACACACCAGGGTACACAATCTACAGGAGGGACAGGGAGGGTGGAGGAGGAGGAGGAGAAGCTCTCTATGTAAGGGAAGGGATCAAAGGAACAGAACTGAAGGGTAAACAGAGAGGAGAGGAGGCACTGTGGGTCACCCTGGAGCCCGGAAATGGCACCACAATCTGCACAGGGGTTGTATACAGACCTCCATCTCAGGGGGAGGAAATGGGACAAGGAAATGATAGAAGGCATCCTTAGGATGGCAGAAAAAGGGGAGATATTGCTGATAGAGGACCTGAATATGCCAGATGTTAACTGGAGCACCTTTGCTGCAGCCACATCCAAGAGTAGGATCATTCTTGATGCCCTACAGGGGGCATGCTTCAGACAGCTAGTGTTAGAACCCACTCGGGAGGGAGCAAACTTAGACCTGGTACTCTCAAACCGGGATGGAGACAGGATCTCAGATCTAGAAGTGGGTAGCCATCTGGGAACAAATGACCACCAAACAGTGTGCTTCACTATAAACACAGCCACAAAGTCAAGCCATACAAAAGTGAGAGTACTGGACTTTAGGAGGGCTGACTGTCAAAATGGGAGAGTGCCTCAGAAAAGCACTAGGAAACAGGCAAGGAGGCGGGGCAGAGGAACAATGGGGAAACATCAAAACTGCTATCACAAAGGCAACAAGCCTTTGTGGGAAGCAAACAAATCAAAATGAAAGAAAAAAACACTATGGTTCTCCAAAGAGGTGGCAGGGAAGGTTAGGGAGAAAAAGATAGCATTCAGGAAGTATAAGGAAACAGAAGGAGCAGTACAGGAACTGTACCAGTTAAAGCATAAGAAAGAGGGGAAGGCAATCAGAATAGCAAAAGCCAAAAATGAGGAAAAGACAGCCAACTCGGTTAAGGAGGAGGATAAAACCTTTTATTGGTACATTAGGGAGTGAAAAAAGACCAAGGGAGGGACAGTGAGGCATAATAAAGGGGACGGTAGGTGGGCAGAAAAGGGGAAAATGAAAAAGCAGGGATACTGAACAAATACTTCTGCTCAGTATTCACAAAAGAGGAGGAGGGGGAGGTACCTAATCCAATCACTAGAAGCACTTTGGATAGGGGGATCGATGCCAGTCCTTTCACAGAAGAAAGGGTTCTGAAAGAACTCCTAAAGCTGAAGGTGGACAAAGCTATGTGGCCTGACGGGATTCACCCCAGAATTCTAAAAGAACTACGGGGAGAACGAGTGACACCACTGACTACCCTTTTTAACAAATCATGGGAGGATGGTGTGGTACCCAAGGACTGGAGGAGGGCAGACGTGATTCCCCTTCACAAAAGTGGGAGCAAAGCAAAATCAGGAAACTACAGACCTGTTAGCTTGACCTCAGTGGTAGGAAAAATGATGGAATGATGGAATCACTTCTGAAAGAAAGAACTGTTGAGTACCTAGACAGCAGTGTGGCACAGGACCCAAGGCAGCATGGATTCACAGCGAGAAGGTCATGTCAGATGAATCTAATAGATTTCTTTGACTGGGTGACTAAAGCAGTAGACCAGGGAGGGGCTGTGGACATGGCCTACCTAGACTTTAGCAAGGCATCTGACAGTCCCACATAAAAGATTAATAAACAAAGTAGCCAGCCTGGGAGTGGGTCCCAGGGTGGTAGCCTGGGTAAAAAATTGGCTGGACAACAGGTCACAGAGGGTAATAGTAAACGAAATCAACTCCAAAGAAAGGGGGGTTACTAGTGGGGTACTGCAGGATTCAGTACAGGGTCCGGTCTTTTTTAATATCTTTATAAGTGACATTGCAGAGGGACTGGAAGGGAAAAAGTATGCCTCTTTGCAGACGACACAAAGATCTGTGACAGGGTTGACACACAAGGGGGTGGGGGTGGAAAGGATGAGAAGGGACTCTGCAAGGTTGAAGGAATGGTCAAAGGTATGGCAGCTTAGATTCAATGCAAAGAAGTTCAAAGTAATTCACCTGGGAAACAAAAACCCAGGGGAAGAGTACACAATGGGGAGGTAGGTATTAACAACAACAAAAATGGAAAGGGACCTGGGGGTAGTCATATCAGGACCTAAAGGCAAGCAAGCAATGTGAGAAGGCAGTAAGGATGGCTGGGGGGATACTGGGATGTATAAGGAGGCGTATCACAAGTAGAAAACAGTAAGTTGTTATCCCTGCGCAGACAGTTGGTGAGAACCCGTCTGCAGTAATGTGTGCAGTTCTGGAGACCCATCTCTGCAAAGACAGACAGGATGGAGGCAGTCCAGAGGGCGGCAACTAAAATGGCGGAGGGTCTGCAACAGAAACCATACGAAGAGAGACTAAAGGAGCTTAACATGTATATTCTTGAGGAAGGGGGGGGGGGAACATGAGACTTTAAAGTACCTCAAGGGAATCAGCAAAGTCCAAGAGGGTAGCATCTTTCAGAAAAAGATGTGCAAGAACAAGGGGACACAATTTAAAGATAGAGGGGGACAGTGCAGGGGTAATGTGAGGAAGTATTTTTCGCAGACAGGGTGGTGGATGCATGGAATGGCCTTCCAGGGGAGGTTTTTTTTTGGGGGGGGCAAAAACTGTGGGAATTCAAGAATGCATGGGACAGACATAAGGCAATTCTGGTGGGGGTTAGGAAGAAGTAGGCTGTTGGTTAACTAGGATCTGCCTATCAAATAGGTAGGGAAATGGGCAGACTAGGTGGGCCAAGCGGTCCTTATCTGCCGTCAAAGTCTGTTTCTATGTAAATATGTTTGTCTTTATAGGTCTCCTTTAAATGGTTATATCAAATTTGTGCCACCATCACCAAATCCTTATCTATTATATCATGACCATTTCTTATTACCTCATTCCATTTCTTTTAACATGTGTTCAGGTATTCTTTTGCCTTTTTCTATGTAAAGGCTTTCTGTGCAAAATTATAAACATTTGTTTACTCTCCGTTTCCTTTTAAATATAAAACATTTCTTTTTACATTCACCAAACATGTTGACCTGTATTACCAAGTGCTCTGCAAGCTTCACTAACACTGATGCTTACAGCACCGCTCATGCAGTCCTCTTTTCAGTTTACTTTTTCTCAGCTTGGTTGCGCTACAAATTTACAAAAACTCTGTTTTAGTTATAAACTCATCATCTGTTTGTTTCATTACTCAATACTTTGTTATACATTATATTTCTTTTGCTATATTAATTGGTACTTTTCAGTAGCTCCTGTTTAGGGGCAGCTTAAGGCAAGGCCTGTGCAGCTGCTTTGGCCTTTCTCCAAAGGGTGTTCTGATACTTCATCATGTGAGCCTGATAAGTGGCAATGCGAAGCTCCAATGATGCAGAGGCGTATGTACTTTTGTCTATGACATCCAACCTCCTGGACTCTATCATGAAGAAGGATGCTGAGATGCTTAGGTGCCCTATACCTATCATGGGTAGCACTGCCTACCGAGTCAGTCTCAGGTTGTGTGGCACAGATAGGTTTCCCCAGAAGGGGCCACATACATTTTGACCACCTTCCTGGGGACAGTACGCATGATGTTTGGTCTGTACCAGACAGCAAAGGTGGCATCCTCCAAGGCTGGAAGTAGAGGAGGAACCACAATGGCAGGAGACTCAGGCAGCTCCAAGAATTCTGTTAAGTTCCTCTTGGCAGTGTCCTACTCTTCCGGGACAAATCCCATGGCAGCCTGCAACTGCTGCATCATGGTGAATCAGTTAGGATCCTTTGTAGGGGAATGTGGTGTGTTGACCACAGATTCCTCAATGCATGAAGAAACACTGGAGCTGGTGCCCCTTTCTTATGGACTTTCAACATAATCCTCAGCCTCATTCTCCTCATCCTGCATCATAAGATCAGGATTATACTCATACACAGTTGACAGGGTCTAGGGGGAGGAGGGAGCGTGCCAGCAACATCAGTGGCAACATAGCAGGTGGGTGTGGCAAGGTAGTACCTTGTGCCGTCGATGGGGGGTTAGTAACAGACCCAGTCGACGGGCCCCCGGTAACCAGGAGGCCAGGCAATAAGCTCTTATGTCAGAAAAGGATAACAGAACTGCCTGAGCATTGGCGTTAGTGTGGTTGACAGGAGTGATGGGAGGAACTGATGAGGGAGGCGGAGTTCCCAATGTTGAAGTACCAGTCAACAGAGGCCTGGTGGTGCCTGCACCAAGCCCCGACCCTGGTGGTGTGTCAAAGGTTGGCGCAGTCACCGGAGCAGATGATGTCGAAGTGAAGGTCATAATGGAGGAACAGAGGGGCAATCTGGAACACACTGTGGAGATTTTCTCCTTGTCTTTGTCCTGGTGCTTGTAACTGTTTGACGCCTTTTCCCGGGACTTAGATGACAGTGATTCGATCGATGGAGCCGGTGATGCAGCCAGCCTTTTGCTGAAGCTCTTTGTCCATACTAGCTGCAGTTTTCTGGAGAATAACCTTCTCCAGAGTCCCTTTATGGTGTTGCCTGGTTGCTATCTGAATGCCTGGCAAATTTCACAGGCTTTCACACTGTCGTCTAGGCCTAGGCAGCAGATACAAATGTCTTGGGAGTCTCCAGCATAAATCTTCTCTCCGCTCTCACAGTATTGGAAGAGTTTGTTGGTTCTTTTGACGACATACAGGTCACTGAAAATCACTTTAAAAGTGATCACTTTTCTTATACGAAAAATAATAAATGGCAGCTACTGCACTGGCCTTTCCACAGCAGTCAGACGAGGCTGATCAATGGCAGGAAAAGAACTGAGGAGGGTCCACCCACGTTTATGTAGATGCTGACATCTGATGTCATCCATGGGCAGCCACTGCTGACTACCTGCAAAAGTTTCCGTGTAGTCCAACTGCCCGACAGCTACAAGCACCATAGGTGTGGCCTGATGAAAGAGATATCCTTGAAGATCTAATCTTTATACTCAGTGTGATTTCCTAGCCAAAACCTGAAATAAATACATAAAATAAATCCTTTTAGTTAATTATATAAATGCCTGATTAATGGGCAAGGGGGAAATTAACAAAAGGGATCTTGCTCTGGTTATTAAAAACTAAAATCTTCCCTTTTCGTTATTCCTTGTTGTTCAGTAAAAAACAATAAAAAAAAAAAAATAGTGATATATCTTCTGGGTGCTGAACCCGGGAGGGGGGCGCCTCACCAATGTTTACTAGGTACTGTACTAGGTTTACTAGGTATTTTAGGAAAAAAAGAAGGCCTGGGCCCATCTAGATTTCCCCCCACACAATGTGGGCAAATTATGTTATATGGTTCTGGTTTAGTCAAAAATCAAGCCCCTTTTTGAATACATCAATGCTACTGAAATCTACCAATTCCTGTGGTAGTTTATTCCAGAGTCTAGGTGCCCTCACTGAAAAGAAGTTAAGTCTAAGATTGGTTCTTGCCTTTGGCACAATAAATTGCTTGGTATGACATCTAGGAACAATTCGCCTGGTGTAAAAAAAAAATAAGGCCACACTTATTCATAAGTTCTGTTTTTTTTAGTAACTTGTATGTTAAGAGTAGGTCCCCTCTGATTTTTCTATTTTGCAGTGAGTTTAAGCCCGCTGTAATGAGTCTGGCATGATGGGGGCTATTTGCTAGTCTCGGGACCATCCTAGTTGCACGTCCTTGGACTCTCTCCAATTGGTCAATATCTGCCTTAAGGTAAGGGCTCCAAAATGGAGACCCATAATCAATAAGAGGTCTAACACAAGTTCTGTAAAGACAAATCAGACATTGTTCGGTTTTTGTGACAAAGGAACGCTGAATTTGCCTAAGTAACCCATTGGTTAAATTAGCCACTTTTAGGCAGTGGTCAGCAGATGTAAGTCTTGAATTGACTAATATGCCCAAATTCCTTTCCTTGTTGGTAGATTTCAATAACGTATTATTTATATAATTATTTTTGGGGTTATGAGTCCCAAAGAAAAAATTACTCACCTTAGTAATGTTGTTTCTTCTAATGGAGTCTTGCTGTATTCTGACTATTGCAGTGATATCCAACCTTTGAACTGCCCAGGAGAGGAAAGAGTTAACTTTCCATGCAAGGCATGGAACGCTGAGCTCGAGCACGGTTAAGACTGTCTGTTGTTTGAACCCAAACCGCCAGATCTTTACGAGTTATACTCACTGGGTGTCCTGTGTGGAAACTGTAAACTCACACTAGCCAACTGGCTACTAAATTTAATAAAAAGATTTTTTGGTTCCAAGGCAAAGACTCAAGTCAGGAAATCCAAAAAAAAAAAAAAAAAAAACACACACACCCAAAATAAGAGGGTGAGAAAAAGGGGGCACCTCTAGGGTGCCAACACTGTTCCTGCCCACCCACATCCCAAAACCCAGGTTCTGAGAGGGGAGGCAGGGGAGGTCAGAATACAGCAAGACTCCATTAGAAGAAACAACATTACTAAGGTGAGTAATTTTTTCTTCAAACAACATGAAGTCTTGCTGTATTCTGACTATTGCAGACTACCAAGCAGTACCTCCATGGAGGAGGGACAGAACCTACTTTGGAAACAGGCTCTGAAGCACTGCTGTGCCAAACCGAGCATCACTCCTAGCCTGGATATCCAGAGAGTAATGCTTGGTGAAAGTATGTACTGTTTTCCAGGTGGCTGCTTGACAAATCTCTAAGATAGGAATATCCCTGGCAGCAGCTGTACCTCTAGTACAGTGAGCCCTCAGGCCTGAGGGTGGGATTCTACCTAATTTTTCATAGCAGAATTGTATACGTGAGACAATCCACCTGGCAATAGATCTCTTAGTGGCATTTTTTTCCTTGCCAACCTCACCATAAGTGAGGAACAATTGGAGGGAGTCAAACCTGTGACCCTTGGTGCGCCTATGTAGTAGCTAAGGGCCCTTTTCACATCCAGGCTGTGTAGCCTCCTCTCCCCAGAGGAGGAATGGTCAGTGAAGAAAACAGGAAGAGACATAGACTGATTGAGGTGGAAATCTGAAACCACTTAGGCAAAACTTCCTATTAGTCCTGAGAACCACCTTATCTCTATGGAAAGAGATAAAATCAGGCTCCACTGACAGGGCCTGTAACTCACTTATGCGCCTGGCAGAAGTAATGGCTACCAAGAACACAGTTTTCCAAGTCAAGTACTTAAGCTCTGCTGAGGACAAAGGCTCAAAAGGGGTTGCATAAGCTGAGCAATGCAAACATTAAGGTCCCAAGTAGGGGCAGGGTCCCTGAAGGAGGATTGGTACGCAGCAAACCTTGAAGAATTTACAGAATACAGGGTGAGCTGAAAGGAAGAGGCCTTGCTGCTGACAAGAAGGCAGAGACAGCTGCCAGATGCACTCTAAGTGTAGCTGGTCTGAGTCCCAAGCTATTGAGATGAACCATATAGTCCAGGACAGTAGGCAACCCAGCAGACGCTGGAGAAATATGCTTACCAGAGCACCAAATAGTAAACCTTTTCCATTTGGAGTTGCAAGTCTTTCTGGTGGAAGGCTTTCCGGAAGCCTTTAGAATATCCAGAACACCTTGAGAAATATGTAAATCAGCAAACTAACTCTTCAAGAGCCAGGCCTTGAGATTCGGATACCAAACCCTCCCCTGAGAACATGTTAACAGGTTGTAATTCCTGGGATGAGACGGGGGAAGGTGGACTGCTAAGGACAGCAAGAGAGGGTACCAGGGCTGTCTGGCCCAGTCTGGAGCAATCAGAATCACTTTGCAGGGCTGAGATCTGATTTTGACTAGTACTTTGAACAGGAGAGGGAAGGGGGAAAAGCATACAGGAATTTCCCTTCCCAATTGAGGACTAGAGCATCCAGGGGGACTGAGCCCAACACTGGGGGTCTGCAGCAAAAAAGAGGAAGTTGGTGATTGTCTGGGGCTGCAAAAAGATCTGTGGAGTGCCCCATCTGGAGAAGATTACCTTCAAAATTAGGGGACCCAGGGCCCATTCGTGATGGCCCTGAGATATCCTGCTGAGAGCATCTGCCAGGACATTGTCCTTCCCTGGGAGGTGCACTGCTATCAGAGAGGTATTCAGGGAATAGACCAGAGACCACAACTTCATTGCTTCTGTGCACAAGGCCGTAGACCGAGTGCCCCCTTGCTTGTTGATGTACTACATTGTGGTGGTATTGTCTGTTCTGATCTGAACCAGTTTGTTCTGAACAGACTTGGAAAAAACTTGAAGTGCTAGAAACACTGCTCTGAGTTCTAAGAGATTGATGTGAAGCAAAGATTCTTGAGGTGACCACAACCTTTGGTGTCAGATCCCAAATGGGCTCCCAGCCCAAGAGGGAGGCATCTGTGGTAAGGATTAGAGAATGAGGCTGAGTGACAAAGGGAACCCTTTGTTTTAGGTTGTCCTGATCCTGCCACCATTGCAAAGCCTGGATCAGGGTTCGAGTCACTGGACTAGCTTGGTCAGAGAATCCTTTCTCTGGGACCAGAAGGCTCTTAAGTGGAACTGAATGTCCCTCGCTCTGAAATCTTGCTCTAGACCACTGTCAGAGGCAGCCATGTGGGCCAGGAGCTGCAGGAAATGCCTTGTTGGTCGAGACACCTGAGGGTGAATGAAGAGGCCAGTGTCACAAGGGTCCTTGCCCTGTCCAGGGAAGGAAGGCTCTTGCCTTATAGTATCTAACTCCGCCCCTATGAAGGTGAGGAGCTGCACTGGCTCTAGAACAGACTTTGAAAGATTTAGAAGGAATCCTAGAGAAGTGAGCAGTTGCTGAGTTATCTGTAGGTGTGACTTGACTTGGTCTGGAGACTGACCCACTATTAGCCAGTCGTCCAGGTATGGAAAGATGGAGATCTTTTTTCTCCTTAGGAAAGCAACCACTATTGCCAGGCATTTTGTGAACACCCTTGGAGCTGATGTTAGGCCAAAGGGCATTGCTCTGAATTGACAAGTGGCCTGAGGGCAACTCAAACCTGAGGTACTTTCTGTGGGAGCATCTGATGAGAATGTGGAAATAGGCATCCTTGAGGTCCAGGGAGACTAGCCAGTCCCCTGGCCTTAGAGAGGGTAGAATTATTCCCAGAGTCACCACTTTGAACTTTGGTTTTAAAAGGTGCTTGTTTAAATATCTGAGATCCAGGATGGGCCGCCATTCTCCTGTCTTTTTGGGGGTTAGGAAGTACCTGGAGTACAATCCCTTTCCCCTGTGTAGGGGTGGAACCCTTTCTATGGCTCTGAGAGCCAAGAGGGAAGAGACCTCTGCCTCTAGGGCAAGGGCCTCTGAAGGATTTGCAGGTGGAAAGGATCTGGTTCTCATCTTGGGAAATTGTTTGAAGCTGAGAACCAGTCCCTGGCTTACTACTTCCAGGACCCATTTGTCTGATGTTAAAGACATCCAGTCCTGGACAAAGTAAGCCAGCCTGCCCCCTATGGGTAGTGGAGAATCGGCCCCGGCAAACCCATCAGGATGCCTGTTTGGCAGGGGCTTTAGGCTGAGGAGTGGTAGCAGGCCTGCTTGTGCCCAGTCTGCCTCTCCCTCTGAAGAACCCCCTCTGAGCAAAGGCGGAAGAGGAGGCCTGGGCTTGGTAGAAAGGCCTATGAAAAGACCTGCCCCTTGGATGCTGCCTCTGAGGAGTGGCTTGCCTTTCCTTGGCCTGAGCACTCCTATACTCATCCATTTTCTTCATGTAGTTCTCTGTCTGCTCCCCAAACAGAGAATTACCAATAACAGGAAAATCCATTGCCTTAGCCTGGGTATCCTGTGACAGGCTAGCACATCTGAGCCAAGCCATCCTACACAAGGGCCACAGATGTAGCCATGACTCTAGATGAAACATCACTGGAGTCCACTGCAGCATGAAATTGCACCTTGATGCCTCAATACCATCTGCAGCCACCTGCTCCAGCTCCTTGAGAGCCGGTCGGGGACCTGTTTAGCTAGAGCCATCACAGTGTCCCATCTAGACTTTTGGTATCTAGCTGTGTAGGCCATATAATTAGCCTGCCTGAGTCCCAAAGATGCTGCCATGTACAGTTTCTTTGCCATGGCATCAATCCTCCTGGAGTCCTTATGTGGGGGGTGTGAAGCCAAGGGTATATTTGCCTTAGCACAGGCAGCAGCCTGCACTACCCCAACATGGCTGCATTGCTGGGAAAGAAACTCTGTATCTGAGCCTGAAAGAGTATACCTCTTGTCCATTCTTCTGTCCACAGGAGGTATGGAATTAGGAGTCTTTAATATTTTTATTGTCTGTTTCCCAAAAGACTTATGGAGGGGAATAGACAGCCTCCTGGACTCTGGGATGTCCATCATTTCAACATAATCAGGCTCCTCCTGATCCTCTACTGCTTCCTCCATAGGAAGCTGGAGAGTTTCAGCCACTTTTTTGTAAAACAAAGTGGGAAGGGGACTCAGAAAACCTAGGAGGAGAAACACCTGAAGGTCTGTCTGGGGAGATGTCCGGGTCAATTGGCACATCTAGACTTTCATAATCACCATCACTATCCTCATACTCTCCCTCCTCCGGTTCATAAAGATCCTCTAAATTATAATCCGGAACCGGAGGAACCGACCGAACCGAGCCCCTAACCGATGGTGCCGGTTCGGTCGGAACCGAAGTTAGTGACTGAACAATCCTTATCGCTTTGGCTATTTCATCAGCGGTCGGAGAAAGAACTTGTGGATCCAAACCGGCTGACTTATCCTTTCTTTTTCTTTTAACCGGAACCGACTCCTCAGAGTCGGTTCTCCTTTTGCCTGAAGAAGTTTCACCCTGGTCAGAGGGCACTCCTTCTGGTTCGGTTGGAACCGAACTGGGCTGGCCATCTGGGTCAGCGGATTTCTTGGCCTCCCTTTCCCTCAGCCTACCTACTCTCTTTTCCAGGGTAGCAGTAGGAAAACTTTTACAAATCTGGCAGTCTGAATCAAGATGGTCAAACAGACAAACACAGGTGGTGTGGGGGTCAGCCTTAGCAAAGGCTTCCCCACACACACTACAGTGTTGAAACCCAGTGGGCCCGGTTTTTCTCTTGGGTTTCTCAAACATGGCCAGTCCTAACCAAACTTACCCTTTTTTCGGCAATCCGCCAGGCAAGACACCCTTATCGGTTCCTGACCGTGTTACAGGTTGTGGAAAAAAAACGAATGAACCGCTTTTTTTTTAAGAACCGATAAGGACCGGTTACCACACTCTAAAAAACAGAATAAACTTTTTACAACCCTGATCGGTTCAAACCGAACCAATCCGACGTTTACAAGTTCCACACAGAAACTAATAATAACCTATCTAGTACTCACGGTACCACAGACAGAGACTGAACCGACAGGTTACATAGAAGATATTCGGTTGAACCGAGGAGAAAAACTACACTTTAATCGACTAATTTGAACCGAGCAAAGGAGAGATCTCTGGAGCGACTGTTCAGTGAGGCGGAGTAAAGAATCTGGCGGTTTGGGTTCAAACAACAACAGACAGAGTCTTAACCGAGCTCGAGCTCAGCGTTCCATGCCTTGCATGGAAAGTTAACTCTTTCCTCTCCGGGGCAGTTCAAAGGTTGGATATCACTGCAATAGTCAGAATACAGCAAGACTTCATGTTGTTTGAAATGTAAAACCACACACTTACCAATATTAAATTCCATCTCGTTATCAAGGGCCCATTTTTCAACATTTTGTAAATCTAGTTTAAGTGAGTCAGAATCCTGCATGTTATCCACAGGACACCCAAGCTCTGAGTCATCTACAAATCTGGACAACAATTTTTGGTGCTATTTGCATGTCACTAATATAGATGTTAAACAAGATTGGGCCAAGCACCGAGCCCTGCAGAACCCCACTAGTGACTGCACCGGGATCAGAAGAGCAGTCATTTAAGACAACTCTCAGTTCTATTGGTCAACCATGCATCTACCCAATTTACTAGATGGTAGGAAAAAAGGAAAAATTACTCACCTTAGTAATGATGTTTCTTCTAATGGAGTCTTGCTATATTATAGACATTAGCAGTTTGATCCAGCTCTAGAACTGCCCCGGAGTGAAATGGTTAAAACTATTCCAAAATAGAATTTTGGCACGAGAGCAGCTCTATCTGTGTCATTTCAAACTTGAACTGTCAGATCTTTACAAGCCAAACTCACTAAGGTCTGTGTGGAAGCTGTAACCTACACTAGCCAAATGACTACCTAAATAATAACAACCACTGATGGTCCCAAGACTCAAGTCAGGGGACCAGAAATACTAACACCATTCTAATATGAAAATGGAACATAAGTATAATAAAACAACACACGCGTACACATACACACCCCCAAAGTCCCAAAGGGGGCAAAATGCTAACAGGATATAAGTAGTGCCCACACTAAGTTGCCCGCACCCCACCAAGTAGAGGTTCTGAGAGGCAGGTTGGGGTATTATAATATAGCAAGACTCCATTAGAAGAAACAACATTACTAAGGTGAGTAATTTTTTCTTCAAACAACATGAAGTCTTGCTATATTATAGACATTAGCAGAATACACAGCAGTACCTCCATGGAGGAGGGCAGAACCTACTTAGGAATAGGCTCTGAAGAACAGCTGTGCCAAACCGAGCATCTCTCCTGGCCTGACATCCAGGGAGTAATGCTTGTAAAAGTGTACCGCTTTCCAAGTAGCAGCCTGGCAAATCTCTAATAAAGGGATATTTCTGGCAGCAGCTAGAGACGAGCTGTACCCCTGGTAGAATGAGCCCTCAAACTGGGGGCACTGCCCACTTTCTGATAACAAAATTGGACACAAGAGACAATCCACCTGGCTATTGATCTCTTAGTGGCAGGTTTGCCTTCCCAACTTCACCATAGGTAAAGAAAAGTTGGAGGGATTCAACCTGTGACCTTTGGTACGCTCTATATAATAACTAAGAGCTCTTAACATCCAGGCTGTGTAACCTCCTCTCACCAAGAGGAGTGATCAGTGAAAATACTGGAAGGGAGATAGATTGATTAAGATGGAAATCTGAAACCACCATAGGCAAAACTTCCTATTAGTCCTAAGGACTACCTTATCCCTAGTGCAAAGAAATAAAGTCAGTCTCCACTGACAAGGCTTGCAATTCACTTATGCCTGGAAGAAGTGATAGCCACTAGAAAACAGTTTTCCAAGTTAGGTACTAAGCTCTGCAGAAGACAGAGGTTCAAAGGGGTTGCATTAACTGGGCAATGTAAACATTAAGGTCCCAAGCAGGGGCGGTTCCCAAAAGGGAGGATTAGTAGGGAGTAATCCCTTAAAAAACTTGGAAAACACAGGATGAGAGGAAAGAGGGGATGACTTTCCTGCTGACACAAAAGCAGAGACAGCTGCCAAATGAACTCTCAGGGTAGCTGGTCTAAGACCCAAGGAATTAAGATGTACTATGTAATCTAACAAAATGGGCAATTAGCAGATTCTGGGGAAATATTTTCCCTAGCACACCAAATGGAAAACCTTTTCCATTTAGAACTATAAGTAGCCCTAGTGGAAGGCTTTCTGAAGCCTTTAGGATCTCAAGAACACCCTGAGAGAGGTGTAAATCAGCAAACTCTAACTCCTCAAGAGCCAGGCCTTGAGGTTGAGGGATTTGAGGTCCGGATACCAAACCCTTCCCTGGGCACAAGTCAACAGACTGTGATTCCTGGGGAGGCACAGGGGAAGATGGACTGTCAGAGACAGAAGGAGTGGGTACCAGGGCTGCCTGGCCCAATCCGGGGCAATCAGAATCACCCTGCAAAGCTGAGATCTGATTTGACTAGTACTTTGAATAGGAGAGGAAAGGGGGAAAGCATAGAGGAACTTCTCCCAATCCAGAAGAAGGGCATCCAGGGAACTGAGCCCAGCACTGGAGGCCTGCAACAGAACAGAGGAAGTTTGTGATTGTCTGGGGCTGCAAAAGATCTATCTGAGGGATGCCCCACCTGGCAAAAACTATCCCCAGCACTTGAGGATCCAGGGACCATTCGTGATGGCCCTGGGAAATCCTGCTGAGGGCATCCGCTAGGGACATTGTCCTTCCTGGAAGATGAACTGCTATGAGGGAAGTGTTCAGGGAATAGGCCAGAGACCACAACTTCATTGCCTCGTGCACAAGGCCAAGACAGAGTGCCCCCTGTTTGTTGATGTACCACATTGTTGTGGTGTTGTCTGTTCTGACTTGTATCACCTTGTCGTGGACAGATGCAGACAAAGCTTGAAGAGCTAAAAGACAGCTCTGAGTTCCAGCAAATTGATGTGGAGCAGAGATTCCTGGGGGACCAAACCCCTGAGGGAAAGGTCGCCCATGTGGGCTCCCAACCCAAAAGGGAAGCACTCTGTAGTGAGAGTCAAGTCGTGAGAAGGGGAAATGAAGGGGACCCCCGCTCTTAAATTGCTCTGATCCTGCCACCACTGGAGAGCTAGGATCAAGGTTCGAGTCACTGGGACCAACTTGGAAAGGGGGTCTCTTCTCTGAGACCAAAAGGTTCTCAAGTGAAACTGAATGTCTCTCATCTGAAATCTGGCTCCCTGCACAACAGCTGTGGATGCAGCCATGTGCCCCAGGAGCTGCAGAAACTGTCTTGCTGGTCGAGAGACCTGCAGAGTGAAGGAAGAGGCCAGAGCCACTAAATTCCTTACCCTTTCTGGGGAAGAAAGGCTCTGGCTAGCTTTGTGTCCATTCTGCCCTCATAAAGGTGAGTACCTGGACTGGTTCCAGAACCGACTTTGGTAGGTTTAGCAGAAAACCCACGGAGGTGAGAAGCTGCTGGGTGACCTGCAGGTGAGATTTACCTATTCTGGGGACTGGCCTACAATGAGCCAGTGGTCTAGATAGGGAAAACAGCAATCCTCTGCCTCCTTAAGTGGGCCACTGCCACTGCTAGACACTTTGTGAATACCCTTGGAGCAGAGGTAAGGTCAAGGGCATTGCTCTGAACCGTAATGACCTGAGGGCAGTTCAATCTGAGGTACTTTCGATGGGATCTTCTGATTAGACATGGAAATAGGCATCCTTGAGGTCCAGGGAGGCTAGCCAGTCCCCTGGCCTTAGGGAAGGTAAAATCATTGCCAGAGTTACCATTTTGAACTTTGGTTTCAAAAGATGCTTGTTCAGATATCTGAGATCTAAAATGGGCCGCCACTCTCCTGTCTTTTTGGGATAAGGAAGTATCTGAATACAGACCCTGCCCTGATGCAGGGAGGAACCTTTCACTGCTCTGAGAGCTAACAGGGATGAGACCTCTGTTTCCAGAGCGAGGGTCTCTGAAGCACTTACAGGTGAAAAAGTCTGTTTCTCAACTTGGGAAACTTTTGAAGCTGAGAACCAGACCTGGTTACTACTTCCAGAACCCACTTGTCTGAGGTTAAAGAAGCCCACTTCTGACTGAAGTAAGCCAGCCTGCCCCCACTGGTACAGGAGAATGGCCCTGGGCACCCATCAGGGTGCCTGTTTCACAGGAGCTTTAGGCTGGGGGTGGAGCAGGTCTGCCCACCCCTCGCCTGCCCTGCCTCTGAAGAAGCCCCTCTGAGCATAGGCAGAGGAGGCCTGAGTCTGGTAGAAGGCCTGTGAAAAGGCCTACACTCTACCCCTGGGGGCATGCCTTGAGGAGTGGCTGTCGCCCCTTAGCCTGGGCACTCTTGTAAGTAGTCCTATATTCATCCATCTTCTTCATGTAGTTCTCTGTCTGCTCTCCAAATAGAGAATTTCCCACTACAGGAAAATCCATAGCCTTAGTCTGGGTATCCTGTGACAAACTAGTACACCTGAGCCAGGCCAACCTACGAAAAGCTACAGATGTGGCCATGACCCTAGAGGAAACCCACTGATCAGTTCAAAACCAAACCAATAACTTACAAGTTCCACACAGACAAAACCTTCATTTACTTACGGTTACCACAGATAGAGCTTGAACCGAACGGTTTTGAGGTTAAAATAAAACTATTCTCGGTTAAATCCAACTGAGAAAACACTTTTTAAACCGAGCAATGAACCGAGCAGAAGGAGAAATCTCCGGAGCGATTGTTCACTGAGGCGGAGTAAAGAATCTGACAGTTCAAGTTTGAAATGACACAGACAGAGCTGCTCTCGTGCCAAAATTCTATTTTGGAATGGTTTTAACCATTTCACTCCGGGGCAGTTCCAGAGCTGGATCAAACTGCTAATGTCTATAATATAGCAAGACTTCATGTTGCTTGAAATACAGGTTACTCATCTATAACAGGAGTTCTAGGAGTGGTATATGTTGTTCATACACACTGTCTGGCAGGTTCCTTCCCACTTTAATTCTTGCTGGAATGTCTTCAAGCTGGCTCCTCCCACCCACCCGGGTGGTAAAACCCACGGTTCTGCCCCATGACCCCAGATCTAGCTCACTGGAAGCCAGGTCGCGTGTCGAAGTCAGGGAGGTCGTGTGGGTCGTGTGGATGAACAACATATACCACTCCTAGAACTCCTGTTACAGGTGAGTAACCTGTATTTCTAGGAACGTGGATATGTTGTTCGATCCACATTGTCTGCCAGACTCCTAGCAGTTCTCCGGGAGGAGGAAGGCAAGGTGCGCACCCCCTACTTAGGAAATAAGGACTGGAGAACCGAGGTCCCAAAACCAGCATCCTGGCATGACTCTACTTCAATGTGGTAATGGGAAATAAAGGTGTGTGCGGACTTCCAGGTAGCAGCCTTGCAGATTTCCTGGATAGGGACGTCCCTAGAAGCAGCCATTGAAGCGGCGGTATGGCGGGTAGAATGAGCTCTTATCCCTTTGGGTGGCTCCATGCCCGCCAACCCATAGCAGAGATCTCTGCAGGAGGTGACCCACCTGCTTATCGTCTGCTTGGCTGCAGGTCTGCCAGGTGTGGTTTCGGCGTAGGTGACAAACAGCTGGTGAACCTCTCGGCGAACTTCAGCCGTCCGCGCCTTATAAGAAGAGAGCGCCCTTCTAGGGTCCAAAGTATGGAGCCTATATTCGGCCTCCGAGGTGTGATTGGGGTAGAACACCAGCAGAGTCAACAGCTGGTTAAGGCGAAATTCCGACACCACCTTCGGAAGGAACCTCGGGTGGGGGCAAAGGACAACTTTGTCCCTGTGGAAGACCAAATATGGAGATTCGATGGAAAGTGCCTGGAGCACTTGCATCATTCTGGCTGACGTGACAGCCACCAAGAAGGTGGTCTTCCACGACAGGTGAGAAATGTCACACCTGTGCATCGGTTCGAATGGCTTGCCTATGAGCTTAGCCGATACCGGCAGTAGATCCCACGGAGGTGGAGGTTCTCGCACCGGAGGGGATATGTGGTACAGGCCTTTGAAAAAGCGCCCAACCACCTTCTCCTGTGCCGACTGCTTGCCGGCCCATGCCTGGTAGGGAGAGATGGCTGCCAGGTGCACCTTAAGGGTCGTCGACCGAAGCCCTAGCTGAGAAAGGGACCACAGGTAGTCCAAAATACTAGCCACTGGACAGGAAGAGGGGTCCAACCCCTTGTCCTGGCACCAAATGGAGAATCTCTTCCATTTGAAGGCATAGCATTTTCTGGTCGACTCCTTACGGGATGCCTCAACAATGCTGAGGACCTCATCGGAAAGACCCAAGGCTTGGAACTCTAGCCGCCGCTCAGGAACCAGGCTGTCAGGTGCAGGGATTGAAGGTCCGGATGGAGAACCTTCCCCTTGTCGACTGAGATCAGATCCGGGCAGGCTGGAAGCCGCCTCGGAAGCCTGGAGCCGAGGCTGAGGAGATCTGGATATCAGAACTGGTGAGGCCAGTCTGGGGCTACCAGAATCACCTGCACCTTGTCCTTCTTCGCCTTGAGAAGCACCTTGTGGATCAAGGGAAATGGAGGTAAGGAGTAGAAGAGGCCCGGGGTCCACAGTCTCAAGAAGGCATCCCCTGCAGCGAGCCCTGCTGAGGGGGGCATGCATGAAACAGCCTCAGCTTCGCATTCTTGCTGGAGGCGAACAGGTCCACCTGAGGGTTGCCCCAATGGGAGAACAGGACTTGCACTACCTCCAGCAGGAGAGACCACTTGTGAGATGCAGCACCTATCCAGCTGAGGGCATCGGCCAGACTGTTCGAGGCTCCTGCCACATGGATGGCTATGAGATCCACCTCCAGGATGATAACGAGAGACCAAATGTGGAGAGCTTCCTTGCACAGAGGCAAGGAGTGCGTCCTGCCCTGACGGCTGAGATAGTACATGGTCGTGGTGTTGTCAGTCTGGACCTGAACCACCTGACCCTGTACAAACGGAGCGAAGGCGGTGAAGGCTAGCCAAACTGCTCGAAGCTCCAGCAGGTTGATGTGGCATCGAGACTCCTGAGGGGACCTGAGGCCGTGGGCCCGGAGTTTCCCCAGATGGGCACCCCAACCCATCAAAGAGGCGTCGGTCGTAAGACTGACCGTTGGCTCGGGGCGGACAAACGGGATACCCTCCTGCAGATGAGCTGGGATGAGCCACCACTGCAGGCCGTCCCAAATCTTCTGGGTCACAGTCACCGGCTGGTCCAAAGGACTGGAGCGCTGTGACCACTGGCAGGCCAGCCACCATTGCAGGGGGCGCATATGCCAGAGAGCCCAATGGACCACGCTGGTGCAGGCCGCCATGAGGCCCAGAAGGCGCAGGTAGTCCTGGGCAGGGCGCAACTGCCCAACCAGAAATGATTGGGCAAAGGAGGAAAGGACCTTGGTCCAGTCTGTCAGGAGCTGTGCTCTGGCTCGAAGAGAGTCGAGCTCTGCCCCGATGAACTGAATCACCTGCGATGGCACGAGTTCCGATTTGGCCTCACTGGTCAATAGGCCAATTTGAGAGCAGACCTGGAGGGCCAGATCCCTGGACCGCTCCACCTCCAACCTGGAGGGGGCTGCAATCAATCAGCCAGTTGTCCAGGTAAAGGTACACCCAGACCCCTCGGTGCCGCAGGAATGCTGTCACCACTGCTACGCATTTGGTGAAGACCCTGGGAGCTTGACATAGGCTGAAGGGCATGGCCCGGAACTTGTAGAGGGATCCCTCTGCCCTGAAGTGGAGGAATCGCTGATGAGACAGATAGATTGGGACATGAAAAAACACGTCCTGGATATCCAGAGAGATAAACCACACGCCTAGTTCCAAAGGATGGAATGATCTGAGCCAGAGTGACCATCCTGAAGGTGCGCGGCCTTAGGAACTTGTTTAGGTCATGCAGATCGAGAATGGAGCGCCAACCCCCCGTCCGCTTTGGGACCAGGAAGTACCTGGACACAAACCCCAGGTTCGGAGGAGGATCCGCTACCTCGCTGATTACCTCCTTCTGGAGGAGCAGAGCAATGTCGGCTCGACGAGCTGACAGAGGCTGCGGAGCCCATAACCCCCCGTGGGGTAACGGTTTGATAGGGAGGGGACTGCTCGAATTCCGGAGGCAGACCCCTGCCGACCACGTCCAGTACCCAATGGTCCGTGGTGATAGCGGACCAGGTGGAAAGGAAGTGGTGGAGCCGTCCCCCCCACGGGGGGGAACCTGGGGAGGAGTGACGAGGTTGGGGGCGACACCCCTCAACCCGTCACTGGGCAGGTTTGGAGGAAGGGCCAGCCAAGGGGCCACCTGGACCCTTCCCTCCAGGCTTCCTACTAGAGGTAGCAGCAGACATGGCCTTAGGGCGCCAAGTGTGAGCCTGCTGGCCCTACTGCTGGTGCTGCTGGCGGCCTTTGTCCTTCTGGGCAGACGTGACAGAGTCCAAGGTGGCACTGGACATCTCGATCCTCTGGAGATGGCCTTCCACCCTCCAGGCTGAAAAAGTCAGTGCCCAGGAAGGGAACGCCTGCCAGCTTGTGCTAGGTATCCGCCGTGAAGGTGGAGATCCGCAGCCAAGCACTGCAGCACACGGCTACTGCGGCTGCTACTGACCGGGCACAAGAGTCTCCAATGTCCAAGGCAGTCTGGAACTGTTTGGCCACCACCCTTCCCTGATCCCACACATGCTTGACAGTCGTCTGAAGGTCAGCCGGGAAATGAGGAATCACTTCATCCAGAGAACCAATAAGGGCGAGTGAAAAATGTGCCATCAGCACAGCCGAGTTAGCCTGTCGAAGACCTAGGGAAGAAGCAGCGTAAACTTTTCGCCCCTAGTAGTCCAGCTTTTTGGACTCCTTGTCGGGTGGTTTTTCCACATCCCAAGCATTTCCGGAATGCCGGAAGACGCTATCTGTTACCAGCCCCTCCGCAGAGGGGTGCTCCGAAAAACCAGAGAGGGAACTGGTGGGGACTGTGTACTTGCGAGCCATCCTGGCCTAAGGTGCAGGGCAGGATGCAGGCTGCTGCCACAACTCCAGGGCCGGGCCAACAATGGCTTTGGCCACAGGGAAGGCCTCCGTGGGGGAATCCCCTTGGTTCAGAATCTCCGTGAAGTGATATCTGGCCCATTTTTGTACATGTTCGAGCTGCATCCCAGTGGACTCAGATGATCCGAAGGATTCCTAGGAACGAGGATGGGCTCTCGTCCACTGACTGACCCCCGGTAGATTCCAGGTCAAGGGGCCTGGAATATAAGGAGGAGTCTGACTCAGAGGAGTCCATGAACAGCTGCTGAGCATCTAAGCCCCCCGCCACTCACTGAGGCCAATTGGGGGTGAGGGTGACCGACAACCTGTGGAGCAAGCCCTTACCCGACCGAGAATTCTTGATTGGGGATCCAGTCTTAGGTTGTGGAGGCAGTGGTTCTGCCTCAATGGTTGGAGCAGCCGGTTTCGGCCGACCAATCAGTGCTGGAGTCGGCTCCTCGACTATAACGAGGGGTTACTTCGGTCGTTCGGGCGACAACCACATAATGGCCAGTGAAGGCGATGGAGTTGGCTTATTACCGGCTAACAAGAGTTGCTGCCACAACATGTCCTCATAGCGCTGGCGCAACTTGCGTCTGAGCCTATCCTCCAAAGAGGATAATGAGGACGAGCGGCGATGCCGCTTTCCACGATGCTGGGACCGAGACAGCTGATGTCGGCAGGACCTATCCGACACAGAGGAGGACTGAGACCTTCGGGGTCGTCCATGGTGGGTCGAAGAGGGGGCGGGGGAAACCTGCTCATCCCTTGGTTCAGGGTCCTTAACCGGGGACTTCGGCACAGGAGACATGGGCAAGTCCTCGGTAACCACTGGGGGAACTGGTGAAGAAGGGCTGTCTGCTTCTCCAGTCAACAGCCCGTCCAACGGGTCGTGAAAAATCTCGACCGCATCAACGGGTGTCTCGGCCGGCTGACCTGATGGTGACACCATGAAGCCAGCGGAATTATCCGCAACTTCGACCGAAATAGAGAGCCGACGGTCCGGGGAAGGAGATCTCTCCCGCTCCCACGAACGTCGACGGTGGGACTTACCTTTCAGTTCCTTTTTCTTCGACCTACTCGTGTGAGTCCTCGAGGGTCCTTCTTCTTTGGTGGAGAGGGACTGACAAAGCTCCTTAAAAGAAGCAGTATAGTAGGAGCCCAAGGAGAGCGGGATAAATGCCGACGCTGAGGAGGATGAAGACGCAGCCTGGGCCGCCTCCTCCTCGAGCGCGATCAACTGCTCCAGCTGCTCCGTGGAGCCCGCAGCCGTACACCGCCCGACAGGCCTCCTTCGACTTCACCGGTGGATACCATTTCTCAGGGCGTCCCAGTTGAAGACAGGCAGTGCGGTCTTCCAGAACTGAAGCCGTGAAGGATTTGCAGAGATCGCAGGCCTGCGTATCGTGTGCAAGACCCAGGCAGTAGATGCACGAGGAGTGCGGGTTGGTCTGAGACATTTTCTGCCCGCAAGGGCACCGACGGAAGCCGGGAGTAGATTTATTCATTGCAGCCGTGAGGGAAGATGAAGACATAAGTTTAGTAAACTTTAAAATAATTTTTGGAAATTCCAAAGGATTAGGATCCAGGCCTAAAACGCAGAGTGTTAAGGAGGGAACCTGAGCTTCTAAGCGGTAAGGAAGATCTGGCGCCATGGGGCGGAGCAGAGGGTTTTGCCACCCGGGTGGGTGGCCAGCTTGAAGACCTTTCGACAAGAATTAAAGTGGCAAGGAACCTGCCGGACAGTGTGGATTGAACATATCCACGTCCCTAGAACAAAAGTTTCCATTTTTTTTTTAATAAGGTTACCATGAGGAACTTTGTCAAAGGCCTTGCTGTAATCCAGCAAAATAACATCCGGCAGCAGTTTGTTATCAAGGCCCTGACTAATATTATTGTAGAATGATAACAAATTTAAAGTACAGGAATGCCTGGCTCTCAACCCATGCTGTGGGGTATCTTCAATATTAAGTTCTCTCATTTCTTTCTCAAGGAATGATTTTATTATTTTTTCCATAATTTTACAAACAATCGATGTAAGGCTAATAGGGCAGTAATTCTGAGAACTGGACCTACTACCTTTTGTGTGTATTGGGGTTACACATGCTGTTAACCAATCTACAGGAATTTCCACTTTCTGAAGGGATCTAGTAAATATTATTTTCAATGGAATAGATATTGCCTCAGCAGTTTCAATAAGACATCTAGCACTGATTTGATCAGGCCCTGAAGTCTTAGTTTTCTTTAGAAATTTAAGGAGTGGAATGATATCTGAAGCAGTAATGTTATAAATGTGAGTTGATTTCAAACGTGCCCCCAGAACGGCTTTGAGGAGTGGGAACTTTTTTTTGTGAAGACTGAACAAAAATAAGTATTAAAAAGGTTGACTATCAGAATGACTGCATAATACTACCATTGAGTGTAAGTGGCCCTACCTTTCGTGAATTACCCGTTATTATTTAGATAGGAAAACAGCGCTTCATATCTGTCTTTGTATGCTCCAATTAGAATTCAATTTTCATTTTGGCTTGCTTAATCATGTTTTTCAGTTTCTGTAAGGATTTTTTGTACTTGGTATAAACTGTACTATTTTCCATATACTGACTGGTTTTGAGTTTTTTTTTTTTTTTTTAAAGTTTTTTTTTTTCCTTTTAATTTACAATCTAATGGATTTATTCAACCATTTAGGTATCCTGCCCTTTTTATTTTGTGGGTACATATTTTTCTTCAAGGTTGTAAATCAGGTTTTTTAATGTGATCCATGCCTCATTCACTGAAAGTCCCTGAAAACACTTTTCCCACTGGGTATTGCTGATTATGTTAATAATGGTGTTAAAATTAGCACTATCATAGTTCCTATAGGTTGACTTTTTTTTTTTTTTTAAACTATAATGTTCTCCCAGCAACTCAAACAAAACTGAATAATGGTCACTGTTGTGCCCATCCAGATATCTGGGAGGAGTAAAAAAAGAAAAACACAAAAAAACAGGTTACTCACTTGTAGCAGTAGTTCTAGGAGTGGTATATGATGTTCATCCACACTTTCCGGCAGTCGCCTTTCCCTTTAAGACTGTCTGGAATGTCTTCAAGCTGGCTCCTCCCTCGGCTCCGCCCCATGACACCAGATCTTGCCCGCAGGAAGCAGCTGTGTGCGCCGAAGTCAGGGGAGGTTGGGTGGGTCTGTGTGGATGAACATCATATACCACGCCTAGAAAGTATCGTTATGCAAGAACTTACCGTAACAGTAGATCTTCGAGGTACAGTCTCTTGCAGTAGGTTATTACTCCAGGGAGTCCGCTAGGCGGAGCTGTTACACGGTAGCCTCTTCCAGCAGTCTTCTATGGGCCACCCCCATACCTCACTTCCTGTGGCTGTGTATAAAGAGGGGGCGGCCCCCAGGCACACACTGTTCCCTGCTGGCTGCAGCACGCAAAAAAGGCTAAGGACCAAGGGGAACTGAGGACTATGGAGAAAAAAAAAAAAAAAAGCGGCCTGAAAGCCAAGGACCCGACAGCAAACTGGCAGGGTGATGGAGGGCAGGATCATACCTACTGCAAAGACCATGCCTCAGTCTACTGTTATGTTAAGTTCTTACGTAACGATACTATCTTCTACGGGCAGGTATCTTGCTGTAGGTTATTACTTGGAGGGTACCAAACAGTTATAAGAAAAAGGAAGACAGGCGAAGCATGAAGCTGGGATATAGGCCACAGCAACAAGCAGAGCCAAGAGGACACAGCTGTGAAAATGGAAAAAGAGGTGGCAAACACACCAGGCGGAAGCCATGGAGGGGCTGCAGACATATCCAAGGGACAGCCATATGATCCCGGACAAGGGACAGCGTCACAAAAGTCATAAGCAAGTAAACCCAAGCCACACCTGAAAGGGCTGATACGCCAAGGGTGGCGAGGACAGTAGTACTCCACAAAGAGAGTACGACTAGGGCCATGCCAATGATTCAACCTGCTGAGCAGTTGTGCGAAAGGCAATGGTGTACAGCAAGTGCAGCAGGGCATCCAAAGCACCGCAGACACAGGCGGAGGCCAGATGAGGCAGAAAAGAGATGCAGGAGGCTGTGCACAGAGATGCAACCTGCCAAGGCAGGGGTCGAGAGGCCATGGCCAGCAGAAATCCAGTAGAGCTCCGAAGGCACAGAAAGCATGTGAGGTGGTGGAGTGCAGCAGAGTAAGACGCCCCGGAAATCCCACAGCAAGGGGACACTGAAGGGCTCCAGGAGGGAGAGTAGCAGAGGTCCCCAAAGAAATCAGTGAGCGACATGTCCCATTAGCGAAACAAGCCTCAAAAATGGGCGGACAGATCCCAGACACCTCCGAGGCCTGCAAGAGGAGGTGGGAGGCAGGAGAAGCCCCATGGAGTGGCTAAGGCGCAGGGGTAGGCCCAGGCAGGGGATAGGCACAGGGCCCGATGGGGTAGACACCCGAGACACCCAATCACAACCACGTGATGCCCCTCGGAACGGGGTCCGGGAACACAGAGGCCTGCCCACAGAAGCGGGGACGGGGTCCACGGCACACCACGGTAGAGGTTCTGGACAGACCAAAGGTTATGCCCTGAGGCCTGGAGAGAATCCAGAATGGACTGGGTACCAGGACCAAACAGCTGGTCCCCAAAGAATGGGGCATCAGCAACCGACAACTGGATGTCAGGAGCCAAACCCAACACTCGGAGTCAGGCATGGTGCCATAATGGGACGCCAGTGGTGGACAGGCGGGCAGCGGCATCAACCGCGTCATAGCTTGCCTGGAGCAGGTGATAGGCAAGAAGACAAGATGGCCACAGACCGACTCCTGTGAAGGCGGCAAGGAGGACAACGCTTCCACAGCCAAGGCACCCAGCATGCAGAGGTAGCGGGCCATATGGCCCAGATAATTAAGGATGTGCAGCAGCAAGGTACGGGCAGCACGGACCTTCTTGCTAAGGTGATCAAGGTACCGGGATTCCCAGTCCGGGGGCACCATACCAGTGTGGTGAGGCAGGGCAGTCCTGTCTTGAGCCACCGTAATGACCACAGAGTCAGCTGCAGTGATGGTGGACAGCCATGGGTGGCCCGGAGGAGCACAGTAAAGCCGGTCAGGCCCACAGGGGTTGGATGGAGCAGAAGCAGGATGGCGCCAGGCCTGGGACATGGCATTGGCAATCGCAGGAATCAAGGGAGGGAAAACCAGGACAGGGCCCTCGGGTATGCCAAGGTAGTTGGGCGAGGTCCCGGTGTAGAAAATCTGGGTCCCCATCAGGGAAGTGGAACACATCCCGTATCTGCACCAGGGGGTCCATGAAAGAGGAGTCCATGGATGCGGAGGCATCCTGAGGGGCAGGCAGGATGTCTTCCAGGATAGAGGAGATGGAGAAGGGGGAACCAGGGTCCCCGTAATTCGAAAGGCAAGCATAAGAGCCGGGTACCCTGAAGGGGTCCTCCCCATCCGAGTCCCCATACATGAAGAGGGGAGGAGACAAGGTGGAAACCAGCGGATCTGGGCAAAGGTGCTTGGACGGGGCGGGGGAGGGAGTGGAGGGGCAGAGGACCCGCGGGCGAGTCCGAGGCCGGGCCATGACCCATGGACTGGAGGACCTCCATAATGATGCGGGCAATGCCCAGCACCTGGGAAGGGGGGAGGTCCATAGACAGAGGGTGCCCAAGTGTGGCGCTCTGAGAATGGCGAGGCACCTCAGATGCATCCGACCGCAGACCCGGAGGTAGTAATCCCGACCCCGGTGGGGTGGCACGGGAGGAGGAGGGGCAAGGAAATCTGGGCAGAACCCCGGCTGTGGGCATCCAAAAAGGGTCGCCTGCATGGCGGGAGGAGGGCAAACCCCATCCAACGCAGCATCAAGGTGCCCATGCCAGGGTTGGTGGCAGGAACCAGAAGTGTATCTTCGGTCTGGGAATGTGGCATGGCACGGAGCACCCTCCGACGACTGGGGAAACCGCCCAATAGGATGAGGAGGTAAAGCCAGGAGGTGCTGCCGACGGTGAAGCAGCCCCGATGAGGGAAGCACATCAGGATGTCCCATCGACGGGGGAAGCAGCCCCATCGATAAGGGATTCAACTTCAGGTGTTCCATCAACAGGGAAGCAGCCCCGTCGATGAGAGATCCAAATCCAGCCGTCCCGTTGACGGGGGATGAGCTCCCGTCTACAAGAGGGCAGACAGAGAACGTCCCGTCGATGGTGGAAGGCCTCCCGTTGGCGGGGAGGGAGCAACATGCTCCGTCGGCGAGAAGGTGCCCTGTGACGACGATGCCGTTGACGGGGAACAGTGCCAGTCGACGAGACACACGCGAGGGAGAGCATTTCGTTGACGGCGGATAACCACGGTAAGGGGAAACAACGGCTCCATTGATGGGGCAGCAGCCTCGACTATGAACACCCCAGCGATGGGGGGTAGTCCCCACTGATGGTAGGAGAGGAAGACCCCATAGATGATGGAGGAGCCACCGACAACCGAACAGATTGGAGGAGTGAGAGGAGTGGAAGTCCTGCTGCCTCCAATGCCAGGATTGAGAGCCTGTGGCTGGGGACCCTCAACAGGTCCTCAAGGTCTGTCCCAGGAAGGCTGCCTTGTCAGCCATGGACAGAATCTCTGACCCAGCAAGAGAGCCTGGGCAAAGGAGCAGTGGGGGTACTGTGAGTGAACACAGGCCTGCTGAAAACAAGGAGAGCCGGGGGTACTGTGAAGAGCCCAGGCCCAGCCCTATGCAGAGAAAGGAGGAGAAGAGTCAGGGCCTAGGAGTAAGCCACAGGCCCGGCACAGAGAAGAAAAATCGGGTTCAAGTTCACGTCGAAGACTGCAACACAGAAGACTGAGCTAGCTGCCGTATGGGGAAAATGAACAGTGTGTGCCCTGGGGCCGCCTCCTTTTATACGCAGCCAGGAAGCAAGGTATGGGGGTGGCCCATAGAAGACTGCTTTAAGAAGCTACCATGAGACAGCTCCACCTAGCAGACTCCCAAGAGTAATAACCTACTGCAAGAGACATCTCAGTAGAAGTTCTACTGTTACAGGTGTGTAACCTTTTTATCTAGGGACGTGGATATAATGTTCTATTCACACTTTCTGGCAGACTCCTAGTAGTTTTCCAGAGTAGGGAGGCAAGGTGCACACCCCCTACTTAGGAAACAGAGATTGGAGAACTGAGGCTCCAAAGCCAGCATCCCACCGTGACTCAAGGTTGATGTGGTAATGGGAAATGAAGGTGTACTGACCTCCAGGTAGCAGCCCTGCAGATTTCCTGGATAGGGACATCACTGGAAGCAGCCACCGACATAGCGGTATGACAGCTGGAATGATCCCTAAGCCCTACGGCAGGCTCCCTACTCACCAACCTATATCAGAGATCAATGCAGTACACAATACACCTGCCAATCATCTGCTTAGCTGCCTGTCTGCAATGTGCGGCTTCAGCGTAGATGACTAACAGCTGGCAAACCTCTTCCTGAATTCTAGTCACACGCTCCTTATAATCGGCAAGCGCTCACCACGATTCCAGAATATGGAGCCTGTGCTCAGCTTCCGAGGTGTGACTGGTGAAGTACACTGGGAGACTGATCACCTGGTTAAGGTGAAACTCTGACACAACCTTCGGGAGGAACCTCAGGTTAGGGGGAAGGCCAACCTTGTCCCTGTGGAAGACCAGGTAAGGAGACTCCACCGAGAGCACCTGGAGCTCATTGATGCTTCTGGCTGATGTGACAGCCATCAGGAAGGCGGTCTTCCACGACAGGTGTGACATCTCACACCTGTGCATCAGTTCAAATGGCTTACCCATCAGCATTGCCAGTACCAGCAACAAGTTTCAAGCTGGTGGTGGTTCACGCACCTGGGAGGAAACGTGGTCGAAGCCATTAAAGAAGTGCCAGACCACCTTCTCCTGCATCACCAACTGCTGACCAGCCCAACCCCGGTAGGCAGAGATGGCTGCATCTTGAGGGTTGTTGACCAAAGGCCTGACAGAGAGGGACCACAGGTAATCAAGGATGCTAGCCACTGGACAGAACAGAGGGTTCAACCCTTTGCCCTGACACCAAATGAAGAACCTCTTCCATTTGAAGGCATAGCATTTCCTGGTCGACTCCTTTCCGAGATGCCTCCACAACGGTGAGCACATCTTCAGAGACCCAAAGCCTGGAACTATAGCGGCTCAGGAACCAGGTGCAGGGGTTGAAGAGCTGGATGAAGTACCTTCCCCTGATTGATGGAGAGCAGGTCCGGAAGGAGAGGAAGACACCTCAGGAGCCTGCTGCTGAGGGTGAGGAGATCGGGGTACCAAAACTAGTGCAGCCAGTCCGGAGCCACCAGGATCACCTATGCCTTGTCCCTGCTGGCCTTGAGACGCACCTTGTGGGTCAAGCGAAGTGGAGGGAAGGCGTAGAAGAGGCCTGGGGTCCAGGGCCTCCAGAAGGCATCCCCCTGCAGTGTTCCCTCCTGAAGGGGGATGGGCACAAAACAGCCTCAGCTTTGCATTCCCCCTGGAGGCAAACAGATCCACCTGAGGGATGCCCCACTGGGAGAACAGAATGTGCACTACCTGTAGGTGGAGAGACCACTTGTGAGACACCTCACCCACATGGCTGAGAGCATCTGCCAGCTGGCTGGAGGCCCCTGCCACACGGATGGCTAGGAGATTGGCCCCCAGGCTGTGCATGAGGGTCCACACACGGTGTCCTGCCAGGTTTGTTGAGGTAGTACATGATCGTGGTGTTGTCCATCTGGACCTGGACCACCTGACCCCAAATATGAGAAGCAAAGACAGTCAGCACTAGCCAAACTGCTCGGAATGCCACCAGGTTGATGCGGCATCAGGACTCCTCGGGGGTCCAGAGCCCGTGGACCCTCTGTTCCCCCAGGTGGGCATCCCATCCCATCAGAGGTGCATCAGTTGTCAGGATGACTGTCGGCTCTGGGCGGACAAACGGGATTCCTTCCTGCAAATGGTCTGGGACTAGCCACTGCTGAAGAGCATTCCACATCTGCTGGGTCACAGTGACCAGCTGGTTGAATTAACCCCTGTGCTGAGACCACTGACTGGCCAGGTCCCACTGCAGAGCGCGCATTCTCCAGCAGGCCCGATGGATCACGCTGGTGAAAGCCATCATGTAACCCAGCAGGTGCAGGAAGTCCCAGGCAGGGTGCAACTGCCCAACCTAAAATGATTGGGCAATGGAGGAGAGAACATCTGCCCTGTTTGCTGGGAGCCTGGTCCTGGTCTGCAAGTGTCGAGCTCTGCCCTGATGAAGCTGATCACCTGCGAAGGTACAAGTTCTGACTTGGCCTCACTGATGAGGAGGCCAAGGGAGACAGATCTGGAAGGCCAGGTCTCTGGACCGTTCCACCTCCTGCTTGGAGGGACCTGCGATCAGCCAGTCATCCAGGTAGGGGTAATCTTGGACCCTTCGGCACCTCAGGTAAGCTGCCACCACTGTAAGGCACTTGGTGAAGACCTGTGGCAGAGTGGTATGGCCTGGAACTCGTAGAGGGGTCCCCCTGCTCAGAAGCGAAGGAACCTTCTGTGGGACAGACGGATTGGGATGTGAAAGAATGCGTCCTGAAGATCCAAGGAGCAAAACCACATGTTTTGCTCTAGAGATGGTATGATCTGAGAGAGAGTGACCATCCTGAAGGTGCGAGAATTAAGAAACTTGTTCAGGTCGTGCAGATCTAGAATAGGGCACCATCCCCCCCGCCCATTTTGGCACCAGGAAGTACCTCGAGACAAACCCTGGGTGTTCCAGAGGATCCGCGACAGGGACCAGGACCTCCTTGCGGAGGAGATGGGCAATGTCGTCCCGAAGAGCTGACAGAATGTCTGTGGATACCAAGTCCTCTCGTGGGGCACAGGCTTGGCAAGGAGGGTACTGCTCGAATTCCAGAGGCAGATGTGGACAGACCACCTCTAGAACCCACCTGTCCATGGTGACAGCGGACCAGGCAGAAAGGAAGTGGCGGAGCTGGCCCCCCCCACGGGAGGACCCAGGGGAGGTGTGATGGGCATGAGGGAGGCATCCCCATCCCGTCATTGGACAGACTTGGAAAAGGAGGGCCCGGCTGAGGCGCCACTGGGGCCTCTCCTTCCAGGCTTGCAGACGACCAAGGCCACCAACACCAACTTGGGCACAGGTCACCAGGCCTGAGCCTGCTGCCCAGCTTGGGGCTGGGCTGGTTTGGTCACAGGCGTGGAGGTGGACCAAAAGGGCTTCTTTTTCTGCTATTTGGGGTCCCTTTGGGCAGATGTCACAGAGTCCAAGGTGGCACTGGACTTTTCAATACCGGTGAGACGGCCTTCGACTCCAGGCCTGAATAAGTCGGTGCCAAGGAAAGGGACATCCGCCAGGTTGTGCTGAGTATCTGCCGTGAAGGTTGAGATCAGCAGTCAAGCCCTGTGGCGCATAGCCACTGCGGCTGCCATGGAGCGGGCATAGGAGTTCCCAATGTCCATGGCTGTCTGGAGCTGTTGCTTTGCTATAGCCCGGCCCTTGTCCCGGACCTGTCTTACTGTGGTCTGGAGGTCCGCAGGTAGGTGAGTGAGTACGTCATTCAGAGTGCCGACAGGACATGGGAGAAGTGGGCTATGAGGGGATGTTGAGCTCACCTGGCGAAGGCCAAGGGAAGAGGCAGTGCAGATTTTTTTAGCTGCATGGTCCAGCTTTTTGGACTGTCAGGTGGCTTGTCAACAGCCCCCACATTGCCAGAGTGCCAAAACACAGAACCGGCCACCAAGCCCTCAGTCAAGGGGTGTTCTGTGAATCCCAAAAGGGAGCCGGTAGGGACCTCATACTTGTGGGTCATCCGGGCCAACGGTGCTGGACAGGAAGCGGAACACTGCCACAGCTCCAAAGCAGAATCAAGGATGGCCTCTGCCACCGGGAAGGCTTTGCCAGGGGAGTTTCCTTGGTCTAAGATCTCAGTCAGGGGGTAACGGAGCCTGTTTCTGGACTGGTGTGATCTTAAAACCCGTAGATTCAAGCTGGCTGGTGGTGCTGAGGGTTGAGGTGCTGGACGCCACACCTCACGCTATGAGTTCGGGAGCGAGCTCGGGCGCTGTGGATCAGCAGGGGTTGGTGAGGATTGAGCGCCCGCTGGGCTGCTCTTCCCCCTGGGGGGTGGGGAGGACGGGACACAGCTTGGTGTGCCAGCGGCTCCCAGTGGAGACTGGAGGGTGCTGCAGCACGCAGGGCAGCACACACGTCGCGTGGCTGACGCTTGGAAGGGCTGCCGTGCGCCGTAGTGTCAGGGACGTGCACCATGCATGGGGAGCGACACCAGAACAGGGAAAACACTGGTCTGCGGGGTAGGCAACGGCACCTGCCCCCATGCCCACTGCTGGGTCTATCCTGCCTGGCCTTCCAGTATCCTCCGTCCAGGCTCTCACTCACAAACCAGAGACCGACTGTACAGAGCGCCCAAGAGGCGGGGCTACCCCACCCTGGAGGGTTAAGCTGGGGGTGCTGGTTGTGTGGGTTGAGAGGGAGGAGAGAGGAGGCTCAGGTACGAGGACTTCTGACAGGGCAGCAACAAGAGAAGCTCCACAGACCGTGACCGGAGGGGAAAAATTAGGTGGAAAAAAACAAACAAAACAAAAAAAAAAACAAAGACCCGTAGTTTCTGGGATCAGGTGAAGGAAGCCTGTAAAGGAGGTAGGGCCTTCGTGTGTCATGAGACCCCCCAAATGACTCCACGTCGACCAGACGGGAGTGTAAGGAGGACCCCTCCGAATCAGAGAAGTCGTTGAGGGGTCAACCACCAGAGTCCCCGCTGACCCTCCATGGATGGTCAGGCATGACGGTGACCAACAGCCAAAGAGGAAGCCCCGAGGCTGGCCAAGACTCCTAAGATGGGGCGCTGGACTGTGGCTGTTAGAGATGGCTCCTGGGAATCCGTGAAGATACTGGGGTCGGCTGAGCTGGGACCAGTTTGGTTGGCTCCTGAGGCTAAGAAGGTGTGGGCCACTGAGGCAAAAGCCAAGTGATGACCGGGGTAGAAGCTGGGAATGGCTTCATACCAGAAAAACACCAGCTGTTGCGACATGAGATCCTTGTAGCATTGACGCAACTTGAGCTGAAGCCTCTGCTCACCAGAGGACAAGGATTAAGAATTGCAGCACTGCCGCTTCCTAAAGCATCGAGAGCAGGAGCGCCAACACCGGGGTGGAACCGCTCAGCCCCCGAGAGTAAGACCGACACCTCGACTGCCAGGGGGACCGGTGGTGGGCCTTGGAAGGTGTCAGCAAAAGCCGAGGCACCTCCGGGTCTTGGTCAAGGACCAGAGGCAGCAGGTCAGTGGACTGATCCGTCCCTCCAACAGTCTGGGTCAGGACCAGAGTGCTACATAAAGAAGTGTTGGCCTCAGTCGACAACTGGTTGACCGGCACAAGGAAAATCTCATCCAGAAGTTCATTCAGTGTCTCAGCCAACTGGCCCGACGGGATTACCGCAGAGCCGTTTGCCTGGGCTGAAGAGTCAACCGAAATCAGATATGGAGAAGTGCGGGAGTCAGAAGCCCTCAACCGAAAGCGTTCCCGATCCCACGATCGACATAGAGACTGTTTTTTTTGGCCTCTTTTTTCAATTTCAATTTGAGCCCCGAAGACGGGCCCTGATCGAGAGTCAGTAAAGCTTGGCACAAATCCTTGAATGCCCCCGTGAAGGAGGTGCCCAGCGAAAGCAGTATGCAGGCCGAAGTCGAGGAGGTGTGAGCTGTGGCCTGAGCCGTCACCTCTTCAAATGCCACTAGCTGTTCAGCGGACACCGCAGCCACGGAGACCACCCGACTGGCACTTTTCGATTTGACCAGCGGGTTCCGTTCACTCAGACGCGATGGTCCTCTAGAACAGAGGGGTGGAAGGTGACACAGATACTGCAGATCTGAGGGTTGTGCTAGTGTTCCAGGCAGTAGATGCACACAGTGTGCGGATCCGTTTGGGACATCTTCTGCCCACAAAGGCATCGCCAGAACCCCGGAACAGACCTCTCATCATCCATCACAGTCACGGTTGAAGAACAAGCCTGAAGATAAAGTTTTTATTTAGAGGTTGGAAGTAAATCCGAAGGTTAGTAGCAAAGGGCCTACTTAGCACGAGAGCGATAAGGGGGGAACCTGCTTCTTCCAGCAGAAAGGAAGATCTGGCATCATGGGGCAGAGACGAGGGAGTTACCACACGGGTGGGTGGAAGGAGCCGGCATGAAGATGTTCCGGCCAGTCTTAAAGGAAAAGGCGACTGCCAGAAAGTGTGGAAAGAACATCATATCCACGTCCCTAGAAATCAGTTTCTACAGTATATGCAGATTGGGGCTGGAATCCTGGGAAACCAAGTCTGTTTCCCTTGGCTAGAATGGTGATTTCTGTTGCAAGGCCTTAAAGAACTTTTTAATTTTTTCTGACCACTACATTTTCACTGAAATATATAATCATGCAGTGAAATGCACAGATTTAAGTAATAACATCCCATGTGCAAGGCAGCAAAACAAGTGAACGTGCTTGCTGAAGCATCCCAATTCTCAAGTAAGGGCACAAAAAACAGGGCAAGGTCAATTATCTGATGTGAGGGGCTCAGTGGAGAGTGAGTTTGGGTTTCTTGTTTTGACACACACATACATTATATAATTTTTTTTTTCCCCCCAACTGCAAGGAGCCAGTGGGCAGTTATTAGGTAATTCCTACTGATACCAATTCTGATGTCGATTCTAGTCATTAGTCTTATAGCACATAGTAAAGAAATCAAGAGATTGCTGTGGATTAATGAGGACTCCTATAGATTTATTTTCCACTTTTCTTTGGTCACCAACTGTGTTGTTACACTTCATTTTAATAGTGAAACTGTAACACTTAATGGGGAAAAATGCACTACTGTATGAAACACTGTTTTCTCTTAGTAAACAAAACTAAATAAAATAGGGATTCTAAAATAAATATAATGTAGTAAGATTGTTTTCCCTTCAAGTGCGCTTAATTCCTGAAGCAAACCAACTGACATTTTTGCAACCTAACATGTTGGTACAAGACATGAAAAATGAACAAGTTTGTCAAAATAAGTTTATGTGAACTGGATGATAATGGTATATAAATCTGAAAGCACTACATCAGGTACATACTAGAATAAATGCAGCTGCTTGGGCTTAATCGAGACAGAATGAATTTATAAGCAGTTTAATGACTATGGATTAAGAAATTAAATCCAGATCTGTAGTTTAGTTGACCCAGTGGAGCAGAAGCAGTGTGGATCTCAGGTCACAAGCACACTTGCTGCTCGTTATCAACTAAGGCCACTCTGCTCAGAGTCACTGTATGCTCTGGTGCTGCCCCACCCTCCCAAGCTGATCCTTCCTTGTGTTTACACTGCCCCTGCCAGCACCGATACAAGCCACACTGGAGAGAGTCCATGAGTCCAGGGCAGGTCAGCAGCTTAGTGACATCAATGGTGATGCATCTGATGACGAGCGGACCAATGATGTCACATACACTTATTAACATGACTACAGGAAGCATTGGTATGTGAGGAGATTAAAGCTCAGAGTCTGGAGCGGGGGAGATGACGATAGACCTAGCCAGACTGGTGGCTAAGAGGGGGATCCTTGGCAAGTAGCTGAAGTGGGGCTTAAAAGCCCCTCCAATGACAAAACAAACCCAAACAAGATGCGTGAATGTGAGGCACAGAAACAGCAGGACACGCCTGTGCTGGTGCATGTTAAGAGCTTTTCTTTATCAGCCACAGCTCTATCCCTCTAGCTGCCTGCTGGTTCAACACACCAGAAACTTCCATGTTACGACTGTGTACATCTTGTGAGGCAGTAGAGGATGCTGGGAGCAAATCTGGCAACATCAGCAGAGCAAGTGGTACAGCCTATCCACATGGCTGCTTATATCACTTGCTCTGGTATTTGAACCCAAGTTTGCCGTGGCTGCAGAAGAGTAGAATAACTTACAAACGATCGTGTACGCGTGAACATGACCGCATCTGCACCACAGCAACACAAGTACTTAGGTTGCTGTGGTGCAAATGCGGCCGTGTAAACTGGCCTTTGGATGTCCCACCCCAGAACTGAGCACATTGCACAGAAGAGGCCCTTGGCAGCTGAGGCAGGGTATGGGCTGCTTGGCACTTCTGCCCCCCAAGCCACGAAATCAGAAATGAAAATTACATACTCATTGTAATTCTTGATCTTCTAGGAATGTCTTCACCATTGATTCACACTCATGGGTCTGTGCTGGAGGCACTAGGACCCTGCAGGAGCCAGATGCTTTCAGGAGGGTTGTCACCGAGGCAAGCTGTGTGCATACATAGCACCATAAGAGTGGCTCGTGGTGCCAAGCTTACCTTGGCACAAGCTCTCAACCGCCTCAGTACGTTTTCTACCAAGGCTCTTTCCTGTAGCAGCATTCTCACACTAGGAAATCCCCTGCACTGATCTGGCATCGAAATGGCACTGGGATCAGCACTGCCAGGGCCGGTGCCCAGAAGGAACTGAATCAGTCACATAATCCCCAGCACCAGGAACCTCTGTGTAGATATGGTAACGACTTGGTGCTGAGACCAGCACTGGAACTGGTGCCAGGCCTCGAGGGTTAGAGAGGGCTGAATCCGGCACCAGGAGATTCCAGCGACCTGGCACCGACACAATGCCAACATGGTGCTGAGCCAGCGCCAGAACCAGCACTACAAGCAACACCAGGTCAGGCCTTGAAAAGCCCAAACCTAGCACCAATACCAGAACCAGACTCAGTGCCAATGATTCAGCCAGCAACGAAGTGACTGGCAATGGTACCCATCCAGTCCCACCAAGTGACAAGGTAGCAGTATGGCCAGTGGAACAGGAGTCGGCGATGCAGTCATTGGCAAGAGCAAAAGGCTTTTGCCGGAGCCAAACGCTCTATCTGGCTTGAGGGCCCTGCCCGTGGGTCAAGTGCCACCGACTCTGAAGGGCCAGGGACCTGATCCACAAGCAGAGACACCTGAGCCTGACGCTGCACCCACTGTTCCAAAGAGCGGCCATGGGGAGGAACTGCCCATTTAAGGACAGACTGGGACTCTGGGCCAGAGACCTTGACATCCCAGTACCAGAGACCCCCAGTGATGCCGATGTTGCTGACAAGGGCTCACGGCCCCAGGAGACCAAGGGTGTTGTGGCAGACCTCCCAGAGGGTGACCTCAAGCGGTACCATTTCTTCCCCTTCTGAAGGCAAGAGGAAGAACTAGAGGCTGAGAGGTGCCAAGAACCTGACCAGAATCAGGAACAGACCCACCCTTTTGTGCTTTGGAGAACTGCCTTCCTCCCAAGCATAGAAATGCCCATGGTGAGAACTGTTCCCCGATGGGAAAGTGGACCGGACATGGCCCCTTTGCTGCAGTCTGCCCGACAGGCTCCCTACCATCACCCTGCATGGCCAACAAAAGCAGACTCTGTAAGGCTGAGAGAAAACTTGTCAGAAACATTTTTGTAAAATCACTAAATTGAAACAAAAATAAACTCTAGCTTTAAAAGCTAAAACTGAGAAGAACTGAATGCTGCTGTCGTGTAGTAATAGCAATACAAGTTCCGACTCCCAGTGGGCAAGCCACGTCACTGAAGAAAAAATGACTCGCCATAGTAATGTTGATTCTTCTAATGGAGTCTTGCTGTATTCTGACTATATGCAGTTGGCCCCAGCACTTGAACTGCTCCAGAGAGGAAAGGGTTTGATGCCAGAGCATAGAACATTGAGCTAGAGCCTGGTTTTCAAACCTCTGCCCCGGTACTCTTCAGTGTAACTGTCAGATTCTTACGAGCACTACGCTTACTAACAATCTAGAAATTTTTTTTTTATTTTTGTGCCAAAGGGCAATAAACATTTTTATTTTTGTGGGTCCGAAAGACAAGTCGAGAAACCCCAAAAAGAATCCAAGTAGGTAGTGAAACAACCAATATATAACTAGTAAAATCATAAGAAAACCTCAATAAAGATGAGGAATCCAGAGTACACCTCTGGGGCACAGCACTGCGCCTACCAGACCACATCCCAAAACATTAGGTTCCAGGAGGGGAGGCAGGTAGGGAGGTCAGAATACAGCAAAACTCCATTAGAAGAAACAACATTACTATGGTGAGTATTGTTTTCTTCAAACAACATCAAGTCTTGCTGTATTCTGACTATGCGCAGATTGTCAAGCAGTACCCCCTTGGAGGAGGGAGTTAAAGAACCTATTTTGGGAACAAACTCTGCAGCACTGCCATGCCAAACCTAGCATCATTTCTTAACTGGATGTCGAGAGTAATGCTCGGTAAATGTATTAACAGTTTTCCAGGTGGCTGCTTTACAGATTTCCACTAAGGGTATGTCTCTAGCTGCTGCGACCGAAGCAACTGTACCTCTGGTGAAGTGAGCCCTCAGGCCTGAGGGTGGTGATTTTCCCAACTCTGAATAGCAGAACTGGATACAAGAGACAATCCACCTGGCAACAGTCCTCTTAGTAGCAGGTTTACCTTTACCCACTTCTCCATAAGTGAGAAACGGCTGTGAACGGTAATTTCTATGGGCCTTAGTGTGTTATATATAATAACTAAAGGCCCTCTTTATATCAAGCCTGTGCAATCTTCTCTCCTCAGAGGAAGAATGGTCAGTGAAAAATACAGGCAATGACAGACTGATTCAAATGAAAGTCTGATACCACCTTGGGAAGGAACTTTCTATTGGTTCGAAGGATCACCTTATCCCTGTGAAATGAAATTAAATCAGGTTCCACTGATAAGGCCTGTAATTCACTGATTCTCCTGGCAGAAGTTATAGCTACCAGAAATACAGTTTTCCAAGTCAAGTATTTCAGCTTAGCTGAGGATAATGGTTTGAAAGGGGGCTGCATAAGCTGTGCAATACAGATATGCAAGTCCCAAACAGGCGTAGGCTCCCCAAAAGGAGGATTAATGTGAACTAGACCTCTAAAAAAAGGTCTTGAAAACTGGATGAGAAGCTAAGGAAGAGCCCTTGCCAGCTGAAAGGAAAGCAGAGGCAGCTACCAGTTGTACCTTGAGAGTAGTAAGCCTGAGGCCTAAACTATTAAGATACACTAAATAATCCAAAGCAGTGGCAATGTCAGCTGAATCTGGCTGAATGTGCCTCTGAGAACACCAGAAACCAAATCTCTTCCATTTGGAATAGTAAGTTTTTCTAGTAGAGGGTTTTCTACTAACTTTAAGAATGTCCAAGACTGACTGTGAAAGTTGCAGGCTTGCATATTCTAGCTCTTCAAGAGCCAGGCTTTGAGTCTGAGTCTCTGAAGGTTGGGATACAGTATTCTCCCCTGCGAAAAGGTGAGGAGATTGTACTGTCTGGGAAGACACAGTGGTATTGGCACTGACATGGACAATAATAGGGGGTACCAAGGCTGTCTGGCCCAGTCTGGAGCCACCAGAATCACTTTGCAAGGCTGAGATCTGATCTTGATCAGAACCTAGAATATCAGAGAAAATGTAGGAAAAGCATACAGAAATCTGCTTGTCCAGTTTAGTAGGAGAGCATCCTGGGGGCCAGAACCCAAAAGAGTGGGTTTGCAGCAAAACAGAGGAAGCCAGTGATTGTCTGGGGCTGCAAAGAGATCAATCTCTGGAGTCCCCCACCTCTTGAAAATGACCTGAAGAATCAGAGGATCCAGGGCCCATTCGCGGTGACTTTGAGAAATCCTGCTGAGCGCATCTGCTAACATGTTGTCCTTCCCTGGGAGATGCACAGCTATCAGGGAAACCTGAAGGGAGTAAGCTAGAGACCAGATTTTCATGGCTTCTGTGCACAAGGCCGAGGACAGACTGCCTCCCTGTTTGTTGTGTGGTATTGTCTGTCCTGATCTGCACCACTTTCCCCTGAATAATGTCTGAGAATGTTTGAAGTATCAGAAAGACAGCTCTGAGTTCGAGAAGACTTATGTGCAGAAAGGATTCCTGATGAGACCAGGTTCCCTGGGCAGTAGGCTGGTCCAGATGAGCCCCCCATCCCAGTACAGAGGCATCAGTGGTGAGAACCACTGAAGGAGCCTGACTGAGAAAAGGGACACCTTGTCTTAGATTGTCCACTTCCAGCCACCACTTGAGAGCCTGAACCAGAGTTAGTGACACTGGAACCAATTTGGAGAGATGGTCTTTTTTCTGAGACCAGTAAGATCTTAGATGAAACTGAAGATCTCTCATTTGAAATCTTGCCCCTTGCAACACAGCAGTGGAAACTGCCATGGGCCTAGCAACTGTAGGAAGTGCCTGGCTGGCCGAGACACTACAGGACAAAAAGAGGAAGCCAGAGTAATAAGGGATTGTACCCTTGGAAGAGGGAGAAATGCCCTTGCCTGGAATGTGTCTAGTTCCACCCCTATGAAAGTGAGAAGCTGAGCTGGTTCCAGAACAGACTTTTCTAGGTTCAGAATGAATCCTAAGGAATGTAGAAGCTTTTGAGTGACCGCTAGAGCTGACCTGACTTGGTCTGGGGACTGATCCACTATGAGCCAGACATCCAGATATGGGAACAGCATGACACCCTGTCTCCCGAGAAGGGCCACCACTACTGCTAGACACTTGGTGAACACACTTGGAGCAGATATTAGACCGAAAGGCATTGCTCTGAACTGGAAATGACCAGAGGGAAACTCAAACCTGAGGTACTTTCTGTGGGAAAGTCTGATGGGTAAGTGGAAATAGGCATCCTTAGGATCCAGGGAGGCTAGCCAGTCTCCTGGTCTCAGAGAGGGAAGAATTGTTCCCAGAGTCACCATTTTGAACTTTGGTTTTAATATATGTCTGTTCAGGTATTTTAGACCTAGGATGGGTCGCAGCTCGCCTGTCTTTTTTGGGGTAAGGAAGTATCTGGAATACAGTCCTTTTCCCCTGTGACAAAGAGGTACTTTCTCTACTGCTTGAAGAAGCAGTATAGAGGAGACTTCTGCCTCTATTGCCTTTGTCTCCATGGGAGAGGGAGGACCGAAAGACTTTGCTCTCATTTTTGGGTACCTTTTGAAACTGAGAGCAAGCCCCTGGCTCACTACTTCCAGGACCCATGTGTTTGAAATAACAGACTTCCAGGCCTGGAAGTAGTGAGCCAGCCTTCCCCCTACAGGAACTGGGGAGCCGACCCTGACTGACACCTCAGGGTGTCTGTTTGGCAAGGGGCTTAGTCTGAGTGGATGAAGGGATCCTGGTCATTCCTCGTCTGCCTCTTCCCCCCCCCAAAAAAACCTCTGCTGGAAAGAGGAGGTGGTCTAGGCTTGGTAAAAATGCCTGTGGAAAAGGCTTGCCCCTGCCAGCCATATATTGCTGCTTCTGAGGAGTGGTCTGCTTCTTTTTTGGCTGTAGCACTCCTGTAGGTGGTCCTGTACTTGTCCATCTTCTTCATGTAAACCTCTGTTTGTTCCCCAAACAGAGTGTTACCAGCAACGGGAAAATTCATGGCCTTAGTCTGGGTATCCTGTGACAAGCTGGTACATCTGAGCCAAACATATCCTCATGGAGACAGATGTAGCCATGACCCTGGAATGCATATCATTCAAGTCCACACCAGCATGGAACTGAACTTTGGATGCCTCAGCACCATCTACAGCCACCTGCTCCAGATCCTTGGCCACCTGGAGACGGGCATTCATGGCCAGCTCCAGAACCATATCCCACACAGATGTCTTATCTGTCTGTATATGCCATGTAACTAGCTTGCCTGAGTCCCAAAGAGGATGCCAAGTATTGTTTCTTGGCCATGGCATCCACTTTCCAAGAATCCTTATCTGGGGGTGAGATGCCAGGGGAATGTTAGCCTTGTCACAGGCTGCAGCTTGCACTACCTCAACGTGGCTTCAATGAGATGCAAGGAATTCCGTCCCAGGACCGGACATGGTATACCTCCTGTCCATCTTATTATCCACAGGACGTATAGAAGTTTGAAACTGTAGAATTTTCTGTGTCTGTTTCCCCAGGGATTTGTGCAAAGGTATATACACTCTGACTCTGGGACATCCATCATTTCCACGAAGTCAGGTTCCTCCTGATCCTGTTCAGCTTCTTCCACTGGAAGCTGAAGAGTATCAGCCACTTTCTTGTAAAACAAGAAATGGAAGGGGGACTCAAAAGTCTGAGAGGAGACTCTGGGGAGATGTCAGGCTCTACTGGCTCATCTAGGCCTTCATCTTCCTCTTCTTCATAATCTTCTTCTCCTTCCCAATCACCCTCATAGAATGCTTTAGGTTCAATTTCAGAAGCAACCATGTCTGACTGAACCGACAGTCTTTGAACCGGTGTCGGTTCGGTCGTAAAGTGACTGAACAATAGTAATCGCTTTTGCAATCTCTTCAGCAGTCGGAACATGGGGACTGGGATCCAAACTGGCTGACTTGCACTTTCCTTTTGACGGAACAGACTCCACAGAGTCGGCTCTCCTTTTGCCCAAGGAGGTATTGCCCAGGTCAGTGGGCACCCCCCTCAGGTTCGGTCAGACCTGAACTGGGCTGGCCATCCGGATCAGCAGACTTATCGGCCTCTCTTTCCTTCAGCCTACTCAAATGTTTTTCCCCCAGAGTGGCTTTGGGAAAGTTTTTACATATTTGGCAGTCTACCTTGAGGTGGTCAAACCCCAGACAAAAAACACAGACGAGGTGGCGATCAGCCTTAGCAAAGGCCTCCCCACACTTGGTGCAGTGCTGAACCGGAGTAGGACCAGTTTTCTTTTTGGGTTTCTCAGACATGCCGGATACAAAAAAAAGTTACCTTTAACAGTGGTTAAGCCAGGCAACTGAACACTTATCAGTGTTTTAAGGAACCGATAAGTACCGGAAATCACACAATAATACAGTGCGACCGGGAGAAAACCAAACAAAAATATTTCTACCAAATAAAACTCAACTACCTACTACTACACTTACTGTAACGCAGACAGAGATCTGAATACCGTAACAAAATAAGAAAAAGCGGGTTAAAACTGACTGAATTTACTTAACAGAACCAAACCGAAGGAGAGATTCTCCAGAGCAAAGTCACAGTTAGATGGAGTAAAGAATCTGACAGTTACACTGAGAAGTACCAGGGACAGAGGTTTGAAAACCGAGCTTGAGCTCAACGTTCTATGCTCTGGCATAGCGTTAACCCTTTCCTCTCTGGAGCAGTTCAAGTGCTGGGGCTAACTGCACATAGTCAGAATACAGCAAGACTTCATGTTGTTTGAAGTGTACTCGATAACTAGAAAGGAGGAACTAAGGTGGTTGAGGGCTGGTGCTGAGGTAAGCCTGCTACTGCAAGCCACTCTCATGGTGCCATGCATGTGCACAGCTTGCCTCGGTGTCAGCCCACCTGAAATGTTTTGGCTCCTGTGGGGTCCTAGTGCCTCTGGCAGAGACCCATTAATAAGAATCAATAGCGAAGACTGATTCCTGGATGATCAGCACTGGTGTGAGCTGCAAAGGGTGTCACTCAGTTACCATCCTGGTCAGAGGGAAACCAGACATGGTAACTCAAATGCCAGGGTTACTGGAGTACAGGGAAAATCCGAATTCTGTAAAATGTTGGCATTCAGCCAACAAAGCAAGAGTCGTCATAGTGGCTCAACTGCAGCAGCAGAAGCAGCAACAGATGGAACAGAGAGCAAGGTTCAGGAATGGGCTCAGCTGGCACTTCCAGGGACAGTGTAGGGTCTCTTCCTCTCACCTGAAAACAGAAGGAAATAGGCTCTTTTCTGTAGCAGCGTTCATCTTGTGGAATACCCATGCTGAAGAAATCTACTTCACCTCCCCAATGACAATTTGTGGAGTCAAACCTATGGTACTATTGAATGTATGCTGTTACGATGTTCTGTGCTTGCGTCTGCATGTTAATCTAGGTTTTTGTTGTTCCTCTGAATTGTTTACATGTGCTTGGTGTTATTTACTCTGTGTTTTGCATTGTTTTGAGTGCTCTAAGCATTTGGAAGTGTGCAATATAAACAGTGGCTACTACTACTACTGGCTGATGCAGAACAGATGGGTCAGGGTGATGATTCTTCTCTCACTGGGACAGGGGCTGACATGCATTGCTCAACAGAACCCCAGAGGTCAATTTTCAACTGCTACTGCACCTTGATCTCTACAACAGTCACTTGCCCAGGCTTTTCATAGCAGAGGTAATGTAATGCTATGCTGCCCAAAGGGTGAAACAGATTTTTATTGGGGGAAGGAATTTAGGAGAAATCTACTTGAATCACAAGAAAGAAGGAAAAAAACAGTCAAGCAAATGTTAGTGATTAACGGTGGATCACATGTGAATATTACAAAGTTGAGAAAAGAACATTCACAAACTTGCTCAGAGAATTCAAGCAGCACTTGAGGTGGCTCAGTACAGCATCCTTATCAGGATGATGGACAATTGGATTACGACTACCTTAGCAAGTAAGGAGGAGGTTGGGTCAGGTAAATTAGTGCTGGTAGCACATAATACATTTCACGAAGCTCCAAATTACAAGGATGCTGCTGAACTGGGAATAAAAGGGGGTGATATGTAGATAACTCCTTTTCTGTAAGGGATCAAAAATATGTAACGGTAGCAACCGCCCTGTCAGAGTGCATGTGCTGAAGCGACTGATCAATGCAACGACCATGCACTTAGGTCTTAGGTTGCAGTTTTTCCTCTCAGGTCACATAACTGTGTCCAGTTCTGGAGGCTGCACCTCTGCTAGGACATTGAAAGGGTAGAGGCAGCACAAAGGAGGTCAACCAAAATGGTGAGGGGGGCCAGGGTTGGACTGGGGTGCAAAGGGCCCACCTGGAAAGAAGATGCAAGGGCCCACCTGGAAAATCAAGAGGAGGGCCCAGGTTGACACGCTCAAATCAATATTCCACCTCAATCTGATACACTAGCTCTGTGTTTGCATCTTACATTTGTCAACAGTGTCCCAGATGCCCCATTTAATTAGAAAAAAGAAGACAAATGCAAAAGTTTCCAGAGTTCAGAAGGTAACCACTAACCCAACTGAGGGGGGCCCACCTGGAAATTTCCAGGTATCCAAGTGGGCCAGTCTGACCCTGAGGGGGGGCTGCATGAGAAGCCATACAAGACAAGGCAGCAGGAACTCAACATGTACTCTCTGGAAGAGGGGAGAGCAAAAGGGGTCATGATTGAAACCTACAAGTACCTCACAGGAGTGAACAAGGTGCAAGTAGAGGGTCTATTTCAGAGAAAGGAAGGCACTAGAACAAGGGAACCTGCAATGAAGCTAAGAGGGGGAAGTTTAGGAGACATGTGCTGAAATATTTTTTCACGAAAAGGATGGTGGGTGACGAACAGCCTGCCACAGCAAGTAGTGGGGGCAAAGACTGTGGGGAGCTTCAAGCATGCATGGGAGAGGCACCAGGGCATATTAGGTAGAGGAACGGGGGAAATGACACATATGAACCAGCTAGAGTCAGTGGTAACAGAACAGGCAGGGACATGAGGCAGACTGGATGGGCCTAAATGTCCTTTTCTACTGACAAAATCTGTTTTCTGTAAATAAATTAAAGAAAAATTAATACATTTTAAATGTCTCAATCTAGATGCTGGCCAGCTGATGCTTCCTCGTACATGTAAAATGACACTCGTTCATGAACAAGCTAGGCATTTTTTCTGGTTGGGCCGGTTGGAGGCCTCTTACGGATTTAAGAGTGTCCCCTCACACGCTGTTAGGGCCAGGGGACTGCAAACTGAAGGTGAGCAGTTTTGTGGTCCTAAGGACACAAGAGATGACACTCTTAGATCCATAAGAGGCCCTCCAAATTGACCTATAAAGTTATTTTAGATCATTAACTTTTTTTTTGTATTTGTTCATCTCCCCTGCGTCTCAATCGGACTCTCCTTCAGGCCACTGCCAAGGACCCTCCCGGGCGCCGCTGCCAAGCCCCCGCCTCATATCGCAGCTGCCCCAGGGTAACCAGACGTATCCCTTCATTGGGCAGGTCCTCTCCTTCTGGGGAGAAAGTGCCTTATGGCCATCAATCTTGGCCCTGTGTGCTGCTGAGGTTGGGTTGGCATTCTCAGGGCTCCGCGGAGGTGAGGGTTTGGGTGGCCGTCACCTGGCTGATCGAGGCACCATTTTTCTATTTTTCCTCCAAGCTTCCCTGGTTGCCGCATCTGTAGTGCTCCTGGTCTCCACCAGGGGCCGCTACACAGCAAGCGTGCCTCCCCAGCCCACCCCAGGAAAGGAGAGCAGTCCTCAATCCTCTCCACCCCCTGCGCCAGAGTCCGTTCCCGAACTCTGGTCGCCGGCGTGGTTCAAGGTAAGGCGCCAGCGCCTCAGCCCTCTGCACCACCAGGCCAGTCCTAATCATTAACTTTTTTAAAGAAAAAAATCCTTTCTTAATTTAAAATGCCGAGGGCACGAGCGGTCAGTGAGAAGCCCATTACAGTGGCTCAGCATGTGAGGTACTTAAATAAGAGTACCTCACATGCAACTGAAAGAAGTGCTGTGAAAGGCCTTGGATGCTCCTGTGATCTATAAAAACAAATAGTGTGCATGTTAGTATTCTCTTTCTTTTTTTTTTGCTCAGCAAAGTTAGCCTCAGTTAAAACCGAATGTTCCAAACCTATTAGTGTCAAGGTTAATGTGCATGCCCTGAGACATGGCTTTAACTTTCATTTAAGAAATTAAATAGGTTAGGCACTTGGTTTTAACTGGGGTTAGTGCTGCCGAATAGAGGAAACAAAATACTAACTAACATGCACACTATTTGTTTCATATGTTTAAAAAAAAAAAAATGCCCAACTCGTTCGTGATTGAGAGTACTCAAGGATCAGGCAACAGGCAAATGCTTGCATTTACTTTGAAATTTGACAGTAAAGCTGACTGTGTTCCTTTAAAACATAGAACATACAAACAATTACACTAAGTATTACATCTGGTCCAAGGAAACACTGCATAAATTTAGGAATATCAGCAGTTCACTTGAAATGCTTGCCTGTACAGATAGGTCCTCAAATTAGCTTGTAAAACTGCCAGTGAAGGAGCTTCATGAATAATAACTGGAACAGAGTTCCACAGGCCGTGGGGGGGCCGGGGGCACAAACACATCTCATGCTCATTATCAGCCATATCATTACATAATGTGAAGGGCTGAAGGCTGCAGGACAACACACTATTAGTCAATAACACAGCACTACTAGTGAAGTGCAGTGTAAAGCAGTATTATTGCAGTCAAGAGGGAAATAAAGGCATTAGAAAAAAGGCAGAACATAGACCTGAATATGAGCAAAAAGGAGGAGACAGAAGACAGAAGAAAACAGAACAGCCAGAGTAAGAGGAAGTAATAAACACGATCAAGAAAGGAAAAAAATAAAAGGTTAAAGAGAGCAAGTACAAGTATTTGCGTGTACCTTTGCAAGAGCACGCTGTGTGCACCATCCTGTTAATGTTGAGTTTTTCTACACGTCTTCCTATTAAGTCATGTTGCATCTGACTATTTACCTTTCTCTGAAATACCTGCTGTTGTCTGTATTTTGTAATCTCCCAGGTCGCACCTGAAAATAAGCATATGACTCTAGTGTGCTTACCTGGTTAACAAAAGCTAAATAAACTGCAGCATACTGTTAGCAACCAAGAGTAAGCCTGATTAGCAGCTAATACTACATGCAACAGCGAAACAAACTAATCCTTTCACGTTCATCTACACACAGTTAATACCACAGAAACACAAAATTTGTTGGCAGACAAGAACTTGGCGCACCCAGTCTTCCATTTTATCTACCTACAGTACCACTGTAAACCCTACTTGATCTATGGCTCTTTCTCCCTCCCTTCATTTCTTTCCACTAAGGCCCTGTCCACACTACCCCTCTGTAACGTTAGACTGCCCAGACCGTTACCGCAATGGTTTGCGTTTACATCTGTAACGTTACAGAAGACATTTTCGTAACTGCTGTTGAAACCACATATGAGGTGGTTTCAACAACGGTTATGAGACCAGTTATGCCTCGGTAACGTTACCGAGGCGTGGTAATGGATTCGTGGCACTGGTCCCCCTAAGCGCCAGCCGCTGAGCTGTACTGGTGGATCGGGTGCCATGGTAATGGTCACCTGCTCCTAAGTGTGGACGGCAGTGCTGGTCCCGTAACGGACACCTCGTCAGTGTGGACACACTGCACCGCTCCCTGGTTGTAACGGTTACTATTCGTTACGGGGTCTGAGCGGTGCAGTGTGGACGGGGCCTAAGATTCCCTTATGCCTATCCCATGAATTCTTGAACCGGTCATTGTTTTCGCCCCCACCACTTTGGCTGGTATACTGTTCTAGGGATCTACCACTCCTTCTGTAAAGAAATGTCCTCAGATCTTACCTGAATCTACCGCCCCCCTCCAGCTCCATAGCATGTCCCCTTGTTCTTGTGCACAAACATACGAAATTGCCAGCAGAAACAGGCCTCAATGATCTATCAAGTCTGCTTGAGTGTGCAGCTAGCACCTCATCTCACAGATGCCCCTCCTGCCCCCCTCTTCTCAGTATCTGTTACCCTTATCCTGTCCCAACCCCTCTTGAAACTGCCCACCGTCTTACAGGACACTATCTCGTCTGGTAAGGTGTTCCATTTGGCCACCACTCTTTTTTTTTTTTTACTTCTTTATTGGTTTCATGACATTCCAGCAGATTACGTCTTGCAGATGTGTCAGATTTATACGACACTGTACATGGTATATAGGAGTAACATCATAAAAATATACAGTACTCATTCTATCATTTTTCTAGTTTTCACATAGATGAAATTGATCCAGAAAGTGTCTCTGTTTAAAACACTCCTACTGAGCTTCTTTAAGTAATCAGGAATTTTGTGTAGCTACTATAGACTTTAGAACAACTTATACCTCCAATTAGGGGACTTTCAGTTTTACAGTAAAAACAAGAACCAAATTAAAATTTAAAAGGAGTAAAATCAAATCATAACAGAGTCTCAAAGTCCTGTTATTTGCTCCAATCCTGAGACCTCTAATTCTATTAACGTTATACAGCTGAATAAGAAATGTATTCCCTCACATGAGAGGTACAAGAATCTGCACACTGCTTGTGGTAGGGTCACATTCATTTTTAAGCTTGTGGAGCACTCCCAAAAAAGAACCCCCCACGGAGTCCAGCTCTCAGCGTTGCCAAACTCGGGGGGGAGGGTGCACCTCAAGCTATTTTTCTTATTATGTTGTTTTATTTAGTAGGGGCGAAGGTCTGGGGCGTACACCCTGGGGGGAAGGGAGGAGCAGGGGATAGGGGAATCCCATATAGTCATCCCAAAAACTGCAATCAGACCTCTTGTCCCAACCAGACTGTCCATCTGGTCCATCAGTTCAGGTAGGCCGAGGATCTCTGCTGTAATCTAAATGTTGGCTCCTCTAATTGTCTAATCTGTGCCACCGCTTCTAACCAATCCTGCCTCGTTGGAGTAGTTGACTGTAACCATCTTCTGGTTGTTTTCAGGGCTGCCACAAGTAGGATCTGCCCGAGGTATATAGTCCCCCCCCCCAAAAAAAAACCCCCCATAAATTCTGGTCCTAATTGGTTTTGGAGCTGGAATACCTGCTTCAGCTAGGCGACCACTTCAGTCAAAGTTAGAAATAGTTGGCATGTCCAAAAAATGTGTGCATGCGTGGCTATAACCTCTCCACAGTTTCTCCAACAACCAGGGGATGCACCTATTTGTTGCTTGGAGACTACCAATGGTACTCTAAAATATCTAATCCTAATTTTCCACAGAAATTCCCTCCAGGAAGGGGGAAGAGGACACCCTCCAAATACTACTCCAACCCTTTACCCACTCCCCATTTGAAATGGTTATGTTCAACTCTTGTTCCCGGCATATTTAACATACTCCAGATTGGAAGTGATCTGCTGCAGACTTCTTTTATATAACTGGGATATGGCACCTTGTGCGTTCTCTGAATTCCAAATTTGTTCAAATATCTGCTCTATAGCCCTCCTTATTCCTGTGCACCATTCTTGTTTAATTTTTGTATTGATGAAGCTACAAATTTGTAAGTAAGTATCTCATTCTGTCCACTGAGGAGAGACCGAAATGCCTCTGGGCCACCTCAAAAGACAACACTCCTCCTTCCCCCAAAAGTTGCCAAGGTGCCTGCAGCCCTTCGTTAGCTCTAACTAGGAACCATTTGTCCCATAATGCTGGTCCAAAAGTTGGATCAAAAGCCCACCAACCATATCTCCAATGTCCCCCATGCCTCATCTCCCTCAATGTCCCCCTTCTCCATCCCACTAAAGTAGTGCGAGTTGCAGAGAGTAGCCTTCTGGAAGATCCAGATTGGTCTTTTGTCTTGTCCACCACTCTTTCAGTGAAAAATGTAATTTCCCTCCTGAATCTTTCCCACTCCAGTCTCAGTCCATGCTCTCTCGTGTCCCTCCCCCTTCTCATCTGGAAAATCCCTTTTGTGTTGGTCTTGTTTATCCCCCTTCAGATACTTAAAGGTCTCAATCATATCCCCCCATTCCTCCTCTCCTCCAACAAATACATATTCAACTCTCCCAGCCTGTCCTTGTAGGGCTTGCTCTCTAATCCCTGGATCATCTTTGTGGCTCTTCGTTGCACCCCCTCCAACAATCTGACGTCTTTCTTCAGGAATGGGTGCCAGTACTGCATGCAGTACTCCAGGTGGGTCCTGACCAATGACCTATACAGGGGCAGGATAACCTCTCTCCTTCTACAGAAGATCCCTCTTGCAATACACTCCAGCATTTTGTTGGCTTTTGCTGCCACCTTTCTGCACTGAGCAGGAGTTGTTCATGCTCCCTGTAATGATCACTCCTAGGTCCTTCTCTGTGGAGCTCCCCAACTGTGCCTCATTCAAGTGATAATCTCTCCTCTGGTTCCATAGTGCAGAACCTTGCACTTCTTGGCGTTTAACCCCAATTGCCACGTTTCCGCCCACTCCTGCAGCTAAGTCATGCCCTCCTGCAACCCCTTCTACCCCTCCGCAGCAACCACCGCAGTTCTCATCTTGGTATAGTCTGCGAACAGACTGATCCTGCTCTAGATCCCGTGCGAGATACCTGCAATAAAAATCCCAAGTAGGTAGAGGGAGCAGCTTGGGAGAGGTGGACAGAGAGGCAGGTAGGGAGGGTTCCAAACCAGAATTTTGCAACAAAGGAGGCACAGTGAACCATTCTCCTGTGGGACAGGGGCGCAAGGGTGGAGTACAGGAGACAGTGGTGGGTAAGGGGGGGGGGTCGGGGAGGTGGTGGCGAAGCGGCAGAAAGAATTCAGGAGGGTGTCTAGTCTGATGAGTGTAGATTGAGAGGCAGTACCATAAACCACATTGGCATAATTGAAGACAGGAAGGATAATTTTGGTAACCAACTCACGGCGGATGGAGAGGATGAGGCTGGCCTTATGTCGATAAAGGACAGCCAGTCTGGGGTGCAGTTCAGTGCAGATGGCGTCAACGTGGTTAGAGAAGTCCAGATGGCGATCCAACCAAACCCCTAGATATCGGAAAGCAGTAACATTCTCTAGTGGAGAACCATCCAGGGTTAACTTACAGCCCACAGATCAGGGGTTCATAAACAGGGGTTGAAACTGGCACCGGTCCACTAGCCAAATGTTGGTACATTTTGTATTGGGCTAGTAAGATTCTCCTTTAACTAGCCCTGCAGGCTTGTACTGGAGAAAGTAACATTTCAATAGGTACACCAGCCAGGCCATTGGAAAAGTCTGTGGGGCTAGAGTTTTTTCCCCAGTCAGTACCCTTGCTGGCTAATGGCTGCAAAACTGAATTTTGACCACTGTTCATTTGAAGGATGCCCCCTCAGAAACCCGCAGGAAACCTCTACCTGAGCCAGTCTTTCTACTGATGAGATGTCTGATAAATGCACTTACACAGAGAAGTACTGCAACCCAGAATGGGACAGGTGGAGTAAGTACTTTGACACCCTCTGGATGAAGCAAGTAAATGAATCCAAAGACCTGGGGCCTATCGGCACAGATCCTCTGGATACATGAATCTGGTGCATATCTCCTGGCTCACCAGTGCTGACATTCACATTCCTCATCCCCAATTATGCACACAGGAATGAGCGCAGAGAGGCTGAGGGCATGAGGGGGAGAAACAGGGCCACTGAGAGGGCATCCAACTGGATGCCTGGCCTGGTGCTGCACTGGATCCCCTGCTCTGTGCGAAGCATGGGATTGTGGGATACGGCTGTCTTACAAGGATTGCTGTATCATTAAAGGTAACCTAAAAAAAGCAACAAAAATTTCAAAATGTAGGACACAGCCTCCGGCATCCCATACCAGCCTGGAAAAGTGGAACAACTATTGCTAGGGCAAACTGGACACAGGAAGGTCCAGGAAACATGGGGAAAGTACAGTTACATAAGATCTTACCATAAAAGTAGATCTTCGAGAGAGGCTCTTGCAGCAGGTACTAACCATTAGGACAAGAACCATCAGGCACTAGGACCACATGGAAAACTTTAGCTAGCAGTGTCTGGTGGGGGACCGCACACCTGGAGTCACGTGACAAACATCAGCATGACACTATAGTGGGTGGTCCCCATACCTGCCCTCCAGTTCTCCTGCCCGAGACCTAAGAAGGTGCGACAGGAGAAAGGGGTGGGCTCCTGGAGACAAAAGGAAGGCTATAAAGAAGTAGTGGCAGAAGCTGGGGGAAGGTGGGAGGGAAAAAGGTACCTACTGCAAGAGCCTCTCTTGAAGATATACTGTTGCGGTAAGTTCTTATGTAACTGTACTATCTTACTTCATGAGGGCTCTTGCAGTAGGTACCAACCATTAGGACAGAGTCCCAAGCAGTGAATTTCAGACAAAGGCTGAAGCACAGGTGGCAGGAAAGGTCTGCAGCAGGTACCAGGTTAAGCCAGGAGGCCCTGAAGGACGGCTAGTCCAAAGCCAGCCCTGCGCCTAGAGGCAATGTCCAGACTGTAGTGTTTGGTAAAAGTGTGGACGGAGCTCCAAGTAGCTGCCGCACAAATGTTCATGGCAGAAACATTCCTGAAACAAGCAGCAGATGCAGCCATGCCTCTGGTTGAATGCCCCTTGACTTCCCTCGGAAAGAGCTTGTTATACTTCTGAAAACAAAACAAAATGCAGTTTGCTAACCATTTGGATAAGCATTGCTTGGGAACTGCCGCGCCCTCTCTTTTGGGCGCATAAGAAACAAAAAGCTGATCCATTTTATGGGCCGATTTCGTCCTGTTTGTATAACGTAAGGTTATGTGCACATTGAGTGTGTACAGAATGGCCTCCCCTTGATTAAAATGCTCGGGGGTAATACACTGGTAAGTGTATTGTCTGATTCAAAGTAAATTAAGACACCACCTTAGGTAAAAACTTAAGATTTGTATGCAGAGCCTTCCAGTCTCAGTGGAAAATCAAATAAGGCTCCTTACACATCAGAGCCTGAAGCTCAGAAATCCTTCCAGCCGACGTAATGGCAACTAAAAAGAGTGCTTTCCAGGAAAGGTAGAGTAGGTCACAACTCGTAGCAGGTTCAAAGGGAGGCAAAGTGAGTTTCTTGTACATGAAGTTCAAATCCCATGGAGGAACGGGGTTCCTGACCAGGGGTTTCAGATGAATTCCATTTAGAAAGTTTTTTGAAGTGCTGGCCCGGTGGCACAGAGTGCTGAGGTGCTGGACGCCTTACCTCACGTCACGCTGGCGACCTGGGTTCGGGAACAGACTCTGGTCGTCGGGGAGCCGGCAAGGTGGGGGATGAAAGCAGGATTGAGCAGCTGTAGGGCAGCTCTCCCTCTCTCGGGTGGACATCCCCTCTTAGTTCCAATGCCACCGGGTGGAGGTCTGGTGGCTGGTGGAGGCAGGAGGGGATGGCAAGCTGCGGGAGGGTGTCTCAAGCCGTGGCATGCGCATGCCTCCACATTTGCGCACTTGCCGAGAATGGGGACAGGCAAAAAAAAAATGGGGAGAAAATGTTAAACAAAATGTATATAGAAAAAGGATGGTTTTCAAAACCTCCAACTGTGCCAAAGTTTTGCCATCCACTGGAGTGTGGTAGGCAGAAATGGCAGACAAGTGGACCTTCGGTGAAGGATAGCTAAGGTCAGAGTGATGCAGCAGGTGTTCCATGACCTGAGGGACAGGGCATGAGAAAGGGTCCCATCCCTAGTTGGTTGCCCAAATGAAGAACCTCTTCCATTTCATAGCATATACTTGGATCATGTAGATGGCTTACGGCCTCCACAAGGACTTGAGCCACTCTGGAAGAGACCCCAAAATGTGCAACAGCTACGTCAGCAGATGCCACAGGTGAAGGATTTGAGGCCCTGAAGGACCAGCTTGCCCTGGTCCTGAGTCAGCAGATTCTGGCAGAGGGTAGGGGAACCAGAGGTCCCTCTCTCAACTGCTGAAGCAGAGGAAACCACACTTGGCAAGACCAATAAGGGGCTATGGAAATCATGCGAGCCCCTTCTTGCTGGAGATTCAGCAGCACCCTCTGCAACAGAAGAAAGGGAGAGAAGGCATACAAGAACCTCCCTGTCCAGCAGAGAGACGGTGCGTCTCGCCAGAAAACACCACACCCAAGAATGAGCAGGCAGAAACTGGGTAGTTTTGCGTTGGATGGGGAGGCCAACAGATTGAGATCTAGGCGACCCCATCGATCGAAGATGTCTTCGACTACTGACTGCTTCAGTTCCCACTCGTGTGCCCTTGCCTGAGTGCGGCTAAGGGTGTCCGCCAGGACATTCTGAACACCTGGGAGATGCACTACAGACTGTGCTGTATCGCCCAATGCCACACGTGCACCACTTCCCTGCACAGTGGATATGACCGCGTGCCTCCCTGTTTGTTCAGTACCAGACCACGCACATATTGTCCGTCTGTACCAGCAGGGCTCCAGGGAGGAGCAGGTGCTGAAAAGCCTGAAGGGCGTATAGGACAGCCCTCATCTCTTGCACACTGATGTGCCGAGATAACTCCTGCCAAGACCAGGATCCCTGTGTCCTGTGGTCACCCAGATGGGCGCCTCAGCCCTGATCGGAAGCATGTGTTGTCAGGGTCTGAGCTGGAGGGAGCACCTGAAAAGGAATCCCTCTGGTGAGACTGGACAGATCCTGTCACCACAGGGGGTCCCAATGCATGGGGCTGGACACCAGAATCCTGTGATCCAGGTTGTTTGATTTCTGGTCCCACTGGACCCTTAGGGTCCACTGCGTAATCCGCATGTGGAGCCTGGCTAAGGGGACAGTGGGAATTAGCCGCAGCCATCAGGCCCAGAAGGTGCAAGACCGAACAGGCCTTGGTCAATTGACTGGTTGCCACTTGGCTAGCCTGCTGAAGCAAGGTTTCCGCCCAATCCAGAGGGAGGAAAGCTTGACCCTGAGCAGTATCCAGCACCACCCTAATAAACTGGAGGCATTGTGAAGGAACAAGGCAGGATTTGGGGTAATTCACCGTGATGCCCACTTGCCTGAATAGATTCAGGGTAGTCACCAGGCTGTCCCTTGATGGTGCCGATAAGAGCCGTTGTTGAGGTATGGGAACTTATATATTCCCTGGCAGCGCAAAGCTGCTGCCACCGCCACTAGGCACTTGGTAAACACTCTGGGTGCCCTGTAGAGGCCAAAGGGGAACGCTTTTAACTGAAAGTGTTCCCCCGAAGATGATGCATAAGAAGCAGCGGTGGGAGGGAAAAACTGGGATATCTAGGTATTAATCACACAGGTATGCATATTTATGGAACACACACAAACAGAGGTGAGAAAGCAGTAAGTGCCTCAGCTGAGACTTGAACCCAGGCCACCCAGAATACTATTCTGACTGTGCTAACCAGCTGCGCAACTGAGACAACTGGAACCTGGGCTATTCCTGAGCACATTACTCTTTCTCAAATTCACAACCCAATGGCAACACAAATATTTACTTGTAACAATCACACAGGAGTGCAGTGTGCATATTTATGGAACACATACAAACAGAGGTGAGAAAGTGGTGCCTCAGTTGGGACTTGAACCCAGGCCGCCCAGAATACTGTTCGGATTGCATTAACCAGCTAGAACAAGGCAGGATCTGGGGTAATTCACCACGATCCCCACTTGTCTGAGTAGATTCAGGGTAGTAAGTCAGGGAGGCCACCAGGCTGTCGCTTGATGGTGCTGACAGAAGCCAGTCGTTGAGGTACGGGAAGACATATTCCCTGGCAGCGTAAAGCTGCCGCCACCACTGGAAGGTACTCGGTAAACACTCTGGGTGCAGAGGAGAGGCCAAAGGGGAGCGCATTGAACTGGAAGTGTTCCCCCTGGAAGATGAAGTGTAGGAGGAGGCGGTCAGAGGGAAAAATTGGGATTTCCAGGTATGCATCCTACATATCCAGAGCACAAAGCCAAAGCCAGTGACCCTAGTGTAGAAGAGGCAGCAGATCTGGTAGGGTCAGCATGCGAAACTTCTTGTACTCTATATACAGGTTTAGCGTGCTGAGGTCCCCTGTCTTTTTGGGGACCAGGATGAAGTGGGAGTAATATCCCTTTCCTACCTGGATTAGAGGAATGGGCTCTATACCCGATATTGTCAGAAAAGCCTGCATCTGTTCCCTTACAAGATGAATATGGCCTACTGGGTAGTGAGAGAGACCCGGAGTATTTCTTGGAGGTCTCTGTAAATTCGATGGTGTGGCCTTGAGCAATGAGCTGAAGGACCCATGGGTCTGAAGGGATCGCCTCCCACCCGGTAAGGTGGTTGGCGAATCTGCCCCCTGCTGACTCCTCTGGAGCTGGTGGCAGAGGCTGGGGGCCCTACCACAACTCATAAGGCAGAGAGGGTGTGGAGGAGCTCCACCCCAGCAGCCTTTTGGGACTTCGCTGGAGGGGTGGCTCCAACCAACTGGGCCTTATGTTTGCTCTGATGTTGGGCTAGCTGTTGCCTATTCTGGCACCATCGCTGGTGATGAAATGGCTGTTTTGGCTTGATGTTAGAGTGATACATGGACTGGACAGAGCACAGTGCCTTGCCACTGTCCTGGAGCTCAGTGATTATGTCCTTGACGTCGCCTCCGAAAAGGACTGGTCCTCTGAAAGGGGCATCCTGGATGGCCGACTGGATGTCATGGGCCAATCCGGATACCCGCAGCCAGGAGTATCGGCACATGCTGATAGCCATGGAGGTGCTCCATGCAGAGGCACCTACCACATCGTATGTCTCTCTGAGGGAATGATGGCAGGAGATTTCCGCTGTCCTGACAGTCTGGTTTTAGCCTCAGAATCGGGCAAAGCCTCAAATTCAGACTCCAACTGTCCCAGGATAGATTTCTGGTATACAATCATGTGTGCCAGGTAATTCAAAGATCAGAGCCAGAGTGGAGAAGTAAACCTTGTGTCCAAACTGGTCTATTTGCCATGACTCCTTGTCTAGAGGAGAGGTGCTCATGTGTTTAGGTTTAGCCGTATGGTCATGGGCCACATTAATGACAGAGTCCGCTTTAGGGTGAGAACTAAGTTGGTCTTTACCCTCGGGGGCTCGATACAGTCCATTAGTCTTCTTGGCAACTGCGGCCACAGATAAAGGTTGCTGCCAGACCGTGGAGTCCAGGTCCTCATATGGTCCGATCCACGGAGGAATAAGCAGAGGGGACAGTTCTGGCATATCCAGGTGTTCCGCCAACCTCTTGCATTGGGGGATCCTGATCCTCCGTTTTCTACCAGCTTGATTCCTGTATCTTCCAGAGGATCTCTGTAAAAGAGGGGTCCTTCAGAGGGGATTTGGGAGAGTCTTTGGGTTTTGGATCCTCCAGACAGGGGGGTCTGAAAATCTGAGGTAGAGGAGTTGGTGGAGTATGGGTCCGATTCTGACAACAGGCTTCTGTCCGGAGACAGAGCCCATGGAAGCGGAAGCTCTTACGGAGTGACCACAAGGCCCCTGCTGACACTGGCTACCGTGGTAGGATGTGAGGTTGGTCCTGAGGTAGAGGGGGGAGAGACTCCACTGGGGAAAGGGATCTTGGAGTAGGGTCCAAGCAGACTGGCGTGGAAGTCGTGGCTGGTTGCTGCCAGTCCAGTTCTGAGACCAACTGCATCTTGGTTACTGACCACCAAGCCTACAACACCTCCCTAAAATCCACCTGAGGTTGAGGAAGTGAAGTAGGTGAAGGAAGGGGCTGAATAGATGGGCGGGTAGCCTTGGAAGGTGAACCCAGGTGTCATATAGCCCAGCGTTGGGTTATGATAGTCTGGCATCTGATACCCCGGTGTGGGGTACCCTGGCGTGTGACACTCTGGCGAAGGGTAGTGAGGCACAGGGAAGCCTGGTGTCGGAAGGTCCGGCAAAGGGCCTGACAGTGGAGCCGAGGGACCTGCCAGAGGCCCCCCCCAAAGGTGGGTAATCGGACGTTTATTTATTTAGTTTTTGTTGACCAGATAAGTGCACTAGACAAATCCTGCCTATTTTCATGCACGACCCGGGAGAGGGGATACAGATGAATGCCAACTGACCTTGAACCAGATTAAGCTGTTGGTGGTATTTTTAGTGAATGAGGGAAATTTGGCCAGGACACCAGGGAAATTCCCCTACTCTTTTTGATAAGTGCCATGGGATCTTTAACATCCATCCGAACTGGACATGACGGAGGAGGCAAAAGTCCTATCAGGGGTCCTGATGACAGGTAGCCAGGCGTAGACCCTGGAGGGGGGCATGAAGGACCCGACGGAGGCCCTGACAGAAGGTTAGAAGGGCCTGGTAACATCAGGTCTGATGCTGGAACGTCCAGAGGCGGTTCCAGCATTGGCCCCAAGGAGGCCAAGGGCCCCACCGGAGTCTGGGGCGGGGGAGCGTGCAGAGCAGGGGACACCAGCTCCTGAGGGAGGTCAGGTGTCAGGTGTTCTGGTTCCGGCACCAGAGGTGTGTTGTGTAGACGCCCCTCCGACTCTGACTCACAGTGTGCAGGAGAGCCAGGAGTCAGCACCAGGGGAGGTGGCAAAGGAGATCCAGAGAGGAAGAACTCTCTGGGGAGGGCTGCGGTCGAAGCAACAGTGTGTGCTGCTCCAGAGGATCGGTATCGGGCTTGTTATTGGGGTCCAAGGGAAGTGCAGTGGCTGGACGGACGCTAGAGGAGCTGGCATGCGACTTATCAGCCGGGGCCAGGCATTCATCAGAGGGGCTGACGACATTGGCCATTCCACCAGACTTAGGTCCCAGGGTTTTGAGGGGCCCAAGGGTAGTGGAGCTATCTGACGGATCAGAGGCACCCGCCTGAACTGTGACCAGCTCATGCGGGGGGACCAAGGGCTGTTCCCCGCAAGGAGGAGCGAAGCAGTTGGAGGAGGCAGTACCCGTGCTGGCGGGAGCGCTCGTCGCCCACAGCCCCTGAAAAGGCGCGGGTGGGAAGGAGACCGATTGTGGTCCCAGTGCTTCTTTTTGTGAGAGTCTGAAGACCCCCCATGTGGAAACCCGCAGCAGCTTCTGCAGCTCCTTCTCCATGGAAGCCATCCTTAGTTTAAGAACGTGGGCTTCCAGGGCCTGTTGGTGGCATTTCCATGTGGCCTGGTTGAAATTCTGGCAGGCCTCACAGTCCTCAGTCTTGTGTTCGGGTCCCAGGCAGAAGAAGCAGAGGGAATGCCCATCCTTGTGAGGAAGCCAAGTGCTGCAGGAATCGCACTTGATCTTATGCGACTCAGAAAGCACTGTAGAAGATATGAACGAAAAAAGTAACACTTTTCACACATTTTACAGAAAGAAATAAAAGCGATGAAATACTAATATGAAAATGGCGGTCGACTGAAGCAGCGTTCTCCGTGAGTTCTGATGTGCCCAGGTAGACTGCGGGAAAGTAGATGGTGGGAAAGAACTGGAGGGTGGGCGTGGGGACTGCCCACTATACAGTGTCACGCTGACATCCATCACGTGAAGCTGGGTTGGCAGTCTCCCGCCAGACACTGCTAGCTAACGTTTTCCATGCGGTCCTAGTGCCTGACGGTTCTAGTCCTAATGGTTAGTACTTATTGCAAGAGCCCTCTTGAAGTAAGATCAACTTACACATGGGGCAGACAGCCGATACTGCAGTGTCCCCCCTCTCATAATGTCACTACCCTATGCACCATTTCCTTAGCCTAGAAACTGCTTGATGAATCACACTGAAGCATGTCCACTCACCAAGCCTGCACCCAATCCTGCCACGCAGAAAGTGGCACAGACTGGGACAGACCTCGTGGCGCGGAATGGATGGACACCAGGGTTTGTATGCTGCCAGCATGATGGCTGAAACCTCAGCAGATGTCAAATCATGCTAGCTTTACATCAAGACAGGCATGCAGCTGCATGGACAGGTGGTCCAGATGCAACAGTTCTGGAACTGGGATAGCAGACCTGAACTGAGAGGAAGCTGGCATGGGGGTTCTAGCACACCCCACAATATCGGGAACCTGTTTTATATGGACCAGAAAGTGGCAACCTGGGTAATGGTGACAGGTTCAATTCTGAGTCACCTGACGAAGAGGTGGTGGACCTTATAGTCTCTATTTCGCACAGTATTAAAAACGCTTATAAAATAAATATTTCTTGAAACATGAAATTAGCTATGTGTGCATCATCTTTTTAAGTTGCGTAATTTCGGAATTTGACCAGAACCTGCAGAATAAATGGGACTGTAGGAAAGGCACAGAGAAACTTGCCTTCCATCAAATGTTTCTAGACAAAAAGCTCCAGGCCCTGAAGAAAGCAGAAACACAGTAGTTTTGCACTATGATGGGACTACAAGTTGGTTTAACTTTGGATGACCCCAGTGACTGAACAGCATGTCTGGCCTGTTTTCCCCCACTTGTGAGGATGAGCGACTTAGCAGCTGAACATCAGTCAGCCCATTCAGAGTTCTTGGCAGGTAGGCTGCAGAAAGATGCACACTGTGCTTGACTGCTGACTCCCACACCCCTTTCAACATATGGGGTAGGAGTGCCCCCCACCCCCGGCTTGTTTAGGCAATACATAATACACTGGTTTGTCCTCCAACATCAAGGGCTTTCTCCTGAGCATCTGGAGCTAGGGGCCTTAAGACCATAAAGGTCTGTTATCATCAGCTCATTTATATGGAGACCCTGTTTCATCAGTGACCAGATCCCTCCTCCTCAAAAGTCCGGAGGGACCTGGGGTGTGCACCACACCAGAGACTGGATGCATCTGATGTAAGTTTCCTAAGGCGGGACCCTGAGATAAACAGCTCCCAACAGCAGATGCTGCCTTACCTGCCACCACTGTAGTACATCTCACAGAGGAGGCACAGACCCTGATGCGGTGTTTGAGAGACTGGTGTACTTGAGCGGAGAGACTGCAGGATTCCCCAAGGAATCTGCATATGCAGTCAAGCCAAAAGGACCACGAATATGGACGTTGCCTTGAAGCCCAGTAACAGAAACAAGGTTCTGGCTATGACCACAGTGCTTCTGGCAACTAGGCTTGCCTGGAAAATTAGAGGCTCTGTCCCATCCACTCACAGAAATGCTTTGGCTCGAGTGGTGTCCATCACGACTCATGTACTGAAACCTCTGGTTAGGGATAAGAACAGACTTCAGTACACTAATTAGGACATCTAGACGATCGAGCTACTGCCTTGTCCTGTTTACTGTGCGAACCATTAGTTCTGCACAGGACCCCTTCAGGAGCAAACTGTCCGGATAAAGAAAGACAGGCAGCCTCTACTGACAAACAGCAACTGCTAACACAGCAAAACATTTGGTAAACACACACACAATGCCAAGGATAAGTCAGAGGGCAATATTCAGAATTTAAAATAACAGCCCTCTAAACAAAACCACTTGTATGGTCTGGGGCATCTACAGATTCTGATGTGCAGTTATGTGTCCTACAAATCTAGTGGACACATTCAGTCTCCTTGGGAGAGCATGCTCAACTCTTTTTTTTTTTTTGTGCAGCATTTTTTGTCCTCAGTTGCTCCTTATGCCTGCTTCATGTGATCCCCAGCTGCCCAATCCCATCTGCCATTCCCCCTGCTGTCTCACCAGTGGAAATCAACATAGGTGGGATCCAAGAGTATGGTGCTGTCATGTATGTCCAATGGAGCACACTGTATTTTCCTCGTTTCTCCCCTTTTCCCGGTCCATTACTCACTTGACCCTAGGCAGCACCCCTGCAGGCCACACCCACACACAGTGTGCCCCTGCAGAGAAGACAAGCTCCCTGGCCCATCGCAGAGACCGCTAGTGCAGTGGACTCTTACGGAGCGCTGCCACACAACAGAACCTCCCAAACCGCCCCGAGCTGGTAAGCTAGCTCCTGTGTCTGCAGCATGAGAGTGACGTGCTACTCAACGGGCCACCAGGCAGCCTCTGAGCATGCACAGATTTCTGTAGGCAATATGCTCATTTAGAGCTCAAAGGTCCAGGATGGGTAAAAACCTTCCTATCTATTTTGGCACCAGGAACTGTCTGAAGTATAACCCCAGATCCTGTTCAAGCAGGGGCACTAGCAGTTTTACCAAATATGCCTGTGGATTTAGAGATGAACTCCAATGCACAACCCAACTGTATTATTACCAGCACCCACTTGTCTGAAGTAATTTTCTGCCACTGGGGCAGGAAACACAGGTTACTCACCTGTAACAGTAGTTTTAGGAGTAGTATATGTTTGTTCATCCATACTATATGGCAGAGTCCTTTCCCCTTTTAAGAAGTACCGGAAAGTCTTCAAGCTGGCTCCTCCCACCCACCTGGGTGGTATATCCCTTGGCTCTGCTCCATGACGTCAGATCCTGCCTGCTGGAAGCAGAGGTTGTGCGCCTAAGATAGGGGAGGTCAGGTGTCCTTAGATTTGATTGGTGGATAACGTTTTTCCGGACGGCCTAACTGAAGGCGAGCAAGATGGTCCTGAAGGACCACTGGGTGAAACGGCCAACAAAAATCGCAGGCCTGGGTATTATGCTCGTGGCCCAGGCAGTATATGCACGTGGCATGGGGGGGGTCGGTATGCAACATCTTCTGCCCACACGAGCACCAGCGGAATCCGGGTGCGGACTTGTCCATCGCTGTCGCTGAGAAAATCATACTTGAAGACGCAAAACCAACGGGTTTTGAAAGGGTTTAGAAAGCGCTAGGGCCTACAATGTGGGAAGCGAAGGAGGGAACCTGCTTCTTCCAGCAGAAAGAAAAATCTGGCATCATGGGGCAGAGTCAAGGGATATACCACCCGCGTGGGTAGGAGGAGCCAGCTTGAAGACTTTTTGACACTTCTTAAAGGGGAAAGGACTCTGACAGATAGTGTGGATAGAACATAATATCCATGTCCCTAGAACATAAGATTTTGCCTTCCACCTGGGTCCTTAGTTGGGGTACAGGAAAGGGGAGCTTCCAAGTCAGAAGGAAGTGGAAGGAACAGCCTGCTATGACCATCTCTGCAACAACTTTTCAGGGCCTTGTAAGTCACCCATGTTCTGTTGCTGCTAGTCAAGCCCTTGAGGAGATGAATAGGCAGAAATCCCTATGAAAGGAGCCCCGCCCCCTTCCAAGGTTGTTAGGGTTTGAGGGACTTGATGGACCATTAAGTCTGATGGGATGCCCTTAGTTCTTTCAAAGTGGCCTCCACCGTAAGGTCAAACAGTCTGCCACCCCAGAATGGGAGTTTAGCACAGACTGCAGCACATCAGGGGCAAAACTACCTACTCTAAGCCAGTCATGTCTACTCATGCAGATTTCAGAGGCGGCTGCCCTGGCTGATGAGTCAGAGGCATCACAGGCCAAAGACAACTTTAAGGCCCTCAGTTTTTTTTGGTGTAGCCTCACTTTTAGCTGAACCTTCGTGAAGACTATTCACTACACTGGACTGGGACTTCCGTAGGGAATTCTGATATTTAACCAGATATGCCAGGTAATTTCTATTTGGACACTTTTAGCTGAACCTTCGCGAAGACTATTCACTACACTGGACTGGGACTTCCGTAGGGAATTCTGATATTTAACCAGATATGCCAGGTAATTTCTATTTGGACACTTTTAGCTGAACCTTCGCGAAGACTATTCACTACACTGGACTGGGACTTCCGTAGGGAATTCTGATATTTAACCAGATATGCCAGGTAATTTCTATTTGGAGACTAAGTGTGATCAATGAAAAAAAAAAAAACCTTTCCCCCATGATATTTTTTATGGCTTTGTTATCTGTGGGTCTACTGCTAATGTGTTACGGTATTCTGAACCTATCATGAGCAGCCATGAGAGGCACAGTCTGTCTCAGGCTATGTCAATTAATAAGTTTCATCCATAGGGGCCAGATACTAATCTGCTTTCCTGAAAACTGCTGGTAAGGTACTGGATCTATGTCAAGCAGCCATGGTGGCATCTTCAAATGTTGGGAAAATGGGAGGAATCCTCACTAACGAAGCGCATGGGACCTCCAAAAATATCACAATGATTCTTTTAAAAGAATCTTTCACTGAGAACTGCAAGGCTTCCTAGACCAAATGGTATCATGCTCTGGAAGGATGTGTCCTTGAGATAGGACATGTGCGTGTAATACACACTATCAAAGTAAACAATGGCCCTAAAGAGTGCCTGTCTGGGTACACCTCTTCCCAGTAGTCATGATCCATGTATTTAGGGCTGTACTGCTTCTCTTCCTCCTCTGGTAGAGAGAGAGAGAGAGAGACAGACAGAGAGAGCTTTCTGTTGAGGAGCCAAGACCACTCCAGTGACAGGAGGTAAAAAGGGTCCTGCCAGCACTGTGGGCTATTTTGTGCTTGTGTCTTCATGTGGCTTGGCTGAGTTCTTGACAAACTGGGCAGCAAGTAACATCATGACCTTTAGTGAGACACTTCATGCAACAGTCAAGGGCACAGTTTCAGGATAATTATTGCCATGACACTTCTGAAAAATTGCCATCTTCTTCAGTGATGGTGGATTAGACAGCATACAATGCCGAGAAAAATAGTTGAGAATGATGAGGAAGTACTGCGTCACTGTATGGGTGAGATAAAAACTAAGAGTTGGCTAGGAAAAAACTGAGGCTGAGAACTGAGAAGAGTCTCCAGTGGTCTGGCGTTCACTAGACAGCACATAAAAAACAGAAGAGACATGTATGGGGCCACTTCTGTTACACAGGTGACGCCAAGGTGTCCAATGCTGTATGTAAAGGCCCCAACTTGAAAGTCTCCCACGAGGTCCTAACTCCATCAGCTTATGGTCCTATTAGTGGGGCTCTATGAAGGAGATATTCTCAAAAAAATATCCATCCATACCAAGTTGATTATAACTGGGTACGTTGTTTTCAAGATTTAGCTTAAAGTTGCAAATTTAACAGAAAGAGTTAAAATTTAGCAATCAACCTGAAACCACAAGTCATGATTCAACAGATCATATATCCAGTATGTTTATATCCTCAGCGAGTAGTACTGAGGAAAGTGTATACCACAGTTGATTGTAATTGGGAAAGTATTTTTCAACACATACATTTAACACCTAGTAACAGTGCAGAACTTGTACATTACTAGCTTGGTTGCGATATGATACTGAAATTATACTGCCAGTGTCAGTTGCTCAGAAAGTAGCACACTCGCTTCCTTGGGCCAGAAGAACAGAAAGACATATGTTCTAGCGCCACATCCGGTACGTAGGGTAATACCCATAACTGACACACTAGTGCAGTATGAGGGTATGAGGGGGGTATGGGACTGCTGAAATGCCATGCTTCAGATAAGAGGTCCCTTCTGCCCATAACTGGTCACTGTCCAAGTGGAAAAGTAAAGATCCCATGACACATGAAGAGTAGGAGTTTCCTCCATGCCTTGGACAACATCCCCCTGCCAATGAAAAGTACAGTTACATAGGTACTTACAGCAGATCTTTGAGAAGCCGTTTCATCAGGCCACACCTTTGGAGCATATAACCGTCAGGCAGCAGGACCACATAGAAACATTTTGCAAGCAGTGCCACCAAGGGTCACCTATGACAATGTCAGACATCAGCATACCTATAAAAGTGGGTGGCCCCCTCCCCTCTTCAGTTCCCTTCCGGCCATCTTTCTTGGAGGACAGGTTTTGAGGAAATCAAGAGAGAGTGGATCCCACTGCGAGGCAGAGGGTGGGAAAGTAGTTCTGGAGATAGCAGCAATAGGGTGTTTAGAAGCAGTGCCCTTAAGTGGGGAGGGAGGGACAGCATGGCTTGATGAAAAAGATTCTCGATTTTGTTTTTTGGTCCTACGTCCCCCAATCCTCAGATCTGCCCTGCCTGTCATCCCCCCATGCCCAGGCTTGGCCCCCCCCAAATGGATACTTTAGGCAAGCCCTGGCTTACCACCCAGGTTGAGGCCACGGGAGTGGGACCCCCCGGCAGATGGTGAAGGCAGTGGAGACAGCAGCAGAGCAGGTAATCATGCCGGTGGTGGTGGTGGGGTGCTTTTTCCTATGCTTGCTGGATCCCTGGAGGTGGGGATATGCAATGATGTCCAGTGCCCGCCCTGTTTCCTTAAGGTGACAGTGCCAGCAGCAGATGACCCCCAGCCTCCTCCAGGGGTCCGTAAAAACGCCGGACACTCTTTACGCCCTTCCCCTGGAGAAGGAGAGCAGTCCCCAGGAGGCTCGATCCCTCTCCCTCCGCCCAGCCCTCAGACTCCCGGGTCCATTCCTGAACCTGGGTCGTTGGTGTCACAAGTGGAAATCCTACTGCTGTGCTGGCGGGCTGGAGAAGATTTACTGTTGCAGTAAGTTCCTACGCAACTGTACTATCTTCTTCAAGCACATGTCTTTCCTTAGGTCACACCTTTGGAATGAGTACCAAGCAGTACCCCAAAGTGGAATCAGGAGAGGAGCCCTTGCAATACTGCAAGTACAAAGTCTGCACGTTTGCAAGCGTGGATGCTCAGACTGTAATGTCTGATGAAGCTGTGGACAGTACTCCAGGTAGCAGCTGTGTAAATGTCAGCAGCAAACACATTTCGGAAACAAGCAACAGAGGTGGCCATCCCCCTAGAGGAGTGGCCATAAACTGGACCTGGAAGTTCCTTGTCATACCTCCGGTGACAAAAAGTGATACAACTTGCTGATCACTTAGGTAAACATAGAAATATAGAATTTGACGGCAGATAAGGACCACTTGGCCCACCCAGTCTGCCCATTTCCCTACCTAATGGATAAGCTGCAGATCCTAGTTAACCAGCAGCCTACTTCTTTATACCCCCACCCCCTTGAATTGCCTTATGACTGTCCCATGCATGCTTGAATTCAACCACTGTTCGACTCCACAACCTCCTCCAGAAGGCCGTTCCATGCATCCACAACACTCTCTGTGAAAATACTTCCTTACATTACCTCTGAGCCGCCCCACCTCCCACCTTCAAATTGTGCCCCACTGTTCTTGCACACATTTTTTTGAAAGATGCTACCCTCTTGGACTTTGTTGATTCCCTTGAGGTACTTGAAAGTTTCTATCATGTCCCTCTCTAAATCCTTTCTGACGCTATACATATTAAGCTCCTTTAGTCTCTTCATGTGTCTTCCGTGCAGACCCTGCACCATTTTAGTTGTCCTCCTCCGGACAGCTTCCATCCTCTATGTCCTTGCGGAGACTGGGTCTCAGAACTGCACACAGTACTCCAGATGGGGTCTCACCAGCTGTCAGTACAGAGGGATAACAACTTCCTGTTTTCTACTGGTGATGCCTCTCCGATGCATCCCAGTATCCCCCCAGCCCTCCTTACTGCCCTCTCACATTGCTTGCCCACCTTTAAGTCATCTGATATGACTACCCCCAAGTCTCTTTCCATTTTTGTTGTTGTTAGTATCTCACCACCCATTGTGTACTTTTCCCCTGGGTTTTTGTTTCCCACGTGCATTACCTTGCACTTCTTAGCACTGAATCTAAGCTGCCATACATTTGACCATTCCTCTAACCTTGTCAAGTCCCTTCTATAGATAGAGAAGTGCCCTCTTTCCCATGGGGGAATGAAACAAAGTTGAGAGAACTTTCTAAAGGCTTTGGTGCGACAGAGGTAGTACCTCAGGATTCTGTGTACATCTGAAGTATGGAGCAATGCTTCCCCTGGACTGGCATGCTCCAGGTAGTAGATGGGAAGGTGGATGGCTTGATTCAAAGTAAACTCAGACACCACCTTAGGAAGAAACTGAGGATTAGTGCGCAAAATCACCATGTCTGTGAAGAATCAAATGAGGAGGCTCACACGTGACAGCTTGAAGCTCTGAAATCCTTCAGGCAGAAGTAATAGCAACTACAAATAATGCTTGCCAAGAGAGAAAGCATAGGCCACAGTTTGCAGCAGGCTCAAAAGGAGCAAACATAAGCTTTTCCAAAACAAAATTAAGGTCCCACTGGGGACTGGATTTCATATAGGGGGCTTTAGATGTAGAATGCCCCAGAGGAACATCCGTGCCACCTCCAGCTGAGCCACCGGACATCCATCAACAGGTGCATGAAAGGCTGATATAGCAGAGAGATGTCCCTTCAGGGTAGAGTACTGAAGGCCTGCATCTGATAGGGTTAGCAAGAATTCCAAAATCTGATTTACTAGTCATGTAAAAGGGTCCATCCAGATGGTGAGAAGTGGCCCCTATGGTAAACTGTTTCCATCTGAGGGCATAGGTGCCTCTAATGAAGGGTTTACTAGCAGCCACCAGAACACCTCCACTTTTGGCGAGACTCCAAAGCTAGCCATGGCTATGCTTTCTGGAGCCAGGTGTGAAGGTGAAGGAATTTCAGGTCAGGGTGGACTAAAACACCCTGGTTCTGGATCAAAAGATTGTGCTGGAGTGGCAATGGTATTAGAGGCTCCACTGCTAGTTGTTGCAGGAGTGGGAATCAAATCTGCCGAGGCCAAAAAGGGGCAATGAGTATTAGTGTTACGCCCTCCTGTTTCAGTTTGAGCAGCATTTTCTGAAAGAGAGGAAAGGGACAGAAAGCATAAAGGAACCTCCCTGTCCAGCAAAGGGACAATGCATCTTGCCAGAAAACTCGAGGCCCTGGCTTGAGTGAGCAAAAACTGGGCAGTTTTGTACTGTGTGGAGACATAAAGAGGTCTAGGTCTGGTCTGCCCTACTTTGCAAAAAGGTCTTCTACCACAGACTTTCCACTCATGCATCACTGACTGGGATCTGTGGAGCTTGTCTGCTAAGAGGTTTGGGATGCCTGAACATGAATGGCGCAGAGGGTAAAGCCATGTGCCAGGCCCAATACCACAGTCTCATGGCCTCTGCACAACGGTAGGAATGAGTCTCTCCTCATTTGCTTATGTAATGCATCACAGTGGTGGTGTCCGCCTAATTAACAGAGGGTCTGGAGACAGATACGGGAGGAATGCACAAAGGGCGTCCAGAACAGCACAGAGTCTAGCATGTTGATGTGCAAGGTGCATTCCAGCAGGTCCAAGCACCCTGTGAGAAGGCTCCACAGTCAATCCACCATAACTATGTTTTGTATAGAGGTGTATAATGAGGACTGTTTGGTCAAAGTCGCCCGTCAGTTGGTGCAGTGGGACCCTGAGGGTCCACTGAGGGATGCACATGTGCAGTCTGGCTAAGGGGACTGTGACTATGGACGCCACCATGTAACCTAGAAAATGTAGGAATGACCTGGCTGTGACATAATGACTGGTGTAAAATTAAGCGGGCTTAACCAATGAGGTGGTCGGACCAGTTCTCTGGTAGAAAGGCCATTCCAAGAGAGGTGTCTAAGGCAAATGTATTGGAGGCGTTGACAAAGTGTTATTACTGATTTTGGTACACTGACTAATACCCAGGGTGTAGAACATTTGCCGGGTTCGACCCACAGTATACAACAGCTGATCCCTGGAGTTGGCTTTTAGGAGCCAGTCGTCCAGGTAGGGAAACACATACAGGCCCTCTCTGCAAACAGCTGCTGCCACTATGGCAAAGCATTTGGCAAAAAACACATGCGGCACCAAGGATAAGCTAAAAGACAGTATCCTGAATTGATAATGATTCCCCTGAAGTAGGAATCTCAGATATTTTCAGTGAGATGTCCTGATTCTGATGTGGAGGTAGGCATCCTTCTTATCTAGGGAATTCAGGCAGTCTTCTTGCTGCAGTAGTGGAAGGAACCCGTGGAGGGTGACCATCCTGAGCTTTTTGTACTCTATGAAGCAGCTAAGACTTCTAAGCTCTAATATGGGATGCAGGTTGCCTGTCCACTTGGGGACTAGAAAGTAAATGGAATAAATGCTGGTGTTCTGTTGTTGTAGAGGAACTGGTTGAATGGCTCGCTTTTGAGGAGGGATTTAACTTCCTCCAGTAACAGAGCAAGATGTTTTGCTGAGTAACTTGTCTGAACAGGCGTGGAGGATTGTCTAAGAGTTCCAGAGCATGGCCTTTGTAATGTCTAGAACCCAAACACCTGAGGTGATCTCCCTCTACTGGGGTAGTAGAGGGAGATGCGACCACCTACAGCCACTCCTGGGGTGAAGGTGGCTGGAGAGGACTGGAGTGTCAGGCTGTAGCAGTTTGGGCAGCTCCCCCTGCTCCACCACCTTTAAGGGCTTTGGAGTGAGCAGCTGTGTGGGCTGGAGCTAGTAATGCTGCTCCTTTTCCTTTATCTTGTTGCCTGGAAGGGGGATGTTGCCCTATGACCCCCGTAGGATGGTAGGAACCCCGAAACCGACCCCTAGGCTGGGTGTGATAGGTGAACAGATTTTAAGGTTCTACTTGAAGCTTGCAGATCCCTTAAAAGTATCCTGCACATCAGGGCCAAATAGTTTAGGGCCCTCAAAAGGAGCATTTATTTTATTTATTTTTATTTAGTTTTGTTGACCGGGCAAGTGCACTAGACAAATCCTGCCTATTTTCAGGCCCGACCTGGAGGAGGGGGATACAGATGAATGCCAACTGACCTTGAACCAGATGAAGCTGTTGGCAGTATTTTTAGTGAATGAGGGAAATTTGTCCAGGACACCGGGGAAATTCCCCTACTCTTTTTGATAAGTGCCATGGGATCCTTCACATCCACCTGAACTACCACCAATCCAGGCAGATGGGACCTCGGTTTAACGTCTCGTCCGAAAGACGGCACCTCAGAAGCAGTGCAGCACCCCTCTCATGCTGCACTACGGTGTCAGTACTGGGATATTAACCCAAGTGCCAGATGTGGGAACTGAACCCACAGCCCTCTGATCTCCCGGCCTCAGAGGCGAGTGTGCTACCTACTGAGCCACTGACACTGATTTAGTACAGCCTGCTGGACACAAAGAACTGTCAGACTTTATAGTAGCTCGGGTGCGCTCCAAGTAATAATGAAGCACTATACGAACATCCAGAGCATGAAGTAGTGCCTCCCCTCGGTTGGAGTACTCTGGGTAGTAGAGAGAGAAAGTGGATGTCTTCATTCAATGTAAACTCTGACACCACCTTAAGAAGAAACTTAGGATTAGTCTACAAGGACACCCTGTCCTAGTGGAAAACTAAATAAGGCTCTTTACACATCAGAGCCTGAAGTTCGGAAATCCTTCGAACAGAAGTAATGGCAACTAAAAATAACACTTTCCATGACAGAAAGCACAGCTTGCAACTTGTGGCAGGTTCGAAGGGAGCAGTGGGTCCCTAATGGGAGGCTTCAAAGACAGAATGCCCCGTAGGAAGGTATGGGAAAGATCCGTGTGGGCAAGAGTTTTGCCCTTTAGAGGGGAGTAGCTCAGACCGGAGTCTGACAGGGATAGAAGATACTCCAGTACTGAATTCACCAGGCAGGTGAAAGGGTCCAAATGCTGAGCGGTGGCTCAGAAGCAGAACCGCTTCCATTTCATTGCGAACGTGGCCCTGGTGGTAGGTTTCTAGTGGCCACCAAGACATCCGCCACCCTAGGGGAAACCCCGAATTGGGAAACAGATAGGTCTGCAGGAGCCACGCATGGAGATGCAGAGATTTGTGATCCAGATGGATCAGGGTTCCCTGTTCCTGGGAGAGCAAGTCTGAGCGCAATGGCAGGGAGACTGAAGGTTCCACTGCAAGTTTCTGAAGGAGTGGAAACCAAATCTGGTGCGGCCAGAAGGGCGCCACTCGAAGCATCTCTGCAGTAAAGGGAAGGGAGGGAATGTGTAAAGGAATCTCCCAGTCCAGGAGAGGGACATGTCCCCCCTGAAACATCAGGCCCTGGATCTAGCAAGCAGAAACTGGGCAATTTTTGTGCTGATGGGGAGACATATATATCCAATTCTACACCCCCATCTGGCGAAGAGGTCTTTAACCACTGAGGGAAGAAGTTCCCACTCTGAGCCTAGGATCGGGACCAGCTTAGGCTGTCGCCAGAATGTTTTGTATGCCTGGAACATGGACTGCTGTCAATCTCAGGTAATGATCCACTGCCCATGACTAGACTCTCATGGTTTCCCTGCAGAGGGGATAAAAATTAGTCCCCCCATGACTGTTTATGTAGAAGACCACCAACGTGTTGTCTGTCTGGATCAACAGAGGACCAGGCAGCAAAACTGTCTGGAAGGCCTGAAGAGCATACAGAATTGCCCGCATCTCCAGGACATTGTTGTGGAGATGGAGCTCCTGCTGGGACCAGGTCCCTTGTGTTGGACGGTCTCCCACGTGGGCTCCCCAGCCTTGGCCCAATGCATCTGTGGTCAAAATCTGACTGGGAGATTCCTTCTGCAGCTAAACTCCCTTGGAAAGATTGGAGGGATTAATCCGCCATGCTAGGGCCTGTCATACAGGGTTCGACACCAAGACAGGCTGCTCTAGGACGTCTGAATGCTGGTCTCACTGGACTCTCAGGTTCCACTGGACCACCCTCATGTAAAGCTGAACCAGAGGGACTGTGGCAATGGCCGCTGCCATGTGTCCCAGGAGTCTTAGGACAGACCTGGCCGGAACTTGTCAAGAGGAGACGACTGCTGAGGTGTGCATCTGAAGGCGCCTGCTCAGTCTGTAGGTAGGTAGGAAGGCTTTGCCTTGTGCCATGTCCAAGATCACCCCTATATACTGCAGCCTCTGATTTGGCCAAGAAGAGGACTTGGAGAGCTTTTAGGATAATCGCTAGGTCCTGAAACAGGGTGAAGGTGGCCTTCTTGGTGTGTAGGAGCTGGTCCTCGGTGGAGGCGGTCAACAACCAGTCATTCAAGTAAGGGAAGACATAGTGGCCCTGCCTCCTTAAGGCTGCAGCCACCATTGTGAAGCATTTGGTGAAAACTCTGGAGGCCGAGGACAGGCTGAAAGGCAGAGCTTGAAACTGGTGGTGATTTCCTGGGAGCAGAAGCACAGAAACTCCTGTGGGGTTAGAAACCAGAATGTGGAGGTATGCATCCTGCATGTCTAGAGGGCATAACCAAGCCCCTTGATGGAGGAGAGAAGAAGAAGACCGAGCAGGGTGACTATTCTGAACAGTTTGTTCTTTATGTACTGATTGAGGTGGCTGAGAGGATAGGACGAGGTCTCCTGTTTCGTTGGCACCAGGAAAAGTGGTAATAAAACCCTTTCCCTTTGTGCCTGAGGAACCTGCTCTATGGCCTGAATTTCCTCTTCTATGGGGGGCAATGGGAGGGACAGGTGATCTGTCTGGGGGCAAGTCCATGAATTCCAAAGTGTGCCCCTTTACCACCAGCTGAAGAACCCAGTGTTCTGAGGTTATCCGATGCCAGCCTTCTATGTACAAGGAGAATCGACCCCACCACCACCTTTTCCCAAGGCTTTGGCTTGGGGGGGGGCAGTGATTCAGGATGAGGAACTGGGTAGGGGCAGCGTGGCCTGGGAGGTCCTAGGAGCCCGAGAGGCGGAACCTCCGGAAGCAGGGGTGGAAGCTTTACGTTTGAATCCTGCTCTCTGCTGCTGTCCTCTAGGTTGCTGTCTGGCATTTCTACAAAAGAACTGCTTGGGAAACTGTTTAGGCTGAGATTTGTACATGGTATGTACAGATCTGATAGCCTTTCCTGATTCTCGCAGGCGGTTGTTAATGTTCTGCAAGTCCTTGCAGAAAACAGGACAGGACCCCTGAAAGGGGCATCCACTATTTTGGATTGTACACCCGGTGTGAAACCAGACACTCTCAGCCATGAGTATCGATGAATACAGAATGCTGAGGCCGAAACCTTTCCTGCGGAGTCTACCGTATCATAAGAGGCACAGAAGACATGGTTGCCAACGTCCAAGCCTGACTTCAGGATGGCCATCAGTTCTGCCCTACTGTGGCAGTCAGGCATGGCTGAGCCACCTCCATGGCCTCGTTCCACAAGGCATTCTGGTACTGGACCATGTGGGCGAGGCTAGGAGCACAATACAGCCGGTATGACCTTTTGGAGACCGCAGGCATCGAAAAGGGGGCACTTCTAGGCTGCCTTGTTGATGTTCTTATAGGAGTCAATAAGTGGAGGAACAACCATGGGCAGTGTCTCCTTTCTAAGAAAGAAGGCTAGCTGACGTTGCTCTGGATCCAGCTCCTCTGTGTCCCAGCCACTCAACTGCTGGATGTGCTGTATGACGGCCATGAAAACTGGAAAGTCGGGGGGAGGGGATGGAGAGGGGCGTCTTTAGTCCCCTCCGGCTCCGATGGGAGGTCGGAGTCATCATAACTGGAAGAGAGAGTACCCATCCAAATCCCCAGAATCTGGGAGGGTGAGGGGAGGGGTTGCTATGCGCCTCCTTTTCATTGGGGTACTAGCGCCATCCGTGTCGGAGTAGGCCTCTTAGGTGGAGAGGTAGGTGGCAAACCAAAGACTTGTCAGGAGGTGGACCCTGAGTAGTAGGTTTGGAGGGCTACTTAGTGGTGTCATAAAAATAAGCCCACCAGGGCGCAAAGCTCATTTAAAGCCAGTGGAGGACTTAGTGGCAGGGCTGGTGTGTCCGCATCGGGGGTTGGCTCAAGGGCCCTGGCATCTGGTCATCAGGCTGAGGTAACCTGGGCATTGGTCTCTGAGGAACACAGCCATCCAGTGTATGACTGGCTGGACTGACATCGGGTCCTCGGGCACAGCTGAGGTGGTGGGCGGCTGGCGACTAGGAGGATGAGGTGGCGGCGAGGTCGCCAGAGGGTCAGGGAAGCCGCAAAGGCACAGGCATAGGTGGATGTCGGACTGGTGACTCAGCCAGCGCCACTTAGGAGGAGGCACCTGAACTGGGGAGCTAGCTCTCGAGTGGACGAAGGAGTCACTCACGGGGAGGACAGCGCCTGTCCTGGGTGTCATGGAGTCAGCTCCTGACGTGTGGAGGACTCAGCAGAGACACTGACGGAAGAGCGACAGGCAAAGACCTGTCACCAGAAGAACCACTAGCCGAGCCACCTGACTTGGGACCCGCAGGAACTAAGGGCCTAATCTTCAGGAGCTGAGAGGCAGAGGACGAAGTTCCAAACCCCGAAGAACCTCCTCCTGAAAAAGTAAGGAGGTTTGGTCACCAGTAGCCCGGTGGACGGAGCCGACCTCCCGCAGGTGGGAAAGACCCAGAAGCTGTCGCTGACTTAGTCGGAGACCTGGAGCGGGAAGCTGGCCACAGTTTCCCCCTACGCTTCTCCCGGTGCTTAAGCTTGCCACTCGACTTCTCCAAATGGGAAAATGATGATGAAGCCCTGGAAACCGGGGAAGATAATTAACTTTTTCGTGAAACTCCTTCTCCATCTCGGTTAGTTTTGAGGAAAGCAGGAAGGCTTCAAGGGTCTTCTTGTGTTTCCTGGTAAGAAGGTCAAGTGGGTCCCTTGCCAAAACAGAAAGAAAAAAAAACACCCCACAATTTTTTTTCCTTAGAACTGCCACTTCAGGTTCCACTTTTGAGGAACCCAGACTTGCCTTCCCAAAAAAGACAGACATTTCTTTAAAGGAAAATTAAATGTTCCTGGACTAAAACAGCTCAAACGGAGACCCACAAGTGAAAGGGCACGAGAGCAGAATCTGATTCTTCATCATTGTGTTATACTGACAAGAGTGTGAAGGATGCCAACAGTGTACCCAACTCCACCCAACCAGCTTGTCTCACTAAAAAAGGGTTTGGTTTCCAGTGTTTTTAGCCTTTATACAAGTAAAGCATGTATAAGGGCACCCGAACAAAACCTTTACAAATGAATTAGTCTGAGAAATGGTAAGTATTATAAAGACACGTTGCTGCAGATTAGTAAGCAAATTGATGGATACAGAAAGACGTCTGCACTTCAGGACAGCTACTATTCCTATACTTACTGTGGGCCTCCACCAAATCAATCTGCATGTTGTATGGCACTAAGGGATCAGGCAATTCGGAGAAGAAACTCTTCATGGCACCAGCAACAGTATTTACTGTGAAGTCCTTCTCCACAAGGTCCAAATTATGGTCTGAAAAAAAAAAATTATTAAAAATATTTACCTGGTAATATCTTTGTGGTATGATCCTATCCCATGCAATTTCCACATAGTATAATGGACTTTAGAATTCTTGAGTTTTGTGGTCTTTCTTCCCTTACTGACATGCTATGTTTCACATTCCCATAGATACATGATCTACTTGCATATTGCTTGTGATATTCATTAGACAGTACGTGCATTCATATACAGAAATACCAACCATGTTAACCACCAAAGGCATGATACATGTATCAGTGTTTTAGCCTTTCTTTATCAACAATCAATCAGGGACACATCACTATACGTGCACTAATCACAGCAGCAGTGATCAGTCATTAAAAGTATGTGCAGGACACACTGCCAGTGACTAATGTTCCGAAACAGTCACTGATGAGACATGAAGATGGCATTTACTGAACATAAAGCAAAGAGCATATGTTGGATACAACGGTAAACACTGACTGACTTTAAAGCTCCGTGGGTACAATCATTACTACACCAGCAGTTTCACCAGTAATGAATATCTACCCAGAGTTCTAATAGTAGTGGGCTACAAATAAATTATTTATGCAGGGCTCAGGGACTGCACAGGAATTTGGCCAACCAAGCAATCTGCCAGGGACACTTACTGTTTTGCAGAAGTGTGGCTTCCCAGTCACCGCTGCAAACAATGTTCAGGAGACTTGTACGCTTCAAGTAGAAAGATTCTTTTATTCACACATGATAAAAACACCGACTGTGTGAACAGCTGCACAATCTCCCCCTTTTAAAGTGCTCATCTTAAAGCTACAGTGCACAAAATGTGTAACTTCTTATACACACCAAGGTTTTAACTCTGAAAATTGATTAACGTTTTGCTCATAAAAGTGCTAAAACTTTGTGAAAAAGCACATCTCTTGCCTCACTGTGTTTAACAAACACAGCACTTATAGAAAATCTATATAAATACTTTCTGTACAGTTAATATCGTCCCAAGGAAAAAACTGCTAATCAATTATTTAAAACCCTGCACACAATGTGTATACACCAGACATTCAAAAGTGCAAATGTGCAAGAACAAACACCAGGCATAAAAACATACAAATGTGCAGACAATGTTGTAAAAAGACAATTGATTATAATTACAATTTTCAATTACAAAAATGCAAGGGAATGAAAGAAAGGAGTGGGGAGGGGAAGGGAAAGGTTGGATGTTATACAAGAGTATTCACCAACAATTCATCAAGCCTTTATGATGCTAATATCATCACTTTTTCATTTTTCATGTTCATGTCTTTAGTAAAAAAAAAAAACATAGGATAAACTTCCAGTAGATTGGTATGCATCTAAAATCAAATGGATACCACTAAATGCTACACACTGGTCCAAAAATAATTATACCTCCCTTATTAAGCATAAATCATTCAAGATAGGGGTAAGCTGGAAATGGTCATTTAAACCTGGTGGGAAATAAGATCTCAATTTGTATTGCCAGAATGTTTCCCTCTGTCGCAATTATGTATCCAAATTTCCACCCGTCGCAATTTTTTATCCAAATTTCCACCCCTAACATTTTCAAATATTCTTTCCATCATCTGAAACTGGAAAGTGTGATCCTTCCCACATAGCCCACAGTATATTGAGCTAAGGTGCTAATATTGTCTCCCTTCACACAGTCTTGAAAAAGAGCGACAAGCGCGAAAACATTCAACGTTCAATCATAGCCCTCCCTACAGGACATAACTGAAAGCAATGAGGACCTAATAACTAGCACAATATCTAACTGTAAAACTACCATTGTTACAATGGGGAAGAGAACAGAAGGTACATCACTAATGCAGCGCAGGGCAAAGACCAAGAAACAAGGAACATTAAGGGGGTACACAGAGTGGAAGGTCATGTGCACAAATACCCGCAGTCTGGGGAACAAAATTCCAGACCTAACGGCACCGATGGCAGACACACACCTGGACATTGTGGCTATTACGGAGACGTGGTATGCAGAGAACCATGACTGGGATGCAGCCATACCAAGGTATACACTTTTTAGACAGGATAGGGAGGGGAAAAGGGGAGGAGGGGTTGCTATGTATGTAAAGGATGGGATTAAAGCTACAGAGGCTCAGGGATCCAGGGAAGAAGCAGAGGCATTGTGGGTCACTCTGGAGTCAGGGAACAAAACAGCCATCCATGCTGGAGTAGTCTACAGGGCTCCCGCGCAGGGGGAGGATACAGATCTAGTCTTAGAGAAAGCCATCCATAATATGGCAGCCAAAGGGGAAGTACTACTAATGGGCGACTTCAACATGCCAGATGCAGACTGGAATACCCAGACTGCAAGTACATCAAGCAACAGGGACCTCATGTCTGCCATGTATGGGGCAAACCTAAGGCAGCTGGTAGTTGAGCCAACCAGGGAGGGGGCTGTACTGGACTTAGTGCTGACAAATGGGGACAGAATCATGGATGCTGAGGTGGGCAGTCCCCTTGGTACCAGTGACCACAGAACTGTGTGGTTTAGAGTCAACACGTTGGCAGAAGAAAGCCATTCAAAGATTAAGATCCTAGATTTCCGGAAGGCCAACTTCATGGAGATGGGGAACAGCTCAAAATTGCCCTGGCAGCAGAAGATACAGGGGGAAGGGTAGAAGAACAGTAGCTTAGGATCAAGAGATTCATAGCAGGAGTGACAAGTCAATCTGTCAGATTGCTCAGCAAAAGCGAAAGAAAGAAGCGGCCACTGTGGCTCTCTAAATCAGTGGCCGTGAAAGTGTTAGAAAAAAATAGGGCATTTAGGAAATACAAAGAGGCACAGAAAGAAGAAGACAGACTGAAATATCTGGAGAAGCAGAGAGAAGCTGGGAAAGCTGTCAGAGGAGCTAAGAGGCAAGAGCAGAGGAAGGAACAGCATGCTATTAAAAAAGGAGGGGCGAAAGAACTTCTTCCGTTGGAAACATACAAATCGCCTGAACATTGTTCGTAGCAGTGACTGGAAGCTCACTTTATGACTTTTGAATTGTTGTGGCTCTGGTTTTGTGTGTTAGCTGCCTGGCCGTTGTTCTTTGTTTCCACTGTACTGGCGGCTCCACATGCTGCTTGCCTTTTTTCCGACTACAAACATGTCGGCACAGAACACTAATTCAAACGACCTAGCTAGCAGGGATGCCCATCCCCACCAGGCTTTTTCCAGAATCACTGTTTTTTCAAGAAGAGACAACTAATCCCCTTGACTACAGCCACTACACGCTTCCCAGTTTGTACCAAACACCAATGACACAGAAGGCCAATGGACATTAGAACAGTGTTTATCTAGCTTGAAAGAATGGCTCTGAAAGCACGCCGTCTCTATTGGCAACAAATAACTTTGTCAGCATATTTAACAGTGAAGAGTGCCACGTGGCCTTAGGCTTATTTTACAACCTACCTTTGGACTGGAACGAGACGGGTTTTTAGCAGGGTGGCAAGAATATCTCTTGAATGCTTCAGCTGGATTAATTTCTTATATTTTAAAAGACGCTGAAACTCTGGAGAAAGAAATTAAAAGCAAACTGCTCTAGAAGGAACAAATAGTTTCTGGAACAAATAGTTCAAACCTTTACTGGTCATGCAGAATATGCTAATTATAGGAGATTTTTGGACGAAATGATAAAAAAAAGCAGGACGTGAGAATAGAAAGAATTAAAAGAAATAAATTTGACCGAGACAGGAGAGACTATGAAGAGGGAAGGATCTCCTGCTGGAAACAAACTAAGCAACCATACAAGTCCATTATTAAGAAACCCTATGCTGCACATGCAAATACTCAATCACCAGTAGCAGGGGGCGTGTACACAAGTGGGTCAGAATCGGATACAACTTCCAGCAATGTTCTTTTAGACTCCAGTCAGGAAGACATCCACCCCAAATCAGGAGGCACTGAGGATAGACTATAATCCAAGGTCCCAGAGCACAAGCTCCCACCATCCTGCCTCCCCACACACCCTAGCAGATACATTACAATGTCTACACCCTTTATGATGGGAGCAACGGTATAGAACCTAGCGGCGATATTACCAGAGCGGCAAGTGAGGCGCAATCCACGTATTGCCAGGTTCAGAACAGATGCACCAGAAGAGGTAAGGAGGAAGAGGATGTGGTTTCAGAGGGAGAGGACGTCATACCTTCACATGGGGGAAGGGGAGTCGACAAGGTTACCATTATTAGATGGAGAAGATGACATTGTTAGAAATATTTCTGACTACAGGCTTACAGAAGCAGAAACCAGTTTACTTCAGCGTGGTCTCACTCATATCCACACAAGATCTTAATATTTTTGACACAGTGGTTGATTTCCACAAATTTACACGCAAGTTGACTTTAAAAGCGTTTTTCTACAAAGATAATGTGACAACTAATAATTTGGAAGAAAACACTGACAACACTGTAAATGAGGCTCCCCCAATAGAAACAGCATTTGGTTTCAGATCTAAATCCACATTTATACCACCACCTAATTGGACTGTTACTATTTTTTGAAAAACTTGCCTTCAGGAACTTGAGGCCTTAAATCTCCCCAGAGCACATTACAACAATTGCTCCCTTGAAGAAAAGCAAGCCATTAAGAATCTACAGAATAATCCAAATATAATCATTAAACCTGCAGATAAAGGGGTCTCCACTGTAATTATGAACAAAGCAGATTATGAGAAAGAAATGCTACGTCAGCTCGGGGACACTGCATTTTATGTTCCTTTGCATGGGGATCCTACTGAGAGTTATAAAACAGAAATTGACATTTTGTTGCATGAAGCCTTGTGTAACAATCTTATAGATCAGAGCACTTTGGAATTCTTGGAAGTGAAACATCCTGTGCGGCCTGTCCTGTGTGGCTTACCAAAGGTTCATAAATCCTTAGATCATCCCCCAGCTCGGCCAGCTGTCGCCAGCATTGGCTCAGTCACAGATACGCTAGCCCAATTTGTAGATCACCATATTAGAACAGTCTCTCAGAATACTCACTCCTTTTTAAAAGATATCACAGATTTGTTAAATGTCCTAAAGGACACTGAAATCAAGCCACACTATCTTCTGGTTAGCATGGATGTCAGAGCACTTTACAAAAACATTCCTCACACAGATGGGCTGGAGGCAATGTGACACAAGTACCGCACCCTGCGTAATGCCTGCAAGAAGTCTATTCGGGTTGCCAAGAGCAACTACTACCGCGGTCGTCTTCTGTCCTCGGCCGCTGACCCCAGAACGTACTGGACACAGATTAATGAAATCTTGGGTAATACTAAGTTGCTAACTCCCAAAGACATGTTAATAAATGATTCAATCTGTAACAATGCCCGGACGATTGCCAACACCTTCAACTCGCTTTTCACGGAGGTTCCCAATATCTCCCCTTCAGGATCCAGTGGCTCCAAGCCCTCTCCATCTACTTCACAAACTCCTCCTGACCTGGTGCTTTCTCCTGTCTTGACGTTCTTAGGTTATTACAGGCCATTCTCCGATGGCAGAGCCGGTCCAGACAGTACTGAACCTAGGATATTTAGAACTAGTGCCTCACTCCTAGCCACTCCAGTTACTTGGCTTTTTAACTAGCTCAGATTCAATGCAAAGAAGTGCAAGGTAATGCATCTGGGAAACAAAAACCCAGGGGAAGAGTACACAGGTGGGGGTGAGTTAATAACAACAACAAAAATCGAAAGAGACCTAGGAGTAATTATATCAGATGACCTAAAGGTGGGCAAGCAATGTGAGAAGGCAGTAAGGAGTGCTGGGGGGATACTGGGATGCATAGGGAAAGGCATCAACAGTAGAAAACAGGAAGTTGTTATCCCTCTGTACAGACAGTTAATGAGACCCCATCTGGGATACTGTGTGCAATTCTGGAGACCCCATCTCATAAGACATACAGAGTGGAGGCTGTTCAGAGGAGGAGCAGCAAAATGGTGCAGCGTCTGCCAGAAGACATCTGAGGAGAGACTAAAGCAGCTTAATATGTATACCCTTGAGGAAAGGAGGACATGATAGAAACTTTCAAGTATCTCAAGGGAATTAAAGTACAAGAGGGTAGCATCTTTCAGAAGAGATGCGTAAGAACAAGGGGACACAATTTGAAGATAGAGAGGGGGACGGCTCAGAGGTAATGTTAAAGTATTTTTTCACAGACAGGGTTGTGGATGCATGGAATAGCCTTCCTGAGGAGGTTGTGGCGTCAGGAACAGTGGGAGAATTCAAGAATGCATGGGACAGGCAATTCTAGTGGGGGGTAGGAGGAAGTAAGCTGTTGATTAACTAGAACCTGCAGCTTATCCATCACGTAGGGAAATGGGCAGACTAGGTGGGCCAATCGGTCCTTATCTGCCGTCAAATTCTATGTTTCTATGTCCGTTAGCACCTCCATCGTGCCTTTGGCTTGGAAATCTGCCAGAATCACACCAGTCTCCAAGAAAGGAGACCTAAACATTCTGTCCAATTATCGCTCCATTGCGCTTCTACCTACCCTCTGCAAGACATTGGAAAAACTTATTCACCATCAGATCTCTGCCCATTTATTAAACTTCAATCTTCAGTCGCCAGTTCAACATGGTTTCCGGGCTGGTCACAGCACCACTACAGCTCTTACCCTGTTCTCTAGCGAGGTTAAGTCTAACACGGACACCGGCCTACTTACTGGGGCCGTGTTCATTGACCTCACAAAAGCTTTCAACCTGGTTAATCACCCTCTGCTCGTGCACAAGCTGCAGTCTCTTGGTGCCTCTGGCTCCACCTTATCTTTGATTAGCAGTTACCTATCAAACCGTTCTCAATCAGTCTCCTTCAATAAAGTCCTTTCTTCTCCGGCTCGCATATCATGTGGCGTCCCTCAAGGATCCATTCTTGGACCCCTGCTTTTTTCCATATTTGTCAATGATTGTCCCTTTTCCTTCACCTACTGCAACTCCATCGTGTACCCTGATGATTTGGTGCTCTACTCAGCCGCCTGTTCTGTAGCCGATCTTAATGTTCGCCTATCGTCCATGTTCCAAATGCTCCAAACCAACTCCCTGATCCTCAATCTACCAAAGACACAGGCTATGCTCTTTGGGTCTGCTAGAAAAGTTCATTCTGGGACCCCTAAGCTTGGCATGCACTGTTGTGATGGGTCTGTAGTCCTGTCCATGGACTCCTTCAAATACCTCGGTGTGACTCTGGATCCCACTCTTGATTTCTCTTCTCATTTACAGGAGGCGTGCAGATCAGTCAACATTAAGATTGGTGCCGTATACCGGGTGTGTCACTCCCTAACCCCTGCTGCTAGGATCTCGGTGGCCAGAAGCGTCTTGCTTCCTAGGCTCTTGTATGCCCTCCCCATCTTTTCCCACGCTAATGGTGGTATTCTTCAAAAATGGGACACCACCTACAATAACATCTGCAGATTTGCCCTGTCTGCCCCTAGCCTTACTTACCACTGTCTCCTGTACTCCACCCTACACTGGCTGTCCCCCAAAAACCTGCACTTTTACACTCTGGGATGCTTCACTGACTCAATGACAAGACCCCCTCACCCTGACAGCATCGGGGCCATGCTCACCCCTTTGTCACACTCCCGCCTCAGATCCTCCAATTCCTCCTCACTCTCCGTCCCGCGCTGTTCCACAAAAATGGGGGAACAAGCTTTCTCTCACTTTGCCCCCAAATTCTGGAACTCTCTACCTCCCAGCCCTAAATGCTCTCCATCTCACTCCTCCTTCAAAACTGCACTTTTCTCCCACCTACATGCACTTGATTCCTGTGACTGTACCTAACCCCCTCCTCCTCTTGCTTCCCTTAAGCTAGCTTATCATTGTCACTGTAATTATTGACTGCTCTGTCTTGTTTCCCTTACCTGCTTCCCTCCATCCCCGCGTGGATAGCTACTGCTACACTGTATTGTTTTTGTTTCTACGACTATCCCTGTGAGGATATGCACTGGTTCCGTATTATCTGCTACTTTTGTACTTCACCATTGTTTTCTTATTGTAATCTGTCCATTGTACTCTCCCAGGTCGTGCTTGAAAATAGTCCAGGTTTTGCCAAATGCACCTACCTGGTCAACAAACTGTAATAAATAAATAACAGACAGGACGAACTATACACATCAATTTGTGGAATTTTTGGTATTGCTAACTGAGAAAGTTCTTACCTGCAATGTTTTCATGTTCAAAATTAGAATGTATCTGGAAAAAATGGGACTGCAATGGGGGCAGCGATGGCCCCCAATTATGCTATATTATACATGGTGAACTGGGAAGAAGAATTTGTTTATGGCGATATAAATCCATTTCTGCATATGACTGACCTGTATAAGAGATTCACTGACGAACTCTTCTTTATATGGAAAGGTTCAGTAGGAGAACTGAATTTGTCAACTACTTGGAAAGCACCAATAGCAACCTCAGATTTGACGTTAGTTGCGATGTACAGTGTCAATTTTTTGGACCTCACAATATCAAAAGGCCCAGATAAAGGAATAATCACACAACTATACAGAAATGAAACAAGCAGAAAGTCTTCCTCCATTACCAAAGCTGTCATCCATCACACGTTGCACAGAACATTCCAACGGGACAGTTCATGAGAACAAAGCGAAATTGCACAGATGACCAGGCTTATCAGGATCAGGCAATACATCTTACAAACAAATTCAGAGCAAGAGGCTACAATCTTAATAGAATTAAAGCCAAGGAAAGGGTGGATACTATAGACAGAGACAGTCTTCTAACATGCAGCAACAGGATGGACAATGAGAATTTTAGCAGCGAAACACTGGTCTTCATTACCACTTTTTCACCTCAAACTTATTTGGTCAAAGATATCCTGCGCAATTGGCACATCTTAGCCACTGATAAAAAAACTTGAACAGGTGGCGAAACAAACACCAAAAATAGTTGATAACGGGGATCAACTTGAGTGACCTCCTGGTTCTTAGTACACATTGGATTTCCCAGTGGAGAAAGAAAGCTATTTGGGAGCTAACGGACCAGTGGGAACCTTTCATTGTGGACATTGTAATTTTAGTAAATACATTTTAGTAGGAAAACAGTTCAAGGACCCAGTTACTGATAACATATGATATTTATAGCGTTGCCACCTGTAATACTGTAAACACTGTATACTTTGCTACATGCAAAAAATATCCTTTCTATGTGGGTAAACCAAGACAAAAATTTAAGGACAGAGTCAGCATATTTGAAATACAGAAAAGGGAAACAATATTAGCACCTTAGCTCAACATACTGGGCTATGTGGGAAGGATCACTAGTTCCAGTTTCAGATGATGGAAAGAATATTTGAAAATGTTAGGGGCGGAAATTTGGATAAAAAATTGCGACAGAGGGAAACATTCTGGCAACACAAATTGAGATCTTATTTCCCGCCAGGTTTAAATGACCATTTCCAGCTTACCCCCCATCTTGAATGATTTATTCTTAATAAGGGAAGGATAAAAACTTTTGGACCACTGTGTAGCATTTATTCGTACTGATTTGATTTTAGATACATAGCAATCTATTGGAAATTTATCCTGTGTTTTTTTTTACTGAAGACATGAACATGAAGAATGAAAAAGTGATATTAGCATCATAAAGGCTTGATAAACTGTTGGGGAATACTCATGTATAACATCCACTCTCTCCCCCCATTCCCCAGCCCCCTTCTTTCCTTTATTCCCTTGCATTTTGGTAATTGAAAATTCTAATTATAATCAACTGTCGTTTTACAACTTTATGCATTGTACATATTGTGTCTGCACATTTGTACGTTTTTATGCCTGGTGTCTGTTCTTGCACATTTGCACTTTTGAATGGCTGGTGTATACACATTGTGTGTATAAGAAGTTATACCTTTTGTGCACAGTAGCTTTAAGATGAGCACTTTAAAAGGGGAGATTGTGCAGCCATTCACACTGTCTTGAAAAAGCACGAGAAGCGTGAAAATGTTCAACTTTTTTTGGGAGGGGCGTCTCTAGTTCAGCCTGCTCGCTGATGGTGCTAGCAGTGTTTTTATCATGTTTGAATAAAGGAATCTTTCTACTTGAAGCCTACAAATCTCCTGAACATTGTTTGCAGCAGTGACTGGGAAGCAGCACTTCTGCGAAATAGTAAGTGCTTTTGAATTTTTGTGGCTCCAGTTTTGTGCGTTAGCCACCTGGCCATTGTTTTTAATCTGCCAGGGAGATCCCAACAATACAAAATAGAGTTTGGCACCTTCTAGTCAGCCGCATCCATTCCCCAGCAAACAACTTAGCACTGAAATGGGTTTACAGAGATAAAACCAAAAAAGATACCTATTCCTGGGAGGGTTCTGGCAGGCATATTGTTCGGGGTTAACTTTATTGTGTGTGTGTGTGTGTGTGTGTGTGTGTGTGTGTGTGTGTGTGTGTGCAAATAAAGATTCTTCCTGCATTTAATATAAAATGAAGGTAAAAAAGAAATTAATTTTTAAATTAGTGATTCTGTACACCATGGAGAAGGATCAGTTGTGTTCCCCAAACCAAGCATCGTATGACATAGTGCCCCCCAAAAAATACAGAACACGCAGCAGCTTGCAGGAGAACTTCAGGATCAATGGAATCTCATAAACCTAGCTGCATGTCAGCTTTGTGGACTGTGATGCCAGATACATTAGCACAGAGACTGGGCTGTCAGACCTGGAAGAGAAAGGGACTGAGGTGCTGGCTTCTAGGATATAAAATACAACTGCATTCCCAGCTGTTTTGTAAGAAATCAAAAATTCTGCAAAAAGGCCTAGCAGGTTCAAAGGAAGGCTCACTTTCATGTTCTTGGGCATTATTTAAATTGGTGCTCTTTAAAATACCCCCTCCTCCTCAATTCTATCTTCCAGGCTCCCCCCCCATCATTAAATTTATATAAGTAAGTGTGTGTATGGGGGGTTCCTGCTGATATAAGATTAGATCATCCTCCGTGAGTGCAATCCAGGTATCAGACTCCTCACTGTGATTGCTGGGCTGAGCTACTGGCACTGTCTGTAGCAGGTATGTGCCATGATTAGTAATATTAACACAGCGACCTATACACCCATCGACAAAATTAACAGTTCGCTGACAGGTCGCTGTGTTGGTGTGCCTGACACAGGGGCACACACTGTCACCCGATCCTGTACCCCCTCCACAAATCAACTCTAACTCACAGCTGATAATCTATAGTATGGGGGGTGCAGGGGGCAGAGCCCCTCAATGAAAACACGGACCGGGAGACAGTTGGCATTTATGTCAACCGCAACTTGCGGTCAACATAAATCCTGCCACTGCAATGCCGTCGATGAAAGTGTTGTCGAACCAATATCGTAGAGCCTCTGTAGCAATATCATGGAGACAGCAATGTATAGTATTGGCCAGTGCAGACCATAGAAAGCCTTGCCTGGACCAGAAGAATCTTCAGTTGGGATGGCAGGAGTCGCTTATAAATATTAGGAAAATATCAACTATAAAAGGATACCAGATGCTTGCAAAAAATTTTGGCAACTAGCAGCTCATAGATTAGATAATGTACACTTTATGGTTCACTGCGCTACTACTATATTTAAATATTTTTGTTCATGTATTGTTTAATTAATAGAAACTTCATCACACCCTGATGAAATTGCCTAGCAACAAAGCATCAGTGATCATTGGTGGGTCAGTGATTATCCACACAATAAAAATGTTACACTCACTAGCAAACAGTAATCACTGGCGTGAAATACAGGGGCACACTGTTGTTGAAGGTGTGGTTACACTTGCGCTGCATCCTCATGTGTGGAGGAAACAAGTTCTTGTGTGTTCACAAGTGGGAGCTGTGGGCTGCTGTAGAGCATTACAGTGGGACAGAACTACTACAAGATCACAGCTGTTGTACACAGGGCTACTGATGATGTGGTTACATTTATGCTACATCCCCATATATAGAGGACAAGTTATTGTGTGTTCACACATGGGAGCTGTGGGCTGCTATAGAGCATTACAGTGGGACAGAACTACTACAAGATCACAGCTGTTGTACATAGGGCCACTGATTTTCGGTTTTCAAAAGTGGGCAACTGTTTCAGTAACTCTTAAAATTAGGTTTATTTTCATTCTTCCCTAAACTAGCATGATTAGCACTAAAAATGTGGTGAAAAAGAAAAACATTCTCACCGTAGTAATCTTTCTTCCAAGGGGTCCTTTAGCATCAGTAACTATAGCAGTCAGATGGATAGCTAGCACTGCCCTGGAGATTGAATGTATGGTAATGAGATTTATGAATTAGCCAATCAGATTGAAGCTATGGAATGTGCTGAGCAGTGAGACAGAAGGAGGCTTCAGAATTTTTTCCAAGATAGGATGAGCAAATGCCCACAGGAAAGAACAGGAATAAAAACATTTATAATAACCAGAATCATAACCTTAAAAACTTTGCTCAAAATGCAATCCAAAGTTTAACATAGTGAAAGTTTTCAAGGCAAAAGACAGATCCTTCTTCTGAAGGTGGGAGCTTACTGATGCTAAAGGACACCTTGGAAGAAAGATTACTATGATGAGTAATTTCTTCTTCTAACCCCAGGGGTCCTTTAGCACCAGTAACTATAGCAGACTACAAAGCAGTGCTGATGGGAGGTGGGCAGAGAACCTATTTAGGAAAAAGGCTATGCAGGACCGCCCCCCTACCAAATTTGGCATCAGACCTAGACCGCACATCTAAGCAATAATGCTTAGTGAAAGCGTACACAGTCTTCCAAGTTGCTGCTCTGCAGACTTCCAGAAGGGGAAAGTCCCTGACAGCTGCCACCGAAGCAGAAGTACCCCTAGTAGAGTGGGCTCTGAGGCCCTCAGGGGACTGCTTGCCAGCCTTGTCAGAATCAAATGCAGGAGACTATCCAGCATGAGATAGTTCTCTTAGTAGCTGGTCTTCCTCTACCTCCCCAGTGGTGAGGAACAGCTGTGTAGAAGAGCTCGTGGACTGCTTGGTGTGCTCCAAGTAGTAAAGCAGGGCCCTTTTGACATCCAGACTGTGGAGCTTCTGCTCCCCTGGAGTGGACTTTTCTACGAAGAACACAGGTAAAGTGATGGCTTGATTAAGGTGGAATTCAGAAACGACCTTAGGCAAGAAGTTTCTGTTAGTCCTGAGCTCAATCTTGTCCCTATGTGGAATGAAATAGTTGGGGTCAGTGCAGAGGGCCTGCAACTCTGGAATCCTTCTAGCGGAGGTGACGGCCACTAAAAATACAGTTTTCCAGGTCACATACTTAATATAGGCCGTAGCCATGGGCTCAAAAGTAGGCTCCATAAGTTTGGCAATATAGATTCAAGCTCCAAGGAGGCACAGGTTCCCTTATTGGAGGCTGGGCATGAAGGAGACCTCTGAAAAACTGTTTGAAAACCAGTTGCGAAGACAGACTTGGTCTTCCCCACTCAGGGGCCAGGCCTGGGGTCTTTCGGCAAGGTCCTCGACGTTTTCGAGGCATCCTGCCGGGAGTCAGCCAAATATGCTCGCCTTCAAATGGTAGAGTTCTGCATTTGATGTTGGGACAGGGCCGGGGCCCCCTCTCCTGTCCCTCGGCGAGCATTCCGGACCATCTGCGGTCCGTTCTTTTTGAACCAGGGCTTCGGCCGACGACCCTCTGGGTGCTTCTGTTGGTCTCCCTGTCTTCCAGGCGTGACGGAAGGCAGTCGATAGCGCAGAAAAGGTGGTCTAGGCGCTTTCTAGGCCTCGGATCACACCTCCCTTTCTGTATCCCCATTCTGTGGGATCTTCGCTATGGCTTAGCCACGGGCAAGCCGTTCGAACCTTTGCACAGGTGCGAGTTCCCCACCTGTTGTGGAAGAACACCTTCTTGGGGCTACTCTGCCATCCAGAAGGAGGGGAGAGTTCCAGGCGCTCCTTTGAATCTATCTGGTCTTCCACAGGGACAAGGTTGTCCTGCGCCCCACCTGAAGTTCCTTCCGTTGGCAGTGGTGGAGTTTTTTCCCTATCCGGGTATTGCCTCTGCTGGGGTTCATCCCCATTCACGCCTCGGAAGCCGTATATAGGTTCCTTGGGGACCCTATTTAAACGCTCTCCTACCCAGGGAGCGTAGGGCTGAAGTTTGGGAGAGGTTCGCCAGCTGTTTGTCATCTATGCTGAAGCCGCACCTGGCAGACCTGCAGCCAAGCGGACGACGAGTGGGTGGGTCACCTCCTGCATAGGTCTCCGCTATAGGTGGGCGGGCACGGAGCCTCCCAGAGGGATAAGTGCTCATTTTACCCACCCTTCCGCTCCATCGGTGGCTGCTTCCGAGGATACTCCGCTCCAGGATATCCGCAGGGCTTCTACCTGGAAGCAGGTTTTACTGTTTTTCCCCTTCCACATCGACCTTGGGTCACGCCGGGATGCTGGTCGGGGCCTTGGTTCTCCAGTCTTTCTACCTAAGTAGGGGGTGTGCACCTTGCCTCCCCCCTCCTGGAGAACTGCTAGAGTCTGCCAATAAGTGTGGATGAACAACATATCCATGTCCCTAGAAATACAGGTTACTCACCTGTAAAAGGAGTTCTAGGAATGGTATGTATTTGTTCATCTACATCCCCACCGCCTCCCGGCCGACGCACAACCTGCTTCCAGCGGCTAGATCTGGCGTCATGGGGCGGAGCCGAGAGTTTTACCACCCGGGTGGGTGGGAGGAGCCAGCTTGAAGACCTTCTGGCAAGATTTAAAGCGGCAAGGAACCTGCCAATAAGTGTGGATGAACAACATATCCATGTCCGTAGAATCCCCTTTTTTCCTAAGTGAGCTGCCACTACAGCTAGACATTTTGTGAAGATCCTTGGGGCAGATGTCAGGCCGAAGGGCATGGCTGCAAACTGGTAGTGCCCCAATGGAAATCTGAACCTTAGGAACTTCCTGTGGGCCAACCTGATGGGGATATAAAAGTAAGCATCTGAGATCTAAGGAGGCTAGCCAGTCTCCCTGTTGCAAAGACTGAATCACCAAATTCAGAATGACCACCTTGAATTTCGGTTTCAGAAGGTGCCTGCTTAGGAACCTGAGGTCTAAAATAGGCCACCACTCCCCATTCTTCTTTTGAGTTAGGAAGTACCTGGAGTAGAGTATTTTGTCCCTTTGATGGACAGGCACTCTCTCCACTACTTCTGCTTCCAAAAGATGCTTTACTTCAAATCCCAACAGAATTTTCTCTGTTGGAGTTAGAGGTTTGGAAAGCGGAGTTCTCTTTAGGGCTGGTATCTTTTTGAACTAAAGAGACAGACCCTTTTCCACTACCTCCAGGACCCACCTGTCTGTGGTAATAAGGGTCCAAGACTGGAGGCAGTGGGAGAGCCTACCCCCTACAGGCAGAGGTGAGGCTACCTGGGCTGAGGAGTCAGGGCTTCTGCTGGGTGGCAGGAGAGGGGCAGAAGTAGACCTTCTCTGGCCCCTCCTGCCTCTACCTCTGTAGTGACCCCTGAACTGAGGTGTGTCAAACTGAGGAGGAAGGGAGTAAAATGGCTTGGGAAAGTAGCCCCTACCTCTATTACCCCTATGTTGAGGTTTGGGGCCCCTGAAGCCTAGTCTTAGTAATGTTGCTCTGATAGGTTGCCTTGTACTCATCAGCCTTTTTCATATACTCCTCAGTCCTGGAATTAGAGAGAAGATTTCAGTCACAAAGGGTAGTCCATAGCTTTGGACTGGGTGTCATGACAGATTTGTTTACCTGAGCCAACCAAAGCGCCTCAGGGAAATAGCCTGGGCCATAACCCTCGAGGCAGCATCATTGCTATCATCCGCCATGTGGAACTAGTATTTAGTGGCCTCTAGAGCTGTGTTAGCCGTTTTCAGTAAATCTTTGGTCATGGAATCTGAACCTCATTTGGCAATTGCCAACACAGAGTTCCACGGGGCCTTCTGATATTTAGCTGTATAAGCCATATAAGTATATGTCTTCCTACCCATGGAATCCAGTCTCTTAGAATCTTTTTCTGATGGCTGGGAAGAAAGTGGAACTCTAGCTTTATCACATGCTGCCTATTGCACCACTCCCTCATGACTTGGGTGCACAAACAGAAATTCAGTATCAGTTTTTGAAAACTGGTATTTTTTGTCAGCCCTGTTTTCGGCCCCTTGTACCAAAGTGGGGGTTTGAATAATTTTCATAGTGTTCTTCCGGAAGGGTTTATAAATAGGAAGAACCAATTTCTTAGGAGGGGGAAGACCTTTCGTCTCTCTACAGTCCTGGTTTTCCTCTTCATCTTGGCTGGACTCTTGAGAGGGGAGGTCAAGAGTGTCTGTCATGTGTTGCAGGAAAGAAAACAGATGAATTATCCTCCTGCTCGGGAGAAGCCCCAAAATTTGGATCAGGAGACGCATCTGGTTTTGGGGCTTTACCCGCCGAATTGTCATCAGGGGCCTCATAAAAACCATCATAATCCCCTTCGTCAGCCCCTACAGCAGAGGGAACATCAGAAGGGATTTGTCTAGGGAAATCAGAGGCACCGAAAATAGACCCCATGCCCTGGATAGTTTGATAAAGGTGCCAGGCTTTTGCCATATTCTCCATAAAGGTAAGGTCCCCTTGAAAATCTTGAGGGCCACCCTCCTGGGTTTCAATATTTTTTTTAGTTATCTTTATGCTTGTTTCCCCTTGTAGCTTCACTGATGGCATCACCTGGAGGAAAAACAGGATTTTTTCCTTACATACAGTCGTGGCCAAAAATATTGGCGCCCTTGCAGTTTTTTCTAATGCACCATTCCTTCCAGAAAATTGTTGAAATTAAAAAATATTTTGGTATCCACATATGTATTTCTTTGGTTTGCAGTGGAATAAAACACAAAAAGCAGAAAAATGTACTAAGTCTTAGCTTATTCCACACAGAAATCCTTAAATGACCCGGACAAAATTATTGGCACCTTTTAGAAGTAGTTAGAAATAACTAGATTTCAAGCAGGTGATTCTCCTTCACTTTGGAATTGAACTCACCTGTGGTGAGTTGCAGGTGCCTGCAATATAAAAATCACTCATTCAACCAGCTTGAATAGAGAAAAGGACTCATTCTCCTGTTTTGTGTCACTGTGTGTACTGCAATGAGCATGGAGAAAAGAAAGAAAGAAAGCCAGAGAATTGTCTGAGGAGGTCAGACAGAAGATTGTAGCCAAGCATGGACAATCTCAAGGCTAAAAATCAATCTCCAGAGACCTTGATGTTCCTGTTTCCACCGTACGAACTGTTATCAGGAAGTTTAAGGCCCATGGCACTGTAGCCAACCTCCCTGGACGTTGCCGCAAGAGAAAACTTGATCGAAGATTGCAGCGCAGGATTGTTCGAATGGTGGAGAAAGCACCTCGATCAACTGCCAAACAGATTCAAGCTGACCTTCAGACACAAGGTATGACAGTTTCAACTTGCACCATCCATCGCCAACTCAATGAAAGGGGGTTATATGGTAGGAGGCCCAGGAGGACCCCACTGTTGAGAGAGAGAGAGACATAAGAAAGCCCGACTGGAGTTTGCCAAAACACACCTGAACAAGCCAAAATCCTTCTGGGAGAATGTCCTGTGGACAGATGAGACCAAATTAGAGCTTTTTGGTAAAGCACATCATCTCTATGTTTACAGAAAACAAAATGAAGCCTTCAAAGAAAAGAACACCTTCCCTACAGTCAAACATGGAGGAGGTTCAGTGATGTTTTGGGGTTACTGTGCTGCCTCTGGCACTGGGTGCCTTGAACGTGTGCATGGCATCACGAAATCTGGAGATTACCAGGCCATTTTGGAGTGCAATGTTGAACTCAGTGTCAGAAAACTGGGTCTCTGTCGAAGGTCATGGGTCTTCCAGCAGGACAATGACCCCAAACACACTTCAAAAAGCACCCAGGAATGGTTCAAGACAAGACGCTGGACTGTTCTGAAGTGGCCAGCAATGAGTCCAGATCTAAATCCCATTGAAAATCAGTGGAGAGATCTGAAAACAGCAGTTAGGAGAAGGCACCCTTCAAATCTGGGAGAACCGGAGCAGTTTGCACAAGAAGAGTGGGCCAAACTGCCAGTAGAGAGGTGCAAGAAGCTCATCCATGGCTATAGGAAGCGGTTGATTGCAGTTATTTTGACCAAAGGCTGTGCTACCAAATATTAAGTCTAGGGTGACAATAATTTGCCATTTCTTTTCATTTTCTGATTTAAAAGGATATATTAAATTCTGAATCAAAAACAAAGGTTCTGTAATATTAACAGAGAAATAAAGAATTGTGGAGACCAAATACTGTTAATTTCAACTTATGTTTAGAGGAAATTGTGAGTTATTTGAAAAAAGTGCAAGGGCGCCAATATTTTTGGCCACGACTGTATCTCTTTTGATACCACTTCATAAGTGACCTGTTCAGGTTTTATTTTTGATTTAGGAACTTCATCAGCCCCTTTAGCCTTATTTTTTGAAGACACTCCATCAATGCCAGGCTCAGTGTTCTTTGTTTTTAAAGGCACTTCATCAGCACCTGTACTAGGCTTAGACTTCAAAGATGCCTCATCAGCAACTGCATTTTTATAGGCCCCTCATCGGTAACCTTGTGTCTATGTTTGGGATCAGATGAAAAACCCTTCTGCTGCCATTTCTCTAAGCCTTTTTGATACATTTCTAAAAGTTTTGTAACAGAATTTGGAGCAAAGAACACAGTAATGATCTGGACCTAAACATTTTAAACACAGGTCATATCAGTTTTAGCCAAAATTCTATGGCCGTTCAAGCAATTTTTAAACCTGTGGTTCCAGTCCTTTTCTTTGGGGTTTCTGACATGCCCAATTAACAGAAAACCCCCAAAAGAATGTTGGACCATTTAAAACTAAGGTCCAACAGTCGGTTCCCTCGCCGAAAAGAACCGCGACTTTTGAGGTAAAAAAAAAAAAAAAAAGAAACCGTCGGTTCCTGCTCTAAAAAGGGAACCGCAATATAAACATTAATACAAACAGGGAACCATGGAAACACTAGATGCGATGACCAAAAACTTTAAAAAGAAAAAGGGGACCACGAGGAACCATGGAACCTAGAGAAAAAACAGTTCCCGGGAACCGAGGGGAACCGCTAAACAAAGAAAAAAAAATAAATAAATACTCAGCACACACTAATTCAAAAGAAAACAAGATAAATAGCTACCAGTCTAGGAGAACACATTTTCTTGACAGGAGAGAGAGAGAGAGAGAGCACCTCAGAGGCAGTGTTGCTCAGTCCAGCAGAGAAAAAATTCTGAAGCCTCCTTCCCTCTCACTGCTCAGCACATTCCATAGCTTCAATCTGATTGGCTAATTCATAAATCTCATTACCATACATTCCACCTCCGGGGCAGTGCTACCTATCAAGCTGACTGCTATAGTTACTGATGCTAGAGGGCCCCTGGGGTAAGAATGAGTGTTTTACACCAACTTGTCACCAAGTGTGGTTGTAAATGTGGTGGTTTTTTTCCTATGCAACACTGACTCGGAATGGTATTTAAAAATGGCAAGTTCTATTTTTAGACACAGTTCTTCTGTTTTCATGGAAAGAAAAAAAAAAAGAGGTAGCTTTACTGTAATAGTCCCTGTTGAGCGGGGCTCCAGGGTGCCACCACCAAGTCAGTGACTGTCACATCCCTCTTCCAAGCAGGATTGCAGAGCCACCTGGTTGGCAGCTGCAAGGATAAAACGCAGGCAGTGGAGGAGATGGGTTCTCTGAGATGGTTGCTAAAAAGAGAAGTATGTGAAACGTAGGTACACAGCCACAATTCAACTGGAAAGCCAGAAGTCCTGAAGAACAAATGGGTTGATCCTAGTCCAGATTCTGTTTAATTTTTTTCCAAAACACCTTCTTCTTTCTGCCATCTCACAGACCCTGGCAGTGCATCAATGCAGATGGTGAGGAGTAGCCACATAAGGACCAAAAGTGCCTGCAAAATGCAGATGTTGGGGAGTATCCACGTAAGGACCAAAAACCCAGGTTACTCACCTGTAATAGTAGTTCTAGGAGTGGTATATGTTGTTCATCCACATTATCTGGCAGAGTCCTTTAAGAAGCCCTTTAAGAAGTGCTGTAAAGTCTTCAAGCTGGCTCCTCCCACTCAACCGGGTGGTATATCCCTCGGCACCGCCCCATGATGCCAGATCTTACCTGCTGGAAGCAGAGGTTTTGCGCCTAAGCCAGGGGAGGTCGGGTGGGTCCGTGTGGATGAACATATACCACTCCTAGAACTACTGCTACAGGTGAGTAACCTGTGTTTCTAGGGACGTGGATATGTTGTTCTATCCACACTATCTGGCAGACTCCTAGCTGTTCTCCGGGAGGAAGAAGGCAAGGCACACACCACCTATATAGGAAACAGACATTGGAGAACAGAGGCCCCAAAACCAGCATCCCAGCATGACTTGAATTAATGTGGTAATGGGAAATGAAGGTGTGTGCTAACTTGCAGGCAGCAACCCCGCAGATTTCCTGGATAGGGACGTCCCTAGAAGCAGCCACCGATGCAGCAGTAGGACGAGTGGAATGAGCCCTTAGCCCACCAGGAGGCTCCCTACCCGTCAACCTATAGCAGAGATCAATGCAGGAAGTGATTCACCTGCCAATCGTCCATTTGGTTGCAGGTCTGCCAGGTGCGGCTTCAGCATAGGTGACCAACAGCTGACAAACCTCTCCCCAAACTCCAGCCGTGCGCTCTTTGTAATAAGCGAGCACTCGTCTCAGGGCCAGTATGGAGCCTGTGCTCAGCCTCCAAGGTGCGATTCAGGAAGAACACCGAACAGTAATCACCTGATTAAGGTGAAACTCCGACACAACCTTCCGGAGGAACTTCGGGTTGGGGCGCAGGACAACCTTGTCCCTGTGGAAGACCAAGTAAGGAGACGCCACTGAAAGCGCCTGGAACCCCCCAATCCTTCTGGCGGACGTGATAGCCACCAAGAAGGCAGTCTTCCACAACAAGTGAGACATCACAACTGTACATCGGTTTGAATGACTTGCCCATGAGCTTTGCCAAAACCAGCAAAAAGTACCACGGTGGTGGCTGTTAACACACCCGAAGAGAAATGTGATCCAAGCCTTTGAAAAAGCACCAGATCACCTTCTTCTGCACCACCGACTGCTGACCATCCCGCGCCTGGTAAACAGAGATGGCTGCCAGGTGCACCTTATGGGTCGTCAACTGAAGGTCCCCTTTGTAGAGGACCACAGGCAGTCCAAAATGCTGGCCACCGGGCTGGTCAAGGGGTCCAGACCATTGCCCTGACACCAAATGGAGAGTCTCTTCCATTTGAAGGCACAGCATTTTCTGGTCAATTCCTTTCTAGATGCCTCCACCAAGTGAGGACATCTTCAGAGAGACCCAAAGCCTGGAACTCTAGCTGCTCAGGAACCAGGCTGTCAGGTGCAGGGAACTGAAGGTCCGAGTGGAGCACTTTCCCCTGATTGATAGAGAGCAGGTCCTGGTGGAGTGGTAGATGCCTCGGGAGCCTGTTGCTGAGGAGACTGGGATACCAAAACTGGCGTGGCCAGTTTGGAGTCACCAGGATCACCCATGCCTTGTCATGCCTGATTTTGAGCAGCATCTTGTGGATCAAGGGAAGGCATCCCCCTGCAGTGAGACCTGCTGGGGGGCACAGAACAGCCTCAGCTTTGTGTTCTCCCTGGAGGCAAACAGGTCCACCTGAGGGGTTCCCCACTGGGAGAACAGGCTGTGAACTACCTCCGGATGGAGAGACCACTTGTGAGACACCTCGCCTACCCGGCTGAGGGCATCCATCAGCTGACTGGAGGCTCCTGCCACACGGATGGCTAGGAGATCTGCCTCCAGGCTGCGCACGAGGGTCCATATGCAGAGAGCTTCCCTGCACAAAGGCAGGGAGTGTATCCCGCCTTGTTTGTTGAGGTAGTATATGGTCGTGGTGTCTGTCTGGACTTGGACCACCTGACCCTGAATATGCGGAGTGAATGCAGCCAGTGCCAGCCGAACTGCCCGGAGCTCCAGCAGGCTGATGTGCCATCAGGACTCCTCAGGGGTCCAGAGCCTGTGGACTCTGTGTTCCAGTACTGAGGATCCACGGAGCAAAACCACATTTTGCTCTAGAAATGGTATGATCTGAGACAGAGTTACCATCCTGAAGGTGCGTGACCTGAGGAACTTTTCAGGTCATGCAGATCTAGAATGGGGCACTAGCCCCCGTCTGTTTGGCACCAGGAAGTACCCGGAGACAAACCCTGGGTGTTCCGGAGGATCCGCTACTCTGACCATGACCTCACTGTTGAGGAGCTGAGCTATGTCTTCTCGAAGGGCCGACCGAGTGTTTGCGGTTACCAAGTCCTCCTGTGGGGTAGGGCTCGGCAAGGAGGATACTGCATGAATTCCAGTGGCAGACCCTGACTGACCATTTCTAGAACCCACCTGTCTGTGGCGACAGCGGACCAGGCGGAAAAGAAGTGGTGGAGCCGCCCCCCCCCCCCCAACAGGAGGACCAAGGAGGTGTGTGACGGGCATGACCGTGGCACCCCCTCCATCCCGTCACTGGGCAGGCTTGGAGGAGGAGGGCCCGGCTGAGGCACCACCGGGCCATTTCCCTCTGGGCTTATGGACCACCAAGGCCACTGACTTGGGCAGGGTTCACCAACACTGAGCCTGCTGGCCAGCCTGATAATGGGCTGGTTTTGCCGCAGGAGTGGAGTACCGAAAGGGCTTTTGCTTCTGTTGCCTGGAACCCTTGGGATCCTTCTGTGTGGATGTTACAGAGTCCAAGGTGGCACTGGACTTCTCGATGCACTGGAGGTGACCTTCCACACTGGGCCCACACAGGTTCTTTCCCAAAAAAGGAACATCCGCCAGCTTGTGCAGAGTGTCTTCCATGAAGGTCGAGATCCGCAGCCAACCCGTACGGCGCATGGCTGCTGTGGCCGCCACTGAGTGGGCACAAGAATCTCCCAGATCCAGAGCCGTTTGCAGCTGCTGCTTGGCCAAAGCTAGGCCCTGATCTCAGACCTGTTTGACTGTGGTCTGGAAGTCCGCAGGCAGGTGAAGAATCACCTCATCCAAAGAGCACAAGAGGGCGTGGGAGAAGTGTGCCATCAAGACAGCTGAGCTCGCCTGTCAGAGGACGAGCGAGAAGGCAGCATAGACATTTTTGGCTGCATGGTCCAATTTCTTGGGACTCCTTGTCTGGCAGCTAGTCGACGTCCCGATATTGCCTAAGCGCCGAAACACTGAGACGGCCACCAGCCCCTCAGCCAAAGGGTGCTCCGTGAAACCCGAGAGGGTACCAATGCGCACTGCATACTTGCGGGCCATCTGGGCACAGGGCAGGACACAGGGTGCTGCCAAAGCTCCAGGGCTGGGCAGACAATGGCATCGGCCACTGGAAAAGCCTCCGTCATAGAGTCTCCTTTGTCCAGAATCTCTGTAAGGGGATAGCAAGCCTGCTTCTGAACAGGCTCCATTTTCATCCCCGTGGACTCTGAGATTAGGACGACGACATCCATGAAGGAAGAGGGCCCTTCCTACGTGGATAGGTCCCCTACGGACTAGTCGACTGGACAGGAGTGCAGTGAGGAATCCTCGAAATCCAAGGAGTCCGCGGCTGACTGCCAGAGTAACCTTCAACCCTCTGCGGTCAGTCAGGTGTGACAGTGACAGACAGCCGATGGGGAAGCCCCTTGGCTGGCCAAGACTCTAGCGGAGTGCCGGTCGACAGCTGCTTGGGTGGCGGCTTCACAATTGGTGGAGAGGCTGGGTTCGGCCGATCCAGAATGGTTTTGACCGGCTCCACTGGGGGAGGGACAATCTCAACCGACCTCACAGGGGGAGTCGGTATCAGCCTTTTGGGCGACAGGCAAGTGATGGCCGGTGTGGAAACCAGGATTGGTTTAGTACCAACCAGCACTAACTGTTGCCACATAAGATCTTCGTAGCGCCGACGCAACTTGCGCCGAAGCCTCTCCTCACCAGAGGAGGCGAAGATGAGGAATAGCGGAGGTACCACTTCCCATGGTGCCGACAGCTGGAGCGCCGATGACGGTGAGAACTGCTCAACCCACTGGATAAGGACAGAGACCTCGATCTCGCCTGCTGGGCGATCTCTGAGGGAGCTTAGGAGTGTCAGAGCTCCTCCTGGTCTGGGTTGGTGACCGAAGGGTTCTGGTCAGCAGACTGAGCAGCCCATTCTATGGTCACAGGCAGGACTGGAATCCTGAAGAGAGTTACCGGCCTCTTCGGATGACAACCGGTCGACAGGGTAGAGAAAAATCTCAGCCGCATCATCCACTGGCCCAACGGGGTCTCCATGAAGCCAGCAGACAAGCCCACGGTTTCGACCGTAGTCAAAACCTGAGAGTTGAGAGACCGAGAGCGCTCCCAGTCCCACGAACGTAGATGATGAGTCTTCTTTTTCAGCTCCTCCTTCTCCTTTCGAGATCTAGAGCTGTGTGCTTCAGAAGGACCCTGACTCTTCGTCGGGAGGGACAGGCACAGCCCCTTCAAGGAGCCTGTAAAAGTGGAGCTGAATTGGAGTGGCACAAAGACAGAAGCTGAAGAGGAGAAAGCAGCAGCCCGAGCCGCCTCCTCACTGAAGGCAGCAAGCTGTTCTAGCTGTTCAGGATCCCGCAGTCACGGAGACCACCCATCAGCGTCCTTAGATTTGACCTGTGGATGCAGTTTCTCCGGGCGGCCCAACATGAGGCAGGCGAGACAGTCAGAGGACCACTGCATGAAACGACCTCCAGATATCACAGGCCTGGATACCATGTTCCTGGCCCAGGCAGAATATGCTTGTGGCACAGGGGTCGGTACGTGACATCTTCTGCCCGCATGGGCACCATCAAAATCTGGGCGCGGACTTGTCGTCCATCACAGTCGGGTAGCTTGAAAACTAAAACTGAAAAGTTTGTGAAAGTTTTGAAGCAATCCAAAGGATTAGAAAGTGCTAGGGCCTACAACGCGGGAGCGCGAATGAGGGAACCCGTTTCTTCCAGCGGAAAGGAAGATTTGGAGTCATGGGGTGGAGCTGAGGGATGTATCACCCGGGTGGGTGGGAGGAGCCAGCATGAAGACTTTCCAGCACTTCTTAAAGGGGAAAGGACTCTGCCAGATAGTGTGGCTAGAACATATCCATGCCCCTAGAACTTTCTGCTCCATACAATCCGTAGTATCTCAAAGGAGGCAAACTACATCTCCTCATACTGTTGCCAAAATGCATCCAGACTCATCCACTTGTAGCAGATCAGGAACTTTACATTTCTCACACACCTTCAGACTGAGCGGAGCCATCACAAAACCAAGCGTCTCGTTTAAACCAACATACAATTCAGCGGAAGATGACCTTTTGTTCTCTATACTCCCAGTTTCTAAGGATTTTCTAGAACTCCTTCTGCCTCCTGCATGTCCTCTACTGTCCAGGGCAACCTCTTGCCTAACTGGGGGCCTTAATCTTCCTCCTCCAATCCAAAGCAGGCTTTCCCCTCTTTGAAATGGTCCTGCCTGTCTCAGACCCCATGGCCAAAACAGGGTTTGACCAGGAAGGGAAAAGACCACCTTCCATGGAAAGGAAGGAAGAGCCTAGAGGATGTGAGGGATGCAGAGGCTTTTTTCCCCTCCATTAATGAATTGGCTGCTGGGGGAAGGGGAAGGGAGGGTTTGGTATCTTTTGGAAATGCAGCTCTGTTAAAATGCTTCTTCATCTTTCCTTGTTTTCTATAACTTTCATCAATTTTCTAGCCTGTGATTACTATGGTATACGTAACAGAACAACTGTTTTGAAAATTTTCGAGTAACAGAAATGCATCTGTAAAATGTTTCTGTTACTTGGTTTTAACTGCGCTATAATTGGAATTTTCTTGTTTATTGGGGGTTTTCATCAGACACTAAAATGAAATTAGCACCTTGTTTTTGTCCATAGTTACATTAGAGTAACATTTTTTTTCCCTCATTGTTCACGCAGTCTGCCATGCAAGGTTGCCACTGCTGCTTTAAATATTTTAAGACATCCACCTCAGCCAGGATGTCAACAGCAATAGGTAGTACTTAAGGAGTGCAAGTCATGCTAGTAGCCCGCCCCTAACGAAGACCCATGGTTGAAACACTGGGGCATCTAGTCTGGAGTTCCTGGTGATGTGTTGTGTTGTTCCTGTGTTGCCAATGGGCAAATAAATAACTTTATGAAGCTTTCTACTTTGTTTGCTGTGTTCCTTGGAGTGTGCTGGATTCTCTGCTTGTCCAGGTGTCCTAGGTACTGGGACCACTGATGGCCCAGCTTCCACTGCAGGTAGCGCATCTGCAAGCATGCTCAAAGGACCACGCTGGTGGTGGATGCCAGGTATCCCAGGCAACCGCAAGAAATTCTGGGCAGCATGCGAGCACCCAACCTGAAATGATCAGGCAGAAGAGGTAAAGTCCTGAGCCTGGTCCACAAGGAGATGGGCTGCAGGGTGTCTAGCTCTGCCCTGATGAACTTGATGACCTGCGAGGGGATCAGTCCGGAATTGTCCGGGTTGACCAACAGTTCCAAGTCTCTAGGAAGGCCCAGCTATCAGCCAGTCATCCAGACAGGGGTACACCCTGATGCCCCTGCACTGCAGGAAGGCTGCCACCACTGCCATGCACTTGAAGACTCTGGATGCAGATGAGAGACTGAAGGGCATGACCTGGAATTCATAAAGAACCCTTTCTATGTGGAATCAAAGGTACCACCAGTGGGATGGGCGGACTGGGATGTGAAAGAACACATCGTGAAGGTCCAGGGGCAGAACCTCGTGCCCTGCTTCAGACAGACCACCCTGAATTTGTGCCTCCACATGAACGGATTCAGGTCATGCAGATCCAGTGTAAGGCACCAGCTCCCAGTCCGTTCCAGTACCAGGAAGTACCTGGGCATGTACCCCTGACTTGCCAGGGTGTCTGTGACACAGGCTATGGCTCCTTTTGCAAGAGGCTGAGCAATATTCTCCCTTAGGGTGGACAGCATGTCCTGCGACACTGAGGACTCCCGAGGAGCGTGGGATCAGTAAGGTGGGACAGCCTCAAAATCAAGAGGCAATCTTCTGCCTACCATCTCTAGGACCCACTGTCCATGGTAATGACAGACTAACATGGACAGAAGTGGCAGAGTTGATCCCCATGGGAAGCTGGGTCAGGGACTGGATAGGCAGGAGGCAGACACCCCCTGACCGGTCACTGGGCACCTCTGGAGGAGGCACCAGCCACTGGGGCCGGAAGGGTACTACTTTCCTAACCCCTGCTTCTTTTCGGGCTTCGGCTGGAGAACTTGTCCATGAGACTTCAGGCTTGATATTGCCCCTGCTGGGACTGCTGCTGAGGCTGCTGTGACTGAAAGGACCGAAACTGAAACAACATCTTTTTAGTTTTCTGGACCTTAGGGTCATTTTGGGAAGAAGTCACCAAGTCCAGGATGGCACTGGATTTCTCAATCCTTGTGAGATATCCTTCCACCTCCAGGCCAAAGAGGTCAGGGCCCATGAAGGAAACATTGGTGTGCTGAGTTTCCATGGTGAAGGCTGACAACCTCAGCCAGGCCCTGTGCTGCATCGTGACGGTTGCTGCCATGGCACGGGCGCAGGAGTCGCCCATGTCGAAGGCTGTCTGGAGCTGATGTTTAGCCAGCGCTTGACCCTGATCTCTGACCAACTTCACCAACAGCCGCTCATCAGCAGGAAGGTGAGGGAGTACTCCATTCTGCACTCCCATCAGGGAGTCATCAAAGTTGGCCATCATCACAGCATAGCTTTCCTGAAGGAGACAGAGAGAGGAAGTGGCACAGACCTTCTCAGCCTTGTGGTCAAGCTGCTTAGACTCCTTGTCATGGGGCTTGTCCACGTCCCCCTGGCCTCCAGACTTCTGGAAGGCAGAGTTCGAGACCAGTCCCTCGGCTGAGGGACAGTCTGAGAACCCCGAAACTGACCCAGTAGGGACTGTATACTTGCAGACCATATGGGTGCAAGGTTCTGGGCAGGATACTGCCAGGGCTGGTTCCAAGATGGTCTCAGCCATGGGAATGGCAATGGGGGGTGGGGGAGAGGGACACATTTCCATAATTGGCCAAGCTTGCATTCTACTTCCTTCAGTGCATGGTATCATGTGACACAGTTTGACTAATTTGCTACTGTGGTGTCTGTTCCAACTGAATGTAAGCAAGCATGATAGATCTTCCCTTCCCATCCTCTCCCGAGACAGCCTATTGTTCAGTTGCTCTCAGCTTCAGTCCAATCTCCCCCCCCCCCCCCAAATACACACACACACTTTTATATGCCCCACTGATCTTTGCCTCCAAAGTGGTTGCTCTGGCTGGCTTTACTCCTCTGTCTTGCTGTAGCACTTAGTGCACTGATTACTTGCGATCTCAAACATGTTGAGATGTTTTTATGATCTCTAGCAGTGATGCTTATTTTTTTAGCCCTCAGTACTGGCCTACCGATGCATTGTTTTTTTTGTTTGTTTTTGTAAGTCTCTTTTTTGTTTTGCCCTGGCCTTGCTGTCCCCCCCACTATGAAAGGCACAATGTAGCAGAAACAGAAATCTTAAGAGTGACTGGGGAAACGCTAATTCTAGGGGCACGGATATAGTTCACTATCCACACATTGGCAGTTCCACTGGAAGTACTGATTCGTCAGAAAATCTTGAAGCTCAGCTCCTCCCACTAGCGATATATCCTTCAACTACACCCCCTGACATCAGATCTTCCTTTCCCTGGAACAGTCTGGTCTCTTTCTTCACAGCCTTGCAGCGTTTGTACGCTATCAAAATGTGCAGCTGGCAATGTTATTTTTCTTTCAAGCTTTTACTATGATCCTCGACAGCTTTCCTCTGTCTCGAAAGCATGTGGACTCCGAAGAAGCAAAGCCAACTTGCAGCTTCAAATTCTATGTCACGTATCGACAGAAAATGTCGAAAACAAACCATCATGTGTCTTGCCTCTACTGCCTAGGGGCAGTGCACGATGTTTCTGGCTGTGGCCTGTGTTAGGCAATGCTTCTCTTTTCTCTAGAAGATCACGCAACTTGGCTTATTCTCGGCTGGCTAGCGAACAGGGATTCTAAACTCCAGCTGAAGGGTGGCAAGCAGGCCTCCACTGCGGCAGGGTCAGCTGCTAAGCTCGCAGCCACTGAAGAAATGGTGGCGGCACTTCATTAGCCTCCGTGCTGTTTCTGGCTGCAGCCAGCTTCGGAGGGTCTTTCATGGAAGACTTTCTTGAAGTATATCTAGCCCATCAGGTCTACGGGGAGAGTCCTTTCCAACTAGGTAAGACACACAAGCGCCACCGACACTAGTGGTGGGATTGAGAGCGATCATAGTCCTCCTATTTCCTCGACTCCCCTGACCACTCATCATGTGTTGAGCAATCAACTCTGGTCAAGATGCACTTGGTCAAGGGATCAGTCGACAGCTGCATGGTGCCCCCCTTGGGCTTGTCAGCATCGACACCAGCTGAGCAGGCTGTTGAGATTTTCCTCGACCTTGTTGACCATTTGTTGGATGAGGTCGACAAGGAGTCTATCTCCAGGACCCCAGTTCTCTGTCCTCTCCAAGGAGGATATGGCTTTGTCAGCATCCTTAAATAGTACCATTCGGGAACAGCTTCCATAGGTGGTCATGCCGCCAAAGCCTATGCTTGTAATTGTAGCTTGGCATATGGTCTGTACAGACCCTTCCCTGGCTTTTTTAGCATCAGGCTGATGTTCGAGGTTGCTGTTGAGGCACCCTTCACACACACAAGCCCACTCGACTGGAGTTGTCGCTGTCAATGTTCCTTGACCTCCCTGGACAAGGAGAGGTGCTGCCGCAAGATGTGGCAGTACTACAAGAAACTCCTCTGGCAGCAATGGGCCATTGCTGGGCAGGATAGGGTTCTATCCCCTGGCCTGATGGTTAACTGGCAGGTGCCAGTACTGCCCACACAGGTCCACCCCTCATCAGGTGTCCCCAGCATCTGCCTCTCCACCTTTGTGGGTGGAGTTTCCTTCACTGCAGCCTTACATGGGAGCACTGACCAAGGACTCCCGTGCTACTGTCTGCTTGCCTGTTCATCTGTCGGTGGAAATCACCTAATCTGAAGACTCCAGGGCGGTTGGAGGAGGCAAACGGCCACGGGCAATCTTTGAAGAGTCCTTGGATGGGGGTCTCCATGGTGTCGTCGAGGACCCACATCTTCAATCATGTCTTGGATGAGGACCTATCCACTGACCATGGGCTGGTGTGATTTGGGACTCTCCCCCATTTAATGTCGGAGTCCATTGATGTATCCTTGAAGCCAGTCCAGAAACGGGCCAAATACTCCTTCACCGACCTTCAGGAGAAGGACTCAGTCCAGTGCTGTTCTGTGAGCAGTACGATTAATTATAAATGTTAGCTTTAGTGTCTTGGTAAATAATGTGTGGTAGAAAGCACCAATGTCAGAAACTGGAGTTTGAGGGGTGCAATGAGGATGTCCCTAGTAATGAGGGGCAGGACACTTGTGGCTGGGATGGGCTATAATGCCTGATGACAAGGGTGTGTGTGTGGCACAACATTCTGAATAAGTCAAACGTCACCGTTTGCTTCTCCATGCAGAATAAAGCCAGTACTGGTAGGCTGCAGTTCCTGACAAAGGGTGTGTGAATGTGTGTGTGTGTGTTAAGCGAGGACTGACAACACAGACAGTGAAATTATTGTGCTTTGCGTTATCTCATTACAAAAAAAAAAAAATACATTTATGACAAAAATGTTCTCATTTAAAGAGTTTTGTCATGTGTACTCCCTCAAATTTTTCTCTCACCTCACTTTGAAAATGAAGCATACAATGCTTTATAAAATCTGAACACCGGATGCTACAAACTGTGACAGCAGTCACACTGAACACTTACAGTGAGGTGCAGGACGTCAGGGGATCACCGACCTGGAAGATTTCCCACAGGGCTAGTCTGGATTAATCTGCAGCCGCTGTGATTGCCATCCCACAACCCCTGGTAATGACTGAGGATCGAGGGGACCAGAACAAGCTCTTAATTGTATGGGGTTTTAGTTAGGGAAGTTGTATTTATTTTAAAATGTACAGTATGCCCTCTGATGTGCCAGTTTGTGGGGCAAAACTAGAGAGATTTGAATGGTTTCTGCCCCCGAATTGGCACTAAGAATAAGTAACAGTACTGCACACCATAAATGGCATGACTACATTAAACACAATGATAATGAAAGTGCCCAAAGCCACAGTTTGTTTTTTTCTGTTTTTTAGGCTCAGAGAGCAATTTTGGGCAATTTATTTTCATCAGCCATCATATTTTCATGCTGTTTTTCCCATATTGACCGTCATCCTTGCCAATGTGTCCAGTTATCTTCTTTTCTATTTTATTTTAATATTAATATTTTTACGATACTATTTTGTATAACTTTTTGGAAAGAGGCCCATATCTTTTTCAAATATTTCCATTTTATTTGCTTTAATATAAAAGATTTTTTCCAAATTGATTATTTCCACCATATTTCCCCAACCAGGTTTCTATTTTGGGCGGGATTTGATCTTTCCATTTCATAAGAATACCTTTTCTTGCAATTATCATGGCTATATTTACAAATTTTATCTGCTCTGGTTTCCAGTTATTAGTCGGCCAGATTACAAAAGTTAAGCTAGGAGTTATGTTTATATTCTTCTTAATTGTCTTCTCTATTATACTGATTATTTTATCCCAATAATTCGAAAGACCTGGCAGGAGCGTAACATATGTAAAAGTGACCCAGATGTAGTAGCACATCTGGGCATTTGTCTGAAATTGAGGGATTAAAACAATGCAGTTTGGAGGGGGTATAGTATGTCCTGTATATAGTATTGATCTGTATTTCTTACAATTTAGATGCTTTAATCTTTTCTGTGAATGCTTTATTTCTTGCCAAATGGCTGGGGTAATAGTTATCCCCAGGTCTCTTGTCCAAAGCCAGTTTTGGCTTTTTTTTTTTTTTTAAATTAACTATGTTCTGGGACTTTAATGGAGGTGGACAGTACTTTTAAAAGCACCCCCACCCGAGGTAAATAAAAACAAATATTCTGATTAGTGGTCCAGGAGCAGTGCAAATTTAGTAGTCCTGAAAACATCTGAAATAGACCATCAAACTAGTAAATAGAGGACCAGGAAATTAAAAGTGATCGTGGTTTGGAGTTGGGAGTGTAGCTAAAGTCAAAATAACAAGCAAAGAGAAGACACTAATCATATGGAGGCAACGTGGCCCAGTGGTTAAAGCACACTGCAGTGAAGCTGCAAACCCAGTTTTGCCTGATAATAGTTTCCCATTAAAAAAGGAATAAAAATTACAGCTAACAACCAGCATGACACAAATCTCGTAAAATTAAAAAAAATAATTTCAGGACTTTCTAGTTCTATTACTAAAGACACCTACTGTATGAAAACAGGCTCTCTGCCCCTTAAGGTTTTATCTGTTCGTAAAGCTTTTCCTGGCCTGATGCCTTAATCAGAATCAGTTCACTGGCAACATGCTGTGACATCAAAAGAAGAGGAGAAAGTGGACAAGGCAATAGGGCCGGACAGGATACACCCCAGAATATTAAAAGAACTCAAGAGGTGCTGGTAGCAACACTGACAGCCCTATTCAACAAATCACTGGAGAAGAGCGAACGTTGATACCCCTACACAAAAGCAGGAGCAAAGGGGGGGCTGGAAATTACAGGCTGATCAGTTTGACCTCAGTGGTGGGGACATTAATGGAATCAATGTTAAAGGAAAGGATTGAGGCATATCTTGAAACCAGCGAGACACAAGACCCGAGGCAACATGGATTCACCACAGTCAAATCTGATACATTTCATTGACTGGGTGACTGGGGTAGTTGATCAGGGAGGGGCGGTGGACATGGACTACCTATATTTTAGCAAGGCTTTTGACACCGCCCCACACGGGAGGCTAGTAAACATGTTGGGAAGGCTAGGGGTTGGACCCAAGGTGGTAATCTGGGTCAGAAATTAGCTGTGCAATAAGACAGAGGGTAATGGTAAACAGTTCAATCTGAGGAGAGGACAGTAACTAGTGGGGTGCCACAGGGATCAGTGCTGGGGCCGGTCCTCTTTAATGTCTTCACAAGTGACACTGTGGAGGAACTGGCAGGGAAGGTGTGCCTCTTTGCTGATGACATTAAGATCTGCAATAGGGTTGACACTCTGGGGGTGGGGGGTGGGGGGGTGAGAAAAGACCTAGGCAAGCTAGAGGAGTAATCAAGAGTGGCAGCTTAGATTCAGTGCAAAGAAGTGCAAAATCATGGACTTGAGGCACAGAAATCCAGGGGGAGACATACACGATGGAAGAGGAGAAAATTACGACAACCAAGATGGAAAGGGACCAGGAGGTAATCATAACAGATGACCTAAAGGTAACCAAGCAATGTGAAAAGGCTGTGAGGAGAGACTGAGGGATGCTGGGGTGCATAGGGAGAGGTATCACAAGTAGAAAATAGGAGGTGGTGATTCCAGTGTACAGACAATTGGTGAGACCACATCTGGAGTAATGTGTCCCGTTCTGGAGGCCTCATCTCCAAAAGGACAGTGTAAACAGTCCAGAGAATGGCAAAACAATGGTGCAAGGACTGCACCAGAAACCATATGAAGAGAGACTTAAAAACTCAATATGTATTCCCTGGAGGAAAGAAGGGAGATGGGGGATATGATGGAGACTTTTAAGTACATCAAGGGGATAAACAAGGTACAAGAGGGCAGCATTTTTCAGAAAAGATGTGCAAGGACAAGAGGTTACACTATGAGGTGGGGGGGGAGAGAAGAGACTTGGGGCAATGTGAGGAAGTATTTTTTCATGGAAAGGGTGGTAGATGCATGGAACAGCCTCCCGGCGAAAGGTTGTGGAGGCAAAAATCATTGGAGAATTCAAGAATGCATGGGATAGACAGAAGGTAACCCTAGAGATAGGAAAGAGAGGGTAAGCTGCAGATCAGTTAGGATCTGAAATATATGCAATAGGTAGGGAAATGGGCAGCCTGGGCAGGCCAAGCGGTCCTTATCTGCTAACAAATTCTATGTAACTTCACAGCCGAAGCAAGCAATGAGAAGATGAAGTTTAAGGGAAAAAGGTCCTGTTTTAATGAAAATATCCAGTAAACAAAAAATTGAAAGGCCTGAAATTCACATTATGAGGGAAATGTGTAACTGAGTTCTGCCAATAAATCCCTTTACCCTTCCTGTGTCAAACTTCCACCATCTACACAGCAGCAGCAGCATTTTATAGCTCTGGTAAAAACATTTTTATCATGATGGAACCCCACCTGAGGTGGCTTCTCAATTCAAGCATGTTGGTGTTGGCTAGATCAATGCTTAGACTTCTCTACCCACACTGACGTTGTCCTTGGAAATCTCCATCCTAAACTTGACACCCTTTATTGCAACAAGTCTTGCCTACCCCTCCCGGTCTGCTGCAAGAATCTCCTTACAATTAATATATTAGAAACACAGGCTCTGACAGCAGATAAGGGTTGCTTGTCCCACCCAGTCTGTCCCACTTGATCTATGGTTCCACCCCCCAACTCCTATGATTTCCTTGTGCCTATGCCAGGCCTTTCTGAATCCCACCACTGTTTTTATCCCCACTGCTTCAGCTGGAAGGCTGTTCCAGGGATCCACCACTTTTTCTGTGAAGAAATACTTCTTCACATCCCTCCTGAATCTGCCCATCTCCTGCTTCGTAGCATGTCCCCTTGTTCTAGAGCACCTTTTTCTCTGAAAAGTACTCCCTTTCCTGTACCTTAATAATCCTCTATGAGGTATTGAAAGGTCTCCATCATATCCCCCATCCAGGGTGCATATATTAAGCGCCTTTAGCCTCTCCTTGTAGGGCTTTTCATCCACACCATGCACAATTTTGATAGCCCTTATTTGGACCACCACCACTCTAAGTCCTTCCTGAGATGTGGTCTCCAGAACAGGACACAGTACCCCAGGTGGGGTCTTAGCAGTGACCTATACAGGAGCAACACCACCTCCCTCTTTCTACTGGTGATACCCTTTCTGTGCACCCCAGCATTCCACTAGCCCTCCAGACTGCCTTGTCACACTGCCTGGCCACCCTTAGGTCATCCAATATGATTACCCCCAGGCCTCTTAACTGCTTGGTCATTGGCAGTATCACTCCACCCTTCTGTCCCTGGGTTTCTGTGGTCTAAGTGCATTATTTTGTACTTTTTTTTTTTTTTGCCTTGAACCCCAGCTGCCATACCCTTGACCACTCCTCCAGTTCACTCCATTTACCACTAACCCTCTGTCCCCTATCCCTTAACCAGTTTCTTACCCAGGTTACCAGCTTGTTGCCTACCCCCAAGCTATACAGCTTGTTTACCAGTCTATGTGGAACGGTGTCAAAAGAAATGCTAAAATCCAGATAGACCACATCCACCACTCCACCCTGATCTACCTCCTTGGTCACCACCCAGCCAAAGGATTTGTTTGGTGGGACCTTCCCCTGTGAATCCATGCTGCCTCAGATTCTGTAACTCATCTGATTCAAGATATTCCATAATTCTTTCCATTAACTTATTCACCACCGATGACAGGCTGATAGGCCTGTAATTGCCTACCTCTTCCCTGCTACCACTTTTGTGAAGTGGGACATTTGCTCTTCTCCAGTCCTCTGAGACCATTCCAGTGATCTGTTAAATAGGTCTCTCAGAGGTGCAGCTAGTACCTCCCTGAGCTCCCTTGGATGTACCCTGTATGGCCCCATAGCTTTGTCTACCTTCAGGTTAGCCAGTGCCTTCTGGACTCTCTCCTCAGAAAACGGACTAGTGTCCATTTCCCTCCCATCCCAGCTCCTGATGATTTTTCACAGCCCCTCCCCTTCTACTGTTAACACCGAGCAGAAGTATTTGCTCTTTAACTCTACAACCACTCCCTCTGTCTTCCTGTTTTTTGCTAATATATCTAAAAAATTGCTTTGTCCCCTTTAGATACTGCATGAGCTATTTTTTTTTTCCCCAGTTTGCACTCCTTACTGTTTTCTCTGCCACACCTCTCTATCCTCCTTTCTCTGGGTCCCCTTATACCTTCCGAATGTTATGCTTTTAGACTTTTTCTGCCACCTCTTCTGAGGACCATAGCGGTCTCCTTTTGCTTACTTGCTTGATGCAGAGGTTTGTTGCCTTCACTATGCTCTCTTTCAGTTTGACCTACTGTTCCTCCACCCCCCTTCCCGGTCATCTCCCCCTGTGAGGGCATTCCTGAAGCATTCACCCATCTTTATAAAATCTGCCATTCTCAAGTCCAGCAAAAACACAGTACATAATCCAGCGCAGCAGAAAACAGGAAGAGCAACTTGCAAAAAACTAGGAATCAAATGAAAAACGAAAAAAAAAATGCAAGCGCTCACTGCATAAGGAACTCAACAAAATCAGGAGTTCAAACAAGTGAAATAAGACTATTGTGGGTCAGCATTACAAAAATGCACAGCTCACATCTGCAGTACCCCAGCGCTTCGATCCCAGTCCATGTTCTTCCTCAGTGGGGCGTGGCTCTCAGCAGTTGGTACATTTCTTTTAAAGTGCATCATTAAAGAAACAGTGAACTTTAGTTGTATAATCAAACTGCAGAGACAAGCTACACTTTCTCAAACTAAGAAAATGCCTATAAAACACCCTTAAAAACACAGTGGATCAGTGAAATAAGCATTAAATGCAAAATTAAAGTCATTTTTTTTTTGTTTGTACTTCCTATCCTGGTCGGCCCTCATTTACACCAGTCCTCCCAGCCTCATCACCCCGACTGCTCCCAGGACTTGCCCCTCTCCCAGAGTCCCCCCCCCACCTTGCTCTTCAGTGGCGGGGAATCCTTCAACCTATCAGGACTGATTCCACAGTCTGGGGGCATCAGTCGTCTGGTGCAAGCCTGCGGTCATCCAGCACGACCAGGAAAGTTTTTCAAGTTTTGCCTTGGGGACATAGTGTGCGTTGACATCAAGTGGTGCACCGAGGTCTGCCACGTTCCCCACCTCTTAGAGCTCAGGACATCTTTCCCCGGCTTCTACCAGGGGCCAGTCCAGTGAAGAGCTCGTCCCCACCCTCCAGGAGAGCAGACCTTGGGATGCTCGATCCTCCTCCCTCAAGCCAACCCTCCAACTCCAGAGGTCACTCCCAACCCCAGGTCATTGGTGCTGCAAGTCGTGTCGTTGCCGCTGCGCCGGCGGGCCAGCTAAGTTCACCGTTTCTTTAATGTTTCTTAACCATACTGTACAATGATCATTGGCCCCCAGATGGCTTCCCACCTTGTTCTCTGCAACAATGTTCCTTTTGGTAAGCACCAAGTCCAGTGCTGTCCCACCTCGAGTGGGTTCACTGACTAGCAGCCTGACGAACACCCCCTGCAGGGAGTCCAGGACGTCCCTGCTTCTAGCTGAAGCCACAGCTAGGAGGCTCAAATCTATATCTGATCGACTGAAGTCCCCCACCAGCAACACCTCCCCCTTTTCAGCCATTTGCCAACTGCTACTTACATTTCCTTATCCAAGTCCTCCCTCTGTGATGAAGGCCTATAGATCATGTCTGTCCAAAGACTGGCTCTGTTTCCTATCTAGAGGATGACCACAGCACTTCAGCACCCCCCCCTGAATTTCATGTATTTCTACTGCTTTTACGTTTTCCTCCACATAAAGCACCACACTCCCTCCTTTCCTTCCCACCCTGTCCTTTCTGAACAGTGTATAGCCTGGTATGGCCATATCCCAGTCATGGTTGTCAGTGTACAATGAGTCGGTAATGGCCACAATATCCAAGTCAGCCTTGGCCATGATGGCCTCTAGGTTTGGGATCTTATTTCCCAGACTTCTAGTATTCACACACATGGCCTTCCTGATTTTGTTAGCTCTGTTTGATGCTTCCCCCCCCTTTTTTTTTTTTCGCTCCTCCTTCTCCCTTCTCTTTTGAGTTTCTCTTTTCTCTACTTCCTCCTTTGTTATCACCCTGCTTCTCTGATTAGCCTGTGCCCTGGGGCAACACTCTCCCCTCAGGATCTCCCTATTCTATCTCAGCCTATGGGGGGCACTTTCTGCCTCCCCTATTTCTTCCACCACCACCCTCAGCTAGTTTAAATGTTCACTGAAGTGACATTTAAACCATCCACTGAGGACTGTGGTTTCCCTCCCAGATGGATGCAGGTCATCACCTGTGTATAGGCTCTCATCCTCCCAGGTGGGTAACCAGTGTAGCCGTACCATGCCCCTCTGCACCATTCCTTCAACCACAAGTTGAAGGCCTTAGTGCGGAGATCCCTCTCCTTCCCAGTTGTAGACAGGCAGTACCTCCGCAAAAGCTACTGAGCGTGCTACCTGTTTAAGACCTCTTCCCAGTTCCATAAACTCACTCTGCACTATCCCAGCCTCATTCCTAGCTAGGTCATTTGTACCCAGGTGGACAATGACATCTAGCTTCCCCTTCCTTTCTGCTGTCCTAGCGATCCATAGGATATGCTTGCCATCCACCAGGTTGTGACGCCGGGTAGGCACTGACCTCCCTCTCCACACCCTTTCCCCCGATAACAGAGTCCCTCAGTAGAAGTTGCTTCCTTCTCCTCTGGGATTCTCTTCCACCCTTCTTGTGGTATCCACTAGGCAGGGCCTCAACATCCTCCCTGGTCACTACCATGGGTGCCTCCTCTTGGCAGTCCCACTCCGTCAGAGTGGTGCAGGAATTTTGTGGTGGCGCCAGTTGAGAAATGTGCCTGTGATCCACACCTCCCAGCCTTCCCGATCCCACCATGGTCCAACCACTCTTATCTGGCATCTTTTGAGGTAACAGTGTCTGACTTGGTGGCCTCTAGATGGGGGAGAAAATCCCGACTCCCAGCCAAATACACCTAGAGTCCAGCGACCCTGTCCCTAATACTCCCTGTGGCGAGCTATGCCACTGCCAGTCAGATGTACAGCTATATGGTGTTATATTCTGTTATATTTTGTGTATGTGTATATGCCACAAGAATGCCAGTGTTAAGGAAAGGTCTCATAGGATAGTGAGAGAGACTGGATTTCTTTTAAAATGTTTGCCCTTCCTCTGACCTGAGAGGAACCAGCTTGCTTGCCAGGAAGCTGAGAATTACTTGCCAAAGGCTTGGGGGTAGCTGATCATAGGGTATTTCCTTGGTTAACTGAGGGAAGCAGGGGAAAATAAAATGTTCAGAAGATGGCCCTTTTTCACCTCAAAGGCAGGCTGCTTTGGTCCCAGAAAACTGTCATGGTATGTATTTGTTTTTGGTAACTAGGTAAGGTGCACTTGACATAGAGATGCCTATTTTCATGCACGACCCGGGAGGTTACAACAGTGTAAAAACATGAAACAGGCAATACAACATAGCTTGAAATGGGATACTACAGCAGATAAAATACAGTCAGTAAAAATTAACAAGGGCAATTAAATAACACTCAGCAAGTACAATAACAGATAAAACACAGTCAGTAACACAATTTACAACAAGGGCAAATAAATATCACCCGGGGTAACAACAAATGCAGAATTGACAAATAGTAAGTGCCATCATGGTATAAAGAAACCTTAGTATAGAGCAAGTAGGGCAAAATAGCAGACAGGAGCAGGACAGCCAAGGAGAAGTTAGGGTGACAAGACTAAGATGAGGATAATCAGTGAGTTGTAGGGGCAGATTTGGGAGACAGGAGATGGAGAAACAAGGTAGATGATGAAGGTGGAAGTGTAGTCAACAGTCGTGGTTGTAAGAAGGGGCTTAGGGTGGGTTAAAGCATGTACAAGGAGCTAAGTTGGTAAGGTGGTCAAGATGTCGCTTTTTTTTTTTTTTTTTTTTTTTTTTTTTTTGAGTAATCTGCTTTTCCGCCCCCGTGCTCGCTGGTTCTTCACTCCTTCGGGCCCTGTCAAGCTCCCTCTGACCCCTTCTGACCTTTCCCGGCCCTCCTCGAATCCCCAGATCACAGCCAACCCCCGGGATATCCCGGTATATCCCTTTTTACCTGGTGGGTCCCTCTCCTCAGAGGGAGAAGGCACCGGTGGAGGGGTTAGCCCCAGCGCACACTTTTTCTAGGGCCCGGGGATGCTGCTGGGGCACAGGAGGCACTGGGAAGGCACTGGAGGCCCCTGAGGAGCAGAGAGCCATCATCCGAAGGCCAGCGAGCTATTTTCCTGGCTTTCGTAGGGTGCGTGACGTCTGGACGTCAAGGCAAGAGCCGACGTCTGTCATGCACCACCCCCAATGGCCCCGACGTGCTGCACTACACTGGCCTCCACTAGTGGTCGCTTTGGCACCGGGGAGCAATGCCCTTCCCTCCCTGGAGACAGCGAGCAGTCGTGGGATGCTCAAGCTGCCTCCCCCCCTCCCCGGCCAGCCCTCCAGCTACCCGAGCTCGTTCCCGAACCTGGGTCGCTGGTGTTGCAAGCGGAAATCCAACCGCTGCGCCGATGGGCCGGCGATGTCGCTTTTTAAAGAGGTCATGACTTGTGGCCAGCTAAACATCTAAAGTAACAAGAGTTCCAATAATGAGAGGCAGCACAGGAGAAAGCATGAGAACCCTTGGTTGTTTTATTCCTCGGTATGTGCAGGAGAGTTTGGTTTGCCAACCTAAGACCACGAGAGGAGGTTTGCCAGGACAGTAAAGAAGCAAACAATGCAGGGGTTCCAGATCTGATGATGCTATCAGTTAGTGAGCCAAAAAAGAGGAGTCTATAAATTGATGGGGGGGGCCCCACATTTTAGGTCAGTACACAGCTCCCAATGGTGTTTGTGACGAGAAAAAACAGATGCATATCAACATATGTTATTGCATGTTATGTCCCACCTATGGACGGTGGTTTTAGGGGCGCCTAAGTAGGTGACAGCACCATAGGCAGAGCCGATGGAGGACACCACGGGCAACAGCCAATCTAGTAGAAGGGGTAAGAGCATAACTTGTTTTATAAGCAATGCCTATTTTGGCATTGACGGATTTGCAGATAGAGAAGATGTGTTGATTGAAGTTCAAGGATCCATCGAGCAGCACACCGAAGTATTTAAATGAGCTGACAGTGTCCATCAGCATACCGTTAGTATGGCAGATTTTTAATTTGCTTGAGTTGCTTCTCAGTTTGGCATCTGTACCAAACAGCATAACTTGTGTTTTGCTAACATTTAAGACGAGCTTGTTATCGGAGAGCCAGGACTGAATGGACAGGAAATCAGATGAAAGGGTGTGGTTAATATTAGCTATGCTCCTGGAACTGTAATATACAACCAGGTCATCTGCGTACAGTAGGGATGAGCATGACTGGGAGTGCAGAGAGATCTTATTGGTAAAGATAGTAAATAGGAGAGGGCCAGGAATAGACCCTTGGGGAACTCCTATATTTATAAGCAGCCAGGTTAGACAGGGCGAAGTTGTATTTCACAACCTGTTTCCGGTTCGACAGGTAGCTTTCAAACGAGCCAATTACTTGTGGCGAGAAACCCAGGGATAGCAAGTTGGTAAGAAGAGGGTGGTCTACACGATCAAATGCTTTTGTTAGATCAATGAAAATGGCTGCTGTGAGGAGGCCCTTGTTCATAGCAGTATAGACATTATTGGTAAATTTGAGGAGGGTAGCAGTGGTACCGTGACCTTTACAGAAACCGTGTTGGCTGTCAGAGAGGAGATGGTTTTCTAGGAGGAAAGATATGGTTTGTGTTGCAACCAGCTTCTCAAGAATTTTACCCAGAACAGAAAGTATGGCTAAAGGGCGATAGAGATGTCCTTAAGGTCACCTTTTTTGAAGACTGAGGTGATTCTGGCGATTTTCCAAATACCAGGGACTAAACTATGACAGAGTGATAAATTAAAGATCTTGGTCAATGGGGACACAATGAGGGGTGAAGCAAGTTTCAGAAGCCTAGGTTCAAGCCCATCAGAGCCCACACTAGTACTATCAGAGATGGTGTTTAAAAAGTTTAAAGACATTAGCCCTAGTTAAAGATTTGAAGTAGAAAGGAGGATGAGTAGAAGTCGAGTCCGATTCAACATGGAGGGCAGTGGATGGGGTGGGTGTGAAGGAGGAGGTATATTCAGACAGATCTGAAAAGTGGAAGTTAACGTGGTTAGCAATGGTGCTAGGATTATTACAGTGGGAACCATTAACAATCAACTCATTATCCGAGCAGGAGCAATTGGCCCCAAGAAAGATTTTTATAGGAGCCCAGAATTTACGCGAGTCCCCATCTGCATCTATCAAGAGCCCTTTATAGCAGGAACTTTTTGCAAGTCAGATGTCTCTTTTACAAGCATTTCTCTGGGTTCTATTGGTGTTAAAATCAGAGGAAGACCAGACATTTTGAACTGCCTCCCAGCTTTTATCCCTGGCTCTAAGCTACAATAATAGGTCTTTGTGTAACTACCTTGTTTCAGCACCCCTAACTCTACAAGTACAGTAGAGGAGGTGTACTTGTCATGTAGCACACTAAATTGGGCTATAAAATAGTTTAAAGCAGACTCAGGGGCATGGGGGACCAATCAACAAGAGATGTCATTTAAGAATTGTGCTTTATCTAGTTTGGCAAAGTTCCCAAAGGTAATGTACTTGTGAGGGGGAGCTGGAGGGAGGGGTATATTGCATTGATGAGATGAAAGGAAAGGACCCATTCTGGCAGGCTATTGCGAATTCTCTTACAGGTGTCATAATTGTCAGGGAAGTATGACATCACAAGGTAGCCAGAAATTGTGTTGTTGGGAAAGTGCAAGAGTGACATCTACTGGCCTAAAAGTTAGGACAGACCAGGGATTTGAGACACTATATAAAGAGCTTGAAAACCAGGGGCTCCCTCTCATTTTGCTGAGCATCTTCAAGGGACACTCAGGCAGCTATCAAAGGAAACAAACTTATTTACTTTTCCTGGACTTCCATCCACTACAAATATAAATTAGAACTTAATTAACAGTTTTAACGCTTTTTTGTATGTACACGTCCACTTTTTATTTGTGTTATTCTGTGACCAAACTGATCAAACCTTTTTTGTTGCAATGTATGATAATTATTTATTTAGTAAAGATGTTTGTTTTGTTTAAGAAACCTGCCTGAGCGAGATTTCTATAGTGCGTGTATGATTGTGGAATGTTTCAGTAATACTCTGATTAAACTGCTAATGCTAAGGGGTGCCATCATAAGCTACCAAAATCGAACAGAGTCTGAAAAGGGAAAGTCTGGATAAAGAGAGGGGGAATACTGAAGTCTCAAGGAAGGGTCTGTGTGGATTTGAACCAGGTTATTGCATGCCTTGTGAGAGAAGGCAGAATCAGGGTTTCAACGCTACCCCGAAGAGGTTGTAACAACTGGATCTTCTCCCTCTGTGTAACAACCAAGAAGGGTTCATATTTGGCTATAAGACTCAAGACTAGTATTGTACCCTGATCCAGAGTAAAGAGGGGACCCTGGGACTTTGTGGCAAGTGTTCAGTTGTGAACTACAGAGAGCACTATAGAAGGACATGAAGAGGGTATACCCTGTTTCCCCCTTCCTGTCACGGACTGCACTTAGGGGTAGGCACTGTGAGCTCAGTGGACCTGACCCTCAGGAGTAGATACGTGACACTCCCTAATACTGGTATCTGACAAAGCAGATGTGGTCTATAGTGCTGCTTCACACTCACTTCTCGCAAGCCTGGAACATCTCGTTACCAGCAAAACTCCCCTCACCCACCATTGCTCACTTGCTAGCCTCTTTCTCCCTCCACCTTATTTCCAGCTGCCTCTCATTTCTCTTTTCTTTCAAATCCCAGTTCTCCTCCTCATCTTTACTTCCTTCCTTCTCTCCTTTCTCCCCACCCATCTATTGACTCCATTCCACTGACTTGATCTTTCACTGCCATTTGCTGCAAAACTACTGCTGGGCAAACTTTCTCCTTCTACATTCCCGCCTTCTGGAACAACCTACCTCTTTAGCTCTGCCTCTTCCCTCTCAAGCATCTCTGAAAAAAGTAGACTTACGTAAGAACTTATAGTAACAGTAGATCTTCGAGAGAGGCTCTTGCAGTAGGTAATAACCTTGTAGTAGGCAACCTTGAGGACTGAGCCCCCTGGTGTCAGGACCACATGGAAACTTTAGCTGGCAGTGTCTGACAGGGGACTGCCCACTCGATGTCACGTGATGGACATCAGCGTGACACTCTACAGTTGGTGATCCCAACGCCTGCCTTTCAGTTCTCCTGCTGGAGACCTTCAAAGGGAGTGACAGCAGAATAGAAAGAGGCTCTGGAGCCCAGACAGAGTCAAGGAAGAAGAGCAGCAGAAGCTGGGGAAAGGAGGAAAGGGAAAAAAGATTGCCTACTGCAAGAGCCTTTCTTGAAGAGCTGCCGTTACAGTAAGTTCTCACGTAACTGTACTATCTTACTTCGAGAGGGCTCCTGCATATGTAATAATCTTGAGGGCTGAGTCCCAAGCAGTGTGAATCAGAAGAAACAAACATGGGAGGCAGGAAAGGTCTGCAAAAGGCAGAGAATCTAAGACAGAAAGCCCTGGAGAACAGCCAGTCCACAGCCAGCCCTGCACCTAGAGGCAATGTCCAGACTGTAATGCTTGGCAAAGTGTGGACAGAGCTCCAAGTTGCCACCGCGCAGATGTCAGTGGCAGAATGCCTTAACCACCTCCCCCAGGAGGGTTTTACCATACGTCTGGTAACAGAAAACAATGCAGTTTGCCAACCATTTGGAGAGACACTGTCTGAAAACTGCAGCACCCTCTCTCTTAGGTGCCAATGAAACAAAAAGTTAGTCCGTTTTCCAGACAGACTTAGTTCTGTTAGTGTAATAATGTAAAATTCTGTGAACATCCAAGGTATGCAGAACTGCCTCCCCGATTGGAATGCTCAGGGTAATACACTGGGAGTTGAATAGACCGATTCAATGTGAACTCAGAAACCACCTTCGGTAACAACTGAGGATTGCAGAGCCACTTGGTCTCTGTGAAAAATCAAAATAAGGCTCCTTACACATCAGGGCCTGAAGCTCGGAAATCCTTTGAGCAGAAGTAAAAACAACTAAAAAGAGCGCTTTCCATGATAAATAGCGCATATTACAACTACCAGCCAGTTCAAAAGGTGGCAAGGTCAGGTTTTCCCCCAAAAAAATTGAGATCCCAAAGTGGCACGGGACTGCGCACCGGGGGTTTCAGGTAAAGGATCCCTTTCAGAAAGGTTTTGGAAACCTCCAGCTGAGCCATAGTTTTGCCCTCCACCAAGGTGTGGTAGGCAGAAACAGCAGACAGGTGAACCTTCAGCGAAGAGTAGCTCAGGCCCAGGTCAAAGAGGTGAAGTAAATACTCCATGACCTGAGGAACAGGACACAAAAAGGGGTCCCAACCCTTCAAAGTGGCCCAAATTGAGAAACACTTCCATTTCATGGTATACATAGTCCTTGTAAAAGGCTTTCTGGCCTCCACAAGGACCTGAGACACTCTGGAGAAAACGCCAAAGTGGGAAGCAGCTATGTCATGAAGTGCCACACGTGAAGGGATTTTAGCCCTGGATGGACCAGCGTGCCCCTCTCTTAAATCAGGAGATCATGGCAGAGGGACAGGAGGATCGGAGGCTCCACTGTAAGCTGCTGGAGAAGCAGAACCCATATTTGGAGAAGCCAATACGGGGCAGTAAGAATCATGTGAGCCCCCCTCTGCTTGAAGCTTGGGCAGCACCCCCTGCAGGACCGGAAAGGCGTACAAAAACTTACCTGTCCAGCAAAGAGACAGCACATCTTGCCAAAAAACATCATGCCTGGGAGTGAGCGAGCAAAACCTGGGTAGTTTTCATTGCATGGGGATGTGAACAGATCAATGTCTGGACGACTCCATTGGTCGACGGAGTCTTCGACCACCGCTTGCTTGAGCTCTCATTCGTGGGCTCTTAATCTGCTGCGGCTAAGACTGTCCACTAGGAGGCTTTGTACGCCCAGAACGTGAACCTCAGAGAAGTGAATCCGGTGCAGAATTGCCCAGTTGCACAATCGCATCACTTTCCTGCAGAGAGGATATGAGCGAGTGCCCCCTTGCTTGTTGAGGTACCAAATGATGCACATATTGTCTGACTGGACTAACAGTGGGCCCTGGTGAAGCAAGTGCTGGAAGGCCTGAAGAGCATACAGCACTGCCCACATCTCCAAAGCATTTATGTGCCAAGAGAGCTCTGATGGAGACCATAGCCCTTGAGTCATGTGGTTCTCTTGGCAAGTGCCCCAATCCATCCCTGATGCGTCTGTAGTCAGAGTCTGTGTTGGAGGAGGGAAATGGAAGGGAACCCCCTTGGTAAGGTTGTTTAGATCCTGTCACCATAGGAGATCCCGCTGCATCGAACTGGAGACCACGACCATGTGGCTAAGGTCATCCGAACTCTGATGCCACTGTGCTCTGAGCATCCACAAAGAGATTCTCATGTGGAGCTTGGATAGAGGGACAGTGGGGATGGCTGCTACCATAAGGCCAAGAAGTCGAAGAACCAACCCGGCTGGAACCCACCTGCTGGAGGCTACTAAGTGAGCCTGTTTCTGCAAGGTTTCCGCCCTGTCCAAAGGGAGGAAGGCCATACCCTGGGCCGTAACCAACACCGCTCCAATAAACTGCAGGCATTGGGAAGGGGCAAGTTGGGACCTGGGATAATTGACAGTAATCCCCACTTGTGCAAAAAGGGGTCAGGGTAGCAGAAAGGGAAAGCTCCAGCTGCTCCCTTGACGGGGCTGACAGAAGCCAGTCGTCGAGGCAGGGGAACATGTAGTGGCCCTGGTGCCTCAGGGCCGCCACCAGTACAAGGCACTTGGTAAAAACCTGGTGTGCTGAGGACAGGCCAAAAGGGAGGGCCTTGAACTGGTAATGTTCCCCCTGAAAGGAGAACCTGAGGTAGCAGCAATGGGCTTGAAAGACTGGGATATGCAGGTAGGCCATCCTGCATATTCAGGGCACAGAACCATTGTCCTTTGTGCAGGAGGAACAGCAGACCTGGGAGAGTCAGCATTCAAAACAGTTTGTACTCTATGTACAGGTTTAGAGCGCTGAGGTCCAAGATGGGACGCAAATCTCCTGTCTTTTTTGGAACCAGGAAGAAGTGGAAGTAATACCCCTTTCCTTCCTGGTTTGACAGAACGGGTTCCAGTGCTTCTTTTTGAAGCAGTGCCTCGATTTTTTTCCTTATGAGGGGAACATGCACCTTTGGATAATGACACCCCTGGTGGTTTTTCTGGGGGTCTCTTGAGAAACTCCAGAGTGTGGCCTTGTCTTAACAACTTAAGGACCCAAGAGTCTGTAGTGGCTGCCTCCCACCCTGGCCGGTGACTGGCAAACCTTCCACCCACCAGCTCCCCCGATGGAAGAGGAGGAGAGGGGGCGGGCTGCGAGTCAAGAGGCAGAGGAGGGGTTGGGAGAGCCGCCCGTGAGGCTCTCTGGATTTTGGCTGGAGGGGTGGCTATTACTGAAGGGGCCCAATGTTTAGTCTGCCATTGCCTCGTCTGCCGCTTAACCTGACGAAAAGGTGCCTTGGCCTTCGATCTATGTTGGTACATAGTATGAACTGACCTTAAGGCCTTGCCCTGATCCTGGAGGCTGGTAATTATATCCTGGGCATCACCCCTGAACAGGACAGAACCCCTGAAGGGGGTGTCCTGGATAGCCACCTGGACATCAGGTGCCAAGTCTGAAACCCTGGGCCAGGAAAATCTCCTGAGACAATGCCGTAGCGGTGCCCCTGGCTGAGGAGTCCACTGAATCGGAGGTGGCCCTCAGAGAGTGACGACAGGCAACTTTGGCTGACCTAATGGTGTCTGCCAATGCATTCTTGGACTCTAGTCCGGCATGGCCTCAGTGACAGGCTCCAACTGACTGAACAGCGATTTTTGGTACACCAGCATGTGCACCACACAGTTAAGTGCATGCATGGCTAGAGTAAGGAAGAATAAAACGTTCTCCCAGTCTGATCCAGCTGCCTCAACTCATCAGGAAGGGAGGTGCTCATGTGCCTGGACTTGGTAGACCTATCGTGGTCCGCCATGACTACAGTGTCAGCCTTAGGGTGGACAATTAGGTGATCTTTACCTTCTGGAGTTCTACAAGTACGATTAGCCTTCTTCACCACAGCTGGAACGGAGGAAGGCATCATCCATATAGTGGAGGCTAAATCCTCATGAGGCACTAGCCATGGGGGTGTGAGGACAGGTGCTGTCTCCTGGATGTCCAGGTGTTCAGAAAGTCTCTGGTGTTGGGGGTCCTACGCATCAGTCTTCCATTCGTAGATCTCCGCAATCGTTTTCAGGAGGTCCACGAATGGAGAGTCCTCTGGAGATCTGGGGGACTCCTTCAACTTGGGCTCCTCTGGAAGGGGAGTCTCGAATCCTGAAGCTGTGGAGAAAGACATGGACTCTGATTCTGAGTCCAAAGAGTCGGACTTCTGGATAAGAGACCTCCTGATTTCTAGGAGGAATACTGTCCATCAGGGCCGAAGGACTTTTTGTCAGGCGCGATGTCGACTGGCGTGGTTCCTGCAGGAAGAGAGACTGAGGAGTCTGGTCCAAGTGGACTGGGAAGAAGGTTCTCGCTGGGTGCCTGCTGTCCAGCTCCAAGACAAGTTGAGATTTAGTCTCAGCCCACCAGCACTGGAGGATGGTCTGAAAGTCCACCTGGGGCTGAAGCGGAGGGGGTGGTGGAGGCTGACAGATAGGCTGGAACCCCAAAGGGTATCCCGGCGTCTGGTACCCTGACGCGTGGTACCTGTGCGTCTGGTAGCCTGGCAAACAGTATGAAGGCACGAATCCCGACGTCGTAAAGCCTGACGTCAGGTAGCCTGGTGGAGGGTACCCAGGGACATACTGAGAGGTCACGTACCCGGGCAGAGGGTAACCCAATGGAGGAGCAATAGAGGCCAACATGGGACCCTGAGGAGGCCTAAAAAGCAGCCCAGAAGGACCCGAGTCAGGCACAGGGCCGATGGGAGGCAAGTCTGATGGTGGTCCTGACAGTCCCACTGGAAAAAATGGCGGGGAAGGGTTCTGTGGGGTGCCTGGAAGTTCAGACGTCAGGTCCAAGGGTGATCCGGAGACACTGACACCTGGATGACCCCCGGCCTCCGGCCCCCGCTGATCTGGGAAGGACGAAGGAAACTCCAAAAAGGGAGAAGAGGGGGTAGCTCCGTGGGTAGAACCCACAGGAGAATGCTGCTTGGAGACTGGCAGCTGGCTCTCGTCTGGCTGGATGTTGCCGGGCCTCATGCCGGAGCCCGACGTAAGCAGAGCGGTCGAGTGGCTGTCTGAGGACCAGACGACAGGCTTGTCAACCTTGACCGGGTGGGCACCCGAGTTCCCGGAGCCGACTTATCAGGCTGGGTGTTCGTCGGATCGGCCCCACCAGCCAACTTAGACCCAGAGGTGGAGATGGGCCTAAGGGTGGCGGAAGCCTCAGACTCTGCAGACGCACCCATGGCCACTGTAACCAGTGGTGGCGGGAGGACCAAGGGTTGCTCCTTGGAAGGTGGGGCTGATCTGGTTGCAGCGGCAGTCTTCCCGGAGGAAGAGGGTCACTGTTCACCCAAGGGCGGCTCCGGGTGAGAGAAGGACCTACCCCGGTCATGGTGCTTCTCTGTCCCTCTTCTTCTTGTGCAAGTCAGTAGGCGAGGAAGAAGCGCCCTCTAACTTTTTGTAGCTCTTTTCATGGAAGCCATCTTCTTTTGAGGAGATGGGCTCTGGCCTGCTGTCAGTGCTTCCGCTGGCCTGGTTTAACTCGTAGGCCTCACAGACCTTGGTGTTATGCCCGACCCAAGCAGAAGAGGCAAAGATAATGGAGTCCCAGCGGAGCTGGTGCTGCAAGACTAGACTTACTTTTTGCAACTCGACAGAAGACGCATTTACATGCAAAAAAATAATGAGAAATAACTGAAAAGCAAAAAAAAAAAAAAAGGATACTCATCTGAAAATGACAGTCGAATTGTAGCGACGATCTCGTGAGGTCAGACATGCACATGTCAACAGCGGGAAAGGACTGGAAGGCAGGTGGGGACCAGCTACCACAGTGCCATGTGCGCCGGGTGGGCGGTCCCCGTCAGACAATGCTAGCTATAGTTTCGGAAACCGCCTGGTGGCTGAGGGTTGAGGTGCTGAACGCCACACCATGCACACGCCCGGCACCCGTGTTCGGGAACGGGCCCGGGGTCAGCAGGGCGGAGATGGATTGAGCGTCCGGAGGACTGCTCTCCATCTCAGGGTGGGGATTTGGTCGGCCGGTGCTTGTCTGACCCCAGCGGAGGCTGGGGATCAACAGCATGTAGCCGCAAGACAAGGGAGGGCGGACGTGGCAGATGCTGACTAGTGCGCTGCGACGGGAGCGCGGCGCCGCGATTTCAGTCGCTGGCGCCATTGCACGCCATGACCGGCCGGGAGAAAAAACAAGAAAATGGGTGTTCGGCAGCACGGGCGCCGCTCCTTGGTGCCATTCCTGGAGGACGCCCCTGGCATGGATCCGCTTAGTGGGTCGAGTCGCCCTCACCACCCTGCCGCCAAGGGGTAAGTTGCGGGTGCAGAAGGGGGTCTCATGTCCGGGATGGCACTGGGGAATGACGAGTGGGGGGTTGTAGCCGAGCTCTGGAGAAACATAACACCCAAAAAAAAAAAAGTTTCCGTATGGATCTGATGCCAGTGGGTGCAGTCCTTAAGGTTATTGCCTACTGCAAGGTTATTACCTACTGCAAGAGCCCTCTTGAAGTAAGATCTTAGTTTACTCTCTACGGTTCCTGCTCCTAATCTCCTCTGGTCACCCAGTAGTTCTTTTAGCAGTAACTGCTGAGCTGTCAAGCCTCTTATAACTTGTTTTGTTGTTTACCTACAGTTTACTGCAATTTGCCCTGGATCCCATTCTTGTCTAAACTGCATTCTGCACCATGCTTATTTTGCTCTCCATTTGTATATATTATTCATGTTATTTATCACTACTCTGCAAGGAACCCTAATTGATGACCAAGTTTTAGTTCTGCACCATTTTCTATCTGCTCTAAGCTGTAGTCATCTGCACTGTACTTGTACTGGTACTGGTATTTTGTTTTTGCCCATCTGGTGGTTTGTACCCTTCAACTGGGTCACACCTGGAAATGAGCCTGGCAATGCGACTTTTCCAGTCACCAATTTCTAAACAGCTTTTTTTTCCTTTTTTTTTGGTAATACTATCATGTTATATTTTTAATTCCTTCAGACATTATTAAAACACTGATATATGGTAAGCACAGAAAAAAAATCTACTGACAGGAAATAACTTACGGCCCACCTAGTCTATCTGGTTCATATCTAGGTCTCAGACAGCGTAGTTGCACTTGGTTTGAAATTGCTGTCCCACTGATGCTGCGTGGTCACCCACAATGTCAGTGACTTCACAGCGTCCCACCAAAGGGTGTGCTCAATGTGTGGATGTTTAACTCCCTAACTGGCTCAGAACAGGAAGTGGATCAGAGGCCTCCAATGTGGCAATACAGTGCACCTCCAACCAGCAACACCACATGGCAAGTTCTTACTTTTACTATGAAAATTATAATGAATTATGCTGTTTCCCATTTTATATGCAAGGTAACACACAACAAGCTGTGCAGACAGAAGAAAATATACAGACACCTTACATGGTTGTTGGGTACTCAAGGCATGCATACATTCCCTTTCACCCAAATAGCTACTCGTGTGCTATGTAAGCAATAAGCCACTCTAAGGTGTGAGTTACTATTTCTGAACTACATGCCTAAGTGTGTTATGAGCGCCACATGCCCTTCACCACCTGAAGTGCGGTTCAGGAATAGCAACCCATTACCTCAAGTGGCTTACTGCACTTATAAATTGGGTCCACTATATAACAAAATCAAGGAAAATGCAAAGAAGTGCAGTTCCTGAACAGCACAGCTCTGGAACCTTCTCCACCCATCGGGAAGCAGGATTTCCCTATCCATTTTATAACACTTACATACCACATGACAGGGTATGTGGGAGGCTGTGAGGCACAAGGAACATCTCTAAGCATTCAACCACCAGGGAAGTGTTGTTCCACTTTTAAAATGCCAAAACATATAAATAATTATCAAACATGAATATAATGTCTGGTTACCTTGATCAAACTGCCTCTGCAGACTCTCCATTTCCGATTTGTTCCCACTCACACGGTAAATACCTTCTGTACTCAACCCTGAAAAACAAAGCAATGAAGGTTAAACACATGTGCAAGTCCTACCAGTACACTACCCTCACCTCACCACCCCACACCAAACATCATCTTCATCCAAGAATGCAAAAAGCGTGCAATGATTGTTATATTTATAAGGGTAGGTGAACCATCAGTTTTTATTCAACTTTCCCCCAGCACTGTACACAATGACGGTCATTTCCATGCATTATTACTCTTGTAGCCGAACTCAGGAGGCCAGGAGAGATTTCTGGTAACATTAAAACAAAATTCAGAAAGGCTGCACTCATCCTGCGAGGCAGGAGTTCCACATAAAGAACACAGACATCCAGATCGGGTGTACCTACCAGAATTTATACTGCTGACACAAACACAAAACTCTGTGTCCACGGGTGCATACTCCAATACAGAATTCAATGGAAAAATCCACATTCACAACACAGGAACTCCAGCTGTCCACTCACTGCCCTGGCGCTAGCGTGTGTGGTTAGGCCCTAACCCCGCTCACTGAGGAAGGTCAGGTGACCACAGTGCCAGGGCAGTGGATGGACAGCTGTTCTTGTTAATGTGAATTTTTCCATTGGAGTATGCACCTGTGGACACAAGAGTTTTGTGTCTGTCTGCAATAAAAATGTTGGTGGGTACACCCGATCTGGATGTCTGTCTTTTTGTGGAACTCCCCCTTGCAGGATGAGTGAAGCCTTTAAGTCTGTTTGCACGTGTTGGCTGGCTACAGAGGCTGCACCACAGCCATTATGTGAGCGCGAGCACTGTCTCTGACTGTTGGTAACTTTAAAAAAAAGAAAAAAATACCTCATTTGCCTTCCCTTTGTCGGTGCGCTATGGAACAAAAAGGTAGCTCCCTTACCTCAATGAGAGTTCCTCCATTGCAGTTTTTCGATTTTATATTTAGCCCCCAAGGGGCTAGCTGCTTAATCCTTTCCACTTCCTGATCTCTGACTCCACACCGTTCTCCAACATTTTGTGATGTAATTATGGGACCAGAGCAGGGCTGAGCTCCATGCAAGTCTGGAGTGGCATTTTAAAAGCTATTTTCCCGATTTTAACCAGTCTTTTGGTACAAATCAAAGCCAGCATTCAAGTGACAAGAGCCTTGTTTGTTGAATACTCGCTTCGATTTGTACAAAAAGTCAGATTAAAATAAGGGAAAATAGTTTTTGAAATTACACTTCATAGACTTGCATGAAGCACAGCCCTGCACTGGTCCTATGGCTGCATCACAAAAAGTCAGAGTGCAGGGGCAGAATCAGAGAAATCAGGAAATGGGAAGGATAGAGCGGCTAGCCCCACAGGGGCAAAATACGATCCCTTCCCTTAGGGGGTTAAATATAAAATTTTAAAACAGCAATGGAGGAACTCCCATTCAGGTAAAGGAGCCTCTTGTTTCTTCACTTTGCTCTCTGCAAATAGCAAGAAAGGAGCTCTTTAAACGAACCATACCACAGTTTCACGCTTACTTGTGTATCTTCGTGTCACGCTTGCATGCACTTTCTGAGTTACAGTACGTTAATGTACAGTATGTTGTCTTCTGTTCAAGATGCTGAGTATAGGCTTACTGTCCCTTGGGACGCCCACAAAAACCAGCTGTAGCTCACTGAGTTTAGGTTATTCCAGTGAGCGAATACAACAAAACAATAATGCTACTTTGTACAGGAACCTCTCTCAACTTTTTCCTTTTTTATTAAAAACTACAGGCAACTTCTACTTGAGTGTACTTGTACTGTATGATAATCCAGCTGTGGCATGGCAGAGGAGCAGCATTATAAACAGAAATAACTGTTTTGGGGGGGGGGGAATCGCACAATAGGAGGCACTTACAAAAGTGAACTTATCAAGTATGCTAAGTAGTGTTTTATTCATTTTAGATTAATTATAAAAAAAAGAGATAGTAGCTTGCTTAAAAATATTTTTAGAAGTGTTTTTCCCCCCCTTATATAGTTTTCCTGTTGATAATTTTTTACTAGCTTGACAATATGCATTTTATCCAGGCCCATTTCATTTTGAAACACTGGAGTATATACTGTCACTGACTTTATACCCTCCTGAAGACAGAACAGCGAGGTGTTCATGTCCGGTCAAAGAGCAAAGTATAACATGACAAAGATGATGTATTTTTGTTAGCTAATCTATGGTAAAAACTGTATTTTAAAAACCATACTAACAAGAAAAACAAAATTCACATTTCTTGTGACTAGAGGAAGCCACATAGGTTGAAAAACTAGGTTTTTCATGGAATACCGAAATGTCATTAATTTTGAAATTCCCTTTATGATTTCTTTTGCTTTACACAGTCAGATATGGGACAGAAAAAGACCTGCAGGCCATCAAGTGATCCCAGCCCACCAGGCAGTAGCGCATATTTAAGTTTACAAATAGGATTATGGTATCAAAACCGTCAAGACATGGGATGGGATTTTAGGGGGAGGGGGGGCGAAGAACACCAGCAGCAGAAACTTCCAGGAAACCACCACCATAATGACCAGACCATTCCTCCCAGGCCTACTACATTATCGTACTATGTGAGATGGCCCTACCTCTACACAGTAGGTTACAAAGCAATAACTGAACATGTCCATCACAAGTTGTTAAATTTAAGGTCGTCACAGCTTTGTAACTGGGTTTCAAAGGGTGTACAGAACAGATTTAACTTTTTAAATAAATTCTGACTGATTATTTTTAAGTACCAGAATGCTTGACAACATTGTCAGATTGTCTAAGAGATATAACCTGTTTTGCTAAATTCAAATAATGTCAACCTGGTTGGCAGCAGATACCTGATGCTGCTGCTACTGCTTCCTCTTTCAAAACAGGAAACTGAACTGAGGATTGTGCCAGGACTACATGACAATTTACTGCTTCTCTATGGGGAGATGGGATATTACTTATGGTCTGACATATTAATCATCAGGGATACACTGGATGAAAGATTGGTTTAAATCATTCAACTGTACTATAATTCCATCTCTGAACTTTTTTTTGCTGCAATCATGTGTTCTTTTCATTAAGGCCAAAGCTGGTACTGTTAGTGATTTTCATATAGCATGTAACTTACCATTCTGTTAAAATCAGATGTGTTCTTATAAGTTTTAAAAGTCCAGATCCTAAGCTACAGATGGTGCGTGGCTGATCTTCGTCACACATGATGCCTGATGCTAACAGTGAGATGTTAATTTAGAAGTGCCTAACAAGCAGCAGATGGGGAATAAATTCAAACAAGTGCACTATAAGGCCAAGGTGAGTTTTCAAAATTTCTAGGTTAGCAAGCCTTTAGACTCTCCCAAGCAGTGCTCAACATTTTATACTCCTGGTCAGAAGCTCACACACACATTTGTTTGCGATTTGTAGTAACATCTGAATGTTTCAGAGTAATTTTCATTTTATCAGGACCATTACTTTTTATCATAGCTGTACAGTGGAACCTCAACAGCAGCTGGAGTAATTGCACAGCAATTTTATGAATGCTAGGGACTCTACACATCAGTTAAAAACATTTGATTGTGCTGACTGTTCCAGAAAGCCACACTTCTAGGTACATGGTGAATACAGTAATCTGCCAAAGAAAACGGTTTCAACAGCCAAAAGAAAACAATACACTCTTGAGAAGCCATCACACCTGGTGCTAAAAGTTACATCACTGGGTCTGGCTGTTAGAAAGCATGAAGCAGGGGGTCAAAATTAAGTTTGTAGCAACTAGCCAGAGGGGCAAATAACTGGGAAAACCCAAATGAACCACTAATTTTTCCACTGGCTCAGCTGGTATACTTTTCAAATATTACCTTCTTCAATACAAACCAGCAGAGTTAAAGGAAAAATTTACTAACCTGATACAAAATCTACCAGTATTTGGCTAGCAGGCCGGTGCCCATTTCGACCCCTGATGAAGCTGAAATAAATGCCTATTGCTCTAGTGGGTTTCATCTCTGAGCACTGACAGTAATTTGGGAGCCAAGTGTGTGGTCTGTTGCCACAGCCACAAGACATCAACAGGATGCGTGTGGTAGTGACAACATCATATGCTAGTTCTCCTGACTTGGCCACACTCATGAAATCCAATATGGGACTGCCCTTGACACCTGATCTGACTTTGCTGCTTTCAAAACAAACTATTATCTGGTCCCTGTACCCCCCCAAAAAAAAGAAGCCCCTATGAAACTATATGACCATCAACCTACTACAGAACCTTCTGTAACTTTTCTGGCTGTGCTAATGTACCTAAACTGCTGTTAGACATCTACTGAACAACTATGTAACCTCTTGAATGTTATTTGTAATTTCTGTATTTCAAGCGCTGTCACTGTACCTTTTATGTATGATGTGGAACCTTTGTAAATGAGTCTCTGACTCAAAGGTCTTTTCTGAATACTTCAATAAAATAAAAATAAAATAACCCGAACGTTATATGCTTTAAGAAACAAGCCATGAGGAGCAGGAGCTCACATTAAAATTGGGTAAGAACTGGACTTTGTGGCATACTGAAATCCCTTATACTGTAACACTCAAGACAGTAAGAACTTATCTAAAGAAGGCTCTTTTATGTGCAGGCAAAAACATGAATATATAAAGTGGAGCAAACATATGGAAACCAGAACGCAGTTCACAGAACGAAGAAGGACGTTCATTACACAGGTACCTGTGTTTCTAAATTCATTAGAAATGAAGAATGCTTATGAAAATCATGTTGTGTGCTGGAATGCAAAATATAGCTAAGAGACAGGTATGAACACTAAAACTGGAAGCAAAACGGCTCCATAAACAAATTGAGTCTTAAAGAAATATTAGCGGGTAAAAAGTAATGTGTGATGTATTACAGAAAACATGTTACATACCAACAAATTATTATTTTGTATTGAATAGGTATAGCTTCCCAGCATACAAAAGTCTCTAGCATCCAGTTAAGAAGATATAAATTGCTTCTAGAAGCTCTAATATCTGTTACTGCTCTGCATAATACGAAGGTATAATAATTCAAAATAATGAAAGATTATAATACAGACAGTAAAAATTAGGGATCATACTTATTGCCTAACAGTCTATTTTTAACCTCAGAATATGGCGAAGAGCTATTAAATAATCAAAAATTAAAAATAAGCAAAAAGGAGCAGGTAATATAAATCATAAAAAACGTTTTTGGCACAGCATTCTGAAAACATGCATCTTATTGACATAAAACTAATGATTATTTCTACGGTATCTAGTCATCGCTATTAGAGTTATGAAACGGATATGAATATCATAGCAACCTTTTTTGAAGTTGAATATTCACAATAGATTTCTTATATGTATATTTTAGATTATACTGTCGAAGAAGCTATAAACATAGTGAAACGTAGACAAGAGTATAATCATCTGCTTGAAAGATTCCAATTAAAGAAAAATTTGGAAAAAATTCCCAAAACTACATGTACCAGTTATTTTCATTGGTGAGTGGGTCAAGCAGTTTAAACATTGATAGACACCAACAGTAGGGACCACTTCCACAGGCCAGGGATGGGATAGATGGGGAATAAAAAGAAAAGTTCATATTTACATGAGAATATATGCAAAAAAGGAAGGATACTGATACTAAAATAAAACTGAGGTCCCATGGAGGGACCGGGTCTTGAATGAGAGGCTTCAGATGCAGAATGCCCCACAGAAAGGCGCGGGAGACCTCAGGCTGAGCCACAGCCTTGCCTGTGATCGGTGCATGGTATGCAGAGACGGCAAAAAAGATGCACCTTGAGTGAGGAGTATCCCAAGCCTGAGTCTGGACAAAAGATACTCCAACACCTGATTCATCGAGCGGATGAAAGGGAGTGAAGCGGCCCAAATGGTGAAATGTTTCCATTTCATGGCATAAGTGGCCCTAGTGGAGGGTTTCCTGGCCGCCACCAGGCACATCTGCGACTCTAGAGGACACCATGAAGAGGGTGATGGCTAGGTCCACATGAGACACACATGGAGATGCGGGGACTTGAGATTTAGATGGACTAGGATGCCCTGGTCCTGGGACAGCAAACCAGTGCACTGGGGCAAGGGCACTGGAGGTTCCACCACCAGTTGTTGCAGCAAGGGGAAACAAATTGTATGCGGCCAGAAGGGAACTGTGAGAATCATCTCCGCCCATTCTAGCTGGAGCTTGAGTAGAACCCTCTGTAGAAGTGGGAAGGGAAGAAAGGCATATAGAAACCTGCCCTTCCAGGAGGGGGACAGTAAGTCTTGCCAGAAAACTCCAGGCCAGGATCGGGCGAGCAGAAAAGTGGCAGTTTCGCACTGAGTGGAGATGCAAAAAGGTCAAACTCTGGACGACCCCCACTGTCTTCGACCACCAAGGTCAGGATTTCCCACCTGTGAGACTGGGAGTGGCCGAGACTACAAGTCAGGACATTTTGGACACCTGGAACATATACGGCAAACAGCACCAGACTGTGCTCGATAGTCCAATACTAGACTCTCATCACCTTCCTGCACATACGTGATCTTACAGCATACAGGTTTTTAATACACACAATACTGATTTGGGTCACTTTTTATTTCATGTTGCTGTACTAGGCACTTTTGTCATGAATTAGTAATATGAGTGACACAATGAGAGTATTTCCCTTTAACCCTTGTGGTGCCGTGGTCTGATATCAGTCCAAAATTCCTATGCATTCTAATTTTGTCGGCAGCCTAAGGGTTAAGGGACAAACATAAAAGGGTGTTTTGAATTACCTGGGGCACTTCCTGATGCCGCCTTAGGGCGAAACCAGGAGGTTTGGTGAATAGGGCGTATGCCAGCATCCTTGTTGAGTTCTCTGGCATTTGGGCCTTTTTTTTTTTTTAACGCAACTGTTTGGTCCCTGTCGCCTCCACCTGCCAACTTGGCGATGTGGACACAGGTATTTTTGTAGGTTTTCTCCCCTTGCACCCCCCCGGTCCCAGTACATGGCTGTGCGAGCATGTGGAGACATGTATGCACCCTGTGGCGCCAGCTCAGCCCCTAACACCTCCCATTTAGCTTTTTGCCACCCCCTTTCCATCTATGCTACCCACTGGACGTCTACCCGGTGGGAGCGGAACTACGGGGGGCACCAACCCACCCTCAGGAGAGGAGAGCTGCCCATCGGCATGCTTGATCCTGCTCTTCCCTCCTCCCCTCCATGCCGGCACCATGAGGTCATTCCTGAACCCAGGTCACCGGCGTGGCGCGAGGAGTGGCGTCCAGCGCCCCAATCCTCTGCACCACCAGGCCGGCAAGGCATTTGGGATTTTAAAGAATAAAATACTGCTTTGTCTATACACTTAAAGTTGGTGTTGATCTGTTTGTTGCAAAAAGGTTGGTGGACAAGTGTGGAAATGTATGTTTCTACTAGTTTGAGTTGTTTTCCAGCACATCCGGCTGGTGCAGTGGCTTTCTGGCTGCTAGGCTGCTGGTGTTCCAAAATGTAGCTGATGTCTTGGTGACTGCCAGAAAGCCTGCCACCAGAGCTACTTACTCTATGACTGGGTGAAGAGGGCCCTGGACCAGGGTCGGCCGGTGGACGTCCTCTTTCTGGACTTTAGCAAGGCGTTTGATTTGGCACCCCACAGTGGCCTGCTGGCTAAGCTGAAGGAAATGGGGGTAGGGAGACAGTTAAGATGGATAGGAAATTGGCTCTCTGAGCCTACTCAGAAGGCGGTGGTGGTTGGAGGGTTAGCCTCATCTCCAAGGCGGGTTACTAGTGGGATTCCCCATGGGTCAGTGCTGGGGCCACTCCTGTTCAACACCTATATCTCAGACATCAGGAGGGGGATCAGGAGTGAGATGAGTCTCTCTGCAGATGACTCAAAGCTGGATGCAGTGGTAGATGGGGAGGTAAGACAAGGGGAGGGTGGCTTTGCAGGAGGACCTGGAGGCTCTGGAAAGGTGGTCATGAAAATGGAAACTAAAATTCAGTGCAGGGACGTGCAAGGTTCTGCACCCGAGAGTCAGAAATCCAGGCCAGGGGTATACCCCAGGAGGAGACATGATTCAAGTCACGGAGGGTGAGAGGGACCTGGGGGTAGTGATAGATGAAAAATGAACAACTCAGAGACCTGTAGGAGGGCAGCGGCAAGGGCAAATAGGATGCTGGGATGTATTGCCAGGGGGATTACCTCCAGAAAGGCGGAAGTGATCCTTCCACTGCAGTGTTCCCATTAAGGCTGCAGATCTGGGGGTGCACCCTCTCCAAAAATTTTCAGGGGTACAAAATAAAGTATAAGGGTTCATTCTACCATTTGTACGACATTTTTGTGGGGTACATATACCTCAAACAGAATTATGGGGTACAGTGTACCCCCTTCACACAAACATGTACTGGAATTTCATCATTTGTACTTGAATCAAGTACAGATGGGTGTAAATGGGAACACTGTTCCACTGTACAACTGCTTGGTTAGGCCACACCTCGAGTATTGTGTACAGTTTTGAAGACCACATTTAAAGAGGGACATTACACTCCTAGAGGAGGTCCAAAGGAGGGCAACCAAAATTATCTGGGGCCTGGGGGGAAGAGGACCTATGAGGAGAGACTCAAGGAGCTCGACATGTACACCCTGGAGAAGAGGAGGGACAAGATGGAGGTCTTTAAGTAAATGAAGGGGATCAATAAAGGAGGCCCAGTCAGGGTGTTTCCCGAAAGAGGGTGGGGCAACAAGAGGTCATGGGTGTAAGCTGGAAGGGGGCAGGCTCAGAGGGGAGAGGAGGAGATGTTATTTCACTGAAAGGGTGGTGGAGCCATGGAATGCACTACTGCCCAGGGAGCTGGTAGAGGTGGAGACTGTGGATGGGTTTAAGAGGGGATGGGACAGGTACAGGGGGAGGGTAAATCTGACCAGGCCCAATACAGGTGGAACATCTGGGACTGGGGACAGTATAACCCGGGGGTGGGGGGGGGACACCAAAATCGGGCCCTCAGTGCGGGTGCTGAAAATCTAGCAGACTCGAGAGAGACCATTAGGCCTATTCTGCTGGCATTTAAGTATGTTAGCATGTAAGTGGAAGCAGATTGCTCTGTGGACTGCTGCTCACCAACAGGACACTTACTTGTCCAGTAAAGCATATTCTAGGGTATTTGCTGTCCTTATCTGATGCAGGTATACGATACTCCTGCCAAGGTGCACTTGGCTGCCATTTCTGCACTCCACAAACCTATTGAAGGTTGTACGGTTGTGCAGAGTTGGAGATGACCCGTACATTTTTTTTTTCCCCACACTTTTTATTTTGCATTTCATACATATGCATAAAACACTCCTTCTGAGCACATATACCACATTTTTAGTTCCTCATTGTACATTACTAAGGATGGTGACTACACACTCTAGTGGAACAGCATCAGGGGTATCTGCAAGTTAATACTATTCAAAAGTAATAATCAACTTCTTGGAGTTATACTGCAGCCAATGCCAAAAATGTGCAAACCTATAGTTAATATTACCGACCATATACAGGTCCTTTAGTCTATGACTATGCATTGTAAAAGACAGATCCCTCATTCCAGAGCTTCCCTTAAGCCTCTACTTAAACATACTGATGTTAACCTTGGTGGACTATGGCATAGTAATTTATGGATCTGCAGACCATACTGCCCTGCGCAGCATCAACCTCGCCCTCAACAAAGCTTGCCGTCTAGTCTCAAATTATAACAGGCTAACCCATACTTGTGAGCTTTACAAAGTTACTGGCTGGTTAAACTTCCAAGATAGGGTTAAGTATCACACCTCCCTTTTAGCAAAACAGATACTACACAAACAAGCACCGATGGGCATCCACCCTCTTATTCAAACAGCCTCTCTCAGGAGGGCACCAAGGCACTCAGCAAATCCCTCCCTACTAGTACCCCACTGTAGAACCTCCCTTGGGCAACGGTCTTTTCATTATCGTGCCTTTGTGGCTAAACAACCTACCGTCCACAATCTCCCCATACATCCAGTTTGGGTCAATTTAAAGCTGGTCTCAAGTCCCTCCTCAACTCTGCAACATGTGACTATATAACTTTATTTCGGGTTGTTTCACGTAAACAAAACCATGTTACAAGCAGGTTCCAGAGCTACAGCAATAAGATAGCCCCGGCATAGGGACTTCTCTTTTTCCAAGCTCTGGATCTGCAATCTCAATGTAAATATATCATGACTCTGGGCCTATTTTGCAAGACCCTCTGCAACTGAATTACTGTCACATGTACTTAAGTGTTGACCCGGGACCTTTTTAATGATCCCTGCTGACAAAACCAGTCATTGTACACTGTGCCAAATGTTTAAGTTGTACCAAATGTTAAAGTTTAGTACTGTGTAAAATGTTAAGTTCTGTACCAAATGTTTAAGTCCTGCACTTTACAAGCAATACTCTGTGTAGTTTCCTTTTCTCTTTCATGCTGACATGGAGCCTTTGCAAAGGAGTCTATGACTCAAAGGACTGTAATTCTGATTTCTTTCAATAAATAAATAAAATAAACCTTACCAATCAAGGTCTCCAAGAGTCCGCTACTATAAGCTTTGAGAAACTTATAGACACCCTTCTAGTTCAACTGTAAAGACGCCATATAGGCACAGAGACCAGCTCTGGCCCACATCTCCAAAGAAGCTCAATCAATAAAGGGATTTTAGTGTAAAAATCTGTCTCTCTTGGAAAATAATGGCCTCTATGCCTACTACTGCAAATAATTATAAAAGTTATTAAACATCCAATTATTTATAAAATGTATCCATATAACTTGAAACTGCCATTCTAACTCAACAGATTGATCAGTCCTCTGGTCTCCAAAAAACATGTGGAGAATGCAGGGGAAGTACTCAGAGCCAGTACCTATTAATACTACAAATATTATGAGTTTTCAGGTTGATCTAGTATACTGGTCTAGACATGAAAAAAAAAAACATGTCCATGTAGAGAGTCCTTGAAAGAAAACTAGTGTGTCCCTTATTGTGTTTCCTTGAGGAAAAAAAAAATTTACTAGATATTTGGACTTTTCCCCTACCCCATGGAACCATAGACCTGCTTATAGCAGTCTGAAAAAAATGTACCAACAAGGAGAAAAAAAAAAAAAAATGATTCATTAAACCGGCCTGACAGCAAAATATCAGTGTCCACTGAGTTGCCTATTCAGTCATCCTCAGACTCCTCTTCCTCTGTGAGCCGACCTTCCTGGGACTGTTTTGCTGTGATCCTCGCTACACAGGCTCCTGCTTCCTTCAGGGCTGTAAATCTGTATTGTTTGTGTCCCCCAGCAAAGCATAGTTGGGCTGGAAAGGCCATGGAATAAATAATGTCCATGTCTCTAAGTTCATGTTTGACCCCATCAAATGCTTTGCGTTTCATCCTGGTGGCATATGCAAGATCTGGGAAGAAAAGAATACAGTCTTCCTCATGGTATATTGGGCTCTTATTCCATATGGCTCCCAGGACTGGGTCCTGCTCCGCCGCCGAAGTGAGTGTAAGCAGTACAGTACAGGGATTAACAACAGTGGTATTAGGCCTTCTCAGAGTAATCCAGTAAGCACGAACGATTTTGAAGTCCATGAGTCCTGCAAGTTCAGTAATCCATGGTCCCAGAAATTGAAGCAGACACTCCACTTCGGTCCATTCAGGGAGGCCTACAATATGAATGTTGGCACCCGGACTGTGTTTTCGAGTTGCTCCATGCGGCTCTGAAGGGCTGCCTGTTCTTTGAGAGAAGTGGGGGTTGCAGCCAGGGCATTTCCCACTTTTGGACGTCTCTCCCATGGCATCTAGATGACCTTCCACCGCCAGGAAATGTTGGGAGAAAGTCTAATTTTTGATCTGTTTGCTGCACAGTTTTAGTTACAGCATTGACAGATACCCGGAGTGAAGTTAGTGAGGCCACAGGTTACTCCGTGCTAGCCGATGAGGACACACCCTCCACATGTTCTGGCGGTTTAGCTGCTGGAGTGCGGGGCTGGAAGAAATCTTGTTTTACCGGCTTGGTCCGACCCATAACGTTACAAGTTTCGTATCCAGAAGAGCAGGAGATTATTCTTTAAATGATTAAGTGCATCTCCCACCGATTTGGATTAAATTTTAGGCAGATTTTAAGCTTTTGCAGGGCTTCTGTTGGGAGCTCCAGAAAGTAGCTGCTGCTGGCTGGGCTGCTAGCTCCGCCTCCCGGCCCGTACATTTTTGAGAGGCATCCTACACCTGAAACCTCTCATTAGCAATCCTGTCCTGGGATTTGAATTTTGTATTAGAGAAGCTTACTTTGGCTCCTTCTGAGCCAGCCACAACTTGTGAGCTATGCTTTTTGTAATGGAAAGCATTATTTTTAGTTGGCATCACATCTGCTTGAAGGATTTCAGAGCTGCAGGTACTAATGTATGAGCCTCCTTATTCTATTTTTCCACAGACAGGGTGTCTTTGTGTAGTAACTTGAAGTTTAACCAAAGGTGGTGTCTGAGCTTACTTTAAATAAAACCATGCACCTGCCATTTTATTTTCCAGAGCATGCCAATCCCAGGGGAAGCATTGCTCCATACTTTAGATGTGCATAAATACTCTGGTACTATATACACTATATGAAGGACTGCAGGATGTCTTCGCAGCTTTCTGTTTCTTTCGCCCCAGGAAAGAGGGCGTTCCAGTTTCTAAACAGTGCATGTCCAAATGGTTGGCCAGCTGTATTACTTTCTGTTACAGGAAGTACGGTAAGGAAACAAATAGCCCCACATGGTTTGCCTCTAAAATATTTAAAATCCATCTCCCCAAATCTATCCCTAATTTTTGGACCTAGTTACCCCAATTTTATTACTGAACGAATATACCTGCCTCAGTAAGGGGTTTCTTGTGTAAATGAAGACTCACTGCATTTCTAGCACCATTTCATCCTTTAGCCCACTGTGGATTATAATAGGGACAGATATAAGATTATATGAGAAATATATAATGTTGAGAAGGGGAAAAATATAGAAACAAATTTACAAAAATTTTCCTTCAAATATAATTACTATAATTTTTAATGTTTTTCTGAGAAATAAGGACCTCACTGCCTAGGCATAGGTTAGGTATGATACACAGAATGTATGGATTTCAGGGTTCTACCCAAGGCCTGCAGGTTGGAGAGAATGTCCTGCATGTCAGCCCCAAGTAACTTGTATCCCCTGACTGGAGCATTCAGGATGGATTGCTGAACATCATTAGCAAAACCAGCAACTCTAAGGCCATGAAAGACATCTGAGGCAAACAGCAGCAGCACCTGCCCTGGCAGAGGCATCAGGAATGTCGCAGGTGGACTGCAAGAGATGTTTACCTATGCTGCTACCTGCAAATAAGGCATTTCAAATTTCTTGTTCAGCACTGCCCTCAGGGTCTGCCTTTCTCCAAAGAGTATTCTGGTATTTCACCATATGTGCTTGATAATTAGCTATCCTTAACCCCAGAGATGCAGAGGCAAAAGTCCTCTTGCCCATGACATCAAGTTTCCTGGACTCCTTGTCAGAAGGAAGAGAACCAAGGTGCTTTGGAACCTTAGATATATCACGAGCTTCACAGATGACCACTGAATCTGTCTCTGGCTGTCCTGCAAAGAAGGGCTTGCCTGAGACTGCCTGATATTTGCTTCCCTTGGTATGGCAGGTATCATTAGGTCTGTACCAGACAGCCAAGGTAGCATCCTCCAGGACTAGCAGGAGGGGAAGGATGACTATTGGTGTGGTGTCAGTTAACTCTAAGAAGTCCACCAGGTGCTTCTTAGTGATATCTTGTTCTTCTGCATCAAACCCCATTGCAGACAGAAGCTCCAGTATCACTGTGATGGAGGGGTCCTCAGGGAGAGACCTAGGGGTATAAACCACTGAGTCTTCACTCCCAGTAGAGACTGTGGAACTAGTTCTTTCATACATTCCACAAATTCCTCTCCCTCTTCCTCCTCCTCATCCATAATCAACTCTGGATTATACTCCTGGTCCTCATCAATGTGGTCTGGAGGACACAGTGGTGGGACCGAGGAAGCCGTTGACAGCCTAGAAGGTCTGTGGTGTGTCCACCACACAAGCGCTGCCGTGGGGGCTTGCTGTGCGGACCCAGTCAGCAGGATGGTCGTCGATGGAGAAGGCGGTAGCAGGCACTTAAGGGTGCCCGTAAAGGATGCTATTACTGCCTGCATATTGGCACCAGCATTTGTATCAATGGGAACGTCAGTAGATGTCGATGGGGTAGATGAAAATCCAGACGTCGACTGCGACACACCGGCAATGATAGGCCTGGAGACGTTAGAGGTCAACTCAGCCATGTCAACGGTCTGGGTGACAGGCTGCATCGCCGGAACAGTAGACAAGCCAGAGGAGGTCGTACATTATCTGACAAGTGACCTGGAGTGGGCAGGTGACATACTGGTCTTGTCTTTGGGCCTATCCCTGTGCTTGTGACGATGCAACCCAGATGTTTTCTCCTGGCATTTGGATCCTTTTGAGCCAGAGGAGTGGGCTAGCGATATGGCAGGGTTTTCCTGGTGGAGCTCGTTCTCCATTTGGGCTAAGTACTGTTTAAGTAAGTGCTTCTCTAAGGCGCCCTTTCTGCATCTCTGAGTGGCCGTATTGAAGCCCTTGCAAAATCGGGCACACTTTCACGTCGTGGTCCGGATCTAAATAGCACACACAGATATCACACAAGTCCTTGGAGTAAATTTTCTCACCACATTCAATATTTAAAAAGCTTTAACATTGATGGCTCCAGAGACGACATACATGTCACCAAAAATCACTTTAAAAAATTACGATTTTCACTAATAAATAGTACAACGTAGATAGTAGCAATGGCGTTTCCGTGGCAGGACCGACAAGTAATAGTAGAGGGCAGGAAAAGAACAGAGGATGGCAAGGGCTACCCGCGTTTATATAGGGAGAGCCAATGTAAGACATCATCGTGGGTGGCCCCTAGTGGACTGCTTGCAAAAAGTTTCCTTGTGGTCTTCATGTCTGATGGCTATAGTTCTACAGATGTGGCCTGATGAAAGAGATATCCTCGAAGAAGTTCTGCAGTAACTGCTGTAAATAGAATTCTTATGTCCCTAGGGTTCTATTCCAAAGTCAGAGCTTCTGGGCTGTACCACCACCTCAGTGTATAAGCACATTTCCCATATGTATTAAATACCACCCCACTGATAACATGGAGTGATGCAGTATTATACGGGGCATCATTTCTGCATTACTCCATGTTGCTAATAGGGAGCCTGTATTTTAGGGTAGAGCAAGCAATTTTATGTATGTTACTTTTATGTTAGCCAGTTGTACTGGCTGTACCTGTTTTGTACTATCACGGGTCATGCCGGAATATATAGGCATTTACTATGTCTAGCACACCTACCTGGTTATCAAAAACAAATCACGAAATTTTCACCTTATTAACTCTGCCCCCATTCAACTGAATTACTTGACATTTGACAGGGACAAGGTTAGTTTTAGGTTCTCTGGATCCTGATAATTTCACTACAGTTGGTTCAGTGGGGGCAAAGTTACAGAGGTGGAGAAAATGTTAAACTGGCCAAAATTAAAACGGATTTTTTTACGACTGCATTTGGCTAGTGAAGCAAGTAAAGTCAGGCAAGCAAAGGCAGAGAAGGAGCTGCAGATAGCTGAAGAAATTAAGAAGGGGAAGAAGGATTTCTTTCACTATAAAAGTGAGAAAAGGACAAAAAGGAAGGTATTGTTAGGCTTAAGAAAGGGTGGAGTGGGTGGAAGATAATGGGGGGAAAAGCAGAGATACTAAATGAATACTTCTGTCTTCACCAGGGAGAAGGATGGACCAGTGCCTTCCGGAGGGATAAGAGGAGCGGGGGGGGACCACAGATGTAGTGATAGAGGAGGATAGAGAGGGAGGGGCTGCTGGCACTGAAGGTGGACAAATCACCAGGCCCGGATGAAGTACATCCAAGGGTATTAAAGGAACTGACTGAGGAGTTGGCAGGATCACTGGCAGACCTATTTAACAGTTCACTAGAGACAGACATAGTACTGCAGGACTGGAGAACAGCACATGTAGTGCCGCTCCACGAAAGTGGTCCCAAGGATGACCCAGGGAATTACAGACCAGTCAGTCTGACCTCCACTGTGGGCAAGCTCATGGAGACCATACTAAAGGAAAGGTAAGCTCATGGAGACCATACTAAAGGAAAGGCTGGTGGAATATCTAGAGGCGCATGGTCCCCAGGATGCGAGGCAGCATGGGTTCATGTGGGGGGGGGGGGAGATTGTGTCAAACAAATCTGACTTCTTTGACTGTGTCACTAGGACAGTAGACAGGGTCAAGTGGTAGACATCTTCTATCTTGATTTCAGCAAGGCCTTTGACTCTGTGCACCACAAAAGGTTGATCAGGAAGTTGGTGGATCTTGGGGTTGGGGAAAAGATGGCCAAATGGGGGGAAAACTGGTTGAAGGACAGAACCCAGAGGGTGGTTGAGGGGGAAGTGTTATCTGGCACAAGACAGGTAACCAGTGGTCTCCGTGAGGGACTCTGTGCTGGGGCCAGTGTTGTTCAATGTCTTCATTAAAGACACTGGAGATGGCATTAAGGGCAGAATGTGCCTATTCACAGATATACCAAGTTCTGTGGGAGAGTGGACATAGCTGAAGGGATACAGGACCTACAGGAAGATCTGGCAAAGCTAGCGAAGTCGTCCGAGATCTGACAGTTTGGCTTCAATGCCAAGAAATGCAAAGTTATGCACACTGGAGTCAAGAATCCTAGGACAGAGTACTACCTGGGTGGAGTCCGTATCTGCATCAGAGGAGGAGAAGGACCTGGTGATGATCACTAGAGACCTGAAGCACTCCACACAATGCAAGAAAGCAGCAGCAAAGGCAAACAAGATGCTGGGATGCATATCTAGGGGGATCAGTAGTAGGAGAGAGGAGGTTATACTGCCCTTGTACAGGTCACTAGTAAGGCTGCATCTAGAGTATGGAGTTCAGTACTGGTGCCAACACCTCAAAAAGGAAATTAACCTGCTGGAGAAGGTCCACAGCAGGGCTACAAAACTAATAGCTGGTCAGCTGGGTAAGGCATATGAGGAGAGGTTAACAGCACTGAACATGTACTCCCTGGAAGACAAGAGAGAGAAGGGGGGGGGGGGAGACATGATTGGGACATTCAAGTACTTGAAAGGGATAAATAAGGTTGATAAGGAGAGTCTCTTTAAGCTGAGTGGCAACCATAACACGAGGGGGCAGTCTTAAGCTGGAGGATGGGAGGTTTAGGATGGAGGTCAGGAAGCACTTCTTCACAGAGAGGATGGTGGACACTTGGAATGCGCTGCCAGAAGGGGTAATCTCATTGAAGACAGTGGGCATCTTTAAGAGAGGCTGAGACAGGTATAGAGGAGGGTAAGGGTCATGGGTAGGGAGGATGGGAGGAGTGGGGAGAGGGGGCAGGGACAGGAGCTCAAGTTGTGAACCCTGCAACACGAGCAGACTGGATAGACCAAATGGCCGCCTTCTGCTGGCTTCTTCATATGTTCATAAATACAGTGGCGAAAATGTGTGCCTGTGGCAGTGGGGCTAGTCTTGACATTGTAAACAGCGTCCCTTTCAGTTTAAAGAGCATTTGTTCAGTGAGGGTGGGGCTGTGTGTCAGCCCCACCTCCACTGAATGGAGCTGTGCATGCTTATAGTTTAAAATGAGACTTTTGTGGTCATTAGCCACATCTGCAGCTTGATTTGTGTACACCGGACACAGGGGATGCCCAGTCCCTGATGCTGTCTAAATGATTTATGTGGTTAAGCCCCCATCCCCCCACACAAAAATTGACAATGGGGTGTCCAATCGGACCACACTATTGCAGGGCCTCATGTACCCCAGCAGTGGTAGGAAATCCTGGGCAAGGCGCTAGAGCTCAACCTGAAATGATCAGACAAAGTGGGTAAGATCCTGTGTCTGGCGCCGGCCTGGTGTCGCTGAGGGTTGAGGCGCTGGATGCCGTGCCGGGAGCCCCGGTTTGGGAATGGACTCGGATCATCGGGGGGGACAGCAGGGGAGGGAGGGAACTGAGCGTCCGATGGACTGTGCTCCCCTCCCGTGGGAGGGATCTAGGGATTTCCTGGCACTGCAGTAGCTTCTGGTGGAGACCAGTGGCAACACAAGCATAGGGGATGTAGGAGAGAGGAAGACATTGGCAGGCTCCTGTGGCAGAGGCATGAAAAAGACTGCCGCGCTGGAGCCACTGCATGCCACGTCCTGGGGAAATAAACACAGGAAAACCCCTACCGCGGCAGAAGGCGACGGTGGGAGCAATGGCTGGGCCCCATGCTCAGTGTTGGGCTCTGCCGGCATGTGTATCCAGTCTGCCTCCTCGATGGCTGCTCCACTAGATTCTAGATAGAGCGCCAGAGGAGAAAATGGCACCACCTGGGGGGGTCGAGTGGCCAGACAGGCAAGCCCAGACAGGAGAGAACATGTCAGAGGGCTTCAGGCAGATAGCAGAGCACCAAGTCGGGACTCCACACCTGAGAGAGGTTGCTGCTGGTAGGTGAAGAAATAAAGTTTAAAAAAAAAAAGATCCTGTGCCCGGTCTGCCAGGAGGCAGGCCTTGGCCTGCAGGGAGTCTAGTTCCTGAACTTGACCACCTACTTTAGCACCAGTTCAGACATGTCCAGGTTGATCAACAGGCCCAAATATCGGCAGGTGTGGAAAGCCAGGCCTGTGGATCTCGTCATGGCCTCTGTGGATGAAGCAGCTATCAGCAGGTCGTCCAGGTAGGGGTACACTCTGACCTCTAGGTGCTGCAGGTGGGCCGCCACCATTGTCATTCACATGGTGAAGAGCCTGAGAACTGAGGGGAGGCTGAACATCAAGACCTGGAACTGGTACAGGATCCCTTCCACTCGGAACTGGACGTACTGATGGTGGGACCTGACAGAACACATCCTGGAGGTCCAGGGAGCAGAACCACATGTCCTGCTCCAGGGATGGCATAATCTGGCTCGGAGAGGCCATCTGGAACTTGTGCTTCTGTACGTACTGACTAAGATCGTGAAGATCCAGTATGGGGCACCAGCACACACACACACCATTTTGGGACCAGTAAGTACCTACCCACAAAACCCTGACTGGCCAAGGTGTCCATGACACAGGCTAAGGCTCCTTTTACAAGGAGCTGAGCAATGTCCTCCCTGAGGACGGACATCGTGTCCTGACACCTCGGGACCTTGAGGCTCGTGGAGGCGGTAGGGTGGAAGAGCTTTGAAACTGAGAGTCAGTCCTTTGCCCACTACATCCAACACACACTTGTCCACTGTGATAGCAGTGGAAATAAAAGCTACAGTGGAAGTAACACTGCAGCTCTCAAACTTTTTTTTTTTTTTTTTATTCACCACTGGTATTCGTTACCACTACTGTATACTTTCATTTATTTATAATCGTGTTTGATAAATCTAAGAATGTTAATAGATTCATCATACCCATCTCAATCATCCACTTTCCTACCAGTACTACTTACCTACTTGACCTATTATATAACAATACTGTGCCTTATGGCAAACACCCCCTCCCCAACAAAAGCCCCCCCCCCTTTTCTCTCCACTACTGCATTCACCTCTCTGTCCCAAGCAAAATATGTAGAGCTTCCTGGAGAGCAATAAAAATAATTAAAAACTTGCTGCTGCATGCCACTACAAACTTCCAGTGCTTCCTCTTCACTGCACAGCTCCACCCTGCCTGTGACTCTGGTTCCCATCTCAAAACAGTGTGCAGAAAAAAACACTACCTGCATCCAACATTTATGAAAAAAAGTATCTTTTTACAGCAGGTTCTTTTTCCTGTTCTGTTGACTTCAACATTCCATGCTCCAATGCCACTCTGTCCAGGCCCACCTGCCAACCCACCATGCAATATGCTCACTCCTGCTTGCTTCCAAAGGCACAATAGCATCAAAACTTCTACTCTGGTCACAAACACAAAGTTGTTCTCTTCCGGGCAGACCAGACGACCGTAGAAAGAAGAAAAGTAATTTTTTTTTTTTTAACTAACTTCCAAGACACGCACTGCAACTGGTAGTACAGGCACACTTGTGGTCCCACTCGCTCACTGCTCGACCCTCACTTCTCAAATGGACAAGCAGAACACCAAAGGCAGGATCGACCAGATAAACTGCATTAACAAAAAAAAAAAAATAAACAAACTATGGTGGCAGTCTGACTCTTGTTGAGCTAGAAACGGAGCCACCATGTTTATTTAATTAATTAATTTATTATTTAATTTATTGGCTTTTGGTAACTGGGTAAGTGCATTAGGCAAAAATCCTGCCTATTTTCAATTATGACCCGGGACTGTACAGTTTACAAAGCAGTGAACACATTACAAAAAACAGGTACATACAGTTTCCAATTACAGGCAAGCAAAATACAGGGTGAATACAACTGTACATGAAATCACAGAGTAGTAGTTTAAACATAGACTTAACAGAGATGACCCCCGGAGAGGGTGTCATTTGCAGCAACGATGCTAGAGCGAGGAGGCAGGGACAGCAGGTAGAGAGAATTCTATGTAGAGCAATGGTAAAGATCAGCAGGACACAGGTTAGAGAAGAATTGGGTACAGACGCAAGAATCTAGTGCATGGAGGTGGGAGAAAAGTGAAGATTTAAAGGCTGAGTGAGATGTGGAGCCCCGTAAGTTGGTAGGTGGGGAGTTCCAGAATTTAGGGGCGAAATGTGTGAAAGCAAGCTGCCCCATTTTAGTCGAGCAGAGAGGAACAGTGAGCAGGGGCAACTTAAAGGACCTCAAGTCTTGGTCATGGGGGTGAGCATGGCCACAATACTGTCAGGGTGGGGGGCCCGATTCATGGAGTCAATAAAGCACCCCAGAGAGAAGGAGCGTTGCAATTTGGGGGACAGCCAGTGTAGGGTGGAGTATAGGAGACAGTGGTGGGTAAGGCAAGGGGCAGAGGGCGAATCTACATATGTTATTATAAGAGGTGTCCCACTTATGAAGGATACCTGCTTTGGTATGCGAGAGAGTGGGGAGAGCATATGGGAGCCTAGGAAGCAGTATGCTACGCGCTACAGAGATTCTGGCGGCAGGGGTAAGGGCATGACGCACACAGTAGGCAGCACTTAACTTGGCATTAACAGACCTGCATACCTCGTTTATATGCACAGAGAAATCGAGTTCAGTATCATGGGTCACACCAAGATATTTGAAGGTGTCAGTGGGCGTGACTATTGATCCATCAATGCTAATCACATGAAGCTTAGTTGACTCAGCACGAACTTTCCTGGCAGATCCAAACAGCATGGACTGAATCTTAGGCAAGTTGAGAATGAGTAAGTTAGAGGTGAGCCAGTATTTTGAAACTCTCCTGCCCGCCCACACAGAAATAACAGCCAATCACAAGGTGCGCTGTGAACACAGGAATGTGGTGTCCCTAGCAGCCATGTTACTGCCCCTAACAACCTGCCATAAAGTACCCAGTAAAACACAGCTCACAAAATAATCCTGTTCCATTAAACAAAAAAACTAAATCAATAATAAATACCAACCATCTGAAAAAAAAATTCCTCTCTATTGCATCAACTGAATATGCAATCAGGACCTTGTGGAATAAATGCAACTTGTAAGGTTACACCCAAGGTCAAACTGTTCTTTTGCTCATAAATTATTTACTCCACAAATCTCTGCTGCATATCCCATATAATGGGCATTACAAGAATATGGAGGTATACTTCCATAGTAACAACGGTATGGGACAGACAGCAGCCTGCTGTTCCCAGCAATCATCCACTGTTTTTGCACCTTTGGGAATAGCAGGCAAGAACTCAAACAGACATACCCAGTTGTATGCTCTTCTACCTTTCTTGTGACAGTTATTTTTTAAGAACCATATTGGAGTTTAAATTTGCTGCTGAACTTCAATTACATATTTGTTTTATTACTACTGCTTTCAGTGTCTTAGCAAAATACAATTTTATCTATGAATAAATGCAGTGTAAAAATAATTCCTGTGTGAGGTTATATTTTAAGCTGGGTCTTCCACGCTAGAAGTCATGCAGTCTGAATTCAGGCCAACACATGAATCCTAATGGCGTCCCATATTCCTAAGGTGGGTGGGGAATTCGAAGATCGGAAGTGCATGACTGTGTCAGCATCCCTGGAGTAAACAGCTAGTGTATTAACCAATCTAGTTTGCTTTCCTGTAATGCATTTAGATGCCACTCTCAAATATAGTTCTGGCGCCACTGAACATTTATGCATGCAGTTCAAAGTACATTAGATTTTTACTCAGCAATTAAAAGCTATTAAGCTGTAAACATTATAACATTTACCTTGAATTAATCTAAAAGCATTTTAGATAATAGATTTATTCAAAATGTACCTGCCACTTAATTTTCTAAAATAAACAAATCAATTCCTTGTTTTGTAAAAAGGGAATGGAGGTTTTATGACTCTATGCAACCTTGAGGATACTATGGTAGTCAAAGAACGTGCACTATGAGCAGTCATAAACAGGCTGGGGGGTGGTGGTTTTGCCCCTTTTCTTAGGAATCCATTTCTTATTTTACAAGCGGTATATGCAGACAGGGAGGCAGTCTTTGACCTTGGAACCATTAAATGTACCTATACACCTTGCTGTCAAGATTGCTTTTCACTGACCCACTATAGTGCACTAAAATACCTGTCAACTGCCCCGAATTTATTCTTTAATGTATTATCACTGCCCCTCTTTAACTTAAAGTTTCCAAGACAAAGAATCAATTTGAAGCACAAAATAATGCTGGATAATACAAGCATTTATAATTGGCCTAGAAATGCTTAAAAACAGGCATTTTAGAGTGCAGCAGAAATGCTTAAAAACAAGCATTTAAGACTGCATACAAGCTTTCAAGATTGCTCTAGAAATGCCTACAAACAGGCATTTATGATAGCACTAGAAATGCGTAAGCAATTAAAAAGCAGTGTTTATATATTTATTTAAAATTAGTTTACCAAGACAGGCGTACTGAGCCAAAGTTCCCAGGTGCTCTGGGTAGGGTGTGTGTGTGTGTGTGTGTGTGTGTGTGTGTGTGTGTGTGTGTTACAAGTGGCTTAAAGGGAAACACTGGAAAAAGCACAGCTTTACCCAGGAACTACAAAAATTCCTGATTAGTGCTTTCAGACAGTAACATTTTTAAAAACAAATTACTCCAATAGCTTTTTTAGTGATTTAAACAGTGGCCTTCAACTTTCACTTTCTATTGCTGCCAGCCACCATTTCATGAGTAGCAGAGAGCTTCCTGAGCTCACTTTATGCTAATATGTTCTGCCAACCAATAGCTGAGGTCAAATAGGCATATTGGCATACGGTGAAATCCAGTACTACTCGTAAATGAACATGCTGCTGCCAGCAGCAGGAAGTGGAAGTTGTGGGTAGCTGTTCTAAATCATTAAAAAAAAGTTGTTACTAGCTGAAAGCACTAATTTAGAGTTTCTGTAGTGTCTGAGGAAAGCTGTGTCTTTTCCACTGTTTCCCTTTAAGGAAGTCAGAGTGTGTGAACAGGAGTCAGGATGATAGTCAGATACTAGGAAGGAAGTCCTGCAAAGATCTTCTTGTGGTGCCAGTACGGTGAACAAAGCAGCTTAATCTTGCATTTTACATGCCGCTCCAGCACTGAAGACAGAGGGGTAGAGATAGGAAAAACACGGAGAGAGAAAGAGAAAGGGTACTACAGTAGAAAGTGACTGAAGATAAAATGAAATAAAAGCAAACAAGGTAAGAGAGAAAATGGAACAGAGAGGTAAAGGAAGTCTGTCAGTGATAACTATGAATGGTGGTTGGGGTAACAAGCCAATTACAGCATCTTTGCTTTGAGATGTGCAATCTTCAAAAGATGTAGGTGACTAGAATACAAGTGGACATACATATTTTGTAGTTGGCTGTATTAAATGTGCTTGCAGTAAATGACCTGAGCGGCGAACAGCTTGGCAGTGATACACTGAGCTTCCATGGGGTAGACCAGTGTTTTGGAGTGACCTCTGGCCTCTTGCTCAGTGGGCCAGAGGGCAGGTGCATCACACAGGTGACGTACTCACTCTCCATGGATGGAAGGTTAGAACACTTTTGTAGTGCCTCCTGTGCTTGAGCCACGTTTGGGGCTTGGCATAGGATCTGGAAAGATCAGCGCAAGCAGCCATGTGCCTTATGAGTGTGCAGGTGAGGTAAAAAGGGGGAGCAGTGCATCTAGCCCCCAGCAAAGCATCATCTGCATGATTTTTTTTAATCAAATTTACTGTCATTTCTTTTTCTGTTGGTTCCAGCTTTGTCACTGGGCATTCATTCACTGTTTGTTTACACATGTTCACCTAAAAACATGGCTCTATGAAGATATTCTAGAAAATCTGTTACTGGTAAGCAATGAACCCTATTGCCTTCAAGAGTATCTCCGTAGAGCCATTATACAATGGATGTTTAACAAGCAGTAAAAACCATTACCGGAGTGACTAGCAAAATAGTGGATTGACCCCTCAGGAGAGCAGACTTTGCAAGACAGCCGGCCAAACCCAGCCTTCTGTCCGGAAGTCGCATCCACACTGCAAAGCTTAGTAAAAGCACAGATCCTGTGCCAAGTAGCAGCCCTGTAGATGTCAGCAGCTGAAACATATCCAAAACAGGCTAGCAGGGCCACCATGCCCTTGGTGGCATGCCCTGTAGCAGTATTTGGTAGGTAATGCCCTGCTTTGCTTGTAGCAGAGAGATACAGGGAGAGGTACTGTTTGAAAACAGGCTCTCACCTACTGCTAGGGCCAAAAGAAACAAACAGCAAGGAGGATTAGATACAGACCGTGGTGTGGTCCAGGTAATAACAAAGGGTTCTGTGGACATCCATAGAGTGCAACAGCTCCTCCAAGGGGTTCTCAGGGAAAGGGAAGACTATGGTGAAAAAAAGCTGCTTGTGTTATACAACTCAAACACAGAAAAAAAAAAAAAAAAAAGGGCAGTTGATATGTGATACCACAGGAAAACTGAAAGTGTCATGAATATTATCAAGTACTATACAAAGAGACATCCTCTCTTCCCCCTAATCAAATGCAATAATTCCTCAATAAGCTTCCCCTTTCCACATTAATGGAGATCCAACAAGAGAAACCTCTTACCCCAATTACTGAAGAGGAGATACAAACGGTTGTGAGGCTAGAACACAAAAATGCCCTGGATTTCTGATACAGTGGCATAACACTTTTTCCAGTGCATTGCTTCCTCCTCTACTCGCTGCATTCCAAGCTACTCAGAGCAAAGAAGTCTCAACCCCTCCATCACGGGCATATGCCACTATCTCTGCTATGTTAAAGACATGCAGAGATCTTACCTGCAAGACCTCCTATCGACTGATATCAGCGTTAAGCACAGATTATGAACTATTTATGTCAGTTCTAGCTAGAAGGCTAGACCACCTTCCTAATTTAACAAACCCGAATCAATCAGGCTGTATCCATCGTCGACAAATGATGGAGAATATCAGAAGAACCTTGTTACTTATGGAACATATAACCTGATTTTTCTGTTCCTTCTGCAGTTATCAGTCTCGATGCTGCAAAGGCATTTGACAGGGGCTCCCTATCTGCCTTTGGATTCCCCCTTCCTTACTAGAATTTGTCCAAGCAATATATCTGAACCCACAGGCATATATCAAAATAAATGGTACCCTGACATCCCCAATAACTCTCCAAAGGGGCAACGAACATGGCTGTCCCATGTTGCCCTATTATTCACATTATACACAGAGCTCCTAGCAGAGGCCATACTTGGGTGCCAGAGGTTGAAAGGATCCCCTTAGGAGGTACCCAATATAAAATGTCTATATGCAGATGTCATACTACTTATTTTGCTTGACCCAGAGGATTCCCTCCCAGCCGGTTGGAACACACTTCGTTGGTTTGGTGACTGCACTGTCTTCTCACTCAAAATACATAAAGAAGTCTTATTAAGTTTTCAACCTTCACCATCCCTCTGTTGAGACTTTATTAAAATGGAGGAGTGCCAAACTGCAAAATAATATAGATCCCTATGCATCTACCATGAACTCATTAACTACGTACCACTCACTGTCACCCTTACTCGAGACTGTGCTAGATGGGGGGGGGGGGACAACTTCAGGTGCCATTTTGTTTTTCTAGAATTTCAGTAGTGAGAATGAACATTCTCCCTTCTATTTTACATCCGTTACAAATTCTACCACTAATGCCTGCTTCATACCATTCTGCTGCCTGGAATGTTTTTTTCTAGATTTATTTGGAATGGACAATGTCCAAGAATACGCACCTCGATTTTACAACTCCCTACACTGAAAGGGAGAGTTAATCTCCCGAATCTCAAATTATGCCAAGGCAGCACATCACAGTATATATATAGGGGATACATGATGGGCATGAGTGTGATATGACAAATACTGTCACTCCTGAAGAGTGAGCTCTGGATATCTCAGAGATATCCAGAGCTAACGATGCAAGAGTGACAATATTTGCCATAGCACACGATCTGACCATCATGTATTAGATATATACAATAGGGCCAAGAGTTTTATAAGTTTTGTTATGCTCTCTTCTGTTCTGATCCTGTTTTTGTGTTTGCTCATTCTGTGTGTGAGCTTTTCTGAATGGGCTGGCAGTGTTATAAACTCTGGGAGACACATGAGTGTGTTTTGCAATGCTAAATGAGTTAGTTTTAGATAGGAGTGAGAAACATACTTTTGTGAAGCTGTATTGTTTAGAAGTCTGGCTGCAGTGAAGCTGAGAGCATCGCGGTAATTGCAATGAGCTGGGAGGCAGAGTGTCAGAACAGCTGATACTGTTTTCAGTGGTAAGTTAGCTGCAGGCAGAATGTTCTGTGAAATTGTGCTCTTTAGGATTCTGGCTGTAGTCAAACTGATAGTATCACAGTAATTGTAATGGGTAAGAATCAGAGTTTGAGGAACAAGTGAGTGTGCGTTTCAGTGGTAGTTGAGTTAGCTGCAGGCAGTAGTTTAGACTGTTCTGTGAAGCTGTGCTGTTTAGAATTCTGGCTGAAGTCACAGTAATGAGCTGGAAGTTGGTTGGGGGGGGGGCGGAGAATAGGTGTGTTTTGTAACGCTCACTGAGTTAGCTGTAGGCAGCGGTGAGACCTCTGAAGTAGTTCTGCATTTGTGTCTATGGTAACAGCACAGGTGTTTCTTGCATGCTGAGGGGGAAGCTGCCTAGAGTGATGACCTTCTGTGTGTTAAATGGCTGATATCACACTGCAGTGGATGATGCACTGTTTTATCTCACTCATTTACCATTATACAATGGAGTAAACTGAATGTGGCAAATGCTGCATCCTGATTGGCTGGCTGGTACCATTCTCAATGTGGTAAATCCTCAAGTGTACCCACGGGAAAAGTGCCAGCCAACTTCATCTCGTGCCAGTCCGGTCGCTTTCACTTTAATTGAAACTGCAGCCATTTGTCCTGTCACCGCTTCACTAAAACACCGAGGTAAATATTTAAAAAATTATATCCTCCTTCCAACCGTACAGACCTCCGTTACGTACAAAATAGCTAAAAAAATTAAATAAAACATTTGCCATTGTAGAATATATATTTATCCCTCCAGGGTGTGAGTATACTGGAGGACTTAACACGACTGGTGTGGTTTGGTCACTCGACTGCGCCTCGTGACCGAATCACACCAGCCGGAGTAAATCCTCCAGTATACCCACACCCTGGAGGGATAAATTGCTTAACTCACCCCTACTGTATATATCTGGATAAATCCATCTTTACAACCTCCTTGGAAACAATAGACCACCAATATTTTTTTTTCAAATGTAGAACCACCACCTAGACTTTGAAACTTTGGACCTGAATATGATCCCAACAGGTGTTTGACAAACACTGGCATCAGATGTGGTCTTTCTTTCTATACATCTTGACCACATCTTTAAGCACAGTGTATTAAATAGCTGGTATAGCACAGCAAAACGCTACACAAAACAGGGCGATGCTAACCGTTTCCAGGAATGAGCAGCAATAGACTGCTAGCCATTTTTTGAGTGAGTCCAAGGCACAGAAGACAAAATTAATAAAACTAATAAAATCTTCAATTTAGATAACCATACTGAGCTAAGTGCTATGTATTTTCACAGATGATTAGCACTTTAGCATGCAAAACTGCTAATCATTTTTTTCAGCTTATTTAATATCTATTAGCACTGGAGACACCTTGGTCTAATATTTATCTTCAAGTTTTTGGATGCCAGAGGAGTGATCCCCTTTGAGCTGCTACAATCCCAGTATGGTTTAACAGGCAGGGAACATTTTAGATACTTACAAATCAGAACCTACTTACTGCATAAATACGGTGGCAGAACTAAACTCCCTGAACCAGCACCACTGCTTTTGCAGCTGATCACAGGTGCTCTTGCGTGAAACTTGGCGACATTTGATATATAGGGCACTACAGGAATATTTGGGTGACTCCACAGCTTCTGTTCTGAAGACCTGGAATAAGGAACTCTCCAATAATATTTATTTATTAAATTCTGGTAACAGAGTAGGCCCACTGAGACCAAATGTCCCTTTTTCAGGGGCGACCAGGAATTAGTCACAGGCAGAGATTAACACTGTACACTGATAGCAAGACAAACAACAGAACAACAGGAATTAACAGCAACAGAAATCACAGGCATTATATAGAGACAAGAAGACAACACTGCATAGTGAACTAGGCTGGGCAATAAATACAGGTTACTCACCTGTAACAGGAGTTCTAGGAATGGTATATGTTGTTCATCCACACTCATTGGCAGTATCCTTGCCGCTTTAAATCTTGCCGGAAGGTCTTCAAGCTTGCTCCTCCCACCCACCCGGGTGGTATAACTCTCGGCTCCGCCCCATGACGCCAGATCTGGCCCGCTGGAAGCTCAGGTTGTCGCGTCGAGCCGGGAGGTCGTAGGGAATGTGGTGGATGAACAACACATACCATTCCTAGAACTCCTGTTACAGGTGGTAACCTGTATTTCTAGGGACATGGATATGTTGTTCATCCACACTCATTGGCAGACTCCTAGCAGTTCTCCGGGAGGAGGGAGGCAAGACGCACACCCCCATATACTTACTTGGGAAAGAGAGACTGAGAACCGAGGCCCCAAAACCAGCATCCCAAGTGACTCAAGGTCGATGTGGTAATGGGTAATGAAGGTGCTTGCTGACTTCCAGGTAGCAGCCCTGCAGATTTCCTGGATAGGGACGCCCCTGAAGCAGCCACTGCAGCAGTATGGCGGGTAGAATGAGCTCTTATCCCTCTGGGAGGCTCCATGCCCGCCAACTTATAGCAGAGATCTATGCAGGAGGTTACCCACCTGCTTATCAGTCCGCTTGGCTGCAGGTCTGCCAGATGCGGCTTCAGCGTAGGTGACAAACAGCTGGCGAACCTCTCTCTTCAGCCGCATGCCCTTATAATAAGCTGGAGCGCCTCTAGGGTCCAGAGTATGGAGCCCATATTCGGCCTCCAGGTGATTGGGGTAGAACACCGCAGAGTCAACACCTGGTTAAGGTGAAACTCCCGACACCACCTTCGAAGGAATTTCGGTGGGGCGCAGGACAACCTTGTCCCTGTGGAAGACCAGGTAAGGAGACTCATGGAGCGCCTGGAGCCTCCCATCCTTCTGGCTGACGTGATAGCCACCAAGAAGGCGGTCTTCCACGACAGGTGAGAGAGAGCACACCTGTGCATAGGTTCAATGGCTTGCCCATGAGCTTGCCAGTACCAGCAGTAGATCCCACGGAGGTGGGGTTCCCGTGACTGAGGAAATGTGATCAAGGCCTTGAAAAAGCGCCAGACCACCTTCTCCTGCGCCACCGACTGCTTCCCGCCCGCGCCCGTCAAGCAGAGATGGCTGCCAGGTGCACCCTTTAGGGCCGCCGACCTAAGCCCTTGACTAGAAAGGGACCATAAATAGTCCAAGATGCTTGCCAAGGAACAGGAGGAAGGGTCCAAGCCCTTGCCCTGACACCAAATGGAAAACCTTTTCCATTTGAAGGCATAGCATTTTCTGGTCGACTCCTTACGGGACGCCTCAACTACATTGAGGACCTGTCGGAAAGACCCAAGGCCTGGAACTCCCAGCCAGGAACCAGGCCGCCAGGTGCAGGGATTGAAGGTCGGATGGAACACCTTCCCTGATTGACGGAGAGCAGGTCCGGGCGAGCTGGAAGCTGCCATGAGTCCTGGAGCTGAGACTGAGGAGATCTGGTACCAGAACTGGCGAGGCCAGTCTGGGGCTATCAGAATCACCTGCGCCTTGTCCCTCCTCGCCTTGAGAAGCACCTTGTGGATCAAGGAAATGGGGGAAAGGCGAAAGAGGCCGGGGTCCATTGCCTCGAAGGCATCCCCTGCAGCCAGCCCCTGCTGAGGGGGCGGCATGGAACAGACTCAACCCGCGTTCTCCATGGAGGCAAACAGGTCCACCTGAGGTGTGCCCCAAAGGGAGAACAGATGCTGTACTACCTCCGAGGAGAGACCACTCGTGGGATGCAGCCCCTATCCGGCTCAGGGCATCGGCCAGGGTGTTGGAGGCCCTGCCACGTGAATGGCTAGGAGATCCGCCTCAGGCTGCAGAGACGAGTGACCAAATGCGGAGAGCTTCCTTGCATAGAAGCATGGAGCGCGTCCCGCCTGGCGGTTTAGATAGTACATGGTCGTGGTATTGTCCGTCTGGACTCGGACCACTTGACCCGGAGGAACGGAGCAAAGGCGGTGAGAGCTAGGCGGACCGCCGAGCTCCAGCAGGTTGATGTGGCATCGGGACTCCCTGGGGACCAGAGGCCATGAGCCCGTGTTCCCCAGATGGGCACCCCAACCCATCAGAGAGGCATCGGTCGACAGAGAGACCGTCGGCTCGGGCGGACGAACGGGATGCCTCCCGCAAATGATCTGGAACGGTCCACCACTGGAGCGCTCCACATCCCTGTGTCACCGACACAAGCTGGTCCAAGGATCGCAGCGTTGTGACCACTGGCTGGCCAGTCCCACTGAAGGACGAGATGTTCCAGCGGCCCAACGGACCACGCTGGTACAGGCCGCCATGAGACCCAGGAGGCGAGGAAGTCCCGGCAGGCGCAATTGCCCAACCAGAAATGATCGGGCAAAGGAGGAAAGAACCTCGGCCCTGTCCGCGGAGCCGCGCCTGGCTCAAGAGAGTCGAGCTGCGCCCGATGAATAGAATCACCTGCTCGCTCGAGTCGACTTGGCCTCGTTGATAAGGAGGCCCAGTTGAGAGCAGACCTGGAGGGCCAGATCTCTGACCACTCCGCCTCCTTCCTGGAGGGAGCTGCTATCAGCCAGTCGTCCAGGTAAGGGTACACCCGACCCTCGCGCCGCAGGGAATGCTGTCACCACTGCCATGCATTTGGTGAAGACCCTGGAGCTGGAGACAAGCCAAGGGCATGGCTTGGAACTCGAAGAGAGATCCTTCCGCTCGGAAGCGAAGGAATCTCTGGTGAGACGGACGGATAGGGACGTGAAAAAACGCGTCCTGCAAGTCCAGAGAGCAGAACCACACGCCGCGTTCCAAGGATGGTATTATCTGAGCCAGAGTGACCATCCTGAAGGTTCGAGACCTTAGGAACTTGTTTAGGTCGTGTAGGTCGAGAATGGGGCGCCAGCCCCCCGTCCGTTTCGGAACCAGGAAGTACCTGGACACAAACCCTGGGTCTGAAGGAGGGTCCACCACCTCTCTACCACCTCCTTCTGGAGGAGGAGGAGTGATATAAACGAGCCGCCAGTGAGGCTGGGGATCCCGAAGCCCCCCGAGGGGCGACGGCTCTGAAGGGTGGTGCCTGCTCGAATTCCAGAGGCAGGCCTCTTCCCACCACCTCCAAGACCCACCTGTCCGTGGTAACAGCGGACCAGGTGGAACGGAAGTGCCGGAGCCGTCCCCCCACGGGGGGACCCAGGGGTAAGGTGACGGGGATGGGGGCGACACCCCTCAGCCCGTCACTGGGCAGGCTTGGAGGAGGGACCGGCCGAGGGACCTCCTGGGCCCTTTCCTCCCTGCCTCCTGTTAGAGGAAGCCGGCGGCTTGGGTTTGGGATGCCAAGGCCGAGCCTGCTGGCCCTGACGTTGCTGGGCCGGGCGCGCCGGGGGCACAGAAGGACGAAAGGGCTTAGGCTGTGGTTTGCGGCCTTTGTCCTTCTGAGCGGAAGAGACCGAGTCCAAGGTGGCATTGGACTTCTCGATCCTCTGCAGGTGACCTTCCACCCCAGGGCCGAAGAGGTCAGTCCCCAAAAAGGGAACATCCGCCAACTTGTGCTGGGTATCCGGAGTAAAGGTGGATATCCTCAGCCAAGCCCGCCGACGCATAGCCACTGCGGCCGCCACCGATCTGGCACATGAGTCCCCTATATCCAAAGCAGTCTGGAGCTGCTGTTTGGCCACTGCCCTGCCCTGGTCCCGCACCTGCTTAACCGTGAGTCTGCAGATCGGCGGGAAGATGAGGATGACCTCATCCAGGAGCCCAACAGGGCATGAGAAAATGTGCCATGAGGACGGCCGAACTGGCCTCTGAAGGCCGAGGAGAGGACATAGCGTAGACTTTCCCGCCCCGACGTAGTCAATTTCTTGACTCCTTGTCAGGAGGTTTGTCCACATCCTGGCGTTGCCGGCGCGAAAACGCTGTCGGTAACCAACCCTCAGCAGAGGGTGTTCGAAAAACGGACAAGGGAACGGTAGGGACCATGCTTCCCTGAGCCATCCTGGCCGGGCGCAGGGCAGGGAAGCAGGGCGCTGCCAAAGTTCCAGTGCCGGACCCACTATGGCCTCGGCCACCGGAAAAGCCTCCGTCGGAGAATCCCCTCGGTCCAGAATCTCCGTGAGGGGATACCTGGCCCGCTTGGAAGCGGGTTGAGCTCCATCCGGTAGACTCGATGAGCCGAAGCAGTCCTAGGAAGGACTGACGGGCTATCGTCCATTGACTGACCTCCTGAAGACTCCAAGTCCAGTCGCTTGAAGAAGGAGGAATCATCTTCGGACTCGGAAGAGTCCTCGAAGAGCCTCTGGCCTGAGCCACCCTTCACCCGCCGAGGTCGGGGGAGTGAGGGTAACTGACAGCCGATGGGGTAAACCCCTTAGCCGACCCGAGAATCCTTGGTCGGAGCCCCAGATGGTGGCTGTGGAGGTTCCACGAGCGAATGGTGGAGCAGCTGGTTTTTGGCCAACAACCGGCCTGGGTATAGGCTCCTCGGACAAGTCGAGGGGTTGTGTCGGCCGTTCCGGTGACAGCCACTTAATGGCCGAGGAAGGCGCCGGAGTCGGCTTATTCCCGGCCAGGAGGAGCTGTTGCAACATAAGGTCCTCGTACCGTCGACGTAATTTACGCCGAAGCCTCCCCTCATCGAGGAGGGCGAAGGGAGACGGCAACGCCGCTTGCGGTGCAGGACCGAGACCGCCTATGGCCGGTGGGAACGGCTGGACCGCGAAGAGGTCCGAGACCGAGACCGAGAGTCCCGGAATTTCCGGGGTCGGTGCGGGGAGGTGTCGGCCGGAACCGGCACTCCCTTCGGCTCGGAAGGTCCATCCGAGGGCTCCGGAACCGGAGGCACAGACGAGCCCACGGGATCCTCAACTCCTCCCGGGGGAACCGGGGAGAGGGGAATCTCGGCTGCTAAAGGCGACAGCCCGTCCAATGGGTCGAGAAAAATCTCGACTTCATCAGTGGGAGTCTCGGTCAACTGACCTGACGGGGACACCGTGAGGCCAGTGGCCGAAGCCGAGCGGTCGACCGAAGCCGACGGACGACGGCCCGGGGAGAGGGACCTTTCCCGCTCCCAAGAGCGTCGACGACGGGATTTCACCCTGTCCCTCTTGACCGAGAATAAGGTCCAGCAGACGCAGGCCCTTCTCCTTAGTGGAGAGGGACAGACACAAGCTCCTTAAAAGCGCGTGGGAAGAACCCAGAGAGGCGGGATAAATGCGGCCGAGAAGATCTGACCATGCCGCCTCCTCTTCGAGGCGACTCATCCGGCCGAGCTGATCCGCCGAGCCCGCCGCCGCGACACCGCTTCAACCGGGCCTCCTTGACTTCACCGGAGGGAAACGCTCTCGACGGCCCAGTTGCAATCGCAGCACGGTCTTCGAGGACGAGGCGAGAAAGATGAACACAGGTCGCAAGCCCGCGGGTCGTGCTCAAGGCCTAAGCAGTAGACACACGGGGTGTGGATCCGTCCGAGACATCTTCTGCCCGCATGGGCATCTCGAAACCGGAGTCGATTTGTCCATCGCAGCCGCGAGGGATCAAGAACTGAAGTCTTTTGCAAATTTTATTTTAAATCCGCAAACGGAGAAATAGGAACTAGTCGCAAACGCAGAGCGTTAAGGAGGGAACCTGAGCTCAAGCGTAAGGAAGATCTACGCCATGGGCGGAGCGAGAGTTATACCACCCGGTGGGTGGAGGAGAAGCTTGAAGACCTTCCGGCAAGATTTAAAGCGGCAAGGATACTGCCAATGAGTGTGGATGAACAACATATCCATGTCCCTAGAACATAGGGTTTGACATTAGTTACATACAATAGTTAGCATGTTTCAGTAAAGGGGGCAGAATAGGTAGACAAGGACCTCCCCCAAGTTGGTTCTGACTCTGGGGATGTCAAGGCTGTTGAGCCCTGACAAACATAGGGATCACCTTAGGGGCATCAGGGCTATTAGTCCATTGAGACTAGGTGGAGTGTATACTCTAGTGAACTTGTAGGCAAGGCAGAGGAGTGGGTAGGACATTCTATTGGTGAGTGTGGGCCAATTAACTGAGGAGAGGACCGCACAATGGTGCCTACGGTGGGGTTTTGACACAAAGCAACTTATCTTATTATAAAGAACACTCAGTTTTTGCATTTCCATATTTTTAAGAAATTGGAGTGTGGGGCACCATAGACCAGGGTACCATTAGCCACAGTTATCCTGGTTTCAGGGGTCAGTGAATCACCCAGATGGTAGAGAAGATTACATTTGTGGTGTACAGTTTTCAGAACATGATTCACATGTTGTTTAAATGTAAGATCCTGGCTGAGACGAATACTTAGGAACTTTATCAACGACCTCCTAAGGGGAGCCTGAAGAGATGCTAAGGATAAGAAGGTGCTGGCGAGACGCACCAAGATGCTTTGATCCGAATAGGGTGGCTTTCGTTTTCTCTTCATTGAGTACTAGAAGATATCAGCAAACCACTCTTCCAGTGCATTAAGGCTGGCAGACAGCTTATACCGTTAACAGCCCTAATATCATCTGCACTCCAATAGAGAATGGCATCATCTGCATAGAGCAGAAGGTTTGCCTCCCCACAGTTGTTCTCAATATCACTGATGAAAATTGAGAAAAGTAGGGGGGGTCTAATATGGAGCCTTGGGGGACCCCATCCATGACTGGCAGGTGTGTGGTGAGTTCCTTTCCATTTGACCATTTATGACCTTCCAACAATATAATCTATGCAGAGTGTCTGAAATATATCCTTCCCTCAACAAACGTGACCTCCTCCCCCCAGTTGGAGGGAGTTTACTTGGAAATGTAGAATTAGGTACTTCTGCACCCCCACCCAGCAGATTAAATATCTGCCCCCTAAATAGGTTTTTTATGTTGGGAGAGGCTATGGTTGTCCACAAGTGGATCAAGCACATATCGTTTGGTCTTGTCCAGCCTTCATTCCCTTCTGGGCAGAATTAAATGATAAAATCCAATAACTATATTTACCAGGGCGGATTATATCCCCCTCTATGGAATTGTCTATCCCCCCACAAGGTATCAGGGTGGCTCCGCTCCTCAGTTCATGGCATGTGTGTACATTCTGGTAGTCAAAATGCAATAACAAGATTATGGATGAAACCACACACCCCTACGATGGATGACTGGTGTCAGATAATACTGGAAATATATCAGATGGCACGAACAGCAGCAAATTTATCAGGTAGAATACCTCACTTATTGGGGGAAATGGCAAACCTGGATACAATACATCAAGAATACTGATACCTCATCGGTCCTGTGAACTGGTCTATACAACAAGAATTTATTTTATAACACGTTCCGGTACTGGGTAAGATCTTGATGCAAGATACTGGAGTATTGGAAAATTACAGTTGTAATGGACCTCTCCCAGATTGTTCATAGATACTACTGACTTGCGAATATGGCCTGTCTGAAGTCAGATACATATCTTATATAATTAGAGATAAAAATGAATGTATGAATACAAGTGATATATGCTATACTGTATAACAGGAATGGTTGGTTATAAAAGTTTCTGAGTGACTCAATAAAACGTTACATATTTTAAAAAAGCACCAGTTCCGTAGCGTTGAGTAAAGGGGTTCGCTCGGCACGCTGGCAACCCAGTTTTCCGCCCCGAGCCCAGGTGCCAGGAGTGGAGACAGTCAGGTGATCCAGAGCATCCACTGGACGCTCCCCTCCGGGGGGGGAGGGTCTTGGCACCTTAAGGTGGATTGGGAGACGTGCTAGGTGGACGTGAAGCCTTGACATGCCCCCGCCTCAGGTTGCCATCCCCGCACAGGCCTATCAGGGTAGAGCGGGCAGGCCAGAAAAATGGAAAAAGCCCCTTGACCGACTGGATACCGGCCAGCGGTCCCCGGCACCACAGGATAGCCCCATGCTAAACCCCCACCAGCCCCTGGGCTAAGTAGTTGTGCCTACAGGCATTTCTCCTGCAGAGTGGGGGACCCATCCAACAAAGGGTTACGTTGGGTCACCAGGGGAAACAACTGGCAGTAGCGGGGGCAGCGGAAGGCGACTGGAGGAGGAGGGTTGCAGGGAGTCCTAGGTGGCCTGAAAGAGTGGTAGGTCAGTGGGGCAGTGAGGAGCAAGAAAAAAAAGAAAAGAAACAAATGAAATCCCTGAATGCTAGGTAATTGGTTAGCATCATATCCCATTCTGAGGTTCGATACTTTGCAGGGTTAGCTTGCCACGCGGGATGCTATGGTGTGCTGTAGTTGCAGATGGAAGAATGTCTGTGCTAGGTTGGCAGATTGCCATTAAACAGGGCAAATCCACTGTCAGTGTAGTCTCTATGCTGCACCATATATACACCGTTAATTTAAAAAATTTTGTTCCCCCATACTGGCTGTGTGGCATTTGTTTTAGTGCTGATCTTGTGAGACGTGCTAGTTTCTGAAGAATGGAGTGGGTTTGACCCCCTTGGGTATTTTTCAGCTGGGAAGGGAAGTGGTGGAACAGTACTGATGCAAGTTGTGCATGATACATCCCGAAAAAAGACTGTTCTAGCTATCCATTCTGGAATAAACGTACCGACTTTTCCTCCTCTGAAAGGTGTATTATTGGGATGCTCATCATATTTGTTTTATTCATTCACTGGATTTTGGTGGCTGGGTAGGTCCCCTGTAACAGAAGTCCCATTTTCAGGGGTGACCCAGAATTACAGAAAGCAATACATATACGATTCAAACATCAAGGTACACTGTACAGAAAATTAGCTGCATAGATGGGTACATAAAAACAGGTTACTCACCTGTAACAGTAGTTCTAGGAGTGGTATACGTTGTTCATCCACACTTGCTGGCATGTCCTTCCTCCTTAAGAATCTTGCCAGAAGGTCTTTAAGCTGGCTCCTCCCACACACCCAGGTGGTATCTCTCTCAGCTCCGCCCCTTGATGCCAGATCTTGCCCGCTGGAAGCACAGGTTGTGTGCCAAAGCCAGGGAGGTCGGGTGGGTCGTGTGGATGAACATACACCACTCCTAGAAAGTAAAGTTACACAAAGACTTTTGCCATAACACTAGATCTTCTAGGAATGTCTCTTGCAGCAAGTCATTACTTCTGGGAGTTCCCGATAGGTGGCGCTCTAACACGGCAGTTCTCCTCTAGCAGTATCCACACCAGGGATGACCCACACGACCTCACTTCCTGGGCTGTGCCTATAAAAGTGGGTGGTCCCTGGTTGTCTCCGTTTCCCGCCAGTTTCAGCTCACAAAGGTGAGGGTCCGAGGGGAACTGAGGTACCAAAGCCTCCAACCCTACATCGTTTTTCCCTGTTGCAGAATGGCTGGGGGTCGGAGGGAAGGAAGCTACTTACTGCAGGAGACAATCCTAGAAGATCTATTGTTACAGCTCCACGGAATTGTCTCTTGCAGTAAGTCATTACTTCTGGGAGATTCCCAAGCAGTTATATGGCGGTGGGGTGGCCAAATATGGCATTCTGCCATACATATAGTGTGGTCTTAGGACTGGTAGGTGCTGAGAGCAGTATATAAGCATATAAAGAGAATTGTGTATTCTGTCTATAAGTACTCCATTATAGTATTTGTTATAGGGTTATGGCTGAAAGAAAAGCCAGACTTGCTATTACTGGGCATCATCCTATGAGTTTATGCAGACGTAAACCCGATCAGGGTATGGCATATCAGATACTGCAATGAATCAGAAGAAATTCAGCCATATAATGGAGTAATTGGTAGGTCTCAGTGGTATGCGCTGGAAAAGGCGGTATATGTCAAAGTCTATTGGGTTCTGAGTTTTAAACAGTAACCCAAATAATACAATGTTATTTTGCAGTGGTACAATGTAGCAAGTTAGTACAGTTTTTTGCCATGTCTGTCAATTCATTGGGGAAATGTATCCATTTTTGGAATAGGCGACATAAGTAGCAAACAATGATGTTGTGAAATAAAACAATGCATCTGTTTCATAATGGAATCCCGTGGCTCTTAAGAGTCAATAGTATTGTTATAGTCAATATTGTACCCGTTTTAGGGTAAAGGCATGGAATGCAACAGAGTGATGTAGTTAGTTCCATTGTGCATTAGTAATCTCATTTGCAAGGGGGTCCCAAGGATGCCAGGGCCTGCATCCTTGTTAGGTGTAAACCTGAAATGTTAGTATGGTGGGCCCTTTATTTATGCTGTCGGGTGAACAGAAGTTTAAATAATGATCTGGACAATTGCAGATTATGAGCCATGAGATGTTAATCTAAGAAAAGTCATAAGGTTTGTGACATGCATACTTTTTTTTGTCCAAGCAGTGTGGATCAGAAAATGATCAGTCTTGCAGCATTTATAAGGTTTATAATATATATACTATGTACTTCACTATTGTGTCCGTGGCCTTTATCTATGGCCAGGTAAAGACCACATGTAGCAGTACAAGTTTGGTAAGTATATTACGATCCATATCGTAATATTAACAGGCCCTGTTCGTGGGAGGGACACGAGGGTCCGGTGCACGAGAGGCATCCCAATGAGATGACCGTAATGGTCTATAACAGTGATACCTCAAAAAGTGGCTAGATGTATAAATCTTCATGAGAAAGGGCTCAGTATACTTTCGAATTGAAGCCCTCAGAAAAAAGGTCTCCGAGGCTTAGAAAGAGAAGACTGGGGCGTAGTCTGAAGTTTTTAATGAAAGGTAGACACCCCCAGCCGTCCTAAGGAGCGGTCACGGGTCAGCTTAGATGTGTTCCTTGTTCCTCTTTTTTTTGTGAGAAGTAGCAGGCTCTGTTCGTGCGAGGGACACGAGGGTCCAGTGCACAACAGGCTGAGAGGCATCACGATGAAGTGACCATAATGGCCTGTAACAGTGATACCTCTAATAAATATGTATATATGAACATGATAAACATGTTACCTTCCACCCTGAGGTGTGCCGCTATAATATTGGCGAGGTTATCCGCAAGGCATAGGCGACAGTATGATGCCTTCTTAGGCAGTTCTGGGTCCCGAGTAGCGGACGCCAAAGAATTTGATATGTTGATTGTGTAAAATATGAAGCTGATGTCGATGAAATAAGCCCCTTTGAATAGTAGGGGTAGGCCATATATTTTGTTGATAAATAGCCTCATAGTTGTATACATTGGCGTAGTCAACTGGTGGGTTTTTTGCTTCGGAAATGAGTGTAAAAAAAGCCCTGTACCCTCACTGATAGAGGAGGCAGCCAAGAGACATCCACCGAAGGGGTACACCCTGTTGATGAAAATATGTAACCATGTTAATGTTCAGTTGATGGAAAATGTTTCATACATATATATATATATATAGTAAGGCATGGTCTGTGGAATGTTGGCCACTGATGGTGGGATCATCCCCATCAATGGTGTAGACGGAATATCATGTCCCACAGACGGCGGAATGAAAGCCATCTATGATGATTAATAGAAATCATGCTCAGTCGATGGTGGGTCATCAGCAGTCTACGATGAAAGAAAGGGAGCATGTCCTGTCAATGGTGGAATGTGTCTCATCGACAACAGATGAAGATAATGTGTCTCGTTGACGGGGGGTGTTATGCCAGTCGATGAGAGAGGCTTGTTCTTGTATGAAGCCACCGTTGATAGTCTTGGAGAAGGCCTCCGTCGACGGGGAATGAACCTCCCATCGACGAGAGTATGTAGGAGGCCTCTGTCGACTGTGGATAAATATTATGTTGATGAGAAATCATGAAGGAGGCCTCCATCGACTGTGGATGAAGTGTCAGTCGACGGGAAATCGCGCAGGAGGCCTCCATCGACGGGGAATGAACTTCCCGTTGACGAGAAGTATGTAGGAGGCCTCCGTCGACATGGAATGAACCTCCCATTGACTAGTAGTATGTAGGAGGCCTCCGTCGATGGGGATTATGCATCCATCGACAGGAACACAGAGTGAGCCTCTGTAGAATGTTGTTGGAGGCCTCCAACGGGGATTATGCATCCGTCGACGAGAATATAGTGTAAACCTCTGTAGCCTGTTTCGTGATTAAGTAGAAATGCCTGCCGTCGACGGGGTATGTGTCTTCAGTCGACAAAGAAAGTCTCTGATAATATATGTTTAGCATATATGACCATTGAAAGGCAGTCAGGCAGAACTTATGGTGAAGGAATTCCTTCCATTCTGATGCTTCTTGAAAAGGACTCAGTGTTGTCGAAGCCTGTTAATAGAGCTCCCCGAGTCATCCATCCTTAAAACTCTTGTTTTGAGTACAGGAATATAGTGCCGTGTATGAAGCCCAGGCACCCCAAGCTATGGGTTCAATCCACATTGTAGACTGTTTGCAGAAGAGTAAGCTGCTGCCAGAGCTGAAGCCGGCGGGAAAATGAACGGAGACTACCAGGGACCACCCACTTTTATAGGTATAGCCCAGGAAGTGAGGGCATGTGGGTGGTCCCTGATGTGGATACTGCTAGAGGAGAACTGCCATTGCCATGTTAGAGCACCACCCACCGGGTACTCCCAGAAGTAATGACTTACTGCAAGAGACCATTCCGTGGAAGATCAACTGTTACAGGTGAGTAACCCATTTTTCTAGGATTGTGGATATGTTGTTCTATCCACACTTGTTGGCAGACTCCTTGCAGTTCTCCGGGAGGAGGGAGGCAAGGCGCACAAACCCCTACTTAGGGAACAGAGACTGGAGAACTGAGGCCCCAAAACCAGCATACCGGCGTGACTCTAAGTCGATGTGGTAGTGGGAAATGATAGTGTTTGCTGACTTCCAGGTAGCAGCCCTGCAGATTTCCTGGATAGGGATGTCCCTGGAAGCAGCGGTATGGTGGGTGGAATGAGCCCTTAGCCTTATGGGAGGCTCTCGACCCGCCAACCTATACTAGAGATCGGTGCATGATGTAATCCACCTGCCAATCGTCCACTCTGCTGCAGGCCTGCCAGATGCGGCTGCTTCAGCGTAGGTGACAAACAGCTGGCGAACCTCTCCCCGAACTTCAGCTGTCTGCTCCTTATAATAAAAGCACCCATCTCGGGTCCGCAGTATGGAGCCTGTACTCGGCCTCCAAGGTGTAATTAGGGTAGTACACTGGCAGAGTCGACATCTGGTTGAGGTGAAACTCCCGACACCACCTTCGGAAGGAATTTTGGGTGGGAGCGCAGGCCAACCTTGTCCCTGTGGAAGACCAGGTAAGAAGACCAGACAGAGCGCCTGTAGCTCCCCAGTCCTTCTGGCTGACGTGATAGCCACCAGGAAGGTGGTCTTCCACAACAGATGTAACATCTCACACCTGTGCATTGGTTCGAATGGCTTGCCCGTGAGCTTTGCCTGTACCAGCAGTAGATCCCACGGTGGTGGTTCAAGCACCAGAGGGGAAATGTGGTTGAGGCCTTTAAAGAAGCGCCAGACCACCTTCTCCTGGGCCACCGTCTGCTGACCGGCCTGTGCCAGATAACCAGAGATGGCAGCCAGGTGCACCTTAAGGGTCGTAGATCGAAGACCTTCTTTGGAGAGAGACCAAAGATAGTCAAGGATGCTAGCTACTGGACAGGACAAAGGGTCCAAGCCCTTGCCCTGACACCAAATGGAGAATCTCTTCCATTTAAACGCATAGCACCTCCTGGTCGACTCCTTCCTACATGCCTCAACTACGGTGAGTACATCTTCGGAGAGACCCAAAGCCTGGAACTCTAGCCTCTCAGGAACCAGGCTGTCAGGTGAAGGGACTGAAGGTCCAGGTGGAACACCTTCCACTGATCGATCGAGAGCAGGTCCGGGCATGCTGGGAGATGCCTCGGAAACCTGGTGCTGAGGTGATCTGGATACCAGAACTGGCGAGGCCAGTCTGGGGCTACCAGAATCACCGGTGCCTTGTCCCACCTAACCCTGAGGAGCACCTTGTGGACCAAGAGGAGTGGAGGGAAGGCACAGAAGAGGCCTAGGGTCCATGGCCTCGAGAAGGCATCCCCCTGCAGAGAGCCCTGCTGAGGGGGAGTAGGCATGGAACAGCCTCAGCTTGTTCTCCCTGGAGGTGAACAGGTCCACCTGAGGGGTACCTCGTTGGGAGAACAGGCTGTGTACTACCTCTAGATGGAGAGACCACTCACGGGATGCCTCTCCTAAATGGCTGTGGGCATCTGCCAGTTGATTTGAGGCCCCTGCCACATGGATGTCTAGAAGATCTGCCTCCAGTCAGCTCACGAGGGTCCAGATGCAGAGCATTTCCCTGCAGACAGGCCGGGGGTGCGTGCCGCCCTGCTTATGACAATACATGGTCGTGGTATTGTCCGTCTGGACCTGCACCACTTAACCCCGAAGAAACGGAGCAAATGCAGTCCGTGCCAGCTGAACTGCTCAGAGTTTCAGCAAGTTGATAGGACATCAGGATTCCTCAGGGGTCTAGAGCCCATGGACTCCGATTTCCCGTGCGGGCATCCCAGCCTGTGAGAGAGGCACTGGTCATCAGAATGACCGTCTGCTCTGGACGGACAAACTGGATCCCTTCCTGCAGATGTTCTAGGATGGTCCACCACTGGACAGCGTCCCACATCTTTTGGGTCACAGTGACCAGCTGGTCGAAGCGATCGAAACGTTGAGTCCACTGGTTGGCCAGGGGGTGCATACGCCACTAGGCTAATTGGACCACGGTGGTGCAGACCGCCATGAACCCCAGAAGGCGCAGGAAGTCCTGGGCAGGGTGCAAGTGCCCAACCAGAAATGATTGGGCAAAGGAAGAGAGAACCTTTGCCCAGTCCATCCGGAACCTGGCTCTGCCCCGATGAAGCAGATCACCTACAAAGGTACGAATCCCGACTTGGTCTCGTTGACCAGGAGACCAAGTTTGATGCAGGCCTGGAGAAGCAGATCCCTGGAGTTGTCCACCTCCTGAATGGAGGGACCCGCTATGAGTCAGTCATCGAGATAGGGGTGCACTATGACCACCCCCCAACGCCGAAGGAGGGCCACCACCACTGCAATGCATCTGGTGAAGACCTGGGGGGCAGATGACAGGCCCGAACGGCATGGCTTGGAACTCAAAGAGGGCTCCCACTGCTCGGAAGCGGAGGAATCTTCAGTGATATGGACGGATCGGGATATGAAAATATGAATCCTTAAGATCCAGTGAGCAGAACCACATGTTTGGCTCGAGAGATGGTATGATCCGAGACAGAGTTACTATCCTGAATGAGAAACTGGTTCAGGTTGTGCAGATCTAGAATGGGGCAACAGACCCCCATCCATTTTGGAACCAGGAAGTACCTGGAAATGAACCCTGGGTTGACAGGGGGATCCACGACTCTGGCTACTACCTCCTTGCGGAGGAGTTGAGCGATGTCTCAGAGAGCCGACTGAGTGTGCACGGACACCATCTCCTCCTGAGGGGCGCGGCTTGGTGGGTACTGCTTGAATTCCAATGGCATCCCCGGCCACCTACTTCCAGAACTCACCTGTTCATTGTAACAGTGGACCAGGCGGAAGGGAAGAGAAGGAGCTGACCCCTACAGGAGGACCCAGAGCTGGTGTGATGGGTATGGGGTTGGCAACCCCCATCCGATCACTGTGCAGGCTTTGAGGAGGATCCAGTTTGGGAACCACCAGGACCCATTCCTCCGGGTTTACGGGCTGCCAGAGGCCCTGACTTGGGCCGAGGGTGCCAAGGTTGAGCCTCCTGCTGTTGCAGCTCTGACTGGAAATGAGGCTGCTTGGTCGCAGGGGCAGATGGCCGAAAAGGCCTTCTTTCCTGCTTTTTGGAACCTTGGGATTCCTTCTGAGCAGAAGTCAGAGTCCAAGGTGGCACTGGACTTCTTTATGCGTGTAGGTGACCATCCATTCCTGGACCGAAGAGATCGGTACCCAGGAAGGGGACGTCCGTCAACTTGTGCTGACTATCCACTGTGAAGGTGGAGACTCTCAGCAAGGCCCTGCGGCGCATGGCAACTGCAGCCGCCACAGAGCGGGAGCAGCAGTCCCCAATGTCCAGAGCCATCTGGAGTTGCTGCTTTGCAACCACCTGGCCCTGGTCACGGACCTGCTTGACCATGGTCTGGAGGTCTGCGGGGAGGTGAGGGAGGACCTCATCCAGAGAGCCCAGAAGGGCGTGGGAAAAATGCACCATGATGATGGCCAAGCTTGTCTGACAAAGGCCAAGCGAAGAAGCACCACAGACTTTCCGGGCCGAATGGTCCAGTTTCTTGGACTCTGTCTTTTGGGTCTATTGGTGCCTCCCGAATTTCCTGAGTGCATGAACACAGATTCGGTCACTGGTCCCTCAGCCGAGGGGTGCTCTGTGAATCCTGAAAGTGGGCCAATGGGAGCCGCATATTTGCGGGTCATATGGGCAGAAGGGGCAGGGCAGGAGGCAGGGTGTTGCCACAGCTCCGAGGCCAAACCAACAATGGCCTCGGCCACTGGAAAGGCCTCTGTCGGAGAATCCCCTTGTTTGAGGATACCCGTGAAGGGGTATTCAGCCTGTTTCTGGACAGGCTCCAAGGGCATCCCATGAATTCGGAGATGAGATGGAGGATACCCATGAAAAAAGTGGGGCCCTCCTCCGTGGAAAGATTCCTTACGGATTCGTTGTCTAAGGGACAAGAATGTAGTTCCGAGTCCTCTGACTCTGAGGAGTCCGGATAAATCAGCCAGCCACCAGAGTCGCCTGCCACCTACCTAGGACAGTCAGGAGTGAAGTGACAGCCTTTGTGGGAGGCCCAAAATGGGCCTAGAGCCCTTGGCAGGAGCCCCGGAGGTGAGCCGGTTTGGCCGCGGTTCCACCAGAATTGTTGGAGAGCCGGGAGGGTCTTGACAGGCTCCTCAAGCAGAGGGATGGTTTAGACAGATTCCTGAGGAGTCTACATCAGCCTGGAGGGCAACAGCCAAGTAATGGCTGGAGAAGAAGCTGGGGTTCACGTCTAGCTGCACATAATCAGCTGCTGCCACATCAAATCCTCGTAACATCAATGCATCCTACATCGAAGCCTCTCCTCTTCCGAGAAAGACAAGGAAGAATGGCAGCAGCGCCACTTTTTGGAGCGTTTGTGCGCCTTCTTCAGCCTGGCGGTCAAAGGGGTCAGAGACCTCAGCTGGGACTGTCGGTGGACCGACAGTGTAGCTTGGAAGGAGCCGGGGAAAACCGTGGCTCATCCAGATCAGGGACGAGGTTCCCAGCTGGCTGGATCTCCTCTTCAGTGGTTCCAGGCAGGAATGGGGTCCTGAATAAGGAGCTGTCGGCCTTATCCATCGACGACGGAGTCGATAATTATTTTGACCGGATCATCCTGCGTCTTGGCCAGCTGGCCTGACAGGGGTACCATGAAACCAGTGGCCAAGGCCGCAACCGCGACCGAAGTCTAGACAGCAGATTCCTGGGACCAAGATCTCATGATTCCAGGAACATCGATGAGACAAACCTTTCTCCTTTTACTTTTTACGGGACCAAGAGACGTTCGCACCCAAGGGACTCTCCTTTGGTAGGGAGAGACTGATATCTCCTTAAAGGAACCCGAGAAGGTGGAGCCCATATTGAACGTAAAACCGAGAGGGAAGAGGACTGATCACAGCCGCCTGTGCCACCTCCTCTTCAAAGGCCTTCATTTGTTCCAGCTGCTCAGTGGACCCCGCAGCCGAGAAGACCGCCCAATGGGCTTCTTTGGATTTGACCGGCGGGTTCCGTTTTTCCAGTCTGCCGCAGTGCAATCGTGTGAGACAATCATCCAGAATGTTGGGATGGAAAGTGCAACACATTTCGCACACCTGGGAGTCGTGATCGTGACCCAGGCAATAAACACATGAAGCATGCTGGTCGGTCTGTGATATCTTTTGCCCACACGGGCAGCAGTGGAAGCCAGGCGAGGACTTGTCCTCCATTGCAGTCGAGATCGCAAGGTGATTAGAAGAAACTTGTACGAATTTGAGTTTTGGTAAATCCAGAGATTTATTCGCCAGGACCAACAGTAACATGTGGGCGATAAAGAGGGAACCTGAATCTTCCAGTGGAAAGGAAGATCTGGCGTTAAGCGGCGGAGCCAAGAGATATCTCATCAAGGTGGGTGGGAGGAGCCAGCTTTAAGACCTTCCAGCAAGATTCTTAAAGGGAAAGGACATGCCAACAAGTGTGGATAGAACAATATCCACAATCCAAGAACTGGATGTATATATACACTGAGAAGGTTTAGCAAAAACAAATTTTGCAAATACAATTATAGCAAAAACATAATTATTGCAAATACAATTACAGAATTACACTAATAGCTTGGTAGTAAACATATGGTACAGAGGGCCAGCAACCTAGTACAAAGGTAGAGTTTTAACAATTGCAGTTGGCTGGGGCTAGGTGGTGTTCCCTGAGGGCTAGCTACAAAGTTCTAAGGGAGTGACAATCTTTGGGGGTAGAGTTTCACAATGATGGGTCTAAGTATGCAAAGGATCTCTGACCTGTGACTGTTTCCACTCAAGGGACTACCAGGGATTTGCTGGGCGTGGACCTTAGGTGTCTGGAGGGGGGCTCCATAGTCACATGGGACCAGGCTAGGTAGGGAATTAACTTTAAAGGCTAGGGTAAGCATTGCAAATTGCATCTGTCCTTGAAGGGTGGGCAATTTTACCTCTGCTAGCACTCTACTGTTGTGATCCCTGCTGTGGGTGTCAAGGGTGGAGCAACATACTCTTTTATATATGACTTTGAACCTAGCCATCTCTGTTTCCTTTGCAGACAGTGGTCTGATTACCCCATACGTAAGAGCAGGGAGAAGGATACTACCGGAAATGGCCAGGGAGAATGTTTGCTTAGGTTGGCTTTTGACCTGTATGGTAGACACTGTTCCCAGTTTACGTTTTTGTGGTTACATCTATGTGCTTTCTTTATGACAGGGTGGAGTCCAAGTGTAACCCAAGGTATGTGAAATTGTCAGTCCTAATGTGGCCACAATACTGCCACAACTTCTATTTTGTGCCAAACAGCATAGCCTTAGTTTTCTGTTGTTCAGGACAAAATTGTTATGCAAGAATTTCTTCAACTCCATGAACTCATTTTGAAGGAAGCTGTTTATGGTGTGGGTAACATCAGCGCTGTGTGTAAGCAATAAGCCCACTTTGGGTGGGTTGAATCACGTGGCGAAGCACAGTGCTTCCACCACCCAAGAAAGGCTGTTAGCTCACCATACTGCACTCTCTGGAACGCCTTATTGTGATTATGAAATGGGTCCTTTTTAATCAATTGGACGTAGTTTTTAAACATATTTTTGTTGAGCAACTTTCAGCTGGGCTGTTGTGTTGGCATAATGGCCCAGCTGAATCCAGTATTCTTTCTACTCATTTCATAATACAGTACAGCATCATCAGGATAAAGTAGCACTTTTCTGTCCCTACAGTTGTTGGTCAGGTTGTCAATGAATAGCGATAACAGTAGGGGTCTGAGGACAGAGTCATGTAGGACGCCTTCACAGATGCTTCGAGGGACGACACAATAGCTTTTATTTTTATACACCATGTGATTTTTCCATGGAGTTACTAGGCCAGAACAGGAAGTGTCAAAAACTGCACCAGTGATTTGTCCTGCATCCACTGCACGGGTGATGTCATCTGTAAAGTTGGCTAAGGCCGGGTCAGTGCTGTGTTGCTTGTGGAAGCTGTGTTCAGCATTGCTAGTAAACAATGACTTTTGATGTACGCTAACAACTGGGCATAAACTAGTTTTTCCTGTATCATACCCGGAGTGCGTATGACATAGGACAGCCTGTAGTTCACGGCCAAGCTCTTTGGACCACTTTTGCGAATAGGGGTAATGAGGACCATTTTCCCTTTGTCTGGTACCATATCATATATAAAGGACATGTTGTAGAGTGTTTGTAGAGGAGCTGCAATAAAAAGGGGTGGCTAATCTGAGCAGCCTGGATCAAGGCCATCAAATCCTGCTGACGTTTACAGTTTCATTGTGGGTAGCTCATGTAAGACATCTTTGTAGGCTACTGGTTTGAGGTGAAAATTTGGGGGGCAACCACTAACAGCTGTGGATGCAGAGGAGAACAATGGGACTGTGAAGGATTAAACTTTTGCAGACTGGAAAATGACTAACTGAATACACTGAAGATCTGATACATTCAAGATCAGATGTAGGTCAGCGATGCATTGGTCAACAATTGTGATATATGGTATGTTTTGTTTTTTTTTGGCCCTATGAGAAGGTTGAGTTAAGACCAGAATTTTGAGGACTTGGTGAGGCTGTCTTTTTGCAGATTCTTAAAGTACTGTGTTTTTCCCTTTTTTGACTTCTGCCTTAAAAGTATTTCTCAGTCAGCCATGATGCACCTCAGAGAGTCTGTAGGTGTACCATGATTTGCCTCCAAGCTCTAGTTGTGTAAAACAAAAAAACGATCCTTAGATCGCCTATGGGGGGAGAGCTATCTTTTGTTCTCCTCTTGACAACTGGTACATACTATTTGCCACTAGCAAAGCTGTTAAGAGAAATATTCCTGTGCCTGGTTAATGCTGCCACAATGTTTAACCAGTTGACAGAGGCCAAGTCCAAGAGTAAGTGAAATATATGCTGTACAGAGTAGTCTCTAGTATGTATGATTTTTGGCAGTGGTCTAGGATATTTGTTAAGACCAGATGCAGAATGTAGGAGAGTGATCATTCAAGGCATTCACCATGTAGTCAGATGCTAGATCTGGTATCTTCATGCCTCAATTCTCTGAGATGAGCAGGCCCCTTGAGAGGAATTCCAGGCCCTGGGAAAAGTTCAGACTCTGGGGTCCCTATGAAGCTGCACACAGTAGCATGCTGGGTGGCATGGGACCCTCCTTGGTGCTGGCCCCCAGGAATTATCCTCAGCTCCCCCGCCCTCTCAAGGGCCCAGGAGATGCGCCATTTTCCGGTGGCCATAACTGAGTTTTTTGTGAGTCCAGATGAACTTTGTTATTTTGGCCTGTAACTGTTTGAGCTAACTTGTAATACGTGATGTTTGCATCAAGGAGAGGATAAATGTCACCCTGGGGAGGACACTCCTTTTAATGGTTATTGTATGTACCATCTGTTTCTATCAGAGATTCTGTTTCCTTCTTAATGGTTGTGGTCTGTGAAGATGGGTACAGCGAAATGCCCATGTGTTACCCCACCCATTTCATAACCAGGTGATGTAAACACTATTTTGTGCACAGATAAGATTTCGGTTTTGTTTTATCTGTAATGAGTTTAAAGCCAGAGAATTTGCAGTATTTGTTGATATTTACAGTCTCAAGTACTGAGGATTCTGGGTCTGGCAGGGATAAGGAACGCTGTCTGCATAAGCTGTGATTTTGTAGGTCCGCTGTTTTATGGTATTCCCTTTGATGTTTCTCGCTGTCAGTTTTCTGAACACAGGATTCTCTAACACAAGGCTGAAATGTGCTTACGATAAGCAAAACCCTTGCTGTGGGCCTGTTCCATTCGGAAGCTAAGAGACAGATGACCATTTCTACTGAATGATTTAATGAGGCTCATGTACAGTAGGTGGATCACTTGAACAAAGGTAGTTCTGCACCTGCTCAAGATGTAGAACAGGTGTAGCCATTTCAATTTCCATGTCAAATGCTTTCTCAGCATCTACTGGCTTGAAATGACAGCTTTGGAAGGTGCTGCCCCTAGTAGGTGAGCACGTCTAACCCAGCAGTAAATGAATCCCAGTGATAAGATGGAATGAGATAGAAACACAGGTTACTCACCTGTAACAGCAGATCTTCTACGGACAGGTCTCTTGCAGTAGGTTATTACTTTTGGGAGTCTGCCAGGCGGAGCTATCACATGGTAGCTTCTTCCAGCAGTCTTCTATAGGGTTGCTCCCCATACATCACTTCCTCTGGCTGTGTATAAAAGGGGATGGACCCAGGTACACACAGTTCATTTTCCTGCCAGCTTCAGCCCGCATGCCAGCTACCTCGATCTTCTGTGTTCCAGCCTTCAAAGTGAAATTGAACCTGATTTTTCTACTCTGTGCTTGGCCTGTGGAACACTCCCTGGTCCTGGCTCCTCTTCTTCCAGGACCTGGGCCCGTGAACCACTCACAGCAACCCCAGCTCCTGCCTCTGGTCCTACGTACTACTCCCAGGCCCTGGCCCTTCAACTTCCACTTGGCCGGGCCTGTGCTCCACTTACACAGAACCCCCAGCCCTCCTTGTTTCAGCAGGCCTGTGTTCACTCACAGCAACCCCCCCCCCCCCACTGCTCCTGGGCCCAGGACTCTGTCCATGGCTGACAAGGCAGCCTTCCTGGGACAGACCTCGGGGACCCGTGTTAAGGGTCCCCGGCCCCAGGCTCTAAATCCTGGCATTGGAGGCAGTAGGACACTCACTCCTCTGATCTGCTCCGTCGACTATGGAGGAGCCACCATCGATGGTGGCTATCCTCCCCCATCGCCGGGGTATTCATTGTTGACGGAGCCTTCGTTGCTCCCCTCACTGTCGACAGGCCATACCCCATCGACTGAGCACTCTTTCCCTTATCCAGTCACCGGGGGCTATCCCCCCCATTGCTGGGGGTGTTCATCGTCGACGGCCGGGAGGCTTCCCCTGTCGACAGTGCATACTACTATCTCTTGTCATGAGCTCTCCCCATAGGCAGTGCATGCAGCTGCTCTCTCTCTCATTGACAGGGCTCTTCCCCCATCGAATGAGCAATCCTCGTCGACGCGGAGGCCTCCCCCATCGACGGAGCATGTTAGCTCCTTACCTCATCGACGGGAGCGTTTCCCCCATCGACATAGCATAACTTCTCACTCTCTCATCGACTGTGGCTCTTCCCTCGTCAACGGTGCGCTCGTCGATGGGGCTGCTTCCCCTGCTGACGGGACGTCCTGTTTTGTGTTCATCGATGGGGCTGCTTCCCCATCAACGGGACATCCCTACCCTTCCTCCCCGCTTCCCCCGTCGCCGACAGGGCCTCCGCACCTTAGGCGTCTCAGTACAGGGGTCCCATTCCCTGCCCCACCAGCCCATCCTGGCACCAGCGTCCTGTTCCTGTGTCGCTGGGGGTGCCCGCTCTGTCACTGGACCGGCGCCCCTCCCTTTGTGCCCTAGGATGGGGTTCCTGGGTCTTGTGCCTTGCCCTCCTCCAGTGCCACCCGGCTGGGGTAGCGATGCCCCCACCCCCCGCCTTTCCATCGTCGTCCAGTTCGGGCTTTCTCCGCCTGGTCCCCCCCATTTCCGGGGGTTCCCTGCAGGGGGCCTTTTCTGCCCATGCCTGGGCATCCCCTCCCTTCCCCTTAGTCATACCCTGCATGGGCCTCCCGGTTGTGCAGCACCCTGCCAGGCCTTCCTTCTGTGCCGCCGCTCTTGTGGCTGCCTTGGGGGCTCATGCCCAGCCCACGTGCCCCGCCACGCCTGTTCCTGTTTGCCGGATGTGGTTCCCGGCGCCTGGTGTGCGGGTTTGCCCTCTCATGCCTTGCTGCTTCGAGGCCTTTCCTATGTGGGCCACGTGGTCCGGTGCCTCTGTGCCTCGGCTTTGATGCCTTCTCCCCGCCACTGCCCCCCCCGCCTGGGGTAGGCCCTGTTGGCACTGCCCATTTACGCCCTTACCATGCCTTCCAGACACTGGCTTCCTGTGGGCTCAGATGCTACGGCTCCATCCGCCCATCTATCTACCACAGCAGTCGCCTTCTGGCGCCCCGCCTGGCCTCGGGTTCAGCACCAGACGTCCACCTGTTGGCTGCCGTCGCCACTTTTTTGGTGCTATGTTTTTGGTCATGGTCCCCAGGCCTTTCTGGTTTGCTGCCTGCTGTTCGGTCATGCCTGCTGGTCGGTCCAGGACCTCGCCCTTGCCCCCTGGTTGCCACTGTCGACTGCCGGGATGTCCCATTCCTGTCCCCCTGCCCGGGGTACTGCTCGGGTCTCCAGTGGGGCCTCTCATGGGGCGGCTGCGTCTGCCACCCCATCCGTCTGGCGGGGCCAGGCCTGCCCCTCCTCCTTGACCGCTCTAGAAGGTCTGCTCCCTGCCTCCTTCTGCATGCCTCGGAAGCACCTGGGTGTCCCTTCACCCTTTTCTTTGGAAGCCTGCTTCCTCCTCCAGGATGCTTCCCTCTTCACTGCGGTCCTTTTGACAACCCCCTGTTCTTTGATATGGCCTGCACGGTGCTCCTTACCCCGGTACTCTCCACTCCTTGCACGTGCGCTGCACGCATGGTGTGCTCTCCTGGGTTTGCTTTTCTGCCCATGGCCTTTCAACCCCTGCCTCATCAGGTTGTATCTCTGTACATGGCCTACTCCATTTCTCTTTCCCGCATCGACATGTCTCCATCTGTCTCTGACAATGCCTTGGATGCTCTGCTGGGCTTGATGCACGCCATGGATGCCCTGCTGGGCTTGATGTACACCACTGCCTCTTGCACTCCTGCTCGGCAGGTTGAATCACTAGCATGGCCCTGTTCCTACTCTCCCTTCGTGGGATACTCTTCCTCACACACCTTTGGCTTGTCCACCCGACCGGGTGTAGTTTGAGATGACCTGACTTGGACTTTGTGTGATGCCGTTCCTTTCCGGGATCCCACGGCCATCTCTTGGATTGTTCTGCAGCTCTTCCTTGGCTTCCGTCTGGTTCCTGTTTGCCACCTTTTTTTCGGTGGTCACAGATGTGTCTTCTTGGCATTGCTTGGTGCCATGGCTTATATCCCGGCTTCCTCCTGCTCTGCTTGTTCTCCCTTTCTTATAACTGCTTGGTACTCTCCCAAGAGTAATAATCTACTGCAAGAGACCTATCCATAAAAGAGAGTATTGTTACACAAGAATTTACCGTAGCAGATCTTCGAGGTATGGTCTCCTGCAGTAGGTACAATCCCACCCTCCATCCCCCTGCCTTTTGTGCTCAGGGTCCTTTGCTCTCCGGACGTTGGGTTGGGTATTTCCATTGGTCTCTGTTTCCCTCGGTCCTTGGCCTTTTGCGTGCTGCAGCCGGCGGGGAACAGTGTGTACTTGAGTCTGACCACTTTTATACAGCCAGAGGAAGAGATGTATTGGGCGGCCTAGAGAAGACTGCTGGAAGAAGCTACCATGTGACAGCTCCACCTAGCAGACTCCCAAGAGTAATAACCTACTGCAAGAGACCGTACCTCAAAGATCTACTGTTATGGTAAGTTCTTATGTAACAATACTTTCTAGGAGTGGTATACATTGTTCATCCACACTATCTGGTAGAGTCCTTTCCCCTTAAGAAGTGCCGGAAAGTCTTCAAGCTGGCTCCTCCCACCCACCTACCTGGGTGATATATCCATTGGCTCCACCCCATGCCGCCAGATCTTGCCCGCTGGAAGCAGAGGTTGTGTGCCTAAGCCAGGGGAGGTTGGGTGGGTCCATGTGGATGAACATATTTCACTCCTAGAACTACTGTTACAGTTGAGTAACTTGTGTTTCTAGGGACACGGCTATGTTGTTCTATCCACACTATCTGGCAGACTCCTAGCAGTTCTCCAGAAGGAGAGAGGCAAGGGAGGCGAGGCACACTCCCCCTATTTAGGGAACAGAGACTGGAGAACTGAGGCCCCAAAACCAGCATCCCGGCATGAAACGAGGTCAATGTGGTAATGGGAAATGAAGGTGTTTGCTGACTTCCAGGTAGCAGCCCTGCCCTGCAGATTTCCTGGATAGGGACATCCCTAGAAGCAGCCACCGACACAGGTATGATGAGTGGAATGAGCCCTTAGCACTCCGGGAGGCTCTCTACCTGCCAACCTATAGCAGAGATCAAGGCATAAGGTGATCCAGCTGCCAATCGTCTGCTTGGCTGCAGGTCTGCTAGGTGCAGCTTCAGCGTAGGTGACAAACAGCTGGCGAACCTCTCCCCAAACTCCAGCCGTGCGCTCTTTTTTAATAACTGAGCGCTCACCTCAGGTCCAGAGTATGGAGCCCGTGTTCGGCCTCCGAGGTGTGATTTGGGAAGAACACTGAAGAGTCATCACCTGATTAAGGTGAAACTCCAACACAACATCCGGGAGGAATTTCAGGTTGGGGCACAGGACAACCTTGTCCCTGTGGAAAACCAAGTAAGGAGACTCCACTGAAAGCGCATGGGGCTCCCCAATCCTTCTGGCTGATGTGATTGCCACAAAGAAGGCGGTCTTCCACGACAGGCGAGACATCTCACATCTGTGCATGGGTTCGAATGGCTTGCCCATAAACTTTGCCAAAACCAGCAACAAGTCCCACGGTGGTGGCAGTTCACGCACCGGAGGGAAAATGTGATGTAAGCCTTTGAAAAAGCACCAGACCACCTTCTTCTGCACCACTGACTGCTGACCAGTCCGTGCCCGGTAAGTAGCAGAGATGGCTGCCGGATACACCTTAAGGGTCGTCGACTGAAGGCCCCCTTGGGAGAGGGACCACAGGAAGTCTAAAATGCTAGCCACTGGACAGGCCAAAGGGTCCAACCCCTTGCCGTGACACCAAATGGAGAATCTCTTTCATTTGAAGGCATAGCACTTTCTGGTTGATTTCTTTCTAGATGCCTCCACTACAGTGAGGACATCTTCAGAGAGAGAGAGAGAGAGACCTAAAGCCTGGAACTCTAGCCACTCTGGAACCAGGCTGTCAGGTGCAGGGACTAAAGGTCTGGGTGGAGTACCTTCCTCGGACTGATGGATAGCGGGTCTGGGTGTAGGGGAAGATGCCTTGGGAGCCTGTTGCTGAGGCTAAGGAGATCAGGATACAAAAACTGGCGTGGCCAGTCCAGAGCCACCAGGATCACCCGTGCCTTGTCCCGTCTGACCTTGAGCAGCACTTTGTGAATTGAGAGAAGGCATACAAGAGACCTGGGGTCCAAGGCCTCGAGAAGGCATCCCCCTGCAGCGTTCCCTGCTGAGAGGGAGGATACAAAAAACATCCTCAGCTTTGCATTCTCCTTGAAGGCAAAGGGGTCCTCCTGAGGGGTGCCCCACTGGGAGAACAGGCTGTGTACTACCTATGGATGGAGAAATCACTCGTGCGATGCCTCACCCACCCGGCTGCAGGTGTCCCCCAGCTGATTGGAGGCCCCTGACACATGGATGGCAAGGAGATCCGCCTCCAGGCTGCGCACAAGGGTCCATATGTGGAGAGCTTCCTTGAACAGTGGCAGGGAGTGCATCCCGCCCTGTTTGTTGAGGTAGTACATGGTCGTGGTGTTGTCAGTCTGGACTTGGACCACCTGACCCCGAATGTGCAGAGCAAAGGCGGTCAGCACCAGCCGAACTGCTCGGAACTCCAGCAAGTTGATGTGACATTGGGACTCAGAGGTTCCAGAGCCCATGGACTCTGTGTACCCCCCAGATGGACTCCTCAGCTCATGAGGGAGGCATTGTTTGTCAGGGTGACTGTCAGCTCCAAGCAGACAAACGGGATCCCTTCCTACAGATGTTCTGGGACCAGCCACCACTGGAGGGCGTCCCACATCCGCTGGGTCACAGTGACCAGCTCCCAGTGTAGGGAATGTATTCTCCAGCGGGCCCAACAGACCACACTGGTGCAGACCACTATGTAACCCAGCAGGTGCAGGAAGTCCCGGGCAGGGTGCAATTGCCCAAACAGAAATGACTGGGCAAAGGAGGCAAAATCCTACATCCTGTTAGCTGGGAGCCAAGCTCTGGCTCTGCAAGAGCTGAGCTCTGCCCCAGTGAAGGTAATCACCTGGGAGAGTACTAGTTCCGACTTGGCCTCATTGACCAGAAGGCCAAGGGAGGTGCAGGCCTGGAGGGCCAGATCCCTGGACTGCTCCACCTCCAGCCTGGAGGGACCCATGATCAGCCAGTCGTCAAGGTAAGGGTACACCTGGACCCCTCAATGCTTCAGGTAAGCTGCCACCACTGCAATGCATTTGGTGAAGACCCTGTGGGCCGAGGACAGGCTGAAGGGCATGGCCTGGAACTGGTAAAGGGTCCCTTCCACTTGAAAGTGGAGGAACCTACGATGGAACAGACTGATCAGGGCATGGAAGAACGCGTCCTGAAGATCCAGGGAGCAAAACCACATGTCTTGCTCCAGAGGTGGTATTATCTGAGCCAGAGTGACCATCCTGAAGGTGCATGACTTGAGGAACTGGTTCGGGTCGTGCAGATCTAGAATGGGGCACCAGCACCCCCCGGTCTGCTTTGTCATCAGGAAGTACCTGGAGACAAACCCTGGGTGTTCCAGAGGATCCACCACTAAAACCATGACTTCCTTGTGGAAGAGCTGGGCTATGTCTCGGAGAGAGACGACAGCGCATCTGCAGATACCAAGTCCTACCATGATGGGGTGCGGGCTCAGCTTGGAGGGTATCGAATTCCAGAGGCAGACCCTGACCCACCACTTCGAGAACCCACCTGTCCGTGGTGATAGTGGACCAAGTGGAAGCAAAGTGGAGGACCCAGGGGAGGCGTGGCGGGTATGGGGGAGGCACCCCCATGCCGTCACTGGGCAGGCTTGGAGGAGGGCCTGGCTGAGGCACCACCAGGTCCCTTCCCTCCAGGCTTACAGGCCACTGAGGCCACTGCCTTGGGCCAGGGTCACCAGGTCTGAGCCCGTGACTGGTTTTGCGGAATGGAGGACCGAAAGGGCTTCCACTTCTGTTACTTGGAACCCCTGGGGTCCTTCTGGGCGGATGTTAGAGTCCAAGGTAGCACTGGATTTTTCGATGAGCTGGAGGTGACCCTCCACAATGGGCGCAAACAGGTCAGTGCCCAATAAAGGAACATCTGCCAGCTTGTGCAGAATTTCGGCCGTGAAGGTAGAGATCCTCAGTCAAGCCCTACGGCACATGGCTACTGCAGCTCCCACCGAGCAGGCACAAGAGTCTCCCAGATCCAGAGCCATCTGAAGCTGCTGTTTAGCCACAGCCTGGCCCTGATCACGGACCTGTCTGACCGTGGTCTGGAGGTCCGCAAACAGGTGAGGAATCACCTCATGGAAGGAACCCAAGAGGGCATGGGAGAAGTGTGCCATCAAGATGACCGGGCTTACCTGCCGGAGGCCAAGCAAGGAGGCAGCATAATCTTTTTTAGCCGCATGGTCTAATTTCTTGGACTCTCTCTGGTGGCTTGTTGACATCCCCGGTATTGCCAGAGCACTGGAACACAGTCTGCCACCAACACCTCGGCCGCGGGGTGTTCCATAAAACCTGACAGGGTGCCGGTAGGCACCGCACATTTGCAGGCCCTCTGGGCAGAGGGAGTGGACACTGTGCACTGCCACAGCTCCAGGGCTGGGCCAACAATGGCCTCGACCACTGGAAAACCCTCCAGAGAGTCCCCTTTGTCCAGATCTCCGAAGGGGATAGTGAGGCCACTTCTGAATGGGCTCCATTTTCTCCCCGTGGACTCTGAAATGAGATGGAGGACGCCCATGAAGGAGGAGGATCCTTCTTCTGTCGATAGGCCCCCCCAATGGACTCGTCGACTGGAATGGAGTGAAGGGAGGACCCTTCGGACTCAGAGGAGTCCGTATAAAGCAACCGACCACCAGAGTCACTCTCAACCCTCCGCGGACAGTCAGAGGTGAAGGTGACAGACAGCCGATGGGGAAGTCCCTTGGCTGGCAGAGACTCCTTGGTTGGAGCACCGGCTGATGGTGGCTTGGGTGGTGGCTCCACCAAAATTGGTGAGAGGCTGACTCTGGTTGAACTGGAATAGTTTCGACCGGCTCAGCAGTGGGAGTTGAAGTTGGCCTTTTGGGCGACAGCCAAGTAATGGCTGGTGTAGAAACTGGAGTCTGTTTAGTACCAGCCAACACCAACTGTTGCCACATAAGCTCTTCAAAACACCGGCGCAATACGCGTCGGAGCCTCTCCTCACCAGAGGAGGACGAAGATGAATAGCGGCGACCACCGATGACGGCAGGAACTGATCGACCCACTGGATAATGACAGACCCCGACTTTGGCAGCCGGGGGGACTGGCAGGGGATCTCGGGAGGGGGCCAGTGACTGTCGGGGCTCCTCCTGAACTGGACTGGTGACCCAAGGGTTCTGGTCAGTGAGCTGATCATCCACTTCCACGGTCATAGGCAGGACCAAGTCCTGAAGAAAGAGTTGTCGGCCTCTTCCAACAACTGGTCGATGGGTTTAAGAAAGATCTCTGCCACATCATCGGCTGGCGTCTCAGCTGGCTGGTCCAATGGGGTTTCCATGAAGCCAGCAGCCAAGGCCACGGTTTTGACCATAGTCAAAACCAGAGTCTCGTGAAAATCCGAAGCTCTCGAACCGAGAGTGCTCCCGGTCCCGTGAACGACGACGATAAGTCTTTTTTACTTCTTTTGAGATCTAGAGCTGTGTTCTTTGGAAGGTCCCAAAAGCTCCTTGAAGAAGCCCATAAAAGTGGAGCCCAACTGAAGCAGCACGAAGGCAGAAGCCGAAGAAGACTGAGTGGTGGCTGAGCTTCCTCCTCCTCCTCGAAGGCTGCGAGCTGTTTGGCGGACCCCACACCTACAGAGACTGCCCACTGGGCATCCTTAGATTTGACTGATGGATGTTTTTCCGGGTGGCCCAACTGAAGGTGGGCAAGATGACCGTCGGGTGAAACAACCAACAAAAATCACAGGCCCAGGTAGTATACGCATGTGGCATGGGGGTCAGTATACAACATCTTCTGCCTGCATGGGCACCGGCAGAATCCAGGTGTGAACTTGTCATCCATCACGGTCGCTGAGAAAATTTAACTCGAGGACGCAAAACCAATGGGTTTTGAAAGGGTTTAGAAAGCGCTAGGGCCTACAATGCAGGAATGCGAAGGAGGGAACCTGTTTCTTCCAGCGGAAAGGAAGATCTGGGTAGGTGGCAGGAGGCAGCTTGAAGACTTTCTGGCACTCCTTAAAGGGGAAAGGACTCTGCCAGATAGTGTGGATAGAACATAGCCACATCCCTAGAAATCATTTTTAATGCTTTTTTCTTGGTAAACAGGCTTCTTTTTCATTTTCCATGGAAGGTAAGGCTTCAATGTATTTCTCTACAACCCTTAGTAGGGAGTGTAAAAAAGGGGCCAAAAACCTAAGTGTCATGACAATGTAAAAGTATTGGTATTTTGTTTCTTTCAGAGTGGATGACTTGAAGCTAATAGCAAAATCTTGTAACCAAGTCATGATTTTCTGATAGCATCAGCTACGACTTCTGACAGAAGTCAAACCAGCTTATATGTCTTGGCAATCTCCTTTGATATTCTGCTATGCTGGAAAGGAATTATTGATAAAGAAAATAAGAGCTCCTCCAGCAGTCCAATGTTTTGGGAGTAGCAGTTCCAGAAGCTATCACTAGAAAAATCAAGCTCTTATTGAAAGAGGAACCAACACCTTTAGAAACTGGTTTGAACTGAGAAATACAGCACACTTTGCTCCTGGCATGGACTTCTGCACCACTTATAATAAACTACTGTACCAAGCTAGCCTGAAAAATACATATTTTTTAAATTTCGTATTACCTGCTTCACCACTGGGTCCCCAGGTGCTAACATTTATAGCTCTTTCTGCTAGTCAAACTTGCTTGCATACAGCTAATGCACACCACCAGGCTACCCTCTCCAGTATGTCCCCTCGGTCCCTGGGTAAATCACGCTCCGGGTGAGGGCTTCCAAGGCCAATGGCAGGAGAGAAGTGCACTTAAATCCCTGGAGCAAAGCTGGAGGAGCATGCTTACCACCATGGAGGGTCACGTAGTGCGGAGGAGCATAAGCAGAGGCAGTTATCCAGAGCTATCCTGACAGACCGGCTTTTCCATGGTTTTCTTCTCATCCCTCTCCAACATGGATAAACATGCCATGCCCGGCCTGGGGAGGGTGCCCAATGGCAGGTGGATATCCACACATTCAAAGGCACCTCTATTCTCCTCACTCCCTCAGTCCCCCCCCCCCCAACCGAAGAGTGTCCTTGTGGATAATCTGAGTCTTCCCTTCCTTATCAGCCTTTGCTCTTGATGTCCTCTCAAGCTCGGGGTGCAAACCAGACAAGCCAGCGTGCCATGGCAGTTCTCCATAAAAGTTTCTGTTTTAAAGAAAAAGGACGGCGGTTTCTGCAACCAGAAAGTACAGTTACGTAAGAACTTGCCGTAACAGTACATCTTCGAGAGAGGCTCTTACAGTAGGTTAATTACTTGTAGGACTGCGCCCCCTGGCATCAGGACCACATGGAAATTTTTGCTAGCAGTGTCCAACGGGGGACCACCCACCCGACGTCAGCGCGACACTGTACAGTGGGCGGTCCCCAAGTCCATCCTCCAGTTCTCCCGCTGGAGACCTTCAAGGGTCATGACAAGAGAATGGGAAGAGGCTCCTGAACCCCCCCCCCCCAAAAAAACTGGCTTTCTGGAAAGAGAGCTATAAATAAAGAGGGGTAGGTGGGTGGGAAAAAGGTTACCTACTGCAAGAGCCTCTCTCAAAGAGCTACTGTTATGGTAAGTTCTTACATAATTGTACTATCTTACTTCAGGAGGGCTCTTGCAGTGGGTAATTACTTGTAGGACAGTGTCCCAAGCAGTAAGTAGTCAAAGGCACAAGGAAAAAAAACATGGGAGGCTGGAACATAATCCCAGTAGAAAACCAGGAAAATTAGGACAGGAGTCCAAAACTGGCCCTACATCTCGAGGCAATATCCAAACTGTAGTGTTTTGTGAAAGTGTGGACATCACAGAACTCCAAGTAGCTGCCACGTAGATGTCTGCGGCAGATATGTTTCTTAAAACAAGCTGTGAAAGCAGTCATTCCCCTGGTAGAATGTCATTTTACCTGTCCTGGAAGGACTTTACCAACTTCTGGTAACAAAAAGTAATGCAATTTGCCAGCCATTTTGAAAAGCACTGTTTGGAAACTGCTGCACCCTCCCTTTTCGGTGCGAAAGAAACAACAAGCTGATCAGTCTTGCGGACATCTTTTGTCCTGTTCACGTAATAACGTAAAATTCTGTGAACTTCTAACATGTGCGGGGTAATATACCGGCAATTCTAGAGACTGATTAAGGGTAGTCTCCGAAACAACCTTAGGAAGAAATTTAGGATTTGTGTGCAGAGCCACCCTGTCTCTGTGAAAAATCAAATAAGACACCTTACACATCAGGGCCTGAAGCTCGGAAATTCTATGAGCAGAGGTAACCAACTAAAAAGAGCACTTTCCAGGACAAAAAGTGCATCTCACAAGTACTTGCTGGCTTGAAGGGAGGTAAGGTAAATTTCTTTAAAAGAAAATTAAGGTCCCACGGTGGAGCAGCATTACGCACTGGGGGTTTCAGATGCAAAATACCTTTCAAAAAGGTTTTGAAGATGTCTACCTGAGCCACTGACTTGCCTTCTACTGGATCGTGGTAGGCAGAGAAGGCTGCTAGGTGCACCTTCACTGACGAATAGCTCAAGCCCAGATCAGATAGATGAAGATACTCCCTGACCTGGGGAGCGGGGCATGAGAAAGGATCCAGATCTTTCGAGGTGGCACAAATGGAAAAGCGCTTCCACTTCATGGCGTAGGTAGCCCTGGTAGATGGCTTTAGCACCTCTACAAAATTTGAGCTACCCTTGGGGGGAACCCCATACCTAGAAACAGCTATGTCTTGAGGTGCCATGCATGTAGACTAAGGTACTTTAGCCCCGGATGTACCAGTGTGCCCCCCTCCTGGGTCAGGAGATCGTAAGACAGAGCTAGAGGGATCGAAGGTTCCGCTGCTAGCTGCTGAAGTAGCAGGAACCAGATTTGTCGAGGCCAAAATGGAGCTACCAAAATCGTTTGCGCTCCTTTGGTCTGAAGCTTGATCAACACTATCTGTAAGACTGGAAAGGGAAGGAATGCGTACAGAAATCTCCCTGTCCAAGAAAGTGACAGTGCGTCTTGACAGAAAGCACCATGCCCAGGATTGAGCGAGCAAAACATGGGAAATTTTGCGTCTGATGGGGCTGGAGATGAGGACCTGACTGTCCAAGTTGTCCTCCCTCTGATCCCACTGGGACCTTAAGAGTCCACTGTGAGATACACATGTGGAGTCTGGCCAATGGGACCATAAGGATGGTAGCTGCCATGAGACCAAGAAGATGGAGAACAGGCCTAGCTGAGATGTGTCGGCTGGAAGAAACCAGCTTGGCCCGTCTCTCCAGGGTGTCTGCCCTGCCCAGGGGGGAGAAAGGCCATACCCTGCACTGTGTCCAACACTGCCCCAATAAACTGAAGGCGTTGGGAAGCAGCAAGCTGGGACTTGGGGAAACTGACCGTGATACCCAGGTGCTCAAAAAGATGCAGAGTAGCCAATAAGGAAGCTTCCAACCCCTCCCTCGACGGTGCAGCAAGGAGCCAATTGTCGAGGTAGGGAAAGACATAGTGCCCCCAACTCCTCAGGATACCTGCCACAATTGCTAGGCATTTGGTAAAAACCTGCGGAGCAGAGGACAGGCCAAAAGGCAGAGCTCTGAACTGGTAATGCTCCACTTGGAAAAAAAACCTGAGGAATTTGTGATGCGGACGGAATACTGGGATGTGTAGATATGCATCCTTCATGTCCAGGGCACAAAGCCATTGTCCTTTGGAAAGGAGAGGCAGAAGGCTTTGTAATGTCAGCATCCGAAACCTCTCGTACTCTGTGAAGAGGTTTAGGGTACTGAGATCCAGAATCGAGCATAAAGCCCCTGTCTTTTTGGGTACCAGAAAGAAGTGGGAGTAGAATCCCTTCCCAATCTGGTTTGCTGGCACTATTGCTTCTTTTTGAAGAAGAGCCGCGATCTCCTCCCTTAGATGGGGGATATGTGCCCTTGGGTAATGAGGAAACCTCTGTGGATTGTTTGGAGATGTTTCTCGAAATTCATGAATGTGACCAAGCTTTACTACCTGAAGTACCCAGGCATCTGTTGTGATGTATTCCCAGTCTCCCAGATGCCTCGTGAATCTTTTCCGCCCACTTGTTCCCCTGAAAGACGAGGAGGAGGAGGGAAGGCGGTCAGCAAGTCAGGAATGGGGTGGGGGTGTTGGGGAGGACTGCTCCTGAAGCCCTTTGCGTTTTGGCTGGAGGGGCGGCGGCAGATTGGGAGCCCTACGTTTAAACTGACATTTGGGCGCTTGCTGGTTTTTCGTCTGGCGCCTGTTTTGCCGACTAAAAGAATACTTTTGTTGTTTTGGTCGATACATGGTATGGACCAACTGAAGAGCTGTGCCTTTATCCTGCAGGCTTGTGATAATGTCCTGGGCATCCTCGCTGAACAGGACAGAGCCTCTGAAAGGGGCATCTTGGATAGCCAACTGAACATCAGGGGCTAGGCCCGATACTCTTAGTCAAAAGTACCGGCAAAGGCTTACAGCTGTGGCCATACCTCTAGCGGAGGAATCCACCGCATCGTAGGTGGCCTGCAAAGAATGGCATCCAGCCACCTTGGCCATTTTTAAGGTATTAGCCAAGGATGAGTTCATATCAGAGTCCGGTAGGGCCTCAACAACTGGCTTGAGCTGGCGAAACAAGGACTTCTGGTACTCCAGCATGTGCGAAACATAGTTCAGAGCATGTATTACTAGAGTAGAAGAGGCACAGAATTTCCTCCCGAACTGGTCCATTTGCCTGGACTCCTTGTCAGGAGGGGAAGTACTGAGGTGCTTAGGCTTAGCAGATCTATTATGGGCTGCTGGGATGACCACCGAGTCTGCCTTAGGGTGCACACTGAGGTGGTCCTTATCCTCAGGGGTCCTGTAATCCTGGTCGTCTTTCTTTGCCATGGCTGGGATGGAGGAAGGTCTCTGCCATATGGTCGAGGATAAATCCTCAAGGAGTTCCAGCCAAGGTGGAGTGAGTACCGGACTCTTATCTGGAAAGTTCAGATGCTCTTCCAACCTTTGTCTTTTGGAGTCCAGAGCCTCAGACTTCCATCCTTGGGCCTCCGCCATGTGTTTGAGGAGGTCCACAAAGGAGGGATCTTCGTGTGGTGATTTTGGGGATTCATGAGGGTCTGGTTCCTCAGGGGGAGTGGGGTCTCAAAACCCGAACTGGCAAATGAGGAATCAAGAGTCCGCTTCAGAATCCTCCGAATCCTCCAGAAGCTTTTCAGGAATCTGAGGATCTGGCTCCCTGGTGATCCCTTAAGACGTCCGGGGGTTGTGCTGGAGCCGATGGATGCCTGATGTCGGCACGAGGAAGTACTGGAGAGGGCGCCTAGGGGAAAGGAGCTGGGCAGCTTGCGTCCGGAAGAACAGGATGCCTGCCGTCTAATTCTGAGACCAATTGGGTTTTGGTCTCAGATCACTAAGATTTTAGAATCTCCCTAAAATACACCTGAGGTTGAGGAGGTGGAGTGGGAGGAGGTGGAGGTAGAGCAAATCCAGATCCAGGCCCATGTCCCCCAAAGCTAGAGGACGGATAATGGTGAAGGCAGCCTGGTGGAGGATAGTAACCAGGGTAGCCTGAGTAACAAAAGGCTGACGAGAAGGGTGTCAGGGCTGATGGAGGATAGCCTGATGGTGGATATCCCGGCAGGGCACCCCATCATCATAAAACCTGATGCCTGACCTGAATGGGGGTAGCCTGATTGTGGCCCTTACAGAGGATACCCAGATGGCTGCCCTGACGGAGGGTAGCCAGAGGGGGGCCCTGCGGGAGGGTAGCCCGACGATGGCCCAGACGGAGGGATGCCTAAAGGTCCCGCAAGCCAGCCCAAAGGACTTCCGGGAGGAAGACTTGGCAAATGTCCTGAAGGGGCAAAGCCCCGGGGGGGGGGTCCAGAGGGCAGAATACCCATTGGAAGGTCCGATGGTGGTCCCGGCAGAGGCAAGAGGACCTGTGGGCGTTGAGGAGCAGGGTCTGGCACTACTATAGGTGATGTGGGAGCCACCGCAAGGCCTGCTGGCACCCTTTCGTTGGGACCTGCGGGTCCAGCGACAGTGGAGGAATCTCTGATGGAGCAGGAGACGGGGTTCTTCATGAAGGGAACCCTGGGGAGACCCTCGTTCTCTAGTCCGGATTTGGCCAACGTCCGGCAGCGCCACGTCAGAGCCTGACAGATGAGAAGTGGTCGTGTGCTCGTCGGATGGTATGACGATCGACTGACTTGGGTCATGCAAGAGTCGGTGGCTCCGACTCCCAACCTATCAACCCCAGCCGGGAACTTGGAGGGTCCGCCTAGCGGCTTATCGGCCGTACCTGCCGACTTAGAGCCCGGGTGGAAATAGGCCTAGGAGTGGTGGTGGCCTCGACAGATCCAGAAGAAGCCCGCCACCGTAACCAGTGGCAGCGGGGCAAAACCTGCTCTGGAGGTGGGACCGCAGGCTTGGTCACAGCACTCACCTTCCCGGAGGAAGAAAGCCGGTCCTCCGTTGAAGGGCCCGTGGGTGGCTTCGTTGGAGGGAGGGACTGCTCCTGGTCCTGATGCTTTTCTTTATCCCTTTTCTTCTTGTGGGGCTCCGTCGGCGAGGAAGATGCGCTTTTCAGCTTTTTTAGCTCTTTCTCCATTGAAGCCATTTTTTTCTTTCAGGAGATGGGCCTTGAGAGACTGTTGGCGTAGTTTCCGTGTGGCCTGGTTGAATTGGGCACAGGCCTAGCACTTTTCAACTCCGTGGTTAGGACCCAGGCAGAAGAGGCAAAGGGTGTGCTGGTCCTTGTGCCGTAACTGGACGCCGCACGATCCACACTTGCTTTTATGCAAATCCATTGAAGAGGACATACAAACTACTGATAATAGTTGAAAATAAGAAAGAAATGGATACTCATTTGAAAAAGGCGTTCGAACTGTTGCAATGAGCTTCAGTCGGTCTGATGTGCACAGGTCGACAGAGGAAAAGAACTGTAGGGCAGACGCGGGGACCGCCCACTATAGTATCATGCTGACGTTCGTCACGTGACATCGGGTGGGTAGTCCCCCGTTAGACACTGCTAGCAAACGATTCCGTGTGGTCCTGACGCCAGGGGTCGCAGTCCTACAAGTAATTACCTACTGCAAGAGAGCCCTCTCGAGGTAAGATCTTCCAATTTCTATCTGCTCAATACAGAACCTGTTTTCACAGTATCTGAAAACATCTGGTCAGTCTTCCAGTAGGAAAGCACACAGACATTGCTGCACTTGTTTTGCATAACTAGTCTCACGACAGTAGGAGTTGTACTACTGGACAGGCTGCCCTGGTCCTGTACAGTATCACATGCTGCGAGTACTAGCACCTGCTGTTCTGAACTGAAATGATCCTCTTAACAAGCCAGAAAACTTTCTTGCACCTAGCTATAGCAGGTGCAGTTAAAAAAAAAAAAAATGTCACAGATAATAGTAGAGTATCCCTTTCAGCCCAGACAATAAGTGCAACATGGCTGCTATTAAACATCGAAAGGGGTTCAAACAAAATGAAAACATACTGAAAAATGAAACCAAGTTAATACACTGCCTTTATTCTGTAAAGGTCTTGTGATGAAATGCAAACAGGTGCTGTGCAAAAATAAAAGACCCAACAAAAAGTTGACTGACAAAAACATGCAAAAATATCCACGGTGAGACCAATGAGCCAATGAACCAGCAGACTGCCCTCTTTAGTTAAGATGTCTACATGTCTTCTTCAGGAAAGGACCGTTTGATATGGCAGTCTTGCTGTGGACTTGTCTTTTGCATCAAACTCTAGCCTGGTGTATGATGCACAAGTTCTTCACTTTCTGAAATGTCAACAGTTTCTTCAACGACTTTGGGGTGTTGAGAGAAACCAGCACGGCAGGAGGTTTCTCTGGAACTGGCTGGCAGATCGTACAGCTGATTAAAGAAAAATTACTGTATACTGGTTTTGCACTGTCCCATCTACATGCAGCCTTTGGCATGCTGCATAACACAACTAATATGATTTTCATGTTCATTCATGATTTAGGCTCCCCCTCCCAAGAAATAAAAGACAGCTGATAACTACAGCAAGCCAGCATTGAGAAGTCTGGTGCAACAAGGGCAATGTTCTTTGGTTTTGCTCTCATAATACAGAGGTTCTCTATAAAAGCAAAATATAAAAAATTGGACATAGAATTAAGCTTTATGAATAAAGTACAGCAAAGTGTGTTTTTATTATATATATATATATATATATATATATATATATATATATATATATATGATAAGTATGGGGTGCAGTATGTGCGAAATTTGTAACACACACCGAGGTGTTGGATGGCACAGGGGTTTATGAGTGCCATCCAACGAGGGTGTGCGTTAAATTCAAGCGAAACACACTGCACCCCATATTTTGTTATATAATTGAAGGGTGCCTTTTTTTGCTGTTGAGGTTTGAAATAAAAAAAGAAGAAACTGGAGTTTTACCTTGTGATAATGAAACGTTTTTTGTAACAGAAACTGAGAACTGGAGGTTGAACATGTAAATTTAAATAGTTAAGTACTAAAAAGATGAAAAAATTAAGAATCAATAACTGTGGTGGTTTTTAACGTTGCTGCGCCTGTTTTGAAGTACTGTGATTGTTTGACCTGCAGAGGAAAGCCGAGGGTTGAAAGGGAGATTAGTTAGGGACTGTCGTCAAAGTTTGTACTATAGCAGTCTACTGTGTTATAGCAAAACGTAATATTAAGGAGGCAAATTAATGTGTGAGTGTTGTGTTTGGCTTACAATATCTTCCTTGGAGGTGTAGGAGTCATTGATGAGTCTGATTCTTCATGTATTTTGTGGTTTCTGGTTGGAGTTGTACACATTTGCAGTGACTGGGCTGTGGAAAATTCAGGCACTCCCAGAAGTAGCCTGTATGGTACCGGAAGCCGTTTCGTTGTGCTGTGTAGTTCACGGTTTGAAATCTAGTCTTTATTTTACTGAGGTGATACGAGGGAAACAAGGTGGTTTATTATGCAGCGAATGGCAGTAAGGAGGTGAGTGTTTGGTGCTTTCAGAGAAAAACGGACAGTGTGAAGCTCGATCACATTTGAATGGGAAGGAACCGTGTGAATGCCATAACATCTACTCAGGTGTTACGGTATTTAACGCATGGTTTTCTCCATTAAAAAAAAACGGAACCCATTAAATAAAATATATATATATATATATATATATACACACATACATACACACACACACACACGTCTTAGGTTTTTTTCTCTCTCAAGGGTTTGCCCCAGCATTAACTATTTAAATGGATGGCATTTCAGACATCTCTGTTGCTCCCCAACCAGCAACAGGTCATTTAACATGGCACAAACCCACTTATGAGACAATGCAGAAAGCTGAAAATTCACCACAAGTCAGCAAGAATCTAAACAAAAAAAGTTCTTAAAAAGCAGAATAAAATGGGAAACGAAACATCTGAGAGCACCCAGGCAAATGCGTTACAGTGCAACATGCTCCTGCCAAACTACTGGTCTGCTTGACCCACAAGTTACTATAATGCAGGGGTCAATTTTAATTAATTTCCTGGCCTGGGGCATAGTGCAAACTGCCTCAGGCCAGTGTGACTCCCCTCCCCGACTCTCTCGTTTGGGCTAATGTAAACCACCCCACCCATCTCAGGCCCATCACCCTCACTTAAGTCCCCTTAATCAGAAAACTCACCCATAAGTTGACAAACATTAGGAAAAGCAGTCTTGAAGCAGCACACTGCTGAGCCCATCTTAAAGAGACACTGTCAACCGTTTTGTATTGTATTATTCCTAGTTGGAAATCCACATTATTACTTTTCTCTAAAATTCACCGATGTTGCTGGCTGTTTTATTTGCTTCCTTTCTTAGTAGAAATAAAATGTATGGTAGGTGTAATTACACTCAGCCTTGCTTTGTTTCAAATCTTACCTTGATCAATTATAACTGCATACTTCCAGAGCAATACAAATACCTCCAAATAGTGCAGCCGCTAATGATGCAATAGTCCCCTCGTCCCCTACTGCATTACGAGTGGTCAGATTGAGTTGGGGGTATCCTCAAGTCCAGGAAAGATGCAGGGGGAGTTGATCAAGGAATGTAAATCATGTTTCTGTGTGGGAACACCAGGATTGGGGGGGGCCAGTCTGTTTTCAAAGGAATCTGACTCAAACAACCGGCTACATCAACAATCTTTTCAGAATGTGACCAATCAAAAATATGTTTTTTAGACTAGGGACAACTTAAGGTCTATGGGGGTTGACAGTGTCCCTTTAACGGGCTCACCACCAGGCCCAAATGTGGACAATTGCTCCCTCACGTGATATCACAAAGCGCTACTGGGAGAGACTGTCAGCAGTGTGGCCCAGCAGGGAGACCTTTAATATAGCATTGATGGTGCACTGCTTCAGGACTTTTTTTTATAATAAAACTTGTTACCTTGTGGGTTGAGTTTTGGACTAAGGGGATATATGGGTGAGGAGACTGGTGGGGCTGAGTTGGGTGTGGGAAGGTGTCAATTACTGTATTGTAGTTGCGAGAGTTAGATGGTGGCTGGCAGAGGAGGTGAGCGGTGGGTTTGTACCGGCCACCATCTGAGGCCAGGGTTGTGGAGTTGAGGTGCTCTGGGTGGTGCCCCTCAACACCACGGAGTTGTGTTTGGGGATGGAAAGAGGGGTGGGGTGGCACTGGACACCAGGAAGGGCTTATTGGGGAGAGGGGCATGGTGCCACTGGACACCAGGAAGGACTCATGGAGAGAGGGAGGTGGTGCCACTGGACACCAGGAAGACTCATGGGGAAAGGGAGGTGGTGCCACTGGACATCAGGAAGCAATTAGGTGGATGGGGAGGGAGAGGATGCCACTGGAAACCACAGTGTGTCTGGAAAGTGAATGGAGACAGAGTCTATTTGTCCCAAAATAATCTCCATTATAGGTTAGGGCCAGTGCAAATCTTGGAAGGGCCAGTGCAAACAAGTACCACTTTCCTGGCTGCACCACTGCAGAAAAAAGATGAGCGTGAGCCCTACAATAGATCTAACTATCATACATTTTGTTCCAAAATTGGTGTCACTGGTTTCCTCATATCTGCAAATTATCACTGACCATCAATGATGTATTTCTCAAGTGAAGCCAGCAAGAAATGTTAAACCATACGCTAAGGGGACTGTCTTCACTTTGCAATCTTTTGAAGGAGAGCTCTCAAATTAATTTAACACTGTAGTTTCTACCACCCTTGATAGGCAGCAAGAAAAACTGCCAACACAATACACCACCAAATCCAGAGTTTAATCAAGAAAACCACTTGACAATAGGACACTGAAGTGCATGATGAAACAAATTATTACACCAAATGGCTCGAGCAGCTAAATCCGTCTCATTGGCTAGAAGAGGTTTCGGTTGGTTGTCAGAACTTGTATGCAAAGCAAGAGAAACTGGTTCAACCCCATTTTTGTGCCAGTTCATTTTACACGACAACATCCCTGCCTGAATGAACTGCATTACTGCTCATAAGAAAGCCTTGAAGGAAAAATATCATGACATAGCAATGCGATAAATACTTCATACTTGCAGAGCAGTTTCTGTACCTCTTACTGGCTGGCTTCTGCACTTTTTATTCATGGACTATATCATATAATGTATACAACACAAATATAGTGTCTAATGAACCTTTGTTCTGCATGGAAATCCATGTTAGCTGAAATCTTGGTGTACCACAGTTCAAAAGTCATAGAACGTGGTTGTACCCTTCTGTGGTACAACAAGGTTCCAGCTGATTGGAAATCCTCAAGGCTGCTGCTGTTTTTTTTACAGCGCTGCCGTGGGCACAGCAATCAGTTCAAGTTCTGAACTAAAACCGCAGGCACATTCACTGCTGCCACCGGAGTGCTGTGAAATCAATTTTAAAAATAAAAACTAAATTAGAAACCTATACACAGTATAAAAATACTGACTGGGCAACCACATGCTCTACCAGCCTGTGCCGACACCTTGGGCTTCTGATCACACTGAACCTCTCGAGTTTCACCCTCAAGGTCTGATGTAATCAGAACCCCTCTGTGGCAGCACAGGCTGGTTTGTGCATGGCTGCCCAACCAGTATTCTCTCTATATATAGTACTTAATACATAGCCCACTGATATTGTCCTTCCCCCTGCATGGCAGCTTAGATAGTATGCCTATGGATGTAGGGCAAAATGCAACTTGGCTGAGCCCGGAATGCCTGATATTATCCTGCATTGCTCTCTTTGGTGTTCAGCTCTCCCCTATTTTTCTTTAACCCTGAGAGGAGCAGGGAACACAGACACGCTGACTTTATTTGAACATTTATATGGCAACAGTGTATATTCTATGGATTCACCTAGCTGGACTGTAATTCCTTTTATATCTGTAGTTCACTGTTCAAGTTGTGTGCCTTACCGGCTGGATTCTGGAGTCAGCATACCACCGCCTACATTTTCTTTCATGCTAGGCAGTAAGCAGCACAAGTCCCTCCTTTCTCCCACCAACAGAGTAAAAAAAAAAAAAATTCTAGCTTCTGTTTATTAATACTCAAGGGTTGAAATTACATTTTGCAGCTACTACCTAGTAGGGCTAGTGACTGGGAAAATCCAGTAGCCCCAAAGACTTTCACTGGCCCAGCTGGTGTACTTCTTGAAATGTTACCTTCCCAGTACAAGCCCACAGGGCTAGTTAAAGAAAAATCTTACTGGTCTGATGCAAAATCTACTAGCTTTTGACTAGTGGCTCTATGTCTGTTTCGAACCCTGATACAATGATGCAGAACCGAGTCAGCAGCAACAAAAGTCAAAGGTTATTGGTAGCATATTTCTAAACTGCATTTGTACGATGTGAAAAACTGTCAACACTTCCTGTTAAGACAATCTGCTTTTACCCAGGTTTGAAAGCTCGACAACTACTTTCAAGAGTTTCACATTTAGAGGTTAAGGGAAATGCCACCTTCTGCATTAATAAGATGTGTCTGGGAAAAGTGACTTAGGCAACCTTTGCAGCTCAGTTCAGCAGAGTCAAAATGCCTATTTAAGATAACTACCTTGGTGTGGTGTACCAGGAAAGGTTAACACTAATTAATTGGACAAATTCAAAAGCCACCAAATGAGGGAAAACAATTTAATTCTGGACTTGTGAAGTGCCCTTCATGCATGAAAACTCTCAAAATGCTTTCCAAAACAAAAAGTTAGATACAGGTGAAGCAGGTACTGTATACAAATGAGGTTAGAAAGAGCTAGAGTCCCAAGGTTAAAAGTATGGCTGCTAGGTCACCAGTATCTCAAGGCTTCCCTCAGCAAGGTGGGGGCGCACCATGATTGATTCCTAAGTACCTCAAGAGCATAAACAAGGTGCAAGTGAGGGACCTTTTCCAATGTAGAAAAAGTGCTACAACAAGGGGGCACAATATGAAACTGGAAGGGGGTAGATTAAGAGGTAATGTGAGGAAGTTTTTCTACACAGGAAGGGTAGTCAATGCTTGGAATAGTCTGCCACAATAGGTAGTGTGGGCAAGCACAGTGGAGGGGTTTAAGCATGCCTGGGACAGGCACAAGGGAAGCCTGAGAGGAGAGGGAGTGATGAAAAGCCATTGATCACATAGGGTCAGTGGCCACATACCATTAATGTATAGGGCCTACGGGCAGACTGGATGGACCTAGCGGTCCTTATCTGCCGACAGTTTCTCTGTTTTTAAATACAAATGCAGGTGCTGGTGATGATGGGGCTAGTAAAAAGTTGATTTTAAAATGAGACATTAAAGTGGTAGCTACAACCCAACCCCCCACTGCAGATCCACAAAATGGAGGGAGTGACACTAGCTCTCTCCCTCTCATGACATGTCTGGGGGAAACACGAAGAACTGACTTCTAGAGAGGACTTAAGGGCCTGTTACAACCATAGAAATGAAAGGACTACAATGCCAGTTCTATGATGCCCTAGCTCGTATGATGTCATACAACTACCCCCGAAAAATACTTGCCACCCTAACATCAGGAAGCTGACAAACAATGACAGGCAGGCACGTCACTGACACCATACTCCTTTTATTTCAATGGTTAAAACTGAACATTTGGTTTCATTTTCAACACCTAATGATACTTGAAAAAAAAATGCATGTACTATACTATGGAAGGGTTGTGGGTCCACTCCTTATGTCCTCTATAGCATCCAACATTTCCTGGTTCTCAATGATGCATTATAAAAGTTGTAGAACTAGCAACTCTGCCTCCAATTTACGGTTCTCGGGGAGGGGGGGGGTTATGTTTTTGGAACTTCCAATTTATTACTGTAATGTATTTATTGCAAAATTTTCACCATGAAAGACATACTGAGCTGGTAACAGCTACAATAAAATAAAGAGCAAGTCACAGTTAAGGAGATACAGAGTAAACGTACAGTAGCTATGCCCAGAAGAACCAATACATTGATTAACAGATTCAGCACTAGATCTAATAGACAAGACTCTCGGTAATGCTATGGGCAAGAGAAGGTGCTACTGGGAGAGGCTGTAAGTCACAAGTCAGAGGGCCACTATGCGGTCAAGGGTAATTACAGGAGTGAAAAGAAATTATGAATGAGGGATCTGAGTGACAGGAGGATGAGGCAAATCCAGGGTTCCCCACTGTCTGAAAATATAGGGCAGTAGCAGTGGTGATTGGGTCAAAAGGTGCTTTCTTTTTCTGGACCTCCTACATGCACTGTACATGTGCATAAGTGGATTTCAGGTAAAATATAGTGTGCTGGTATCAACACAGGGGTAGTAGTGCAGTAAAGGATGTCAATAAAAGACAATGTTGGAGGATTTTGTAAAAACCAAAACAAAAATCAGTAACTGATAAAAACAGGGTAGTGGTTAAAAAAAAAAAATTATATAAGGTGGTGGCCCACCACCCTAGAACAATGAATGGGGAACACTGAAATCAGAGCAGGGGGAAACAGGAGAATGCCTTGGCTTGCAGAAGATTTCAGGTGACTGAGGGAAAGGGAGTGAGGGTTAGTGTTACAAAGTGAGTAAATGACATGGGGGCATATGGGAACAAGAGAAGGGAGGTAAGATAGGGGGAGTGAACCAAGCCAGTGTTTGGATATACAGGAAGCACAGTGGGAGAGACACCTGCCATCGAGTAAGGTGATTAAGGGAGAGGAGTAGAGGGAGCAATGATGGGTCCAGTGGGGACAGTCCAGGGCAAAGTAGTTATAATACTTAATTCATGAGAAACTGATATACGTCAGTGACTCATTTACAGTAGTTTCTGATGGATCATTTCCAGGTGTGCCCTCACCACTGGGGAGGTTAAGTGACTAGGTCAGCGTCACACGGTATGTAAGTGGAGGAATATGGGAATCACACCCAGGTCTACCAGATGAACCAAGCTCATGCACAGCACATTACTCTAACCTCTAGGCTATACTGCAAGCAAATGGCAGAAAAGGGGGGGGGGCAGTCTAGCCAGTGGGTTCTTGGGAACTGCACTGTAAACAATGTCACCATAGATGAAAATTGAGAGTCTCATTTTCAAGTCATTTTTAATTTATCTGCATGTAGGAAGGGGACTACACACTTTTTTTTGTAAACAGCCCCTAATTTAGGGCAAACCTTCTAGTGGATTGCATCCATACCCCCACGGTATTTGAAGGAGGGGACCTCCTTAAAGTGATTTTGGGAACTTAAGGTACCACTTACGGGATATGTACCTTAAGTCATAATAGTCACTAGTGTAAGTTTAATATTTATTGCAGGTGTTAAATGGTAAGGGATACGTATTTTGGCTCCGACAAGGTGGCCCAGACGATCCTTCCACTCCGATCGCTGAACACGCCCACTATGACGCCCAGTAAGGGAGAGGTAAGAAGTTCACGCCGACCATCCTTTACGCGTAGTTTAATAATGGCTACTGACTGACTAATAAGAGCCTTGTTAGTTGATCAGTAGCCCTTATTAATCTCCAAGTCGCCATCATACTGTATTAAACAGTACGTAAAAATCAGTCCCATTCATTTCAATGGGGCTCGCCCCCGTCCGCTCCCTGCTGGATGTCACTGCACAGGGACGTGTTCAGCAATCAGGAAGTGGAAAGGATAGACTGGCCACCTTGTTGGGGCCAAAATACAATCCCTTACCACTTAAAACACCTGGCAAAAAAATATTAGAACTTACACTGAGGGACTATCGTGGACTTAAGGTACCATATCCCAAAGTGGTACCTTAAGTTTACCAAGTGTACTAAATCACTTTAATCAACACACATCAAAGATATGGAACGAGGGGCAGGGGAGGTCCCTGGTCAACCTCTGTTTGGTGCCAAAGGTCATAGAGATCATTTTCTTGGTACAGAGGGACTGCTGATTATCCCAGAACCAATTCTGGATGTTTGAAACATTCAGTTAGAGCCAAGCAGCCAGATGCAGAGATTAGGCTGCAGAGGTACAGGCTTTTTTGTGAGGTTAAGAAAGATGGTGAGGAAAATCAAGTCTAGGACTGAAACTTAGGGCATACCCAAGTACACGGAGTAGGGGTGAGAGTGCATGTCCAACATGGACAGTTTGGAACCTGCCCTTACAGGATCAGAAAGCCCTGCCTTTTAAACTTGTCAAGAAGGGGGTGTGCAACAGTGCTGAAAGCCTTGGCCAGGTCAACAAAGACAGTGGATGTAATCAAACTCTGGTCCATTGCAGACAGGATGGAGTCAGTAAGCTGGAGGATGGAGGTGGGGTAGAACTTTTGGAAGCCAGACTGGAAAGGGGTGAAAACAAAAGATGAGCCAAGGAAGCAGGAAAGCTGGGAGAGGACTAATTGTTCCTGGAACCGTGCCAGGATACGGATCAGGAAGACAGGTTGACAGTTTCCAGCAGAGGAGGGGTCACCCCCTTGGGGAAGGGGGATGACTGTAGTCCTTTTCCAACCATCTGGGATGGTGGCCTTACACTAGTTTTTAAATCAAATTGTTGCAGTTACTTGTGTTGATAGGTGCATAGTAGGTACCTGTTAGCTTACCGTTTGCTATTGGGACTCTAGCTCCTTTAAGTGATCAGTAACATCTTGAAAACAGTCATGAATAACTGAACACAAGAACCTGCTTTATTGAGAGAGGGAGTATTAGCCAGGAAAAACGGTTTAAGATCTTCACTTGCAGCAGGACAACAATCAAGAAATGGGCATCAGAGACCTTAGTTAAAGTCAATTTCAAAGATGTGGGGTTGGGCTTTATAGCCCGTTACCTCACTGCAGCAAGTTCTGAAAGCCATAATATATATATATTTTTTTTAATTAGCCTTGTTAGGAAGGGAAGGAATCGTAAATCGGGCTCAGCCCGACGGCCGGCCGATGCCTTCCACTTCCCGGTCCACCGGCCATGCCCCTCAAGCTCGATGTTCTGTGACATCTAACCAGGACAGCGGGCGCCGCTTCCATTGAAGTCTATGGGATCATTTCTTTTTGCGATAGCATTTTGAGAGATGAGCCACCCCAACTAACAGAGTGTCTATTGAGCAGTGGCTTTCATATATACCAGAAATTAATTAATATCACTTAAAAAAAGTTTTGAAAACGAGCATCACAGACTCCAATGGGATATGCTCCCATGCTCTCCCTGGTTAGACGTCACAAAACCTCAGAGTGGGGGCATGGCTGGTGGACCTGAAAGTGGAAGGGATCGGCCGGCCATCAGGCTTGGCCTGATTTACGAACATTTCCCTCCCAACAAGGCTAATTAAAAAAAGTTATTTTATGGCTCCAATTACTTTTGCTGCACTGAGGTAACTATAAAGCCAAAAAACAGCAAAGAAAATGTTGGAAATTCACTAACATCTCATCCAAATATTGGCACCAAAAAACAGAGCCATGACCAACTTACTGAACTGCAGAGTCAAAGATGGGTATCAGCCAGAGTCCTTTGAGTAGGCTCTGAAAACACTGTCTGATCCTAACTCAACAGTGCTAGTCCACACTGGCTCAGTACCGTCATCCTCGCTTAGTCTCCTCCATGACCTCCTCCCCCCTCCAAAGGGAAAGCAGCAGCAGCCACGATGACAAGCAAACAAAAATCTAACTAGCCATTATCCTATTGCTGTTCTGAATAGAACTATGCATCTCAGTTGAGGAAAATGGATCAACCATATCTCAGATGAGCAGCAGTGGCATTACCACAATAGCGGACTGTGGATAACACAGCTGGGTGGCAACCCGGCTACGCCCTTTTCTACCTCGGACATTACTTGAAGCAGTTAAACACTACTATGAAGTCAGATGGGTAATGCTCAGCTGTTTCAAGTGTAATTCTGCCCACAATGATTGGCTAAGCCCTAGCACATTACCTATCATTTTGGCTTAGATGATTTATCCATTGGACAAACGGCCCTGGGCTTGGTGATGCAAGTTTGGTGTTCCAATGGTGCAGTGCCTCCACCAGAGGAGACTCCTTTCTAGGGTATGCCCAGGGCTCCAGATAAGGGCAGTACCGACCTGTTTTACTCACCTCATTTTCAGAAATACGCCTCAAGAATTTTTTTTTAATGAGTACCAATACTCACCCAACATTTGTAAATACTCCACAACAAAGAACAGTGCTTCATAACGTAACTGGTGATTCAAAAGGAGTTTTTTTTTTTTTTTACACAGATTTACAGCAGTTGTATGCATCACAATTTTGTTTTACTCATATTTTAAAACTGGAGTACATTACTCCTGCCTGCCAACATTATCTGGAGCATTGTTGGCACTTGATCTATTCTTACCTAGAAAAAAAACTATTGTTTAAAAAAAATGTACTCCTCACTCCACTCTGTCCAGACATTTGTACACATCCAAATTTGGCTTTACTCACCTCACTTTCAAAATGAAGAGTACAGTACTCTTCCCAAAATTTTTTATCTGAAGCCCTGGGTATGCCTAAGGGTGATACCCTCAGGAACTCTACGCACACTGGCACCTGGCATTCACTTTGTGTGTGTGTGTGGGGAGGAGTCTCAGACACAGGGTATTATATAGCCGAATGCTATGCATGGAGTAATACTAACCACTTTCTCAACTGCACAGCACTGGTCTGCTAAACATGTTTTATGTCTTTATTCAAGTGTTCACATTCAAACCAAATTCAGAATAAATCATTTTTCATTTTGCTAATCAATCTGTGCCACGTGTTATGCATTATTACAGTTGATTAGCACTGAAGCAAAACTGCTAATCAACATTTTTGGCCTAATACACTGCAGACACCTTTCCCTTAGCAGCATTCTGCCGAGTTACTGGGCACTCCATTCTCCTACAATATGGAGACTAGTTTAATCAGCTAAGTTACATAACATTTCCCCATTTATCAGTAATCTTCAGTGCCCTCTCTCCACAAAATGACTTCTCTGTTGCATTAGTCAGATATAGGACACACCACACTTCGAGTTGCAATAAAACAGTAACAAGTATATTCATACTTTTTTGCACAGGCCTTTAGATGCAATCACTCACCAGATGGAAATCCGTCAACTGTCTAGTAAGGGTACACTCGCCATAAGAGAGCATACTCTGGAGTTACTAGGTTAAGTCTGGTATCATTTTCACACTTCAGTTAAATTTAATCACCCAAGGACAGCAACTTCTCATCGGAGGACAGCAGCAGAATAAGTCGTGTCACACTAGACCTTCCTTCTACTTCTTTGCTCAATTTATCAGTTAGTGGCTTCCCTCTCCATAAAGGAGAATGGAAGATGGTACATGACCCCCACCCCACCCAAGCTCTGTAGTGCAAACAGACCTTGGGGCTCTATTTCATGGCTGACGAGCGAGCACACACCATTACAGGTGGGCGGCAGCTGCATGAAACTGGACACCCGGAGTATCTTCTGTGGGTATGCTAGAATCCAGTACCTCCCAGCTCTCACAATTATTCAACTCTGGGCATCAAGCTCAAGATTAAACACTTACCCCTCCAGCTTACCAGGTAGCCAAATTACTGCTGGGTGCATTCATGAACAGGATTATGGTGAAACCATTCAAGCAAACCCCTTGAGGTGGGGCCCCTTATCGACTTTCCACCTAAATGGGCCCCACATTTAAAAGTTGTGCTGCATTCCAGACTCAGAACCTGTAATGCCACCTCCCCCCAACCCCTGAGCTTAACAGGTCCACTGGCCAATGCCACAAGATGGCTCCGCCTCTCACTCCCTCTCTAGCTCTGACTCTCCTATGTTCCTGCCAAGTGACATACACTATGGACTACACCAATGATGGGACAGGACCCAAACACATCAGAAGACAGGTGCAACTAACAGCCTCATATCTGGGCAGGGGGTGCTGCATGTTCCCTGGGCCAACACCTTGCTGTCCCCAACAAGACACATACTCCTTTTAAGTAGGGGTACAGGAATAAATGGCACACAAAAAAAAATTCATCAATTATATATAAGGGCATAGTGTGTAGGCCTATTTTTTTCTTAGACTGCCTGCTGTACACCACTGGAATGGATTGTCATTCAACAGACAGTGAGCCCCTTCCTGCTTCTATTGAGGTGCTTTCTGGCAAATTGTTTACCTGTGCCTCTGACAGCAAGCAGTATACTCCTATAGTGCACAGTAGAGCATTGTTCTGTACAGACTTCCATCCCTTTCAAAATGCTGCTGTACCACAATTCAAAGGTCATGGAATGTGATTGTACCCTTCTGTGGTACAACAGCATTCTGGAACCTCTAGAGACTATACAAGTCAATTTCATTCTGAAAGACAAAGAACTGCCGTGTGCACATTTCACATAATACTATACACTATAAAAAATACAAGACAGGCAACTTTATAAACAACCAGTGTGTTCTGCCACCTCAGGGTTCTGATTCCTAAGGACCTCTTGAGCTTCGCTATCAAGGTCAGAGGGAATCAGAACCCCTCTGAGGAAGAACACACTGGTAGTGCATAGTTGCCCATCCAGTATTCTCTCTGTTTTGCCCTGTTGTAAGTGATGTTACCATGTATGCCTGTTACTAAATTATGTTGTTTTTGTATCATGTAAGCCTGTCTGTTACTTACAGACATACTAAACTGCCAGCAGAATAGGCCTAATGGTCTTTCGAGTCTGCTCGTTTGTTCAGCCCCCACCCTGGGAGCTGACCCTGCTGCCCCCCCCACCCTCTCCGGCTTCTCCCTTCCCAGTCCCGGATATTCTCACTGCACTGGACATTGCTACCAGAACCCTTCCCATGTACCTGTCCCACCCCCTCTTGAACCTCTCCACCGTCTCTGCCTCCACCAGCCCCCGGGCAGCACATTCCATAACTCCACCACCCTCTCAGTGAAGTAGCACCTTCTCCTTTCTCCTTTCTCCCCTTAATTCCCCCCCTCCAGCTTCCACCCATGCCCTCTAGTTGCCCCCTCCTTCCTTCAGAGCACCCCGACTGCTCCTCCCTTATTTACCTCCTTCATGTACCTGAATACCTCTATCATATCCCCCCAGTCCCTTCTCTCTTCCAATGTGTACATGTTTAGCTCTTTGAGCCTCTCCCCATAGCCCTGCTCCCCAAGCCCCAGATCATTTTGGTTGCCCTCCTCTGGACCCTCTCCAGGAGTTCAATATCCCTCTTTAAGTATGGCCCCCAAAACTGCACGCAGTACTCAAGGTGGGGTCTCACCAAGCAGTTATACAGAGGGAGCATCACTTCCCTCCTTCTGGAGGCGATCCCCCTAGCGATGCATCCCAGCATCCTGCTGGCCTTGGCCGCTGCCCTCCTGCAAGTCTCTGAGTTGTTCATCTTGACATCCCCCCCCCCCCGGTCCCTCTCAGCCATCAAGGCTTGCAGCATTCTGCCCCCCCCCACCCCCAGGGTGTACACTTGGCCCGGGTTTCTGACTCCCAGGTGCAGTACCCTGCATTTCCCTGCACTGAATCTCAGCTACCACTTTCTAGACCACCTTTCCAGAGCTTCCAGATCCCCCTGTAGCGCCACCCTTCCCTCCTCCCCATCCACCACCGCCCCCAGCTTTGAGTCATCCGCAAACAGACTCCTCTCACTCCTGATACCCTTCCTTATGTCAGAGACGTAGGCACTGAATGGGGGGGGCCCCCCCCCCCCCAAGGACCGATCCCTGAGGGACCCCACTAATGACCCTCCTTGGGGATGATACTATCCCGAGCCAATTCCCTATCCATCTGATCATCTGGTTCCCCATCCCCATTTCCCCCAGCTTATCCAACAGGCCCCCGTGAGGAACAGAGTCAAACGCCTTGCTGAAGTCAAGAAAGAGGACGTCCACTGGTCTACCCAGGTCCAAGGCACTTGTCACCCAGTCATAGAACTCCACAAGGTTTGTCTGACATGATTTCCCCAAGACAAATCCATGCTGTCTATTGTCCAGGCACCCCACCTTTTCCAGGTGCCCCCCCAGCCTCTCCTTGACAATGCCCTCCATCACTTTGCCCACCACCGATGTCATGCTGACGGGTCTGTAGTTCCCTGCCACCTCCCTTGATCTCCCCTTGTGGATAGGCAATATATGCGCCACCTTCCAGTCCTGGGGCACCCACCCTGTCCTCAGAGAGATGCTGAAAAGCTCTGCCAGGAGTTTTGCCAGGACATCCGCCAGTTCCCTCAGCACGCTGGGATGTAATTTATCTGGCCCGGGCTTTCTCTGTCTTAAGGGACCTGAGGGCTTCCCTCACTCTCTCTCTGTCGTGATTTCTACCTCTGCTACCTCGTCCCCCTGCTTTGCCTTTCCCCCTTCTGTCAGTGATGGCCCCCCTCCCCAGACCCGATCGGTAAGGCCCCCCCCCCCTCAGTTTCACCATCTCCTCCAACGTATGATGCAGCCCCCCAATTTTCTTTGTGAAAACTGAGGTGTACTCATTTAGTACCTCAGCCTGCTCCCCCGGGTTGTGTGCCCATCCCTCCCCTGTTTTAATCCTGCTAATCTGCCCCTTCACCCTTCGTTTTTCCCCCATGTACCTAAAGAACCCCTTGTTCCCTCTCCTAATTTCCCTGGCCAGACTCTGCTCCTTGCTTGCCTTAGCAGCCCTCACCACCCTAGTGGCCCTTCTGGCCATCAGATTGTACTCCCCTTGATCCCTTTCACTCCTCGAGCACTTGAAATGCCTATAGGCTGCCTTCTTTCCCCTGACCACCTCCTGAACCTCCCTGATCCACCAGCAGGATTTTTGGACCCTACCGCATTTGCGTCTTACTCTTGCACAGGTGCTGGTAGCATCCTGCACCCCTCTCCTGAAGATTTCCCACCTACTGTCAGCGTCCATGTCTGGCCCAATGCCATCCAAATGCTCCTTAAGGATCCTTCCCGTTTCCTTGAAATCCACCCCCCTGAAGTCAGTCATCTCCATCTTTGTGCAGCCTTCTACCCCTCCTAGGTCCAGGAGTGGGAGGACAGGAGCTCAACTGGGTCGAAAATTGGCTTTCAGGGCGTTTACAGAGGGTAATGGTGGGTGGGATACTCTCCTTCCCCAGGAAGGTAATCAGTGGGGTCCCTCAGGGTTCAGTACTGGGGCCACTATTGTTCAATGCCTATGTCTCGGATATAGGGAGGGGGTTAGGACTAGGTTGAGTCTCTTTGCGGATGATTCAAAACTGGGAGCACTGGTGGATTGGGAAGAAGCAAGGGAGACAGTCCAGGGGGATCTGGATACCCTGGATGGGGTGGTCAAGGAGGAGGGGACTGAAATTTAATGCCAGTAAATGTAAGGTACTTCATTTGGGGGGTCAAAAACCCAGGCCATGTATACACCCTGGGGGGGGTGTCACACTGCAAGCCACATTGGGAGAAAGGGATTATGGGGTGGTGGTAGACATTAAAATGAATAACTCTGAAAATTGTAGAAGAATTGCAGCCAAAGCAAACATGATACTGGGCTGCATAGCCAGGGGGAATTACATCCAGAAGGAGGGAGGTGATCCTCCCTCTATAGAATGCCTTGGTCAGGCCGCAGCTCGAGTACTGTGTACAGTTCTGGAGACTTCATCTGAAGAAGGACATAGCGCTGCTGGAGAGGTCCAGAGGAGAGCGACCAGGATGATTCAGGGCATGGAGGAGAGGTCTTATGAGGACAGACTGTAAGAGCTTGGGCTTTATACACTGGAGGAGAGGGACAGGGGAGACATGATAGAGGTTTTCAAGTATGTAAAAGGAATAACCAGGAGTGGAACCAAGGAGCTGTTTAGGTTAAAGAAGGGGGGGAACAACCAGGAGCCATGAGTGGAAGCTGGAGGGGGAAATTACAGGGGGCAGTGTAGGAAGCATTATTTCAATGGAGTGTGTGGTGGAGTCAGGAATGCGCTGCCCGAGAGGCTGGTGGAGGAGGGCACAGTGGAGGGCTTCAAGAAGGGGTGGGACAGGTACAAGGGGAAGCAAACCAAAGAAGACCCTCTCAGGGGCTGGGTGGGCGAGCAGCCACTAGGTTGTTGGCTTTTGAGCAGACAAGACAGACCATTTGGTCTATTCTGCTGCCTTTTAGTATGTTAGTATGTTAACATTCCTGTAAACCACTATGAATGCCTCATCTCTGAAACTAATTCCGGGTCGCCCCTGAAAAAGGGACCTTAGGGGCTCATTGGGCCTACCCGGTCACCAAAATTGAATAAATGAATAAATAAATATTTTTCGCAACCTTACCTCAGTCGCTAAATCTTCTAGCTCCAAGACCTCCTCTTTTACTTCCGCCTTGGTCACTGGCAGAGGTTAAATCCCCTCCTTCACCATGTTCTTGGGTTGAACACTGGGACTGGAATGTCTCTTCATTCCTGGTCGCGTCAAATGCTAATAGCACGAGAAGAGTTGTGTGCCATGACGGTCTATCTCACTGGTTTGGTCATTTGTTCAACTGATCTTTTGTCCCCAACAGTTGAGATCATGGTGGCTGCTGTTGATGGTGTAGCTAATTGTGGCAAATGCATGGCCACTGGTGGTTAAAACCGAAACCACCTGATTTAAGATGGTAACAGTCAACTCTGTGGCCATGGAAGTCACTGGCCCACTCTCTGAGAAAATACACGTGGCGGTCTGGCTGCATAATACAGACAACCATACACCGGCAGGCATTTCCCCTCAGCCCAATGCTGAGGATGTAAACCTTTTTATCTCAGCACAGGCCTTCCCCTCCATACATTCATGGAAACCTGTAACTAGGTTTGGAGGTCTTTCCTGATGTTTGGCTCTCTCAGAAGGCACACATATGAGAGACTGCACAGTGCACACCTCATGAGGGTCCTAACATCCACTCTTGGCTGCTCACAAACCCCCTCACAAGACCTGTATCACCATCCCAGACTTCAAAGACGCAAAGTGTAGCCCTCCCAGGGGAGAATACTTTGCCACTCTCGGCAGAGCTGAAAGTATCTTAATAGCAATAGAGGCTCTGTAACTATTAAAACTTTGATGTACATGAAAAGTTCTAAGATTTCTGGTTAAAAATCTCTTCTATTGCTTTGCTTTCTTTACACGGGTCTGAGTTGGAACTTGTTAGAAATGTGCAAAATATTAGTCAACTGAAAGACACTTTGCTATGCCCTCACGACCACTCAGAAGGCAGTAACTTAGTGCTGGCCTCTCCTACTCATGTACTGCGCTCCCTGTAGAACGTACCTTTCATACATCCAGTGCAGATCTGCAAACCCACAAAACACACCCTTTTACATCGACAACCTGCATAGTTGCTGGGTGCTCTGCTCACCTGCAGCAGCTGGCTTGACAGCTTAGCTATCCAACATTTCCACATTTGCCTGTAATCATCACTGTCTTCTCTCCGCACCAGAACTACTTTGTTCAATGCATCAGGCAGACAAAGAGGGCACACCACTCTAAGTTGGACTGAAACAAGCAAATCATCAGACTCTCTAGAGAGAAAGAAAGACAGACAGACGCACACTATTTTAGGTGGCAGCTGCATGACACTGAAGCCCAAAAGCTTTCCTTCCGTAGTAAAGTATGCTGGAACCCAGTAAATCCTTTCACAGCACACACAATCACTTATCCCATGACTGCCTGGCCTACAATGTTACATTCAACCCCTCCTGCTTATTAGGCAAGAAACTACAGCTGGGTGATATCAGGATTACAGTGAAGCCATTCACTGGGGGGGGGGGCGCACTATATTAGGCCTTTCATCTATATGACGACGTTCCATTCCCCTGAAAGACTAACCAGAGACTAGACCAGACAGGGGACTTGTGTCCCTAGACTAAGGACCCATAATGCAACCCCCTGAGCCTGGCAGGCCACCCCAGCCAGTTGCAGCCACAAGATGGATCGTTTTTTCTCTCAATGACTCTTCCTGGTTCCCACCAAAGGACTTTACACTCGTGAACCATGTGCATGGCCAGGACCTACATATAGGGAGAAAGACAGGCACAACTATCGGCCCCACATTTAGGGGAGTGTTACATCAGTCTAAACAAAGAGACTTCAATATGAAATTTTAAACACCCTGAATACAAAAAGTAAATTGAAAATATGCGCTATCAAGCACGCAGTTGTGCCACTGTTTTATAAACAGGAAGTCCATAAGCAGCAGCTGGTATTTAAGGCCCAAGTATTTCATGATCAGGAAACTTTGCTTCAGCAGTCTGCACTCAATTAATAAAAATACTGACAGAATGGCTCAGTGGTAGGACAAGTTGATTTTAGGTACCAAACCACAATAATGCAGTGAACTTTAAAACTATCAGATATCTTCCGTTCTTACACAACCTCTGAATTCATAAACAGCTGTGTCAAATCAGTCTGTGTGTACACTGATTCATTCCGTTTCTCTCTCGCGTCCATAGTCCAGAGCTCTAATCTGCTCCCAATTAGTTGCAAAACGAAGGCATAAAATATACCAAACACAGAACGTCATTTCAAGTTGTTTACTAAGTTTTGCATGTGGCAAACTCCAAACAGAATATTTGGTTTCTTGAGTTCTACAAATGCTGCAGTGATGTATGAAACAAAAGTACTGTGTTGATGCCAAGGGAGTCATCTAGTTTCTGTGAAAGTGGACTCCCTGAAATACCAAATTTTGTTATGGAAGTTAGGAAGCAGCCTTCCTAAACTATGACAAAAGCACAGAGATAATTTGTGTTTTTCTGTTTACATCCTCTCTCATAATATATCAGGTCAAAGAACACATAATGCAGTCTACAAAAGTTCCCTCATTCTTTCGAGCCTGTGAGAATTTTCAACATATGCAAAGCTGACCAAAAGATCTCAAAAGAATATTCGTAATTTTAAAAGTATGTAAAACAGTCTATGCTCTTGTTTCAAAGTAAACCTCTTGCCAAAGTGCTAACACCATAAAAGCTGCCTGTGACAATTCATGGAATAAGATATATTTTCAGTTGGTTAAAAAGGCTCGTTGAAGTTGACAGTGTACTTTTAATTGCATTAATGAAGGTTGAGAAGATGGTGCAGAATGAAAGCATACTCAAATATGTATTCAAACTAAAATGTGCGTTCTAAGTGGGATTTTCCAGGTTAAAAAGGAAGCACAAGTTTTTCCATCAAGGTTGTGGTTAGGTTCATGGCCGTTTGAGTCTGATTTTTTTGGTTTTCCCACAGCCAAACCAGATGTCTAAATATGGACAGACTGCGATTCCTTGCCTGTGAAGTGCACCAGCTACTACCAACCAACATTCTGTGAACACTCAACTCTTCGTGCTATGGTCAGACCAAAAGGCACTGCTCTCAACTAATACGGTGTCTGTACTGACCTATTTTGAGCCACAGGTATGGCTCTGTGCTTGGGCCTTACTGTGATGTGGAAATATGCATATTTTAGGTCCCGAACACACACGGTTTCTAGAGATACCATTTTGTAGTTTTTTGGGTTTTTTTGACAAGTAAGAGTTAACATTGGTCGCCACTCTGCAATTTTCTTTTGGGCAGAAATCCTTTCCCCAGCTAGTTAAGTTGAAATCCTCTCCACAGCCTGGATTTTGAGTAGTTATTGTACTTCCAAGTTTCAGTGGTTGCATTTCCTCCTGTGGGACAGATGTGTTAATTGTTTTATTCTTTCCTGTTGACACTTTTTGGAAAAATAAGGTCAGACCTTCTTCTCACTATGTCCAGAACTAATTCATGTTATTTCTGTGCCATTCCTGCAGATAAAAATAGACACCCCACCTGAAGAGGATCCATGGTGACCAATACTTTGTCAGGACTGGCTCTGGTCTGAGCAGGAGGTGCTTAAGTCGACTGCAGCCTTGCATCTCTTCTACTTTTACCTCAGAAGGAGCCTCTGGGGGACTATAACTGTTGATACTAGCGGTTATAATAACCCCTTCTCATACCGACCATTCCATAGAGTCTCAGTACACTCTGGATTTTCAGTTTAACCACATAACAAAATACAAAAGTTTAGTTTTTTCCACTTTGCTCATATAGGATGCAGTATGTTTATCAAAAAAGGGGATGCACTGACAAATATTGCATATTCTGCCACCAACCTAGAGATAGAACAAGCTTTAACTGCACTGGTACAATCTGAGAAGGCAGTAGTCTGACACCAGAATTTTTTGAGATATCATTGTACCTCCCTCATTTATAGCCTGGCCCACAAAGTCAGGGAGCTTGTGACTGGCACAGTGCAGAAGGCATCCTTTGAAAACTGAAAGATTCTGGGGCATCATGCAGGCACAGATGTGATGATGCAAGTAGTTCGGCATCATCCATAACACTCCTTTTGTTCGAAAAGATTAGTCACTTGCCAGTAACAGTGGATCTTCTGAGAGAATCACTTTCACTGAGTTGCACATATGTACTGGAATTGATCTCTAAGCCTCCAGTGACTCCTCCCTGTATTTGCTTCTACCCTCAGGCACACAGTTCTAAAAACCAGTGTGTGCACTGTGTCACACAACAGGGTGATTAACTACTACCTCCCTCAGAGCACATTATAAGGTTTTACTCCAGATACTTCTGGGTTCTGAAATGGCCAGAGGATCTCCTTCCGGTCCTCAATCTCAGGGCCATAAACGAATATACTACGTACAGAAGGTTTTGTATGGCTTCCTGCAGCCACCATTTCCTATGGGACTGGCAGTGCACCTTAGACATGCAGGATGATTACCTTTATATCGAGAAAAGACACTGCCACAAGAAGTAGTTTTTTTACCTGGAGGGCAAGCACCATCAATGCTATGTCTTGTCCTTTTGTTTATCCCTAGTGTTGCATGTCTTTACCAAGTGCTTCACTGCAGTGGCTGCAGCCCTTGGCAAAGAGGCCCTGTATTCCAGGGAACCGCTTTGTTAATGCTATTTTAATATTTAATTAATAAGGTCCCCATATAGCCTGTATTAACACTGCAGAGCACTGTCGCTCCACTGATGTCATCGCAGACACACGTAGCAGTCATTTTATGAAGCTACTGAAGTGGCATGTTTGAATATGGAGCGGGGGGGGGGTTGTTGACATTTTACGGAGACCTTCGGACTTTAGGAACTGTGGATTAAAGCATGCTGAGGCAAAAAGAGCACAGCGTTTGCAGGTAAGTCACTAACCTACGGTGCTGAGGTTTTGTTGGCCAGATTTGGACTCCTATTTACGAGACCTTTAATTAAACTGCTTCAGCAAGCATAACTATTTTTAAAAGGAGCACAAACCCTGTCTTCATGTTTTAATAGAACTGTTATTTTAAACACAAGTGAAGTTGGTTTAATAATTTAAGTGCATTTTTTAGTTTGTTTTAAATAAGTTCAATTTTTCATTATTTAGGGTCCCTTGACAATGCCGACTTTTCCCTTTCAGTATTCATTTTCTAATTACTTACGACGGGTTCCGATCCCAGTGACATCAGCTGAGCTGAAGCCTCTGATGAAGCTTTCCATTCAGGGCTCCCATTCAACTGTTTGAAGTTTCCAGAGCTAAGTAATTAAACAATGAATATTAGGCAGGAGAAAGGCTGTATTAAAAAGGGATCCTACGCAAGGACAAAATAGGATTACTTCACAACAAACACACAAAAACAATACACTGGGATTATTAAACAAGAGTTCAAGCACGCCCAAATCTGCAATTGTATTTAAAAACAATTGCAGTTTGGGACTTTGTTTGCATCCCAGTATTCGTTAAATGCATTCCACGTGCTTTGCAGCGGTCACTTGGAACGGTCACTGTAAATTATGAATAACGAAGATGGATATTTCCACTGCTGATGGTTCCATGCAGTATTCATTATTATGATGTTACTATAAAATATCTACTTGGTGTCTCTCATCAGGTAGTTGTGTAATTACTGTACATGCCAGTCAATGTTATTTTTTGCAACAGTATTCTCTATGCTTTCTTGGACTACAACTCTTACAGTATTATATATATATTTGCAAAAAACTACATTAATGCATCAGTTAGGGTTGAGGATAACGCGACAAAAGTAGGGAAATATGACGTATGGGGCCACCCACCTTGCACACACCAACAGGCGTTGGGGGATTGCCTCGGGGTCGTCAGCCATAAGTAAATAAGCTGAGGTGGGTACAGTATAGGAGAATGGGGTGAGAGCATTATGGCTGATGACCCCAGAGAACACCCCCAACACCTGCTGCTCTGTGCAGTGTGGGGTTGGGGTTGGAAACCCCAATGTAATATTTCCCTACTTTTGTCACTTTATCCTCACTCCTAACTGATGCATTAACACATTTTTTTGCAAAGAATTTCCTTACTTTCTGAGACAGTGCAATCGTATCCTTATTTGCCTGTGGGAGAGCAGTGCCCTTTGGGCCCTGCGCTCCTATCCCTCCATAGATGCATAAATGTATGTCACTGTGGAAGAGCACTGCGCTTCCATTTATAGGACAACAGCGAACAAATTGTCAGTATATCCATCTTGTTACACAACCTCATGTACCCGATACAGAAAATGTTCGAATCCTCGCCAAAACATAATTCTGCGAAACTGCAATGCCATTCCATGCCACAGGTGTGAAAAACATTTTTGCCAGGCTTTGAAAAATATTTGTGACATACATGAGGTGAAGTAGTAAGTCTATGTTGAAAATGTGGTGTCAAAATATTAAAAATTTCCAAAGTTACAAGTGTGTGTAACGAAATTGCAATGAATGCTCATAACTGCCATTTTTACATATTTTGATCCCAAATTTTCAACATAGCCTTCTTATGACACCACCTCATGAACAAGTGCAGGACAAATGTTCAAATCCTGCATGAAAGGTGAATTCGCCAAGCGACCACAAAAATCACCTTTCGGGCGGGAGCTGCATAATGACTTGTCATATTGTTCATGAGGCTGGGTCCCCAAAAGGCCATGTTGAAAATTTGCTGTCAAAATATGCAAAAATGGCAGAGTTATGCATCAAAGTTGAAAACCCCACTGAAATACACTGAACCACATTTACCTTAGTTTCTCATACTGCAGTCACTGGTTCCAGCAGCAAGATGCGTCTTTGATCAGAGAGTGGCTCTCAAACCTGGGACCTGTTCAGGTGAGTGAAGGTGTATTGGGTGTACCAGGGGGGAGTCGGGTGGTGGGTGCTGAGTGGGAGGTGGAAACATAGAAACATAGACTTTGACGGCAGATAAGGACCGCTAGGCCCATCTAGTCTGCCCATTTCCCTACCTACAGGATAGGCCGCAGATCCTAGTTAACCAACAGCCTTTATCTTCCTGCCCCCCCCCACAAGAATTGCCTTATGTCGGTCCCATGCATTCTTGAATTCTCCCACAGTTTTAGACCCCACAACTTCCTCAGGAAGGCTGTTCCATGCATCCACTACCTCTCTGTGAAATAATACTCCTCACATTGCCCCTGAACCGCCTCCTATCTTTAAATTGTGTCCCTTGTTCTTGCAAGTCTCTTTTTCTGAAAGATGCTACCCTCTTGACTTTGATTCCCTTTGAGGTACTTGAAAGTTTCTATCATGTCCCCTCTCCCTTCTTTCCTCAAGGATATACATATTAAGCTCCTTTAGTCTCTCCTCATACGGCTTCTCTTGCAGACCCTGCACCATTTTAGTTGCCCTCCTCTGACTGCCCCTATCCTGTCTATGTCCTTGCGGAGATGGGGTCTCCAGAACTGGACACAGTATTCCAGATGGGGTCTCACCAACTGTCTGTACAGAGGGATAACAACTTCCTGTTTTCTGCTGCTGATGCCTCTCCCTATACATCCCAGTATACCCCGGCCCTCCCTACTGCCTTCTCCACATTGCTTGCTAACCTTAAGGTCATCTGATATGATTACCCCAGGTCCCTTTCCTGTTTTGTTGTTGTTACTAGCTCCCACCCATTGTGTATTCTTCCCTGGGTTCTTGTTTCCCAGGTGCATTATTTTGCACTTTTTGCATTGAATCCTAGCTGCCATCGTCTGACCATTCCTCCAACCTTGCTAAGTCCCTTTTCATCCTTTCCACGCCTCCTTGTGTATCAACCCTGTTGCAGATCTTTGTGTCATCTGCAAAAGGCATACTTTCCTTCCAGTCCCTCTGCAATGTCACTGATGAAGACATTAAAAAGGACTGGACCCAATACTGAACCTCGCGGTACCCTCACTAGTAACCGCCTCTTTCTTCAGAGTGGACTCCATTTACAATTACCTTCTGTGTCCTGTTGTCCAGCCAATGTTTTACCTAGGCTACCACCCTGGGACCCACTCCCAGGCTGGTTAATTTGATTATCAATCTTTGTGTGGACTGTGTCAAATGCCTTGCTAAAGTCTAGGTAGGCCATGTCCACAGCCCTCCCTGGTCTACTACTTTGGTCACCAGTCAAAGAAATCTATTAGATTCATCTGACATGACCTTCCCGCTGTGAACCCATGCTGCCTTGGATCCTGTGCTCCACTGACCTCTAGGTACTCAACTATTCTTTCCTTCAGAGTGACTCCATCACTTTCCCTACCACAGAGGTCAGACTGACAGGTCTGTAGTTTCCTGCCTCTGTCTTGGTCCCACTTTTGTGAAGGGAATCACATCCGCCTTCCTCCAGTCCTCGGTACCACACCATCCTCCCATGATTTATTAAAAGAGTAGCCAGTGGTTTCACTAGTTCTTCCTTAATTCTTTTAGAATTCTGGGTGAATTCCATCAGGACCCATTGCTTTGTCCACCTTCAGTTTTAGGAGTTCTTGCAGAACCCTTTCTTCTGTGAAAGGACTGGGATCGACTCCTATCAAGAGTGCTTCTGTTAATTGAATTAGGCACTTCCCCCTCCTCTTTTGTGTATACTGAGCAGAAATATTCGCTCAGTATTCCTGCTTTTTCACTGTCCCCTCTGCCCACCCACTGCTCATTCTATTCAGCCTCACTATCCCTCCTTTGTCTTTCTACGCTGATGTACCTATAAAAGGTTTTATCCCCTTCTAACTGAGTTGGCTATCTTTTCCTCAGTTTGGGCCTTGCTATTCTGACTTCCCTCCTGCTTCTTTTCTGCCTTAACTGGTACAGCTCTCTGTCCTGCTCCTTCTGTGTTTCCTTATACTTCCGGAATGCTATCTTTTCTTCCTGACTTTCACAGCCACCTCTCTTGAGAACCATAGTGGCTTTTTCTTTCGCTTTGATTTGTTTATTTGCTTCACACAAAGGCTTGTTGCATCTGTGATGGCAGTTTTGATAATTCCCCATTGTTGCTCCACACCTCCTTCTAGCCTGTTTGCTAGTGCTTTTCTGAGGCACTCTCCCATCTTGCCAAAGTCAGCCCTCCTAAAGTCCAGTACCTTCACTTTTGTATGGCTTGACTCTGTAGCAGAGTTTAACGTGAACCACACTGTTTGATGGTCACTTGTCCCCAGATGGCAACCTACTTCTAGATCTGAGATCCTCTCACTGCCCCCGTTTGAGAGTACAAGGTCTAAGATTGCTCCCTCACAGTGGGTTCCGAAACTAGCTGTCTAATGCCTGCCACCTGTAGGGCATCAAGAATGGCCCTGCTCTTGGATGTGGCTGCAGCAAATGTGCTCCAGTTAACATCTGGCATATTCAGGTCTCCCATCAACAGTATCTCCCCTTTCTCTGCCATTCTAAGAATGCCTTCCATCATATCCTTGTCCATTCCTTCCCCTGACATGGGGGTCTGTACACAACCCCTGTGCGGATTGTGGTGCCCTTTCCAGTCTCCAAGGTGACCCACAGTGCCTCCTCTCCTCCCTGTTTACTCTTTTGTTCAGTTGCTTTTATCCCTTCCTTTACATAGAGAGCTACTCCTCCTCTTCTCCCTTGCCCGTCTCTCCTGTAGGTTATGTACCCTGGTATGTTAACATCCCAGTCATGGTTCTCTGTGTACCATGTTTCTGTGACTGCTACGATATCCAGGCATCCCTCTTCCATTAAGTCCACCAGCTCAGGGAGCTTGTTGCCCAGACTACGGGCATTGGTACTCATTACCCTCCATTTCCTGATGGCCTTACCCCCTTTTGCCCCATCTCTGTCCTTCTTGCCTTTGTCACTTTCTCCATTTACCCCTGCCCTTCTCCCTATCGACACCTCCATATTGGTGTTTGCCACACTTACTACCGTGATTGTTTGGGGGAGGCTAGGATTTTCCTGCTCCTTTCCAGTGCCTCCCCCCTTGGCTAGTTTAAAAGCTTGCCAATGAAGCATTTAAACCTATCACCTAGGATCCTGGTTCCCCTCCCGGACAGATGCAGCCCATCATGCCAGTATAGGCTTGCATCACTCCAGGTGGACCCCCAGTCCCCAATGAAGCCAAATCCCTGAGCTCCACACCAGTTTTTCAACCACTGATTGAATCCCACGCACGGAACATCCTAGCCTCTCCTATGCCATAGATGGGTAGCACTCCGAGAAGGTTACCAGAGGTGCTACTTGACTAAGGCCCTCCCACCCACAAACTCTTCCTGCACTTCTCTAATCCCTTTCTTAGCCAGGTCATTTGTCCCTAGGTGGACAATGACATCCAGCTCCCTCCCCTGTGCAGCTGCTCCGGCAATCCTGAGGATTCGCTCCCTGTCCCTCCAAGCCATGGCGCCAGGCAGGCACCTTACCTCCCTCTCCCCTTCCTTGCCCAGTTCTACCTTCCTAACAATGGAGTCCCCCACCAGGAGTTGTTTTCTTCCCCTGCCACCCTCCTGTGGGTCTCCTTTGTGGAGGTTCCCAGCATCCTCCTTGGTCTCCACTGTAGGTGCCTCCATAGAGGAACCACACTTTGCCAGAATGGCATAGGAATTGTGGAGAGGTACAACTGGAGGGATGTGCCTCTGTTCCACCACCCTCACCCTCCCTGAGCCCACTGTGGTCCAACCGCCTCTTTCTTGGCAACCTCTGAGGCAACGGCAATGGCACTGGTGGTCCCTGGATGGAAGAGGAGGTCCCACAAATCCTGGCCAACTCAGCCTGGAGATGAGCAACCTCCTCCCTCAGCCCAGAGGTGCCTGCAGATGGGACAACACCGCATCCTCCAGAACATCTCCCGGAAGACTGCTGCTCCACAGCCACTGCACTGCACCACTCCAATCATGTCTTATTTCTGACCCTTAACTGTTTGCAATCCTTACTCTTCATCTGTTTTTTTCTCTCTCTCTCTTACTTTCTGCCTGTGTGCCCTTTAAGCTCCTGATTGTCCTGTTCTGAGACAAGAATATCCTATATTTCTCAGTGGACCACTTACTTGTTCAGAGGCAGACCTCCAGCAGCTAGAGGGGGCCGGAGAGCTACTCTTGCCCTTCTAGGATGGTGGGTCCTTGGTGGTTCTGTGATCACTCACTTCCTGCCCCTAAACAGGAAGTTCCTGTTGTCAGTCAAATCCTGTGCCTATAAAAATAGAACTAGCTTTGGGTGGAGGGGAGGGCAATATAGTCCCAGCAGAGAAGTTCAGTCACACAGCAGTCCTTTCTCCTGGTGTCTTCTGCCAAGCTATTAGCAGAATCTTTCTAAGGTGGGGGAGCTAGATCAGCAAGGTACTGTTTCATGGAAAAAATGCAGAGGACTGTTTTCTTTATTACAGGTACTGGGAAACCATCGGAAGGTGGGGGCATACCACTAGACACCAGGGAATATCATGATAGAAGGGGGAGAGCGATCAGTGGGCAGGGGGTGCCACTAAATACCAGGAATATATATTTGAGATTAAAGTCGGCAGGTGGGGGTGCCACTAGACACCAGGGAAAAATACATTTCATTCATATTGAGGATGAAAATTGGTGGGTGGGGGTGCCACTAGACACCAGGGAAACAAAAATGAGATGGGATGGGGCTTGGAGGGTAGGAAGGGCCACTAGACAACAGAGAAATACATGACACTACTGAGGACTGCAACAGAATGCAAAGCAAGGATTCTCGAGTTACGAAAAAAGATCCTTTTCTGACACTCATGATACGAAAAAGGATTCTTTTTTCGTATCAATATGTCACGTAAAAGGATTCATAATAGTAAAAAAATAAAAAAAAAATGGGGTCCCGATCACCCAGATAGATCTTTTGGTGTCTCTCAATGGTGTCAGTTTTGTAGCTTCTGGATTTTTTTTTTTTTAATGGAAACAAGATGGCAGCAAACAAACAAGGAATATTCCAATACAAAAGGGTTCCTTTGTTTCATACAGCTATTCTGAACAGCTTACTGAGCATGTTCAGAAACATCCCCCCCCCAAAAAAAAAGCATTTTTAAAATAAAATAACTTTGAAACGCATTACTTTTTCACCATTAGCAAAAGGCACATCTGTGGGCTTGTCTATTTCTGCCCTGAAAATTTCAGACCAAGATTCCAAACAGTTTAGGCTGAAGGCAAGTTCTAAGAAAAACCCAGCAAGGACAATGAGCAAAAAGTGTGTTTTTCACCTATCCAGAACGTACCTTGCCACATCCAGAGATCTACCCTGGACGACAGTGTGTGAAGCTTTTCATGCAAATCCGTTGAATGGTTATGAAGTTATTAAAGTGCAAAATTTGGAATTTAACCTAGTCAATCCTAAATATAGGGGCCCGACCGTGTCCCTATGTTATTGTATTATATATATTTCCCCCCCTCCCCCATCACTGGTGCTGCAGTCTCTGTTCAGCTACCTTACAGCTCCATTCATTCCCTTATTCAGATTATATCTTACCTAGTCTCCAGGCGGCCCACAGGAAGCCTTGCTCTCCAAGATGGATTCCTTTTAAGGAGTGGAGGTAGGGTCCCCCTCACTACCACAAGTCCTTAAAGGCAGCAAGGACTTCATGGGGCAGATGCACATGCTGTGCATGGGCATGTACCCCAGAGGCAGCCAGCAACTTCACTCCGGTCAGCATCTCCAGCTGCTGGCGAGGGAGAAGCAGAACAGCAGGCACAGTTTTGTTTTTTAGTTTTTTTTTTAAGATTAAAAAGGGACCCTAGTGGCCCAAGTCTATTTTCACTTTGCAGAAAGTAGCTGGTTACAAGATATATAAAGTGTTTGTTTTCTCTTCAAACCAAAAGACCCCTGACCCAACATACCCCTACACCTCACAGGCAGGGGTTTGTTACCGGTTAGGGGAACAATGACAGCTCCCTCCCTTACCCTGTTCTGTGCCATGCACTGGTGTCCAGCAGTACCCCATTTCTCACCCTGTCCCATGCTCAGGGGTCAACCTTAACTTTTTTTTGCACTAGCCAGCTGGGCTAGTGAACCAGAGATTGCACTAGCCCACAGAAGTTTGTAGTAGCCCGCAGTCGGTATGGTTAACAGTGATTTGTCAAACGAAAGGCAAATAAAATTGTATTTGTGCTGCCAACAGTCTGGACACCTACCAACTGATTTTGCACTGTGCTTTAACTGCAAACCTCACATACACTATCTCAGCTTCCGTGACTGGAGAGCCAGTGGTTCTGTCACTGATGACTGAAAACTTTATTCTATAATTTTCTCGTAGCATCATATGTTCAACCTCAGCTACATAGTGGATAAAGTTGCAGGCATATTTGTCATTCTGATATGCTGAACTGATATCTAGCCCTTTCATCTCATCAAGGCTGCACATCCACACAAAGTCTGTGAAAGGACGTCTTTTCTTAGCAATTGCATGGCACGTGAGAAACAGTTTATCCAGAGGGTTAAGCATTGCTTCATTCATGTTCTTCAGCATTCCCTCCACATTACTTGTCCCTGGAGTAGCAGTGCTGGCATCCTCCTTTTCCTTTGCCCTTGCATGAGCTTCACTGATATTATGGGATGAGAGAGTCAAGCCGGAAGTTATCTGTACCAAAACTAAAATCACTGTCATTGCCCGCCTTACCCAACTGTATTTCATGTTTGATACACAAACGCAGAACATCAGATCTTTGCACCTTCATATCCTATCCAGTTATATTTTTCTAGTCAACATTGCTGGAACCGACGGTTCCACTTTGTTTCGATACTGACAATCTTTATGTAAGCAATAATACCCGACAAGGTGGGCATTATTGGGAAATACCGGACCGACCAGGGGCATAATTATGCCCAACGCCACAGGCGAAGGGCTTTATAGCCCGTGGAAGGTCCGGTATTTCCCAATAATGCCCACCCTGGAGGGTATTATTGTGCTTAGAAAATGGCCCATCTGAGAATGTTACTCTGTGAAGAGGCACTTGGACTGGCTCTTATTTTTGGCTGGGCATCTATTGAAAAATAAATGCCCAGCGTGGCGTTTGTCTCAACCAATCAGGTTTAAGACTTGATTGCTGCCATTTTCTAATTGTTTATAGTGTATAGTGGAGTGTTGTTCTGTATAGAATTCCATCCCTTTCAAAATGCTGTTCTACACAGTTCCATTACATGGAATGCTGTTCTACCCTAATGTGGTAGAACAGCATTCTAGAACCTCTAGAGACTGCATGAGTCAGTTTCATTTTGAAAGCAAAAGAACTCACAAAACACATTTTTCACACAGTTCTGCACACTATAAAAAATATAGGATGAGCAACTATGCACAACCAGTGCATTTTGCCACCTTGGGATTATGATTCCCATATACCTCTCGAGCTTCGCTCTTGAGGTCAGAGGGAATCAGAATCCCTCTGTGGCAGAACACACTGGTTCTGCATAGCTGCCCATCCAGTATTCTCTATGTCTTTGTCAGCATGCTTTCTATTAATGTCAGCTGGGTTACTGGCTTCTTTAATATATTTCCACATTTTCAGATCTGTAGTTACTGAAGTATGTTGTGAAAAGGGTATGTCTTTCTTCCCTTTTTCCTTCCTTTTCCCACCCTAGCCACAGATCCCAGAAATGCTTGATTGTCCTAGTTCTATTAAAAAAATGTTCACCAAAATAAACCAGTAAGGATAAATTCAACAGCATCAACTCATATTGTTATTTATTTATTTTTATTCTTTGGCAACCAGGTAACTCCCATTGGCACAAGACCCATTTACAGGGGTTGCCCAGGAACACAGGGAGGTTAAGTGACTTGCTTAGGGTCAACGTAGTATGCAAGTGCAGGCTGTGGGAATTTAAACCCAGACCTGATGGATGTACAAAGCCCATTCACAACCTGTTGCTCTGTTAAAAACACTCCAGTTTTTAGACAGAATAGAGGCAGTCCAGAGGAGGGCAACTAAAATGGTGCACAGTCTGCAAGAGAAGCCATACGAGGAGAGACTAAAGGAGCTTAATATGTATACCCTTGAGGAAAGGAGGGAGAGGGGGAACATGATAGAAACTTTTAAGTACCTCACCGGAATCAACAAACTCCAAGAGGGCAGCATCTTTCAGAAAATGAGATGTGCAAGAACAAGGGGACACAGTTTGAAGACAGAGGGGGGATGGCTCAGGGGCAATGTGAGGAAGCATTTTTTCACAGTGGGTGGTGGACGCATGGAATAGCCTTCCTGAGGAGGTTGTGGGGTCTAAAACTGTGGAAGAATTCAAGAATACATGGGACAGACATAAGGCAATTTTTGTGTGGGGTAGGAAGAAATAGGCTGTTGGTTAAATAGGATCTGCAGCTTATCCTGTAGGTAGGGAAATGGGCAGACTAGGTGGGCCAAGCGATCCTTATCTGCCATCAAAGTGTATGTTTCTATGTTTCTTTTCATGATAGCCATGTATTCTGATATGCTTTGACCACCTTTTCGGTAACTGAACTATCAGTACTTGTGGTATCCTCAATACTACATTGTGTTGTTCCCTTTACCTCATCAGCTACTGCTGTTTCTTTTCAAATGTCTAAGACATCACATTTCACAATTTCACACACACAGCTGCATGCTTATTCCAATGGCCTGTAAAGGTGTAGCTAATATCACAGAATGTTTAGGTTGGTAGTATAAAAAATAAAAGCAGCAGCTGCTGAGAACTTAGGAGAGAAATACTCAACACAGTGACAAAGGCAATAAAAATGTGAAAACTAATTTAAAAAAGTGGGTCTAAAACATATGTGAATATTGGGTGAACCTCTCTTGCCACCAGACGCCTCCTGCATGCTGGCATTTGGACCTCAAATTACTACTCCACAAACTGCCTGTCCATTTAACGTCCTTGTACACATCTCATAGCGCCTACTCCCTAAGGAAATCTGACCTTATCCTATTAGATGTTCCCAGGACACGCACTACAGCTGGCCAAAGAGCTGTCTCATACGCCCTCCCAAACATTTGGAACCAACTACAAGCCATGCTGAAGCTAACCAGCATCGTATCAATTAACTCCTACAAAACACTAGCTCTCTCTAAATTAAAAGACATATGTAGGTGCTACTAGGCCCCCAACGCCAAGTCAACTTCCTAGGTACCAACTGGCCCTCTACTTATTAAGCTGAAATGTGTTGCATAATTTAGGGCAAGGTTAAAGCTGGAATGTACTCTATTGTGTATACCTCTTGTATTATACATTTTTTTTTCTTTGTTGTTCTACATTTTATATCTCCTGTCTATGTAATTGCGAACTGTATATGTATGTGCCTCAGGACCTCCTTGTGAATGAGCTTGCTCAACGGAGTCTTTCCTGCAATAAACTTGAATATAGGAAAAACCAAAAGGAACCCCTTACAGCACATAAAGGTGTAAAAACTGTTTCCTGTCATGGCAGTAAATGACCTTACTTAAAATTCAGAGTTGAAAAGATTAGATTGATTTACTGCTAATGGTCATACTTTACACCTCCCAGACAGACTTGTTTCACAAACAAAGGCCTGTGACTAGTGGCATCAGAACTTTTTCTGTAACCTGGACATGCATGCAACAGTGAATTATTTGATGCAGTCAGTTTTAATACCATCTGAACACTCAAAATGGCCCAAACACTGGACTACATTTAATCAAAACCGGATGACCAAATAAGGACCATGAAAACCAGATTATGTGGTCTACAACTGGACAGGTGGCAACCCTAGAACTGTGCCACTCCTGGACGAGTCACACATCTGCTAGCCATGAGTACTGAGCTAAACAAGGAAAGGAAAAGACAAAGTATCTTTACCAGGAAAAATAAAAGCAGTAGTTAGTATAAAATGAAACAGTTTGTAAATGCACTACACACAGACTTCTATTTTTTCATTTCACTAAAGCTAAGGCAGTATAGTTAGACCTCCATGAAAGGACCTGGCTTTAAATTAACAACAGTTATATTTGTTTGTTTATTTGATACCCGGGTTGAAAATGGAACTTCAGCTTTCCACAGGAGGAATTGCACTAGCCCAGCCGGGCAAGTAACAGAGATTCTGCACTAGCCTACGACAATCTGTACTAGTACCCGGGCTAGTAAATGAATGTTAAGGTCGACCCCTGCCCATGTTAAGTATTCCCTGCTGTCCAGTGGCTTCCCCCTCTCATGGCAAGCACTCCTCCCTTCCATACCTTGCAACTCACTTTCTGGTATTTTGTAGCACCCTCCTCCCACCCCAGATGGGACTGGCATGTCCCACCCTCTTCAACCAGCTGCCATTCATTTAAAATGGCACCAAACTACTATTAACAGTTTAATGTTATTTTTTTTTTTTTTTTTTTTTTTTTTTTTAAATCAGACAGCGTCCAGCCAGGGAGGTAAAAGAAGGGTGTGCTAGTCATCATCTGGTGGAGGCAGGCGGGCTACAACAGGATAAAAGGTGTGTCGGAACTACAGAGGCACCCTATGACCCAAATCCCCCCCGGTCAGGAGCTGCAACCAGAGGAGAAGTTTTTTTTTTTTTTGTAGAGCCCCCTGGCCCACATCCAGCCACATCCTGTTGGTAGGTTGGCAGGAGACAGAACTGGTAAAGTGTGGGAACAAAGTACTTTTTTTGTTGTTGTTGTTGATAATGTTACAGGGCCCACTGACTGGAATCCATCCATTCCTTGCTGACAGGAGCAGAGAATGGCGAGGGATTGGAAACGAAGTATGATTTTTTTTTTTTGTTTGTTGTTGAAGCCAGGGGCCCATCATCAGAGTCTTAAACAGTCAGTATCGCATTTTGCGATGCAGAATGGCTAGTCGTGCAAGTCAAAACATGGAATGGATCGCATAAAAGTGCGATTCATTTTTTTCCATATTTTCTCAGTTTCCACCTTTTGAGGGACGATTTCAGTACAGTACTGTAATTTATGCAAAAATGGCTGTTAGTTCTGCCCACCTCCGAGGTTACTGGCTGCCTGATCCTGCGCTCCATCTGGAAAGACGCTGCATGAGATGGGACATGACTAAGTCAGTAAGGCGCAGTGAGTGAGAGTATTGGAATTGCTCCCTGAATTCAACAGTAAGAAGACGATAAACGTCAACACTAAAGGTGGGTATATCTGCCTCACAGTGATGGCAGAGAAGCTATTATTAAGGCAATTAAGGGAGCAGAACACTTTTAATCTGTTGTGGTCGGTTGCGCAAGAAAAAAAAAAAACTTGGCTCAGCTGGATTGGTCAAGGCCTAGCATAGTCGAACTTGGGTTTGGTGAAAGCCGCAGCTGAATTAATGCACCCCCTTTCCATGTGGTTATGTGCACAACTGTAAAAGAAAGGTTAAAATGTGATGGGGAGGAGGTGCTAGAAGGAGGTGGTTCTCCCGATTCAAATTTCATTGCCGTCAACGAGCAGTCGTGTCTGCGTGCTGTGCTGAGACCCAAGTAGACTGTGACTGTGTACACTCTCCCCCCTCCCCACTGGCCTATGAGCTGCTCCAGGTCTGGAGTTGGAACCCCTGCAGAGAAAATAAAAGAAAACCTTTGCAAGTAATAGTGCAGGATCTGGGGAGAGTCTGTTACTAGAAGGTTTGTTCACCATGGCTGTCTGCGTGCTGCTGCACTGAGGTTCCCATCCACGAGCGGACCGTTTCTGTGTGCTGCCCTTCGTTATTCCGTGGCTGAGCCCCAAGTGCGATGTCTAGTTAGACTCTTCCTCCCCCCACATGGCCTCACCTACCGGCTGTCCATAATCAGATAAGGGTTCTCCCCAGTATGCATCAGGTAAAGATCAGTGGTGAAGCTATTTTCTGGATCTTCTCACAGAAGTTCAGTAGTTCTTCTCTCATTTGCAAAAAGTAGCAGTACAGAAATTCTGTGACAAAATGGCATTTTACTTCATTTGAGCACTGAAATGAGGGTCACATTAGTCAAAATGAGGGACAACAAGGGACACTGAGCCACGTAACAAGGGACATATCCTCAAACATGGAGAAACCAGTTAACACTGTGGAAACTGTATTTTTGACTTAGCATCTTAGAATATTAGAACTGGCTTTTAGTCAATTTGCAGCAAATGCTCTCAGTGGGTAGCATCTTCTTCATGAGGCAGTGTCAGACAGGGCAGTTTTGAGGAGTAAAAATGAGGGACCACACTGTTCTGAGCCTGTACCTTTATGTTTGAGGACATGTCCCTCATTCTGATGGCCAGTGTCCCTCATATTTTAGTGACAAAAAGCTAAGAGGGCAGGGAGCCATGAGTGGTGAGGGTGGTGGCACTGGGAAGGGTGGGGGGTGGGTTTTGCCACAGATGGCATAGGAGCTGCTATCTGTGAGTGTGAGAGTGTGAGTTTGTGTGTGTTGGGGGTATTGAAACAAATGAAGCGAAGACAAAGCTAATTTTAATAAGGATTTTATTCAGGTTAAAATATATATATTTTTTAATTGTATGTATACGCATTTTGTACTGTTTTTCATTTTGCTAATCAAATTGAGGCAAGTGCTATGCATTTTCACAACTGATTAGCACTTTCACGCGCAAAACTGCTAATCAATTTTCACAGCTTATTTAAAACCCTGCATCGTCCTGCATTTGTGGAGCCCACCCAAGCAGAAGCAGGGACAGGGTACTTGCATTCCTCCTCCCCTTGCTGGGAAGAGCCAGAATCGTCGGGGAGCAAAAGAAGTACTTTGCATGAACTGCTTACTATTTGGAGTTTGAGAAACCTGAATTTGATAAAAATAAGCAATCCTTTTTTTCTCTCTCTCAGATGGTATGAATTTCTATACTCCACATTTTATTTAGTTGATGCCTGTAAAAGTTAATTGTGTTTGTTCATTATTACAATTATTTGAAATTTGTTTTGTTGTAAAATGTATTATGTATTTACTGCATTGTATGTATTGTCACAACCTCCGGGTCAAGCCTGTAAAAGGACCATGTGGCCCGGTGCTTCATTACCCGGTCAACAACCAGAATCAAGTTGGAGGCAAGTTGTTTTTTGCGTGTGTTACTTACACATACAAAAAACAAAAAAACAAAACACAAGGTCCAGCAATCCGACTCTCACTGTTCACTGGCACAGCAAGGTAATGAAAACAGTGAAAGCAACCAGTACTGAGTGACTACCTTGCAGCTCCTAACCAGCAACCAGAAGTCCAGGTACATGTTTCTAACTATTGTCTTGTGTATTATGGGATACTGGTAAAGCTACCAACTTTCTGAGGCCTAAAACTGGGACAGTCCATCCTGACCATGACCCCCCCAACGTCACTCCCACAGGCACTGCCGCAGACAACGCTGCACACATTCAATTAAATTTTGCCGCTTGCTCTGGCCATGCCGCCCCACAGTAACACCAGTAGCAAACATCCAAATTAAAACAATACATCATTCTGTTGCAGCAAGTTCCAAATCATGAGGTAGAGGAAGTTCATTAGATGCAAACCTGCATTAAATTGTGATCAGACATTCAAGCTGCATGTATTGCTCCTCCTGACAGTCCCATCCAACCCACTTACTCACCTCATTTGCTGAGCAAACTTCACTTAAGTGAGTCCCACCACCACAACAGATTGTTTTCACACACTTCCCAACAGCTGATCAGGTTCAGGTACCTTAGTTCACTGGTGCCAGTCTCTTCTCTGCCTGGAGTCCCTCTCAGCTGCTGGCAGGCAGACGTCCTTATGCGCTTGTTTGCAATACTACCCAGTTTAATCTAACAGGAAAGAACATGCTTTACTGTGCTCCCACTGACATGCTTGCGGTGCAACACAGGCGCAGGGGTTGAAGCTGCAAACTACTGTCCAGCCCGAGCAGCGCCACAGTGGTGCCGAAATAACTGTCACTCACGGATTAGCAGTCAGCAAAAAAAAAAAAAAGGACAAAACTAGGACAAGGAAGCAAAAACCAGGACACAAGTGACATTTTGCAAAATTTGTGGGGACACTTCGAGACATGCTGCCTAAAATAGGGACTGTTGGTAGCTTTAGATACTGGGGGTCCGCAGTGGGGGAGCAACACACACAACCATAACTGTGTGTCCACAATGAAGGTAGAATGGTTCTGTTAAATCATTAAAGCTTAAACCACTGTTTGAACTAGCTCTTAAAATGATCTGATTATTTTATTGTGTTTCTGAGTTTTATTATTGATTCCTAATTCTTTGTACAGCGCCTTGATAGCTGAAAGGCGCTTATTAGAAATAACATTTATTATTATTATTATTAAAAGGGTGTTAACCACGATTTAAAAAAGAAAGTGCTACCAAGGAAGCAGTGTGGACGCCAACTGTTTACAACGGGTCTGTTTCTGCTAAAATCAGCTGAACTGGTTTAAGAAGTATAAGGTAGACAGAGCCTTACAGAATCTGGAGTTCTCCCTGTGCTGGCCTTCTTCCCACTGTGCAGTTTCTCAACAGCTTGGGAATTGCTTCTTTAAGGGGAACAGTCACCACCAAGGTGCCCCCCCCCCCCAAACACACACACTTAAGTGTGGGGCTGGTTCCAATGTGCACTTTGTGTGCATAAACATTTTGATTTACTTACTATTTAATGTAATATAGTTAATTGTATCAGACTGATTTTGCTTTGTTGTAGGCCATTTTCTGGTACTACAAATCCCAGAATCCCCTGCAGATGACATCAGAGCAGTAGGGAGCAGTGAGAAGATTCAATAGCCCGAAGTGCATGCTGAGTTTATATAAGCTCTGTATACATTCTGTACAAACTCTGATCATTTCTTTGCTGGTTCTACTGTCCTCTATGGGCTATGTGCAGTCACAGAGGACTGTATTGAGCACCTGGAGAAAAGCAGTCCTGGAAAACATCTGATCAGAGATTATAAAACTCTAACATGCACTGCAGGCTACTGAAATCTTCTCACTGCTGCCTACTGCGCTGATGTCAGCTGCAGGGGATTCTGGGATTTATAGTGAAAGAGGAGGTCTGATATAATCTACTATACTACAGTAAACAGCAAGTAAACCAAAATGATTCTGCCCACAAAGTGAACATTAGAGCCACCCCCACGCTTGAGTATGGGGTCATTTGTGCCGACTGTTCTCATTTAAGTGTGGCTCTATTGAGGGAGATACAACAGAATAAAACAGATTAGTGTTACTCAACAATAACAGTAGATTTTCAAAAGAATCTCCTTCATCCAGCCAGAAAATACAGTCAATGTTTAAGGTCTTTATCCTTTTGCAGATTTCAGGAGTTAAGATTAACAAATAAAAAATATTTAAACCTATAACAGTTGCAATAAATTTCACTACTTTTCTTCCCTCTATTCAGTCAAGCATCAGCTAGGAAAGGTATAACAAATGCTATTTTACTGCAGAAAGCAAGACTAACATGGTGGGCTGCTCCTTAAACTTTATGTATTATCTCCTTCCCTCTGGATCTATAAACCCAGTGGCAAACAAAGTATCAGTGGTGTTTATACATTTCAGTATCTTGCAAATGCATTTGTCAGAAGGAGAGAACTATAATGAGTGAGACAACGCATCACTATCACACTAAACAAAATAGGAAACACCACACCAGAAAGCAATATCAGGAAGGGGCCCAAATATAATTTTATGCATTATAAATTCCTATTAAGATCTGGATCTTAAGGAGGAAATTATGTAACGGGCTGCTGCTTTTTGCTGTTTATTTTGATACACATTCTTAGAAAATAGCCTGAGCAATACAGATAAGCAAAACAAGAGTTAGTATTAGTGTGGTTCGGCCATTTCATTTAATTTTTGTTTACCAGGCAAGTACACTGGATGGTCCATTTACAGGCACAACCCGGGTGTTTAACAAACACAAACACAATATTGTCTCAAACGTATTTAAAATGTGCATCATAAATCAAGGATAAAAAATGTCAATGCCAAATGATGTGGGGAGAAAGAAATCAACACTGAATCTAAAAGGAAAAAAACAACCTGGTACGTAAAGGAGGTCTAGGAGGCTAGGATCCCACAGGAATCAGAACTTTGTGGTTTACAGCACTGATGCCCAGGACCAATGTGTGACGTCAGCGCACACACACACACACACACACACACTTGCCATCTCAACTGCCTCAGTTCCTTTTTACCAAGAATAATGGACAAATATGGACAGACAATTCTAAATTCAGCAGAGGCTTGATCACACGCTAGATAGGAGAAACAAAGAATATGAAACTATCCAAAGCTAGAGTACGATCCTGTGGGGAATTATACACTGAAATTTAAAGCCCTGTAAATTTTCTTTGACTGCTGGTCACAGGGCCTTGGGACCGCTGGGATCGCCCTCTTAGTCTCCTGGAGAGGCACGAAGTTAACTTGCAGCACAGTGCAGGAGAGCCCCACCCACATGACACTGTCACCAATGTGACAGGGCTAAGCTGCCTGCTACCTGAGGCAGGAAGAAGACTGGCACAATCCACCATACCGCTCAACCTCCTGCCTCATAAATCAGGGACAAGGCTTAAAAAAATCAGGGACAAAGGAGCAAAATCAGGGACACTTCAAAAGTTGAGATATTCATTCAGGAAGCTGGCAGAATAAAGGGCTATTGTAAAATGCATTTTCTAAGGAAGAACACGTTTGTAACTTTAATATTTGACATTTTGTGCTTATAACCCCTGCTGTTTGGTCACAGAAACACAATTTTTGGGAGGGACAGAGTAAAATTCTGAGGCAAAATCAGGGATGTCCCTGAAAAATCAGGGACAGTTGAGCGGTATGCAATCCACTGTGGGCGAGGCTCTCTTGCACTGTGCTGCAAGTCAGTTTCCTACCGCTTCAAGAGACTACATGGGAGATTCCAGCGCTCCTAAAGCCTTACGACCTGTACGAAGAGGGAGAAAATTAATTTTGGAAAGGAAAGGGAATATTCTTTATTAATATTCAAATTAAGTATGCCACTTCTGTGAAGAAGCAAAGATTGATCCTTTGCGTTTAGCACATTAACAAGGAGACAAGAAAGAGGCAGGCTCTTATAGTACCTCAGATCCCAAAATAAAAAAGGGTATGGGGTTAAGGAAGGCCTTTTTATCACAACTGAAAATAGGGCATGAAAACTGAGCCCATACTCCCATAAAAGGTGTTGTTTAAGAAACCCCCTTACAGAAGGGGAAAAATGCTCTAAAAATAACTCCAAAAGGGACATGCTGTTGAGTTCATAGTGAAATCTGGGATGACAAACAAAACATCTGGAATATGGTACTAGGATCAACAAGCTATTAACTTGGCTAAACCATGCTGAAAGTACAGGTCCTGCCCATCAAACCGCGTGGAAGTTTTTTTTTTTTTGGGGAATGAGTGGGACTATACAGAAGAGATACTCGAAAGGATCAAGAGCTGCTGCTTAAGTAACTTTCTTATCTTTCGTACAGTCAACCTCACTCTTGTCAATTAACAAGCAGTATACAAGGGGGTGCAGCCTGAGGTAGGCTAAAATACATAGCGGTATAAACAGAAAAAAGAAGGCCACCACAAGAATCACTGGGCTACCCACTTTGGGTAGAGTTCCACCACCAAAAGGAGAAGGGAAAATAAGTCTTAGCAACTAGACATGGACCAAATAAAATACTGTTTCGAAGGGAAGGCACTGACTGCCATTCCCTGTTTTGGTTGAGGCCATTCTACTGCTAGTTGTTGAAGAGGGCAAGCGCCTGAGTCTGTAAGCAAGACGCCGCCCAAGAGGAAAAAATAACCATAGTTTGAGTACAGTAATTGACTACTGTCACTTCTGGGAGCAAAGACCCAATAAAGAGGTCAAGAGGTTTTGGGCTGTGACAGCTTCGCCTGCGACAGTGTAATGGTGCGGGGAATGGGTCTGGCACCCCGCATCACATCACTGAGGACTTCAAATGAACCATAGGATGCAGAGGTAACCACCTAGCTGAGGTCATCTGGAGAAAACCTTTGGTGAATGTTTGGCGGCAAACTGGGAAACCCTTGAGGTGTCACAGCAGAAGCGGACCTAACTGGTTCATTGATACCAACCAGCACTCTTACTGAACAAGGCCATCTTTTGAACTGAAAAGTCCTAAGCTTTGTTTCTAGCTGGGAAATGGGACACCTAGTAGAGAGAGGTGGAGCTACACATGTCACTAAATAGATGGCCACAGCTACTGACCAAGGGTCACCTATCCAATACCACCTTCTCCTTTGGAGGACAGTTTTAAGGAGCAGCTCTATGTGGCAGCTTTGAGGAAGATCAAGCACCTCAGCATACACCCTTTCCCAGATATGGAACAGATACTGAACTATGTAGGACTGTTAACTGGCGATCCTTAAGACTCGGAGTAATCCTACAAAATCTGTCCAGGCATTGAGTTCAGGCATGCAAAATGAGATGGCAATAATGTGATGTGGAATATTATTGGGCAGAAAGACTAAGAAGTCAACCCTAGGATGTCCCTTATATACTGCAGAGACCAGGTAACGAAGATTAACCACCCGAGAAGTGGTAATAAGAATGGGCGTTGCCAGGTCACCATGATACTGCTGCTACTGCAGGCTGCACAGGAAATGAGTCAGGAAAACGTAGATTATGGTAGGACAGTTGAGCCCTCGTACGGGGTTCTACCTCAAGTACTGGCCAACCCACAGCCTCTATCATTTCCTCTATAAAACACTGAAAAACAATGTCCTCAGCAGGGGATGGGGAATTTTTTTTTTTTTTTTAAACTTTAATTTACCCTCCTCGGCAGATCTCTGCAATTCTCAGCCACCCTACCAGACTCTGGGTAATTCGGGAGATTGCCTGTGCTATGCGCGTCCCGGAGGAACTCCCGAGCTGGCCCGGAGGCTTCATCGAGCGGAGACCTCTGCTTTTCCTCCAGTTTTCTCCCTTCCTAGCCCCGCAAGCAGTGGCTGCGTACAGGTGGAGGCCCACACGAGGACCACAGCTCCAGTCAACAGCTCTTTCCACCCGGGATCTCAGAAGCGGCACTGCCACACAGCCTCCACTGGGGGGCAGCCAAGCACAGAGAGTTCCGTCTGTCCCTCCCGAGGTGGAGAGCTTGCCAGCCGGCAGCTGCTCACAGTCCTCTTCCTCCCCCTCCTGCCGACCCCCAACGACCCGAGCTCATTCCCGAACCCAGGTCACCGGCGTGGCGCCCAGCACCTCAACCCTCAGCGCCACCGGGCGAGGCTATGATGGGGGAACATATTGTATATAAAGTACTCATGAGTAATTCCCACTACAGATGACAGAAAACCTGAGACATCCTGCACAGAAATCCCCGTCCAAGGCTGCGGAGTGGGTGGTGGGTTTCCAATGCTCGATGTGTTAGTTTCTCTAAATCAGCTGTACACTGATGTTAGCAAGGTGAAGAACTGCACATCCGCGAGGAAGCTTGAAAGTTGGACACGTCGTGAACAGCATGTAAACATTGATGGTACCACCACGGGGGATGAGACAGATTTGAGAATGGGTGAGAGATTCATCAGGGAGTCAGAAGTGGTTCCATGTTGTTAAACAAATTCTGGCCTCAAGGAATGGTCCATAAGATAAAACCCAGGCAAACACGGAGGTGACACTGAAAGCATGGACTCTGCTGTCATTACGATAGGTGACAGAGGTAGCTCTCTCGTCAGGTGTTTCGGGTCAGAAATTATCTGTCTCCAAATTGAGGCCTGCAACTCTGAGGCTGAACACTCTAGCATCTGTAGCAACAGCTGAGGACTCTGGGACTCCGGTTTATTTTGAGCCATTTCACTTCCTAGCTTTTGCCTTGTTAGTGGTTCTCATTTTACCAAATGTTCAGTTAAATGTTTGATCAGCATCCCCCTGAATCAGTGGGAAGGAAGGAAGGAAAGACGTAGAGGAACCTCCCTTTCCATGAAAGGGACAATGCGTCACACCAGAAAACTCCAGACCCTGGAGTGGGCAAACAAAAAAGCAGCTATTTTGCGTTGAGTGGGGATACAAAAAGTTCCAACTCTGGACAACCCCAACTGTTGGAATAAGTCTTCTACTACTAAGGTCAGCAGTTCCCACTCGTGCATCCTGGACTGCAGCCTGCTTTGTCTGCCAAGACATTTTGGACACCTAGAACATCACTGCTGACAGTTGTAGACAGTGTTCTACAGCCCAGTACCAAACCCTAATCGCTCCTCTACACAGGGGGTATGAATGGGTGCCCCCTTGTTTGCTGATGTAGTGCACTACACCAATGACATCCGTCTGCACTAGCAGAGGTCTCGGAGACAGGTAGGCCTGAAAGGCTTGCCGGACGTAAAGGACAGCCTGCATCTCTGAAACATTCATATGGAGGGAACTTTCCACTGCGTGTACCCTGGGTATGGTGAGGGCCCAGGTATGCCCCTCAGCCCATCCCCAAAGCGCCTGTGGGTGGATCTGATGAGGTGATGAGGAAGGGAACCCCTTTCAGTAAAGTGCTGAGTTCCATCCACCACTGGAGCACCTTCTTTACGGACGAGGTTACTAGAACCATCTGTTCTAGATCCTCGGTGCATTGATCCCATTGGCTCACCAGGGGAACTATGAGAATGGCTGCAACCATCAAGCCCAGCAGTCACAGCAATATCCTGGATGTGACATACTGGTTGTGGTAAAACAGTCTGACTTGTTCCATCAGGCTTTTCGCCCTGTCTTGGGGCAGGAAAGCCATACCCTGGGCAGTGTCCAGGAATGCAAGCGCTGATGAGGACCAGGACGGACTTAAGCCAATTGACAGTGATTCCTAGGGCACTAAACAGCTACCTGGCATGCGTTGAGGTTACAGGCAGCTGCTCCTTGGACTGAGTGCCGAGTTTCCCTGCACCTAGATAGGAAAGATGTAGTCCCCTGGCTTAAGAGCTGCTGCTGCCACTGCTGGTCATGAGGGAAATATCTGTGGCGTGGATGACCAGACAGAGGGCAATACCCTAAACATGTGGAGTTCACCCTGAGACAGGGACTAGGGATACCCCCTGCAGAGGGACCACGCTGAACCATATACACAGAGTGTAAAAGGACAGAACACTCAGGACCAGAATGGATCTCAGGCCCCTCAAGCAGCTGTAGTTAAGAAAGGAAGATAAACAGAACCCCATGGTCCTTTGATGGTGTGACGGTGGTTCTATGGCCCTCTTGCTGCAAGGTATGTACTCCTGCTGGCAGCACTGGAATCCATCCTGGATGGTAAGAAGGGGGGACAGGAGCAAACTCCAGAAGTTCTAGAGCTAGGCCTTGGTCTATTAAGGGCAGGACCCAGTGGCTGAAGTGGGGTTCCCCACTGCACTTGGTGGAGGGAAAATTTGGACCCCCTACTACCACTTCCTGATTTAGGGCAGGAGGTGGGGGACCAGGAAGAAGTGGACACCTGCGGTGGGGGGGGGAGAGACAGGGGGACGGCCAAGCAGACCCTGCTCTGCGGTAGCAATGGTGCCTGACCCCTGATCCAGGGTTATGAGAATCACCGAAATCCAGAGTATTGAGGATTCTGTGCACCTCAGCCCCAAAGGGCTAATGTCCCCAGTTGGGACAGGTAGGGAGGGCTACCGGGCATCAGTTTCAAGGTCTGCCCCCAAGGCAGGGGTCCTCCCTAGACAGATGCCAGCTGCAGATGCTCTCCGTAGGTAACCCCCAAAAGGGTCATGCCCACCTAGCCTCTGGCAGTTCAGGGGTGGGGGGGCAGATCTCTGCTGTAGCCCGGGAAACATGCTAATCCCTGTGGGGCAAGGTGGGAGCAGTATGCTAAAAAAGGAGCTCTCCACAGCATACTAGCCAACAACCTGGCTCAAAAAGACTCAGGGATCAACACCGGCACACGTGATCTTAAGCAGAATGGCTAGGGAAGCCCTCCACCTGTGGCACCAGGGTGTCAGTACAAGGTGCCGGAAGGCAGGCCATCGATGGGCTAAAGGGGAGCCTGATATAAGCAAGCAAGAAAACCTCCAAGCGTTGATGGGTACCCCGATGTGAAGAAAAAAAAAAAAGGGAAAAGGGGGGGGAGAAGAGAGACCAGGACACTACCGCTGATCAAGGCAAGATGGACACCGAGTGACTACAGCAGTGCCAACAATGGGCATTAAGGAGCAACAGATGTTGAAGGCAATGGGCGCCACCATCTGGGCAAGAACTCTAGCCAATGATGTCCGTAAGCTTAAGAGGAATGGCTAGGGATGCCTGCTGCCCATGGCATCAGGGTGTCAAAAGCATAGTGCAATAGGGCACCCCATCGATGGACAGGATGATTCCTGATGCTGCTGCCAGTTGGAAGGGAGTCTGGTCTGAGCAGGCAATGAAACCTCCGAGTGTCAATGGCTACCCTGTTGATGTGGAAAATAAGGAGGGGAAGCCAGGGCGCCACCACTAGACAAGAGCACAGCATCGACAGGAGAGGTGCTCGAGGTAGCATCGACGGGACCCAGTCAACACAGGGCCCGGCCCAACCAAGGCAAGAGGGGTGTTGCAGGGCAGTGATGGTAGTGTTGACGACAGACACTAAGTGTCTGATGGGCGAGGCAGAGGGTGCCACTGTGAGGGCAAGCACTCCAGCCATCGCCAAGTGATGGGGGAGAGATGCTGATGGGAGAGGCGTCACCCACGAAAGGCCTGGGGCAGAGGCAAAGAGAGCGCCCCACAGACCATATCCCACCAGTGAAGATAACAGGGAGGCAGAATTAGAGAGGCACAGGCATCACCGCCGTAGGGCACTGGCATAGCAGGGCTGCAAAGACTGGCCCTGGGCCCCCTACCTGGCAAATGTGGTGGTGGTGGGGCAGCATCCTCAGAGTTGCAAAGAACGCTCCGCTACAACTGAGGGGCCTCCCAAGGAGGAGTGAATCTTATGGCAGACAGCCCAAAGCCGTTCCAGAAGAGAGTGGACTGCCACCAGAAGGAAGGCCTACTCCAGAGGTCAAGAGCCCAGACCGGCAGGCCAATGGAAGTCGTGTTGCAGCAAGCTGTGTTCTCCAACCAGGGAACACTCCCAAAGCGCCAGAGATCCAGAGAGGAGGAGAGGCTTGCTGTTACAGGACAGGAGAAGAAAGGACGTCCTGCTGCCGGGCACAGTCCGACAAAACAAGTCTGCCAGGCTGCCACTGCGGATACCGCTTTGGAGAAGTAGGCAAAGGAGCCCCACCGAGGAGAGCACAAAAAAAAAAAAAAAACCTGGTGAAGGTGCCAGTAGGCCAGAAGCTGAAGGAAGAAAATACAATTAAATAAAAGACTCTGCACTGAAGCTTCCGTGGTGATCCGACGAGCACTTTTCTCTCTCACCACCTTCTCCCACCTTACCACACACTGTCACATGCACTAACCCCAGCTCCAAAGCTGTAATGCAATGCAACCATGCTCCTCCTGGGCTGCTCTATCCCCAAGCTCCAGTCACTAACCACTCTCTCCCTATCCTACATTTTCCTCTCTCTCTCATATGCTTCCTTATGCCATACAGCATTTAGTATTAAACCCTTAATGAAACTCATAAGAAACTCTTAGATGTTTTCTATGCATTTGTTACTTCTATACTGATTTCAATTATGTCAGTACTTGTACTGTGAATTCAATTATGTCTGTATTTGTACTGTTTAACGGATGTGGACCCTTTGTAAAAGGGTTCTTACTCAAAGGCTGTTTCCAAAATTCCAATAAATAAATATGGGGATGACTGTCAGACGTTGCCATGAGCAGGCCCTACTGAAATGCTAGCAAGTTTCCATGTGGTCCTAGAGTTGTGACCTGATGAAAGACTTCCCGAAGATCTGAGAGTAATTTTCAAGTACGGCTTAGAGGCATCACATGCTATTTAAAGCAGCAGCATTCATTGAGCAGTAAAGACAAATTATTTCTTGGCAATAATATATCTCACATTCTTTAACTGATCAGTGTATTTTTAGTTCCCTTAGATATTTTCAAAGCAGCTTTTATTACTTTTCATTAGCAATTCAAGTCAATAAAAATGGCTGCCACCAGCAATTTTTAAAATCTCTTCTAACGAGGTAACTTTTTGACTATACAAATTAGCTTCACACTGAAGCTATATTAGGATGGAGTTACCAGAACAAGATATTTGATAGTTTCACTGTGGTCAAGGCACGAGAGCAAGAATTTTTAAAAGTTTAAAAAAAAAACATATTTCAGTTGAGGAATAAAAGAAAAATGGTGTACTGATGTTCTCTCCCCCTGCCCACCCCTCAAAGATATCTTACTACTAAAACAACTATAAGATGATTTTTGTTTCCAACTAACTGCCGCCAACTGGGTGGCCATTTTGTACCAGGTTATGCAATGGAAGATTCAGACTTCACGCAAAGCTGTTGAAGGTAACGGCTTAAGAAGAGTCAGTTGACATTTTATTCAGAACTGGAGGAGCAAAGTTAAACTCGCTTCCATTCGAAATGTAGTTTCTCATTTGTTTGGAAACGTACACTTGCTCCACCCACAGTATGTAACCATTCGTTACTGGTACTAACTGCAAAGTTAGGTCCCCTGAAGCTGACTGCAGGCTAAGAATGTAACGCACTGCCCTGTGAGTCTGAGGACTTCTTTTGGTCACGATGTACCTGCTGATCAGTTTCACCCACAACACATAAGCTATTCTTCCTGGCATTCGAAATAAGCCTCAAACAAAGAGCAAAACAAAACACAAAGGCATGCAAATAAAGTCAGATCCTGCCCAGCCCTGCAGAAACCCACAGCTTTTCCTCACACTACTCTGATATTAATGGAAGGAAAACGGAAGGGAAAACCCAACTTCTGAAATAATGTTGCCTAGTCGAATGAAGTTGGAAAAACTCTAAAACAAAAGAAAATGCTGGCATTAAGCACTAAACTAAATCTTTGTCCAAGGTTTCAGACTTAACCCCTCACTGCCCAGAGTTTCTGTTAGGTAGCAATGAACTTTAAGCTTTTGTGACTCAACAGTAAGGGTAACATCCACATAGACAGGCCCGCACCAGGGCTAGAAATATATATATATTTTTTTAATATATGGCTGTCCAAGGGACAGGTACAATATTTATTTTGACTGTCCCACAGAATTTGTACCTGTCTCCCAGGTCAGAGTGCCCACTAATGTTTCTTCATTTGGTGCCTGTCCCAGGGACAGGCAGAGAAATAAATCCAGCTGTCTTGGAGGAAAACTGGGTGTCTGGGACAGGCAGACAGGTGGGTATTTCGACCCCTGACTCACACCTACGCGAGAGGACTGGTCACACTGAGCTTTGCAGTGACTATTTTTTTATTTACTTAAAATTTTTTTTTTTTTTAATATTGAATTTTATCTGGTGGATATTGCAGTCGCCCAGCCCCGACATTTCATGCAGAGCAGCTTGACTGGCATCCCAGAATCTCACGCGACTGATGTCATGGCAGAGGACCAGCTATTGGGAGATTCAATTACCATTTACTGCATGTAACCTGGAGATATTTATAGCTGCCTTTTGCCATCTGTAAGTCCCACTGCTCTCACAAGAGTATTTATAAGCTGGGATACTGAATGAATACTTCTGCTCAGTATTCACAAAAGAAGAAGAGGGGAAGGTACCTAAACCAAACAATAGAAACACTCTGGATAGGGCGGTCAATACCAGTCCATTCACAGAAGAAAGGGTTCTGAAAGAACTCTTAAAACTGAAGGTGGACAAAGCAATGGGGCCTGATGGGATTCACCCAAGAATTCTAAAAGAACTAAGGGTAGAACTAGTGACACCACGGACTACCCTCTAACAAATCATGGGTGGATGGGGTGGTACCTGAGGACTGGAGGAAGGCGGATGCGATTCCCCTTCACAAAAGTGGGAGTAAGGCAGAGGAAGGAAACTACAGACCTGTTTGTTTGACCTCAGTGGTAGGGAAAATTATGGAATCACTTCTGAAGGAAAGAACTGTTAAGTACCTAGAAGCAAGTGGGGCACAGAATCAAAGGCAGCATGGATTCACAGCGGGAATGTCGTTGTCAGACGAATCTAATAGATTTCTTTGACTGGGTGACCAAAGTAGTAGACCAGGGAGGGGCTGTGGACATGGCTTACCTAGACTTTAGGAAGGCATTTGACACAGTCCCACGCAAAAGATTAATATACAAGTTAGCCAGCCTTGGAGTGGGTCCCAAGGTGGTAGCAGCAGCCTGGGTAAAACAACTGGCTGAACAACAGGACGCAAAGGGTAATAGTAAACGGAGTTCACTCTGAAGAAAGGGGGCTTATTAGCAGAGTACCGCAGGGTTCAGTACAGGGACCGGTCTTCTTTAATGTCTTTATAAGTGACACGGCAGAGAGACTGGGAGGAAAAGTACGTCCCTCCGCAGACGACACAAATATCTGCAACAGAATAGATACAGAAGGTGGGGTGGAAAGGATGAGAAGGGACTTGGCAAGGTTGGAGGAATGGTCAAATGAATGGCAAATTAGATTCAATGCAAAGGAGTGCAAAGTAATGCACCTGGGAAACAAAAACCCAAGGGAAGAGTACACAATGGGGGGGGGGGGGAGAGATACTAACAGCAGCAAAAATGGAAAGGGGCCTAGAGGTAGTCATATCAAATGACCTAAAGGTGGGCAAGCAATGTGAGAAGGCAGTAAGGAGGGCTGGGGTGAAACTGGGATGCATAGGGAGAGGCATCACCAGTAGAAAACAGGAAGTTGTCATCCCTCTGTACAGACAGTTGGCAAGATTCCATTTGGAGTACTGCGTGCAGTTCTGGACACCCGATCTCTGCAAGGACACAGACAGGATGGAGGCTGTCCAGAGGAGGGCAACTAAAATGGTGCAGGGTCTGCACCAGAAGACATACGAAGAGAGAGATTAAAGGAGCTTAATATGTATACCCTCGAGGAAAGGAGGGAGAGGGGGTACCTGACAGAAACTTTCAGGTACCTCAAGGGAATCAACAAAGTCCAAGAGGGTAGCATCTTTCAGAAAAAGATGTGCAAGAACAAGAGGGCACAATTTGAAGATAGAGGGCGGACGGCTCAGAGGTAATGTGAGGAAGTATTTTTTCATGGAGATGGTTGTGGATACATGGAACGGGCTTCCTGAGGAGGTAGTGGGGGAATTCAAGAATGCATGGGATAGACATAAGGCAATTCTAGTTTGGGGGGGGGGGGGTAAGAAGAAGTAGGCTGTTGGTTAACTAGGATCTGCAGCTTATTCATTTGGTAGGGAAATGGGCAGACTAGGTGGGCCAAGCGGTCCTTATCTGCCATCAAATTCTATGTTTTTATGTAAGGTTACAGTAAATAAATATTTATAAAGCTCCCACTCCCAAAAGCTTAGGGTGTTATATAAACAAAATATAAGATAAAAGAATAAAAACAAACATACTTCAGACATACTACATTAAATACCACAGCTCATGATTTCTGTACTTAAAGGGTTCAGGAAGGCCACTAAATAAGTAAATTTTTAAGTCCCTTTGAAAATGCTCCACTGAAGTACACATGGAGATTAAGAGGCAAAAAATTCTATGCCAATGGTGCAGCCATAGCAAAAGCCCAGTCTCCCAACACCCTATAATTAGAGCAAGCAAGGGACAGCAAGCAGAGATGCTTCAGTGGAGTGACGAGCCTGAACAGGACATAAAGCATCAGGTCTTTTTAAGTAACTAGGATGCAGAGTCAGACTGGCCTGCCAGGATACCTGTAAATTTCCAGGCGGGCCCCCTCTGTTGGGTATCTAAAACATCTTATAAACTCTAAAAATATTTGCATTCATTGTCTATGTTCTAAATAAATGAGGTATTTTGGGCATTGCAAGTTAATGTAAGATGTAAAAACAGAGCTAGTATAAAATTTAAGTTGCATATTGTTATAAGTGTGTCACCCTCGGCACTTCCCTATTAATTTTCCAGGTGCCCCTTGTGTCGAATTTTGAGCTGGGCCCCCGTACACCCATCTGACCCTACAGGCAGGATGCAGGGCCTCAAATGTCCTCAAACAAGCCTTCAAGGTCATGCATCACCACTTCTAGGTAGAGCACTGCAGTAATCCCACCAGGATAACAAAGGCTTGCACCAATGTAACCAGGTCCTTTTTCGCTAGATAAGCTTCAACCTGGTGGTGTCCCACAAATGGAGAAAAACACAGTTAACCAGGATTCCAATGACAGCTTTAAGTCGAGTACAACTCCCAGGTTTTTGAAAATATCCACAGCTAGAAGGGGACTGCTATTAAACTCATTTGCTCCCGGTGGCCATTTTGGGTCAGTTCTAACAATGGATGGTTCTGACACCATATGGCTTCTATAAAGATGGAACTTCGTCTACTGGAAGAAGGCCTAGTCCAGTACACATCTCCATTTTGCCAGGGTTCAGTCTCAGCAAGTCTGCAGCTATCCATACATTTATCTCAGACAAGCATTGATTTCAACCAGTTACATAATTTGTCCTGTCAGGTGCAAATGACAGATACAAATGAGTGTCATCTGACTAGCAGATTATATGATCTATCTTACTCAAGGACAACATGTACACCATGAACACTGGGCATAGATCTGAGCCCTGAGGCAGCCCACAGCAAAGAGCACCCAGCTCTGAAGAGAACACATCCACCCTCACCTGCCACTCTCTGTCAGATAGGAAGGACTCAAACCACCACAGCACTGTTGTGACGAGTCCCTCATACAGCTCAAGGTGACCTATCAAACCACAATGATCCACACTGTGCAATGCTGAAGAGGGACTGAGAACACTACTCATCCTTGCATCTTCCCAAGAGGAGACTGTTCATAACCTCAGCTAAAGCAGAGACAAGGTCTTAAACCAGACTAGACCGATTCAGTGTTGTCAAAATGCTCCAGATGAGCACTGAGTTGAGCTGTGAGGCCATCACCTTCCCAAGTACAGTACCTTTCCTAAACAAGCGTTCGTTAATGCCTTGATGTTTCTCTGCAAGTTTTATTTGTGAATCTGTTGTGCTTAGTGATGGAGGGTAAACACATTTAAATGAGGGACTTGCCTACAGAGGACACGTGCTAGGTTAGTTCCCACCCAAAAATAAAAACCTGTGCACTGGATAGCCTAATACTGAAATTACTAACATACTAAAAAGCCAGCAGAATAGGCCAAATGGTCTGTCTTGTCTGCTCGAAAGCCAGCAACCTAATGGCTGCCCGCCTCACCCCCCCCCCAAAGAGTGACTTCTGTAGATTCAGTTTCCCCTTGTACCTGTCCCACTCTTTCTTGAAGCCCTCCACTGTGCCCTCCTCAACCAGCCTCCCTGGAAGCGCATGCCACGGCTCTACCACCCTCTCAGTGAAAAAATGTTTCCTACATTCCCTCTTGTAATTTCCCCTCCAACTTCCACTCATGTCCCCTGGTCACTCCCCCCTTCTTCAGCCTAAACAACTCCTTGGTTCCACTCCAAATTATTCCTTTTACATACTTGAAAACCTCTATCATGTCTCCCCATCCCTCCTCTCCTCCAGTGAGTAAGGGCTGAGCTCTTCCAGTCTCTCCTCACAAGGCCTCCCCTCCATACCCTGAATCATCCTGGTCACTCTCCTCTGGACCCTTTCCAGCAGCGCTATGTCCTTCTTCAGATGATGTCTCCAGAACTGCACACAGTACTCGAGCAGCGGCCTGACCAAGGCATTCTATAGAGGGAGGATCACCTCAGTCCTTCTGGATGTAATTCCCCTGGCTATGGAAGGAGAATCACCCCTCTGCTTCTGGACATAACTCCCCTGGCTATGCAACCCAATATACTGTTTGCCTTGGCTGTAATTCTTCTACAGTTTTCAGAGTTATTCATTTTAACATTTACCACCACCCCTAAATCCCTTTCTTCCAATGTGGCATGCAGTGTGACCCCTTCCAGGGTATATACATGGCCCAGGATTTTGACCCCCAAATGAAGAACCTTACATTGCCCGGTATTAAATTTCAGTCCCCACCTCCTTGACCACCCCTACAGGGTAGCCAGATCACCCTGGATTATCTCCCTCGCTTCCTCACTATCTACCAGTGCTCCCAATTTTGAATCACCCGCAAAAAGACTCAACCTGTTTCTAACCCCCCTCCCTATATCTGAGACATAGGCATTGAACAAGAGTGGCCCCAATACTGAACCTTGAGGGACTCCACTGATTACCTTCCTAGGGGAGGATAATATTCCACCCACCACTACCCTCTGTAAACGCCCCGAAAGCCAATTTTCAACCCAATTTAGCTCCTGTCCTCCCACCCCCATCTCTCCCATTTTTGCTATCAGTCCACTATGAGGTACTGAATCAAACGCTTTGCTGAAATCTAGGTATAGGACATCCACTGGCCTATGTTTATCCAGGGCCTCCGTCACCCAATCATAAAACTCTACAAGGTTGGTCTGACACGATCACTCTGGGACAAAGACATACTGTTTATTATCCTGGTGTCCTAACCTTTCCAACTGCCCCCAAGCCTCTCCTTGATAAAGCCCTCCATTACTTTGCCCACTACAGACATTAGACCGACTGGCCTATAATTCCCCATCTCCTCCCTAAACCCCCCTTTATGTACAGGTACCACATAAGCCACCCTCCAGTCCTGTGGCACTCATCCCGTCCGCAGAGAGAGATGATAAAGAGTGCAGCCAATGGGGCTGCCAGCACATCCGCCAATTCCTTCATAACCCTCATATGTATTCTAACCGGTCCTGGCGCCTTAGTTTTCAGATTCTGAAGTGCCTCTCTCACCCTATCCACTGTGATTTCTCTCCCCCCCCCTCCAAACCACTCCCTCATGTAACCTTCCTACTCTTTCTTGGTCTGGTCTATCCTCTGACCCAATCTCATGCCATCCTATGGACTCAGACTGACATCTCTCTTTTACTGGCTCCTCATCTCTCCCATCAGGCTGTAGGGATCGCTTATCTCCCTCTGCAAATACTGAGACAAAGTACTCATTTAGCACCTCTGCCTGTTCCCCTGCTTCCTGAGCCCATCCCCCCACAATCTTAATCCTATTGATCTGTGTCCTCTCTTTTCTCTTCTTGCTTATGTATCTATAAAATCCTCCCCCTTCCTCCCAGATATCCCTAGCCAGGTTTTTCTCCATCCCTGGTGACCCTCCTGGCCTATAGTACATACTCCCCTTGCTCCTTATCCCCCCAGAACGTTTGAAACGTATGTAGGCATCCTTTTTATTCCTCACCGCCTCCTGCACCTCCCTGGTCCACCAACATGGTTTGTTGGTTCTACCATGCTTGCGCCTTATTTTAGTACAGGACCTAGTAGCCTCTTGTACTCCTTCCTTAATGGTCTCCCACAATCTTCCAGCATCCATATCTGGTCTGATCATGTCCAACCTCTCCCTTAGAATCCTACCCATACCCACGAAGTCTGCTCCCTTGAAATCAACCACTAATGTATGGGTGCGGTTTTCCTCCTCCCCCCCAGATACAGCAGGAACCAAACTGTGGCATGGTCTCCACCCGCCAGTGGACTGCACACCTCCACGCCCCTAATTTGTTCACTATTTGCTAGGACAACATCCAATATCTGCCCTTCTCTAGTAGGTTCCCCCACCTGCTGAACCAAAAAGGCATCCTAAAAGACATCCATCAGTCTCTGTTCCCTGGTTACAGAGGATGTCATGGTGTCCCAGAGTCCACCCCTGGCATATTAAGATTACCCACGACAACCACCCTTCCCCTTTGCAAGGTCACAGTGAGCCTTGATGTTCTCAACCAACTGATCCTCCATAGCCTCCTCCTCTATTGCAGGGGGCCTATATACAACCCTCATCTTTAATACCTTCCCTCCCCTCGTTTGCAGTGTTGCCCAGATCGCCTCCACACCCCCTCCACTCCACTAACCATAATGTCATTTCTGACCATCAGCGCAACCCCCTTCCCACTCCCCTATCTTTCCTGAATATCTTGTAGCCCTCTAAGTTTAGGTCCCACTCATTTCTCTGATTGGCCCATATGTCTGTAACTGCTGCCACATCCGCTGTTCCCTCAGCCAACATAGCTTGAAGTTCAAGCATTTTATTGCTCATACTCCTGGCACTGATCAGGACTGTCCTCCACCCCAACTTTTCCCCTCTCTCCAGTCCCCTCAGCCCTGCGCAATCCCTTTTCTGCCCAGTTTTCCTAGAATTCTTAACAGCCTCTCCCACTCCTCTCGTACCCCAGACCCTCAATCAGCACCCCCGAGGTCCCTTTATTAATATTATTAGCCCCCCCTTTAAAAGTTTATACCCCACCTCTCAGCTATAAATCCAGCAAGTTTTAATTTCAAGATTTCCCTCCCCTCCATATTAAGGTGCAACCTATCCCTGGCATATAGCCCCGTATCCTCCCAAGTATCCCCCCAATCCCCTACCAGCCCATGCCCCTCTGCCCTGCACCAGCCCCTAAGCCACTTATTCACCTAAGTTTTAGTTTAGTCTCACCAGATACCCTAGGCACCGGCAGAATCTCAGAGAAAGAAATTTTACTTCCTATAGAGTGACAAACCCTTGCCAGCTCCCAGAATCTAGCCTGTATTTCTAGCTCACTATTCCCTTCTAAATGTACTAGGAAGTCTGGGGAGCCTCCACAATCCAATGCCAACGAGTAGAAGTGGAATTTGGCCTTGTGTACGGATAGACCTGGCATACATTTAGCCTTGACAGGGTTGCCTTTATTCTCCCTCTCCCCTTCCCACTGAATACCCCTGATCACGGAATCCCCCAGCAATATCACCTTCACTTCACCCCCCACTTTATTTGCCCTCTTTAGTCTTTCCATACTCCTATCATCATACCCTTGCTTACTCCTACCTCTCCCATCAATCTGAGGGTCTTTATTAGCCCATTTAGTACCACCCAGGCTCCTCCTTCCGTCAATAACCCCCTGCTTGTCCCCCCCCCCCACTGGCTAGTCCTACCATACCCTGTTTACCAGCAATTGCCAGTTTACTCCTCGCCTCCCCAATCTCCTGGGTATCCAGAGCTTGCCCCCAGATCCATCCCCATCTCCTTTTTGATCAGAAAAACTCCACTCCCCACCTGAATAACCTTCCACTGCTTCCCCACCTCCTTTGGACCTGCATCTCCTACCCCATCTGCTATATTTCTCTCTTCCCTAATCTCCACCTCACCTTGTGATAAATTTCTGGAGTCTAACCTATCTAGGGAACTCCCTACCGCCCCCTTTTCAATGATTATATTTCCCAACCCTGTCACCGGCATATCCCCACTCTTACCTCCTTCCACCCAATCCTCGCTCAGTGCCCCCATCTATCACATTTCCCTCCAACACAAGCTCATGTCCTTCACTCATCCGTCCTTTCGTTCAAGCTCCCTCCTCTGTCACCCTTCCCCCTCTGCCTACTGACCAAACCCTCTTTATCCACTTGCTCCCCCTTCTCACCATCATCCTCTACTTCATCACCCAGGTATAGTATGGTGAAACGGTTTGTAAGCTCGATGCTCTTCCCCATTTTGCTCACTCCTAACTCACCCTCCCTCTTCCGTCCCCTCTGAGCTGCCCCCTCCCTACAGCATGCTATCTGTATGTTGCTTATTCCGCCCCTACACTCCCAGCGTACCTATATGATCTACCCATCCTGAGAGATGAATCCTTTTTTCCATATCCACTAGTCACCTGAGGTATACCAAATTGACATTGTCCCCCCACTCCTCCAGAGAAGCCATCTGATCCCCTCAACCTCTGAGAGAAATTCTTTCTGCCTTGTCCACTAACCCCCTGATTTATGCCAATCTGAGGTTGACCACATCTACTCACACTTGATCTGTACCCCACCCTATCTCCCCATCCCTCATCCCTCCCTCCAGCTGCCTTCTGATCCCTCTGATCTCATCCCTAAAACCCTCCAGCTTAAAACACACTGGACACCCACTGAACCTCCATGCCCAGTTCAGTATTATGGCTGCCGAACACCCAATCACCCTTCCAAAATGCCCGCCTAATCCCCCAATTTTGGTGCAAACAATATGAACCCTCCACACAATACCCAGCTACACAATGTTAAACTAATGTCCTTCCCCCTCAATCCTATAACACACACCCATCAACACAATATGTTAATCTAATGCCCTTCCCCCTTGATCCTACAGCAAATCCAGGCTACTTATTAGACAATCACTGTCAATCACACTATGCCATCCCCCAAGGATCCGCCCCACAGACCATTTAATAGAGGTCGGGGCGGGTGGTGAGGGACACAAATTAAAGTTCCTTTGTGGATGAGGTGGCAGACTCAGATTTCTGCAGCCCAGGTGTCTTAAAATTGGCGCCCTCTCTCCCGATTGGTCCAGCAGCTCCTTCAACCCTGGCCCACTGTCAACTGCAGCCACCAAGAATCCTCTTGGATGCCCTCCTCACGCAGCTCTACTAACCCTGGCCCACTGCCGACTGCAGCCGCCGGGAAAGCTGAATCCGATGCCCCTTCCTTCTCTCTTCAGCTGCCGACGCAGCCCCGATGTTCTCCTCCTGTAATCGGCTTCCAATGCAGAACCGGACCCTCCGGCAGCAACCCCCGCTCCACACAGCCCACAATTACAGCTCCTTTGTGGGTGAAGTGGCAGAGTCAGACTTCTGTAGCCCAGGTGCCTTTTAAAATTAGGGCTGTGCAAAACACTATTCATTACAACTACACAAAAATACTGTACTTTTTGTAAAGAACATTCTTCAGAATTTGTAGTAGACCATATAAAGCATTTTATATGACCCAATGAGATGTCTGTCGGTCCTGCTGTTCTCCTGAGACTAAGTACAGTCCTCTGTGACTGTACTTAGCCCAAGGAGATTTAGTGGAGCCAGCAAACAGAAGATCAAAACGATAAGAACTCTAACATACACTGCTGGCTATTGAGTCTCCCACTGCCGTGCCCCCTACCTAGGTGCCAGCTGCAGAGGATTCTGAGATTTGTAGTTACAGAAAATGTCAGCTTGCAAGTCAACAGTATAGTACAATCTACTATACTGCAGTAATGGTAAGGGGAAAAAAGGTTACACACCTGTAACCATAGTTCTATATGTGGTATATGGTTCATATCCACACTCTGGCAGTTCCACTAGAACAGTCTGATTTGCAGGACGTCGTTAAGCTAAGCTCCTCCCACTACCCGGGTGGTATATCCCCCAACTCCACCCCGTGACCTCAGATCTTGCACGCTGGAAGCGGGGATCCGTGTGCCACTTGCCAAGGGAGGCCACATGGGTTGTTTGGATGTGAACCATAAGCCACTCCTAGAACCAAGGTTACAGTTGAGTAACCTATTTTTCTGCGGGCATGGATACAGTTCACTATCCACACTCTGGCAGACTACTAACAGTTTTTCAGTAAGAGGGGACAAGACATGCAACTCTACTTGGCAAATAGAAACTGGAGAACCTAGGTCCCAAAGCCTCCTGGTGTCACTCAAGGTTAATGTGGTAGTGGAAAATTAAGGTGTGTGCTAATTTCCAAGTAGCAGCCCTGCAGATTTCATTTATTTATTTATTTAGAGTCTAGGATTATAAGTACCTTTGAGCCATGGCTCTTTTATAAAGGTTCCACGTCAATTGAGGTACAATACAAACATTACATAGAGTTGAGTAACAATGAAGAAATGGCGTACAGACAGACATTTTTAAGCAGCTGAAATACATTACATTTAGGGAAAGTGGGTACCAGGGGGGCAGGGTAGCCAGATGTAACTGAGGCTTGGAATGGACACAAAAAGAGAGGTGCAGTCGTGGGCGTTTGTCAGGCCTCAAAAAAGTGCTTGGGGTGTAGGGGGCAAAACAGGAGGGTAGGGTAGGATGAGGGAGGAGAGATGGAGTGGGGTAGGAGTAGAAGTGCTAGGAGGGAGATCAGAATATGAGGGACAGTCGCAGGAGCTAGAGGCAGCTAGGTGGAGGTGAAGGTTGAATGGGCCTAGCTTTTACAGAGAGGAGATGTCTTTGTTGAGTCCATTAAGTCAGCTAGGAGCTCGGTACACAAAGGATCTCTGGCCCTGTGTGGTGCGGCAATGAGGAATGTGCAGCATTTGATTTTCTGAAGCCCTGGTGAGGCGGGGTTGCGTGCTGTATGAAGAAGGAGTTTGGACTCCGGGGGAGCAAGATGTAGCATAATTTTCTTAGCCATTAGACAAGTTTGGTACTTGATACGGATTGATAACTGGAGCCACCCTGTTTGGGCATAGAGGTCACACGTATGGGTGAGACGGTGGGATCCTGTGATGAGTCGGCAGGCTTTGTTTAGGGCCAAGGATAAGCACTTGAGGGCTGTGTCAGTTGCAGAGCCGTAAATAATCAGACCAAAGTCAATTAGAGAGACCACCAAGCTCTGTACTGCTATCCTTAAGGCATCTGAGGTAAGGCATTGCCTGTAGAGGAGACCAATGCGTATGGTTGCGGCTTTGGTGACGCTGTCTATGTGGATGCCGTAGGATAGGTTGCTGTCTATGGTGATTCCCAGATATTTAAAGAAGTGAACCTGTTCAAGGACAGCACCAAGGTAGTTTGTAATATTAAAGGGGTGAAGCCCATGTTTGTTGTGGGAGCCACAGAAAAGCACCGACTTGGTTTTCTTATAGTTGAGAACCAGCTTTTGACTACTAAACCATGTTTCAATGGAGGTGAAACCCTTCTGAAGCTTGTTTTGGAGTAGGTGGGGGCCCTGTTGGGAGATGGGAATTAAAACATCGTCAGCATAGAGTAGGATTTGTTCTGGACAGGATTGTGGAAGATTGTTCAAAAACAAGCTGGAGAGGAATGGCCCGAGAATGGATCCCTGGGGGACTCCTGAGAATACATGTCTAGCATCTGAGAAGCAATTTTCACTCTTTGGGAACGGTTTTCCAGGTAGCTCTTAAACCAAGTTGTAGACTCAGGGGAGAGCCCAGCTTTTAGCAGTTCTGTGAGGAGTATTTGATGATGGACGGTGTCAAAAGCCTTGGTCAGGTCTATGAAGACTGAACCAGTGAGGCCATTATTGTCCAGGGAGTTGTGAATTGCTCCTGTGAATTCAAGGAGGGCAGATGTGGTGCTGTGGCCTTTTCTGAAGCTGTGTTATTTACAAAGGATGTCGTGCTTGTCCAGATATTCCATTAGCTTGTCAGAGACCAGACGTTCAATGGCCTTAGAGAGGGGGGTAGTATGGATATAGGTCTATAATTACCATGAAGGACCTTGTCCCTACTCTTGTGGACTGGTGTCACCGTGGCAGATTTCCATCTGTCGGGGAACTGGCCAAGGGTGAGGGAGAGATTGAAAATCCAAGTTAGAGGAGATAGCACTTCATCAAGAGTAAGGAACAGCAGTCTGAGGTCGAGCGAGTCGCCACTTATTCTAGATCCAGCAATTGCTTTACAGATGCATCTATGGACTTCGTGTGTCCTGACTGCTCTGAAGTAAAAAGGGGGGCGATTTGAAAAGAGGGCGGGGGTGGAGGAGGAGGTCTTCATCAAAGGAGTCTGGAGGAAGAACACTACCGAGGTCAGTGAACGCGTTATTGAATGTGCTAGCTATAGTGGAAGGGTAAAGAGTTATAGTCCCATCCACGTCCAACATTGAAGGTGATGTTTTGGGCAGTTTCCCGGTAGCTTCCTTGAGATTATTCCAGAAGGACTTCCCCTTTCCCCAGGTGTTTGTGAGGGCATCTTTGTAACAGCTGCTTTTCTTCAGGCGTATTTCTTTGGTGCAGTCATTTTGGACAAGTTTGTAGTTTTGTATATCTATCTACTTGCTTACCAGTGGCCCGAGCCTGAAACCAGAGGTGGTCCCTAGCTTTCAGCAGTGAAAGGAGATCAGCAGTGAGCCATGGATTGCTAAAGCCTTTTACTTTCCTCTTTTTGAAGGGGGTGTAAACGTCACAGGCAGCACTGAAGGAGCTGATGAAGTCAAGTGCAGAGTTGGCATCCGATGCATGGAAGATAGGTGACCAGTCTCCTTGTCTAAGGTGTGATTTGAGGTGCTTCAGTTGACCACGTGGAAGGATTCTGCTGTTTATTATGGTTTGGTGGTGGCCGAACAATTTGTTGAATACGTTACAGACTACAGTGGAGTAGTCACTTAGCGGATCGGGGAGAACAGAGACTTTTGAGATGCGGGATGGGTGGTTGGTCAGTATCCATTCTAGAAGGGTGCTTGTCCCATGGATACAGACAACCTTGGAATCAGCCACTGAGGCAACAGTATATCTGGCTGAATGAGCTCTAAGCCCTAAAGGAGGTTTCCTACCAGACAACCTATAGTACAGGTCGATGCAGGATGTGATCCGCCTGCCAACTAGCCGCTTTGCTGCTGGTCTGTCAGGTACAGTTTCAGCATAAGTGACAAACAGATGGTGAGCCTCTACCTGAACTCCAGCCATGCGCTCCTTATAACAAGGGTCCAGGATATTGGGCCTGTGGCTGGTTTCAGAAGATGGGTTAGTAAAGTAGACAAGTAAGTTAATCACCTGGTTAAGGTGAAAATGACAACCTTTGGGAGGAACTTCAGTATGGGGGCGAAGGAAGACTTTGTCCCTTTGGAAGATCAGATATCAAGACTCCGCCGAGAGAGCCTGCAGCTCCCCAGTCCTCCTGGCAGATGTGATGGCCACCAGGAAGTCAGTCTTCCATGACAGAAGGTGTGACATCTCACATCTGTGCACAGGCTCGGAACACTTGCTCGCGAGCATAGCAAAACCAGCAGGTGGAGGTGGTTCACACACCAGAGGGGGGAGGTGGTCCAGACCCTTGAAAGAGTGCCCAATCACCTTCTCCTGGGCCAGTCAGCTTACCAGCCTGCACCTGGTAAGCAGAGATAGCTGCAAGGTGCAACTTAAGGGGTTATTCATAGTCCCCACTGAGAAAGGGACAGAGGTAGTCCATGATGCTCACCACATGGCAATCAAGGGGATCAAGCTCCATGCCCCGGGTCCAAATGGAGAACCTCTTCCATTTATAGGCATAGCACTGGCAAGAAAAAATTTCTCACCGCAGTAATATTATTTCTTCCAAGGTGTCCTTTAGCATCAGTAATGACAGTAGTAAGATGACTAGGTTGAACTGCCTCGGAGGTGGAGATTATGGTAATGAGTATAATGAATTAGTAAAATCAGAGAATAGTCAGAGGGTGTGCTGAGTGGAGCCTGCCCAGAGGGCACAATAATTTTTTTGGAGGAAGAATGGGAACATGCCACTTTCTGTTGAACTAACAAAATTTAAAAAAATCATGCAACAACATGAAGAATGCACAAGTGAAAAACATATAACTTTGCTTTAAATGTGAATTCAAAAGATCAGAAACAAACTTGATAACAATAAGGAGCAGAGTCCTCTTCATATTGGTTATTTGGGGAGGAAGGGTGGGAGCTTACTGATGCTAAAGGACACCCTGGAAGAAAGAATATTACCACAGTGGGTAATTTTTTCTTCTCATCCCAGGGGTCCCTTAGCATCAGTAACAATAGCAGACTACAGAGCAATGCAGTTGGGAGCCGATAGGTAAGAGGCTCTGTAGGACCACTCTGCCAAATTTGGCATCATATCTGAACTGTACATCTAGGCAGTAATGCTTTGTGAATGAAGACATCAAGTAAGGGAATATCCCTTGCATCTGCCACTGTAACAGCAGTACCTCTGGTAGAATGGGCCCCAAGGCCCTCCGGGGGCTGTTTACCAGCCTTGTCATAAAACTGAATGCAGGAGACTATTCAGAGGGAGATGGTCCTCTTAGTGGCTGGCCTACCTCCCCATAGGTGAGGAAAAAGCTGGGTATCCAGCTCTGCTCCTATAAAGGTGAGGAGCTGTGATGGGTCCAAGTGGGACTTCTTTTCAATTATAGGAAAGCCTAAGGACTGCAGAGTTTGTTTTGTGTAACTGAGAGCCTCTCATTTCCAGAGGGGTCTTGCCCTCCAGACACCAGTCATCCAAGTATGGGTAGACTGCTTTGCTCAGTTTTCTGAGGTAAGCTGCCACCATAGTTAGGCACTTGGTGTATACCCTTGGAGCCGATGTTAGGCTGAAAGGCACTGCTGCAAATTGATAATGTCTTGATGGCAGCCCGATTCTCAGAAACTTTCTGTGTGACTGCCTTATTGGAACATGGAAATAGGAGTCTTAAGTCTGGGGAAGCTAGCCGGTCTCCCTGTTGTAGAGAATTAATCATCATTGTAAGAGTGACCATTTTGAATTTTGGTTTTAGTAAGTGCATGTTTAAGTACCCAAGGTCGAGAATAGGTCACCACTCCCCATTTTTCTTTACTGTCAGGAAGTATCTGAAGTAGAGGCCTTTCCCTATCTGAGAAGAGGGAACTCTCTCCACTACTTTTGCTGCTAGCAAGTTCTTTACTTCTAACTCCAATAAAAAAAGTTTGTTAAAGTTAGAGGTTTTGACGGTAAGGGGCCCATGAGAGTTGGAAATTTTTAGAACAGGAGGGATCGACCCATTTACACTATCTCCAGGCCCTACTTGTCTGTAATGATGTGGTTCCAGGATTGGAGGTAGTGGGAGAGACTGGCCCTTACTGGGACTGGGGAGGTGACTTGGTTGCCAGAGTCAGGACTTAAGACTGGGTAGCAGATGCAGGAATGGAGGCAGCTCTTCTCTGGCCCCTCCTGCCTCTACCTCTGTAGAAACCTCTTAACTGAGAGTAATCCATGGGCATTGGCATAGGGAAAAATGCCCTAGGATAGAATCCTCTGCCTCAGTTTCCTGTGTGCTGGGTCCTTTGGGAAGTAGAAGTTTTTTCTTTTGTGGTATTGCTTTCATAGGTGGTTTTATACTCCTCCACCTTTTTCTTGTATGCTTCAGTCTTGTCCCCCGAAAAGGGTAATACTTTCACCGGGGAGGGGGGTGCGGTCCATAGCTTTGGTCTGGGTGCCCTGTGTCAAATTTGTAGTTCTGAGCCAGGCCAGGCGTCTGAGTGAAATAGCCTGATTCACGACTCTGGTAGCTGTATCATTATTATCCACGGCCATGAAAAACTGGTATTTAGTGGCTTCCAATCCAGTTTTCAGAGTCTCAGCAATGTACTGAACCATCATACCTGACTTTTGATTTAAAATGGCCAGAACAGAGTTCCACAAGGCCTTCTGATACTTGGCAGAATATGCCAAGCAGACAGGCGCAACAGTAAAGAGAACGTAGTACAGGTTTAAAGTCCAGTCTTCTGGACTCTTTATCAGGGGGCTGAGAGGTTAGTGAGACTTCAGCCTTGTCACATGTCGCAGCCTGCACCAGTCCCTCATGACTAGGATGCATATACACAAAATTATCATTATTTTTAGCAAGCTGATATTTCCTGTCAATCTTTTTGTCTATTCCAGGCAAAGAGGTGGGAGTTTGGAGTAGCTTCATAGTAGTTTTCTTTAGAGACTTGTAAATAGGAAACACTATCTTTTTAGGAGGTGAAAGACCCATCATTTCTCTATAGTCTTCATCCTCCTCCTCTGCAGTCTCCTGGATAGGGAGGTACAGAGTATCCACCGTACGCTGAAGAAAAAGTTACTGGGGGGGGAGAGATCCTCCTGGCCATCTGAGGAAGTGCCAAACCCTTTGCCCGGTGATGCATCAGGTTCCAGGGGCTGGCCTTCTGACTCATCATCATCACCACCATCTCCCATGCCGCAGTAATAATCTGGGCCAAAAGAAGGGACATAAGTATTATGGTGTATAGGTGTAGAAGGGGCAGAGAAAATATCACCATACTCTGAATAGTTTGATAAAGGTGCCAAGCCTTGGCCATTTCTTCAACAGGGGATAAATCCTTTTCTAAGTCGGCTACTTTTTCCTTTTCTTAAGTGACTGACCTTTTTGTTTTTCTCTTTCTTTTTCTCTATGCTTTGTGCCTGCCACTAGCATCTCCCCTCTTGCCTTGACATGGGTGTGGGACAATTGCATACTTATATTTAAATTTCTTTTTTGCAGGCACTTCATCAGTGACCTGATGCTAGTGTCTTTTTTTTGGATGTTCACCATTTTTACTGCTATTGTGTTTATCGCACTTACTCTCAGAGGAGTGCCTAGGGGACTTTTCTTTTGATTTAATGATTTAACCTGGGAAGAGGACACCTCCTTCAGCAGTTTTATTAGAGGGTGTAGTAGACTGAGAAGCCATATTAGCTAGTTTTTTGGATCTCTTTTTTGACAGTTTTTGAACAAAATGTAGAGCAAAAAAACACAATAGTGGTCAGGACCTAAACACTGTAAACACAAGCCGTAGCTGCCTGCTTTAGTTATTTTATTTACTAAATGTTGTTAACCGGGTAAGCCCTCTGGGCCCCGAAGTTCCCTTTTTCAGGGGCGACCTGGAGTTAGTTACATGTAGTTTTCACATACAGGCAGGTGATAGAGTGTAGAACATATCATACAGGATTACAAAGACAGTGTACGGTTTTCGTGGAAAAGGGCAGTGAGTACATCACATTACAGAATACAACAGTGGCAGCAGACAGATGCAGGGCACTAAATGTGTTAAGAACCCAACAAGAAATTCAGCATAGGATAGGGTGCAAGTTTAAATAGTCAGTAACCCTTACCATTAAAGGGGAGCAGTTTTGTATACCACAATTGACACAGTCAGTGGTGGCTACATTGCAAGCAGTTATGTACAACACATTGCCACAATTTTATGACACTTTAAGCAATTTTTAAAACCTGTAGGTCCAGTCCTTTTCTTAGGTCTTTCTGACATGCCAATTTGTCAGAAATGACAGAAACTTAGGCTCCCAAATGGGAAAATTATAGTTTTGCGGTTGGTTCACTCGCGGTGAAGAACCATGATTTGTCTGAGGTAAAAGAAAAATGAAAAACGACTTCCCGCTGAAAAGTGGGAACCACTAGGTAAATAAAATAAATGTTGAAAACACTTTATATTTTTACTTCAGAAATAAAGAGGGAACTGCGGTTCACAGGAACCAAGGGAAACAGCTAAAAATATAAATGTATGAGTAAAAATAGAAAGGAATACTCACAACTCAGCAAAAAAGGCAAAGAACTAAAGTGAAAACTTAAGAGAAAATAGCTCTATGGCCAACACAGAGAGAGAGAGCACCCCAGAGGCAGAGTTGCTCAAGTCAGCTGGAGAAAAAATTTTGGTGCCCTCTGGGCAGACTCCAATCAGCACACTCGGACACTTCTCAGATTGGCTATTTCCTTATACTCATTACCATAATCTCCACCTCTGAGGCAGCTCAACCTAGTCAGCTTACTGCTATTGTTACTGATGCTAAAGGATCCCTGGGGTGAGAAGTTTACTCTTCCCAGGAGGCATCCACAGTGTGGAGCGTACCATCTGAAAGACCCAAGGCCTGGAACTCAAGCCGCTCAAGAACCAGGCCACGAGATGCAGGGACTTCCAAGTCCGGGTGCAGGACCATCCCCTGAAGTCTGGTCAGAAGATCTGGGTGGAGGGGCTGCTGAAGCTAAGCAGATGCAGGTACCAGAACAGCGGTGGCCAGTCTGGAGCTATCAGGATCATCTGGGCCTTGTCCTTCCAGGCCTTGACCATTTACCTTGTGGATAGAGTGGAGGTAAAGTGTACACAAGGCCTGGCATCCACAGCCTCGTGAAGGCATCATAACAGTGTACCGGGATTTGGGGAGCTGCAAACTGCCTCAGTTTGGCATTCTCCCAGAAGCAAACAGCTACACCATAGGGGTGCCCCACTGGAAGGACAGGTAGTTCACCAGCTCTTGATTCAGGGATCACTTGTGCAACATCTCTCTTACACAGCAGACACCATCTGCCAGCTGACTGTTCTCTCCTGCAACATGAATCACCAGATCATCTGCACCCAGGCTGCACACTAGGGTCCCAGTGCGGAGGGCCTCCCGACACAAGACAAGGGAGTGACTTCCGCCCTGTCTGTTTAGAAAGAACATGGTTGTGGTGTTGTCCATCTGGACCTGACCCCAGACTAGAGGAGTGAATTCCATCACCCGCCCTGCCTGTTTAGAAAGAACATGGTCGTGGTGTTGTCTGTCTGGACCTGTACAACCTGACCCTGACTAGAAGAGTTAATTCCATTGGTGAAAGTAGCACTACATGGAGCTCAGGCACATTTATATGGCGACAGGATTCCCAGGGTGACCAGAACCCAAGGGCATGTGGTCTCCCAGGTGCACTCCCCACCACAGACACATCCGTCATTAGCGTGATAGCCGGTTCTGGGAGGACAAGTGTGATTCCTTCTTCCAGGTACTCTGGGATCATAGTCGCCACTAAATGGCATCCCACATCAAGCTGGGTGACTGATTGGCTGGTCCTAGAGGCCTAGGCATTGGGACCACTGACGGTCAAACTCCCACTGGAGGTGGTGCATCCATCAGCAAGCCTAATGGACTACGCTGGTGCAGGATGCCATGTACCCCAGTGGCCTTAGGAAATCACAGGGCAGGGCAAGAGAGCCAAGAAAAAATTACTCACCTTAGTAATTATGTTTCTTCTATTGGAGTCTTGCTGTATTCTGACAAGTGCAGTTAGCCCCAGCCTTTAACCTACCCCGGAGAACAAAGGATTAACCTTTCTATGCAGAGCACAGAATGCTGAGCTCAAGCTCGGTTGATGTCTCTGTCTGTTTCCCTTTGAATGCTAACATTCAGATTCTTACGAGCAACACTCTAATAGTATTCTATGTGGAAATTGTAAAAACATTTTTAATAGCCAACTGGCAGCAACAAGTTTTGGACTACCAAAAGACGACAAGTCAGGAAACCCAAAACTCAAAACCCAAACCAAACAGGAATAGAACAAAATAAACACCCACACAAAAAGAGGGTGTAAAAAGAGCACCCCTAAGGTGCAACACTGCACCTGCCCACCCACTTCCCAAAACCAGGTTCTGAGAAGGAAGGCAGGGAGAGAGGTCAGAATACAGCAAGACTCCAATAGAAGAAACATAATTACTAAGGTGAGTAATTTTTTCTTCAAACAACTTGAAGTCTTGCTGTATTCTGACAAGTGCAGACTACCAAGCAGTACCTCCATGGAGGAGGGACAGAACCTACTTTGGGAATAGGCTCTGAAGTACTGCTGTGCCAAACCGAGCATCACTCCTTGCCTGGATATCCAGAGAGTAATGCTTGGTAAACGTATGGACTGTTTTCCAGGTGGCTGCTTGACAAATTTCTAAGAGAGGGATATCCCTGGCAGCAGCTGTACCTCTTGTGAAATGAGCCCTCAGACCTGAGGGTGGAGTTTTTCATAGCAGAATTGTATACAAGACACGATCCACCTGGCAATAGATCTCTTGGTGGCAGGTTTGCCCTTTCCTACTTCTCCATAAGTGAGGAACAACTGGAGGGAGTCAAACCTGTGACCCTTGGTAAGCTCTATGTAGTAACTAAGGGCTCTTTTAACATCTAAACTGTGTAGCCTCCTCTCTCCTGAGGAAGAATGATCAGTGAAGAAAACAGGAAGAGACACAGACTGGTTTAAATGGAAGTCTGAAACCACTTTGGGCAAGAACCTTCTATTGGTTCTAAGGACCACTTTATCCCTGTGAAAGGAGATAAAATCAGGTTCCACTGACAGTGCTTGCAGTTTACTGATACGCCTGGCAGAGGTAATGACTACCAAGAACACAGTTTTCCAAGTCAAGTACTTAAGCTCTGCTGAAGACATAGGCTCAAAAGGGGGGTTGCATCAGTTTAGCAATGCAAACATTCAAATCCCAGGCAGGGGCAGGGTCTCTAAAAGGAGGATTGGTGTGAAGCAATCCTTTAAAAAATGTACAGAACACAGGATGAGAAGATGGTGAGGAAGACTTCCCCACAGACAAACGCAGAAACAGCTGACAAGTGTACCTTGAGAGTAGCCGGTCTGAGGCCTAGGCCATTAAGATGGATCATATAATCCAGAATAGTAGGCAATCCAGCAGTATCTGGAGAAATATGCTTCTTAGAACACCAAATGCTGAATCTCTTCCATTTGGAGTTATAAGTCTTTCTGGTGGAGGGCTTTCGAGAGGCTTTGAGAATATCCAGAACCCCTTGGGAAAGATGCAGATCTGCAAACTCTAACTCTTCAAGACACGTGCCTTGAGATTGAGAGACTGAAGACTGGGGTACCAAATCCTCCCTTGAAAGGATGTTAACAGGTTGTAATTCCTGGGAAGAGATAGGGGAAGATGGACTGCTAGGGACAGCAACAGGGGGTACCAGGGCTGTCTGGCCTAATCTGGAGCAATCAGAATCACTTTGCAAGGTTGAGACCTTATTTTGACTAAAACTTTGAACAGGAGTGGGAAGGGAGGGAATGAATACAGAAACTTCCCTTCCCAATTCAGAATCAAGGCAACTAGGGGGACTGAGCCCAAGACTGGAGGTCTGCAAGAAAACAGAGGGGAGTTGGTGATTGTCTGGGGCTGCAAGGAGATCTATCTATGGAGTGCCTCACCTTGAAAAAAATCACTTTCAACACTTGAGGGTACAGGGACCATTCATGATGATCCTGCTCAATGCATCTGCTAGCACATTGTCCTTCCCTGGAAGGTGAACTACTACCAGAGAGGTCTGCAGGGAATAAGCCAGGACCACAACTGCATGGCTTCCATGCACAAGGTTGTGAACAGAATGCCTCCCTGCTTGTTGATGTACCACATGGTGGTGGTGCTGTCCGTTCTGACCTGAACCACCTTGTTCTGTACTGATTGAGAGTAACCTTTCAGGGCCAGAAAAACTGCCCTGAGCTCTAGGAGACTGATATGGAGAAGGAATTCTTGGGGGGTGGGGGAACACAGCCCCTGGGCAGTGAGGGCCCCCAGATGGGCCCCCAGCCGAGAAGAGAAGTGTCTGTGTTAAGGACCACTGAACAAGGCTAAGTGGCAAAAGGAACACCTTGTCTTAAATTGTCCTGATCCTGCCACCATTGGAGGGCTTGGATCAAGGTCAGTGTCACTGGGATCAGTTTGGTAAGGGAATCTTTCCTCTGAGATCAAAAAGCTCTCAGATCGAACTGAATATCCCTCATCTGGAATCTTGCCCTTGGACCACTGCTGTTGAAGCTGCCATGTGGCCCAAGAGCTGGAGGAAATGCCTTGCTGGTCGAGATACCCGAAGGCTGAAGGAAGAGGCTAGTTCCATAAGAACACTTGCCCTTTCTAGAGGAAGAAAAGCTCTTGCTCTGACTGTGTCCAGTTCTGCCCCTATAAAGGTAAGAAGCTGGACTGGTTCGAGAACTGACTTGGGAAGGCTGAGAAGAAATCCTAGAGAAGTGAGCACTTGCTGGGTCACTTGCAGGTGAAACCTGACTTGGTCTGGAGACTGGCCCACTATTAGCCAATTGTCCAGATATGGAAAAATGGAAATCTTTTGCCTTCTTAGAAAGGCAACTACTACTGCCAGGCACTTTGTGAAAACCCTTGGGGCTGAGGTTAGGCCAAAGGGCATTGTTCTGAACTGATAGTGGCCTGAGGGCAACTCGAACCTGAGGTACTTTCTGTGGGAGCACCTGATGGGAATGTGAAAGTAGGCATCTTTGAGGTCCAGGGAGGCTAACCAGTCTCCTCGCCTTAGAAAGGGAAGGATTATTCCCAGAGTTACCATCTTAAACTTTGGTTTTAAAAGATATTTGTTTAGATATCTTAGGTCTAGGATGGGTCGCCACTCCCGTCTTTTTTGGGGTCTGGAAGTACTTTCTGGAGTACAGCCCTTTGCCCCAGTGTAGGGTAGGTACTCTCTCTCTATGGCTCTTAAGGCCAGAAGAGAAGAAACCTCTGCCTCTAGGGCAAGGGTTTCCAAGAGATTTGCAGGTGGAAAAGATCTGGCTCTCATCTTTGGAAATTTTCTGAAGCTGAGAACCAGTCCCTGGCTTACTACTTCCAGGACCCACTTGTCTGACGTAATAGACATCCAGTCCTGGACAAAGTAAGTCAGCCTGCCCCTTACTGGAATAGGAGAGTCGACCCGGGCAGGCCCATCAGGGTGTCTGCTTGGCAGGGGCTTTAGGCTGAGGAGTAGATGCAGCTCTGCTCATCCCCCTTCTGCCTCTCCCTCTGAAGAACCCCCTCTGTGAAAAGGAAGAGGAAGAGGAGGCCTGTGCTTGGTAAAAAGGCCTTTGAAAAGGCCTGCCCCTGCCCCTAGACTGCTGCCTTTGAGGAGTTGCCTGCCTCTCCTTGGCCTGAGCACTGCTATATGTGGTCCTGTACTCATCTATTTTCTTCATGTAATTCTCTGTCTGCTTCCCAAACAGAGAATTACCCACTACAGGAAAATCCATGGCTTTAGCCTGGGTATCCTGTGAGAGGCTAGTACATCTGAGCCAAGCCATTCTCCAAAGAGCCACAGATGTAGCCATGACTCTTGATGACACATCATTAGAGTCCACAGCAGCATGAAACTGAACTTTAGATGCCTCAATCCCATCTGCAGCCACTGCCTCCAGCTCCTTGGCTAGCTGGGGGGAGGCCTGTTTAGCCAGTGCCAGTACAGTGTCCCACCTAGACTTCTGGTACCTGGCTGTATAGGCCATATAATTTGCCTGTCTGAGTCCCAAGAAAGATGCCATGTACAGCTTTTTTGCCATGGCATCAACCTTCCTAGAGTCTCTGTCTGGGGGTGGGGGGTGAAGCCAAGGGAATGCTTGCCTTATCACAGGCAGCAGCCTGCACAACTCCAACATGGCTGAATTGGTGGTATAAAAACTCTGTTTCTGAGCCCGAGAGTGTATACCTCTTGTCCATTCTTCTATTCACAGGAGGTATAGAATTGGGAGACTTCAGAATTGTTTGTGTCCGTTTCCCAAAAGATTTGTGGAGGGGAATAGACAGTCTCCTGGACTCTGGGATGTCCATCATTTCTACATAATCAGGCTCCTCCTGATCCTCCATTGCCTCTTCCATAGGAAGTTGGAGGGTCTCAGCCACCTTTCTGTAGAACATAAAGTGGGAAGGGGACTCAGAAAGCCTAGGAGGGGATACACCTGAAGGTCTGTCTGGGGAGATGTCCGGTTCCACAGGCACATCTAGACTTTCACCATCATCAAACTCCACTTCCTCCTCAAACTCCGGTTCATAAAATTCTTCCAAAGTATAATCGTGAACTGGGGGAACTGACCAAACCGAGCCCCTGCCAAAAGATGCTGGATCGGTCGTAACCGGGTGAAGCGATTCCACAATCCGAATCGCTCTGGCTATTTCTTCGGTGGTCGGAACATGCACTTCTGGATCCGAACCGGACGATTTTTCTTTGCGCTTTCTTTTTGTCGGAACCGACCCCACTGGATCGGCTCTCCTTTTGCCTGAATAAGTATCGCCCTGGTCAGAGGGCACTCCTTCTGGTTCGGTCGGAACCGAACCGGGCTGGCCATCTGGGTCAGCGGACTTCTTGGCCTCCTTTTCCCCTCAGTCTACCTAATCTCTTTTCCAGGGTAGATTTGGGAAAATTCTTGCAAATTTGGCAGTCTGAATCGAGGTGGTCAAACCCCAGACAATAAACACAGGTGGTGTGGGGAATCTGCCTTAGAAGACCTCCCCACACTCACTGCAGTGTTGAAACCCAGTGGGCCTGTTTTTTTTCTTGGGTTTCTCAGACATGGCCAACCTAACCAAACTTTCCCTTTTTTCGGCAACTGCCAGGCAAGACTCCCTTATCGGTTCCTAACCGTGTCACGGGTCTTGGAAAAAACCGTTTCAACACACTTTTTTTTTTTTCCTTTTAGAACCGATAAGAACCGGTAACCACACACTAAAATTACACAAGAATTAAATTATCAGTTCGGCCGAACCGATCCATGTTTTTTTACAAGTTCCACACAGAAACACAGTACAAAACCTATCTAGTACTCACGGTACCACAGAGAGAGACTGAACAGACTATGCGGGAAACTTTTCGGTTAGAAACAGACGAAAAAAACGACACTTAAACCGACATTCGAACCGAGCTGCAGGAGAAATCTCCGGAGCGACTGTTAAGTGAGGCGGAGTAAAGAATCTGATGGTTAGCGTTCAAAGGGAAACAGACAGAAACATCAACTGAGCTCGACCTCAGCATTCTATGCTCTGCATAGAAAGGTTAACCCTTTGTTCTCTGGGGCAGTTTAAAGGCTGGGGCTAACTGCACTTGTCAGAATATAGCAAGACTTCCAAGTTGTTTGAAACCTGAAATAATCAGGCAAAGGAGATAAGATCAGATGCCCGGTCTGCAGGGAGGCAGGCTCTGATTCACAGGGAGTCTAATTCTGTCTTGATGAACTTGACCACCTGCATGGCAACCTTGTCCAGGTTGACTTACCGGTCCAAGTCTCAGCAAGTCTGGAAAGCAAGATCTCGGGACCTCTCCATGGCCTCTTTGGATGGATTAGCTAACAACCAGTCATCCGGGTTGGGGTACACCTCACACTGAGGCACTGCAGGTATGCTGACATCACTATCACTGCCAAGCACTTGGTGAAGACCCTAGGCACCAAGGAGAGGCAGAAGGGCATGACCTGGAACTGGTACGTACAGGACCCCTTCCACTTGGAACCGGAAGTACCAGCAGTGGAACTGATGGACTGGTATGTGGAAAAACATGCTGGAGGTCTAGGGAGCAAAACCACATATTTTGCCCCAACAATGGCATGATCAGATTTAGAATGACCATCCAGAACTTTAGTTTCTGCATGAACTGGTTCAGATTATGCAGATCCAATATGGGGCACCAGCCCTTGTTGGTTTCGGGATCAGGAAGTACCTGGACAGGTAACCCTGAGTGGTCAGGGTGGCTGGGACGTAGGCAACTGCCCCCTTTGCACGGAGCCGAGTAATATCCTCTCAAACAGAGAACAGTGTGTCCTGCAACACCCTGGACTCCTGAGGTGCATGGAGGTGGTTAAGACAAGAGAGCCTTGAAATCCAGGTAGTTCACCGACTCTTGATTCAGGGATCACTTGTGCAACATCCCACTACATCCAACACCTACTTGTTCGTCACAACAGTGGACCAACATGGCAAGAAGTGACATAACTACAGGAGTGCAGACAGGGACAAGACACGTGAAAGGATGATACCCCCCAAACAGTCACTGGGCAGCTTTGTGGGGGCATAGGCAGTTGCAGATGGAAGGGCACCACAACCCCTGCCCTGTACCCTTTTTTTTTTGTGAACTCTTTTTATGTCCCTTGCTCTCTGGGCCCATAGGACTCTCTCCAGCATGGACACACTTGGGTTGGCTTTCTCCCTCCCTGCCGAGACCCCCGACTGAACCCCCACCCTGGGTGCTTCCATGCCCCACCCTAGCTACCAACCCCCCGCTCAGAGTCCCCCAAGGTGGGACCGCCAACTCCTCCTGTGCTCTATCTATAACCTAGTGGGAGGCCAGAGTGATGGTGAGATCCGGAAGTGAATGTGGGTCCTGTCCCGTGTGTCTTGCCTTCGCCAGGTGCCAGGGTATGTCCTCTTTTCTGGTGCTCCTGGGGGCACGGACGTGCAATGATGTCCAGAGCACGACGGGCGCACTTCTCCACTTGTGCGCAGAACGTCCGCCGACACTCCTACCCCTAGTACGTGCTGCCGCAAGTTGCATTGTTCCCAGTCTCCACTGGGAGCCGCTGAAACTGCAGCATGCACCACTCACCTTCCCCAGGAGAGGAGTGCAGTCCATCGAATGCTCGATCCCACTCCTCCTCCGCTGAACCCCAGCAATCAGAGTCCGCTCCCAAACCTGGGTTGCTGGTGTGGCATCAAGCGCCTCAACCCTCAGCGCCACTGGGCCAACTGCCCCCTCCCTTCTTAGGAGCCTTGCCGCCAGACTTGGCCTTGGGGCACCAGGCCTGGTAATGCCTCTGCTGGAGCTGCTGCCGAGTAGGCTGACACAGAAAGGACCAATACAGGAAAGCCAGTTTCTTAGGCTTCTTTTTCGTGTCCTTCTGAGATGATGCCACAAAATCCAGGGTGGCACTGGACTTCTCAATACGGGTGAAATGTCCTTCCATCCCGGGCCAAATAGGTCAGTGCTCAAGGAGGAGACATTGGCCAACCTGTGCTGTGTGTCTACCGTGAAGGTGGATAGATGCAGCCAGGTCCTGCGACACATGGAGATGAACACTGCCATGGCATGGGCACATGAACTGCCCATGTCCAAGGCTGTCTGGAGCTGGTATTTAGCCAGCAATTGACCTTGGTCTCTGATGACAATCACTGCCAACTTTTGATCAACCAGGAGGTGAGGTAGATGGAATCAAAAACTCCCATAAGAGAGTAACCAAAGTAGGTCATCATCGTGACATACTGTAGCTAGCCTGACAGGGACACAATGATGCTACAGCATACACTTTTTAGCGGAGTTGTCAATCTTATGGGACTCCTTGTCCATGTCATTCTGGTATCTGGACCTGCAGAACACCAAACCAGTGACCAACCCCTCCAAGGAGGGGTGGTCCAAGAACCCAGAAAGAGACCCATTAGGGGCCACATATACTTGAGGACCATATGGGCAGAGGGTGCCAGGCAGGATGCTGGATGCTGCCAAAGCTCCATGGCCAGTCCCAAAATGATCAACTACGGGAAAGATAATCCCTGGGGATTCATCCCTATCCGAAATGTCTGCAAAAGGGTACTCAGCGCTTTTTTTTTAACTGGCTCTAATGGAACGAACAAGTACTCCGATATTAGGCAGAGAAATGCACAGAGAGGTGGAGAAACGCACCAAAAGATACTGTGCCATGCCCAGTAGACAGTTCCTCAACTGACCCCCCATTCAGGAGGGGAGTCCCAGAAGAGGCCACGGACTCATAATCCGAGTTGCCAGAGGACTCCTCAAAAACGGCCCTCAACCGTTTGTCATCACAGACCACCCTGGTATCCCCTCCTGGGGAGATCTGCACCGACAACTGACCTGGCAAGCTGGTGGCTGAATGGGTGTCCTTGCTCAGAGCGCTCACCTTCTGCTGCAGTGGTGGTGGTGCCAACCAAAGACATGGAGAAGCAGTTGTGAGGAGTACCTACGTAGCCTTGACCAGAAGCACCACCACTGGTAGCTGCCAGGTGACTGGATGTCTACAGGGTAGAGCCCTACCCTGCCCAAAGATGGCCCATTGTTGTAAGAGTACCTCCCTGTAGCACCGGCACAGCTTGCGATGGTGCCTCTTCTCACCCTACAATTAGGAAGTCAGGGAATGCAAACAGCAATTCTTCCCACTTGAGTGGGATCTAGATCAGGAACATCTCAACCATGACCTCAACCATCAACTGAAGATCGATGTTGAGGGGAACCTTCTGGCTGTTTGTGGCATACCACATGCCTGTCCACGTTTAGCAGCATGGGCATGGAAGGCTCGACCACCAGCAGAGGCTGCTTCTGCAGAGGAGTGGACAGGGACACTAACAAAACCATAACCTATTGAGTGAGAACTGGGAGAACCAGGGTCTGTGAGATCGATGCCTAAACTTCATCTGACAACTGGTCGACAGGCTCGAGAAAAATCTCTGTAGTCTGCTCGACTGGAGTCAAAGTCAACTGGCTGTACGGGGGAACCAAAGAGCCCTTGATCTACCCGACATGCCCTCTACCAAGGGGTGCTCGACCACTGTCGAATGGTCAAGCAACTCAAAGGACTGTGAGGACAGTGATCTCTCCTGGTCCCACGACTGGTGCTAGCAGCACTTCTGCTTGGCACCATGCTGGGTAGGGCTCTCCCCCAACATCTGAAGGGCCAAACACATGTCTCGGAAGTATCTAGTGAATGACCCTCAGACGCTGACCCCAGCCGGGAACAGTGCCAAGAACAAGGAGGTGCCTGCTGTGGCAGATGCTGCTTCCACCTCGAGAGTCACAAGCTGCTGGGCAGATACAGCCACAGCAAGGGGCCTTCTTGCAGCCCTTAAGGCAGTCCTTCAGATCCCGTTCCCAAGGCCGACACAGCAAGAGCCATAACTTTCTGTCCTTGAGGAACTCAGCAAGCATGCTGAGATAAAGGTCGCACCAAACCATATCATGCTGCCCGCCCAGGAAATACATGCACGTGTCATGCAGATCAGTGACTGTCATCTTCTGTCAGCACCGAACACAGAACTTGAACCCCGGCTTCGTTGCTCCATCAAAGATCTATGAGGGAGTCAAAGGAACTGAGGAAAGAATACAAACAACTCAAAAAACGTTGAAAGATAAAGTTCGCCAATGGTGCACTAAATCCTAAGTGGAAGCCGTGAAGGACGTGACCTGTTCTTCCAGTGGAGAAAAAGATCTGATGTCACGGGATGGAGTCAGGAGATAATATTGCCTTGGTGGTGGGAGAAGCTCAGCTAGGAGGCAGTATAGCATAGTGGTTAAGGGCACTGAGCTGCAAACCTGGGTTTGACTCCCATCAGCCCCCACCTGGATACCATGTGACCCTGAGCAAGTCACTTAACTTCCTTGAGCTCCCAGGTCGTACCGGGAAACAAGCTCCAGCTTAGTGTGCCTTTCCTGGTAAAACAATTTCCTCTTTAAAGACGTCCAGCAAATCAGACTGTTCCAGTGGAACTGCCAGAGTGGGGATGGTCAACCATATCCATATCCCTAGAAGGAAATGTTTTTGCACACAAAGTGCGAATTCAGACAAGCCCTACACCTGCATGTGGTGCTCTTAGAGCTAACCATTTCCATTTAATTCAAACACCCTGCTAGTCAGCTGAACTTGACCTTTTCTATGTCGAGTTCCTTATCTGCTGTTTTTCCTACTCTTGGTGTGGATGACTATGGTGCTACCTACATCCCAATGGTTAGGACGGACAGAAGCACCCCCTATGTTGGAGATGAAAGTTTCTCACCGTCCGGTAATTCCTCTTCTCCAAATGCAGCTTCTGTCACCTTATTCCATCCCGGTCTCTTTACTCCTCTACCACAGCACTTTAACTGCTTACCTCATTCCCACAGCTACTAGCCCTGTTAAGATGATTTAATTTAAAAAATGTGTTTATCCAGTGTTCTTGAGTCAGCAAGTTAAGACTTTCTGGGAAATGTGTCTCACTCAAAGAAGCCAATTTAGTGGGATTGCAAAGCATTTAACCTGTTCCTGTCTCCAGCAGAGGAGGCACAAATAACTTGTTAAAGGGACATGGTCAACTCTTTTTCCATATCATTTCTAGTTGAAAGCCACATTTTTTTTTTTTTTTTTTTTTTATTTCTTGCCTCTCTAAAATTAATTTATGTTGCTGGTTGTTTTATCTACTTCCTTTCTCAGTAGAACTGAAATGCATGCTAATGATATAGTTATACACAACCTTGTTTTGTGTTAAATACTTGGATTTCTCTGTTCATACTTTACAGAACAACAGGAACACCCCCAAACAGTGCAACCACTCGTGATGCAACAGTCTCCTCTCCGCCCCCACTGCATGTTGAGTGTCTAGACTGTGTTGGGGGTGTTCCAAAGTCCAGAAAAGATACAACAGGTGCTGTTCAAGGTAAGTAAAAACATTTTTGTTTAACACCAGTATGGTGGGCAGTCTTTCACTTTTAATCTGAATCAAACTACCAGCTACATCAACAATGTTTACAGAATGCGAGCAATCACACGTGTTTTTAAACTAGGGACAATCTGAAGCCTATGGGGTTGACAGTGTCCCTTTAACAGGGCCAGATTTACCATTATGCAAAGTAGGGCCCCTTATTTTCTAGAGGCCCCCTCTTGCACCACCAGTGTGTTCGTAAGTGCGCATGAGGTCTCAGAATCACACAGCACCTCTGAGTTACTTGGAGTGTTTCCTCCGCTCTGATCAACAGGCACTAGCACTGCGTACATTCCGCTGGTCCCCAGGGGACAGGTGGGGCTTCCATTGGCTGTTTTCATCTTTCCTGACACAACTTATGATCTTGTCCTTGTGAGGCTGCAGCTGCAGTGTGAAGCATGTGTTTGGGAGAGGACAGAAACATGCCAAACTGAACCTGGGCTTATCTAATTCCATTCCATACATATAGTTTTAATTTATTTTTGTTGACAACCACAGGCCAGCTCCAAGAACTCGTTTTCATTGTGAGCTGAGTTTGAGTATCATCGTGCATGCGTACTGTGTGTCAGACTCCTGAGATGTCTGAGCAGCAGCACTCCACCAATCGAAGAGAAAGGAGAGTGGTGGTGTCCCGGAGTCTGTTTATCCACCAGATTACTATCTTCAACGCTCTGTCTGACTCTGCATTTTATGGACTACAAATTGTTACTGAAAAAGAGTGAAATACAATGATGGAGATTTAACTCACTGATAAGACTGCTTTTTTTCTTTGAACTACAAAACTAGCGTTACTGTCGGAGCTCACATCTCTGAGATGACCTATTGCAGGAGGACTACTATATAGTGCTGGGAAACAGAGACTTGCACCTTTCCACAAAATATGGCATATCTTCATAAGACATGTTGTCTCGAAGGTGTGAGCCCTAAAAGTAATGGTACTTTTGTGACAAAAGCCACCACTGGAATTTATTCTGTTGCTGACCTTTCCCACAGAGTAAGTACAACTTCTGTCATGAGTTTTCAGTCCATACTTTTTTCATATTTAAAAAAAATATTCATGATGGCAATGTTGTAACAAGTTGTTGCTTTACATTTTGTATACACTGTAATAATAGGGCTACAAGACTGCAAACAGTGGTGTTGGGATGGACCACATGACTTCAGAACTGGGCTTCAGTTATTTCATTTTTTTTGGTTTATTTCTTTATGCTCCTCCCTCCACACCCCGACCGGCCACTCCCTCAGAGCGCCAGTACCTACCCTACCGCCCTCTGACCCCTTCCACCTTCTACCATGCCCCAACCGCAGCCTTACATGGATATTCCGGCATATCCCTCTGACCGAATGGTCCCTCTCTTCCGATGCCCAGCTCTGTGGAACCCATTACCAAGATCTCTGAGGGAGGCTCCATCAGTGGAGGCTTTCAAGCAGGGTCTGAATGCCCATTTATTTAGAGAAGCTTTTGGAAACCAGCTATGGTTTTACTGATACACTGTTATTTTATTGATATTTATTTATTCAATCTTCTGACCGGATTGTGACCTGTTTATTGTTTTGCTGATGTTGTACATGTCTTCGTAATTTCTTGTAAAGCGCCTAGAGCCTCCAGGATTGGTTGCTTAAGAAATACACACTCTCTTACTTCCTTACTATTTCACTTGATATGCTCTGCTTAAATTTTCACTCACTGAATTGCACAGCTATGTGTGTAGAGCTGTCCAGTAATTTAAAGTAAATGTGTGATGTGCTGAAAATCATACTTTGGGCTTCATAGCCTGCTACCCTGGGGCGGAGATAGCCCTGCTGTGTAAAAATGAAAATTGTTTTACTCACAGATCAAAATTTGGGAAGAGATCGTAATTTGTCCAAACTTTGAGCTAGCCAAAACCTTCCCACTTCCTAGACTGCCTGCTACGCCCCAGTGCTCTCCCGTTTGTGGCGTTACCACGCAGGCGGCGGGGCGTGTATGCAAGCCTATGGGGCTTTTTCCAGAACCTTTTAATACTTTAAACTACCTTTGATAAAACCCTATTAGTGGAGTGGTGTCTTTTATCAAAAGGTAGTTTAAAGTATTAAAAAAAGGTTCTCAAAATAAGCCCCACAGGCTTGCAAGGGGCGCATCCCTGCGCTATCCCTGGTACCACGTCACAAAACGTGGGGAGTGCGGGGGCGGAGCAGGCAGTCTAGGAAGCTGGAAGGGTTCGGCTAGCTCACGGTTTGGACAAATTACGATCTCTTCCCAAACTTTGATCCGTGAGTAAAAAAAAATTTATTTTTACACAGCGGGGCTATCACTGCCCCAGGGTAGCGGGCCATGAAGCCCAACGTGCAACATAACACAATTCCTGTAAGAAAAGAAATATACCCTGTTGGCTGTCTTACAAATGCTTTTCTTAAATCAAAGTGACTGACAGGAACTTTGGGCGGAGTGCGAGAGACATGGTGGAGTTCATCAACTATGAAATATATGAACAAATCTACCTTCATTGCCATAATCTTTTGTACTTCTTCAGAGAGTGACTTCACAAGAAAAAAAAATATCTGCCTGCTTGCCAGCAATTCTAGATTTTTATATCCAGTCATCACACATGTAAGTGTCTTACAGAAAATGTGCTTTCCAGGCTCATCGGTTCATCACTACTGTAGTGTGTTGTGTGTGACTTGGTGACACTGCCAGTCTCTGTAGATGGTGTGATATTAGAACCTCTAGTTATCAGACCATCTCATTTTTATGTCCAATTCCAATCAAGATCTGCTGAAACCCATATTCCACGCCTGACAATACACTCCCCCTCTACATGCTCCACTCTATAACCCCTTTCACACAAACTAGAGAGGATGTGCACTTTTTTTTTTCCTTCATTGTTCAGTAGCTCCTGGTCATTACCCCTCTGTCCTTTGGATGCATAATAAAAATAGTTTGCAAGGCAACAAAGGTATGCTTCAAGTTTGTAATGATTAGAAAAAAAAAACTTCTCAAACTTCAGACACAGCTTCCAATGGCAACAGCAAGAACTACTACTGTATTTGCTGCATGGCAGTACTGCCATGGACTAGTTAAGTGGGTGGTCAGTTATCTCAAAAGGCATCATTTAAATTAACACAACCAATCTGAAAGTACATGGTCAAAAAGAGGGTCCTTGACAGCTGGGTGGCTAGATTGGGAGTTAAAATTATTAATTAAAAAAATCTGCATGCAGCACAGTACTATGTATAATTGAACAACAGCAGTGGAAGGTATTACGTAATCTGGGGAAGTAGCAGGCACGGCTGGAGACATGACTGTGGGAAGGGTGCCCATGCATACTGTTGTGCCCAGGGCCCCAGGCCATGTAAATCCAGGCCTGCCCTTTAAGGGTGACTAAAGCATCATTTATTAAAAAAGGAATTACCCAGTGACAAGAAATGTTCCATTCCCCACCTAAAGAAAGGGCCATGAAAATAAGACAAAGCTACAGCATTGTAAAAATAAGACGGGATAATAAAATGTGCCCTCATGTTAAGAGTGTGGTAATCAAACATGCAATAACTTATGAAAAGTAGTGTAGGCATTAAACAGTAACCACAGATAAGCCACAAGCAAATGCCACACATACCTTACTATCAAATTCAAACCAGATCCTTCTAGAGAACTCCTGCTTTCACCAATACATCCTATTCCTGTGAGCATTCCAGTTTCCCTCCTTCAGGTTAGATTTAAATCTAGATTCTAGAGTTGAAAGTGCAATCCATAAATGTTTCAGAGCTGCTACTGTACTTATACAGATGTGAGTTCCGCTAAACTGACGATCGGAAACTTAGCACTGCAGTAAGGTTGCATGCTGAACTCTGACTCAGCCAGTTCCTAGATTCCTGAAGCATCATTCCAGGGTCACATTCCAGTTGATGGGTATTTCCTTTCCTCCAACAGTAGACGGGGGAGAGCAGCACATATTAAAATGAGGAAACCTACAGTGAAGATGAAGAGGGGTTCCTGAACTTAGAGAAACTGCCTTAGGTGAGCTAAAGAGTCAGGCCATTAGTGCAAGAAAATCTGTATAAACTAAAATTTTAGCAAGCTGACACATAAGCACACACACACACACACACACTATAAATTACTGTCCAAGTTCAGCAAACACTGGACTTAACACTTACTTAGTACATGTGCATTTCTCTAGTGAATTAGACCTCTGGGCCCTCATTAGCACCAAAGTATCTGTCACATACACCTTCTGTGTGTCAGTAACATGTCAAACTGCCACTCTCCACCGCATGTCTAAAAAAGGCAAGCACGTGGTATATTTGCAGCCCGTCTGCCAATTTATGTGTGGAACAGACAGAATTCTTAACAGATCCTAGTCGAGACAATGTGCAGTGTCATCACTTAATTCTACAGGCTGCCAAACTGCAATAAATATATTTCAAAAAAAAAAAAACCTCAGATATTCATAATGTCAGAGCAGTAGAGCAAGCAGCTCTCCAACTCCTGCTTTCTCCTTCTCAAAGGTTTTTTTAAATAATCCTCACCACGTTTCTTGCCATTCTCCGTTGTTGCTAAATACTGATGAAAAACAAAGTGCTGGTTAACAGTAGGAAGCAATGCCAGTGCAGCTGCTACATGCAATACCACCACCATTCACTAATCCAATTAGCTCATCCCTTACAGCTGAACAAATTGGTGGCCCTCACAGCCTGGGGCTTGCTTACTTTTTTTTTTTTTTTTTTATTTCCTGTATCATGGACTTATTTCTGAACACAATACATGCTGCCCTTAATAGAAGTACTGCTTCTGACCTGTTTGATCGCTCTTCTGGGCAGTGAAGATAAGACTGTACGACAGCAAATGCAGCTACCACTTAAGAGATTGGTATGCCTCCACAAAACTGGGTACTAGTGCTCCCAACTCCTGATTTTCCGCTTTTCAAGGAAACTAAATTAAAATTAGAGACAATGCTGTGCTATAGGCTGGGACGAACAACAATCTTGGCGGTTACATTTTGTGTAAAATTATACTTTTATCTGGTATTATTCTGCCCCACCACTACCTCAGTAAGGACTCCTTCCCACAACCCCCTCACCCGCCCATTGCTAACATAACCACCGAAAAATTGGTCACAATGGGAATAGGGGCAATTCCTGTACCGAGTCTGAGTCAAGCTCATTTTTATAGCTGTGAATTCCATCTCGGTGTTCCGATTAGCAGGACCGTGGCTGAGTTATACTTTTTTTTGTTTGCGAACAGGCTAAGCACCATTCCGTTTCCATGCAAGCTCTGGACACAACTAGTACCTACCTCATTGAGGGCTACAGGAACAAGGTTTTGGCCATTCATATGTACCATACACTGAAGCCTAAATGTGAAACATGTCCAACTTTAATAGCAGGGAAACAGAACAGATACCAGCACTCAGTCTTGTAGCGGGTGACTTCTTGAGAATGACAGTGTAATGGCAAACAAAAAAGAGGTACTCCAAGGAAAGCTGGAATTTGTGAAACTTGTAAGGACTTGTACAAAACCATCACTCAGCAGCACCTGTCTTGAGAACTAGCTTCCTTGCCAGAGAACCTAAATGATCTAGGGATGGTAATGATGGTGTTTACGATGCAGGCACTAGAAACCTGCCCCTTTCTTGGATGGATGCTATTAAAGTTGTAAAAGGCAAACCAAAAAAGAGACACTTCATTGGGAAAAATAACAAAACAAGTTAGTGCAGTGTAATTCCAGATTTTTATCTGGAACGTGTGGAGAACCACCCTGGTGCTTTGGGACTGACGTGACCCTTCCTCAGGGAGCATGACGTCAGACACCAAGAGCTGGGGGTCTTCTCCATACTTTTCAAATAAAAACCTGGAGTTGTACTGCACTAACTTGTTTCGTTATTTTTCCAATGGAGTGTCTCTTTCTTGTGTGCCTTCACAACTTTCTTTTTTTTTGTGAACTTGTTATCTTTGCTCTCCTCCTCTGCCCCCCAGCTCTGGTCTCCTCGGGAGCACCTAGGAGTCATCCCTCTGCAGCCCATCTAACCTGGTCGACCCTCCTTCACCCATGTAGCCGCGGTTTACCCCCCCAGGTGGGGACGGGGTGGGCCCCAGACACTCCAAACCTCTAGTCTTGTCGGTTGAGAAGGTGTCAAGAGGGCGGCCGCAAATCAAGGGCAAGCTCCGGTGATCCGTTTCTGCCAGAGCTGGAAGGGGGCTTTTTCTCCTGTTCTAGGGAGTGGCTAGCGCCCTTATGTCAAGGCACTGCCACCGACATCTGCCACTCCCGTCCCCCTTTTCTTCGCTCCAGCACTTGCTATGCCTCTGGCTTCTGCCAGAGGCCAGCCAAGTGCCAAGCAGGAATCCCACCCCCTCCCTCCTGGGAGAGAAGAGTTGTCCTCCGGACGCTTGATCCTCTCCCTCCCCTGCCGACCCCCTGGGCTCATTCCTGAACCCAGATCGCCGGCATGGTGTGAGGTGCGGTGTCCAGCACCTCAACCCTCAGCACCACCGGGCTGGACTACCTTTACAACTTTAATAGCATACATTTAAGAAAGGGGCAGGTTTCTAGTGCCTGCACTGTAAACACTATCATTACCATCCCTAGATCATTTAGGTTCTCTGGCAGGGAAGCTAGTTCTCAAGACAAGCGCTGCTGAGTGATGGTTCTGTACAAGTTACAAGTCCTTACAAATTCTAACTTTCCTTAACAAAATCCAGATCCATTTCTGTCATGCTCGGGGGGGGTCAGCAATGATTTAGTTCCAAATTAGGTCTACATTAATGAAAATCAGACATTCATAACAGTGAGACCGCAGTAATTATTTCGTTTAAAAGCATGAAGCAGGAGTAAAAGAGATTCAACAGGAATGAAACGTGCAACCCTTGCTTTTAAAATACTTAAATCTAAACTCAAGGATGTAGCCCTTTCAAAATTAAAACACAACAAATTGCTTTACTAATTTCGGCCAGACACGTCTGTTGATCCTCAAACCACTCCCCAGACATGTTTAACAGAAATGTACCCTGCTCACAAAGCTCTTATAACATGATCTAGCACAGGGGGTTGCTCAGTTTCTCGGGAAACAATAGCTGCTTCTGCGACTTCTTTTTTATATCATGGCAAATTTTGCAAAATAGAGTACTTCAAATATTGACCTGCTGTCTGCTGAATTTATGTGTGGTACTGCTACTTATAAGGAAAAGGTATGGCCTAGATATGCAAACCCAATATTAAAACTTCAATCACAGAGGCAACAAAGCCTTTGTGTAAAGCAAATCAACAAAACAAGGAAAAAAACACCATGGTTCTCAAAAGAGGTGGAGGGGAAGGTTAGGGAGAAAAAGGTAGCATTCAGGAAGTCTAAGAAAACACAAAATAAGCAGGACAGAGAACTGTACCAGTTAAAGCAGAAGGAAGCGGGGAAGGCAGTCAGAACAGCAAAGGCCCAAGCTGAGGAAACGACTGCCAACTCAGTTAAGGAGGGAGATAAAACCTTTTATAGGTACATTAGGGAGCGAAGAAAGACCAAGGGAGGGATAGTGAGGCTTAATAAGGGAGGGAGGGTGGGCAGGGTGACAGTGAAAAGCAGGGATACTGAATGAATACTTCTGCTCAGTATTCACAAAAGAGGAGGAGAGGAGGTACCTAAACCAAACAATAGAAGCACTCTGGATTTTGGGGTTTGGATACCAGTCCATTCACAGAAGAAAGGGTTTTAAAAGAACTCTAAAATTAAAGGTGAACAAAGCAATGAGGCCTGACAGGATTCACCCCAGAATTCTAAAAGAACTAAGGGGACAACTAGTGACACCACACTGACTACCCTTTTTAACAAATCATGGGAGGTGGTACCCGAGGACTGAAGGACGACGGCTGGGATTCCCCTTCACAAAAGTGGGAGCAAGACAGAGGCATGGAAGTACAGACCTGTTAGTTTGACCTCAGTGGTAGGGAAAATGATGGGATCACTTCTGAAGGAAAGAACTGTGGAGTACCTAGAGGTCAGTGGGGCACAGGAGCCAAGGCAGCATGGATTCACAGTGGGAAGGTCATGTCAAACGAATCTAATTGATTTCTTTGACTGGGTGACTAAAGAAGTAGACCAGAGAGGGGCTGTGGACATGGCCTACCCGAGACTTTAGCAAAGGATTTGACACAGTCCCACACAAAAGATTAATAAACAAGTTAGCCAGCCTGGGAGTGGATCCCAGGGTTGTAGTCTAGGTAAAACACTGGCTGGACAACAGGATGCAGAGGGTAATAGTAAATGGAGTCCACTCTGAAGAAAGGGGGGTTACTAGTGGGGTACCGCAGGGTTCAGTACTGGGACCAGTCCTCTGTAATGTCTTTATAGGTGACATTACAGAGGGACTAGAAGGGAAAGTATACCTCTTTGCAGACGACACAAAGATCTGAACAGGGTTGATACACAGGGGGGTGGAAAGGATGAGAAGAGACTTGGCAAGGTTGGAGTAATGGTAAAATGTATGGCAGCTTAGATTCAATGCAAAGAAGTGCAAAGTAATGCACCTGGGAAACAAAAACCCAGGGGAAGAGTACACAATGTGGGGGAGGTACTAACAACAAAAATGGAAAGGGACCAGTGGGGTGGTCATATCAGATGACCTAAAGGTAGGCAAGCAATGTGAGAAGGCAGTAAGGAAGGTTGGTGGGATACTGGGATGCACAGAAAGAGGCATCACCAGTATAAAACAACAAGTTGTTATCCCTCTGTACAGACAGTTGGTGAGACACCATCTGGAATACTGGGTGCGCAGTTCTGGAGACCCCCATCTCTGCAAGGACATGATGGAGGAAGTCCAGAGGAAGGCAACTAAAATGGTGTAAGGGACCAGTGGGGGGTCTGCACCAGAAGCCATACGAAGAGACACTAAAGGAGTTTAATATGTTTACCTTCGAGGAAGGGAGAGAGAGGGGTGACATGATAGAAACATTTAAGTACTCAAGGAATCAACAAAGTCCACGAGGGTAGCATCTTTCAGAAAAGATGTGCAATAACAAGTGGGCACAATTTGAAGATAGAGGGGGATAGCTCAGAGGCAATACGAGAAGTATTTTTTCATGGAGAGGGTTTGTGGATGTATGGAATGGCCTTCCTGAGGACGTTGTGGGTTCAAAAGACCATGGGGGAATTCAAGAATGCATAGGACAGACAAAGCAATTTTAGTGGGGGTAGGAGGAAGTAGGCTGTTGGTTAACTAGGATCTGCAGCTTATCCAATAGGTAGGGAAATGGACAGACTGGGTGGGCTAAGCAGTCCTTATCTGCTGTCAAAGTCTGTTTCCATGTTTAATAAAGTGATTTACTGCAACTGTGAGGGGTCAGCTGCTATTTAATCTAGGCTGCAGTGTCTGAACTGGTAGAATTTCACTCCCCAGAGAATGTTGCAGTTTTGAATTTCATTCCCTAGATATATTGGAACAAAGATGCAAGTCTTCTTGTGGCGAAAGGTTAAGTAAATGCTTACTTTGTAAGTTCTTTGCAGTTGAATTGCGCACAGGGAACACAGACCAGCACAGCCCAAGACTGTTATGTCACAACAGTATCACAAGTATGCAGAAATACAATCACTTTACTTGATCCAAACTGTAGGATCCCCTAAACATTGTAATATTAAGACATCACCCTACCCAAAAATATTGTAATTCCAAGTCCTGTTATATTCCAGCACTGGCTCGCTACACTATATGTGTGGTCATATTTTCTTTTACCTACTGGTCCTCATTTTTTACATCTGGATAACAAGACTTTTAAATCCCATTACAATTGCATGGCTGATAATTCCTGTTACAACCAGGCGGGTGTTATCAGTGCCTGTCACTCAAACAGGCACTACACAGCTCACTGGCTTTAGTCTCCATGTGGGTGGGCCGAACATCTCTTGCCAACATGGCAGCTCCATTTCTCAGTAACCGAGTTCCCGTAGTCATCCTTTCCCTCACACTTCATGCCAGGTAATTTTTTTCCCTCTATTTTTTAATATTTATCGGGTTGATCCTGCCTTCACAACGTAAAGAAATCTGACAGATACTGACATTCTTCCTGTTCGAGCAGGGCTCCACATACTGACTAGCTCTGATTACTACAATTTGGGGTGGGGGTGGGGGCTAAGTAAGGGAGACTGCCTGGACTGGAAACAGAGACAGGCAAGAGTGTGTGTGTCTGAATTTGTCTGTAAAATGAAGACCTGTAATTAAATATTTATTTATTGAAATCTCTGAATAACTTTGAGCTCGACAGCTCGTTTATAAAGGTTCTACGTCAAAAGAAAACAGGTCATTGACAAGCTACAGCACAGAGTACAAAAAGTAGTAAAATAAGAAAACAGTACATACAAATTTTCCATAAGACTTGGACAACAAAACAAAAAAGATACGGAAGGTACATTGTCGTAAAATATTACGGACAGTAGGCTGCAACGACTAGATTAAATAACCATTCAAGTTGTAGAAGCAGAGAGAGGAAGCGGACATACCAGGGAGGGAGTATGGGATGCAGGGGCTACAGGGCGAAATGGGTGAGGGAAGGAAGAAGTAGAGCCTCTAAGAGGAGTGGAAGGGTTAAGGGGTGGGAACAGGAGCCACCCTACAGGTATGGTGAACAATAAGACAATGAGAAAGGGGAAGAAGAGCTAAGGGAGAATTAGGCAATAGAAGCCACCCAGAGAGTTTAGTCATAGGTGGAAGAAAAGAAAAATGGGTTGAGGGGATAAAGGTTCCAGTAGTGTGGGTCCAGAGTGGGAGGTTTGAGAGATATTAGGAACGAGGAGCCACCCAGAGGGATTTAGTCAGTGTGGGTTGAGGGAAAAGAATGTGTAGTGGGAAAAGAAGTGGGGTAAGAGGAAGTGGAAGCTGCAATAGAGAGATGGGACTGTATGTCAAGTGTGGGGAGTGAAGGGGTTTAATGCCATGTTTGTTTAGGAAGAGCATCCTAGAGTGGCTGTATGTTATTAGTCACAATCACATGTGCTGAGGGCAAGATGCATTCAGTTTGGTTTTGAATTGTCCAAGTTTTGGTTCCAGAATCAGATCTGTGCTTAGGAGAGTTTAGCCATTTAGGGGCCCCAAACTCAAAGGATCTCTGTCCTTGTGAGGTGTGGCGAAATGGGATGTGAAAGACGGCACTGCTAGTACCTCTGGTCATTCTAGTGTTGGTAGAGTGACTAAGGAGTGTCTGTACACCAGGGGATGCAAAGGCCAACAGTGATTTTTTAATCGCATAGACAAACTTGATGGTGAATCCTGTTATTCAAATTAAGCCATTCCGTCATCGAGTAGAGCTCACATGTGGATGTGCGAGTTAAACAGTGTATGCCCAGAACTAGCCTGCCAGTTTTGTTAGGTGCAGCCTTAATTCTTTTTAAGACAGTTTCAGTGCTGGCGCCATGGACAACAAGCTCATAGTCAATGACTGACCAACAAGCCCATAGTCAATGACTGACATGTGGACCAGTCGGAAATGTAGCATGAAGGGCTGCTAGCTATGCCAAGAACAACCCTTTACCTGGTGTCAAATGGACAGCCCTGGACAATGGAGGGCCCACCTAGTCCAACACTCAGTCCAGGGAAGATGGTCACTGAAGAAATATTATCTGACCACTTGTACGTATAACAGATTCATTACATATAGAATAATACATTGGTGGGTGTGTGTAACCAGAATTTTACACACACCTGTGGTGCGGGATGCTACATAAACCCAGATGATGAAGTCCAAGGGGTTTATAAAAGCATTCCACACCAAGGGTGTGTGTAAAATTCTGGTTTTACACAAACACCCATGTGATTGATAAGGAAGTTATTCATGTAAGGAAAAACATTAATGAACTGATCATTGTAATGTGCAGTAACTGTCACAAGAAGTTGGGTGACGACCCAAGTTGCGGAACTAGTCTAAACGGAAGTGCCTGGAATTAGAAATGTTTGTCCAACAACTTGAATCTCTGATGGTGCCTGTGACATGGTTAGATTGGTGCATGCAGGTCTATCAGTGCAACAATCTCCCAGGTGGACCTCCCCGAAGGTATATAAACAGGGACTTTTTCCTGATAAACTGGTTAAGAAATTTTAGGTCCAGCACTGGTCAGAATCCTCCAGTGAGATCAAGAAAGATGAAATAGAGGTAGAAGATGCAGAGATTTTGTTCTTGCGGTGGAACAAGCTCTAGCGCCGCTATCTTCTGTAACCCTGAGGAGTAGTCCAGGACTGCACTCTACTTGATGGGGTTTAAGGGAAGGGTTAACATGGGGAAATAGGGGTATGAAGTCTAACTATCTAGTACCCTTTTTTGATAATCTCTCAACCATCGATCTCTGGTGGAAGACATCTACTCCCGGAGGAAAGAACAGTCAGCCTATCTGCTGTAGTGGGGAATGTGTAGCAAGTGACTCAAAGTTTCTTTGTTACATCATTCAGAACCAGGTTCCGAGTCCAGGTAGATACCCTGTTCTTCACCGGAGGACACTAGAAAGAGACTGCTTTAAAGAATCTGGCAATGTATGGATGTCTGTCACAGCAGGGGTGTGTACCCTAAGACATTAGCCGCCATAGTAGATGAGAAAGTACGTCAGACTCATTCAGCCAACAAAGTTAACAATTCTAGATGCGATAATATGCCTTGTTGGTGGATTCTCTACTAGACCAGAGAGTGTTAAGTACCTCTGCTGTGTAGCAGCACAATTCCAGCAAGCTCTATTCAACTTACACGCTGTTAACCACAAGTGGCATAGAGTGGTTTGCCTGGCCAGAGTCTGTGAGAGCAGGTTCCCCCTACATTAAAACATTCAATGATGTTACAAAGACAGGCTCAGCAGAAAAGTGAAACATGGCCATCTCTTATACTAATAAGTACTACCAAGATTCTCCTGGCCCAGTCCAAAATTAATTTTCCTTCACAAGGAAGAGGTGGGAAGGTATAGAAGGTGCTGAATGACCAGTCCAAGCTAAATGTAGCCATCGTTGATGCAGTGCTATTCACTGACCTGGCCGTGTATCTGGTTAATTTGTGTTTGTGCCCTAATGCAAAGAGGTCCATCTCTAGACTGAACCACTTCTGAACAATCTAAGAAAAGATTTCTGGATGGAGGAAGCATTCCCCCTGGCAGAGCTTAATTTTTGCTGAGCTTGTCCGCCTTGGTAGTCAGACATCCCTGTAGACAGGCTGCCACAACGGACATTAAATTGCAGTCTGCCCGCAGAAGCCAGAGTAGAGCTTCCTGGAATTTACTTCCGATGCCCCTTTGCTTGATTTATGCCACACCTGCTCAGCTATTGCTGACCACCACAACTGACCTGTGTCTTACCCTGTTGGCAAAGCATTGAAGGGCCAGTGTGACCAACCTGATTTCCAACTCACTGATGTGAGATCTCTTACCGTATGACTTTGAACAGTGGGGCCAAACAGATGCACCCCCACAACCATTTCTGCTGGCATCTGTGAAGAGCTGCATCACAGTTGGCTGCTCTGGAGTCATTCCTTTCACCAAAGTCCTGGGGTTGAGCCACCAGGGCAATGATGCCCATACCTTTTTCACCAAAGTACAAGCCTGGTTGGAATCCCTCATCTCCTGAATTCCATCAGGAGAGAAGGAAATTCTGGAGACCTGAGTGCATCCAAAGGACTCACTTCTAGACATGAAAACATCATACCCAACTGGCCCATCGGTGCAGCAGTAGCACTACTGCTCGTGATGCCGGCTACTTGCATTTAGCAATGAATGCATGTTGTCTGGGGCCAGCCAGGGAAAGGAGGATCGCATGTCCTAAAGGATGCTCTCCTCATCCAGGGAAGGGAGGGAGGGTTGCCAGCTCCACTGCCACCTGGGTGACCGCAGGTGCTAGTGCAGTCGGAGAGGCATTGGGGGGACACAAACTGGTGCTGTGCACAATGCATGGTCGCATGAGTGCACATCAGCACCCTTGCTGCTTGCATCCTGAGGGAAAGGGGACCCAGAACAAGGACAAAGTCTGGCTAGGCAGGATGAGCACTGGCTCTCTGCAGGCCCCACACTGGTGATGTGGCACTCCCCATCTGGGACCTGAGCTGTGCAGCAAGAGGCTCTGCCTAGCCCCCCACCCCCGGGAGGGGTGAGACAAGTGGAGGACGAAGTTGGAAGGTAAGTCTGCAAGAAGCTAAGTGATGGGGCTGGGGGAGCCAGTGCAGAGGGCCTGGTGGGGTGAGGGGGAGGGAATTGGACCCAACATCTTAATAGTAGTTGTAGTTTTATTTGTATTTGGCACCCTTCTTTTGGAGGTCCAGGGAGCCTTACATAAAGTGCAGTAGCAATACATAAACAATAAATTAGACAACATAAATAAGTTACATTACTAAGCACCAACGCGTGAAACTATTGAATATATATAACATTTTAACTGGGATGGCAGCCAGATACATGAGCTTGTTACTCCTCAAACACTTAAAGAAATAAGTCTTAAGACCCCTGTTAAATGCTTCCATCAAGGGGGCATCCTTCAGGGCCCTCAGAAGCAAATTTCAAAGGACCAGGCCAGCAACCTCAAAGGCCCGGTTCCTGAGGTTTTTAAACTTGCCCATGGTACTGCAACAGGCCCACCTCAGAGGAGTGCAGAGTGAGTGAGTGAGGACACGGAACTGTGCAGATCATCGGCCACACAGCCCGGGCTCAAACCACGTAGGGCCTTTTAAGTTAGCAAGCCAACTTCAAAGGAGACAGATTACTACCAGCAGACAGTGCAGTTTTCGCAGTGCCGGGGAGAAAAGATGTGTCCTAGAAAGGGTCACAGTTTATCAGTCACGTTCTGCAGCAGCTGCAGGGGATGTCACGACAAAACGCAAGTCTTTGTCTGGGAGGCTGCAGGGCACAGAGGTTAAGAGCACTGAGCTGCAAACCTGGAGATCTCGGTTTTAATCCCACAGCCACCACTTGCATACTGTCTAACCAAGAGCAAGTCACATAACTTTCTTGTGCTCCTAGGACGCACCTGGAAACAAGCCTCAGGTTAGTGAGTCTTTCCTGACCAACAAATGTAAAATAAAAATGAAATATGTAAAAAGTTAAGTCTTCGTCAGAAACTGGTTCTGCTAATATCTCAGTCTCAGGCAAATGTCATATCAAAATGCACCTCAGGTGACCTACTGTCCTGGCTGGAGTGATGGAGCTTGTGTCGAAACTGACAACCCATCTGAAGTCATGCAGTGTTTGGACTGTGAGGGTGACAGTCCATTGGGTTTCCTCCCAGGATGGGGCTCAGATCAGAAAGTCATCAAGGTAAAAGTAAAGGCTGACCCTCTGCTCTCTCAGATGGGCCATCACTACTGTCAGAATCTTGGTAAAGACCTGAGGGTCAAACACCACACTGAAAGGAGTGTTGTATGTTGACAGTGCTAACTGCCTACAGCAAATTTCCAGAACCTCACATGCGCCACTCTGATGTGAAGATATGTGTCCTTCAGAACAACTGAATCAAAGAAGTCTCCAAGATAAATCTCCTTGACAATGACTGCTAAATATTACATCTTGAAATTCTAGGGCTTAATAAAGAAGTTAAGCCATTTCAAATTCCGTACCGCCTCATGGCCTCCCAAATTCAGTACCGCCTTGTGGCCTCCCAATTTCTTTGGGACTACAGAGTATGTTTAAATGTTACAAGACCAAGGTTCCAGAGTGTATACTGGATAAATTGCACATAAGGTGCATAAAAGTAAGGACTTAGATCTGCGGGTGGTCTAGGATACATTCAGCAAAATTGCAGATTAGAAATTGGGAGATATTGGCAGACCCAGTGGTGTTGGGGGTTGAGGCGCTGGACGGTACACCTAGCGCCACACCGGCGACCTGGGTTCGGGAACGAGCCTGGGCTGTCAGGGGTCAGCGGGGGGGAAGAGAGATCGAGCATCCAGAGGACCGCTCTCTTCTCCTGGGGTGGGCTCTTGGGACTCCTCGCTCAGTGGCGGCACCTAGCGGTGGTTGGAGGCATCGGCCAGTAGCAGGGAACGAGTTTAGGGGGGTCTGGTGATGGCAGGTCATCTGTGGGAGGTCCCATGCTGATGCCACTGCACGCCGTGCCAGGGGGTGGAACTTACGAAAATACCCTGCCTCCCGATAGGTGAAGGAGGATACAGGGGCTGGCCAACCACGCCCAATGTCGGGTTTCTCCATTTGCTCCTCTGCTCTCCTCCCTGCCTTGCCGCTCTACTGTATTATAGATAAAGCAGCAGGAAGAGCAAGGCGGTCCCACCTTGGGGGACTCAAAGCCAGGGGGTTGAGTGGCCGGGTAGGGGCTGGAGAGTCAGGTGGAGAGGAGAAAGAACGGAGGACCTGAGGCAGGCGGGATCCTGGCACAGTGCTGAGTGACCCTCTGGAGAGAGTTCGGGTAAGGCAAAGAGAATAAACAGAGTTTGAAAAAGAAATTAGACTTTTTTTTAATTTACCTAGGACCCCACATATAGAATTCCATGCCTATTCCACTTAGATCACTAAATTTCAACAGCCATTTAGGTGCAATAATGCACTGGTTTGTAACAAAAGCACAAGTGAATTTAAAGTGTTGTCCTGAATCTCATATTATACATAATGTTCTTGTCCATTGATCTGTAAATGGATATGTAGCATGTATAGACAAGATACAATAAGTTTTTGTACAATGTCCGAGTAGTGCCCCACTACACCTCTTATGTGTTTGGTGTGCGGGCCAACTCTCGGAACCATTAGGTAGTAGTTAAAATAATTTGATTGTAATTTTATTATTATTCTTTTCTTTTGTATTAAAATGTGGAAGCTTATGTATGTCTATTTTTATTACGAGTGTGATTTGTCATTATTTAAATGTTTGGTAACTTAGAAAATTGTACCTGGATTTCACTGAAAATGAGCCTTGGGCTCAGCTGAGTTTTCCTATTGATTTGATGAAATGAATAAAAGTTTTACTACTACTTTTTACTACTCCAAGTTGAGTAAACCTCAAGCCAAGTTTCTATACAGGCAGTTGCTGTATGGGCTCCACATCCAGTAGCTGGGCAATCGTGGTTGCTGCTACATCACTTTTTGTGACTCAGTCCTGGAAACTTAGGGCCAGAGAACCTCGGTAGGGGAGTTATGGTAAATCTGATGACACAGCTACAACAGATCATTGCCTGGAACCATCTGTCCAAACAAACATATTTTGATCCATGCCCCTCTTATGAGACAGAGGATATGCCGGCATACCTTCAAAAGGAGTTGAAGTATCTCATTCAGATGCCTCGTCCCCGATTATGGTTGCCAACTCCTCCAGCCTTTATATGACTATAAGCAAGGTCTTGTTACTGATAATTCAGGGCCTTGAAAAGAAGTGCATCTTACTGCAGGTTTTATTTTTTGGGGGGTTATGAAAGAGCAGATACCTACAAAAGGACCACAGTCAGTTTCCTGATTGCTGATGTTTCTTATTTCGACAGACACTCTGACTGCCTTTGGCACGATGTCTCCAAAGAGTAATTTCCCATTACTGTGCTTACAGCAACACTGTCATCATGGACAGTGTGTCCACATTCCACTGCTTCAGCCAGAGTCCTCCTGGTGATCACCTCGGCCAGGATGCCATTTGTCATTATTTTGGGCATATCACAGCAGGCATCAACAAGGAAAGCTTGCCATGAGCTAAGCTAGCCCTGCAATCTTAGCTTTGTACCTTCTGGTGGACTTTTTTCTTCCCCTGGAGGATGAATGCACCATACTAGTGAGGTACCCGAACCTTTCTTTCTATGGGGAACCTAGCCTCACACACTCCTGAATTGGGAATCTGCAAGACGGTGTAGAGGGCTTCATATGTCTGCTTCAAAGTAACCTCTGGGCATCTGCCTGCTCGTGACTAAGAGCAGGTACTACTCCAGAGGAGAGGAAGGTATCTTTTGCCAGGGACAAAAAGAGGGCTTCAGTGCTTAATCCATCTTTTCTTTATTATTGACAGCAGAGTATAGCTTAGAATACAGCCTTGAGTTAGGCTTTTTAATCTAATGTGAACTCCATTCTTTTTTGATTGCCACCTCTATAATTTATTTATGGCTGATAACTGGGTAGGCGGGCTGATCAAAAAGGACCGATTTCAGCCACGACCCGAGCCAAACAAGATGGCAGCAAAAACCAAAACTGGACATCAGCAGCTGTACAAAAGTGCATATCCAAGCAGTAATAAAGCTACATGTACAGGGCACTGAAACACAGAATACAGAGAAAAGAAGCTTAGTAACTATGTAGTTCTAAATGTACAGAGCAATGGTTAGTACAAATAAACAGAAATAGGTTTATATACAAGGGATGAGTTGTAAATATCAAGCTATACATATACATATACATACAGTGACAAAATATAGGACAATATTATACAATAGTACAACAGTTTTCTGGTCAGGTACAGCCATGATCAACCGTAAGAAATATGAGAGAAACAAGCACCAGAAAAATCCAAGAGTGCAGTCAGGACTAGGGAATATGGGATAGAGGATGATGAGACATGGATCAGACAGAGAGAGGCAGGACAGGAAAGCAGACAACTATGGGGGCAAGGGTGGATCATGGGCCGAGGCATGGCCTGAGTAACAGTTACAGGAAGATTCAGTCAGAAGCCAGGCTTGTAGGTTTTTTTTGAGGGACATGTGGGAGGGGGAGGAGCATATGGATAGTGGGAGCCTGTTCCAGAGAGAGGTGGCAGACACAGAGAAGGCTTTACTACCCATGACAGAATGAGTGCGTGGGACTTCCAGGGAAAGTGGAGGAAGACCTGGGGGTTCTGGGTGCTACCCTATCTATGAGTAGTGAGGAAAGGGGACAGATGGCGATTCCTAAGTGAGTTATCAATTAGGTAGCCATGCTCGTCGGAAAGCGTCTGAAGGTTTAGCCTTTAAGGTTTTGTAGAGTGTGCAGTGTTGAGTAGACTAGGGTGCTTGGAGAACAAAGCAGCAGATGAAGTTGTACGTAGTATTGAGGTAAGAGCGGAGCGAGGAGGCGGCAGCTAAGGAGTAGACAGGGGAACAGTAGTCAAACAAAGGGAGGAGGTTACATTGCACTACGGCAAGGTGGGCTTCCGGAGACAGAAATTGCTTGGTTCTGTAGGCCGCACCAAGTTTTTGGTGTATTTTACTTATCGTGTTTGTTGTGTGTTCACTGAATATAAGGGAGGGGTCAAGGGTCAAACCTAGGTATTTGAAAGAGGAAATAGTGTCGAGTGGTGGACCAGCTGAGGAGTGTATGAGTAGGGATATTTTGACCTGGAGTCCAAGTAAAAATATGGTGATTTATCCGCATCAACAGTAAACATAGGGTTCTTGTGCACAGGCACCGATTTCTCAGACAACTTGAGACTGGGGTTAATCTGCCTCGTTAGAGAAGTTATGCCATCAAAACAACCCAGTCTTTCCTTTTTGACTCCACTGATCCCTCAGAGGGTAGGAGTTCCCTGCCTGAACTGTTAGAGGCCTCAAGATGGCGTTTCAGTTCCACCTGTGCTGCTGCTGCCTCTCGTGCAGTACAGGGCTTTAATTTTTTCTCCATGGCTGCCAACCAGGAAGGGCTTTAGCTTCTTCACTTGAAGGAACTGGTCTTCACCGGCAGTAAATAAACAGGAACAGGCCTGCCCCCGAGACAATTTTGAAGGTAAAAAAAACCTCCCAGTGATGTCAGTAAACAAGTCTTTTGTTTGCTGGTCCCGCTATCCTCCCTGAGCTAAGTACGGTCACAGAGGACTGTACTTAGCCCAGGAAGAAAAGCAAGATCAGCAGACATCGGATTGGAGCATACAGAAACTCTAAAATGCACTGCAAGCTACTGACTCTCCCACTGACGCAGTCCTCCTCTGATGTCAGCTCCTGGGGATCTCTTACAAGTCTGAAAAATCATTCTAATACTATCTACTGTACTGCAGTAAATAGTACTTAAATAAATAAATAAAAAAGGTTTTTGCACAAAAGTGCATATTGGGACCAGACCCACACTTGAGTGTGGGACTCGTATTGCTGACCGTTCCGCTTTAAAAGCTACTGACTGTACTAAGGTGCCCAGAGACAGCATTTATACCAGTACGCACCAGAACACATCTTAATGGAACCCATGATATCACTATATGGAGAATGATGCAATTAATTTTGCACAGGATTATGGGGACCCATCTGAAAACATAGGTTATTGACTGGGTGCACAGCCTTCTGGACAAGCAGGAGCTGTGTCCTGCTACCACTGTGCAGGGCTGGCTCACTTGTGGATTAAGATTTAGAAAAGGAAAAAAAAAGCCTAGACAGATCAGCATCAGTGGCTCAGCAGGCTGCACACTCACCTCTTAGGCCGGAAGATCAAAAGGCTGTGGGTTCTATCCCCACACCAGGCACTTGGTTTAAATCCCAATACTGACACTGCGTTGCAGCATGATGGGGTGCTGCACTTCTGAGGTGCTGTCTTTCGGATGAGACGTTAAACTGAGGTTCCATCTGCCTGTTCTGGTGGTAGTTCAAGTGGATGTTAAAGATCCCATGGCTCTTCTTGAAAAGAGTAGGGGTATTTTTTATTAAAGCAAACAAGAAAAGTAGGCAGTGGCGAACACAACAATAATAGCAGGAACATTACAAAAGCAGATACAAAAGAAAAAAATGCAACATGTGGAACAGTAAATTAGATGAGAACAGAAAAACAAGCAGTCTCAATAGAATAAACAATGCATCCTGAAGCCAACGATATTAAGGGGAAAGAAAAAAACAAGGATGAAATCCAGCCCACAATTTCTGAAACAATGATAAAGAGAAAGATCCTTGCTTCTTTACATATAGGGAGTTCAAGTGATTATGAACAAAGAGAGCTACCTTTTGGGGGAGGCTAGACCGCTGTTGTAAAGTATAAGCACAGCGGGCCTGCCAAAGACAGTATTTACAAATGGCAAAGCACAACTGTAGTGTAGGGACATGAAAACAATCGCCAAGACAGGGGCTAAAGGCCTACAACCACAATTTCATAAGTGACTGCCCTAAACAGGGGGTAATGCCAACGTCCACTAAGGGAAGTCCGGAACGGTTTATTCACAGGGCAGGGGAAAAAAGTGAGTGATGGTCTCCTCTGTTCCAGGACAGTCAGGACAAGGACAGACCCTCTCAGTGAGGGATCTGTGTTTCATAGAGCCCCTAACAGCAAGCTTGCTGTGCAAACTAGCAACAGGACGTCCCACGCAAAATGGGGGATCCTTTGATTGGAGAGTTGAGTCAAAGCCTGATCAACTTCCAGAGTGGGGCAAAGCTTCAGGTCCAAAACGGTAGGGGAGGAGTGTAGGAGGGCAAAACAATAAAGGTAAATCTGATCCCAGGAGACAATGTCAAGAAGAGAAAGGCACAAAAGCTGCAACTTTTGAAAGGTCCACAACATGTAGGAAGGTACAACATGGCAGAAGATCCCAACCCAGAGGGCAGAAAGATCCCGTAACCCAGCATGCCAAATAAGGAGCAAGCCAGTCTTCCAGTAAGGGAGCCCAAAAGGGAGGGGAGCATCAAAAAAAAAAAATAATCGGGGAGATATTTTTTTTCACATGCACTATTGAAATAAAACGGGGTATACCATGTTGAGGCCGCCTTCTGCAATAGGGCGGTAGGTCACATCCGTTTACCAGGGTTGAGGCAGGACCCCACAAGTTTTGAAAGAACAAGCTATAAAGTTTCATCTCTAGGAAGGGGAATACGCAACCAAGAAACGTGAAGCAAGGGAGCAGGAGTGATTTGATTAAAAGCCACTCATTTTAATTTCGCTAAATTACTATGCTTCCAGCAGGCCAGAACAGTTTCGCTTTCATGGTGAGCATCAGTTGTATGTTGCAGCATCAGTATGACTGAAATAGATGCCCAACAATTTAACTGGGTCAGAACGGAGTGCAATATCAACAACAGAATGGGCAATGTCCTCAGGGACGGCATCTATCATGACAGCTACACTTTTAGAAAGATCAATCTGAGAGCCCGAAAAACTAGAAAATTGTGCTAGTACCTGGGGGGGATGCAAGGGCTGGATTAAGCAGATCTCAGGAGGATACAAAGGTCGTCAGCATACGGTAGAACCTTTAATTCCAGACTATCTGGGGTATGCGAAGTCCAGAAAAGCTCACATTAGCATGTAAGGTGCAGTAAGGGGTCAAGGATAAAAATATAGAGTAGAGGGCTAAGAGACCCTTGGCAGACTCCTTTCTTGAGGGGAACTGCAGCACCCATAGAAGCATTAATCAAAGAGTCACAGAAGCAAAGGAATACAATAAGGTAAGTCACTGAACATAAGAGGGATGAATACCACAACAGAGCCAAACGTCCCACAAAAAATACAGGTTACTCACCTGTAACAGGAGTTCTAGGAATGGCATATGTTGTTCATCCACACTGTCTGGCAGGTTCCTTGCCGCTTTAAATCTTGCCGGAAGGTCTTCAAGCTGGCTTCTCCCATCCACCCGGGTGGTAAAACTCTCGGCTCCGGCCCATGATGTCAGATCTAGCCTGCTGGAAGACAGGTTGTACGTCAAAGCCAGGGAGGCCGGGTGGATCGTGTGTATGAACAACATATACCATTCCTAGAACTCCTGTTATAGGCGAGTAACCTGTATTTCTAGGGACATGGATATGCTGTTCATCCACACTGTCTGGCAGACTCCTAGCAGTTCTCCGGGAGGAGGGAGGCAAAGTGCACACCCCCTACTTAGGGAATAATGACTGCAGAACAGAGGTCCCAAAACCAGCATCCCGGCGTGACTCAAGGTCGATGTGGTAATGGGAAATGAAGGTGTGTGTTGACTTCCAGGTAGCAGCCCTGCAGATTTCCAGGACAGGGACATCCCTGGAAGCAGCCACCAATGCAGTGGTATGGTGGGTAGAATGAGCTCTTATCCCTCTGGGAGGCTCCATGCCCGCCAACCTATAGCGGAGATCTATGCAGGAGGTGACCCACCTGCCTACTGTCTGCAGGTCTGCCAGGTGCGGCTTCAGCGTAGGTGACAAACAGCTGGCGAACCTCTCCCCGAACTTCAGCCTTCCGCTCCTTATAAGCGCGGGCTCTTCTAGGGTCCAGAGTATGGAGCCTATATTCGGCCTCTGAGGAGTGATTGGGGTAGGACATCGGCAGAGTCAACACCTGGTTAAGGTGAAACTCCGACACCACCTTCAGAATGAATTTCAGGTGGGGGCGTAGGACAACCTTGTCCCTGTGGAAGGCCAGATAAGGAGACTCTATGGAAAGCGCCTGGAGCTCTCCCATCCTTCTGGTTGACATGATAGCCACCAAGAAGGTGGTCTTCCACGACAGGTGAGAGATGTCACACCTGTGCATCAGTTCGAATGACTTGCCCATGAGCTTAGCCAATACCAGCAGTAGATCCTACAGAGGTGGAGGTTCTCGCACCGGAGAGGATATGTGATCAAGGTTTTTGGAAAAGCATCCGACCACGTTCTCTTGCGCCACCAACTGCTTCCTGGCCCGCGTCTGGTAAGCAGAGATGGCTGCCAGGTGCACCTTAAGGGTCGTCGACCGAAGCCCTAACTGAGAAAGGGACCACAGGTAGTCCAAAATGCTTGCCAAGGAACAGGATGAAGGGTCCAACCCCTTGCCTTGACACCAAATGGAGAATCTCTTCCATTTGAAGGCATAGCATTTCCTAGTAGACTCCTTAAGGGAAGCCTCAACAACGCTGAGGACCTCGTCGGAAAGACCTAAGGCCTGGAACTCTAGCCGCTCACGAACCAGGCCGTCAGGTGCAGGGATTGAAGGTCCGGATGGAATACCTTCCATTGATTGACTGAGATGAGGTCCAGGAGGGCTGGAAGCCGCCTCGGGAGCCTGGAGCTGAGGCTGAGGAGATCTGGATACCAGAATTGGCGGGGCCAGTCTGGGGCTATCAGAATCACCTGCGCCTTGTCCCTCCTCGCCTTGAGAAGCACCTTGTGGATCAAGGGGAAATGGGGGAAAGGCGTAGAACTGGCCCGGGGTCTACTGCCTCGAGAAGGCATCCCCCTGCAGCAAGCCCTGCTGAGGAGGGCGGGCATGGAACAGCCTCAGCTTCGAATTCTCCCTGGAGGCAAACAGATCCACCTGAGGCATGCCCCAGTGGGAGAACAGATCTTGTACTACCTCTGGCAGGAGAGATCACTCGTGGGACACAGCTCCTATCCGGCATAGGGCATCAGCCAGAATGTTGGAGGCTCCTGCCACATGGATGGCATGGAGATCCGCCTCCAGGCTGCACACGAGGGACCAAGTGGGGAGAGCGTCCCTGCACAGAGGCATGGAGCGCATCCTGCCCTGGTGGTTTAGGTAGTACATGGTCATGGTATTGTCCGTCTGGACCTGGACCACTTGACCCCGCACAAATGGAGCGAAGGCGGTGAGGGCTACATGAACCGCTCTAAGCTCCAGCAGGTTGATGTGGCATCGGGACTCCTGAGGAGACCAGAGGCCGTGTGCTCTGTGCTCCCCCAGATGGGCACCCCAACCCATCAGAGAGGTGTCGGTTGATAGAGAGACCGTCGGCTCAGGGCGGACAAACGGGATGCCCTCCTGTAGATGAGCTGGAACGATCCACCACTGGAGAGCGTTCCACATCTCCTGGGTCACTGTCACTGGCTGATCCAAAGGGCCGGAGTGCTGTGACCACTGGCTGACCAGCCCCCATTGTAGGGGACGCATGTGCCAATGGGCCCAACGGACCACGCTGGTGCAGACCGCCATGAGGCCCAGGAGGTGCAGGAAGTCCAGGGCAGGGCACAATTGCCCAGCCTGAAATGATTGGGCAAAGGAGGAAAGAACCTCGGCCCTGTCCGCCGGGAGCCGTGCTCTGGCTCGCAGTGAGTCGAGCTCTGCCCCGATGAATTGGATCACCTGCTTTGACACAAGTTCCGACTTGGCCTCGTTGTTGAGGAGGCCAACTTGGGAGTAAACCTGGAGGGCCAGATCCTTGGACCGCTCCACCTCCGGTCTGGAGGAGGCCACAATCAGCCAGTCATCCAGGTACAGGTACACCCAGACCCTTCAGCACCGCAGGAATGCTGTCACCACTGCCATGCATTTGGTGAAGACCCTGGGAGCTAGAGAAAGGCCGAAGGGCATGGCCCGGAACTCGTAGAAGAACCCCACTGCTCTGAAGTGGAGGAATCGCTGGTGGGACGGACAGATTGGGACATGAAAGAACGCGTCCTGGAGGTCCAGAGAACAGAACCACACGCCTCGTTCCAAGGATGGAATGATCTGAGCCAGAGTGACCATCCTGAAGGTTCGAGACCTTAGGAACCTGTTCAGGTCGTGCAGGTCTAGGATGGGGCGCCAGCCCCCCCGGCGGTTTCGGAACCAAGTACCACCTGGACACAAAGCCTGGGTCTGGTGGAGGATCCGCCACCTTCCTGATTACCTCCTTTTGGAGGAGCAGGGCAATGTTGGCTCGACGGGCTGACAGAGAGGATGCGGACCCTGTAACCCCGAGGCGATGGCTCCGGAAGGGTGGGGCCTGCTCGAACTCCAGAGCGACCCTTCCTACCACCTCCAACACACAGCGGTCCGTGGTGGTAGTGGACCAGGCGGAAAGAAAGTGGGCGGAGCCATCCCCCACGGGGGAACCCGGAAAGCAGCCCAGTTGGGGACGGCACCTTCAACCCCGTCACTGGGCAGGCTTGAAGGAAGGACCGGCCGAGAGACCTCCTAGACCTTTTCCTCACGGCTTCCTGTTGGAGGAAGCTGCAGGCTTGGCTTTGGGGTGCCAAGTGTGAGCCTACCGGCCCTGATGCTGGTGTTGCTGGGCCGGACGTGCCTCAGGGGCAGAAGGGTGAAAGGACTTATGCTGCTATCGGCGGCCTTTGTCCTTCTGGGCAGACGTGACAGAGTCCAAGGTGGCACTGGACTTTTCAATTCTCTGGAGGTGGCCTTCCACCCCAGACCTGAACAAGTCAGTACCCAGGAAGGGGACATCTGCCAACTTGTGCTGGGTATCCGCCGTGAAGGTGGAGAACCGCAGCCAAGCTCTGCAGCACATGGCCACTGCGGCCACTACTGACCGGGCACAGGAGTCTCCAATATCGAGAGCCATTTGGAGCTGCTGTTTCGCCACTGCCCTTCCCTGATCCCGCACCTGCTTGACCGTAGTCTGCAGATCAGCTGGGAGATGAGGGATCACCTCATCCAGGGAGCCCATATGGGCGTGGGAGAAGTGCGCCATCAGTACGTCCAAATTGGCCTGACGGAGGCCGAGGGAGGACGCAGCATATACTTTACTCCCGGCATAGGCCAGCTTTTTGGACTCTGTCGGGGGGCTTGTCCACATCCCTAGCGTTCCCCTAACGCCGGAATATGCTGTCGGTAACCAACCCCTCCGCAGAGGGGTGTTCCGAGAAACCGGACAGAGACCCGTAGGGACCACATACTTCCTGGCCATCCTGGCCGATGGAGCAGGACAAGAAGCCGACTGCTGCCATAACTCCAAGGCTGGGCCAACAATGGCTTCAGCCACCGGAAGGGCCTCCGTGGGAGAATGCCCTCGGTCCAGTATTTCCGTAAGGGAATATCTGGCCCGCTTGGATACGGGCTTGAGCTGCATCCTGGTGGACTCAGAGATGAGCTGAAGCAGGCCCATGAACGATGATGGGCTCTCGTCCATCGACTGCCCCCCCAGAGGACTCCAGGTCAAGGGGCCTGGAGAACAGGGAGGAGCCGTCGTCAGACTCCGAGGAGTCTGCGAAGAGCTGCCTAGGGCTTGAGCCACCCTCTACCTGCCGAGGATGGTCGGGAGTGAGGGTGACCAACAACTGGTGGGGCAGTCCCTGACCCGACCAAGAATCCTTGGTTGGAGCCCCCGATTTTGGTTGTGGAGGCGGAGGTTCCGCCACAATCGGTGGGGCAGCTGGTTTCGGCCGAACAACCGGCCCAGGTTTGGGCACCTCGACCACTGCGAGGGATTGTTTCAGCCTTTCGGGTGACAGCCACTTAATGGCCGGGGACGGCGACGGTGTTGGCTTGTTGCCGGTCAGAAGGAGCTGCTGCCACATGAGTCCTCGGAGTATCGGCACTTAATTTGCACGAAGCCACTCCGAGGAGGAGGAGGAGGATGATGAGGACGATTGACGCCACCGCTTTCCTCGCTGCTGAGACTGCCGGTGCCAGCGGGATTGGCTGGACCGAGATGAGGTCCGAGACTGTCTGTGTTTCCGAGGGTGGGTCTGGGAGGGAGCGGGGGAAACCCGTTCCTCCCTCGGCTCTGGAGCCTTGACCGCAGACTCTGGCACAGGAGGCACAGGCAAGTCCTCGGTTTCCACCGGGGGAACCAGTGAAGAACGGTTGTCGGTTTCACCAGTCAACAGGTCGTCCGACAGGTCTAGAAAAATCTGTACCGTGTCGATGGGTGTCTCAGCCGGCTGACCTGATGGGGACACCGTAAAGCCAGTGGCCTTAGCCGCAACCTCGACCAAAGTCGAGTGTCGACTGTCCAGGTAAGGGGACCTCTCCCACTCCCATGAACGTCGACGGTGGGACTTACCCTTAGAGTCCCTCTTCTTGGACCGAGATGAGTGTCCCGATGGCCCCTCACCTTTCGTGGAGAGGACTGTCAAAGCTCCTTGAAAGAAGCTGTATAGGAGGATCCCAAGGAGAGCAGGATAAATGCCGTGACCAATGATGATGAAGATGCGGCCTGGGCCGCCTCCTCCTTGAGGGTGGTGATCTGCTCGAGTTACTCAGCCGGGGCAGACACCGCAGAAACCGCCCAATGGGCCTCCCTGGACTTCACCGGCGGATAACATTTCTCAGGGAGCCCAAGTTGGAGCCGGGCAGCACGGTCTTCGAGGACGTTTGCCGAAACAGACTTGCACAACTCGCAGGCCTGCGGATCATGGTCAAGCCAGAGGCAGTAGACTCACATGGAGTGCAGATCGGTCCTAGACATCTTCTGCCCACATGGGCACCACCGAAAACCGGGAGTCGATTTGTCCATCACAGCCACGAAGGAAGAAGCAGACCGAAGTCTAGAAAACTTTAAAATTATTTTTGGGTGAACCAAACAGTTTGGATCCAGTCTAACGCAGAGTGCTAAGGAGGGAACCTGAGCTTCCAAGCGGTAAGGAAGATCAGGCATCATGGGGCGGAGCCGAGAGTTTTACTACCCAGGTGGGTGGGAGGAGCCAGCTTGAAGACCTTCCAGCAAGATTTAAAGCGGCAAGGAACCTGCCAGACAGTGTGGATGAACAACATATCCACGTCCCTAGAACTGTAGATGCACATCAAATGATGGTTCCTGATCAATCGAGATAGCAAAACCAGCAATTCACGTGTGCCTCTAGCGGAGAGTTCACAGAGGATAATTAAGTTGTCACCAATATTACGGTACGGAAGAGAGCAGAACTAGGATGGTGATATAACCAAAGCAGAAACCGCAGTCAGTCATTTAACCAGTAATTCCGCCAAAATCTTGTGGTCAGTGTTGAGAAGGCTCAGTGGTCAATAATTGTGCAGTAATGTGTGGTCGTCTTTTTTATACAAAAAAATCAAAAGGGCATCTGAAAAAGGAGGAGGTAAGGAGTTCTGAAAATGTGGTTATAAAGCACTAGGGGAGTCTGGGAGAGATGGTCAGAAAAGGACTTATAAAATTCAGTTGGCAAACCATCCGGGCCTGGTGCCACATTGTTAGGGAGGGCTCAAATGGCATCCTGAACTTTAGGCAGAGCAACAGGATGGGAAAGGTATTCTTATCCACATCCAGAAGGTCTGGATTGCCTAACGAAGAAGGAGAAAAGGACGGTGTAGAGGGAGGGGGAGAGGTTCCAAATTTACGAGACACAATCATGAACGATTGTCAACACATCCGGAGAAGAATGCAAGGAGTCAGAAGGAGATGGCCGCACAAAGTGTATCCATCTAGAGTGGAGGAGGGACTGACAGGCCTTGAAACAGTTGAAGGATTGGCATGTACCCTGAGTGCCAAATGTACTCTCCAATTCCAGAGTTTTAGCTAGGTTGTACTGGAAGAGGAGCATGGTGGACTTGATGGAATTTATCCATTCGAGTCCAGGAGCAAAGCTCTCCTGGACAGACATCAACAAGTTTCTGTAGTTTAAAATCATAGGAATGACACAAGACACCCACACCGTCACATAAGTCCAAGTCTTGTGACCAAAAGGAAGGCCCCATGGTCCAAAGATGGCGGACTGAGAAACCTCATGCAGAGATTTGATCCTGGTATTCTGTAAACAGAGCAGGTCACCAGGAAGGGATGTCAAATGGATAAGGTCACCAACTGTTTCCTATAGAACTTTAAACTACTGACATTAAGTGTCAGAAAGGAGATTGTGGGGTGGACAGAACGAGACACTTGGGAGGGAGGTGTCAGACTTGTGTCTGCGAGCGGGTCTAGCTCATAACCTGTTTAGCCAGGGTTTCCCCTAGGGGGTCCTCAGCCAAAAAAAGTATGTCAGGTTGTGAGGAGAGGGCAGATGCCATGCCTCAGAGAAGGTCCCTTCTTTAGACAGGCTGCTCTCCCCGGCAAAGCACAATGCAGCATGGAACTGGAAAGGTGCGTTATACAAGAGTGGAAGGCTCCTTTACACAGACAGTAGCCATTTCCCACCACTGCTTTCATCCCAGGTGACCTTTGACCATCCTTTCCTCCCAGTGGTGGTGATTTCCGATCCCCAGTGCTCGCATGCAGCACGTTCCTAATGCAGAAGCATGCTCTCCAGCTCAACATCTGGGAGGGGTTGCATTGGCTGGCATGCACTGCCCAGGGAAACTCCATACCCAGCCGTTCACCTGGTTCACCTGATTTCCAGCATCCTGGGTCTGCTCCTGAATCTACTATAGTGAAATGGGCCACCACTGGGCCACATTGGGGGGGGGCTCCTCAGTCCATTTAACTGCTGTTGCATACTACTGCACTCATGTCAGTGCATCATCTAGGATGTCAAAACATCTTCAGAGGTTAGCTACCATGAACTACGGTGCAGGGTAGATGCTGGAAAAGGGTGGCCAGCCCTGAAAATGAACATGGCCACAGAGAACCAGCACTCTCAAGCAGGAAGGCACAACTTGAATAAATCTAGCATTTGCACTTGATTTTGTTTTGTGGCATGTGTTTGGAGCTGTGCCTTCCTGCCTGAGAGTGCTGGTTCTCCGGGACCACATCAAGGATGACACCCAAGATCTATTTCCTGCTCCACTACCTCAAGTTTCGTCCCATTTATTGTATCTGGCTCCAATTTTAAGTGCAAAAAGTCACCTTAAACACAATCTACAATTTATCTGGCCTATGCCCTAGGCTTTCTACAACCTGCTCTATGCTTTTAATGTTTCAGTTAGTTGCATTGTGTATTCCTGGGCTAAGAAGCACCCAACACCTGGGCTGTAGAATCTGCTAATAAGGTATAGTTTTGTACACAGTTTTTCATAGGCTTGCTGTGGCTGTGATAACAGATGCTGCCTTTCAAGGGACTTGTCATGAGGATGGGATTAACCAAGTTTCTTTCTTCACCTAAGAGGTCGAATTGGAAATGTTTAGGTGGGGGAGCTCGCACTTTTATATTTGTATGCGGGGGAATTGTTATCTCTAGGTGGTGGAGGTTTCTGACAGTGTTTAATGAAGAACGAGTACAAAGGCGAGGATACTTTCGTGCAATTTTAAGATGTGTGGGAACTCTGGTACTGTGGGTTTCTGCCCAGTTTAACCACAGTTCTTAAGTCTCTTCTTAGCCCAGTTAATGTTCTGAAACTTCCTTTGGGAGACTGCTTTGGGATTTACCTATTGAGAAATTAGTTTTCTAAGGCTCTTCTGGATACAAGAGCACAGACAACAGAGAAGGAGCTGCCTTCACGGATCCATGGGCTAAGACAACCCCGTTACAACCAGTCCATTTGATACGGATGCCGGAGAGAATATGTGTATGTGCAGGTGCGTGCCTGGACATGCTGGCGCATGTTCTGATACTGCTCAGAACAGAACTGTCATCTGTGCTATGCAGTTTCCTTTTCTAACAGTCACACATGTTTCAGACAGGGTCAAAGTCAAACACAGCCACTAAAAACCAGCATTCTGTACCAAGTTCTGAATGTTCTATAGCATCAAGAACCACTGAAAGGTATGAAAATTAGGAAGGGAACAACGGAAGTTGAGTGAAAGCAACAAATGCACAGAGCAAAAGCTACATCCCAGAATTCTAGGGACAGTACTGATGCAATTACTCGAGTACCCAAAGGCTGTCATTTACTAGTTCAGAACTGGTAAATAAAAAGAAACATGCAGTAGAAGAAAACCATCAGTTGAGGGTAAGCAAAACAGTAAATTCTAAAACTTCTATCACAGGAATTCTATAACTCACTATGAAAAATGTGCGCACATTATGCCACATTCATTATTCAGCCTAATTTTAAGTCATAAGAATTATATGGACTGTATGTGTGCTCTTAAAAGTCAAGCAGGCAGTACAGTGCAGTGGTTTAAGGCTCTGAGCTGCAAACCTGGAGACAGGCTGGGTTTGAATCCTACAGCCCCCACTTGCATACTGTATACTGTGTGACCCTGAGCAAGTGATAACTTCCTTGTGCTCCCAGGTCGCACCTGTAAACAAGCTTTCAGCTTAGCGTCTCCCTCCTGGTTTAAAAAAAAAAAAAAAAAAAAAGTGACCCTCAATTACATAGACAAAATCCGCTATTTGGTTACTGTACATAAACTAAACTTAGCAAGTAAGTAGGCTGAAACCATTTTGCCCAGTTAAAAAATAGCAATTTTCAGCACATAAGAACGGGCAAGATTTGATTATAAATCCTAATGCAAAGACTAGGTGCATCTCTTTGAAAATGCCATACAGTACTGCTAACACTTTCTACTGCTTGTAATGCACCATCACATAAGTTAAACTGGAAGAAGCCTGCCTGCACCCTAATGAGAATTTATTGCCACTGTTAGCATTTAAATTAGTTAGTGCAAATCCAGCTGTACAGATGACACCATCAGTAAGGACAATTTTACCATGAAATGTTTACGTAACAGCAGGGTTCCCCACTGCCTGGGAAAATAGGAAGTGGCTGTGGTGATCAGGCCAAGGTGCATTATTCCTTGAACCTCCTATACGCACAGTACACTTGCCATCAGTGGTTTTTAAGGAAGACAAAGAGCACTGGTATCAAAAACAGGGACAGTAGTCCAATAAAGAACAGTGGTAAAAGACCATTTTGGAGGCTTTTATATAAACCAATTAGGGTGATTGTACAACACAACTGCACAACACAAACTTCCAAGATGGACATTTAAATGAATCTGTGTTGATTAATCAAAAGAATACTTTATAACCCCCCGGCTAATGTCCCACTTTTTTTTGTAAATATATTTTTATTAAGCTTTAAGCTTTATTAAGACCTAAGCTCTGTGCTCTCTACAGAAACTGCAGCTGCATCCCTCTTGCCAACAGGCATGAGCTGGTACAGAAGATGATCCTGCCCATTTTTGACTACTGCGACAGTCTATGGTGCCGCCCCTCAGTCCCACCTAGCCAGACTGGACTCTCTCTTCAACTCCTTCTGTCGTTTCGCTCTTGACGCCCCCCTCCTAACCCACCATTGTGACCTGTACCACTCCCTCAACTTCCTTCCCCTCTACAATCGGAGGGTTCTACACGGTGCCAAGTTCATCTCTAAATTCTGGCTTGGTTCGCTCCCCTCTTACATCACCTCTTCTCTTGGTACCCCTTCCCCCTTCCTTTTCCACCTTAGATCTCTTGCTGACACTCGCACCCTGTTCAATCCCTGGCAGAACCACATCCTCAGGACAGAAAGCCTTCTCGCATCACCTGCCTAAACTGTGGAATTCTCTGCCTCCTCGAATCCGCTTCTCCTCCTCCTTTTCTCTTACCTCTGCTCTACACAACTACCTCACCCCTTCCTGCACCTGCTTCTGATCCCCTCCTCCTCCTCTAAACTCCTCCACCTTCTCACCTGCCCCCTCCTCATGCACTTACCTCACTCCTTCTTAGTTTAGCACTTAACCCCGAGACATGTTCCTCGTGGAAGGTTACTGTAACTGCAGCAGTGTACCTCCTACAAATCCTGTTACAGGTGCATGGCTCAGCACTGCACGGAACAATTGTATGTAGTATGCTTTGTATACCTGTCACCTATGCAAACCTCCTGTATTGCAAATTATGCCGTCACATGAATGTACTTCTTACCATGTATGTACTGTATCTAGTGTACCACAGTATTACTGCATGTTAATCCCACCTCTGTACCACTGTATTACCCCATTTATTAGCACCTCTGTACTGCCATGAGACGAGCATTAAGTTGCTCAGTGCATCTTTTCTGGTGAAACATTTCAATAAATAAATTAAAAATTAAACATACAAGATCTGCACAGTACATGGAAATTGCAGCGATGAACTAGGTTACAGAACATCCCACATTTAAGTGTAAGGTGATCAAAAGAAGCAAGTTCCTACCTGTTGCCTCAATGTACTCAATGCATTTCTCTATGAATATGGGTATGGGTTTTTCTTGAGTCACTACTGTGGTCAAAGGCACACCAAAATAGTTGCTCTCCCAAGGAGTTTTAGTGAGGGAAAGACGAGGCTTGGGCTTTGGTTTCTGCAAGAAAAAAAAAGGAAGAATTAAATCTCTTGTCAACAGGGGCTTATGCCTGGTCACTTTACCAAATCAAATAAATGCAGGAGGCTGCAGCTCTTCTTCGAGATAGTTACCCAGAGTAGGTCTACAACCATGGCATATAAAACATACATTTTGCTAATGGCCTAGTACATGAGTAATGCAAAGGAAATTCAGAGCCAGTTATTACACTTACTATTGGTTGTAGAAACATCAGTGAACACTTGAAATATGCATTAATGGTGGCCACATGGGCACGTTTTTAATGCCTTTCTTGAAGAAATGCACGATGCCATCAAAGTAGCATGGACTACTAAAATGTTATTCTACTGGCCACTTTAACATCTACCACAAAGACAACTGGCTTTGCCACCCTGACTTGCCACTTTACAAAATGGGACTTTAAAATACAAGTTGGAGTCAGCCCGTTGGCACACCAGTAGTGCTCCCCGTGCTGCTGGTGACCCCAGTTCAGGAACAAGCCCGGGCAGGAGGATCAGTGGAGGAATAACAGGCCTAAGCATCCCAGACAGCACTCTCCTCCTCCGGAAAGGAGGGTCACTGCCTCTGCTGCAGTACTGCCACCTGGGTGTCTAAGGGTCTAAGCGCAGTGTAGATAGTGTGTGATCGGAATGGCAAGCCATTGTGCACGCTTCTACTCAAAACTCCTTGTGTACCAATGTCCAAGGGGCAGGAGAAGAAACTAGAAGGTAATTGCTCCCACACAGCTATTTTCGTACTTCCTGATGCAACACAGATGTTCTGAGAAGCCACCTTCCATTCTCAGTCCCAGATCAGGGGGGTATTGCCACGGCTCAATAAAGGAGGGATATTCAGATTGGGCAGGCTTTTCTCTGTGGGTGTTACCAAGGGAAAGCAGTGCTGCTGGAAAAAGTGGGCTTACACAGAAAGTTATAAAAAAATATCAAAACTTAAAAATTATTTCTCTCGGTTTTAGTATATAAAAACACAGAAAGGTAAGGCAGAAAAAAAAAAAGCCCATTCAATCTGCACTGGAGCTACTCTGAGATGGCTCCCCTTCTACCTCCACCCCACTTCCCCTGGTCCCCCTCACCCCTCCAGCTCCCCATGGCATGAAAAACTGAAGCTATCAAAATGGTTACTGCACCCAAGATTCTCATCTTCTCCCCCACATTCCCTTCAACCAAACTGATGCTATGACAGGCAATTTCATATGGGATGGAAAACCACCCCACTACAATCGTGGAAACTCTGGAATTACTAGAAAAACAGGGGATGGAACTTATTCTGGTTTAAGGGGTATTACTGGGCCTCCCATGTGGCATAGGTATCACACTGCTACCCAGGTCTGGGGACCATACCCCCCAGCACCCCTGGAAGGGAAATGTCTAGAAGGTGCTGCTCTAGCTGCAGGGCTCTTTGCTCCAGCTCACCCGAAAATTAAGCCCTACCCCAAGATCAAGCATTCTCTGCAAATATGGTCCAAGCTTCAGGCTTCAGTCACACTTATCCTTAGAACTAGCACACCAGCCCTAACCCCACTTTAGAACAACCTTGCCATTAAAATAGGGGCACTTCGATCAACTGGCTGTCACAGTCCTCTGCTGGCATCCACCTTCTCAAAGATATCCTGGTTTTGGATCATCCATCTCTGGACTCCTTTTCCGGCCTTCAGCAGTAATACAATATTGATAAATGGTACCTCTGGCGTTATCTGCAGTTTCAAGGTGGATGTTCCCCTCGCGCAAGAATTCTCTAGGAACTGGGAAGTGTGATAGCAGTGCCCCTAGCAGAGCTTTTCACCAAATCACTGGAAAGCAGGACAGTGCCTGAACACTGGAAGAGGGCAACAGTGATCCCACTTCACAAATCAGGGTGGAGGCCAGAAATTACGGTCCAGTGAGCCTCACATCAGTGGTAGGGAAACTGACAGAGACACTGCTCAAACAAAGAACAGTAGCACATCTGGAATCCAGCAGGCAACAGGACCCAAAACAGCATGGTATCACGTCTGGAAGGTCATGCCAGACAAACCTGGTCAACTTTTTTGACTGGGTAATAAAGGCAGTGGACCAAGGGGGAGCGGTGGACGTGATCTATCTGGACTTTAGTAAAGCCTCCGACTCCGTTCCACACAGAAGGTTGGTAAAGAAGCTGGACCACATCGGGATAGGTAAGAAGTGGTGGGTTGGGTGAGCAACTGGCTGAAGGGAAGAACACAATGGGTGCAAGTAAATGGAGTGGTATCGACAGAGAGGGAAGTGACTAATGGAGTGCCTCAGGGGTCGGTGCTGCCCCTACTCTTCAATGTGTTCATAGCTGACATCAGTAATGAATTGGATAAGAAGGTGTGTATGTTTGCAGAGGACACTAAGATCTGCAACAGAGTGGACACCCTCGAGGAGTGGTCAGATGCCTGGCAGCTGAAGTTCAAAATGCCAAAAAGTGCAAGGTCATGCACACAGGCAAAGGGAACCCCAAGGTGGGATAATGCCTGGGAGGGAAGCAGCTGGTGTGCACCAACCAGGAGTGAGACCTAGGAGTCATTGTATTACATGACAAAGGTGGGGAAGCAATGCAAAAAGGCAGTGCTAAAGGCCAGTGGTATGCTGGGCTGCACAGGGAGGGGAATCATGAGTTGCGGAAGGCAAGTGGTGCTGCCACTTTACAAGGTGCTGGTGCACCCCCACCTGGAGTACTGCGTATTGTTCTGGAGGCCACACCTTAGGAAAGGCATCAATATAATTGAGACAGTGCAGAGCAGAGCCACAAAAATTATTCAAGGTCTGCATCAAATGGCATATGGAGATAGGTTGAGGGAGTTCAACATGTACTCCCCTGGAGCAGAGGGGGGGGAGACATGACAGACATTCAAGTATATCAAGGGTATAAATAAGGTAGGGGTACATGAGCTCCTGCAGGAAAAGAAAAGCGTCAGAACTAGAGGACACTATATGAGGTTCAAGAGTGGGCGAATCAGGAGCAATGCTAAGAAGTTCTTCACTAAAAGGGTGGTCAACCCATGGAATTGACTGCCCCAGTGAGTGGTGGAGGCCAAAAAGGTAAACGGGTTCAAAAACACCTGGGACAGGCACAAAGGCATCATTTCACAGAAAGGATGGAAGGGGAGGGGGTAGGTACCCATATTGGGCAGACTAGATTGATCTTTCAGTCCCCTTCTGCCGTCAATTTCTGTGTGTCCACTACGTAAGCTCAAAAATACCCAGACTCTGACCAGTGATCATCATCTGAAGGTCTGGCTTAGATTTCCCAAATCTCTGGGCCTTATTTACCAGGGGATCAGACAGGCTCTACACACACTAACTGGGGCCAATGGCCTTCTCTTCTAAATGAGTCAATGTGTCAAGAGGAATGGAAGCCCTGTTGGCTGATCACCCATACTGCAGTCTGGGACTTCAGAAGCAGACTACTCCAAAACAAAGTGTTACACCTGTGGTTCAGAACCCCTGCAACGCTACACAAGACACATCTCCTGCCAAATTACCAATATGGACTCTGCAACCAGCCCCAGAGGGGGGCCTTGTACTATATGCTTCAGCAGTGCTCTCCAAATCGAAGTGTTCCAGCTCATCAACTCAACCCTGTCATGCAATCCCCCGTCCCCTAAAAATTGCTCTATTAAGTTCTCCTTTGGTTTCCTTGGGCCTCCATATGAGCGCTCAAAAATGGGTACATACTGTATACCTTGTAGCCAACAAACTCTTGCATGGAGAATTAAGGACATACCTAGTCAGACCAAACTATTAATCACAGTATCCCAGTTGACCAGCTTTGAACGTACCGCATCTCAGCCCCTTTCTTCCACCTCCTCCAGTCTACTACTGGCTCGCCCAGCAGACAAAACCCACCACACACCACCAGGGTTGAGTAACCATCCTCTACCAATTAAGATCTCTGTTTGCGGGGTAAAGACGTGGCGACATATCATTAAGTACCCTTCTGCAATATACGGGATACTGACAGTTGCTTATGGAGTGTACACATCCGTTACATTTTTATGAGTACACTGGTTTGTATATTGGTTATAGTTCTCTACTTCAGACACACACACACACACACACACACACACTCACACTCCTGATACTCCAAACTCTTCTTCCACAGCACACTGCTGAATTTAAAGGGCATCATTCTCGATGCCATACAGCAACAAAAGAAAGCTCCCTTACCTCCATGGCAGCTCCTCTGGGGCAAAAGCAGTCTTTGTAATTATACCCCCGAGGGGCTAACAGCATGATCCCTTTCCATGACCCCACTGCTGGCCAAACCCCCGCACTCCGACATTTTACGACACAGCTATAGGGAGAGCGCAGGGACATGCTTCACTGAAGTGTATGGAGTGCGATTTAAAAACATAGTTTTTGCCCATTTAAGTGGTCACTTGGTAAAATCAGAGCCAGGGTTCGACTAACAAGAGTCTTGTTAGTTGAACCTGGCTATGATTTTATCAAAAGACTACTTAAATGGCTGAAAACTCCATACACTTCAATGGAGCGTGCTCTCCTTATAACCGCTTCATAAAATGGGATGTGGCCAGCAAAGGGAAGTGGAAAGGGATTGCACCGCTAGTCCCTTTTGGACAATTTACGATCGCTTCCCTTCCACTGGGGGTATAATTACAAAGGCTGCTTTTGCCATAGACACACTGGAGGTAAGGGAGCTTCCTCTTATTTTTTGGGTAGTTTTAAAAATAGCCTGAATAGTTCCCTTTAAGCAAAGGATCTAATAAGTTCCAACTACTTCCTCTTACCACCTAGCACATTCTAAACTGCTGGGGACATTTCAGTGTTAGCTGGATCACTATGCAAGTTACAGATCACACAAGTCCTGTCAAATGTACACCACATGCCTGTGGTATTCTTTAAAAAGACACTGCTAACCCCTCTAAGGCCTAACATTTTTCCAAATTTTAAAGGAAAGCTGTACAAATAATAGAGACCCCCTGCCCCCAAATTCTTACCATCTCCCAATTAAGCTTTTCACAATGAAAAGCCTTAATTTTAGCAACTGCTACTTTATTTTAATTTTGAAAAGTTCGGGAGTCAGGAAAATGGCGGACAGTGCATGGCTCCATTTAGTGTGAAAGTATAGCGCCACACCGCTCACTGCAATACATTTGTATTGAGCGAGCGGAGAAAAAAAAATACTGAAAAAAAAAAAAAATGGAGCTGCGCACCATCCACCATCTTCCCAACTCCTGAAGTTTTCAAAATTAAAGTAAGTAGCAGCTGCTAAAATGAAGGCTTTTCTTTTGCAAAAGCTTAATCAGGGTAAACAACTGAAGCGAGGAGTCTCTATTATTCAGACAGCTTTCCTTTAACAGCACATGTTATAAGTTTCTTAAGTTAGGTAAGAGACAATAGCTTGTGCCAAGAAGTCTCTTTAGGTACAACTATGTCCTTGTACTTGCACACAATTTGTCCAGATTATTCTTAAAGGAGGTGACAGAAGTACTATTAATTATTTCAGATGGGAGTTTGTTCCATACGGACACTACCCTTTGGTTAAACCAGTGACCCCTTTTGTTAGATTTATATAACTGGCCTTGGAGTTGGTTTTCATGTGTTCTGGTAGATTTAGTTCTGATTTTCAGATCCAGTCCCACACACCCCCATAAGTCAGAGTTTCGAAAGGCAGAGTAAACCAAGCACAAGTCTCCCCTACATTGCCTATACTCAAGTGTGTACAGTCCAAGATCTCAGTTTCTCTTCATAGGGGAGATTCTGCAGACCATCAATTCTCTTTGTTGCTCTCCTCTGTACTCCCTCAATGTTTCAATATCCACTATGGTAACGGCTCCAGAACTGAACCCCACTCTCGAGTGGCCTTACCAAAGTGCTATACAATGGCAACAGGACCGAGCTGTCACTGGTTTTGATATTATGTAGTATGCCATGCATCATCCTGTTAGCTCTATTAACTATTTTAGTGGTTTGCTGTTTAAAAGAAAGATCATTTGAGACCCAGATCTTTCTCACAGTCTACTTCTTTTAGGATGTGTCCAGCCAAACAACTAAACTTAGAATTGTTATGGCCAAAGTGCATAACACTACATTTGTTCATGTTGAATTTCATATTGTGATTAATTGACCAGAAGCTTACTTTATTCAGTTCGAGACGTAGATTCCTGGCATCCGCTTCCGATCTTACAATAGCCCCTATTTTGCCGTCATCTGCAAACTTCGATATCCACACTCCATTAGATGTCTGGAGGGATGTTACAAAGATACTAAATAATACCGGACCCAGAAATGAGCCCTGAGGGACCCCACTGGTCTCTTCTCTCCAGTCAGAGTAATATCCCCTAATGCATACTCTCTGCCGTCTGTTTTTAAGCAAATCATCCACCCACTTAATGACAAGGGGTTCTACTTCCAGTGTGTATAGACTATTGATAAGACCATCGTGGGCCAGTAAGTCGAAGGCTTTTGAAAAATTGAGGTATACTACTTCTACTGGTAAAGCATCTTCCAGAGCCTTGCTCACTGTTTGAAAGAAACTCGACAAACTGGTCTGACAAGACCTCCCTGAAGTAAACCATGCTGACTAATGTCTGAGTAACCCTTGGATTTTATACGTTTATCCAGATGTTCTTTAATACAACTCTCCATAACCTTACATAAAACACTGGTCAGGCTAACAGGCCTGTAATTACTCACATCAGACTTTGCACCCCCAATATGAACTGGTGTCACTGTAGCCCTCCTCCATTCACCAGGCACCATACCATCCTTTATTGACCTTTCAAATAGGAACCTAATTAGGTCACTTGGTTCTTTTGCCAATTCCTCAATTAAATGCGGGTGTAGGCAATCGGGTCCTGGTGATTTGTTTACTTGTTATGATTGCTCACATTTTGTAGAGACTGCTGATGTAGCTGGTTATTTGGTTTTGATTTCTTTTTTAGGCACCCACTTCCCAATAGCACGTGTCACAGGATACCGTGAAAAACAGACTGCCCACCATACTAGTGTTACCACATAAAAACATATTTGTATACATTTCTTGCTGAACTTCCACTGCATCTTTCCTCGACTTGGGAACACCCCCAACACAGTCTAGATACTTACTCAAGATGCAGTGGGAAGGGAGGAGACCTCCATCACATCCAGAGTGACTGCACTATTTGGGGGTGTTTGTCATGTTCAGGAGATATGCAAGAAGAACAGATCAAGGATTTAAAACAAAACAAGTTTGGGTATAATTACACCATTTGTATGCATTCCAGTTCTACTAGGAAAGAAGCAGAGAAAACAACCTGCAACATCAGTTAATTTTAGAGCAGGTAAACCATCATAAAATGAAGGTTTTAACCAGAAATACTATGCAAAAAATGGTTGACAGTATCCCTTTAACTCACAATGTACGTGGCATGTAACCAGCTAATGCATACGTATTTGTCTGTGTGTTTGCTGAAATTTTTTTTTTTTTTTATTAACAACGAAGTTCCTGCACGATAGACCACTGTACGCAGGACAAGAGATGCAGTGTTTGTGTGACGGTTGGCTAAAATCAGGTAATTTACAAGATTCCAGTTCTGACATTCTACAGTGACACTCGCATACAACTGTTAACCCCCATTCATTGAGAATGAGCAGATTCTCAATGCCAAGTCTGTTTGTGACATTAGCGCACTAGCTAGTGCCTTTCTGATGTCACTGAACTAACAAGGTGTTGAGAATCTGGAGAGTTCTCAACGGGGGGGGGGCGGGTTATGTTATTTTTTCTGATACAATTTAAGCCTGTTTTTCTATAGGGAAATATGGTTTACTGAGGTTCAAACTGCGAATTTTGAATTGGCGCACAATGCTGTCTGTTGTCTTTTGACAGAACAGCTCAGCTCACCTCAGCTCGTGCTTTCATAATGATACTTGCGATCGCTGCTTTAATTGGTTACAGAGCAACCTTGTTCTTCAAGTTCCGAAATGTTAACCGGTTCTAAATTCCAAATGATGAAGAACAAAGTTTTGAAAACACCAGAAAAACGGGCTCAAAGTGTATTATATTTAAGTATCAACTAGATGTATTACGAGTAATCTGTAACAAAACTGTTGAGTATAAATATTTTGTTTAATATGCACTTATCGCTCTCCACTGTTGTAAATTCAATATATCCAAATATTATTTTCTGCCAGATGGTACTCAAACTTTTTCTGCCGTTAACCCCTACTAGATTCCTGGCAAGTAACCCGTCATGCATACAGAAAACTGCCCAGTGATTCATGTGGGTCCTGTTCTACTTGGTTCCGACTTCCAAAAGCTGTATGTATTCAGGGTTCTACAGCTTCTGATACAAAGCGGTCATGCCCCCTCTCTTCATAAGCAGGGATGAATAAATATGCTGGGCAAACATTCTTAATTTATACAGATTTTTCTGCCCACTGTATTACCCAGAGTACTGAGAGTCCCTTGGTAATCAAAAATTTGACCAGGCTTACCTTGAAAGCCTGTATTGTCGTCATTATCTACTGTCCCTGCTGGCAGACTGTTCCATACGTTTACTACCGTCTGGGAGAAGAAATGTTTCCAAACATTACCAATAAAGTTACTACCTCTGAGCACCATTATGTGTCCCTGTATCCTGCTGGGGCACACCCGATCAAACATCTGTTAGTTCTTTCTTGTCAATACGCTTTAGTATAAAAAAGACTGAGATCATGTCTCCCCCCCCCTTCCCCAGCCTATGTTATTCCAAGCTAGTAGAACCCAAAGTAGCAGATAAGCATTTGTCAATGCCGAACGTTCGCTGGCAGGTATTTGCAGTGGTATTTGGCACTTGGACATGGCTTAAAAAAAATCAGTGACAAAGAAGTACAAGCATTTGTCAATGCTGAATGTTGCTTGCTTCTATGTGCTGTTTAGGTATTTGTAACTCACTGGAGTGCAAATATTGAAAAGTCCTTGAACTTCTGGCGTGCGTGGAACTACTTAGCCCTTGCCTTTCATCAAAACAGTCATTTAGGAATTTTTCACCACATTTTCAACATAGCCATTTTAAGATCTCTGCTTATGAACAGCGACATTGTGATTTTCTTAATGTGTCTCATACATTGAGTTTGCACACCGACTGTGCCATTGAGCGCTACATGGGCGGAAACACGTTTTGGGCAAGATGTGAAAAATGACAGCTGCACTGCTCATAAGGATGTGTGGTAAAATGGCAATGTTGAAAATCTGGAGTGAAAATATTGAAAATTCACAAACTTACGAGCCTGTGTAGGAACCGCGCAACCTGCGCTTCATTAAAACGATCATTTGCAATTTTCAGCAAATTTTGAAAATAGGCTTTTGAGCCCACCTTATGGCAGCTGGCACTATCGTTCGGTTAATCGGGCCGAAGGTGATTTGGCGCGGTGACTGAAATCACCCTTGAACCGAATAACGCAATGACAGTGACAGAATTCATGAGAAGGGGTCCCAAAACCCCATGTTGAAAATCTGGTGCAAAAATTCCAAAAATGCCTGAGATATACAACAAAGTTGAAAACCCATCTAGCCCATTATACAGCTTACGGCATTTCCTCAGTTCATGATCGGCTTGAAGAGTGCAGACATGTTCCCAGTCCAGCGTGATCGTCGGCGCCGAGTTCGGAGGTAAGTATGGGGTGAGTGTGGGAGTGTGGGAGGCAGAGGCGGCGCGCCAGTGGGTGAGTGCGGGTTATGGGAGGGGCGGGGAGACTGCATAGGACCATTTTTATTTACAGGTTTTTTTTTTTGGTACTTTGACAGCGGGGCGTTTGCTACACTGGGGTGGGCTCCAAGCGTGTAGAAGGATGGCTTAGGGAGGCGATGGAGCCCGACGAGGGACTGAGCACCCCGTCAGCAGACGACGCGGACGCTTGCCATGCTGGGGTGGGCCCCCAGCAGCAAAGATTTGGGTGGACGTGGTGCAAGCACACAGCGGTGGTTTTGAAGAGAAGACCACTGCTGTCATACACAGCACCGGTGCGGATTGGTGCAGGACCGCCACGCCTGCTCAAGGGAGCAGGGGATTGCTCAGGAGAGACACACCTCCAAAGTGTCCCATTCTCCCAAGACGTTCCTTGCGCATGCTCGCAAGCGAACGTAAAAATGTAACACTTTAAGAAGTGGTCAGGTAACTTTTTATTTCTGAAGTATCTGTCGTTTTCCTTCTGCTCATTAGAAAGCTTTCTGTGTGATATACTGAATGTCATGCCCCCACTCTTCCTAAGCAGGGATAACCACTCTGCCTAGCAGCCGACATATCTATTTTTATTCTTCCCACTGATCAGCACTGCAATCTCACCAAGTGACTGGCCTGCAGCTACAGACTCTTTCTGAGCAGCTGTGATGTCACAGTCAGTGAGGTCACAATAATAAAGATGTATGGGAGGCACAGAGCTAGATTCATCCCCTGCAAAACAGAATAATGTTCCACACATCACATCGACTAACACCAAGATTAAAAATAACAAAAAAATAAAAAAAAACTGAACTGTGCCAAACTGCAAGGAACTGGCCTCCGTGCAGTTAACTGCACATGTGTGGCCACAAGCAAGATGGCTGCCGCTTGCTCTGGCCCCCCCAAAATGGCATGGCCACGATCCGACTGGCTGAAAAGTGGCGCAGGAACCAGTCTCACCTGTGCTCCCTGCAGTTACAACGGACCCGCCCCTCTCTCTACGCCAACCCTGCTCCTACCTCACAGTTGACTTTGGAGAGGGGGGGGGCGCTCAGCAGAAGAAAACAGCCTCACCTGGACCACAGGAAGGATAAGCTTTAGAAATCCAGGTTCCCAAACGAGAATCCCTCTAGGTGCTGACTGCAGCTTGATGTGTAGCTGCAGCAGTCTGATGCTAAACAGAAATTGGAGAAATATTCACTGAAAAGAAAAGCGTCACAAGGACCTGCTTTCAGCTTGAGACTGACCGAAGATGACCAAGGTTGATGGGAAACGGGCACTGTTAGCCTAACACTCAAACTTCTTCAATTTGCCCCAGCTGATTGGGAGGACAGACGATACCACTACTGCCTGCCAATATGAGCTGACCCACAAAGAACACTTACTTACCACAACAGTAGATCTTAGAGAACATCGCTGTCGCTGGGCCACACCTTGAGAACTATAAGCCGTTGGCATCGGGACAACTAGGAAACATTTGCTAGCAGGGGGCGACCCACCATGACATACTTCAACACTTGTATAACACTGATGGCCCAATCACTCCTCAGTTCCCCTCCAGAGACGAGCTCTAACTATATCCTTCACTGAGCAGCAAGGAGACCGAACCAGGACCAGGCATACTTGGGAGAGGCATGGGACTGGAAATAGAAATGTAAACGCAAGTCAAGTATGAACACACCAAGAAGGCAGCAGATATCTCTTCTGCCAGCAACTGCATCAGAAAGGGGAAGGGGCGGTGGGTGCCCTGTAACCCAATGAAGGAGAGTCTCTCAAAGATCTACTATTATGGTAAGTAACTGTTTTGTTTCCATCGAGGACCATCTCTTCCTTAGGCCACACCTTTGGAATGATTCACAAGCAAGTACATGAAGTACCCAGAGAGAATGGCAGAGTCTAGTATTACTTCATGACTGGAGGCACTGCAGTACAGCAAGGCCAAAATCAGTATGTCTGCAAGAGATTACATGCAGACTGTGTAATGATTAGTGAAAGTATGTACAGTACTTCATGGGGCAACTGCACATATGCCAGCTACAGAAACATTTTGGAAACAAGCAACAGAAGTGGCCACGCCACGGGCTGAGTGGCCACTCACAGCACCAGGGAACTCCTTATCATGCTTCCTAGAACAGAAAACAATACAGTTAGCCAGCCACTTGGACAGGCACTGTTTAGACACGGGGCGTCCTCCTTACTGGGCGAACAGCACAAAAAGCTGAGTGGAATTTCTGCAGTCCTTAGTGCAATCGAGGGAGAAACAGTGTTCTATGTCATCAAGTGTATGCAATGAAGCTTCCCCTTTCTCAGCACGCTCAGCATAATAAACAGGGAGGTGAACAGTTTGATTCAGTGAGAAATCAGACACCATCTTCAGCAAGAACCTAGGATTGGTCCCTAAGGAACCGCTATTCTTATGGAAAATCAAATAAGCAGGCTCAGCCACAAAAACCGGAAGCGCGGAAGTTCTAGGAGCATAAGTAACAGCAATAAGAAAAAGTGCTTTCCATGACAGGAAACGCATATCAAGTCACAGCTGCGTGAAGCAGAGCACCAGTCAATTTTCAAGGACAAAATTAAGATCCCAAGGCAGAACCAGTTTACAAATCAGTGGAACACATGTGTAAGATGCCTTTAAGAAACATACAGGACACCTCAAGTTGTGCCGCTGTGTGCCCATCAATAAAGGCATGAAAAGCTGAAATGGCTGCCAAATGACCTTAATACACAAGTACTGGAAACATGAATCACAGATAAGGTCAGGAGGTAGTCCAGAACAGAATTCACAAGACACGAACTGGTCCACAACGGGAAGTACAACATATGGGGAAGCGCTTCCACTTCAAAGAATAGTTAAGTCTGATAGAAGGTTTTCTAGTCATAAGTAAGACATCAGTTACCTTGGGAAAAATCCTCAGCATGATAAATGGCTACATCTTTAGGAGCCATGCATGCAGATGCGGAGACCACAGGTCTGGATGGACCAGTGACCCCCGGCCTGAAACAATAAGTCTGGACACAGAGGAAGCTAACAGGAGGTTTCACTGCCAGATGTTGCAGAAGTAGAAACCAGATTTGGTGAGGCCAGAAGGGTGCCATTAGCATTAGGGTGGCATGCTCCACCCACAGTTTGAGTAGAATCGTCTGCATGAGAGGGATTGGAGGAAAGGCATAAAAGGACCTCCCTTTCCAAAAGAGTGACAATGTGTCTCACCAGAAAACTCTGTGTCCTGGAGTGAGACAGCCGAAATGGGGCAGTTTGCATTGTGTGGGGATACAAAAAGGTCCAACTCAAGATGACCCTACCTTTCGAAGAGGTCATTTCCACAGAAATCAGCAGTTCCTATTCATGAGTCAGGGACTGAGACCTGCTTAGCCTGTCAAAATGTTTTGGATACCTGGGAGAAACATGGCAGACAGCTGAAGGATGTGAGATAGCTCCAAGTACCAGACTCTCATCGCCTCCCTGTAGAGAGGGTAAGAGTGAGTGCTCCCTTGCTCGTTTATTTACTGCATGATGCTGACATTGTCTGTCTGACTTGGCTAGGTTGACCAGAAGCCCAAGTCCTGAATGATCTGGAAGGTCAGATCCCTGGACCATTTGACTACCTCCCTGGAGACACCCACTATGAGTCAATCCACTGGATACGGGTATACCCTGGCACACCACCACCTAAGTGGGCCACCACCCCTGACAGTTGCTTGGTAAAGCCCCTAACTGCCGACAGGCCAGAAAGCAGGACCTTAAACTGGTACAGAACCCCTTCTGCCCTAAACAAAAGGAATTGGTGGTGGGATGGACTGAAATATGGAAAAATGCATCCTTGAGGTATAGGCAGGGACATTGCGAACATGCATCAGAAGGGCAAAAGTTGCATCTTGCCCAGAAATAAACCCTCTTCCCTTTGCCAGTGTGTCCAAACTGATGCACCTACTCTATAACAATATTTAAAGAATGTGAATGGGAACTGTTCAAAATCCGCCGTTGATTAAGTCTTGACCCAGTAGGTTCCTTTTTTAGGCCCACATTTTTTTGCACTAGTGGATCCAATCTGACTCATGTTTTAAAAGCCCAACGCTATCACTGGGTCCACAGAGCAGAACTAAGTCCCTGGATCGGGGGACAGTATGATCTGGTTCACAGTGACTATACAGAACTTCCTTTTGCTCACAGATTTGTTAAGATAGTCTAGATCCAAGCTGGCGCAGTGGCGAAAAGGGCTGAAGCGCTCTGCGGCTTACTTTTTCCCCACATTGTCAATCCAGGTTTGGGAGCCAGCTCGGGTCACTGGGGGTCAGCCAGGCAGAGTAGGACTGAGTGTCTGGATGACAGCTGAACTCTCAGGGTAGGGTGACTTGCCTTCTTGGCTGCTACCAGGTGGATACTTGGGGGAAGCACCAGCAGTACGAGACACAAAGGAAGGGGCTGCGGCGCTGTAAACATGCATGCCTCCACATGCACGCTTACGCATGCCGCAGCAGGGCTAAGGGAGAAAAGCGGAAAATGGTTGGTGCAGGCTACATGAAGCCCTACACACCTTCCTCTGGCCTGCGCCATCGACTTGTTACCTGCCCACATCTGGATGGCAGGATGCATCTCACTGTGTAGGGGGAGGACATCCCTCCTCTTCCCTGCCTCACCCTGGGGGGCAATCCATGGGAGATTTCTGGGCAGGTTGGTATGGTACGGCGAGTGCCTGGCAGGAGGAGGTGGAGACAAGGGTGAGAGCCTGCCCACATCAACTGAGAGGGGAAGAACTTCTATGGCAAAAAAAGTCTAGATCCAAAATGAGGCGCCAGTTCCCTGTCCACTTGGAAAGAGAATAGTACCAGGAGCCATATATCCCTGTGAAGCCAGGACACCCAGAATCCACCCTATTGTGCTCCATTCTAGGAGATAAGATAGCTTGCTCTGAGTCATAGACAGCATTCTTTCAGGCACCCTGGGCTCCCTTGGAGCCCTGGGTCAGTACAACAGTGAGAGCACCTTGAAATCCAGAGGCAGACCCCTGCCCACTACTTCCAGTACCCACTTATACGCAGTAATGGCAGACACTTGTGGTAAAGAGTGAAAAAGCACCCTGACTGAGCGCTGGGACACGGAATGGACAAGAGGGTGGAATGGCACCCCACCATCTGTCACTTAAATATGGAGGGGGCTCCAGCCAGCTGGATGCCGAATGCAGCCCCACCCGGCACCTTGTTTTTTCTGTCCTGATTGACAAAATTTGTTTTTGGCGCTAGTGCTGAAACTGCCCTTGCAGGGACTGCTGCCCATTCTGCAGTGGCTGAAAACACTAGGCAAGAAAAGGCTTCTTTTTGGCCTTGGCTGGCTCAGGATCCTTTTGGGATGAAGTCAGACTCCAGGGTGGTGCTGGACTTCTCAATGCAAGTGAGATTTCCTTCTGCCCCGGGCCAAAGCAGTCAATGCCCCAAAATGGCAAAATTGGGTTACATGTCTGCCTTGAAAGTGGACAACCTCAATCAGGCCCTATGGTGAATGAATATGGATGGATGCTGGAGGCAGTATAGCGCAGTGGTTTAAGGCTCTGAGCTGCAAACCTGGAGACCTGGCTTTTAATCCCAAAGACCCCACTTGCATACTGTGTGACCCTGAGCAAGTCACAACTTCCTTCTGCTCCCAGATCACACCTGGAAACAAGCTTTGGCTTAGTGTGCCTCTCCTGGTTAAATGATTTCCCCTTTCCTATATGGCCACAGCCATTGCTCCGGCTCAAAAGTCATGCAGGTCCAAGGCTGTCTGGAACTGGCGCTCGACAAGCACGCTGCCCTGGTCTCAAATGACCATCAGCTTCATGTGCCAAGAGGTCAGGAGCATGGGGGGGAAATTCCCAATGAGATCAAACAGAGTATGACAATAGCGAGTCATCATCATGCTGTGGCTGGCCTGCCAGAAGCTCACAGTTGTAGCTATGTAGATCTTATTGACTATGTAGTCCAGTCAGGGCTCAAGATAAGATTTTTTTGGGATGAGTACCGTACTCCTCATTTTGAAAGTGAGGTGAGTAAAACCACATTCAGATGCGTACACTGTTTGGACGGAGTGGAGTGAGGAGTACATTTTTAAAAACAATGTATTTGTTTTTCTAGATAAGAACTGATCAGGTGCCAACAATGTTGTCAGGCAGGAGTTTACTCACCACCTTTAAAATATAGTGAGTAAAACAAAATTGGGATGGGAATGAGTGCTGTAAATCTGGTAAAAAAAAAAAAAAAATGCTCCTTTTGATTGACCAGTTATGTTATGCAGCACTGAAAACAGCAGAAAGAACCATGACTGTAAGCAATGTAGATATGTAACTCTGGAATAACATATTATAAATTTGTATGCATTAACCAAGAATGGTCTCAAAAAAATGTTAATTACAAAAAAAACTTTCTGAAGAGTATTTCCTAAAATGAGGTGAGTAAAATAGGTTGGTACTCCCCTTATCTGGAGCCCTAAGTCCAGTTTCTCGGACTCCTTATCCGGCGACTTGCCCATATCACTTTGATCATGAGACTTTCGAAAGGTAGAATCAGACCTTAGATGTTGCGCGGAAGGGTGATCCAAGAACCCCAAGAGGCTTCTGACAGGGACCACTAACTGTGGGCCATACGATGACGAGTCTCAGGCAGGATGCTGGGGTGCTGCTACAGGTCCAAAGCCGGGGTAGTCATGCTGTTCAGAATGTCGGTAAAGAGGAATTTAACCCTCTTCTGAGCTGGATCTAAAGGGAGATCCAAGGACTCAGACATGCTCTGAAGCAGAGCTGCACAACAAGTCGAGCCTGACTGGGAGGATCGACCATCAGAAAGGTCCACAGGATGTACGCAACTCAAGGCCATCAAGGACTCAGATTCCTAGGCTTCCTGAAAGACCGACAAAGTCCAGTTCTCAGGGGGTGTGAACCACCAGTGACTTCCATGGGCAGTTGACCAGGTAAGTTGTAAGCCAGTCAAGACTCCTTCATGGGCGCCCCTCATGTGGCTGGTGGAAAGGACTTTACCAGAGGTGGAGTGGGTACCACCACACACAGCACCACCTTCTGGGGGAAATCACTAGGATGAACCATGGCACGGACAGTTGTAAAAGCAGAATCCTGCCTCTCCCCAGCAATAGCCCAATGCTGCCACAGCAAGTCTTGGTACCGTTGATTAAGACAACATTGGTCCTTGGAAGGGAATGACAAGATCAATAGGTGTTGAGGTCAGCGTTGATCTGTTTTTCGAGACTGGGACCGTGAACAGTACCTGGCTCTCAATGGATGTCTACCACACAGTGACCATATCAGGTCTCTGGGAACCGAAGGGGTGATAACAGGAGTAGGCAGTATCCCAGCTGGCTTGACTGGCAGTAACAGCTGAGCAGTTTCCTTCTAGGAGAAGGCTCTGGGAGAACTGGGATCTTTGAGATCGACGAAGCCTCATCGACCCCCTCTTCTGACATCCAGTTGACTGGTTCAAGGTCGCAGGCTCCGGCAGGACCACCTTGGAAGCCTCGACTGGTAGAAACTTGACCAAGGTTGACTGGTCAGAGGAACAGGAGGAGGATGAGCACTCCCGGTCCCATGATTAATGGCAATGGTGCTTCTTCTGATAGGGAGGGCCAGATGCATCTCATGGAACTCAAGGCAGCCCATGAATGACCCTCCGGCGGCAGGGCCACCATCATGACCAATAAGAAGCCCTCCCTCAACACCATAGTCTCCTTCCTCCAGGGCTGCAAGCTGCACTGCTGACCTGGAGGCCACAGAGGACTGTTTGTAATCTTGGGCCTATTTTCCATGAAGTACCACTTCTGTTCCTTGACAAATGAGGGATGCATAGCCTGGCAAGAAATGCACTGTTTTCTGTTGTGGCGATCCCCCAAGCAGCAGACGAACATGTTGTGGCGAACCATGACGACATCTTCTCTCTGCAATGAGTGCAAGCTTTGGGCGTTCAGTCTTAAAAACCACTGACAAAGAGTGAACCAAAAGATGAGACGCATCATTTCTCACATATGTGTAGAGCTACAAGGGAGGAGACCTGTTACTTTCTGCAAAAAGAAGATCAGATGTCGATTGGGGGGGGGGGGAGGAGAAGAGTGGGGAGCCAGAGGACCATGGGTGGTGGTTCAAGCATAGCTTGAAGATGTCTGGATTGATCTACACCCAGATAGACCTGCAGAGTGTGCACAGTGAACTGAATACACTTTGGTAGAAGTACCAGTCTTAGTCTGGCCCAGTACTAAGCAAATCAATAAAATCCTTCTATTTCTTTATGGAATGGGTGGCTGAGCCTTGAAACTGCCTGCCAGCAGATGTGGAGGAGACAGACTGAGTGGGTTCAAGCACAGATGGGATCGGGCGAAAGGTCTCATCAACACAGACTAGATAGCAGGTTCAGGAAATAAGCAGTACAAAAAAAAAAAAAAAAGGGCAGACTGGATAGACCCTTAGTCTTTATGGTCACATGTTATGATTCCATGATTTTTACCATTTAAAAAAATCTATTTCTTACTGCCAATGGCAGTTACCACCAGCCCACCCTGACAGTTCATTTGCCCTCCCCCCCCCAATGTAATTATATGATTCTTTTTTCTTTATTCTTAAATGTTTAGTTTCTTTATCTCAGCCAGCATACTATGCCTGCTAGATGCATGGGTAATTTTTAAACTTCCCTGAGCACAGCAATATCTGAAGTAGCAAGACTTTGCATAGCACAAGTGCCAGCTCACGTAGTTTTTCACCTATCAAAGTGACCATTTCATCTGGTATGGCCTATGTGTAGAGGCACTTCAACATAGTGCCTCCCAGTTGAAGCTATGCATAATGGCACCTTCACTGGTGAGATGCCATATGTGTAGTTTTTATGTTGCTTGCACACATGTGCAAGAAACATAGTGCCAAAAGAGTTTTCAGAGGTGTGGCAGCCCTCTTCCAATTCAGTCAATGTGTTTGTAGGCGTGGCCACAGTTCTCCAATCAACACTGCAGCTGTATGACAGCAGTTGAAAATGCAGTGGCTGTACATTTGAAAGGGAGAGCTACGCTTCAGTTGCTCATCGCTCCCCCAACGCATACTGGTGCTCGTGCCCCCACGCACACGCCTATGGCCGTGAGGTGCCCAATCCCATCAGCTGTGCTGCGCCCCACCCCAAACACAGCTTCCACGTGCCACGCTGGGAGCCCACCCCAGCGTGGCAACAGTTCCTAAGGCTGACAGGGTGCCCAATCCCTGTTGGCTCCACCAGCCCCCACCCCCACAAAACAGCCTTCCAGCTGCCACGCAAGGAGCCCACCCCAGCGTGTGGAATGTCCCGTGGTCAAGTAGTAAAAAAAAAACCTGAAAGAAAAAAAAAAAAAAACTTCTCTCGCTGTCTTGACCTCTCTCCCACCCGCACCCACCTCTGCGCACTCTGCCTCCCACACACCATCTCACCCCATACTTACCTCCGGAGCTCGGCAGGACGATCTTCGGTAGACCGGGAACACGTCTGCACTCTTCAAAGCAGACCGAGAACTGAAGAAATGCCGGTAAGCTGTATAATAGAATAAATAGGGGTTTTTCAACTTTACTGCATATCTCGTGCATTTTGGGGAATTTTGTCACCAAATTTTCAACATGGGTTTTTGGGACCCCACCACATGAATTCTGTCACTGTCATGGCGTTAATCAGCCCCGGAAGGTGATTTTGCGGTCACTGCGTGAAACCACCTTTCAGGACTGATTTACAAAACAACAGTGTGTCAGTTCATGAGGTAGGCCCCCAAAAACCTATGTTGAAAATTTGGTAAAAAAATTCAACATTGCCATTTTACCACACCTCCTTATGAGCAGTACAGCTGTCATTTCTCAAATCTCGGCCAAAATGTGTTTGCATGCATGTAGCGCACAATTTTATTTATTTATTTAGTCTTTGGTAACCGGGTAAGGCCCACTAGGCACAAATGCCTGTTTTCAGGAGCGACCTGGGAGCACTGGGAAATTAAGTGACTTGCTCAGAGTCGCACAGTATGCAAGTGGAAGGTGAGACTCAAACTCAGGTCTGGTATGCTGGTTGTACCAATCTCGTTCACACCTCATTCCTCTAACCTCTAGGCTATACTGCCAGCCCAGATAGACCTATGGCGCAGTCTGTGTGCGAAATCGATGTTCGGGACAGATTAAGAAAATCACTGTTACACCGTTCATGAGCAGAGGTATTAAAATGGCTATGTTAAATATTTGGTGAAAAAATTCCCAGAAATGACCGTTTTACGAGCATGCGTTGCAGTTCCTATGCACGCTTATAATTTCGTGAATTTTTAATATTTGCACTCCAGATTTTCAACACTGCCATTTTACCACGCCTCCTTATGAGCAGTATAGCTGCCATTTTTCACGTTGCCCAAAATGTGTTTCCGTGCATGCAGCACACAATGACGCAATCGAGGTTTGGGACAGATTAAGAAAATCACAGTGACACAGTTCATGAGCAGAGGTCTTAAAATGGCTATGTTGAAAATTTGGTGAAAAATTTCCCTTCAGCCGTTCTGCAATGTTACTAATGAATACACTGAACAGGACTGGCCCCAGGACCGATCCCTGCAGCAACCCACTGCACCCCATTTATCACCGCTCTCTGCCTCCTGTCTGTTAGCCGGTTTCTAACCCACTTTACCACCCTTTCCCCCATGCCCAGCCTACTCAGCTAGTTTATCAGCCTTCTATGTGGGATGGTGTCAAAGACTTTGCTGAAATCAAGGTAAGTGTTGTCCACTGCCCCAACCTGATTCACTTCCTTTGTCACCCAGTCAAAGAAATCAACCAGATTTGTCTGAAATGATGTCCGATGATCTTCCCCACTACTCAGGTGAGGCTGAACGGCCTATTGTTCCCCACCTCCTCCCTGCTGCCGGACTTGTGTAGAGGGACCACATGTGCCCTCCTCCAATTCACTCGTGTTGAATGACTCAGTGAACATGGCTGCCAGAGGTACTGCTATCTCCCTTTGCAGTTCTCTTAATATCCTTGGGTGTATGCCATCTGGTTCCATCGCTTTGTCCACCTCCAATTTAGTGAGCTCCAGCAGGACTCTTGCCTTTGAATGGACTATTGTCCACCTCTTCACCCCCTTGGCAACAGCTGTACTGCTGTGGCCCTTGCCCCTCCCCCTCTTCTGTGAATACTGAACGGAGAGACAGTGCATGTCTTGGGAGGAAGGCATGGAACTATCACTTCCAAATACCTAAACAGCACATACAAGCAAGCAACATTCGGCACTGACAAATGCTTGTTTGTTTTTGTTTTGAGCTAGTGGAGCTCACACATCTCCTTAAGCCAGCAGGTGAGATTTGGAGTGAGATATCTTTTTTTTTTGTTATGACAAAATCACTAACTGGATAGCTGTGTGCCAGTGGGGGTATGGGGTGCTATTCTGAATGGGATTGAGGAGGGTGCGGAGGGAAATTGGGATATAAGTTGTGAACGGGGTAGGGGATGGGTTTTATTATGGAATATGAGCACACAGAATAAACTGCTGGGACACTGAGGGGAGAAGGAAGGTGGGTGCTACAAGGGTGGGGGTAACATCAAGATTTTAAACTGGTGGTGTGGGGAATTGTCAACATGCTGCATGTAGGCAGGGATTTGTTTTTTTTGTTTGTTTACAGGAAACATTTTTACAAAAAAAAAATCTGCACAAAGGATCAGCAAAGTTGGGAACTTTGCTTTACTACATGTAGTGCGAAGTTCCCAACTTTTTTGCAATTTCACCAGCGAAGTTAAAATTCACAACACTCTTAGTGACTGCCTGACAACTTTCTTGCACTTCTTCACAATGCTGGTCGCAGTCACACACTCATGAATCCCCACTCAAGCTTGGTTGCCCACCCATCACCCCAATCACTCTAACATAAAAATACTGCATGATCTGTCTAAACTGTAGCTTCAATGCAACAAAAAAACTCAGACTTATGTTGCATCATTTGCTCCTGCTTCTCATTCCCTCTCACTAACAACTGCGCACCCAACTCCTGCTCCAGTGCTCGTACTACCTCTCCCCTTTCTCATACCACATCTTCCAAGGCATTTTTTATTTTTATTTTTTTTAAAAACAAAATGCACAGTACGAGGCAAACAGGGGCAGGATGGGTGAGAAACATCATAAAAATTCTACCATAAACAGAACATGAAAATTACCCATACAACTAGCCTGTTAAGCAGCAACATTTCACACCAATGTCCCCCGATTTCAACCAACCAGCAGAAGCACTATTTCCTGTGTTATTTTGTATTTTAAAACTTTTTAATATTTTCTTCAAATTTAAACATTTTTCTGTAAATTTCAACATATAATTGCAATTACTACCAGAAACTGCAAATGGATAACCTTGCAAACCCATGTCATTTCTGGAGCTCCTTGGGCTCCCTCCTCTCTCCAAAGTCCCACAGCCTGATTATAAACAAACCTCTACCAACGGCTTACTAACAGACCCGACTGAGGTTGCCCAGGTGTTTAACAGAAAATTCACTGACCTCTCTGCCCACCTTAAACTCCACCCCCCCGCAACCTCATTCTCCAAGTGTGCACACGTGACCTGCCCCTTCCCTCCTCCCTCCCTTTCTACTTCTGGATCATCTTCCAGAATGTTACTTCAAGTTCCTCAGGAGCCTCCCACTCGTGGAAGCCCAGGTACCGACGGCATCCACCCCTCTCTGCTCAAACTCGTTTCACCTGCCATATCCAAACCACTGACGTTTATTTTTTAACCTTGCTCTGACCACTGCCACCATGCCTGTCTCCTGGAAGACAGCCAAAGTAGTCCCTATATTTAAAGCAGGAGACCATTTCTCCCGATAACTACCGACCAATCTCTATTCTCCCCCACCTCAGCAAACTCCTAGAGAAAACTGTGCAGTGCCAACTTTCTGATGACATTGATAAGTACAACCTTCTGTGTCAGCAGCAACACGGTTTTGGCAAAAAACACAGTACTGCCTCTGCCCTCGTCACAGACCATGTCTACAGAAATATGTATTTGGGGGCTACTGGCGCAGTGTTTGTGGACCCGACCAAGGCCTTCGACCTGGTCAACCATGCTCTACTGCAAATCAAGCTCCACCAGCTTGGATGTTCTAGTGAGACCTTGCATTGGTTCCACAGATACTTAACTGGATGTTCCCGGGCAGTGGTTATCGGTGCTGCCACCTCCCCTGAACTGCCTCTCTCTAAGTGTGTGTCCCAGGGTTTATCCTTAGCACCCTATTTTCTCTATTAACTCCCTCCCCTCCAACAGCCTAAACTGCTCTGTTCTCTTGTATGCGGATGATTTAGTCCTCTTTCACAGTGACAAGTCACTTCAAAACATATCATCAGTACTCACCCACAACTATGGCTCCCGACCATAACTGGTTCTTATCCAACATGCTCCTTGTCAACAAGAAGAAAACCAAGGCAATGTTATTCGGATCCAGGCCCTACCTGGCTCATATTGTGAAAACCAACTCCTCTCTCACTGTGCTCTCTCCACCAGGTCCTCCCCTGCAGATTGTCACCAACTTCAAATATCTGGGCGTTACCCTCGACCCCTGCCTCTCATTAACAGAGCATATTAACACTATCGTATGCAGGGTAAACCAAAAGCTGGGTGCCACCTGCAGACGATAGAATTTCCTAACCTCAGATGCCCATCTAGCAACTGCTTGGGGCAAACTTCTCCCCATCCTGGACTACTGCTCCCCTATTTTTTCCCCCGCTATGTCCTCCACCCTTCGTCACAGACTTAACTCTGTCTATAATAGTGTTTACCGCTTCGCTTTATTGGCTCCTTATGCAACCCACCACTGTTCCTTCTATCAGTCCCTAGGGTGGCTCTCGCTCAAGGGCCGTCATGACTATGCCATAGGAAGCCTCACTGATGGCTCCCTGCATGATGATGTGGCTTCACCGTACGTTTCCCTCCTCACAGCCAGGGTGCCATAATGGTGTCTCCACGAAACATCGGTCCCTCCGCCAGTGGTTCCCAAAGTTTCTTCAGTTATGGGTGGTAAAGCACTGTCTTTTGCTGCACCCTCTCTGCAACAGTATCCCTGCACCCCTCCGCTCGGCTGATTCGCACCTTATCTTCAAGTCCCTACTCAAAACCTGGCTATTATCTACAACCAGCTATTCCTGTTCACCAGGGTAAACCCCCCTTCCCCTACGTGTACCCCCCCCTTCCCCAGAGACTTTTATATCCCTGGGTGGACTCTAAACCACCACTTGCAATTAGCTCTTGCACTTTTGTCCCGCACAACGTATCATTTTTATTTGTACTGTATTGTTATCACCCATGCATCTTCTCGTAGACTACAATCTCTGGAACTGTGCTGTAGCTTGTATGTATTTCGTTTTTTATCATTAGCGCTGAACCCGTGTTACGGCTTGTATGCTTCACTTCTACTGTAATGTACTTGTATCCTGTATTTTACGTTATCTGTGCCACTTCTATGGCCCGAGACATGCCTGAAAACGGTCCATCGGATCAGTGCACTTAACCGGTTACCAAAGACTTAATTTATTAAGTGCAGTAAGATATACCAGCATGTTGGTTGTGCTGTCACAACCACATATGTCTAGGGGCTGAAGGCAATCTGCACCGACTATCCCACCAGGTGTGTGGCTGCTACAACACAACCAACACCCTGTTTCTTACTGCTTACTTAATCAATGGTGTGCATCATCTATAAAACCAAGAACTAATCTGGCAAATGTATTTATTTTAAATAATCAGGCCTCCACACAGCATACTCTGGGACAGAGGCATAATAAAAAGTCAACATAAATTGGAATACTAAAGGACTGAATTAAGTGTAGCTGAACCTCTTTGGAAAAAATTTTCTATTCTATACAGAAATCCAACAAGGGTTAATTATTTGGCAAATATAATTAAATGTGACAATTCAAGGACATGGTACAGTCAATCCAGACCCCCCAAGCACTCATACTGGTTGGCTTTCTGCATGTGAACCTCAATGCAGGTCACGATGGACAAGCCATCAGTTCCTACAGAGGACTCCCTGGCACCATGGTCTTACATAGCAAAAGAATCAGACCGTTCTCCAGAAGATGATGTGCGGGACCTGGGGAACATGACCTAAAGCTCCAGGTTGGTAAATTCAGAGGTAATGTTAGGAGGGACGTTTCCTGCCAGAGGGTGATGAACCTATGGACCAGACGAGTAGCACAGACAGTGAACATGAAGATAGTAAATGCCTTTAAGAGAAGCCTGGAGAAATTTCTGGTTATCTAGGAAATCACCAGGTATGCTGGGTAAGTAGCGTGTGCAGGGAATACCTTTAAACTGCTACAAGTTTGCACAACAAACTTATTTCATCCCTGGTTCTGAAATGGTAGGGGTCATCTCTGATTGTGAAACAGTGGGGTGGGCAATGATGAGCCTCGAGCCCCCTTCTGACTTCAAAACTACGATGTTCACTATGCATACCTCTTGGTGGTAGCATTCAAAATATACAGTGGTACCTATGTTCGTCTACACTTTTGGAAAACAGGTGCCTCCTATTTCTGGTTCTTCCTTGTTTATTCCTTGTGGCTGCTAATTTTAATCACCCCCTTTTTCCTTTATTCAACAAATATTCATCAGTGAAAGTTCCACCACCAAGGTACATCTCTTAAAAAGGCTGATCACGACCTGAAGCCCAGTCTGAACCATGGCAAGAGACTGATTGCTATAATAAAGGACACAACCATCAACGTAAAACTAATAGTGGAGATTTCCTGTGTTGGGGGTAAACAAGTCAAGCCCAAGTTATCAAATTGAGAAAAGGAGCAAATAACCATTTGTTTATTCTCTGTGCCTGCCCTGTTGCATCAGTCCCTAAACCTGGAAATGTACAGTTACAAATCAGTGTGCCTTCCTAGCCAAAACATGTAAATACATTATTTACATATTTACATGAGTAGCTACAAACTAGTTGTGGAACAAAGCCAACCTGCTAATAAATTTAAATACCTGTAAATTTTCTTTCTCCGACTGCTGGTCTCCGGGCTCATAACTTGTGGGAGGTCCTTCCTGGAACCACGTGACAGGCAGGAAAAAGATCTCTGCAGGGGGACCAGATCCTCCCCTCTGCATCCTGTAGCTCTCAGTTCATTCCAAAGCATGTCCTCTGCAGTAAAACATCACTGAGAAACAACAAAAAATGTTTTTATGTACTTACGGCCTGGAAGAGCAGACTTAAAGCCCTCAGGCCAGATGGCCAACGTCCAACATTCTGAGAGGGGAGGAGCCAGGAGACCAGCAGTCTGAGAAAGAAAATTGACATGCATTTAAATTTCAATTTCTCTTTCCTTAGCTGGTCTCCGGGCTCATAACTAGTGGGATATACTAAAGCAGTACATCCCTTTGCTTCCCGGGTGGGAAGAATGTGAGCAGACCCTTATGAGTCCCCCGCCTTTGGAGGGACCAGATAACCAAGGCATGCCTCAGCGGAGGCAGACACATTCATATTGTAGAGCTTTGCCAAGGAATGGATGGATGTCTGAGTGGTCATTCTGTGAAAGACTGCTGGAAGGCTTCTCTGGATTCCGCTCAGGAGGCAGCTACTGCTCGAGCTGAAGGAGCCCTCCATGGGCCCAGCATAGCAAGCCCCAACCTTTTGGAAGGTAATAGAGAAGAGAACACATTCATGTGGTCCAAGAGGCTTTAAAGGCTTTTTTTGCCCAAATACGGCCCTGAAGGTGAGGATGAATAGACTAGAGAGTCGTATACAGGTTTCCGCTCTCCTGATGGAAAGCTCAAGTGTTCTCTGTAGCCCAGAAGGAGAATTTCCCTTTCCTTCTCACTCTTAGGGTTAGGACATAGGGCAGGGATATTCAGTTCCTGGTAGCCTGGGAAGGGATATACCTTCAGTAGAAAGGAATCACCAAGATCTGGGGGGTATGGTGTATGGTTCCTTGGAAAATAGAGCTCCTATCTGCTTATACAGTGGGCTAGGTAAGGTGCTGTAAGAGACAGCCTTCATTGCAGAGAGGGGAGATGACGGACTTTTCCTTAACGAGCTTCAATGGAGTCTTGATGAGGGTTCTGAGGGCCAGGTTGATTTTCCAGTGTCAGAGGATGGGTCCACCCAATCCAGGGTGAACCTGTGCAGGAGCCTTGGGATTAGTAGAAATGGATTCTTGAGAACAGCGGAATTGGAGAAAAGTCGCACCTGAAATTGCAGGGTCCACAGTCAAGGGAGTAGGCATCCTATGCTATAGTCAGTTCGACCCTGATTAGGGAGCAGGACTGGGGAACTTTGCGGATTCACCAGCCTATGAAGAACAACCTGCAGGAGGCCCCCCATGCTGCCAGGAGGAAGGGGCTGACCTTTAGTGACTTAGCCAGTTCTCCATGCTGGGCATCTTACCTGGTATGTATATGGCCATCGAGCTCACCTGGTGATGCTCTGCCCACTGGAAGAGCAATAGGGTTTTCTTGTACTGTCTGAGAACTCATGTACCTCCCTGGTGATAGCTGCAGGCCATTGTGGTTCGACTGATGTTGTAGTGGGTCTGAACCCTCGACTGCTTGCCAGCCCTGAAGGCTGGTATCGGTAGTAATTCTCCCCTGTTGAAGATGACCCTGATTGAGAACCTTCATGAAGTTGAAGCAATGAGTCCCCCAATGCAGGGATGCTTCCTCCTGGCAACAGCCTTGAATCCGTGGGCTCGGACTGACCCTTGGCTGGTCCCTTGATGGATCAGGTTTGACTGGCCATATGTTTGAATCTGCCGGCCCGGACTGACCTTTGCCTGGAACCCTTGATGTAGTAGGTTCAACTGCAGGGGACACATGATACCCAGAGCCCATAACTGTCAGGGAGACTCATCCCCGTAAGCTGCGTGAGGGTGCGGTCCGGAAGGCATTAGGTTGCTTGGTCTTTGCTGAAGAGACCCCTGAGGTCCCTGAACTTAGCCACCGCAGGGAAAGTCTTTCATTTGTGAGGTTCAGAAGATTACCCCTCCATGATTCAGATGCTTACATGGCTGAAGAGAGCTCTCTGGAGATCAGGAATCCTATGGGTGAGAGGCACTGTGACCTCGGTCCCTGCCAGAGTTGTTTGCTCGTACTGTGGGGCACTGACCAGAGTGGACCCCGGATAGGATCTGTAAAAATGCCCCTGTAAATCTGCTGAGACCAACAGATCTCCCCAATGGAATGCCCCTGAAGACGAATGCAAGGGTACTCATCTAGAATGTCCTGTGGTGGATGAATTCGATTAGACTTTTTAGGACCCATACGGTTCTGAAAACTCCAGATCGATTTGGGACTATGATGAATAGACCGTAAATGTCCAAGTACCTTTTTGTGCAGGGCACTCGCTGCTTGCTGCAGCCTGTAAGTGGTCTGTGGGTGTTTGGAGAGCCAACCTATCCTGAGCAGATAAGGGTGAGGGTACCACATGCAGCGGGGGAACCGTGGTTAAACTCTGGCACCTCCTTGATTGCGGTGGTGCAAACCCTTTCCTTGAGACAACTGGAAAGCTTTCCCCCTACTTGTGAACGGGTCCAGGGCCTTTACTGTGAACTTTCTGGCATCTCATATGCTTCTTCCTCTGCTGGATGCAAGAGATGACCCACGATCGTCAGCCAAGGCTGATTTAATTTGTCCTCCGAGTATGTATGCTGACTGGATCCTGGCGACAAGGGTCTGTTCCTGCTCCTGGATTGTGGTACTTGGGTTTTCATCGTTTCCCTGGATTATCTTACTGCCCCCTTTAGAGACGATCCAAATGGGAGATCTCCCTCATAGGGGAATTTCCCCTAGTGTGCCTTGGTGAACTGTCTGCCTGCCATGCCTGCAGCCTTAGGTATGTCGAGGCGAGGTGAGTTAAAGCATGGCCCTTGCTGTGCATCTGGCAGCCTCTTTCTAGACCTCAGCTGAGAATGTAGAGAACAGTCCTGAGCTGTAGTTGCTGCGGGGTGGGCTTGTTTATATCTGGCACGTCAGCATGCTGGAATGCCAGGTCAGTGGCCCATGGTAGTGCAGCTCATGCTGAAACAGGCTGGCTGGGCTTGCTTATATCTGGCTCGTCAGCACGCTGGAATGCCATGTCGGTGGTCCATGTTAGTGTGGCGGCTTTAAGAGAGGTTGTGGAGGACTAAAGCGTCCAGTTGAGAGGCACATCCACCTTCGTATCCCTTGGGTCCCACAGAGAAGCCCCACCCCGGTGGGAGATATATATAGTTTCTCTGTTTTGCTTGACAGCCGATGCAAGTCTGAGCGCTGGTTGGTGGTTTAGGAGTTGATGGGGGAGACCCCAAAGGAAACACATCACTTAGCCGCCTTATGAAGAAATCTAGGTCGTCCAAGGCTAAGTTTCTGGATGGAGAGCAGTCAGAGATAGAAACGTCGCCCAGTAGCACCCCTTCCTCAGGGAGACTAACTTGACCTCAGGCAGACTTGGGGGGGTCTGTCCTGATGGAAGTTTTCCACTGTGGACATCCTTGAATCTGCTACTGATATGTGACCTTTTCCTCCTATGGTGTAGAGAGAGGAGATGTCCCACCGGACTGAAGATTAGGAGTAGGCATAGGGGTGGGCTTCCTGTGGACCCTGTGATCTAGGCAAGATGGTCAGGGCATGATGAGAAGGACTGATGGGTCTGCGCTGCCCGGAATTTGTTCCCGTGAAAGCAGGGTGGATGTCTCTGGACCCCATCTGACCTTGTAGGTGTCTCACTTAGGCATAGCAAGCCAGAGAAGGTAGCCTAAGGGGGGTTGGGGTATCGGTAGTAATTCTCCCTGTGGAAAAACTACGTATGTGGCCCTATCCACCCCGTGAAAATTTGTGCTATGCACTAGACAGCCCTTGCAGATCTTTTGTACTGGAGGGTGGTATGAGTCCTTGTTATGAGTCCTATTCGCACTGCCACCTGGAGCGAGGGCCTATCTGTCCAAATGGGCTCGAAGACGTTGCTGAGGAGAGTTATCACAGGCACGACCCTACGTTGTGAGCTGCGCCCTTTCTGCTGTTCGATCGCCCTTGGCGGGACATGTAGAGGGCAGCAGACACCACTAAGCTGGATTGTAAGGGGAGCGCTGTAGCTCTGGCTGGTTTCCCCTGTCATGCATCCAGGGGCCTGATGGGTAGGAGACTCATTAATAGGCCAGAGTCGACTGCCAGAGCCTTCCTGGCAGTTGATGAGGGGCTGTAGCGCGGTTCTTCTTGGGCCGAAATGAAGCCCCTGTTACTGTGCAGCGCTACCACTCCGAGAATGCTATGATGGGCTGTAGCGCGGCTCTTCCTGAGCCGAAATGAAGCCCTGCTACTGTGGAGCGCTCCCGCTCCAAGAGGTCAGCGATGAGGCGCTGTAGCGCGCCTCTTCCTGAGCAGACATGAAGCCCCTGCCATTGTGAAGCGCTACCACTTCAAGATGATCCCTCCGCCAATCAATGGCGAGCAAGAGGACTGGGGGCTCGTCGACGGAAAACCACTTCCACTTGTGCCCTCCAGATCGTTGATATGGGGCTGTAACGCGGCTCCTCCTGAGCCAAAATTAATCGACTGCTCCTGGGCATTGAGAAGGGGCTGTGCGGCTCATGCCGCTGAAATAAAGCTCCTGCTGCCGCAGGGCGTTCTAGCGGTTTCACCCCTGTGACTCCTCCTGAGCCGAAATGAAGTGCCTGCTCCTGGATGTCTAGCGGCTTCACCCCTGAGGCTCCTCCTGAGCTGAATTGAAGCGCCTGCTCCTGGTCGACTAGCCAAAATGAAGCACCTGCTCCTAGTCATCTAGTAGCTTCACACCTGTGGCTCCTCCTGAGCCGAAATGAAGTGCCTGCTCCTGGGCATTGAGAAGGGGCTGCGCAGCTCATGCCGAGCCGAAATGAAGCTCCTGCTGCTGCGGGGCATTTTAGTGGCCTCACCCGTTAGTCAGCGAGCTTGCAGACCAGGGGGCCCATTGACGGATCGCAGCGTTGGCGGCCTGAGCAGCAGGGCCACCGACGAGGAGAATACAGCGCAGTTCTTGAAGCTCCTGCTGCAACGGGGTGTTCCAGCGGCTTCTCCCCTGTTAAAATCGAGCCTTCAGACTAGGGTGCCCACTGACTGGGCGCAGCGTCGGCAGCCTGAGCAGCAAGGCCGCTGACGAGAATACAGCGCAGCTCTCTGGAGCAAAAAATAAACACGTAGTGCGACAGTAGGCCCCCCCCATGAGTGAATCATATGTCGCCCTGTGAGGGCCTGTCCAGTCCAAGTAATGACCATGGTGGGGAGGGGGGGTGCATGCCTCAAAGCGTGGGAAAAAGCAGGAGAGAAAGTGTCCCGTCTGTGCAGCATGTATGGCTGAGACTGGGGTCCCTAGAGAGTCTGAGGCAATGCTGGAGCTCCTGCTCCTGTGAAGCTTCCCCCTTGAAAATCCTCTTCTAAATAGGAAGTAAACTGCACTTACAGTTTGATGTCTTCAGCTCTGCCACAACAGTGGCAGAGCCCCTGCAGAGAACCTGCCTTATGGCAGGCAGGAAGCAAACAGAGCTACAGGATGCAGAGGGGAGAATCTGGTCCCCCTGCAGAGATCTTTTTCCTGCCTGTCACATGGTTCCAAGAAGGACCTCCCACTAGTTATGAGCCCAGAGACCAGCCAAGGAGAGAGAAAGGTTCATAGGCGATAACACTCTTCCCTGAAATAAACATCAATGTGTTCAGTCTTGTAGAATAGGCCATGCTAGCTAGCTCGTCAGCATTGCGGCGGGGCTGCCGCTCAGGACACCAGCAACCTGGGTTCTGGAACAATCCCAGGACACTGAAGGGTGGGGCACGGTGAAGAGTTTGAACATCCTGGAAGAGGCGTAGCTCCTCATGGTGGGTGGCAATCCAACCTCCACCACGCTGCCACCATCTGGAGACTCACAGCTGGCGTAGGCTGGGTGAAGACAGCAGAGGGAAAGAAGATGCCTGGCTTGGTGCCATACATACCCACTGCATGCTCTTCACATCAACATCTTGGTGTAGGAGAACACAGTAAAACAGTCCTGACTGGCAGTATGGGGCCATGGCATGGCTGGGTCCTACCCCACCAACCTTCCCAGCACTGAATGCAACCTGCCTCCAAAATACAGCCATCCCGAGAGAGGTGCCACTCCTTAAAGCTCCTCTGTGAATGGGAAATCATGGGGTAAGGGACCTTCCAAGTGCAAATGGTGACAGGGTTGGGTGGTTACCAGCAGAACACAAAGCGTGAAAGACTAAAAATAAATAAAAAAAAAAAGGCTATGCCTCTTTTTCTGTAACATTAGCCTTTAAAGAGCTGCTGTCACCTCAAAGAAAACTTTGAAAACCATAATACTTAGGTACAAATCAGCTTGCTTTCCACATACATTCTATGGATTTTGCCTATCCATTATGTATTACTTATGAAATTTACATAATACCTGATATTTATCCCTTGGACTTCATCTGCCTCTATGCAGCAGTAGTAAAACTTATTTTTACACAGGAAGAAAACATGTCATTTGGATTTTATCAATCCAGTTTGCAAGACAGTCCTGTACAATATCCAAGTTCCACAAAATGAAATACAAAACTACAAAGATTACAAACTGACTTAAAACAAACAATATACAGGGTTTTATTTAACTCTAAAAATTGATTAGCGTTTTGCTCATAGAAGTTCTAAAACATTGTGAAAATGCATCGCACTTGCCTCACTGTGTTTAACAAACCTAACACTTCTAGAAAACCTATATAAATGCTTTCTGTACAGTTAGTATTGTCCCAAGAAAAAAACTGCTAATCAATTATTTAAAACCCTGATATAACTTATTCCCTGTTTCAGTTCATAATCCTTTGTTGTGACTTCACACTCCGTTGCCATGGGCGTAACTGATGTCACAAGCAGTGCATTATGACCTCAGGTAGGGAGAAAGCAACAGGAGTAGATGAACTCTTCAGGAGAAAGATCCTGTTTAAATGCAGATCACCTCAGAGATAAATAACGGGGAGGAGAAATACTGAACTAACGTGAAATACAAGTTGAACTGTGCCTAAGTGTGATGTTTTGCTAAAATTCTTTACATTTCACCAGCACCAAAGCCAAAAATAACTTCAGCAGACATCCCTTTGACTTTGTAACATTTTGTGACTGACACAAGCACCTGGCCCGTCTGAAACTCCACATCACTAGCAAATATTAAATCCCAGCTTTATCCTCACCTAAACACACGTGGTCTCTGTTTTTGATACTAATGATGTACGTTCGCTAGAAGTTGCTTGAGAAAGGAAAGTTACTTAACCATAACTCCAGATCTTCAAGAATAGATCTCTAGAGCGCTACACTCTCCGGTCTTATGCCGGAAAATGCTAGGACCCCACAAGTGCGTGACACCGCAAGCCTGAACCAAAAATCGTTGATGACACCCTCACTGTCTCAGTTCTGTTAGCAGTGAGAGTGAAGCACACCAGGTTAGCATGAATAACAGAAAAAGGATACAACAGAGAAAAGAAACCATCATAAAGAAAAGGCTATCAACCTAAAAGAATGGAAGAGCAACCAGTCTTATGATCCCATACCTCATTTTGAAAGGGGATAGTTCAGCAGATAGTATTACCAAAAACAGGAGAAAACTTCCAGCCAGGGCTATGTCCAAGTGGCTCAAGATGGGTAAAAGAAGAAAAGACCATGTTAAACAGCACGTAACTGCCACACCATATGCTTCTGAGCAGAACACAAGGGGTACTCATCAAGGATTAGCCAGTCTGGGGCGATCAGTGTGAAAAAAGTTACCAGGCATATAGAAATGGGCATTTTAATTAATCCAGTAAACGTTTAAGTCCAGAAATTTAACAAACCTATGGTGTAAACAAGTCTGGTCCCTGTATACTGTACGGAACAGAAAAAAAAGGGGAAAAACACCAGAAAGTCTTATCAAAGAAAAATGTCTTAGAACAACACTAAACTGCCTCGTCTCCTGTATCACAAACAAATTATGAACTAGCCCAACTGTTGATGCACTGTAGGGCACAAGTGGGCAATAACTGACAGTCTTGCTAAGGGGGCTGAAAAAACACACAGTTGAGAGACCACATGATGAAGAGGAAGGATAAAGTGAGTTGAACTAGCAAGTGGCCAAAAAATGGTCCAGTTAAATAAATGGTAAGGAAAAACAAAATGACCGGCTCAGGTTGACTACTTCAGGGAATAGAGTTCCTTACCACACGGATGTGACAGGTTGGAGGTATCTGTGTATACACTCCAAAATGTTGCACAGAACAGTGATCGAGGTCAAATTTAAGTTCACGTACACCCATCATCCCGGGAGAACTGTGAATGAAGACATGCAGATTAATCTTACTGAGGATTACCTCATTTATCAAAAGGCATATATATTCCCTTTGGGGAGGGAAAGAAAAAAAGAGAAATGGAATTGAACAACTGGGTACATATCAAAAGCCCAAAGCTATCTGTGCTTTCCTGCCAAGTAGAGAGTTGTTTTAGGCCTTTTTTCCCTTATTTTTAGCCCACAGGGCATAAGAAAAAAAAAACATGTCTGATCAACAGGAAAAAAGAAATGTAGGCTCCTGGCATGCTCCAGCACACAGGACAGGCAGACAAATGCCCTGCCCACAGGTTAAGCCCTAGGAGTAAGAAGCCCTGGCTCTAGGCGAGGGAGAGAAACTAGAGGATGTTGGCAGATAAAGGCTATCGGCCCATCTAGCCAGCTGAAGCCTGCCTAGTTATGGGACAATTAGGAGCAACAGTTTACCTAGTTACACATAACTAGGTGACTGTTTACCTAGTTATGGGTTGACACCAGTGCTCTGTTCACAGACCGAGATATAGGAACTTAAAGCCTGGCGCTGGGTCACAATAAGAGAGGGAGAAAGAGACAGATGGGGGGTAGGGTAGGTGTGGCTCTATGGAGAAGATATTCTTAAAGATCTGGAGTTGCAGTAAATAAACTACTTGGCTTCCAAGAATCAGTCTTCCATACAGCTCCAATCTTTGAGTCGAGCAAACAGTTTTCCATTTAATGCGGAGTAGGAGGCTCAATCCTGAGGCCACAGCATGGGAAAACTGAGGAGAGAGTCAACAGGGTCATCATCATCATCATCCAGGGGCAGGACATGTGACTGCAGCTGGTCCAGAGATGTAGGTGGTGTAGCTGGCTCAGACAACTGCTACCCCCCAACACTAGGGGAAAGTGAGTTCTCCCAGAAAGGGTATTCAGGACCTTGCTGCTGGCAACCTGAACTAACTCGGAGAAGATTAGCCAAAACATCTGCATGACACAGGCAGACAATGCTACGGAGCGGGAAGCCACCTCAAAGGCACCGTACAGCACTTCTGACTGGGGGCAAATTGCTTACATACCCTTGGTAGCAATTCCAAGACCAGCCTGAACCTTGCCACAGGCATCTCAGACTGCAGAGATTGCATCTAAGCCCAGTCAGCGCTGATAATACCTTATGTGTGTGCTTGTGCTTAGTGTGATGCTATGGTCAGGGAGTACTTAGCTGAAGTATACGTCTTGGTCATTACAGTGTCCATCTGCTTAGAGTACTGAGAAAGGGTGTATGGCCTAGTTGCTGGAATGAGCCTTTTGCCCAATGGGGTCAAGAGAGACATCAACCATGACAATTACCCGATGGGAGCCCGTTATCAAGTCAGGAAGCCCCTTGGAACGGAACAGGGATGCCCCCAGACAACAGTATTATATCAGTGCAGTATGCCAGGGAGGAATCACTACTGTGTCCTGATGAGGCAGCATCAAGAAGCCCAGATGCGGGGCTGACCCGGTGGCGCCGAGGGCTGAGGCACTGGACACCACACCTCATGCCACGCCGGCGACCTTGGTTCAAAAACTAGCCTGGGTCGTCGGAGGTCGGCTGGAGGGGGGGGGGGAGAGGACTAGAGTAGGCTGCTAGCCCTCTACCACAGGCAGGGGTTGCACGTACCCTTGGAGCTTGGCCGCCCCCGGTGGAGGCTGGAGAAGTGGCATCACTATGAGGGCCTTCGGTGCTAGGCTGACAGGGGAGGGTGGAGAAGACCCCATCTGGAACTGTGGTACACATGTGCACCTCCACGCGCATGCGCTACCATTTCCGGGGGTCTCTGGAGTAGCAGTTCACGGGAGAAAAATGAAGGAAAGTGTGGGGGCCACCAAGGATGATGCCACGGACCGGCACTGGGGATCTGCGGGCACGCATAGTGCTACAAGCCCCAAAGGGCCCCGAGTCCGTAGGTTGGTGGACCGCCACAGGAGGATAAAGTGTAAAAAAAGCCCAGAAGCATGGCACTGGCGTTCTGTTCACCAGCTAAGGCCAATCCAATGCCTCCTGTATCTCCCTCACAAACTGCTGATAGAGAATATCTTCAGCTACAGAGGTGAGGCGGAAGGAGGACTCGTTATCCTCCAAAGAGGATGTCAAGAGAGAAGAGGTTGAAAAAGGCACCAGGTTCATCTCTCTAAAGTATTGCTGCGAAGGCTACCAGGGGCAGTGGGGGGAACGGGACATTAGCAGCCTGAGAATCTACTGTATCTGTGCCTCATCCTGACCCTATAGCTCACCCGACTGCCTAGTCCAAAGAGAGGAGCAGGAAGAACCTCCCTACCCAGTAGCATTAGTAGCAACAGTGTCTAGTATGTGAGTGTCCAGGAGGAAAGCCCCCACCAGATGATGACTGGCCAACCTCCAAAAGGCACTGCTGCAGGGACTAATCTGGATCTGGAGTCAACGCTGGTGCTAACACCAGTAACAATACTGACACTGCTGCCTGCGTCAACAGCAGGCTGGCAGCCCCACCTACACCAGTAATAGCACCACAAGCAGTACTGACGGGACTGCCGCTGACAGTTAACATTACTGCAGAAATGGGCGACACCGAAGGGGACAGTCAGGCGCCAAAGTTTACCAGACCGTAGTGGATGCTTCCTCGACTGCTCAGAAAGGGATGAAGGTCCTCCCGACACCAACAGCTGAGACTTCATCATGACCCCAACTCAGAGGGGGAGGGAGAGTTTAGTACCTTGACCAACTATGAGGAGTGTTGCGTGGACTGAGGAACAGCCAGTGGACTTAACTTGAGGTCACCTAGGTTGAGTCCAGCCCATGAAAGATGGTATCCACCATCTCAACTTCAGCACTCAAATCTTCAATGTCCAGTGATTAAAGGAGAAGCAGGCATCCATGTCATGGCTAGGCCCACGGCAGCTAAAGCACAGCATATGCCGGTTGGTGCTGATGATATCACACACAAATCTACAACAATGGAAAAGTGGCCCTTAAGGGTGTCAACGTTTTTAATTATTGAATTATTTATTTAAAAGTTTCACCAGGAAAGATATACTCAGCAGTGAATGCTCATTTCCAGATGCGTCCTGGGGGAGAGGGGAAACGGGGATCAGTAAAGATACAACCAGCAAAAAAGGAAAATACAGGCTGACAATTGACAGTCATACACAATCATGAAAAAAAAAATACCAGGAAGTTACGTAAACTAAATAATAAATAGGATGAAAATCGACAAAGCAGTACGAACGGAGGTTTAGGAAATCTGCTACCTGGTGTGCACTGGACTGCGGGGAAAAACGCAACGGAGGCAGTTAGGGTGGCATCAGTGGTTATTGGTTTGGTGTCAAGCATGCGCTAGTGCCATCACTGCTGTCAGCACCTGACTATGAAAGTTTTACTTTTGCAGGGTCATAGCACCTGCAGCTAAAACCAAAAAGAGTAGGGCTCTACGGAGAAGATGGAGTCTTGCAAGATTATAACACTCCTTTTTGTCATTGCTTGAGAAGTTAACCTCTCCCCCCAATTATCTACTGTCTTTTGTTGGGTCGTTAAAACATTTTATTGATTTCCAATATACTGACAAATGTAAATCCAGGCACAGATGCAAAGAGGAGCAACAATGGACAGTACTTACAACAATACCATAGAAATATACACACTATAAAGAACCCTACAATATAATGTAATTCAACAGTAAAAGACAGGAATCCCAACACAACTCAATAAACTACACAATAAGGTACAAGCAGCAAGCAAGCATCAAGACAAAAAGGGGCGCCTATACCCAAACAAAATAACATGGTGACCGCTAAATATAGCCAGGAATGGACGCATAGAAAAAGGAAGGCAGTCCACTGCAAACAATGTTTCTAAGTGAGGAATTCTAGACAGCGCAACTATGGGTGCCAACATCTATCATATTGGGCCTTCTGCTACTGCTACTGTACTTTGTTGACTTATCTTGTCTGGACGAAGCCACCTGATATTTTGTCTGTTGTTTCCTGCGATCTGGATAAAAATCTGGATGATAAAGCTCATACTTAAGCCTTTAATTGGTCCACACAACAAAAGCAGCTCAGGGGACAATAACTTTATCCAAGAAGAGTTATTCACCTCTGCTGCAGCATTAAGATCTTCAGGCATCAGAGCCTAAAGTCCCCCCCCCAACCAAATATCAATCTTGATTAAGTAGTTAATTCTCAATTCCTGCAATGTCATACAGATAGATGCCTTTAACTGCACTCCTCCTTACTGCTTAAATGCCATCATTTTACATACATTTCAGAAAATTTTATCCATCTTGCCTAGCAATAAAACATGATATACTACAATTAGACTGACTTACATTTATGACCACAGAAATATGGAAAACCAAAGACTCCCACCATTCGTCCTGCAATAATGAAAGGGAAAGGGGAAATTGTTTAACCCGGAAAGGAATAATGAATAAGAATAACGTTAAAGATTAATGAATAATGTTATGCGTTATGAAAAAAAAGCTGCAATCTGAGGTATGCAGTTTGTCCTTTGGGTCTAATGGGAAAAAAATGCTGTATATAGAACAGAATAGAAACACTGAGGCTAGAAATTGCAGCCCCAAAAGCATACAGAATTTAAACAGTCAAATGGACATCCCTCCCCGGATATCCCAAATCAAGTCAAAATTTTAAAATTCAGACCCGCTTCAAAATAGCAATCACTGTGTGATAATATTTAACACTAAACTTACATTCGAACGAAACCTAGGCAGAACAACATTTAAAAACTATAGTAAGGCAAATTTTATTCAATTCAAAAAAGATCTTACAGCATGGAATTGGGACAATGGGTCTACATCACCTGAAGAAATGTGGCCGACAATAAAAAATAAAATAAAAACATGTGCCGGACAAAACAGGCTACAAAAAAAAGAGGAAAAATACCAATTTGGGCTTTTATATATATATATATATATATATATATATACACATCATCATACACACACACACATACAGTATATATACACACACATATATATATATATATAACATACATACATATATATATCTATATATATATATTACATTTATAAAAAAGCATATCGAGCTTCAGTTAGATGCAAAAATGACTACAATACAAACAGACATGGGAATACTAAAAATGTAAAAGCGTCATAAAAATGGAAAATAGAAATTAGAATTCAGATTAGCACATATAAAAGATGGAGGCAAGAGTTTTTACTCTTACATAAACAATAAAAAGCAAACCACTAAAACAATTGGTCCACTTTCAGTGGGCAATTTAGTGGATACTCCTCAGAAAATGTCAGAAGAGTTCAAAACATATTTTTGTTCCATTTTCAATGCTGCAGTAGATAGTAACCAATATACTGAATATAAAAACAATGTATTGGATGATGGAATCATGAAAATCAGTAGGCACAAAATTAAGATCAAATTGTAGGCAACTAACGTCAACAAATCACCAGGGCCAGACAGACTTCATCCACGCCTACTGAGAGACATAGTACCATGGTTAATTGAACCACTACACAAAATATAGAATTTATCATTAATATCAGGTATAGTACCAAATGACTGTAAAGCTGCATTGGTAACAGATTTTCAAAAAGGGAAATAAAAGTGAAATATCCAATTATAGACCAATTAGCCTGACCAGCATTTTGGGGAAAATCTTTGAAGCCATTCTAAAAAAAAAAAAAAAAAAAAAAAAGAATTGAGGACGACCTGGTTAAAAAAAAATGTAGTAGATCCCAATCAGCACGGTTTTAAAAGTAAAGGTCATGTCTAACCAGTAACCTAGTTTTCTATAAGAACGTTAGTAAATTTCTTTATGTGAAGACACCGGTGGATGTGGTATATTTGGACCTTTGTAAATCTTTTGATATAGTGCCACATAGAACCCTGATTAATAAAATGCACTCATTTGGAATACACAACAGGTTGGTAAACTGGATTAAAGAATGGTTTAATAACCGAACGCAAGCGGTGTGCATAAGGGGATATTCCTCCAGCACAGGCACTGTCACCAGTGGGGTACCACAGGGATCCGTCTCAGGACCCCGTGCTGTCTTCTATCTTTGTGTCTGATACAACAAATTTGAAGAATATAGCCATCAAATTTGCAGATGACACCAAAACCGCACCTAAGGTTGGATCTGAAAAAGATACAGCAGACCTAAAAGAAGACCTGAAAAATCTAGAAGAATGGTCAAAACAAAATGATGTGCTATAATGTTAATAAATGTGTAATTATGCAGTTATTGCAACCAATAACAGAGGAAAAGGACCTGGGAGTTATTATTAAATCAGACCTCACATTTAGTACTCATTGTAACCACATTAGAAATCAAGCTAACAGGTTAATAGGCTGCATTAAAAGAGCATGTGTTACTCGGAACAGGGGCTGTATTCTACCGCGGTATAGAGCATATGTACGCCCCAACCTGGATTGCTGTTCCCCACTTTGGAGTCCCTATCTTAAAAGGGATGTCAACAGTTTAGAGGGAGTTCAGCGCAGTCACAAAAATGATTGATGGAATGCAAAATAAAACCTATGATGCAAGATTACAAGAGTTGGGCCTACACTCACTGGAGCAGAGAAGAACAAGAGGTGACCTCTTACTGATGTATAATATAGCTAAAGATCCAAAACTCACGGCACTACTTGGCCTGTCCTTTAACATTAGGGAATGTAATCTTAGAAGTCACAATTTTCAGCCATCACCAACATACCCAAAGACTGACAGACGTTATTTTTACACCCAGAGGATTATTCCAATATGGAATGCATTACCTACGTCTCTGTTAGATACAAATAACCCCAATACTTTCAAAACAAATCTTGACAAACATCTTTTAAATTGGGGTTAACACTTCCAGGCCTCTGGAGATATACTAACATGGGCTATTGCCTTCTGTACATCTACGACTCTTAGGATGACCCTAGTATTAGTATGACATTTACATTTCAGTATTCCAGCTATCATAACTTGCTTACAAAAAGTTTCGGTTTTCGCACAGTTGTCCTGTCCATGATAACAGAAGTGATTACCATTACGCTACAAAAAAACTAAACCTCCCACTGCACATTTGGCATGATAAGCTCTCCATAGAACTCGTGTGTCCTGGCACAGTCTCTCCAAAGTAAACAAAAATAAAACAGGCATGCAAGGAGAACAGGACTAGGAGGACAAATCATTCCTGACATTGTTCATCTCTCAGTAGAATTACTACCACAGTCTGCTTGTAACACTTAGCAAAAAAAAAAAAAAAGCTTTTGACTGTAAATAGTCAACAGTCTTTCACAGCAGTAGTGGCTCCTAACTAGGTATATCCAACATGTGTCACTGGAAAATGGACTGATAAAACAGTTCACATCCTCTTCCCGTTGGATCAGCTTATTTCCTGTTTTGTCTGTGCTCCAAAACTAGCTTCCAACATTCCTTCTAAGTTATGTGATGAAGCAGAGGTGCTGGAGGGGCAATCACCAAAAGGGAAAGAAAATCCATCAACAGCACAGCAAAGCCCAAACAAGCCTACACAATGAACATTTCTCTTAAAATGAAAGAAAGAGGCAGTATCACTATCCAAGAGGACTTTATCGGAAGCACACTGTTAGGAGAAGAATATATTCCGAACGTTTGGCACAGTAACTTTATGTAGTTTTGTACTGTTCGGGGTATCTGCTCCGAAATGCAGGAATGTCCATTACCATGATGATATGATCACAGTATGGTGCTGACCATGAAAAACAGGTTACTCACCTGTAACAGTAGTTCTAGGAGTGGTATATGTTGTTCATCCACACTTATTGGCAGAGTCCCTTTCCCCTTAAAATCAGCTGGAAAGTCTTCAAGCTGGCTCTTTCCACTCACCCGGGTGGTATAACCCTCGGCTCCGCCCCATGATGCCAGATCTTAGCCCGCTAGAAGTCAGGTTTGTGCTTCCGCTGCCGGGGAGGTAGGGTGGGTCCATGTGGATGAACAACATATACCACTCCTAGAACTACTGTTACAGGTGAGTAACCTGTTTTTCAAGGATTGTGGATATGTTGTTCATCCATACTTATTGGCAGACTCCTAGCAGTTCTCTGGAAGGAGCTTATTGGCAGACTCCTAGCAGTTCTCCGGGAGGAGGGAGGCAAGGCACACACCCCCTACTTGGGAAACAGATTGGAGAACTGAGGCCCCAAAACCAGCATCCTGGCGTGACTCAAGGTCGATGTGGTAGTGGGTAATGAAGGTGTTTGCGGTCTTCCAGGTAGCAGCCCGAAATATTTCCTGGAAAGGGATGTCCCTGGAAGCAGCCACCAATGCAGCGGTATGGTGGGTAGAATGAGCTCTTATCCCTTTGGGAGGCTCCTTGCCCGCCAACTTGTAGCACAGACTAATGCAAGATGTTATCCATCCAGCAATCATCTGTTTTGCTGCAGGTCTGCCAGGAGCAGCTTCAGCATAGGTGACAAACCGCTGGTGAACCTCTTCCCAAATCTCTACCGTCCTCTCCTTGTAACAGGCGAGAGCTCGTCTCAGGTCCAAAGTATGGAGCCTGTACTCTGCCTCCAAGGTATAACTGGGGTAGTACACCGGCAGAGTCAACACCTGATTAAGGTGAAACTCTGACACCACCTTCTGAAGGAATTTCGGGTTGGGGCGCAGGACAACCGTGTCCCTGTGAAAGTCCAGATAAGGATAGTCCACTGAGTGTGCCTGGAGCTCCCTGTCCTTCTGGCAGATGTGATAGCCACCAGGAAGGCCATCTTCCACGACAAGTGTGACAGCTCATACTTGTGCATTGGTTTGAATGGCTTGCCCATGTGCTTTTGTCAGTATCAGCAGTATACCCCAAGGAGGTGGAGGTTCACGCACTGGAGAGGATATGTGATCCATGCCTTTGAAAAAGCACCCAACCACTGTCTCCTGCGCTTACGTCGGCTGACTGGCCCGTGCCCGGTAAGCAGAGATGGCTGCCAGGTGCACCCTAAGGGTCGATGACCGAAGACCCCCTTTGGACAGAGACCAAAGATAGTCAAGAATGTTAGCCACTGGACAGGACAGAGGGTCCAGGCCCTTGCCCTGACACCAAATGGAAAACCTTTTCCATTTGAAGGCATAACACTTCCTGGTTGATTCCTTTTTGGATGCCTCCACCACTGTGAGGACATAATCAGAAAGACCCAAAGCCTGGAACTCTAGTCCCTCAGGTACCAGGCTATGAGGTGCAGGGATTGAAGGTCCGGATGGAATTGGAATACCTTCCCCTGGTTGACTGAGATCAGGTCCAGGCGTGCTGGAAGCTGCTCCAGGGGCCTGTTGCTGAGGCTAAGGAGATCCTGGTACCAGAACTGGCGTGGCCAGTCTAGGGCTACGAGAAACACCTGCGGCTTGTCCCTCCTCACCTTGAGGAGCACCCTGTGGATCAAGGGAAATGGAGGGAAGGCGAAGAGGAGGCCTGGGGTCCACGGCCTTGAGAAGGCATCCCCCTGTAGCGAGCCCTGCTAAGGGAAGCTGGCATGAAAGCCTCAGTTTGGTGTTTTCCTTGGAGGCAAACAGGTCCACCAACGGTTTGCCCCAGTGGGAGAACAGATTGTATGCTACCTCTGGATGGGGAGACCACTCATGGGATGTCTCACCTATCCGGCTGAGAGCATCCGCCAGTTGGTCTGAGGTTCCTGCCATGTGGATGGCTAGGAGATCTGCCTCCAGATGGCTCACGAGTGTCCAGATGCAGGGCGCTTCCCTACACAGCAGACGGGAATGCATGCCGCCCTGTTTGTTGAGGTAGTACATGGTCGTGGTATTGTCCGTCTGGACTTGAACCACTTGACCCCGGAGCTGATGAGCGAAAGCTGACAGTGCCAGTCTGACTGCTCTGAGTTCCAACAGGCAGATGTGATAACGGGACTCCTCAGGGGTCCAGAACCCTTGGGCCCTGTTGTCCCCCATGTGGGCTCCCTAGCCCATGAGAGAGGCATCAGTCGTAAGGACGGCTGTCGGCTTGGGGCAGACAAATGGGATCCCTTCCTCCAACCAGCCTGTGATGGTCCGCCTTTGGAGAGCATCCCACATCTCCTGGGTCACAGTGATCAGCTTGTCAAAATGACCATGGCGCCGAGTGCACTGGGCGGCCAGCTACCACTGGAGGGGGCATATGTGCCACCGTGCCCAACAGACCATGGACGTGCATGTTGCCATGTAACTGAGAAGGAGCAGAAAGTCCCGGGCAGGGCGCAATTGCCCAACCAGAAATGATTGGGCAAAGGAGGAGAGAACCTTCATCCTGTCCGCCAGGAGCCGAGCTCTGGCTTGATGAGAGTCTAGTTCTGCCTCGATGAAGCACATCACCTGAGAGCTCAGACCTGGCCTCGTTAATCAGGAGGTTGAGTTGTGAGCAGGTCTGGAGGGCCAGGTCCCTGGACCTCTCCACCTCCTGCTAGGTGGAACCTGTTATGAGCCAATCGTCGAGGTAAGGGTAAATTCTACCCCCCTCTCCTGAGATGGACTGCCACCACTGCAATGCATTTGGTGAAGACACGTGGGGCCGATGACAGGCCGAATGGCATGGCTCGGAACTCGTATAAGGGTTCCCTCGGCTCTGAAGCGGAGGAACCGCTGGTGAGACGGACGGATTGGGATGGGGAAAAAACATCCTGGAGATCCAGTGAGCAGAACCACATGTTTCGCTCCAGGGATGGTATGATCCGAGACAGCGTGACCATCTGGAAGGTGCGTGACCTGAGACAGTGATTCAAGTCGTGCAGCTCTAGAATGGGGTGCCAGCCCCCCCATCCACTTGGGAACCAGGAAGTACCATGAAATGAAGCCTGGGTCTGTTGGAGGATCCGCCACTAGAGCTACAGCCCCCTTGAGGTGGAGCTGAGCAATGTCATCTCAGAGAGCCAACTGAGTGTGGGCGGATACCCTCTCCTCCTGTGGGGCGTGGGCTCGGCTTGGAGGGTACTGCTCGAATTCCAGATGCAGTCGCTGGCTGACCACTTCTAAGACCCACCTGTCTGTGACAACAGCGGACCAGGCGGAAAGAAAGTGGCGGTGCCGGCCCCCCACTGGAGGACCCAGAGCTGGCATGACGGGAGTAGGGGGTGACAGCCCCCACTCAGTCACTGGGCAGGCTTGGAGGCAAAGAATCTAGGGCCCGAACCTCAGCCTCTCTTACAGGCCTGGGAGGGTCCTGGCTTGGGCCGGGGGTGCCAAGCTTGAGCCTGCTGCTGCTGCCCCCCTTGAAAAGAGGACTGCTGGGCCACAGGGGAAGAGTGCCGAAAAGGCTTCTTCTGCTGCTGCTGCTTCTTAGGACCAGAGGAACCCTTAGCAGAAGTGGTGTCCAAAGTGGCACTGGACTGCTCAATGTGCTGAAGGTGACCAGCCACACCTGGGCCGAAGAGATCGGTGCCCAGGAAAGGCACATCAGCTAGTTTGTGCCCAGTATCCACTAGAAAGGAGGAGAGCCTCAGCCAAGCCCTGCAGCAAGAGGCAACTGCGGCTGCCAATGAGCGGGCACACGAGTCCCTGATAACCAGAGCTGTTTGGCAACAGCCTGGCTTTGGTCCCGGACCTGCTTGACCGTGGTCTGCAAGTCCGTGGGGAGATGTGGGAGGACTTTGTCCAAGGACCCCAAAAGGGCACGGAAGAAGTGTGCCATGATGACGGCCGAGTTTACTTGATGGAGGTCTAATGATGAGGCCACATAGACCTTCTGGGCAGAGTGATCCAAATATCTGGATTCCTTCTCAGGAGGTCTGTTGGTATCGGTAGAACTACCAGTATGCCTGAACACAGAGGCGGTCACAAGGCTCTCTGATGAAGGTTGTTCTGTGAACCCCGCAAAGGGACCCCATAGGCACCACATACTTGCGGGTCATATGGGCAGACTGAGCTGGACAGGAGGCAAAGTGCTGCCAAAGTTCTAAGGCCGGGCCAACAATGGCCTCAGCCACAGGAAAGGCTTCAGTCTGGGTATCCCCTCTCTTGAGGATGTCAGTGAGAGGATACGCCGCCTTTTTCTGGATAGGCTCCAGGGGCATCCCTGTGGACTCAGATGAGGTGAATAATGCCCTGAAAGGACAAAGGACCTTCCTCCGTCTCTATCCCACCAGCCGATGCATCATCCCCTGGATGAGAATGAAGGCCAGTTTCATCCGAATCCAAGGAACCCGGATACAGCGGCCGACCGCCCACATCACCTTCGACCTGCCGGGGGCAGTCAGGGGAGACAGTGACAGAGATGCCAGGGAAGCCCGGTGTCTGGTCTAGCTTCCTTAGACGGAGCCCATCCCACAGGCTGCTTGGGCAGAGGTTCCACCAAAAATCAGTGGAGAGACCGGTTTAGGCCAAACCGGAGGTTTTGCCGGCTCCGCAGGCAGAGGAACAGACTTAATCGGCTCCAGAGGAGTCGGCTTTGGCCTGGGAGGAGAAAGCTAAATAATGGCCGGGGTAGGAGCCGGGAAGGCTTGTGCCTGGGCAAAAATCAGCTGTTGCCACGAGGTCCTCATCGCACTGACTGAGCTTCCGTCGGAGCCTCTCATCATCCAAGGAGGAAGAGCACGACCAATGGCATCTCCTCTTTTTAGAGCACTTATGGCCCTTCCTCGGCCTATTGGTTGAGGGTGTCCGAGACCTCGATCGAGATCGGTCAGGCCGACTTGGTTGCTCGAGAGACACTGGTGGGACCGGTGACTTCCTGGGGTCGGGGGACCACTTCCTCGATGGGATTCCCAGCAAGCTGGGTCTCCTCGTCTGGGAAAACAAGGACTGGAGTCTAAGCAAGAGTCTCGTCGACCGGAGTCTGCGACAAGGGGTCGAGAATTATCTCCACATCGTCGATCGACACTTCGGTTCACTAGCCAGATGGCAAGGCCGAGGAAAGCCAGCGGTCAAAGAGGTGATTTAGAGCGAGGTCGAAATGGCCAGTTCCTGGGACAGAGGCTCTGTCAAGACAAGGGCGATCTCGGGTCCTTCTGCTTACAGGACCGAGATGAGTGCCTGCAGGACTCTCACCTTTAGTCAGGAAAGACTGGCACAACTCTTGGAAGGAACCTGAGAAGGTGGAGCCCAGGTTGAACGGAACGAAGAAGCTCCAAGAGGAAGATTCCGTGGCATGAGCCGCTTCCTCCTCGAAGGCTTGCATGTGCTCCAACTGCTCAGCGGATCCCGCAGCCATAGAAACCGCCACCAGGCCTCCTTGGATTTCACCGGTGGGTTCCGTTTTTTGGGCCTCCCCAGCTTAAGGTGTGCTAGCCGGTCATTGAGGATGTTGGGTTGGAATGCGAGGCAAAACTCGCACGTCATGGTGTCATGGCTGACACCCAAACAATAAATGCACGCGGCATGCGAGTCAGTGCACGATATCTTCTGGCTGCACGAACACCGGTGAAATCCGGGGGAAGACTTGTCTTCCATGATCAAAGAAAAATAATCGCAATCGCTAACGTGAACAAGGCGCACTTTGAGTAACCGAAGGTTCTGAAGCCAGAGCCTACAAAATGCAACAGCACGATACAGGCAACCTGAATCTTCCAATGGAAAGGAAGATCTGGCGTTAAGGGGTGGAGCCAAGGGTTATACCACCCGGGTGGGTGGGGTGAGCCAGCTTGAAGACTTCCCGGCTGATTTAAAGGGAAAGGGACTCTGCCAATAAGTGTGGATGAACAACATATCCACGATACTAGAATAATACAGTTGTACTTTAATTTACGTGGCTCACGTCTTCATTTTGCACTGTAGTCAGTCACAGCCTGGGGTATAAAATGTCTGAGAACTCCCACACCAGTCACTTGGATTAAATCCCAATACTGACACAGTAGTGCAGCATTTGGGGGGCCTGCACTCCTGAGTGCCGTCTTTCGGATGAGACCTTAAACGAAGTCCCATCCGCCTGTTCTGGTGCTAGTTCACGTGAATGTTAAAAGATCCATGACACTTCTTGAAAAGAGATGGAATTTCCCGGTGCCTGGTCAAATCCCAAATTCACTAAAAATACCAACAACAGCTTAATCTGGTTCAAGGTCAGTTGGCATTCATCTGTATCCCACTCCCCCAGGTCGTACCTGAAAATAGGCAGAATTTGTGTAGCGCACTTACCCAGTTAACAAAAACTAAATAAATAAACTAAGGCATCAGGGTGGCAGGAGAGTAACACAACACTACATAAAAGGAATGGTCAGACTGAAAACTGCTATATACTGTGCAATATGGTAAACTGATGTGTATGAATTTCATACGTATCAAAACTGATTTTCCATTCTGCACTGTATCATGAAATATACAGAAACGTTAATCAAAATGGCTGAAAAGTAGATAATTCATATTAAACTACAAACTGGGCCAACTGATAAGAGTTGTTGCATATTTGCAGTATATGCTGAAGGCAGTGTAGTCTAGTGGTTACAGCACTGGCTTGGAAACCAGGGATCACAGGTTCAAACCCTGCTCTAGAGCCAAATACTATGTGATCTTGGATTGGCAATGCTCCAGTCCACCCAGTGGCAGACATGGGCCATAGCAGGACTCCCATGGAAACAATGTTTCATCTCAGTTGGGCTATTCTGGGTAAACAAATTGTTAAGTAAATGCCTCTCTGCCTCCTTTTAAGCTCACTCAGCTCAGCACTACCCCTCCTAGTCCGAGGGGGCTCCTCGATCTCAAATCCCACCTGTGCCTCCTCCATTCAATGAAGTTCTCTGCTTGCTGTTCCACAGGTCAGGACAGGCTCAGGTTCGAGGCCATTTTCTGTCTCAGACTCGTCCCCCTGGAACAAGCTCCCACTGCAGGCTCAAAACTGTTCTTCCCTTGCCTCATTTAAAATAGCCTTAAAGGCCCACCTCCTAAGGTTAACTCAGTGTTTGTGCACCCACCGACATGACCTCCCACTCTGTCCACTATGCTACTGACTCTTGCCAGGTAACCCTTGGTCTGCACTTTACCCAACTGTCCATGCTTATGCCTGTTAAGGCCCATCTGATATCTTGTGGCTTATTCTGCCTCTGTATATGCACTACCTCCAGAGCTTGGTGCCTCCTGGAAACTTGTTTGCACCCTATGCAGACTGGTTGATCTCACGTCTGTTACAGTGCATCATCTTCATGTACTGTTGTATGATGTAATATTCCTGTATCTAACCGACTCCTGGTCACCCCTGAAAGGATTTTTTCATTTGTACCCTGTGCAATATCTGATGGTTTACTTTGTATTTCACTGTGCATCAGCTTTCTTCTTTATTCCTGTATGTTGCAATGCTCGTGATTGCAAGGTCACCCCTGAGAAAGTGACTTTTAGTCTCAGTGGGACCACACAGTTTTTTCCTGTACACATACTGTGGATGTGTCAAATGCACATGTTGCTTGGGTTGACAGTCTGGCTAAAATGTTAAATGAAACATAAGAAGGTCTAGCCCACTACCTCTTCACTACAAACTGCTTCTCATCTTGACTGGACTTACAGCATAAGAAGTCAATGCTGAATTAAAGTTATGGTATCCCCCCCCCACCCCCACACACACACACAATTTTAATCCCACCCCCACCGCCCTTGTTGATACAGGTCTAATTTTATTCTTTGTTTTTATCTTTAAGTATTATGGGGCTTACTTCTGATGGAAATGCATGTCCCTTTTTCCAGATGCCCCTGCCAGATGTATAATCAATAGTTAATTGCCATCACGCAGGTGTGTGTCACTCATTAAAGAGCCATTAAACCAAACTGTAGCAGCACCAAGCACTCCGTAAGAAAGACAATTACACCATTCCAACATCCATCTTCATTTACTATTGTTAATTCCACTGTTCAGGAACCTCAGATACCTCTGTTCCACACACACGCTAAACTCTCCACTTTTAGTTAAAACCCATACACATCTGCTGAGAATAAATCAGAATGCCACAAAATTAGGATGCTGACTACTTCAACTAGTAGTAGTACAAGGGCCTCATTTTAGTTACGTAAATATACTGTATAAAGCCATTTCAAATAAAGACCCCACCTTTCGCCAAGACAGAAACTAAAGGCTTTTGCCTGAAACTGCCATGTCCCTTTATTGTCAGTGTGTTGATCCTTTTTTTATTGTACTCACCAATGGCCTGCCCACCATGTAATGATAAGCACCACTGTATAATCCAACAACCAAACAAATATAATTAGTCACAGCACAGGGGAGGAGATGGGGAGTTCAAAGACTGTACAAGTTACTGGCCAACTAATGCCAAACAAAGTAATACATCTGATTCAGACGATGTGACTCAACATCCCTCAGCTCTGTGATCCAAATTATTTAATCAGAAGTGGCAATCAGATGATTTAAATTTTGTTTTGCCTTAGTCAATTTTATGTACCCAGTTTACTGGTTTTTGAATGCTTGTAAAGCACCAGACCACTGCTGAACGGCAGAGCACTATATTACCACATAAGAGAGATTCAATGCAAGTGTCAGATTTCAATCCTGGAGCAAAGTAGGGGGCCATGCACGTCCCAAGGTGCAGGCATGTGGCTGAAAGGTAGGGGTATCATGGTTTAACGGTATACTGTGGTACAGGAAGTCATGGTATTAATACTGTGGGTAATTGCTGATACCAGGATAACTGTGGTTACCAGTATACCACAGTTTTCAGGCCTTTCAACTAATTTGGGGGAATATTTTTAAGAATAACTGTCCTTTCTGTATCAACTCTCCCCAACAAAAAAGCTCAAAGAGACTGTTTTGTATGCAAATGATTACTTCTGTAAAAGCGTGCAAACCTTGAACATCTGATACCATGTCATTCCTATGGAAAGGTACGGGCCACTCTGACTTTACGTACCAAGCTGTGACTCAAGAGTGGTGCTGGTGCCAGCTGTGAAGGCAGTTGTCTTGACTGCCTGCCCTCCTGGAAAGAGCCAGCCACAGAGGAGCTCCAAACATCAGGGCGCGCAGCTGAGGGTTTGTGTGCTGTTTGGGCTTCTGATGCCAACCGGGGGGGCCTTTTCCACTGGAAACTGGCTCCCAGTGGCCACGTATTCTTATTTACATTCCTGATACTGGGGTCTCTGTATTGGAAGCAGGTTTTTTTTTGGGGGCATGCTACTTGGCATGGGCTTCCGGTGGCTGCATTAAAAAAATCAAGAGGTTGGAAGCAGTGAAGAAATGGGGGGGGGGGAGAAGAGAGACAGACATGGCCACCAGGGATGGGCTCCTGGTGGTCACATGATTTTATTTCTATATTTTACAACACTGGTCAGGTTGCCACAATTCGCTGGTTCCTCCTGCTAGGTGTTGAGCTTGCTGTTGTGTGGTCTAGCAACCTCTGACCAAAGTCTATGTTTCTATGTGCCCCGTTACTGGAGACACAGACTGGTAAGGTGAGCAGAATGGTTTATGATATTCTAGTAATGAGCCGCAGCTGTTTACGAGCCAATGGCTAGTATGGCAGGTATTTGAGGTATTTGCACTACTCCCCACTAAGCGTACTATATTCTCTCACCCTGCCCGAGGGGGGAACCACAGCAAAGGAGGAGAAGCTGAACTCTGGAGGTTAGCTGCCAACCCCCAGGTCATACGACCATGACCAGCAGGGTTAAAGTAACCGTGGTACATTTTCAGTCCAAAACAATCTGAAGGACTGCATAGACTAAACTGCGCCAGTGGGGTTAAACAGACTGGAGCTGCAACAGTGAGAGCACATCCTTGTTAGTGTAAGGGAGGACATGGGGTTCTAGGAATGTACCTCAGCTTGTCAACTGCAGAGCGCCATGACGCAACAGAGTGTGGTGGTGGTGGTGGTGGCTTTACAACACTCAAAACTAAAGTGTCACCTTCCCACCCTGGGAACACAAAGTAAGCTTTCCCAATTTGCCTCTTATTGAGAAGTGGACCAACAAAACCAGAATGCAATGAGGTGGTTGATGCCCAAATTCCAGAAAAAGTAGCACTGCAGCCACAGGGATGAATGTGGATGGTGTGAGCCAGCCTGGTTAAGTGAGCAGGACTGTTTTGCACTCAGAGGAGCACTACTGATGACAGGGTTAAGGGCAGTCTGCAAAATTCAGACTGCAGATAGAGGTCATCCAGAACAAGTAGCACTGCAGTTGCAGGGAGGAATGAGGATGGCGTAAGCATGCCTGGTTCAGTGAACAGGGCTGTTTCACCCTCACTAAAAAAACAAACAAAAAAGGACCAAGGAGCGCTGCTGCTGAAACGGGGTCAAGGGCATTTGGCAAAAGTCAAACTGCAGATCGAGGCTGTGGACGCAGTCAGTCCCAGTCAGAATCACATCTGGGCCCTCACCTTATGACTCGCTTGCCCAGAGTGGGTTGATTTTTCGGCCGTAGCAGCACCCAGGAGGTCTGGCCGCATCCGCAACCAGAGTCTTCAGTGGCCACTGCTGCTTGGTGAGGAGAGGCGGCCATAGCCGCACACTGGAGGTCAGGCCCATCCGCAGCCAAAGAGGGAGGAGTTTTTGGGCTCCCATAGGAGCCAATCAGAAGGCAGGCACTAAAGGGCATGAAGTTTTAACTTAGCGGCTGGGCTATTTAAAGGGACACTGTCAGCTTTGCTGGGCAGTTTTTTTATGTATGAATGCAGCATGCCTCCTGGCGCACACACATACACACACACACACACACACACCTTATGCTCCCAGTATGCCCTTATGAGTCTGAATCGTCATTAAACTTTTAACTTTGCTTATTTTGAATTAAAAGCTGGTCACTCGGACGCTAACACAAACTCACTGTGCGCAAAACATTATCTCAATGAGACCAGCATAGCCTTCTAAGCGTCAGTCGAAGTGTGATATTTGGTGATACAAATTGGAAAACACAATTAGTCTACTAGATCTGCCATTCTTTAACTCTTGTTGCCATACCACCACAAAGCGAGCATGGAAAAAGGAGTAAATTGCTGTTTAAAACCCCATGACAAAATCCGCACAAGCGCAAGTAGTAAGCTGAAGTCCCATGCATGCTTAGGAGTATGCCGCTATAGCGCATGTGCGGGATTTCGGTTGCGGTTTTAAAAAGCAATTTACTCCTTTTTCCATGCTCGTTTTGTAGCCGTATGCAGCAACATGAGTTAAATAATGGCATATATAGTAGACGAATTGTGTTTTCCACCTCGTATCACCAAATATCACACTTCGGGACCGATGCTGCGCGGTCTCACTGAGATAATGCTTCCGGCGCAAGTCGGTCCAAGTGACCAGCTTTTAATTCAAAAATAAGCAAAAGTTAAAGTTTATGACGATTCGTACTCATAAGGGCATACTGGGAGCAATAAGTTTGTGTGTGTGTGCCAGAAGGCATGCTGCATTCATACATAAAAAAACTGCCCAGCAAAGCTGACAGTGCCTCTTTAAGCCAGAACCCAGCCGCACAAGCAGTGGATTGATTTTTTTCTCCCACCCCTAGTATTAAATGGACTAGTTGGGCCACTCCCCAGAAAAGGGATTCGCCTATCAGGAGAGGGCAGGAGGTGGTGCATTTACAGTGAAAGGGACAGTTCATTATCATTTAAAGTGAAATTGCATTGGGTTAGTGTAACTGGTGATAAAGTACTGCAAATGTGACATTTAGGAATAACTGTAGTGACAAAAGGAGAAGGATATAAGTGAATACTAATACTGGAACTGGGAGCAAAATTACTATATGTGTAGACACTGTGTGGTGGGGCATTCAGAAGAAACAGCAGTGTGGATTAGGGTGCTTAGAGGTCGAGTGCATTTAAGTGCTGAAAATGTATTGCATTCAAGCCTTTTTTAAAAGGATAAAGGTTTTTAGGAAGACACATATTCAAGCTTTATTTACAAAGGGGTAAGGATCAGAGAACTGGAAGGACATGGATAGAGCAGGGAGGGAAGGGACATGGGGGTGGGATGGGCATCCTTCATCTGGAAAGGTGGGAGGTCACTGGTGGGCAAAGAGAGAGAGAGATGGGATGGGTGGCAAGCTGCAACAACTGTGGAGGGCCAATCTTTCTTAAAATTACGTGGAGAGTGGGGGAATGTTTGGTGTGCAAGCAATTAATGCAACTTAAGAGTGAGATCAAGGGTCTACAGGAGGAGCTAAGGCAGGGACAGCGGGCTCCAGAGGGAGACGGCCCAACAGCTAGAGTAGGTAGGAGGGAACTGAGGGTGGTGGTCAAGTTGAACCGACGGGGGGGGAAAAGATTGGAGCAGGGGCGCCGAAGTCAGGGGCCATGGCCAATGGGCACTAAGGCAGGGGGACCCAGGTCAAGGGCTTGGAGTCAGTAGGGAGGGAGGGGCTAGCAATAGGAAGGACAAAATAGGTGGAAGTGAAGAGGTCATCGTAAAATCTTTTTACAGCTCTGGCAGGATGGAAGGATGTGAGGAGGGAGGAGGAGGAGCTCAGAGGAGGAATTGATGGTAGACCAGAGGAAGCTGGAACGGGTGGGAGTACCACTGGGGAAAGTACAATAGGGGTGGAAGGGGGAACAATTGTGCAGGAGGGGTTGGGAGAAAGGGAGGCCAGCTGATGGAAGAGGGGATGGAATCTTAGTGCTGGGGGACTCGATACTGGAAGGAGTCAGGTGGGGTAGCAAGGGGGAGAGGCATAGTTGCCTTTGGGTGTAGGCCATGCCAGGAATGACAGAGGAAAGGGTGCGACAATGTGTTCTGAAGTATGCTAGGAGGGGTAGGAAGAAACCTCTTATAGTTCTGCATTTGGGGACAAATGACCTGGCAGGAAATATGACACATGTAGTTCAGAGGAGGTTTGAGGAGCTGGGACCGATATGTGAGGAGGCAAGAAGATAAGTAGCTAGCTGGAGGTACTTCCAGTGCCCAGGGCAAGCACTGCAAGAAAACTTTAAGATACAGGAATTTAACAAATGGCTGAGAACCTGGTGGCCAAAGGGTATGGGCAGTGGGGGGGGGGGGTGCCCGGAAAAACAGTGACCTCTACGCTAAGGATTGGCTTCACTTAAGTGAGGAGGATAGGAAGGTGTTGAAACAGAGGTCTGAAGATTACAAAGAAAAAGAAGGGAATTTAAACTAGGAGCGGGAGGTGGCAGGTGGGCAGGAGGCATGCAGAGACCACAGGAAGGGAAGCCGAGTGACCTTACCCCCACAACCGAAGCAAAGGACTAAAGGAGAGTACTAGATGGGATGCTAGAAAGAGAGGGGGGAGGAGGAAAAGGGGTGCAAGGTGGTCACCTTGAATGCTAGGAGCCTGGAAAACAAAACTGCAGAGCTACAGACTCTCATGACCGAGGAGGAGGTGGACATGGTGGCCATCACTGAAACATGGGCCACCCGTTACCAGGACTGGGTCCTGGCGGTACCAGAGTATGGGATATTTCACAGGGATAGAGTAAATGGGAAATGGGGGGTGCTGTATGTGAGAGAAGGACTGTAGTGTGTTCAGGAGGAGGGGGAGGACAGTTCGGAGTCAGTGTGGATGCAAGTCCAAGATTCCAGGAATAGGACTCTCAGGATGAGAGTGGTGTACAGGTGACCCTCTGAGACAGAAGAGCTAGACAGGGAACTAGCGGGACAGACCAGAAGGATATGTGGGAAGGTTAGTGTGGTGATTGTGGGGGACTTCAACCTGCCAGGAGTGGATTGGTGTACCACAGCCACCACAAATAGAAGGGACCAGGTACTGCTGGATGCCTTCCAGGACAGCTTCCTGCTGCAAATGTTCAGTGAGCCAACCAGGTTAGGGAACACCCTTGACCTCGTGCTGGCCAATGGGGAGTTTGTGAGAGACCGACCTGGAAGTGGAAGAACCGCTGGCAGGGAGCAACCACCACTCAGTATGGTTCATGTTGGATATGGGAAAAGAGGGAGTAGACTCAAGTACAAGGGTGTTAGACTTTAGAAGGGACAACTTCAGGAGGATGGGGGAAGTAGTAAAAGGGTACCTCGCCAAAATTCAACCTAATATGGACACTAACCAGAGATGGGAGCTCATAAAGCTGGGGACTGTTTTGGCAACCAAAACCTGCAGCAGCGTCCAGAGTAAGAAGGCTAAGGCCAAGAAACCTAGCTGAGTGAGCAAGGGGGTCATGGAAAGACTAAGGAAGTAAAGAGACACCTTTAGGAGGTAGGAAAAAACAGGGAGGGGGGAGGACAGGGAAAATTACCTGAAGGAATCTAAAGAGGTGACAAAGGCAGTATGGGCAACCAAGGCAACTAAGGAGCTCAGGCTGGCGTGAGGGATTTAAAGGGGGAAGAAGGCGTCTTCAAGTACATCAGGGAGAAAAGGAGTTGTAAGGACCAAATAGTAAGGACTAAAAGGGGGTGGAAACAGTGGGAGAGCAGGCAGAAGCACTTAATGACTATGTCTGCTCAGTATTTACCAAGGAGAAAGATGGGGCAATTGCAGGGGGCGAAAACAGAGGGGGAGGAGGTGACAAATAGGGAAATCACAGAGGGCAGGGTACTGGAGGGCTTGAAGCACTGAGGATGGACAAAGCGCCAGGGCCAGATGGCATTCACCCCTGGGTACTGAAGGAGCTGGCGGAAGTCCTGGCAAGGTCACTGGCAAACCTGTTCAATGTCTCCCTGGACTCAGGGAGTGTACCTCAGGACTGGAGGATGGCTCACATGGTACCCCTCCATAAGGGTGGCCCCAAGGATGAGCTGGGGAACTACAGACCAGTGAGCCTCACATCCATCGTGGGTAAGCTAATGGAGACAATCCTGAAGGAGAGGCTGGTGTTCCTTCTGGAGGCCAATGGACTGCAGGACGGTACGCCTCCTGAAGCGCCGAGGCTGGAGCTGGGTGTGGAGCCCTAAAAGCACAAATATAGTGTATTACTCGTTACTGCTTTCTTATGTAAGTATTTTTTTATTTTCATTAAATAAATTACTCTTCCTGAATTTATTTTGTTCCAAAGTGCTGGATTTCTTATTTATCAACCTGGTGGATTACTATGACTGGAGGAACTAGACAACTGGACGGGGCCATGCAGATGTCCTGTACCTGGACTTCAGTAAGGCATTCAACTCAGTGCCACATGGGAGGCTAGGAAGTAAGGTAGAAGGCACAGGGACAAATATGCTGGGGTGGGTAGTGAACTGCCTACAGGGAAGGCTGCAGAGTGTGGAGGTGGGTGGGGAGCTCTCATCCCCAAGGGCAGTGACTAGCGGGGTGCCACAGGGCTCGGTGATGGGACTGGTGGTGTTTGGGATAATCACTGCAGACATCTCGCTGGGCATCAAGAGCAAGATTAGTCTGTTTGCTGATGACACCAAGATGGGAGCAGTAGTGGATGACCTAGGAGGATGGCAGGGGTTGCAGAACAATCTGTCAAAGTTGGAGACCTGGTCGGATAACTGGTAGCTGGGGTTCAATGCCAGAAAGTGCAAGGTGCTAAATTTCAGTGCAAAAAGCCCAAGAAGGAGCAACCAGCAAAAGGACGGGGGTGTGCAGGTAGCCGAGAGAGGAGGAGAAAGATTTGGGGGGTGCTCATTACAGGATTAATGAACTCTGCATAATGTAGGATGGCAGCTGCAAAGGCCAACAAAATGCTGGGTTGTATTGCCAGGGGTATATCCTCAAGGAGTGAGGAAGTGATTCTGCCATTATACAGATCGTTGGTTAGGCCACACCTCAAGTACTACGTGCAGTACTGACGCCTGTACCTGAAGAGGGACAATAAGGTACTGGAGGGGCTGCAGGGCAACCAAGATGATCCATGGGCTGGGGGAACTCACCTATGAGAGCAGGCGGAGGGAACTGAACATGCACTCACTGGAAGAGAAGAGGGACAGGGGAGATGTGACTGAAACCTTCATGTACATGAAAGGAATAAACAAGACCGGCATGGAGGGGCTTTTCAAATTAAGGGAAGGGAGGGGCACTCGAGGCCATGATCTGAGATTGGAAGGAGGAAGGTGAGAAGACACTTTTTATGGAGAGGGTGGTGGACGGGTGGCACGCGTTGTCAGCGGAAGTAGTATCCTGTAAAACAGTGGGATGCTTCAAAAGGGGCTGGAGGGAGGATCACGGGAGGGGGGGAGGAAGGGGCAGCTGCAGAATAAGGGCTGCTATCTGCACAATGAAGCAGACTCAATGGACCATAAGGCCTTTATATCTGCTAGCAATTTCACGTTTGTATGATCCCATCAATATTTCTGCCTGTTCTTGTTCCTGCTTACTGCAGACACTACAGTACTCCCTCACAGAAATTACTAGACTTCACTGATGGCAGCAGAACACAGATCAATTCTGGGTTAACCACTAGACAATGCCACCTCTCACTCCCACATCCCTACAGTTTGTCCAGTGGCAAAGAAAAAAAAGTGTCTTGAGGTCACTTTTGCAGCATGAATGTACTGTCACAGCACATGGGCTGTTTCACGCATCCTTCCTGATCATATCAGGGAGACATTTCCCGCTTTGTTTCATGGTCAATTTCAAGCAGAGAACAGCGCCTACAGCAATGGTGGTTCAGTTGCTCCTGTGTTGCTCGATACCCCATCTAAACTCACACTTTGTGGCTGTTTCATGCTAAATTTCAATCAGAGAACCGAGTATATGGCAATGGTGGATGAGTGGCCCCTGTGAAACCACGTGACACCCCATCCAGTCTGCTTCGCAAGCTATGGCTCAACAAACTGTGAACATCACGCACCCCCACATTACCTTTCCCGCTGGGGCATGCACTTCTACACATCCCACACTTTTGTGCTGCAGCTTACCCATTAGTCACCATGTAGAGGCTTATAAATAGCATCTAAGCTGTTTAATACTGTTCCACTGCACGTGAAAGACAGCTGACCAGAAATGGCCTTTTCCAGTCAGGAACATGCCTCAGCCCCAAAGCCATGTGCAGTCTTGTCCTGGGAGAGGGAAAAGAAAAAAAGCTTATGTAACTCCCAACCCCTGCCTTTTTAGCAAAATGACAGGTGGCATGCTGTTGAAGCTGACAGCAGTACCTGGGGGGGACTGGGTTCGGGGAGGACTAGGTTACTCGGCACAGGGGGCCTAGGTTTGGCTACTCTGCACAGGGGCACCCAAGTAAATCCGAACACAGGAAGCAATAACTAATGTCCAGAACAAGGAATGGGATTCTACAGTGTGGCTTTTATTCACATCCAAGCTGAACAAACAAAGCATAGATGGACCCCCACGGGGCTACATTGCTGGTAATGCAGATTAGAGACAACAGAACACTTCTTCACTCTTTCCAGCCCTCAGGCTCTGAACCCACCAGGCACACAGCCCGGACTTGCATGCAGCTTTGGGTACACAGCCCGACTTGTACACTACTTGGGTTTTCCCCACTGGCCCGGCTCCCCCGCCGGCCACTTGATCCGCGGTCCATTTTGGGAAATGAACCAGTTTTCCAATTGGTGGCTCCCCAAACCACCTTAGAGCCTTCGACTCCTAGAGAGAATTTTCCTTCCATCCCACGTCTGGGTACGTCCCTCATCACTGGCCAAGTGCATGAGGCAAATAGAAATCCACAGAGCAAATCTGTAGAGGTGGACCTGGTTACTAAAGATGGGGGGGGTCTCCCACCTCCAGCTCCCACAATCCATACCCGGCCATTTCTCTGGAAACTAAACTCTTTTCTGAAAGCTTGGCAATGTAGATTACTGAGTAGACGTATGTCACATCTCCTCTACATGTCTTGATTTCCCTTATGTGCTGGACTTGAACATACTTTTACTTTTGGCTAAGCCTATTATTCTAGGCCTCCCACTACGTCAGTAGTCCAATCCCCACTATCACACAAGCCCCAGGGGTGAAAACATGGGCTCTTTAGAAAGAGCGGAAACTCACCCTCCGGTTGCAGGTGCCCCACAGGCGAATCACAAACTCTTCTTGTTTCCCAAAAACTCTTGGACCAAATAAGGCAGCTTCTCCAGTAGCAGAAACCAGGGGGTTGCCCCTGGAATATGCAGGAAAACCTTCCTGCCCCCATCCCCTGAGGGAGGGGGCACTGAGACCCGATTCAGCGGTCTCCATCACTTTAAAACTAGCTTCTGTGTCTCTCTTTAGGTGGAAACACACACCTTTTCCCTGAATGTAGCCCTATGTCAGGGCTGAGGCCCCAAGAGCCTAACACAGCGCTGCTGTGCTCCTCTCTCAGCACGCTCCAAACTCCAACTGACTTACAGACTACAGTCCAAACCTCCCAACATTCTACTCCAACTCCCTGCTGCAGATTCCATTGTGGCTCATGCAGCTGCGACAGTTCTATGGTGATGTCATCCCTCAGTCTCAGCTGAGACCAGAGTGAGACCGTGTGAAATCCATTTAACTGGAGTTTCAGAAGCTGCCTTCCCTGCCTACCACTAGGTCTTACTGGGATTCTAGTAACCCCGGGTAACAAGGGGATTACACTTACAGTTTGGCATTGTACACCCATGAAGAAATTCATCTTCAAATGATGTCCAGTTTGCACAGAGACTGTAGTGGGGAAGGCTTGCTGGTATCTGTTTGGATCAGAGCAGTAAAGCAAGTATGTCAGAAACAGAGCTGTGTTGAAATCACGGGTGGGCTAAGTGCAGGGTGGTTCTCAAGGTAGGAGACCCTCCCCCTACTTCTGTCAAACCCTGCTGCAGCTCAGAAAAGAAGAGAGACCGGTGAACCCGCATTCATGGAGCAAGCACACCCTAAGCCCAATACGGATACACAAAAGGCAACTAAGGGTAGCACTTCGGGGGCGTGGCTATGATGCACAGCCTTCTAATTTATTGAAATTTCATTTAAAGACAGATATTGGAGTACTACGTTCGGTTTCTGTAATGGCACATATGTGCTTCTGCATCCTTTCTTTCAAAGCACTGGTAGTGTGACCCATATATCACGGGGCATGTGAATTTGACAACATAAACCACATAAGTTGTGGAGCAACTGAAGAACTGTTTAATCCAAACTTGGATGTCTAAACATACTCTCCTGGCTACAACAGTGGCACACATTACATCCGCCATACCAAAAGGTCCCCACTGGTTTAGACGCCATCCAATCAGAATGGTTAATAGGTGGTTTAACATACATACTATTGGGAAGAAAGTCACCCAAGTTTTTCCCCCTTCTGTAAACTATTCTTGGATGATCACCCACAACCTGACAGAGCTGTGTCACCCTGTAGTATTGGCCAGAATTGATTAATTATTGCAGAGATCCTGGGAGCTGTATGGTTGAACTCAGTGACAAAGGTCACTGGCTGATTGCCAGTACTGTCCCTAGAATTGGGATGTAAAAGGTCACTCCTATTAGGTCATCTGGCTCTGTTTAATATGTATCCAAGACATCCTCAGAATAACCTAATTCTGAGCAATGGATTTATCTGCTCTGCCATTGAATGGCATCGATTTGGGATCATATAGGTCACTCAACCGTTAGCATGTTTTTGACCTGCTGATTAAGTCTCTTATGCTTTCTAGGTTTTATATCGTTAATTTTTTCCTCACATTAGGGGAGCAATATCTTTATTTTATTACATTTTTGTAACAAGGCAGCTATGGTACACTGTATCATGTTTGTGTGTCTTTAAATAAAATTTAAACAAATTAGAAGGTTGTGCATCACAGTCCCGGCCCCTGACAAAGCATCACACTCAGGATGCGAAGCGCTGGGGTAAGTGCTGTGGCTTCGGTCTGTTCTTTTTCCGTGGATGGCTTGATTTTTTTCCCCTCATTTTCACAGTTTAATAGACTGCTGCCCTTAGTTGCCTTTCAAGCTCAGAAAAGGAAGCTGTTCACAGAAGGTTGATGGGGGAATGCTGCAGAATAAAGCAGTAGAAAAATCCGTATCCTCACGCCCTCCTTGCTGCTGTCAGCTTGCGACATCAGAGCGGGGCCTTAACAGCTGCCTGACTTGATGGAGACAGGAAGAAGACTGTCAATCCACATGGGGCAGACCTTGTGCTCATGTGTCAAAAGTCTACTTCCTGTCTCTATGGAAGCCTAGGAAGGAAGATCCCAGAGGTACAAATCCTGTTACCAGCAACAGGAGAGACTGAACAGAACCTATTAACACGTGCTGTCCCCTGATTATTTCCAACCACACCTCGAGTCTACACAGAAAAACAAGCTCAAACTCCCCCACAAATAACTCGTAATAGCTGTTCCAAAATAACGCCTTCGTTGCAACAGTTGCAAGATTCTGGACTTTTGTAGCAGAGGACTGGGCTTTCCCCCCCCCCCTCAACCACCTGTCCTCTCGCTGGGCTCAACTGCATCTTTAGGAAAGCCCTTCCCAGATGTTCTATTAAGTAGTTAAGTTTCCATGCTGAAACCCATCCGTTACTGTGCTTTTGTACGCTAGAAGGACAATCCCACCACCCACCCCTTAACGTTCTGCATGCAGTGCTACCTTCTGAGGCCAGTGCAGTTCCCCAATTATAAATGTGTTTTTTACTGATCAGCACATTAAGAAAGGGAATTCCCCTTCCCACATCAAATCTGGGAAAGTCTTTGTAACTAAGCTACCAGTATGCCATGGGTCTGGTAACCCTGCGCTGCAACTTCTAAGCTCAAGGTTAATATAATGACTTTGAGTGCAGCAGCTCGTTAAAAGACAGAATGTCTCTCTCCACACCTAGTCTGCGATACAAACATGTGAGTCACATAAGACTGTTCCTTTCATTTACTGGGGTGTTTCTAGCTTCAGGGGGCAGGTCTGAAGTCAAGTAAGAGTAGCGCCAATTTATCAAGGAGTGTACTTCTTGTTGGGACTTGGGGCAGTGGTTTCACATAACTCAGGGTTGATCCGGAGTTTATGGCCCAAGTAGAATAAGGACAGAGAAAGAAAAATACACAGAAATTGTGCATCCTTTTCAGTCATAAGCTCTTTAGAGCAAGTGAGTCATGGTCAGCAATTAGCAAACTGAAAACTTCAATTCTAAATTTGAATCAAACATTTGCAAACTGAAATGCAACAAGTCATAGGTAGAAGTGGCATTTAAAAATGGCAGTAGCATTAGGAGAATAATTTGCTTTAACTTGTTCAACATCTGCATCAATGGCCCCCCTTGAAAGTTTTTCCAACTTCTTCCTTAAAACAAATTGGGTATACAGTTCCAACCATGCCAGAAACTAGAAGTGTCTCGGTATTAAGATTTCATGGTGTACCGCAATATCAGAAGCCACAGTATTGATACTGTGGTTGATTTCTGATACTATGATAACCATGGTCAAGAGTTCCAAGAGACTTTTTTTGGGCAAAAATGGCTATTTCTGTATTAATGATAATCGCAGTATTACAAGTCATGGTTATCATACTGTCAAAATTTGATACTATGACAACCCTATTAGAAACTAATGCAGACATACAAGATTGTCTATAGTAACTACTCCTTAGCTCAGTTAGATATTTTCTCTTTCAAGTACTACTGCCATTTATAGTATAACTTAGGGTATGGGGAGAAAAAAAAGCCAATTGGTGAATCACCATCCGGTGACCGTGGTAACTGCTAGTATATACACAGTTGTTGTGCATCGCCAACAAACAGTATCCTGGTGTAGAGTGGCACTTGTTATCTGCTGCCAAAATCAAAGCAGAAATGCAGCCATTGTAGAACTGGAAAGCAAGAGACAGCTGCAGCGTGGTTGGCCGATCCACTGCAGTACCTCGTCCTGAGCTATACTTTTGGCTTCTGACATCCCATCCTCATTTACTGCACACACTCCCATCGTACCTCCCCGTCCTCCAGAGTCAGCAAACATGCTGTTGTCCATCTGGATCCTCCCCCGCCACGATCTTCGTGCAAAACTGCTGACTAGCATGGTGCTCAGAGCAGTACCTCATCATTAGCCACACATGCAGCTCCTGACAGGCTGTCTTCTGTTATCACCCCCCCCCAAATATTGTCTCCCTGTGCTCCAGAGTCAGTAGAGAGGGTGCTGTCTGTATCCACCCCACACTTCATCTCCGTTCAAAACTGCTGAATAGCATGGTGCTCAGAGTAAACATTCACAGTACATTATTAACATGCTGCTGAAGCAATGCAGCCCACAGCAGTAATGGTGTATTTAGTGTCACACATGCTGTCAATCCCCCCAGCCCTCGACTTTCTAGAGAGAGAGAGAGACACAACACAGAGAGAGCGAGCAAAGAAGTAGTGCTTCACAGCTACTTGTTTTTACTTCAGTACTCTGTCAGACCTGCTTCAGCAGAGAGAGAGAGACAATGCATGCTACGGAGAGAGACACACACTGAGACCAAGCAAAAATGCGCTGCGGGAAGCGAGAGACAGACAAGAAAAGTCACTGGGAAAGACACCTAAACAATTATTTTATGGACAAGAAATGTCAAAGCATTTAAGGAGCATCTTTCTGTAATTTCTATGTCCATAAAATAGCACACATGAAAAAATTACTTGCTATATTAATACTGTTTCTTTCAGGGGATCCCTCAGTATGCTTGACTATCGCAGTATTGCCAGCTGGGTTCAGCTGCCCCGGAGACAGAAGTTATGCAAATGATGGCAGAGCATTAGCCAACGCTGCCTGTAGGTGCTGCTGTTAGTCAGTTTCATTTTGAAGCCTAAGGGTCAAAACGCCCCAATCCCTAATCCTACTCCAAAACTATGGAGGAAAAAAAAAAGAATAAAATGGGGGAGAAACACCTATAGGCAAACTATATACACCATGCTTAACTGTGACATCACACAGAATATGGCCCCTCAGTAAGAAATTTGGGCTGTGATAAGAACTGGAGAACTGAAACAGTAAAGTCATGTGAGGGTAAGATGGGAGGAGGTCAGAAATACGGAGGGATCCCCCAGAAGAAACAGTATTACTAGGATAAATATTTTTTTCTTCTCACACCATGAATCCCTCAGTATGCTGGACTACTACAGATTACAAAACAGTGTAGCTGGGAGGAGGGAACAGAACCTACTTTGGGAAAAGGTTCTGCAGGACTATAGTGCCAAATTTGGCATCTGACCTGGACTGTACCTCTAAGTAGTAGTGCTTTGTGAAAGTATGTACAGTCTTCCAAATAGTTGCTTTGCAGATGTCAAGCAAAGGCATGTCTCTGTGCTGCCACTGAGGCTGCAGTGCCCCTGGTGGAGTGGGCCTTGAGGTGGCTGTCTGCCAGCCATACTGTAATAGAACTGGATGCAAGAGACTATCCATCGAGAGATGGTTCTCTTACAGGCTGGCCTACCCTTGCCTGCTTTGCCACAGGTGAGGAACAGCTGGGCATGAGAGGACCTGAACTGCTTGGTATGCTCTAGGTAGTAGGTCAGTGGCCTTTTGACATCCAGGCTATGAAGCCTGCGCTCACCAGGAGTGGAGGTCTGTGAAAAAGACAGGGAGCGTTATAGATTGGTTGAGGTGAAATTCAGACACCACTCTGGGAAGAAATCTTCTGCTGGTCCTGAGAACTACTTCATCCCTGTGGGAGATGATGTAGTTGGGTTCAGTGCAGAGAGCTTGCAGCTCTGATATCCTCCTAGCTGAAGTGATGGCCATGACGAATACTGTTTTCCAAGTTACACTGTAGGTCTGCTGTAGCCATAGGTTTGAATGGAGAGTCCATCAGCTTAGCTATACACAGGTTCAAGTCCTGGGGGAGGGGGCAGGTTCCCTAAGTGGGAGTTGAAGGTGCAGCAGGCCTTTAAAGAATTTCCTGAAAATGGGATGAGAAATTACAGTTTTCTCATTGCCTGCTGAAATGTAAGCTGAAACTACTACCATGTAGACTTTGAGGGATGAGGCCCAAAGGCCTGATGCTTGTAGGTGAACCAGGTAATTTAGTATGGAAGACAGAGTAGGTTGCAGGGGATCAATCTGTCTTTACAAAGAGAGAACCTCCTCCATTTGGAAGCATTGGTCTATTTAGTACCTGTTCTTTTAGCTAGTCTAAGGATTCTCGAGACATTTTCTGAATACTGAGAGTCTGGGAACTCTAGCTCTTTCAAGAACCAGGCCTTAAGGCGTAGAGACTATGCTGGGGTATGTCAACCCTGTCTGAGGAAAGGTCAGGAGACTGGCTCAAGGGCAGGCAAATGGGCTGTTTGGCTGATAGGGCAAGGAGCAGAGAGTACCATGGCTGCCTTGCCCAGGCCGGAGCCACTAGGATCATTGTTGCTGGCTGCCTTCTGAGCTCACGGAGCACTCTGAGGATCACAGTAAATAGAGGAAAGCGTATAGGAATCTTCCTGTCCAGTTGAGGGACAGGGCATCCACTGGCAGGGGATGAAAAATCCCTAAGTCAGAGGTCCTTGACTTAGTAAATGTGCACCAGGACTTGAACTTTCATTTATTTTTAAGTCCAAGACTTGCCTTTTTACTGGTTGTTTTGCATGCCGAAAGGCTGTTTTTGAGACGGTTAGTCTGGGGCCAGCTTCAGAGCTGTACAGCAGCTCCGCCTATCCTCTCCCGATTGGTTGCCTGCCAAGATTTCCATTCCTACTATGTGCCGACCAGGCGGGTATGTACGCTGGTACAAGTAGAGGGTCGCGAGTGCTCCCTCCTGCTACTGCCCACGTTACAGTTTAAAGAGGCAGCCTGTATTGCCTGAGATTAGCTCCGCTGCTGTTCAGTTTTGGTGCACGAACTGTTGTCAGGCAAAAAGATTGGCACAGAAAGCAGTGAGACGGCGGGTAAACAGGCGGTGAACTGGGAAAACTGCATCAGAACACCGTGTTTGCGGTAACAGTCAGTCGAGATGAGGGAAGGTCTGGAATTGGAGCCCAGCGCCCACAGAAACAGTTCTGTGCTAGCCCAGCACTAACAGAGTATCACATGGTGATGGAGCTGCTAAAGTGTAGTTGGGAGGTAAGCAGTGATCACCGAGCATGTGTGGGAGGGGAATTGTGCACCATCTCTCTAATGTACATGGACCAGGGACTGAAGTAGGGAGATGTGGGGAGTTATCAGGGGATAATGACCATCGAGGGTCTCTGCAAACCAGAGACCCACATCTTCCTCATTTACACTAGTCTGCTTGTAAAACTGCACCTCATTCAGAGGTAAAGAGTCAATGCATTTCACTCTAAGGAACAGTTGGGCCATCAGAACTCCTCAAACATTTGACTCAGAATCAAAGTTTGTATACAAGGCAATCCTTCCTACCCCTCAAAAATAAGCATTGTAATTAAATCTCAGTTTTGGTAAATGGTTCAGGTTTTTTCTGTTGCAGCACAAAGTTTTCTAATAAACTGCTTCAACACAAATTAGTATTTAAGCATACATGTGTATGGCCTGGGGATTTTGAAACTAAGTCAGGGAAGTAAATCAGATGAAAGTCACAATGGACCCCTCCCCTCCTCTCCTCCCACTGTATTGTTTTATCCACATCCAAAGTTACCTGCACAGCAAATTGTTAGAATGTTTGTGCATCTTTCCTTAAGAATTTAAAGATTTTATACAATGTCAGTACAAAAAAAAAGAATCAGTAAGCTGCAAAAAACTGCAGATTTTGTGCAGAGGATGGTGAAAGTTGTGAATACTGCGGTAAAATTGTGGTGTAATTTTTCAGAGCCGCTGCCTACAGCATGCTAGTCTCTCAGCATAAGAATATTTTTTGTTCTTTTCCTTGAAATTTGGGTGGAAAATCAGTGCGATTTAACAACTCTTGCTAAGGACTTATGCCTCCCCCCCAAATTTTTCAACCCCTGACTGGCACAGAGCCCAGTGCTGGAGGCCTGCAGCAGTACAGGGAATCTGAGTTTGGAGGCGAAGTAGTACATGATGGAGGGACAGGTACCAGGGATGGTGTTAAGATTTAGCACAATGTGCCCATCCAAAATAGAGGCGCACAGAAACTCTAAATTGTACCCTAAAGAATGTGCTCCTTTAGACCTTGACTGTGCTCCTATCTTCTTTAAAATTTACCAGTTCATTAACAATTTCTTGCTTGTAATAAAGGTTTTGATTCATTTATGTTCAATAATAATCACTGCCTGTTTCCTAGGTGTTATTGAGATCCAAGTACATGACAATGTGACACCTTAGTGTATGTTACTGACGCCATTAAATGTTGAAAATGCACCCACCCAATCACCACTACACATCGAATCTCCAAGCACTGTGGCTACCCACAAACAGACACATGCACGCCATTGATTTCTTCACCCACCTCTGGCTCATATTCCACAGCCACCAGTCCAGACCACACCACTTGGGCTTGCATAGCAGTTTAATATTTCCCTCTGTATAACTGTGGGATGATTTTTCCTGAATTGCTTTGTTTTCCCATGTCACCACTTCAAGTCTTGATCTAGAACAATTTCCTCTACACTGCGACTGTACATTTGCTTGTAAAATACAGGAATTCATTTAGATCTTGGAGCCCTGCACCATTTCATCCCATGTGGTGACTGACTGCATTCAACAGTGACTCCAGGAAGGGTCCCAGATCTACAAGTATTCTTGCAATTTTAAGGTAATTTGAGAAGTAGTCTACAGGAAGATTGTGTCCATAGAGCCGGTGGCGCTAAGGTTTGAGGCGCTGGACGACACACCCCACGCCAGCGACCCGGGTTTGGGAGCAAGCTCAGGATGCTGGGGGCTGGCAGGGGAGGGACAGGATCGAGCATCCGAAGGATAGCTCTTCTGCCCCAGGAGGGGGAATTCGATCCCAGTCTCTGGGGACTTCTGACGGAGGCTAGGGCCACAGCAAGCCCGAGATCCAGAACCATTGGGGATTGGCTGCGGCAGTGACTCTGTAGGCATGCACAGAAGCAGGCATGCCCACGCTGGGACACATCTGAGCCAAGGGGTGGGACAAGCAGAAAAAGCTTCCACTGGGGATAGGCAAAGGTCGCCTCCCGATCACACTCCCAACACTGGATGCTCCCTCTCCGTTTCAATTCCTCCCCGGCTTGGGCTCAGTACTGTAGACAGAGCAACCTGGGCGGATAGGGTGGCCCTTCCTTGCAGGGTTCAGACCCAGGGGATGTGCCGGGCAGGGGTGCGGAGTAAGGGAGAAGTCTCAGCTGGGGGTAGAGATCACTGTGAAGGTCGCTGGAGAGAGTTCCCCAGTGGAGGAGAATAAAGAAAGTTTTGAAAAAAAAAAAAAAGGATTGCGTCCATAGACTTGTGCAGTGTACACAAAGGTAAACTGAGCAATTCAGCTTCCAGCTCCCAGACTAGTCTTTCAGTTTCACTATATAACAATTTCCAACAAAATCATACCTCAGAGATCATTAAAACGTTTGGTGGCCTACAGTTCAAAGTATAAAACAACATTTTGTATATATTCCAAAACCAACCCGTGAAAATTGGCAACTTTCTAAAACAAAACAATACAAAAAAAATTGAATTACCCATCAGGTATCCCTTAATACATGCAGGACACCATGATTGGTGGTCTTGCTATCTTTGCTACTTCTGGCTTACCTGTCTCAGTTATTTATCTTTAATTTTGGTTTTTATCCCTCTGTGATCTTTGTTCTTTCCTTTCTGTTTTGCCTCTTACTGTGGTCTTTCTGCCTCATCTTTTTTTCATTCTTCCATCTTCTTCTGGCCATGATTTCTCTGTCCCTGTTTCAACTGTTTTTTTGCCTTCCTTTTGTCTACAAACCTTAAGGTATATTACCTTTGCTTCTTTGCTCATTCACCCACTTTAAATTCACCTGTGGTTGATACACTCATTCCTCCCTGTCATTCTTCCACTCTTTTGTTTGCCATGCACCCACAAACTCGCTCAACACCACACATGCTCAATCCCTCCCTGCCTGCCTACCAACTCACCCGCTAACCTGTGCTGGCTGCCAGTACTCTTGTCCCTTTCCAGCATGTCAAAGTGCACACTAACCTTCTGGCTACCCACACACTTGATCCCTGTCGAACCATCTGTTAATGTAGCAGCTGCCTGGTCACCCAGGCATTTGCTGATCTAACTTTGAACACCACCAGTTAATAAAAAAAAAATCCTGATTTGTATCCCAATGCCCCTACTTGACCACCACCGTCCCTCTGCTAGGAACTCCTGCCCCTAACCGTGCTCCAGAAAGGCAAGATGAGCACAAATAACTGAATATTTTACAAAGAAAATGTGCTCCTGTGATCACTGGTTGTGCTCAGAGCATGGAGCACACCATTAACGCTATCCATGGGAGGTACTGACTGCCACCAAACAGGAAAGAGAGCTGGAAGTAATCATATCCGATGATCTAAAAGTTACCAAACAATGTGAGAAGGCTGTGAGGAGAGCCAGTGGAATGCTGGGGTGCAGAGGGAGAGGCATCTCCAGCAGAATGAAGGAGGTGCTGATGACACTGTATAGAACATTGGTAAGACCTCATCTAGAATACTGTGTCCAGTTCTGGAGGCCACACTTCTGGAAGGACATAGAGTAGAAGTACATTATTCTGTGTCGTATGTGAAACGTGGTGGCACACAGGTACACACTTAACGATATGACTGATTTTATTTTTTGCTCATTAGTTTTGAGGAATGGCATTTCATGGCCCTCTGCAAGCCCAAGTACACTACCACTTGAGGGTAAGCCTTTGGTCCAAACATCCCCCGGCACTCTTCTCCCTACCAACATATCCCTTAGAACATTCCCCCAAACACGGTTGCAGGTCCCACAAGATAAAGGAGGTCTCAGCTTAACCTAAAATGTTTTGCAGTGGTCATTCAGTTTGCCTTTGGTCTTCCCTAAACTATAATGCACATTGGAAAAATACAGAGTTTGTAATCAATGATTTACACAATACAGCTAATGTGCTGTATGCTAACCCACCGGGTTACCTTCCCTTTAAATATTTTTTTTTACATTACAGCGTATGCTTTACGTATAAGGCATTCTATTTAGAAGGGACCCTGCTACCAAGATACAACATACTGGTTACTAGCCCTCCAACAGGACAAAAACATGTCCTTTGAATTCTACAGACCCCATCTTAGAAATTGGGCTAGAAGGGGTCTGATGCATCTCCAACAATTTACTGAGCAAAAGGGGATACTCCCTTAGCAAGCCCTAAGAGAGGCCTATAACCCTCCTGCCAATGACCTGAATCTATCTCAGAAGTAAGGGAGAGCTCTACTGACAACTCTCAGATAAACTATCGGATTTACTGACATTGCTGAAACGTCACCAGATGGGGACGTGGGATCTCACTTTGCAGGACAGCTTTACCGAGCCTTAGTGGCCTATTCAAAAGACACCATTGAGCCCAATAGCCCATGTTAGTTAAGTGGAACCAGGAATTAAACACTACCTGGACTTATGACTGTTGGCTCAATATGCTCTCCCTACCTACAAATAAACCATGGCACCCCACATGAGGGAGTTTTCCTGAAAATATACAACACAATTTTCTCATTCTCCAGTGGTCCAAATGAAATTTATGGGGGAAGCGGACCAGTCACATATCTTTCGGAACTGCCTGCCGATTCAGCAATACTGGGCCCAAACAGGAACAATAACGGATAACATGTTTTCTCACCCGGTTCTGGTCACATGTTACTAGCTGTACCAGCAGAAAATGTGTAGCTGTAGGGCAGAGAATTAAACCTGCTCCTCATCTTTCTGATAGATGCAAAGAAGGTGCTGACTTGTCAATGCCTCAAGCCCAACAAACACGCTTTGATTAACTAAGAGGCAATGATTTACTCCATTTAACATACTAAAAGCCAGCAGCATGGGCCAAATGGTCTTTGTCTGCTCGAAAGCCAGCAACCTAGTGGCTGCTCGCCTTACCACCCCCTAGTCCCCGAGAGGGTTTTCTTTGGTTTCAGTTTCCCCTTGTACCTGTCCCACCCCTTCTTGAAGCCCTCCACTGTGCCCTCCTCCACCAGCATCCTGGGCAGCACATTCCACGGCTTCACCGCCCTCAGTGAAAAAATGCTTCCTACGCTCCCCCCTGAAATTTCCCTCCTCCAGCTTCCACTCATGGCCCCTGATTGTTCCTCCCTTCTTTAGCCTAAACAGCTCCTTGGTTCCATTCCTGGTTATGCCTTTTACATACTTGGAAACCTCTCATATCTCCCCTGTCCCTCCTCTCCTCCAGTGTGTAAAGCCCAAGTTCTTCCAGTCTCTCCTCATAAGGCCTCCCCACCATGCCCTGAATCATCCTGGTCGCTCTCCTCTGAACTCTCTCCAGCAGCGCTATGTCCTTCTTCAGATGAGGTCTCCAGAACTGTACACAGTACTCGAGCTGTGGCCTGACCAAGGCATTATATAGAGGGAGGATCACCTCCCTCCTTCTGGACGCAATTCCCCTGGCTATGCAGCCCAGTACCTTGTTTTTGTTGGCTGCAATTCTACAGTTTTCAGAGTTGTTCATTTTGACGTCTACCACCACCCCTAAATCCCTTCCCCCAATGTGGCTTGCAGTGTAACCTCCCCCCCGGGTGTATACATGGCCTGAGTTTTTGAACCCCAAATAAAGTACCTTACATTTACCAGCATTAGATTTCAGTCCCCACCTCCTTGACCACCCCTCCAGGGTATCCAGAGCTCCCTGGACTGTCTCCCTCGCTTTTTCACAATCCACCAGTGCTCCCAGTTTTGAATCGTCTGCAAAGAGACAAGCTATTCCTAACCTCCATCCCTATATCTGAGACGCAGGCATTGAACAAGAGTGGTCCCAATACTGAACCTTGAGGGATCCCACTGATTACCCTCCTGGGGGAGGAGAGTATCTCACCCACCATTACCCTCTGTAAACACCCTGAAAGCCAATTTTCGACCCAACTGAGCTCTTGTCCTCCCACCCCCATCTCCCTCATTTTTGCTATCAGTCCATTATGGGGCACTGAATCAAACGCCTTGCTGAAATCTAGGTATAGGACATCCACTGGCCTATGTCTATCCAAGGCTACCGTCACACAGTCATAAAACTCTACAAGGCTGGACTGACACGATCTCCCCGGGACGAAGCCTCACTGTTCATCATTCTGGTGTCCTAACCTTTCCAACTGCCTCCCAAGCCTCTCCTTGTTACAGATTTACATCTGGTACAGCGGGCTTACAAATTGTCAGTGTCAGTGGCTCAGTAGGTAGCACACTCGCCTCTGAGGCCAGGAGATGAGGGCTGTGAGTTCAGTTCTCACATCTGGCACTTGAGTTAATATCCCAGTACTGACACTGTAGTGCAGCATGAGAGGGGTGCTGCACTTCTGAGGTGTCGTCTTTCGGATGAGACATTAAACCGAGGTCCCATCTGCCTGGATTGGTGGTTGTTCAGGTGGATGTTAAAGATCCCATGGCACTTATCGAAGAGAGTAGGGGAATTTCCCCAGTGTCCTGGCCAAATTTCCCTCATTCACTAAAAATACCACCAACAGCTTAATCTGGTTCAAGGTCAGTTGGCATTCATCTGTATCCCCCTTCCCTGGGTCGTGCCTGACAATAGGTAGGACTTGTCTAGTGCACCTACCCGGGCAACAAAAACTAAATAAATAAAATCAATCAATTAAATTATCTTTGTTTTAAGAAATCTGGCAATGGTGGGTTACCTATAAATTAGACAAGGACACCTCCTTTGTACCTTATTTATCTGTTTGCATTCAACTCTGTTTTAATGTATACTAACTAACCATATCAGCTGCACTGTGAAACAAACATTTTCTCTGTCGCCTCAAATGTTACAGAAGAACGTGTACTTTATGCTCAACATCTGTAACCATTCCTACAGACTATCTCATCCTGTTGATTTACGGTGCTATAAAATTCTCTAAAAACAAATGTAAATTATATACATATACATATATATATATATATACACATATACACACACACATATATATATATATATATATATATACATACACATACACACACACACACACACACCCCTCTACCCCAGGCCCCTTTATAAGAGAACTACCGCCAGGGATCGGGGCTTTCAGTTCCCCCTGATCCTCCCTGCAGGAACAATCTTCACTGAAATATATTCATCCCCGAATACTCAAAATCTAAGGTGGCTCTCGTAGCAGGTGGCATTTTGTGACATCCTGGTACTCACCCCTGAGATTGCGCTGCTAACACGATATCATGATGTGCACTTATATACAGTGGTGCAACACAGGAAGGGGCAGGGGTGCGTCACGATATTGTGTTAGCTGAGCGATCTCGGGGGTGTCACAAAATGCCACCTGTTATGACAGCCTTCTTAGGTTTTACCAAGTATTTAGGTGCGAATACATTTCAATGAAGACTGTTTTGGGGGAATCAGGGGAACTGAAGTGCCGATCTGTGCAGCAGTTGCTGCTTCTTACCTGTGGTGATAGTGTTTTTACTATGTTGGGAGATTTTTTTTTTTTCCCCGGTTTCATTCTTTTTATTGATTAACTCAACAGCCATTGCAATTCATTATACAGAATGGAAAAGTTACATAAAAGCACACATCAAATACTCAAGGAGTACTGTGTACATAATAAATACTTCATAGCTCCCTTGTAAAGTGCCAAGTACAGAAATAAAACTATATATTTTTTTTTTTTTCTGTAAAATTTTTCTTATTCTTAACACACTTTTAAAACATGTTATAACTATGTTAGTAGATGACACACAATATCCGTTAAGGATGGTGAAAGGAGGAGACAGGAGGGCTCGAAGGCCTCAAGCTACTGAACTATAAGGGCAGGACACAGGATAATCATCACATCCAGTTTAAGAGAGAGACACTGATGGCTGTACACTAGAAACACCACACTTACTTCCCTCCTCTGCCACAGCACTTCCCTTCTGCACTGCAACCTGTGGCATAATTGCAGCACAAGCAACATCCACTCTCCTGAGAAGAGCATCTCTTTTGTCTTGGTGAGCAGACGCCGTCAGCACCTAGTAAAATCTAGTAAATGTGACTACAGCCATTAGTACCCTCCCGGAGCATCAATCAACTACCCGGACTTACCTCCTGACAACTCCCTGAGTTGAGGGACCCCAATCCCAGCACTTCAGGTTACATCTACTCTCCTAATCATGACATCGCTCCCACTTCCCTATGCCCTCAGATTTTTTTTTTTGGTAACTATAATCTTTTCAATTGTCTGCAAGGTGTACACTACAATTTCAGAAATCAGCACATTTCAGTTGTTGTATGCAACAATAGATACTACTAGCACAATAGATCAGATAGATCGAAGACATAGGTACCAACCAATCAGGATGCAGGACTTCTGCTCATTTTGTAATGCAATTGCAGTAGGAGGCTAAACCATTTCCCCCTCTTAGAAATCATCTAGTCTGGGTAGCTCAATCTTCCCCTGCTGACTCACGCTGGCGCTCCAGACATGAACTCCAGTTACCAGTGCAGCAAGTTTCGCCCACAGCCGCAATACTGAGCTGGTCCTAACTGTGTGGGGTTAATAATGTTTTTATATAATATGGGTTAGAAGGGTTTCAGCACCCGAAGTTAAAGGTAGTCAAAAAACATGTTTTGAGAACTAATTAGGGGAATTGGGCTATTTAAACATACGGTGAGCAAGGATGAGGGATGCACAGATTTTAAGGGCCAAGGGGGCTTAAAAACAACATATAAGAGGACTGGTGTATTACTGATCAGTGAGGAACTTCAGTATTTACTTTCATACAATGCAAAGGTAGAAAGCAAGAAAATAAGCCAGTGGGTGTACAAGGCAGAATACCAAAACCTTTAAATTTGGTATTCCATCTATCGAAGTACTCCAGTCCAAATACCAGTGACACAAATATGGCATTCAGTTTTAAAAACTAGTATCCACCACAAGGTGGAACACCTCTAATTTTGAGCCCTGTAATATTTCAGCCACTACAATTTTTAGTGCACAATACATACTACGAATTTCCAAATACACACTATGAATTTTCAGTTCCTTCCCAGGTTTAAAAACACATTGTGGTAGCCTATTCAAAACGTCTGCATAAAAAGCATACGTGAAGGTCCTTAACTGAGCTCACAGTGTCTGTTTATGACATCACGGTGATTTACATCCACAGATATAAATATTCTCTTTCAGCTACTATTAGTTATCTGTTTCTGTGCATTAAGCACACATACAAACTGAGCTTCAGTCAGCAGCCTACTGCTTAGGTAAAATGATGGAAAACCCAATGTCTACGCATCTGGAGTAGGACAGTGGCTATAAGCAGGGCTCCAGATAACACAGGTATCCAAGACAGTACGCACCATTTTTAAAATTAGGTGAGTAAAATAAAATTTTGATGGGGAAAAGTGCTTTAAACTTGGAAAAACACATGCTTTTAAAGTATCTATGAAGCACTTCCACAAATTGAGAGAGGTAATGGATCTCAAAAATTTGGGGGGGGGGAGGAGGGGTGCTGTGGTGCCTGAGCAGCGCGGATGCAGGAAACATGGCTCTACATCTGCTGAAGTTATGAACCAACAAAATGTCGAACGCAAAGCAACTGGTAAAAAAAAGTGGATGGTATTATTGGAACACTGTTCAGCCGAACGACATTAATGGTGATTGTTTTTTGCCACTGCTGAAATGATTTCTATGCTCTTTAGCTCTCTGGATAATCAGTTTTTGCCTGATCTCTTGCTCATGTTATATTAAAAAAAAGTAAGAGAAATTAAGTTAAGATCTTGTGCTGGATACCTCCCTTCTCGTGCTATTTTGAATTTATCTTGAGTGACAGTAGGATCTCATTTTGTTATTGAAATAAAAAAAAAACAGACTTTTCTCCTTCAGGATAATATGTCATTGGTGGACTGTCTACTGTAATTTACATTTTTTTATTTTCTACTGTAATAATTGCCACAGTCCCCTACTCTCCAACTTTTCACCACCTTTATACCTTACACCAAACACTTCAGTCTCAAGTCCGCCCCCCACTTCATTTCACTTAATTTTTGATGAATGCTTAAAATATGCAATGCATATAAAAAATATGTTGGCACTGAATTAGACACCAACTTTCAATTGTCCTGGGCTTGGAAGTTAGAGGACATGCACTATGAGGAATGCCAGGACTGGTTGAAGTGCCAGAGCTAGTGATCCTCTTTATATACAATAAACTATGTCTGTCTGACGGGCCATTGTGCTGTTTGTTTTTTCACTCCCGAATGTGGTATTTTTTTTGCTTGTTCCTTTGGGGCTAGCCACCTCCTGCTGTACCACTTGTCTCCATATGTCATGCTACCTCTTGGTTTAAGGTACAAAGAGACACTAATGAGTACCAGAATATCAAGGATACCAGGGTGGGGTGGGGGCCAAGAAAAGGCAATCCAGCAGGAGACGGCTGAAAAGAACCAGTAGATGTGGCGGCGGCGGCAGCAGCAGCAGGGCCTACCACAAGGTCGTCCCAGCAGGGACCAACAGACGGTGATGGCCCAGAAGAAACCCTGCAGACCTTAAGAGCTCAAACTGAAAGTACTCCTCTCATCTGTCACCAATACTAAACAGGATGGCTTCTCTGGAAGAATTACCTCCACAGAAAATGCCACATATCCGCTGAGGGGAGAGGACTTAAAAAGGCACTCCGATAAATGTCCATTGGGGACTCTGGGTCGTGTTATGTAGAGCCAACATATTTACAACTGACTTGAACTTGCACAAAATCAGATCCAGCGTGCTAACTAATGGATCACTGGTCTGCTGGAAGGATGGGTGGAGGGAGACCACTTCCCCACTATTCATTAAAGACTGGCTGGCCGAGCAATTTGAGAGGCAAGGAGACTTTTCAGATAGTAGAGTGGTGAAGGCTATAAAGTGCAGCCACAACACAGGATGTCAAAGGAAGCCCCGTCCTGATGATGGTGGTCAAAAGCATGGGCACTAGGGACAAGATCCTTAGTATGGCAAAGTGGAAGGGTTCCCTCAGTGTGGAAAGCCACACTGTCCACTTGTTTCCCAACATTTTGTAAGTAATCCGCCAGTGCAGCAAGAGACCAGGAGTCCGAGGGAAGCTGCAGAAGCTCAATATCCCACAGGCCATGCTTTTCCCAGCAAATTCACGACATCGATGTTGGGCAGCTGGCTGCATCCATCGAGGCATACCGCAGAAGACACCCAAAAGTACAGTTATGCAAGAACTTACCGTAACAGTAGATCTTCGAGAGGCTCTTCAGTTCACGTTTGGGGCTCCCGCCATAAGCCCTTCCCCTGCTGAGATGATTCGCTGTCGCCCTTTACGGGGTTTAACCCCTGAGGGTTTTTTGGCGGCAGCGAATTTATCTAGGGTGGGTGATGCATGCGCGGGAGGGGTGGTGGTCGGAGTCGATGCCTATAATAAGGTGTTATCTGATACCATAAACTCCCTCGCACCTGTCCGTTCATGCGACCAGGACTTCCTACCTGAGGTCGCCATGGTTTGATGGTGAGCTTAGGGAGATGAAGAGACTGGGTCGGAGATTGGGGCGCTGCTGGAGGAGATCCCGTCTGGATGTGGACAAACTGGCTCTGCGTGCCCACTATGGGAGTACCAGAAGGCAATCGACCGTAAGAAGATAGTGTTTTTGTCTGGGGAGATTGCTGCCGGAAGGAATCGACCGGCCTCACTTTTCCGGACCGTCGATAGACTTTTACATCCTGTTTGTCTACGGCCTGAGAAGGTTTTTTCTAATACTGACTGTGAGGATTTTGCTCGATTCTTTTCGGACAGGGTGTCTATGATCCGGCGGGTGGCTCCCTCAGCCAGAAATGATACAGCTGGCAGTGATCGCCGGATGGTCTCTGAGTGCACTCCGCCTGGTTGGGGAGAGTTTAGACCAGTGGAGGATATTGAGGTTGTTGAGGTAGCAACCAATGTGAGGCACACCTTTTGTGAACTGGACCCAGTGTCGACGCGTTTTTTGGCGAGATGTGCGACTCTGTTGGCCGGTGTTTGCCATGATTATGCGGTGTTCCTTTCTGAGGGTGTCTTTCCGGATGCCTTGAAGGAGGCTCTGGTGAGACCCTCTTAAAGAAGCCATCTTTGGACCCGGAGATCATGGCAAATTACCGTCCTATCTCTAACCTTCCATTCCTAGGAAAAGTTATTGAGAAAGTGGTAGCGCTTCAATTGGAAGAGCACCTCACATCTCATGAGTTATACGAACCCTTCCAGTCAGCTTTTCGTGAACATAATCAAAACTGCACTTGTTCGGGTGCAGAATGACCTTCTCAGGGCTAGAGACCGGGGAGATAAGACAATTCTGGTTCTCCTCGATCTCTCATCAGCATTTGACACTGTGGACCATTGCGTGTTGCTTGCTCGCCTTGGGGATCTATGTGGACTCACCGGTAATGTCATCAAATGGTTTGAGTCTTTCCTTACTAACAGGAGGCAGCGGGTCGTGATGGGAAATTTCTCTTCTATACCTGGTCTGCTTCCTTGTGGAGTTCCCCAGGGGTCAGTATTGGCTCCAATGTTGTTCATGATGTACATGCTGCCTCTGGTGGGATCATTAGGAAATATGGCTTGAGTTTTCATTGCTATGCTGATGATACTCAGCTATATTTTCCTTTGCCCCAGGAACATCCAATGCAGTGGATGTGATTAACATCTGTCTGACCGAGATTAATGACTGGATGGCCTCCAGCTGGTTGCGGCTGAACCCCGATAAGACGGAGGTATTAGTAGTGAAGTCGAACAGAGTTCGTGATAAGGCGACCTCTGACACAGAAACTGGGCTTGTCTAGGGTCTGTGCCATTGAAAGCCTCCGCTGGTCGAGAAATCTTGGCGTGATTCTGGACAGGGATCTAACCATGGAGGCTCATATATCCTCTGTGGTTCGTACCTGTTTTATCATCTCAGAAACATTGCCAAATTAAATCTCTTGTTCCGCCTCTGGACCTCCCTACTCTGATACATGCCTTAGTTACATCTAGGCTTGATTACTGTGGCAGCTCTATCTAAGGTCACGGGAGGATCTCTCATAGGATTGCAGCTAGTTGCAAAACGCAGCTGCCGGTTGTTGACCGGGCAACAAAGCTCTGTCATATTACACCTGTTCTGCGTAAATTGCACTGGCTGCCAGTTAGGTGGAGAGTCCTCTTTAAGGTAGGTCTTCTTACCTATAAGGCCCTACACGGTCAGGGCCCTGGTTATCTGTTAGATCTTCTGTCACCTGTTCTCTCCATGCGCCCTCTCCGCTCCTCCAATGAATGCCTCCTGGTCATTCCCAGAACTAGGTTGAAATCAGCCGGTGATAGGGCATTTAGTGCCGCGGCCCCTATTCTGTGGAACTCCTTACCAACTATGGTCAGAGAGGCTCCATTGGTGGATGCTTTTAAGGCTCAACTAAAGGCCTTTTTCTTTTCTAAAGCATTTAATTTAGTTTAATTTAAGTTTCGATTTAGTTTTATATTTAACTATTTAGTTTTGAAATTATTTGTATTTATATGTTTATTTTATATTTATTATGTTAAAATGTTTGTTTTAAATTGATTGTACGGCGCCCAGAGCCTCAGGGATAGGGCGTCTTTTAAATAAACTTTGCCTTGCCTTGCCTCTCTTGCATCAGACCACACCTATAGAACTAAGCCGGCAGGCACTAGGAACACAAGGAAACTCTTCTAGCTAGCAGCCTACAAGGAGCCGCCCACGATGAAACATCCCTCCCATATAAATGTGGGTAGCCCCACGGCCTCCTCAGTAATTTTCCCGGAGACCCACTGCAGTGGATCACCAGCTGGGGAACAGAGGGAAGCTAGAGGTTCTGACCATAAAGACATGTGAAACAGAAGGTGAACCATCCTGGAGAAAGAGAGACACAGAAAGCCTTAACCCTGAGGCCAAGGGGGATTGTGGGGAGATAACTGTACAATCTTCATCGAGGGCATCTCTTGCATCAGGCCACACCTATGGAAAACGTCCCAAACAGTTACAGACAGAAAAACAGTCTGCATGGCTGGAGGATAAAGACCTAAGACAGGAGGCCCTGAAGCACAGCTAGGCAGAAACCTGCCCTTCTACTCGTGCTAATGTCCAGACTGTAGGGTTTCGTGAAAGTCTGGACTGTACAGTTGCAGCAGCATAGATCTCAGCAGCTGAAACATCCCTGAAACAAGCAACTGAAGTGGCCATGCCTCTGACTGAATGACCATGAACAATGCCAGGAAGTTCGCTACCGTACTTCCTATACCAAAAAGTAATAAAGTTGACCAACCATTTGGACAGGCACTATTTAGAAACGGGTACGCCCTCTTTCCTGGGGTGAAAAAGAAACAAACAGCTGCAATAACATCCTGTAGACCTGCATACTATGTGTACAGTAACGCAAAATTATGTGTTCCTCTAAATAAGGTGTGGAGCAATGCTTCCCCTGGATTGGCATGCTCTGGAAAAAAAAAAAAAAAAAACAGGCAGGTGGATGTTTGATTCAAAGTAAACTCGAGACACCACTTTAGGAAAAAACGTAAGATTCGAACGAAGAGACAGCCCTGTCTTTGTGGAAAATCAAATAAGGAAGCTCACACATCAGAGCCTGAAGCCCTTCAAGCAGAAGTAAAAGCAACTGAAAATAATGCCTTCCACAACAGGAAGTGCAATTCGCATGTCGTGGCTGGCTCAAAAGGAGCTAAAGTGAGTTTCTCCAACACAAAATTCAAGTTCCATGCCAAAACTGGATCGTGGATGGGAGGCTTCAGATGGAGAATGGCAAGAGTTGTCTCTGCGTCCGAATCCCAAGTTTCTTCCTAAAGTGGTGTCTCGAGTTTACCTTTTTTGAGAATGCTTCTCAAGCAAGTACGGCCATCTACAGGCACATGGAAGGCAGAAATGAACAGGTGTACTTTTTTTTTTTTGGTCAATTTTTTTTATGCTCCCTCTTCTCTATGGCTTACCTGGACACTCTCTGGAGTGGTGGCTCAGCATGGCTGGATCGCGCCAGCCTTGTCCTCCAGTATGGGCCCCCTCTCCACTCCGCACTGACTGATTGCCCGACCCTCCTGGCTCAGAGCCTGCCGGGATGGGACTGCAGACTCCTCCTGGTGCTCTATCTACAATCTAGTGGAGTGACCAAGGCACAGAGTGAGTACTGGAAGCAGGCTGGGAAGACCCTGCATTGGGTGTGGGGGCCGTCCACTGGACCCACCTTTGCCTACCAAGAGCCAGGGCTTTTTTCCGCTTTTCGTCCCTCCCCTTGGTGCAGACATGCAATACACCCAGCACAGGCGCTCCTGCACATGCCCACAGAGATTCTGCACAGCCAATCCCCCCAGAGGCTGCTGTACCCCTAGTCTTCACAAGGAGTCATCCAAGCCAGGGATCAACCTCCCCCCTCCCTCCCAGGAGAGGACAGCAGTCCCCCAGATGCTCAGTCCTCTCCTCCCAGTCTAACTGCCCTGAGCTCGCTCCCAAACTTGGGTCGCCGGCGTGGCACAAGGTGCAGCCATGCCTCAGCGCCACAGGGCCAGCCCAACAGGTGCACCTTAATGGAGGAATACTGCAGGCCTGAATCTGAAAGGGACAGTACTCCAGAATCTGATGCACTGGGCAAGTGAAAGGGTCCAAATGATGGGAAGCCTTCCAGAGAGCAAAGTGCTTCCACTTCATTGAATAAGTGGCCCTGGTGGAAGGTTTCCTAGCAGCCACCAGGATGTTAGCTACCTTCTGAGACACCCCAGAGTGAGCCATGCATGGAGGTGCAGTGACTTGAGGTCCAGATGGAGCAGGGTGCTCTGTTTCTGTGACAGGAAGACTTTGCAGAGAGGGAGGGGCACAGGCGGTTCCACTGCCAGCTGCTGCAGTAAGGGGAACTAAATCTCACGAAGCCAGAAGGGGGCAATGAGTATCAAAGTGGCCCCTTCCATCTGAAGCTTGATTACAACCCTCTGAATCAGAGGAAAGGGAGGGAAGGCAAAGAGGAACCTCCCTTTCCAAGAGAGAGAGACAACACATCTAGCCAGAAAACTCCAGGCCTTGGAAGGACGGAGCAAAAATGCAGTAGTTTTGTGATTAATGGGGACACAAAAAGGTCCAACTCTGGCCGACCCCACTTGTTAAACATGTCTTCTACGACCGATGTTAGGTGCTCCCACTCGTGCAACTGGGATTGCAACCAGCTGAGCCTGTCCGCCAAGATGTTTTGGACGCCTGGAACATAGACGATCAACAGTTCTATTTTTCTCTGACAGGATGCCCTCTATTCGGGCCGGGATCTCACCAGTGGGAGTAAGAAGGTCTTTGGCAAGAACGCAAAACCCTAAGCTGTGTCCAGTACTGCCCTGATGTACTGGTGCACTGGCAAAGGGCCAAGACTGACCGTGATTCCCAGGGCATGGAACAACTGCCTTGTATGTTCCAGGGTCCAGATTAGTTGCCCACTGGACTGTACCTTGAGCAACCAGTCATCCAGGTAAGGGAAGACATATAGCACCTTCCTCTTGAGGGTAGCTGCTACCACCACCAAGCATTTAGTAGACCCGAGGCACAGAAGATAAGCCAAAGGGCAATGCTCAGAACTGGTAGTGCTCCCCTGGAATAAGAAGCAGAGGTATTGTCTGTGGGAAGCACACACACTAATATGCAGGTATGCATCCTGCATGTCGAGGGAGGGTATCCAGTTTCCCTGGTACAACAGTGGCAGCAGGCCAAGCAGTGTCCCCATCCTGAACTTCTTGTACTGAATATAGAAATTCAGGTTCCTCAGATCTAGGATTGACCGTAAATCACCTGTGGATGTGGGAAGAAAGAAGTGGAAATAGAAGAAAAAATTACCATAATAATATTGTTTCTTCCAGGGTATCCTTCAGTATGCATGACTAGTGCAGTTATGCCAACTGGGTTCAGCTGCCCTGGAGGTGGAGTTATGCTAATGACACCGGGGAATTAGCCAATTAGGATGTAGTAAGTGTGTGCTGCTGTACTCCAGTCAGATAAATTTCTAAGCCCGAAGGGCAAAAGGCCCAAATCCTAAACCTATCCTAGTACTACAGAAGAAAAAAGGAAAAAAACAAAGGGAAAAAAGAACTCGCCTCTAGACAAACTGTATAGATCATGCTTTACAATGAAACATTACATTTTATTACTCTACAGATAGAAATTTAGCCCAAGACAAGGACTGCAGAACTATTCCCAGCCAGGTCATGTGAAGGGAGACTGGATGGGAGGTCAAGCACGCTGACAGATCCCCTGGAAGAAACACTACTACTATGGTAAGCAATTTTTTCTTCTGGCTCCAGGAATCCCTCAGCATGCTTGACTGGTGCAGACTACAAAGCAGTGTAGTGGGGAGGAGGGAACAGAACCTAATTAGGAAATAAGGTCTGCAGTGCCAGATTTGGCATCAGATCTGGACCGTACATCCAAGCAGCAGTGCTTTGTGAATGTGTGTACAGTCTTCCAGGTAGCTGCTTTGCAGATGTCGAGCAAGGGTATATCTCTTTGTGCTGCCACTGAGGCTGTAGTGCCCCTTGTGGAGTGGGCCCTGAGGCCTTGAAGTGGCTGTCTGCCAGCCTTGCTGTAACAAAATCAGATGCAGGAGACTATCCAAGGAGACATCGTCCTCTTAGAGGCTGGTCTGCCTTTGCCCATCTTGCCATAGGTGAGGAACAGTTGAGTGAGAGAGGACCCAAGCTGCTTGGTGTGCTCCACGTAGTAGGTCAGTGCCCTTTTGACATCCAGGCTATGAAGCCTGCACTTTGTCTGTGAAAAAGACAGGGAGCTTTATAGACCAGTTAAGGTGAAATTCAGAGACTGCCTTGAGAAGAAATTTCCTGTTAGTCCTGAGAACTACCTTATCCCTATGGGAGACAACGTAGTTGGGTTCGGTGCAAAGAGACTGCAGCTCTGAAATCCTTCTTGCTGAAGTGACTGTCACTAGGAAAAGTTTTCCAGGTGACGAATTTCAAGTCTACAGTAGCCATAGGCTCAAATGGAGACTCCATCAACTTGGCCATACAAGGGTTAAAATCCGGGGAACAGGTTCCGTGAGTGGGGGTTGAAGGTGCAGCAGGCCTTTAACGAATTTCTTGAAAATGGGATGTGGGATGAGGAAATTACTGATTTCTCTTTGCCAGCTAAAATGTAGGCCAAAATGACTGCGGACCTTCAGTGATGAGGCTCTAAGACCTGGTGCTTGCAAGTGTACCAAATAGTCTATTATGGAAGACAGGCTAGCTTGCAGAGGCTTAATCTGCCTGTCTTTACACCAGGAAGAGAATCTCTTCCATTTGGAAGTTTAAGTCTTTTTGGTACTTGTTTTTTTTAGTTAGTCTAAGGATTCTTAGGACCTGTTCTGAATACTTGAGAGTCTGGGAACTCTAGCTCCTCAAGTACAAAGCTCTGAGGCAAAGACTCTATGCTGGAGTATGTTATCCCCATCTAACGCAGGGTCAGGAGACTGTGGGTGAATGACAGGCAAATGGGCCGTTTGAGAGGCCAAGGAGTACCAGGACTACCTTGCACAGTCCGCAACCACCAGGAACACTGATGTTGGCTGGCTCCTGAGTTTGAGAAGAACCCTGAGAATCAGGGGAAATGGAGGGAAGGCGTACAGGAACCTCCTCGTCCAGCCCAGGGATAGGGCATCCATTGGCACTGAGCCCAGAAGCAGTACAGGGGAATCGGATGATTGAGGCTGGAGGCGAAGAGCTCCATCTCTGGAGTGCCCCACCACCTGAAGACTGTGGCCAACACTTGTTTGTTTAGGATCCACTCAAGGTGGCCCTGACTGATGTGGCTCAGACAGTGTCAGACCATTGTCCTTGACTAGCAGGTGAATGGCTATCAGTTGCATGTCCAGGGAGTAGGCCAGAAACCAGATCTTCATGGCCTCTGTGGATCCTGTGCCCCCCCTGCCCCCGCCCCATTGATGTCGAACATAGTAGTAGTATTGTCTGTCCTGATTTGGACAGCTTAAGATTGACCCTTTCGCTGGGGGGGCAGAGGCTTTGATAGCCAGGTAAATGGCTCTGAATTCGAGGAGGTTTATTTGACACCTGGACTCCTTGGAAGACCACACCCTGCTTATGGATTGGACTGCCGGGTGTGCACCACACAACAATAGGGAAGCATCCACAGTTAGCACTTAGGAGGGTTCCTTTTGTTGGAAGGGGATTCTTTCCCTGAGATTTTCCTTGTCCTTCCACCAGTCCAGGGCCTGCAGAAGGGTTCTTGTGACTGGAATGAGCTTTGATAGAGAATCTCTTTTCTGAGACCAATGATCTTTCAGATGCTATTGGATGTCTCTCATCTGAAACTTGGTTCCTGGAACTACAGCTGTAGTAGAGGCCATGTGACTTAGAGCCCGAAGAAGTGCCTGGCTGGCCTAGGAAAAGCGAACATGCCAGGGGTTTGGAGATTCTGTACCCTGTCTAATGGGGTATGGGGTCATAATGTTGGACGAAACCACGCAAGGAAACACCACACACAGACAACAGCGTGCAGCAACACACCAGTGGTACATACTGCCAACAGCACAACTCATGGCTACACAGATGGGAGTGAAAAAATTTCCATCAAGCAGGGTTTTGAACCCAGGTCTGACCCCCCTGCCTACTGCTTGGTCAAGAGCCTTGGCCACTCCACCATGGGAGCAGCTCGACTGAGCACTCGACCAGCAGTGCTCAAAACCCTTTTCCCCACTTCAGTCTTCTGTTCCACAGCAACAGGGGTAGCGATATTTTCGTATCGCTCTAATACCCATGTCGCTGTACTTCCATATGCACTTAAGACAGTGTAGTTCTTCACAGGCAATTTTGTCCACGCTATAGTGAACCGGTATCGTCTAATGAAAGTAGGGCTTTCCCTTTCTGGTGTCCAGCTCTGCTCCAATGAACTCCAGGAGCTGGACTGGCTCGAAATGGGACTGCTCTGTGTTGATCAGGAAGCCCAGGGACTCTAGAGTATGTTGTGCAAGACAGAGTTGCTGACCTTTTGGGGAGACTTGTCCACTATGAGCCAGTTGCCCAGGTAGGGGAAGACGGAGACCTTCTGTCTTCTGAGATAAGCTGCCACCACTGCCAGGCACTTTGTGAAAACTCTGGAAGCTGAAGAAAGGCTGAATGGCAGAGCTGCAAACTGGTAATGGAGAGAGGGCAGTCTGAACCTGAGGAACTTTCTGTGAGAGGGCTGGACTGGAATGTGAAAATAAGCATCTCTGAGATCCAGTGAGGCTAGTAAGTCTCCCGATTGCAAGGAGGGGATCAGCACTGACAGGGTGACCATCTTGAATTCGGGATTGAACAAGTGCTTGTTTAGGTACCAGAGATCAAGAATGGGTCGCCAATCCCCGTTTTTCTTTTGGGTGAGAAAGTACCTGGAATAGAGACCTTTCCCCAATTGGGAAAGAGGAACTCTTTCCACTGCATCTGCTGAAAGGAGAGACTTTACCTCTAACTCCAGCAGAATCCTTTCTGTGGCAGAGGTTTTAAACTCATGTGGCCTTGCTGGGTGAGAAATTTTAGAACTGCAGGGTAAGTCCTCGACCCACCACCTCCAGCACCCACTTGTCTGTGGAGATGCGCTACTACAGGTGGAGGTATTGGGTCAGGCTTCCTCCTAGTTGTAGGGGCGAGGTGGCCTGGGCCTTCCAGTCCAGGATTTTGTTTTGTTTGAATTTTTGTTTGCCGGAAGGGGGGTCAGTATGCTTCTGAGGCCTTCTACCTCTTCCACTAAAGAATCCTCTCATCTGAGAGTAATCCAGGGGGCATTGGCATAGGGTAGAAGGCCCTAGGATAGTAACCTCTACCTCTGCCCCCCCCCCACACACACCTTGGAGCTTGGAGGTGAAGGCTTTCTCTTTAGCTGCATTGCTCCGATAGGTGGTTTTGTATTCCTCCACCTTTCTCATGTATGCCTCCGTTTTGTCCCCGAAAAGAAACTTGTTCTCACAAGGGAATCCCATGGCTTTAGTCTGGGTATCCTGGGAGAGACTGGTAGTTCCCAACCAGGCAAATCTCCTGAGAGAAATGGCCTGAGCCACAGCCCTGGAGGCAGTGTCACTGGCATCTACAGCCATATGGAACTGATATTTTGTGGCTTCTAATGCAGTTTTAACAGTTTCTGCCAGTTCCTGAGCCTCTTTATCTGACTTGCTGGCTGATGGCCAGAACAGAGTCCCAGAGAGCTTTTAGATACTGAGCTGTGTACACCATGTAAGTACAGAGGCGAAGCAGCATTGAAGCTGTGTGGTAAGATTTCTTACCCATAGTACCCAGTTTTTTGGGATTCTTTTTCTGAAGGTTGGGAAGAAAGGGGCGTTTTAGCTTTGTCACAAGCTGCAGCTTGCACTACTCCTTCAGGTTTGGATGTATATAAAGGTACTCCGCATCAGATTTTTATAGCTGGTACTTTTTCTCTATTTTCTGATCCACCCCTGGTAAGGAGGTGGGATTCTGGAGAGGTTTGAAGGTAGCTACACAAAGGGACTTATGAACTGGAAGAAGAAGCTTTTTTTTGTACTTTCTATTTATTGGGTTATATAGCAAAACTTTGCCAAAAAGCCATACAATTACTGACATACGTATGTGAGATACTACTCCATGAATAGTTGAACACTCATTTTAGTAACAGGCATATACAAGTCAGTATTATTCGATACATTATGTGGCGTACCACCAGAAAAAGTCGGAAACCCTGTTAAAATAGAAAAAGATCATCATCATTTATCAACCTGATTTTGTCTACTCATTATTCCCACAAACCTACTAAATGGTAAACAATGAAAATTAGTGCATTGAAAACTCCCACCAAAGAACTCGACACTGAGAACCCCAAGGTAAGCAACAGGAGTTTAACTACTCGGTCCCTCAGAGAATTATGTTATGAAAACACTGACTTATCTACCACTAAACAGTTTATACAAAAGGTAGTTTCATCTCCAACAGACCCCTGGTTAACAGTCCAAATTTAGTAAAGTCCAGAAACCATAACTCAGGAGAAATAGAGAATCCAAATCACTGTGTTACAACATCTCCACACAGTCAATAATATAGCATCTGCAGTGTCCAAGCAGACTCAAAGCAAGAAAGCGAAATAAAAGTTAACTCAACTGAAGAAACCCGAGTGAAAATTAAGTTGTCATACACCCAGTTAGAACTCATTCTCCTCCTTCCGCGCCATCTTGTCTCCCCTCCTGCACAGCTTCCTCTTGACGAAATTCTTGAACGATTCTTTCCACTCTTTTTTGCTTCTGTCGAATCGTTAAATTGATAGGTTTTATTTCCATAAGTGATTCGAAGTCGGGCTGGTGCCAGTAATGTGTGCACAACTCCTAAGCTCCTCAACCGCTGGCGAAAAGGGTCAAACAATTTGCGGCGGGACCTAATTGCACAGGACCAATCTCGGAACAGTTTTATACTGTGTTATCCAAGGAGACTGGAAGTTCACCTGGGCCCAAGCCAAAATCCTGTCCCGTATTTCAGAGCCAGCAGTCACCACCAAAAGAGGTCAAAGAACATCTCTGGAGCCTTAGTACACGGCTAAAGTTCACTCTGAAAGCCTTCTGAATAGAGTCTGGATCGAAAGAGAACTCCTGAGGTAAAACGCTGGTTAGCCACATGTGTATATGTGTTAAAGGGTTGTCCCCTTCAGGTAGCCCCATCACACAGATGTTCATTGCTCTCTGAGCATTTTCTAGGGTCTCTAAACATACTCAGAGGTGCGCTGTTTCAGAGGCCATCTTGCTGAAGGCAGCCTGGGTACGAAGGGTGCGATCATCCGCCTCTTTAACTGTCGCCACCACTTCTCCAATCTTGGCATCTTGGGTGCCCATACGATAGAGGATTTGTTCGATTTTCTGATCCATCGGCCATACTGCTTGTAGCAAAGAGTCCCAGGGTGGAGGCTCCCCCGACCCACACTAACAAGGTTGACCTGGAGGATCTGGCATAGTTTTTTGGGCCTGTTACAGTAGCGGGGTCTGCCTTTGTTCCTGGTCACCCACGGCTCCTTTTTGTCATCCCACATCCAAATTTGATATCAATGTATTCAGAAGACACTGAGCTTCCCAAAGGTGTCGATAAATTAGCAGTTTACACCTTAAATACAGCAAAAATAGTGTCTCCCCCTCCAACCCGAGTTCCAGTGGAGCAGTGAAAGCACATCCAGTCATGGGCTTGGCTCACTAGTGCCCCCGGAGCAGCTTTTCAGGAAGTGGAAAACCCATCATATCCATAAAATCTGCCTCCTCATCCTCCTCAGTGGACTCTAATAGAAAGGTCAAGAGTGTCCACCATGTCCATGGGACAGAGAGCTGAATTCTTGGACAGGAGTTTCTTCAGGTTCTAAGAGTTCATCCTCCTCTTAAACACCTCCCTCAAAGAAAATGCCCTGGCCAAGACCAGGGTCAAAGGGAATAGGTGTAGTTGGACCAGCTGGTGCATTCAGAAGACAGCCCACAGCCTGAAAAGTTTTATATAGTTTCTAAGCCTTTGCTGTTTCCTCCGCAGAGGGTATATCTTATTTTAACACTGGTCCCTCCCCCTTTGCAGTTCAGTGGGAGGGGAAGTGATAGGTTTTTCTTTTTGTTTCTTTTTAGCAGGCCCTGAATCAGTAACCTACTGTGAACGTTTTTGTTTGGCTTGGTCATTATTATTTTTTATCAGACTTATCTTCTCGGAGGTCCTTAGAGGAACTGTCTTTACACTTTTAATGAGAGGAGGACCCCTCCTCTTCTGAATTTATAACAAAGGGGAGACAGACTGAAGCCATAAATTTCCAGCCTTATGGCTGATTTCTCACTGTTTTTTAGCAAAGTAAGCTCACAGACAAAAAAGTAGTGACTGGCATAAAATATTTAATGAGGATTGTGGCAGTCTGTCTTGGCAACAAATAGCAATTTGGAAAACAACTAAGGGACCAGTCTGTGTCTGTCTGACCTGCCAATTTGTCAAAAGACCCAGGAAAGTTAGTTCCCAATTAAAAACTTCAAAAGGCTCCCAGCACTATAGAACCATGGGAAAAAAAAAAAAAAAAACGGCTCTCAGCTGAGGTAAAATGAAGAAATGCATTTTAAAATCGTAAGACCGCTTAAAAATAAGTATCCACAGCAAAAATAATGTTAAGCTATAAAAATGTGGAAATGTTTCCACAGACGCAGTATTTTTTTTAGTTACAATAAGTGCAGGAATGCAGGGAAAAAAAAAAGGAGGAAGACTTTCTGTGGTTCCTGGGAAATAACCGTGGAAAACAGAAAAAAACCACTAAAAACACATTCAAAGCAGCACTAAACAAAAGAAAACACTGAAAGAATAAAAATTAACTACTTCAAGCGAAGGTTTTAAGAGAGAGCTCTGGGGCAGACTTGTCCAGTCGGCGGAAAAAGGAATCTGACTGAAGTACAGCAGCACCTACAGGCAGCACTCTTACAACCTGACTGGCTAATTCTCTGGCATCATTAGCATAACTCCACCTCAATCAATCAAACTTTATTTAACCAGGCGTGGACACCATTGAGCAAGCTCATTTTTAAGGTGGTCCTGGAAATAAATATAGATCAAGGGCAAAAATAGGGAAGACGAGGAGGAGAGACAGTACATGTGGGGAATTGTTCAGGCCTATACATACATAGCTAACAGAGGAAACAGAGCTGCAAGGTCGGAACTAGTAGGCCAATGCATACATAGCTAACATGGGTAATAAGGTCATAATTAGTAGACTCGAGAGATAAAAATTTAGTACATAGATAGTCAGTATAAATCAGCTATAATGTTAAGAAGAATAATATGGGGAGAGAGAAGAGGAGAATGTAAAGAAGCGGGGGAAAGAGGAGAGAGACTAATAAGTGCTAGGTGCCCCCTAGCAAGGAAGTGACATCGAGTGGGTTACAGTGATATCAGATTCGTAGGCTGAACCCAGCTGCATAACTGCACTAGTCAAGTATACTGAGGTGTTCCTGGGGCGAGAACCCTCTGGTCCGCAAGGACAGGCTGTATAGCCCTTTTTTGCAGCAATGTGCGAATGTACCCCAGCAGCACTGAAATGTGGTCTGGAAGGTAGGTGAAATAAACTGGAGGTAGATCTGGAGGCCATTCCAGAAGTTCTAGTGTGTTGCCTTACTCTATGAGCTGCAGGACTCATCAGTTGTAATCTTGTGCCACCTGTCGAGGTGAAGGGAGAAAGAACCCCTGACCACTGCCTCCTCCAGTGCTGGAGGGTTGGGGTCTGGCAAGGAGTCATGCTGAGACAGCCCCTACGGCCAGGCCGCACCACTTTCTCTGGGGGCCTTTTCAGAGTCTGAGGTGGTGGCAAGCAGGGCTGTTGCCGCTGCCCAGCATTTGTCCTAGGGCCTGATGTCCTGTTTGGGCTTAGGGGAGGCCCAGCAAAAGGTCACCCTCTGGCCACTTTTTGGCTGGGTGTGGTAAAGGGTATGGACAGACAGAGTCCTAAGTGAGGTCTGCAGGTCAGATATATTGTCCTGTATATCTGCCCCAAAGAGCCTGCATCCTTGGAAGGAAGCATTAAGGATGGACTGTTGCACACCCGTGGCAAAACTACACACGCTAAGCCAACAATGTCTTTGCAGGCAACATTTACTTACAAACACTGGTTCAACAGTTTCAGCACACCACTCCACTTTCAGCCCAGTTGTTCATGCAGCTACTAGGAACTATGGTTTCGGTGGTAGACAGTACCATGGGGCCATGATTCACGAGACCGACCTACATGACTCTCCTCAAACAATGGTTCCCCAAAAAGAAACAACAGGAGCCACAAGAAAGAAAGTCCCACAACAAATGAAGGACAGTCACTACTGCTGGACAGTGAAGTCGAACATAATAAAGGGCTGTGCACACTAACAGCACACCAAAACCCGAATAGTCCAGAAAAGAGAGGATGAGTAAGCAGTGTATGACTATGGTCTAATACCTCAAAAATTTCTTCCAGTGAGAATTCATCCATAGCTGTACACCTTATATCAACTACTAGCAGTGCAGACTGGGAGGAGGGAAGCACAGTAGCTCTTTTGGGAATAAGCTCTTCAGTACAGCAAAGACTAATTTTGCATCCTTACAGACTGAAAATTATAACTACTGACATGTGGAAGTGTGAACAGATGCCCAGCTATAGCAGCTTTACAGATACTGGCAAAGGGAACTAATACAGCACCTGCCACAGAGGTGGCCAATCGCTTGGTGAATGCAAAGTCACTCTGGGATCGAGTGTGAGGCAAGGAGGTAGCAATGAGAGATATAGGAAGCTATCTAGCAAGATAGCTGTTTTGGCCACAGGGCCTAGAGATGCATCTTTGCAGGTGAGGAACAACTGCTTAACTGGACCCCTGATAGGCTCTATTCTACTGAGATAGACGCTCAAAGCCCAACATCCAGCTTTAAAGGCTGATCTCACCTATGCTGGCATGAAGCCTAGAGGGAATAAAACTGAAAGTGAAACTGACTGGTTAACACAGAACTCCAAGGCAATATTAGAGTGCGTTCTAAGGACTATAAATGCTGTATTCCAAGACAAAAGCTTTTAACTGTAGGACTCTGATGGTTGAGAAGGGGGCTCAAAAATTTAGATTAACTTATTTTTATTTATGCTTTATGCCCCCTTCCCTCTCCGCTGCCTTACCAGACTCTAGTGCACTTGGTGTGGCTGGTTGCAGTCCTGTTGCCGGCAGCCCCCATCCTGCTGCGGAGCGGGGACGGCAACGCCCCCAATCACCTTACAAGTCAGGCCTCTGCACCAGTCTCCGACCACCACAGGGTCCCGTCATCAAGCTTGACAGCAGGGCATTTTCTGTTCCCCTTCCCGAGAACATTGGCCGCCGAGGGGGTCCATGGAGACAAGCATGCACAGAAACGTGACACCATTCTGGACCCCAGCCAACATCCTCCCCTCCCATGTGGCACTCCCTGCTGCACTTCTACCCTTGTGCACCCAGGTGGTGGAGTTGCAGCAGGAGTAGCAACCCACCCCTCCCTGGAGGAGAGCGTCCCATGGACGTTCAATCCTCCTCCCACCAGCCAACCATCCAGCAACCCGGACTTGATCCTGAACACCAGTTGCTGGTGCTGCAAGAAGTAGCCCCATCAGTGCGCTGGTGGGACAGCTAATTTAGATCAACTTAAAGATCTCGGACAGGGGCAGAATACTAGATGAAGTATACATCGAGCACCTTCAGGAATCTCTTGAAAGCAGAATCCAGGGTCATAAAAGGAGTAGGATTTCTGGACCCATACACCAAAATGGCTGACAAGTGGACCTTCAAAGAGGCACGTTTCATCCCTGAAGATGATAGCGGCAGTTTACTGGTAACCGGGCAAGTGGCAGGAAATTACAGGCTAGCAGCACCAAATGAAAAAACAAATCTTTTCATTTTAAGGTGCTGGCTTTTCTAGCGGTTGTTTTTCTGGAAACTACCAATACATCAATAACTTCATGTGAATGTCCCAAGTCCTATTCAGAAGCCATGCCTCCTGATGCAGCAAGCAGATGTCCCGATGAAACAGTCTCCCCTTGGACCTGGAAGAGAGGGTTGCCCTTGGCAAACCTTGAGGGTGACTTTCAGAATCAGAGGGAAGGAAGGAAAGGCATACAAGGACCTTTCCTTCTTGGTTTAAATAAGAGCTTCCGCATTAATGGTTTCTTTTTCAGACCACCGTGCATAAAACAGGGACTGATTTCTGTTTTCCCAGAAGGTGAACCGATCAGAGGAGTCCTTGAAGATGCTGTCCTGGACCCCTTTGTTCAGCAATCCTTCATGAGAGACAGTTAGATGAACTAAAAGCAGGTGAGTGCACATGGAAAAGGTTTGTTTCCACAAACTCAGAGCTTCCTGACACAGCCTAGATGTCCTGGCACCTCCCCCTTGCTTTTTCAGGTTTAACACTACAGTGGTGTTGTGTGATCCACTACTTTCAGACTGAATGATTGAAGGACCAAAAGGACCAGGTGAACTGCACACTGCTCATTCACATTTATGTGCTGGAAGGATTCCTTCCTGCGACATAATATGCACAACACCTCCTGACCGAGCTTGACTCCCCAGCCTCTCTCTCTCTCTCTCTCTCTCTCTCTCTCTGAGAGGTGTCAGTGGGTTAGGTGGAGTGTACAATAAGGGGATTAGAAGCGAACCCCTGTTACGAGAAGGAGTGTAGAATAAGGAGGTTAGAAGCGAACCCCTGTTCTGAGGTTAAGTTCCACCTGCCACCAAGGTAGGGTTTCCTACCAACCTTGGGGTCACCTCTTCCTTGCAAGCTTTGTGATCCCTCCAAGGAGATCATTCTTTGTTTTACTACTAAACTGGCCTCGTGACGCTTAGCCCAAGGACTACAAATGTGGTCAGAGCTATCAAGCAGAGGAGTCAGGGAAGTACAGTTACATAGGAACTTACTGTAACAGCAGATCTTCGAGAGAGTTTCCTTCAGTAGGTCATCACATACAGAACTAGCGCCACCTGGCGTCTGGCCGCATGGCAGACTTTCTAGCAATACCTGACGGGGGAACGCCCATCTGACGTCATGTGACTGATGTCAGCATGATGCTATATAGTGAACGATCCCCATGCCTTCCATCCAGTTCTCCCGCCGGAGCCTGGAATAGGCCTGACAGCGGAAGAGAGTCTGGAGTCCCTAAATGAAAAAGGGGGAAGGAGGGTGGCAAAAATACGACCTACTGAGGGAACCTCTCTCGAAGATCTACGTTACGGTAAGTTCTTACGTAACTGTACTATCTTACTTCGAGAGGGATCCTTCAGTAGGTCACCACATATAAGACCAAATCCCAAGCAGTCCCTCCACAGAGAGACTGAGAGAAACAAGGGAGGAGGAAAAAACTCCAACTAAGGAAAACACAGAGTGGAACCAGGCTAGGAGAGAAGGCCCTGCAGGACAGCTAGGCCAAAACCTGCCCTCCACCTAGAAGCAAAGTCCAGACTGTACTGTTTGGTAAAGGTATGGACAGAACTCCACGTTGCTGCTACACAGATACTGGCTGCTGAAACACTGTGCAGGAAAGCCGTGGAAGCAGCCATGCCCCTTGTAGAGTGACCTCTAACTGGTCCTGGCAGAGGCTTGTCATAGTTCTGGAAGCAGAAGCAAGTACAGTTGCCAAACGAACTGGACAGGCACTGTTTAGAAACAGCTTTCCCCAAAGATCTGGGGACAAGAGAGACAAACAGTTGGTCATCCTTACGAAATTCTTTGGTACGGTGAGTACAGCATCGGAGGGCAACACGCACATCCACAGTGTGAAGGAGTGCCTCACCTCTATTCACAGAAGACTGAAAATATACAGGGAGCTCCACTGACTGGTTCAGTGCGAGCTCCAAAACAACTTTAGGCAAAAACTTAGGATTTATCCTGAGGACCGCCCAGTCCCAATGGAAAATTAAACAGGGCTCCTTGCAAACTAGGGCCTGAAGCTCCAGAATTCTTCGAGCTGAGGTAACAGCAACTAAAAACAATGTCTTCCAGGACAGAAAGCGTAAATTACAGCTCATCTCTGGTTCAAAATGCAGGAGACCGCTTCTCCAAAACAGAGTTCAAATCCCAAGGTGGTGTGGGGCTGCGGATGTGGGGTTTCAGATGAAGAATCCCTTTCAGAAAGGTTTGAGACTTCCAACTGAGCCACAGGTTTACCATCCACCAGCTCGTGATATGCTGAAATAGCCAAAAGATGGACCTTCAAGGAGTAATAGGATAGACCCGAATCTGAAAGATGAAGGAGGTATTCCATGACTTGTGGGGCAGAACAAGAGAAAGGGTTCCAATCTTTGGAAGCCACCTAAATGGAAAAACGTTTCCACTTCACAGCATAGGTGGAACGAGTAGACTGCTTTCTAGCCTAAACAATTATCTGGGCGACCCAAGAGGAGATGGAAGAGAGGCTCAGTTGCTTGGAAACCATTATTCTTGGTGACCTGAACTACGATTGGCTATCAAGTGCATCAGCTCCCTCAAAATCCTTTTGTGACACTCTAGGGCTGGTGCAACTCATTGGCGAGCCTACTCGCCCAAATAAAAAGAACCTTAACAGCAGCTCCCTCTTAGATATAATTTTGGTTAGCAAGCCACACCTGTTCTCTTATGTCAGAACATTTTTCTCAGACATTAGCGATCACTGTATCACCACCACCATTAGATCCGTGCACAACCCACAGTTTGTGGCAAAGTTCTTTATCAAGAGGTGCAAATGCAACTTTGATTTGTTTGCTTACGTCCACGACTTGAAACATTCACCGCAATGGCAGGAATTCTTACTAGCCAAAATGGTTAACAGGGCATATACTATTTTTTGAGATATTTTAAGTGAGGCTTAAAATAAGCATGCACCCTTGGTTAAGGTGCGGGTCAGGAGCAGCACCTGCCGTTGGTTCTTGCCTGAGCTCAAAGTTTCCCTGTTAGAAAGGGATACTTTTTGGAAAGAAAATCCCGAAGAAGCAAGAACGACTCGGATTGGTGTCTTTTTAAGAGAGCACGCAACAAGTGCACCAAGTTTGTCAAAGCAGCCAAGGCCACCTACTATCGTTCAGAGCTAGCCTCTGCCTCAAGAAATCCTTCAAAGCTCTGGAAAACATTGAAAGATATGTCTGGACACGCACCTGGTAATTCCATTCCAGTAAAAATTAAGGCCGGTGGCAGCGTTATCGCTAACCGATCGGAGACATTGGAAGTCCTAAATAACCATTTTGCAATGGCAGGGCTAGCATTTGATACTTCTCCTGGCAATGACCTCCGCACAGCTCAGGCCCACCAACCCACGAGTCCCCCTCTACCAAGGAGGCCTTCTCCCTCCTGCCTGTCTCTAAAACAGGTGGAAGACCTACTGCTGCAAATGGACACCAGGAAGGGAGCAGGCTCTGACTCACAGAGCCAGACTATCTGAAATGTGCCTACCATGTGCTTGTGGTGCCAATCACCCACCTATTCAACGTCACTCTCCCAGGGTAGCCTCCCCCCTCAATGGAAAATAGCCCATGTCATCCCTCTATTAAAAGCAGGTGATCCTTGCGATCTAAATAATTACAGACCGATCTCCCTCCTCCCCATCCTGTCTAAATTACTAGAAAAAAATAATGTGTGGCCAGCTAGGGGTATACTTAGAATCCAGAAGCCTATTAAACCCGGTTCAGTCTGGATTCAGAGCAAAGCACAGCACCATAACAACCCTAGGTAAGGTGACCAATGATTGGCTCCTAGACATTGACAACAAGAAGTATGTCTGTGCTGTTTTCTTGGATCTTAGTAAGGCATTCGAGGCATTCGACACAGTCGATCACAGCCTGCTTCTTTCCTCCCTAAGCACCTTAGGCCTGGACCATAAATCTATGTGCTGGTTTGCAGACTACCTCAGAGAACTGAAACAGCAAGTTAAAGCTGAAGGTGATCTTTCTCCATTAAAACCTATGCTGAGGGGCGTGCCCCAGGGCTCTATCCTTGGTCCTCTCCTCTTTGCAGTCTACATTAACAACAACAACGACCCCATCAAAAAAGCCAACATCCACTTATTCGCGGGACTATTAATTGCATTGTAATTGAGTCGGCCCCACGCCAGAAGCAGCCTGTGAAGACCTCCAAGCTGAATTTAACCTTCTACAACACCAGCTCATAAACAAAAAGCTTTTGCTCAATGCGAAAAAGACAAAAGCCATGCTCTTCTCCCCTTCTTGCATGCGGCAATTCCTGCTGGGGGGGGTGTCCCACAAATTACCACTGTTCTTGGAGAAACACTAGAGTATGTAGCTAAATTCAAATATCTAGGAGTTTGGCTCGATCATAAACTTTCCTTCGACAACCATCTCGAAGAACTACAAAAGAAACTAAGGCAAAGATTAGGACTATTCTACAGAATTAACCACCTGCTCACAAAGGAGGCCAACATTCAACTGGTTCAAGCTACCTTCCTATCTTTAATAGATTACGTGGACCTGCTCTACAGCCACTGCACTGGCTAAGTTGGACACCCCTACCACAGAGCTATCAGGTTCATTACTGGCCTTCCACTCTCCACACACCACTACTCCCTGTACTCATCGTTAGGCTGTACTTACCTTCACTATAGAAGGAACAGATACGCCGCCCTATGGGCCTTCAGAGCGGTGACCAACAAGCTCCCCTCATATGTCTCAGATTGTATTCCCTGGAGTGCGTTAGGCACCTACGCTCTAAGGAGGTATTCCCTGATTGCCCTCCAAGTTCCAAGAGTCAAAACTCATTTCCGCAAAGCTGTTCTAAGCTTCTCTTTACCCACATTGTGGAGCAGTTTACAAAAGAGAACTTGAAGCTGAGCTGCCCTGTTAGCGAATATCTTCAAGGAGCTCTACGATCGCTACATGAAAGCACCTTGCAAATGTTTTCCTCACCACTAGCCCACTAATTCCGCAACTCCCCCTTTCCATCCTGACGCTTGCCATGTTTCTACTCCTGGTTCTCACTCTTTCCCTATTAACTCCTCCTGCTGCACCCACCCTTCCCTGTCCGCTCCAGCCTTGCTAAAGTCCCACCCCACCCATAGTAGTGTCCCAATTATCTACCCCTCCTCCGTCATTATCGTAATAAACAAGTACACGAGAGCCATCATCACTTTGTGGTTTTAGCTGTTTTCCCCCAGTCATCTGTAATATATCCCTCCTCTTCTTTACCTCTCTAACCTACCACCCCATACACGACCTCTTTCCCCTATATGTGTAGTTGCCAGCTGCCTCACTCAAAAGATCTCTGCTTATAACCCCTGTATGCCTATAGAAACAGACCGACGGCAGAGAAGGACCACTTGGCCCACCTAGTCTGCCCATTTCCCTACCTACAGGATAAGCTGCAGATCCTAGTTAACCAACAGCCTATTTATTCCTAACCCCCCCCCCAAGAATTGCCTTATGTCTGTCTGTCCCATGCATTCTTGAATTCTCCCACAGTTTTAGACCCCACAACCTCCTCAGGAAGGCTGTTCCACGCGTCCACCACCCTCTCTGTGAAAAAATACTTCCTCACATTGCCCCTGAGCCATCCCCCGTCTTCAAATTGTGTCCCCTTGTTCTTGCACATCTCTTTTTCTGAAAGATGCTATCCTCTTGGACTTTGTTGATTCCACTGAGGTACTTTAAAGTTTCCATCATGTCCCCCCTTTTCTTGAGGGTATACATATTAAGCTCCTCGTATGGCTTCTCTTGCAGACCCTGCACCATTTTAGTTGCCCTCCTCTGGACTGCCTCTATCCTGTCTATGTCCTTGCGAAGATGGGGTCTCCAGAACTGCACACAGTACTCCAGATGGGGTGTCCCCAACTGTCTGTACAGAGGGATAACAACTTCATTTTTTCTGCTGGTGATGCCTCTCCCTATACATCCCAGTATCCCCCCAGCCCTCCCTACTGCCTTCTCACACTGCTTGCCAACCTTAAGATAAGATATGATTACCCCCAGGTCCCTTTTGAATTTTGTTAATACCTCCCCCACCCCACTGTGTAATCCTCCCCTGGGTTTTTGTTTCCCAGGTGAAACACAGAAACGTAGAAGCTGAAGGCAGATAAGGACTGCAAGGCCCATCCAGTCTGCCCACTTCTTTTTCTACCTTATAAATATGCCATCTGCCTTTGCTCTGTCAATGGCCTATCTATTCATACTCATCTGTATTGCTCCCTTATGCCTTATTGTGCATTATTTTGCACTCTACATTAATTCCAAGCCGCCATACTTCTGACCATTCCTCCAGCCTTGACTAGTCCCTTCTCATCCTTTCCACGCCTCCTTGTGTATCAACCCTGTTGCAGACCTTTGTGTCATCTGCTAAGAGGCATACTTTTCCTTCCATTCTCTTTGCAATGTCACTTATAAAGACATTAAAAAGAACTGGACCCAGTACTGAACCCTGCGGTACCCCACAAATAACCTCCCATTCTTCAGAGTGGACTCCATTTACAATTACCTTCGGTGTCCTGTTGTCCAGCCAATGTTTTACCCAGGCTACCACCCTGGGACCCACTCCCAGGCTAGTTAATTTATTAATCTTTTGCGTGGGACTGTGTCAAATGCCTTGCTAAAATCTAGGTAGGCCATGTCCACAGCCCCTCCCTGGTGTACTACTTTGGTCATCCAGTCAAAGAAATCAATTAGATTCTTCTAACATAACCTTCCCACTGTGAACCCATGCTGCCTTGGGTCCTCTGCCCCACTGGCCTCTAAGTACTCAAAAATTATTTCCTTCAGAAGTGATTCCATCACTTTCCCTACCAGAGGTGTCAAACTGACAGGTCTGTAGTTTCCTGCCTCTGTCTTGCTCCCACTTTTGTGAATAGGAATCACATCAGTCTGTCATGAACAGTGGCATTGTGATTTTGTTAATCTGTCCTGAACGATGATTTTCCACAGTGACCGCACCATTCTGCGCCAGATGTGCGAAACCACTGTTCAGGCAGGATGTCAAAAATGACAGCAGCACCATTCATAAGGAGGTGTAAAGAGATGGCAATGTTGGAAATCTGGAGTGAAAATATTAAAAATGCTCAAAGTTACGTGCGTGCGTGAGAACTTCGCAATGCAGGCTCGTAACAGTCATTTTTTTGAATTCTTTCACCAAATTTTCAACACAGGCATTTTGGGACAACCGCTCATGAACAGTGTCACTGTGATTTTCTTAATCTGTCCCGAACGTTGATTTCCCACAGCGACCGCGCCACTGTGCGCCAGATGTGCGAAAACACATTTCAGGCAGAATGGGAACAATGACAGCTGTACTGTTCATAAGGAGGTATGTAAAAATGGCAAAGTTGAAAATCTGGAGTGAAAACATAAATTTTCGAAGTTACACGGGTGCGTGGAAACTGCGCGATGCACACACGCAAGTGTCATTTTTTAGAATTTTTTCACCAAATTAGCAACATATGCTTTCTGGGAGCCCACCTCATGAACAGTGGCACTGTAGTTTTGTTAAATCGGTCCTGAAAGGCGATTCCGCGCAGTGACCGCGAAATTACCTTCGGGGGCCGAATGATGCCATGACAGTGACTGAATTCATGAGAAGGGGTCCCAAGAACCCCATGTTGACAATTTGGTGCCAAAAGCTGAAGAAACAGCCAAGATAGCCACACAAGTTGAAAACAAAAAAAAACAAAAAAACATTTATGCCATTATACAGCTTACCAGCATTTCTTCAGTTTGCAGTCGGCTTTGAAGAGTGCAGATGTGTTCCCTGTCCAGATCGTCATGCCAGGCTCCGGAGGCAAGTATGGGTGAGGGGGGTGTGTGGGGAGGTGGGGTGCACAGAGGGTGGTTGGTGGAGAGGACCCGACTGTGAGGGACCATTTTCTTTGTTTCAAGGAAAAAAAAAAAAAGACGTGGGAAGATTTTTTCTTTTACAGGTTTGCCGTTTGCACTAGGGTGGGCTCACAGTGTGACGCCTGCATTTTTGGGAAGGGGACTTAAACCGACGGAGAATGGGCCTCCTTCGCATATACCCTTTTGGGAGGCATGATGTCCAAGGGATTGGGCACACAGCAAATGGGGGAGGAGAGACATCATGTCAATGGGGATTGGGCTCCCCCATCGGCAAATTAACTGGGGTGGGGGCATGCCAACAGGAGGACTGGGCACCCCCCCTCGGCTTTTATGGGGATTGTGAGCGAATGACGATAGCCGCTGCCATGTTCTTTTGAAATATTACACCAGGCAAGGCACCTCCCTGCAGTGACAGGTTGCTTCCTCATTGCAGCAGTTAATCCGTTTCAAGTTGGTGGCATGCTGACTGAACTAGTGTCAGCAGCAGCGTGCCACCGCATTGGGAAACGAGGGCCAAGCCCAATAATGCAGTAGTGACATTGGCCGCCACAGTGCCACACCTCCAAAACCCACTTCTCTCCTAAGCTGCCACATAATGTTTCTTGCGCATGCATGCAAGCAAATATAAAAAGGTACAACAGATATAAATAGGTGCAACATAATACAACAGAATAGAGGTACAACTGCAGTGCAGTAACTGATAAATAAGAAAAATAGTGCCATTCTGACCTAGCCTATAGTATATGTAGTAACAGGAAGAATATACTTTTAGCACAGTAGCTGATATGTAAGCAATAAGACATGACAGGGCATGCGTTAGACACCAACACATGGGTAGGAGGCGTAGTGAGGCATGCAGCCACCAGCCAAGTGTGCCCAGCCTCCTAGCCGTGTGTTAAAGTGTCTTATTGAGCTCATGAAATAGTCATCTAAAATACAGAGGTATGAGATAACTAAAATGCATAATATTTAATAGTAAAAAAGTACATTTGTCCTAATTTTTGATAAAATAGTTCCTCCGCCTGTTTGTTTTGTTTTGACTTGAGGACTTTTGAGCTGCTAAGGCATCCTTACTTGTATTTCTGTAGTTGTCATGGCACCCCCCCCCCAAAATAGCAGTACTCATACTTTGTTTAGTTTGAACAAGAAATTATGCTGTCTTTTCTTTACGACTTTTGCACGTTATGGTAATAGGCAGTGCTAGGGAGAACAAGCTGCTTTTGTTTAGAGGACACAGCAGAAAGCCGATACGCCATACGGAAGCTAAGTATGAAAATGGAAGAGTTCTGTAACTCCTGCATTAAGGTGTCGTTTGAGGTACAGTTTTCTCAGAACATGGGAAATATTGTAAGGGTATGAATATTGTGTTGGGACACTGTGGTGCTAACGGAGTAAAATATGGAGTGCCTGTCTGCTCGTTCAGTTAGAGAGAGCGCGCGCGAGAGCAGGGGAGTTGCGAGAAAGCAGTTCAGCCATACAGTGAGTGGGCGGGCTGGGATTTTATCCTGGCTGTTTTTCTTTTTTCCTTTTAATGAAGCAAGTCTTGAATTTAGTTTAGAAATATGTTGACAGACTGAAAATGTAGCCTGGCATGTCACTCGCAGTTGGTGAAAACAAGATGGCTGATTTTCAGTTTGCCAACATTCTAACTGGCATCTTTACTAGGATCAGTGCCCACAGGGCACTGTTGGTCCTTTTTCCTGTGTGTAAGAAAAAATATCACACAGGTATGGACCAATCAGGACACCTAAATTCTGATACCCATTTCATAAACAGGTATACAAGAATTAAAATAGTTCCACGAGAAAATGAGAATCAACTAGACCTATACTAGGCATTATTATTCCATAGCTTGACAAGTCATGGTAGAAAGGAATATTTAAAAGCTATGTCGCACAAATACAAATACGTAGGTAAATCATACTGGACAGAGTCAGCAGTACTTTAGAGTTTACGATTTTCGATAATTGCAGGAGTATCACTCTTTACAAACATTTTCTAAGAGAGATTTAAAGACACCTACACTAACTATACTGATAAGCTTAAGTGCATTTTGCAATTGGTTCCATGCCCTAAGGAGGATGCTACTAATAGCTGGCTTTCCACAGAGGGCTGTAAACCTTAGTATTTCGAGTAGAATATAGGTGGCTCCTTTTTAATATGCAACTACTACTTGAACAAGAAACAAGTTCTGAGATAATGCGGCAGCTTGTTAGATAGTAATATATGGATAAGCCTCAATAATGCTATACTAAGTTATACAAAAATTTCCCAGTAATGCATCACTACTCTCAATAATACTATCCTGAAAAGTGATAGTACTATAGTTTCTGCTGATAATACTGCAGTTCAAAGGTCCTCTCCAACTGCAGTATTATCAATGGATCCATATATTACAAAAAATAACACGAAGATAAGTGTTTTACAAGTCAGTAATACCATCGAGGCTTTGGGGAATTTAGGTCCTCTCCAGCTTCGCTCTCGAGGTTCCCAAAACCTCTCAATGGTATTACTGCCTTGTAATACACACTTATCCATCTATTATTCTATTTATGTTTTGTAGGCCCACATATAGAAGAGAGTTCAAAGGTTTGTACTGATACATACGTGCACTGAGCGAAGAAGTTTCTGCTTTGGGGGAGATATACTGGTTGTGAAAATACACATCCTTCAGAGCCATGGAGCAGAAACAATACCCGAAAATAATGTATAGTGGAATGTTATCCATAAAAATCCAGCCTTCTACAATGTTGTTGGTGTGATGTCACGATGTTGTTATACCATCGTAGGTATGTCACAACGATGGTATAACACAGCAACATAGAACATGTTCGCATGTGCGATATGCCAACCTTGGGACTTCCTGAACCGGCCACGCCGGTGAAAGCTGGACCTCGAAGACAGTGGGGGTGAATAAAATAAATAGATAAAACCTTATGATCCTGCTCCCATTTTTTTATGTGAACCATACACTAAAAGATGTGTGGTCCACTATTGGCAACAAAACATGTGTTGCCATTTCGAGTTGCCAAGACAACCAAAACCTCTCGAGGTTTAAATGGTCACCGTGGCAACATGCACTTGTTGCCGATAGCTGTCCATAACTTATCCTCTATCTTGTAGGGATGAGATTATCTCTCTCAAAGAAAACATCTTGAACTTTGTGCATCTCAGCTACTTGTTCAGGTACCTCTGAACGTGAAGAAGGGCAACCAACGTCCTTACTTTTTAGAAACCAGTTAACACTTGGAAAGAAAACTCTTTCCCCTGTGGGTCCCTGGAAACCCCCCCAATCAACTCTGCAATCAGAAGGTTCTGGGTTTCCTTTCTTACACACTCCCACTCTAGGCTGGGAAAATTCCCTGCACTTTATCACATGGTTGTGAAGAGGTGATATAAAGTCAGGTCTCAAACCTTCCCTGACAATCTCCAGCACACATCTGTCTTTAGTGATGCAGAGCCAGTCCAGGTATAAGTGGTGGATCCTGCCACCAACAGAAAGGTTTGAGGGGACCTGGACAGTGGCAAGCAGAGAGTCTGTTCTTCTGTCTGCCAAGGGTCAGTTGAACAGGAGACAGCGTGGTCCTTGCCACATACCTTGTCATTATCATGGTTTCCAGGGTAGGTTCTTGCCTTGTGCTGTCTGGAACCCTGGGGGCAGGGAAAGGAACTAAGGGGATGATGGCCTTTCCCAGCATGGAAGGTGAACCACCTGAAAATCTTTTATAGAAACATAGAATTTGACGGCAGATAAGGACCGCTTGGCCCACCCAGTCTGCCCATTTCCCTACCTACCTACCTACTGGATAAGCTGCAGATCCTAGTTAACCAGCAGCCTACTTCTTCCTACCCCCATCCCCTAGAATGGCCTTATGACTGTCCCATGCATGCTTGAATTCCACCACTGATTTTGACTCCACAACCTCCTCCGGAAGGCCGTTCCATGCATCCACAACCCTCTCTGTGAAAAAATGCTTCCTTAAATTACCTCTGAGCCGCACCCCCCCCCATCTTCAAATTGTGCCCTCTTGTTCTTGCACACCTCTTTTTTTGAAAGATGCTGCTGTCTTGGACTTTGATTCCCTTGAGGTATTTGAACGTTTCTATCATGTCCCCCCTCTCCCTCCTTTTCTCGAGGCTATACATATTAAGCTCCTTTCGTCTCTTCATATGTCTTCTGGTGCAGACCCTGCACCATTTAGTTGCCCTCCTCTGGACAGCTTACATCCTGTCTATGTCTTTACGGAGATTGGGTCTCCAAACTGCACACAGTACTCTAATGGGGTCTCACCAGCTGTCTGTACAGAGGGATAATAACTTCTTGTTTTCTACTGGTGATGCCTCCCATGCATCCCAGTATCCCCCAAGCCCTTCTTGCTGCCCTCTCACATTGCTTGCCCACCTTTAGGTCATTTGATATGACTACCCCCAGGTCCCTTTCCATTTTTGTTGTTGTTAGTATCTCACCCCCCCATTGTGTACTCTTCCCCTGGGTTTTTGTTTCCCAGGTGCATTACCTTGCACTTCTTAGCACTGAATCTAAGCTGCCATACATTTGACCATTCCTCTAACCTTGCCAAGTCCCTTCTCATCCTTTCCAACCCACCCTGTGCATCAACTCTGTTGCAGATCTTTGTGTCATCTGCAAAGAGACATACTTTTCCTTCCAGTCCCTCTGCAATGTCGATATAAAGACATTGAAGAGGACAGTCCTAATACTGAACCCTGTGGTACCCCACTAGTAACCCCCTTTCTTCTGAGTGGACTCCATTTACTATTACTCTCTGTGTCCTATTCTCCAGCCAATTCTTTTACCCAGGATGTCATCTTGGGACCCACCCAGGCTGGCTAACTTGTATATTAATCTTTTATGGGACTGTGTCAAATGCCTTGTTAAAGTCTAGGTAGGCCATGTCCACAGCCCTCCCTGATCTACTACTTTGGTCACCCAGTCAAAGAAATCTATCAGATTCGCTCTGGTATGACCTTCCCGCCAGTGAATCCATGTTGCCTAGGGTCCCAGCCCTCTGGCCTCTAGATACCGACAATTCTTTCCTTCTATGGACAATTCTTTCCTTTATGGATTTTATGGTGCCTCTAGCTTCTTTGGCTTTCTGTAAGAGATTTCATATCACACACAGAAAGGGTAGCCCTATCAACAGGAAGGCCACATAATACGGATACAAATTAAACACTCTAGTTTTAGAGCTTTTTTCAGCACCAGACTTCACTCAGCATTCCCATCAGAGACATCCCTATGTGCACAACACAGTACCAGAAAGGTCTCCCCAGCATCATAATCAGTAAAGTGACTAACAGCCATCATTTCTTAATCCCCCAACCTTGCAGCAGCCTTACAACTGGCCAGCACATGCCTAGGTTCCTCCTCCACTCTAGTCATTACACACAAACTCACAGATACAAAAATGTCTTTTTGGAGAGGGCCACCGCTCACTTCATCTTGGTCATACCCGACCCCAGGTGCAGACCAACAGTTTGCTGGAGCACATCTGTCAATTAAGTCTGTGCAATTTTACACACACACACACACACACACACACACACACACACACACACACACACCCATACACAATCAACCGGTGCTCTCTCAGACCTGCTCCCTCCCCAGGCAATGCACTGACTGCTGTTTGCGCATCCCCAAGTCTTTCCAGGATCAGCTTACAAGGACTCTGGTGCATGGAAGGTCAAAAACTACATAGAGCAGCTTAAAGGAACAAGTTTTATAGGTTAATTTCAACCCCTGTCACATATCTTCGGTTACTATACTGAAGAAACTTTAGTTCACTTCAGCTAGGCTATTCTTTGGGCCATGATCCCACTAACCATACCTTAAGCTAAAGTATCATTTAATTCTCCCAGAGATACTTCAGAATCTAGAAACATAGAATTTGACGGCGGATAAGGACCGCTTGGCCCACCCAGTCTGCCCATTTCCCTACCTAATGGATAAGCTGCAGATCCTAGTTAACCAGTAGCCTACTTCTTCCTACCCCCAACCCCTAGAATTGCCTTACGACTGCTCTACAAATGGCAAGAGTGTAGACACTGGATTGTGTGGCTAATTAGCAGCATAACGTACAGTCAGGGAGGCATTAGACTCTACCCTTTTTCCAGGCCATCAATCCTGCAATTTTCTTGTCCGAGATTGTGTTAGATATTACAGACGTAGACTGCTCAGTTGCTGCTGCAGGATCAGGCCCTCAGCTGTACATCATCTGCAAAGAAAGGCACTACCATCTTTTGACAGAGCATACCTTCTATATGTTTTCTTATCCACAGAGGAAATCGGAAATGGTCCTTTCCAAACCTTCTGAAGCAGGGTATTATATATAGCTGGTATAGCACAGCAAAATGCTACACGAAACAGGGGTGATGCTAACAATGTCCAGAAATGCTTAGCAGTACACTGCTAACCATTTTTTGAGTGAATCCATGGCACAGTAGACAATATTAGCAAAACGATATATATATGTATTTTTTTTTATAAGTTTTGCTAATCAATTTGTGCCAAATGCTATGTATTTTCACAACTGATAAGCAGTTTAACGTGTGAAATTGCGAATCAGCTTTTTCAGCTCATTTAAAACCCTCCTTCTTGGCCAAGAACTGGAAGACCAGGGTAACTGGAGCCTCCAAGCAGCAGTTTTCACCACTGAGTCCAGGAACTGGAACTTCCCTTCCAACTCGGAATCTTGGACAGTAATCTCAAACTCTTAGCCATACATCTTATGAAAGTTTAGTAAAATAATTTATCCTCTAGGAGAGGAACAGAAGCAGAACACTCATCAGTGCCTGAGATATCAGGGACGACATCCAGCTCACATGCAAAGGCAGCCTCAGAACCTGAATCCTAGTCAGTAGGATGATAGTGAGCCAGAAAGGTGCCACCCCAGGACTGACTAGGTGTCACCAAAGGAGTGGAAGGAAAGCTCTCTACCCGCTTTCATTTCATTTATTAAAATGATAATAAACAGGATGGCACAAGTCACATGAGCTGTCGCCTTTTTTTTTTTTTCTTTTTTCCATGTTTTATTTCTGCTCCTATTGCCTCCGTCAGCCATCTGCTCCGGTCATGGACCCCTGGAGCCCCCACCTCTGGATATGTAGCTGAATCCCCCGGTCATCCCTGGCTTACCCCCCAGAGAGTGCTTTCACCCCCAGAGAGAGGGGGCCACAGCTCCGACCCCTGAAATTGGGCCGTGGAACTGTGACTGGTTGGGGGATCAGCTTCCGGAGGCTGATCAGGGCTCCCAGGGCGGAGCACCATTGAAACGGCAGGCACAGGATTTTTTCCTCCTGTCTCTTTAAACAGGATGGGGACGTGCAATGACGACCTGCGTCCGCCCCATCCTGACTTCCTGTTATGCGCTGACATGGTGCAGCCACCCAGCCTCCGCTAGGTGCCGCTACCGCGCCAAGTGCCACCCTGCCCTCCCCCCAGGGAATGAGAGCTGTCCGAGGGACGCTCAATCCTTCCCGCCCTGGCCAGTCCTCCGACGACCCGGGTCCGTTTCTGAACCCGGATCGCCGACGTCGCAAGCGGAAATCCAACCGCTGCGCCAAAGGACCAGCCTAGCTGTCACCCTTCTTTATAATGACACTTAGCATATCATTCAAGATGGTTATATCACACTCTGGCACAACACTAATGTACATTAGAAAATGGGCTTTTTATTTAGAGGCATCTGATTGGCTGGTACTCCATTCACAGGGGTACATTAAGTTTGAATAGATGCCCACCAAATAAAAAGCCCCAGCCCAAACCTGCCTTATGGCCAGCCAAGTATCCTTGTGCCCAGCCTGCGTCCTCATTGGCTGAAAACACTGGGCACAAAATTTCAAACTGACAACACTGTTGCACCCACTTAGCGACAGGAAAGCACAGCAACAGACACTCCCCCTTCTCTACACAAACAACATGCACAAAACACGTTTGTCTGTATTTAAAAACTATTATGCAAGCCACAGTTTTGTTTTTAAACCACCCCGTAAAACATGCTCTATTCAAACCGCCCCCACTCTCGGCAATCTCCCCGGCCTTGCTCCAAGCAACACCCCCCCCCACCCCCACCGTGTAGCAAAAGCAGAAAATACCACTAAAAAAAAAGAAAAACACATTTTATTAAATAAAATGTTTCCACCCGCAGCAAAGTCTTTTCAAATGCAGTACCAGTGCCCCCGGCCCTCACTCTCCCAAAAGCTGGCAGAGCTATTAAATCCGGGAAGTCGGCAGCACATCTACTTCTCCGGGGAGTTCACCTTGATACAGTGCCGCCTCCGATATTCAAGCAAATGCACTACACAGTACAGCAATGAACCTGATTGCACTCTAACTTTTTTGTCTTCCTCCCAGCTCTCTCAGCCTCTCCTAGGACTTTTCTCTTCTTTGCCGACTTGGACACCCTGCCATTTTCGCTCCACTGCTAAGGCGATCGCTCACCGCTTACTGAGCAGCAAACCCAGTTTTTTTTAATGGGGATTAAAAACACTGTCTATCACTAATCCTATCACCAAACTCAGTGGGGAAGGGGGGACATAAAAATAAGACAGAAAATGTTTGAAAACGAAGACAGACATAACTAATGTAAAAGGGGTGTCATGTGCAGCAGCTCCCTCTAGTGGAAATTCAACAACTACAGGGATTATTTTACAGAGGCTGCTGTTTCTGATCATTGGCATTATTTTACTTTCTTTTTCTTAATGAAATAATTACACAAAAATAAAACCAAGCTGACACCCATTTTCCAAACACAATAATACCCTCCAGGGTGGGTGGTATGGGCAATAAGGCCCTCCACCTTTGGCGTCGGGCCTCAGTACATCCCGGGCGGTCCGGTATTGCCCAATACCGCCCACCGTCGGGTATTATTGCTTGCTTCAATTTAAAGTCTGCCTATAGAATCGTGCATACTAATAGATTACAACAAACATCAGTAATGCTTAAACACAGGTACAACTAAAAACTTGCTGTCACTTACTTTACCAAATGTGTAACTGCACTGGGTGCATTGTTCCCTTGGCACTGCATCCTCTACTGCTCGATGTACTTTCAGTTTTGTTCTTAGCTAAACTGCTTTGTATCATTTTGTTTCCCAATGTGCCTCTTCCCCTAGGAAGCCTCTGGAAACTAGCTGTTCAGTGCCGGAGGTCTTCTCTGGTAAAACTCTCTCACTAAATCAACAAATAAATAAACCTGAGTAATAACGAAGAGCTTGGCCCTGAGGGAACAGAGCTGCAGTATGTGCTCCCCCCCATATTTAACCACCCAAGATGTGGTAATTTAACCCACTGTGCAGACTGAGCACATGGAACAGAAATGTATGGAAGGAGTAGGGGAGCTCAACTTCTTTTTCTTACAAGACCAAACCAGTCAGTTTTCAAACAATCTTTCAATCTTGCCCCGTTTTGCCAAAAAGTCTTCTTCAGGGAACTTATCCAAAATACAGAGCCAATATTCATAAATTATACTTTGATATATAACAATATTCATGCACATTTTAAGTGGCTACTTAATACTTCTGAGGTAATTCTTCCCATTTCCAGCTGTTAGCATTCTTGCACTTCAAGATTAACAGCTGCCAGGTAGGAAGAGTTACCTCAGAAGCATGTAACCGCTTAAAATGTGCATGAATAGGTTACATTTATAAAAGTATCATTCACTTATGAATATTGGATTTACATTTTAGAAAAGTCTCCTGAAGAAGCCTGTTGACAAAACATCGGTACAAGATTGAAAGATATTTTTATAATTGAATTAAGATTTGGTTTGGTCTTTTAAGAAAAAAAGAGATTGTACTCCCCCACTCCCTTCCACATTGACTGTTGAGCCAACAGGCAGATCAGCATACCACAACTATAAATTTGGAGTGCATGTTCCTATGGATTTGCATCAAAAGCACATAGAACTAGAACCAGCTTTCCTGGCTCAGGCTTACCTATTCCAGGGTATGGGCCCCAAGCTGGGAGAGAGGCAGAGTGGGTCACAGTTCACTCTACACTGCTGACTGACCACACCTCTAGATAGGTGTATGGGCAGCTAACACATCAGGGCAGCTAGCCCTGCTGCTTTTATGAACTTAGACTCTCCTGTGGAGCTCACTGTCACACATCAGTTACAATGAATCACTGCCAATGTTGCTGGGTCTGTGCTATTTAAACCATTTTTTGCAGGCATCTTGACCTGCTTTTTTTTTTTTGTTTAACATCTTAAGATTTTCAAATACTGCACATAAAGTGAAAGAAGTCGTTCATAAGCATCAGCTTATACACCAGGACAGTTCTCCACACAATACAGCACCACAAACTTAAAAGTGATAGACAAAATTTGTGCTGTATCACTTCCAAACACAGTTTATGCTGATTATCTACTCTTAAGAGAGCATAAACAGAAAAAATTGAAGTCCTCAAAGGACAACATACACAAACAACGTGAACCACGACCACATAACCTAAAATAGAAAATGCTTTTCGCGCAATATCCAAGTTCATCAATTCTTTCTGAGGTGTGTAGGCTCTCAGTTCCAGTGTCCCACCATCCCAAATCAGTACACACATGATTATCTGCCCAGTGCCCCCCAAACCCAAAAGAGCACTTGTATTATCTATGCTGTTCCTCCCCCCTTCTATCATTAGCAGTGCCTCTCCAGGGGTGAGAGCATTCAGCAATTTGTCTCAATCGCTCATGAATCTCTCCTCCCTACCCTTTAACACGTATGTTAACCTGTCCACTGCCAGGACTTTTGAAGGCCAGCCCCTTCCATTGGTCGACTGTCTGGGCAGTGACCCACTTTTTTAAACAATGCTGTGCTTAGATTAGTAAACAAAAAAGTGCAAGGGCCAGAAATAATCAAACAGCTACTTCACTGCCAAATCTCACAGGTGCTCTCATCTGCATCAAGAATGGAAGCGAGTCACTGCAAGTAAACTGTGACACTAAGCTCCTCAGGTTGCTCTAAGAGCAGGTCACAGGAAGTCCTGAAGGGGAAAGATCTGAATTGGCTTTTCTTGTGAAGGATCTCTGTAGTAGTAAGTGGCCTGTCTGAGTCTGACACTGGAATAGAGTCCCCTCATCTTTGGGACAGGGAACAGAGTGACCTGACCTGGTGCTAGGACCCAGTGTCAGACTCTGCATCAGACGACGATTTAGTATCCTCCACCAGTAAATACAGGGACCCGGAGCCAGGGGATCACATGCTTTCAGGACCCAAAGTGGAAGGATGTCGACAGTGCTCCTTCACACAGGAATGGTGGTGGTGGTGGGGGGTTGCTTACTATCTGATCCCACTAAGGAAGCCTGATCCTCGGAGGATTTGTGGTGATAAAACATATTAAACTGATCTGCATCACATTCTCCACCCTCAGTTTCTTGATATGAACCAAGAGGGGCAGACTTGCCTGTGAATGATTCTTCAAGGTTAGCATGACTGTTTTATGGTTTTGGATATCTGCAAGCAGTCTGGTGCAGTTAGGAATTTTCAGAGTGTTGTCTGGGCCCACGGACTACAAAAATCCACTGTAGTCATCAGTAGATGACAAGGGTTTATGTCAATAAGCACAGGATTTTTTTTTTTTCTGCACCTTTTTCCAGCTTCAACCCCTCCCTTTGAGCCATATATTCTCGCACTACCCATCAGACCTGCCTCTCCCAGGTCTGGGCTTACCCTTGTCGGAAGAGCCGGGGGGGGATGCATTTTTTTATTTGAGAAGTGTCCAGGGAGGTGATGCTTTGGTATGCAGTGAAGCCTGGTGCCAACAGAGGAACAGGAACAGACATGCAGCATGCTCAGGTAGGGCCACTAATTTTTAACCTTGTCCTCCCTCCCTCCAACCTCCCAAGTCACGGTCCAGAGATGCAAACAATACCACCAATACACCACCACCAACCGGATTTAAGTGGTGTGCTACCCCACCCCCGAAGTATGTCTGTATGTACGCTTTTACCCTCCTTGCCAGCCTGGGCTCAAATGGTCCAGGACTCAGGTCGTAAACCCACACTGGCAGTGTGCCAAGCAGTCTGCTTTTTTTTAACCCCCACTCCCCATCCACAAGAAGGATTCACCACCAGAGAAGCCTTGATGACGGTGGATAGCATGAATACAATGAAAAAAGCAAGAAAATAAGTAAAATCTAAAGTATATTACTTCGGTGTGGATGTCATGCTGACTCTGAAAATTGTAGAAGAACAGCAGCCAAAGCAAACAGGATATTGGGCTGCATAGCCTGGGGTATTATGTCCAGAAGGAGGGAGGTGATCCTCCCTCTGTATAATGCCTTGGTCAGGATGCAGCTTGAGTACTGTGTACAGTTCTAGAGACTTCAGCTGAAGAAGGATACAGTACTGCTGCAGAGGGTTCAGAGGAGAGCAACCAGGATGATTCAGGGCATGGAGAGGAGGCCTTATGGGGAAAGACTAGAAGACCTTGGGCTTTACTCTCTAGAGGAGAGGAGGGATAGGGGAGACATGACAGAGGATTTCAAGTATGTAAAGGGAATAACCAGGAGTGGAACAAAGGAGCTGTTTAGGTTAAAGAAGAGGGGGGGAACAACCAGGGGCCATGACTGGAAGCTGGAGTGGGGAAATTACAGGGGGGCGCGTAGGGGGCATTTTTTCACTGAGGGTGGTGGACCCGTGGAATGCACTGCCTGGGATACTGGTGGAATAGGGTACAGTGGAGGGCTTCAAGAAAGGGTGGCATAGGTACAAGGGGAAATTGAAACAAATGAAGACCCTCTTGGGGGATGGTAAGGTGAGCAGCCATTAGGTTGCTGGCTTTCGAGCAGACAAGACAGACCATTTAGCCTATTCTGCTGGCTTTAAATATGTTAGTATGTAAACTGGTGCAGAGAATAAGTCAGTACCAAAAACGGAGTGCTAAATCGATTAAAAACAAAAGGCAATGCAGAGTGGATCAAAGTGCAGATACTCTTGTTTGTTGGAAAGAAAAGATGAGAGTTCAAAGAAACTGCATGCGAAAGGTAGAGCGGGCACAGGGTTGCATTTACATCTGTCCCCTGTGCCACAAATCTACCTCCTGCCTATATAGAAGCCTTGGAGGGAAGATTCAAATGGTTCAGAAGAGATGTGACCAGCACAAATAGGGAGAATGGAGGGTTTCTTGTTGGTACTTCTCCAGCGAGATAGATATGTGTGTGGGTACAAAACAGCCAATGATTTTCCATTTTCAAAAAGAGCCAATTGCATACACCCAGTGAGAACACAGTTTGTTTGAATGTGTGGCCGCCCGTGGTGGTCCGGGCGCAGGTTACAGGATCTTCCTGATTTACTGTCCCCCTGGGGTGGCAGGACCGTTTCTGCAGGAAGTAGCAGACCGTCATCGGTGAAACACTGCAGGCCCCCAGGTGTTTAGTTCTGAGGGACTTCAATGTCTGGGCCGACGATGACTCATCCAGGCAGGGTTACCACCGCCTCCAGATCTGGGCCTGTTGCAGGAAGTTTTTACCGTGACCCACCAGGGTGGTCATATGTTGGACTTGGTCTTCTTGCTGGGGCTTGATTAATAATCTTAGGACTGATCGGGTCATTTGGTCCGATCATTACAGTGTGGAATTCTTATCAGGCCCCACCCCCATGAGCCCTACCCTGCCCCCGTGAGCCCCTACGCCTGCAGGGATGGTAAGCTATTGCCCTTTGAGGCATCTGACCCTGGAGGGTTTTCTGCCGGTAATTGACCTATCTAGTGTGGGCAGTGCATACATGGGGGTGCAGGTGAAGCAGTCACTGCCTATAATAAGGCGATGCCTGAGGCACTCAATTTCCTTGCACCGGTCCATGTACGACCCAGACCCTCTCACTTGAGGTCACCATGGTTTGATGGGGCGCTCAAGGCGATGAAGATCAAGGGTCAGAGGTTAAGTGCTGCTGGAGGAAGACCAGGCTGGAGGCGGACAGACTAGCCCTGCATGCACACTATGTTGTGTACCAGGGCGCAATCAGCCATAAGAAAGCAGTGTTTCTGTCCAGGGAGATTGCTGCCGGGAAGAACAGACCAGCTACGCTTTTTCGGACTGTGGACAGGCTGTTACATCCAGCTTGTCTACAGCTGAAAAAGTTTTTTCAGATGCTTTATGCAGTGAGTTTGCTTGGTTCTTCTCTGACAAGAGTGTCTGCTATCAGTCAGGAATTCCACCAGTGAGCCACAGTGTGGCAACAGTGAGTCGCCCTGATTGTCCGGGAAGCACTCCGCCTGGTTTTTTTGGGCGGTTTCTAACTAGTGGAGATGGCGAGGTAACTGAGGTTGTTTCTAGGCTGGAGCACACATACTGCGAACTGGACCCTGTGCCAATTTGTTTCTTAATGGAATGTGTTGACTCTGTAGGCCCGGTGTTCGCTTTGATTGTATAGTGCTTTTTGTTGGAGGGGGTCGTCTTAGATGCCTTGAAGGAGGCACTGGTGAGACCCCTTCTGAAGAAACCATCTTTAGACCCTGACGTCAAGGCAAATTACCGTCCTGTCTCCAACCTTCCATTTCTGGGAAAGGTAGAGAAAATTATGGTGCAGCAGCTAGAGGAACACCTCGTGGCCTTTGATATCTATGGGCATCTCCAGTCCTGGTTTCATGCTGGGCACAGTACGGAAACAGCATTAGTTCAGGTGCATAATCTCCTCAGGACGAGAGATCGCGGAGAGGAGACAATTCTTGTTTTCCTTGATTTCTCCTCAGCTTTTGACATGTGGACCAGTGTGTGTTGCTCGACCGCCTGAGGAAATTTTGTGGACACGCCAGCACTGTCATCTGCTGGTTTGAGTCCTATCTCACAAACAGGAGGCAAAGGGTTGTGATGGGGAATTTTTCTTCTTCCCCTAGCCTACTGTTATATGGAGTACCTCAGGGTTCGGTCTTGTCACCAATGTTGTTTGCAATGCATATGCTGCCCCTGGGTGAGATCACTAGGAAGTACAGTCTGGATTTTTATGGCTATGCCAAAGACACTCAGTTGTATCTATCCTTTGCCCCTGGGACATCCAGTGCGGTGGATGTACTGAACAACTGACTGGCCGAGATCAATGACTGGACGGTCTCTAGCTGGTTGCGACTGAACCCCGATAAGACAGAGGTACTGGAGGCGGAGTCAAACTGGAGGCGTGATAGGATGGCCTCTGGCACAGAGAATGGACTGTTTCTGAGGTCTGTGCCATTGACGGCCTCCTCTAAGGTGCGTTATCTTGGTGTTATCCTCAACAGCAGACTGACAGTTGAATCTCAGGTGTCGTCTTTTTGTCCAGACCAGCTTTTACCATCTGAAGAATATCACTAGGATCAAACACCTAGTTCTGCCCATGGACCTCCCCACCTTGGTACATGCCTTTGTGACATCAAGACTCGACTACTGCAATGCGCTCTACCTCGGGGTCTCTGGAGGCACCCTCCACTGACTGCAGCTAGTGCAGAACGCAGCTGCCAGGTTGTTGGGACAGCTAAAATACTGTCACATCACCCCAGTGCTGTATGAACTGCACTGGCTGCCAGTTCGGTGGAGGGTTTTCTTTAAGGTGGGCTTGCTCACCTTTATGGCCTACATGGACTGGGCCCTGGCTACCTGTCTGACCTTATAACACCTGCTGCCTCGGTCTGCTCCCTCCGGTCCTCCTCTAGGTGCCTCCTTTGTGATTCCCAGGATGAGGTTAAAAACTGCTGGCGACAGAGCTTTTAGTGTCACCGACCCCATCCTGTGGAATTCGCTTTCTCCATCAGTAAGGGAGGCCCCTTCACCTTCAGCTGAGGCATTCAAAGCTTGCCTCAAGACCTTTTTATTCAGCCAGGCATTCCCATACACTGTCTTTTAGATACTGCTCCCAAGACATTTTGAAAGAATGGCCCCTTCAGGAATCTGCTGCAGTGACAGGCCTCCCATTTTGGGCAGTCTGCTTTTAACTATTCTTAATTGATATGTTTTGCATTTTAATTATTGTGTTTTAACTGCTTTTTGATGTATTTTGATTGTACGGTGCCCAGAGCCTCTGGGATTGGGCGCCTGAAAAATAAAATTTGCCTTGCCATATGGCAAAATCTTGTAAGTTTTTTCCATTGGTCCCTTCCAAATTGAGAGCAAATCAGTATGTTTTGTAAAAAGTCTGGCTTAAAATGGATGGGTTTGCCCAAAAAGCTGGTGCAAAGTAGGTTTTTAAAGAAAAACGGACTCTGAAGTGCTGGTTTAAAAATCACACATTAAGTTTTTTACTGTTTTGTCCTCAGAAAATGGAAAATCACTGACCCTAGTATAGATTAATCCTCATTGTTAGAATAATGTATTCATACAAAGGTAGTGTGGTCTAGTGCTTCATGCTCAGGGACAGAGAGACTGCAGTTTAAACACTGCTAGAGCCTAATACTATCAGAGTGACCTTGTGCAAGTCACTTACCCTCTTAGCATCCCAGTCCACCAGCTGCGGAAATGGGTAGGGGCAGGGACTCTACTGCATCTCAGCTGGGCTAAACTATACACAGATAAGAATAAAGACCTTACTCAATAACTTATGGACTAACCCTTACAGCGCCCAGCCTCCTGTATAAAAATCACCAACTCAAATACACAGACTACACGAGATCATAATCTCCAACACAGTGCATGTTGTATTGTTTCCATCTCAGAGTCTGACCCAAAACGCTCCCATAACATGTAACACCATGTCTAATAAAAATTAAAATAATATGTTGTATCCTTTTATTGGGATAAAAAGGTACAACTGCATAGTCCTCATTTCATCCTGTATGAGTTTAGCCAAGCATCCTTTGGATGCAACTTTCACAGCAATATAATGCATTTGCCAGTCATACATAAACAGGCATGGCCTGGGGTGTATTCAGAACTGACATATCCCAGGTGGCTGCAGAACCAATAATAACTAGGATAAAATATCCACTTTAATCAGGGGGCGCATCCTGCTCATTCTACCTGTACTAATAACCAGACAGTTACTGTCTCAAAGGATACAGACCTGATTACACACACAAAAAATTAATTATATTACAAATAAATGAATCCATTTAAAAATAGAGTGCTGCGCGGTGTCAGGGCTGCAAATAAAAGGGTTATTTCTTTTTTTAGCATGCATGTGACATATTTCAAACATGCACTATTAACTTTATATTGAATAATCACAACAAAGGAAAGTTTCTATCAAACACACTTTATACAAATCATGTGCATTACAGTGGCAGGGCTTAAAATGCAATTTCAATCTCACAAAAGAATTAGTGGTGGACAGTTAAAGAGGTGCCCAAATCATACTGACCTAGGACAAAAGCTTCCAACAGTGCCACTTCAAGGGACCCTTGCTTTTTGCTCAAGATTCTCGATTATCAGAGTGGGAGGCAGGCAATTTAATTTACATAGCACCCTATCCCAAGTGGTACTTAATTGTAAAGGAATTATAAAACAATAACTTGAACAATTACGGGGTCCAATTATGCATCTTTCTTTTCACCGCAACTTTTTAACATGCACTTGTGTTCCAGTTCCCAGCAACCGGTATTCCCAAATCATCCCTCACCCCCACAGAAAAGGCCTGCTGAGCTGAGAACAGCTCCTTTTCACAGCTGTCATGTGGAAATGGGACTGGTACAGGGGAGAAAGGTGGTAACTAATTCTAAACAGTACAATACATTGTACAATGTGTAATAAATTGCAAATAGTGGTACAGCAGCCATACTGGAGGGCAACTATAATGGGAATGGTGCAACAAGTAAGCATTAAGCCACAAGAAAGGAGGCTTCTACTAGGGAATTAATGCATGGAATGGTTTCTGGGGAGGCACAAGGCCGAAGACAGACTGCCCCAACCATGCATTAGTTCCCCAGTAGAAGTCTTCTTTCTCGTGGCTTAATGAGTTTGTAAAATGGCAAGCGTTTCCAGAAATAAGCAGATTATTTACATATGAAGAAGACAGCAGAAGGCCATTTGGTCTATCAAGTCTGCTCGTGTTGCAGGGTCCACAGCTTGAGCTACTGTCCCTGCCCCTCTCTCCACTCCTCACATCCTTCCTACCCATGACCCTTACCCTCTCCTTATACCTGTCACAGCCTCTCTTAAAGCTGCCCACTGTCTTCAACAAGATTACCTCTTCTGGCAGCGCATTCCAAGTGTCCACCACCCTCTCTGTGAAGTGACGCTTCCTGACCTCCCTCCTAAACCTCCCACCCTCCATCTTAAGATTGTGCCCCCTTGTGTTATGGTTGCCACTCAGCTTAAAGAGACTCTTCTTATCAACTTCAGTTATCCCTTTCAAGTACTTGAAGGTCCTAATCATGTCCCCTCTCTCCGTCTTCCAGGGAGTACATGTTCAGTGCCCTCAACCTCTCCTCGTATGCCTTACCCTGCTGACCAGCTACCATCTTTGTAGCCCTCCTCTGGCCTTTCTCCAGCAGGTTAATGTCCTTTTTGAGGTGTGGGCACCAGTCCTGAACTCCATACTATAGATGTGGCCTTACCAGTGACCTGTACAAGGGCAGTATAACCTCCTCTCTCCTTCTACTGATCCCCCTAGATATGCATCCCAGCATCTTGTTTGCCTTTGCTGCTGCTTTCTTGCACTGCATGGAGTGCTTTAGGTCACTAGTGCTCAGCGCTCCCAGGTCCTTCTCCTCCTCTGATGCAGATAATCCGACTTCACCCAAGTAGTACTCTGTCCTAGGATTCTTGGCACTAATATGCATAACTTTGCATTTCTTGGCATTGAAGCCAATCTGACAGGTCCTGGACCACCTCCCTAGCTTTTCCAGATCTTCCTGTAGGTCCTGTATCCCTTCAGCTGTGTCCACTTTCCCACAAAGCTTGGTGTCATCCACGAATAGGCACATTTTGCCCTTAATGCCATCTCCAATGTCACTGATTAAGACATTGAACAACAACAGCCCCAGCACCGAGCACTGCGGGACCCTATTGTTTACCTGTCTTGTGCTAGACAACTCCCCCCCTCCACCACAACCACCCTCTGGGTTCTGTCCATCAGCCAGTTTTCCATCCCATCTGGCCATCTTTTTTCCAACCCCAAGATCCACTAACTTCCTGATCAACCTTTTGTGAGGCACAGTGTCAAAGGCCTCGCTGAAATCAAAATATAGGATGTCTACTGCTTGGCCCCTGTCAACTGTCTTAGTGACACAAAGAAGTAAATCAGATCTGTCTGACACGATCTCTCCCCCCATGAACCCATGCTGCCTCGCATACTGGAGACCATGCTCCTCTAGATATTCCACCAACCTTTCCTATAGTATGGTCTCCATAAGCTTGCCCACAGTGAAGGTCAGACTGACTGGTCTGTAATTCCCTGGGTCATCCTTGGGAGCGCTTTTGTGGAGCGGCACTACATGTGCTGTTCTCCAGTCCTGCAGTACTACACTTGTCTCTAGTGAACTATTAAATAGATCTGCCAGTGGCCCTGCCAGCTCCTCAGCCAGTTCCTGTAGTACCCTTGGATGTACTCCATCCGGGTTTGGTGACTGTCCACCTTCAATGCCAGCAGCCCCTCCATAACTCTATCCTCCTCTATCACTAAATCTGTGTCCGTCCATCCCCCTTCCCCGCTCCTCTTTTCCCTCCTGAAGGTACTGGTCCGTCTTCCTCTCTGGTGAAGATGGAACAGAAGTATTCATTTAGCATCTCTGCCCCCGTTATCTTCCACCCACTCCACCCCTTTCTTAAGGCTAACAACCCTTCCTTCTTGTCCTTTTTCTCATTTTTATAGCAAAAGAAAGCCTTCTCCCCCTTCTTAATTCCTTCAGCTATCTGCAGCTCCTCCTGTGCCTTTGCTCGCCTGACTTTCCTACTTGCCTCACTAGCCAACCTTAGGTAATTTTCCCTATCCGCCTCTCTCTTGGTCCGCCTGAATTTTCTATAGGCCAACCTCGTTTCCCTTACTGGCTATTTATCATTATTTGTAATTATTGCCATTATTTGTAATGCTTACTTGTAATGCAAAAAAAGACAAACAGTTATATTTCTCACCTTAAACATTTTACTGATGATAGTACATATTCTGCTGAATGTAGCCTGTCTTACATGTATGTGGGTGTAGGGAGGCAGTACTTTATACCATTTTGATTTAAATGCATGGTGTTATTATTGCCAAATATACTTTTATAATTTTTACTAGTATGGTACTTTTTTCTCCTAACTTACTGTCTGGATCGGTGCTAGATACTTTGATTTTAGATTTTCTGCCCTTGGGATGTTTGTCCAAAGTCATGATATCAAAAAAAGGCTCTTTTCACTAGAAGAATCTTAGTCTACCTTGATAATTAGAGCCGACCCTTGAAGACCCACTTAGAAGTGACTGTTCCCTTCTCAGGCACTGGTAGAATGCAGCCACTTAGAATACAGCCACTTAGAAGTGCAGGGTTTTAAATAAGCTCAGAAAATTGATTAGCACAAACTGCTAATCAGTTGTGAAAATTAATAGCACATGACTCAATTTGATTAGCAAAACTAAAAATGCAGAAATATGTGTGTGTAATAAACATATATATATATGTTTATAAAATGGGTAAGAAAAAAGTAGTCAATCCGATCCATAGCATTGGACAAACACCATCACATGACCGTGCGTATATCAGAGCACGACCGCACACCTGCACTTTTACCCCCCCAAAACAATTTTGACATTTTATAAGATAGATATACCACTCTGAGGGTGTGCGTAATGCTTCGATATACGCACGCCCTTTGGGCAGTTTGATTATTTGTGGCCACACCAAGGCATGTGATATCAGAGCACGACCGCACACCTCAGAGTGGTATATCTAATATATGTATATATTTTAATACTGTTACCTAAATAAAATCTTTCATTAAAATCAATTCTGTCTCTGCTTCATCTGTTTCAGTACCACAACACTGGCACACACACATCTCATTACCAAACCCACCCCACCTTTGTCCCCCTTTGCCAGAACTACTAAAACCCTCCTCTCACCTATGTCAGTGCCTAACCACCCTCCCCACCTATCTGTCCCCTTTACCAGAATAGGGTACCTGCCAAACCCCCACCCATCTCAGCCTCCCCAGTCATGTCCCCTGTGTCAAAACCTAAGGTATAAGCTACCTGCTACAAACTTCCCAGTCTCCCCCCCCCCCCCAAATACCTCAGTTTCAACCTTAGGCACTGAAATGAGGAACATGAGCATGGTACACTTAAAATGAGGGACAGTCAGTGACCATCACAGAGGGACACACCAGCATGCTTCAAAACAAGGACAATAAGCTTTAGTTACAGCAGAAAACTGAAAGGCTCCTGAGCAATGGCAAATAGATAATACACAGCAGTGGCAGAGAGTATGCTGCTGTAATTTTTTGTAAGTTCAAATGGCTCAGTGATCTCTACTGTACTCCCACTCTCCTTCACTGGTGCAGTGTTGCAAGCAACTGCTCAAGAGCCATTCCTACTACAGAGTTTACTGTCCTTATTTGAAACATATAAACATAGAAGTTGACAGCAGATAAAGACTGCAAGGCCCATCCAGTCTGCCCACTGAACAGAAGCACACAATTTGAAATTGCATTTTGTTTTTAGCGTGCTTTTGTGCCGTCAGCTTCTTGAATAAAGCTTTTCTCAGTGGAACCGTTGTATTTTACATATGCGGTTGCCTAGTGACTGACGCTGATGGCACTGGTGGTCCATTTCCAAGCTTGCTCGCTCCCACCCGCTAGTTATCAACTTCTTAGATAGACCGTCTCTCACTGGAACTGTTTAACTTTTGATACCTGGTGGTCTAGTGACTGACGCTGATGGCACCGATGGTCCGTTTTCATGCATGCCCGCCCACTTGCTCCTGCTTGCTTACTCACTGTCTTTCCACTTCATCCGACTACCACATCCATTGAATGGTATATACTTTGCCGTGCACTTTCCAACTGCTTCCTCATGTTCAGACAAGTACTACGCGGAAGCGCACATTGAAACAGTGGGGGAGAAGCCACAGAAAATGGATCGCACTTTTTTGCGATCCAGGCTCAATTTGACTAGTGCGACCAGCCGGTTTGCATCACAAATTGCGATGCGATACCGGCTATTTAAAACCCTGAAGAGACTATTCCCTTCTCTGGCACTGGTAGAATAAATCCCTGCCATTGCTGAGGGAGACTTGGGGGGCGTGCAGGTGCTGATCTCAATTCCCGTCATGGCTCTACCACATTGTTAGGCTCCTCAGTGCTCACTGACGAGAAGGCAGATCATCGAAGAGCAGCTTGGCATGCTTTTTGAATGAGCACTGACTAACTGTACCGTCGACGAGCGGCTGCAGCCTGCCAAAACACCGACCGTCCATCGGAAGCCATGCAGTGCCTGCCTAGCCCTTTGGAAGCACTCCAGTGCTTGAATACACTCCCTCAGTGGCCTGGCACGCTCTCTGAATGAGCTCTGACTAGTTTCACTGACGACGAGCGGCTGCAGCCTTCCCAAAATGCTGCTCATCGACTGGAAACCATGCAGTGCCTGCCCAGCCCCCTGGAAGCACTCCGGTGCCTAAACTTTTTCTCCTGGGTAACTGTTGGTGTCCAAAATTCTGAATAAGTATGCTAATTAGCGCAACGAGTGGCCCCGAAGACAAGCTGCTAAAGCTTTTAAAAAAGCCGTTCGTCAACGGGGAGACACTGCGTGGCTGCCCATCCCATAGGAAGCACTCCAACTTTAGGCATCAAGGAATACCCAACTCTGTTGTCCTGCTGTTTTGGTCCTTCTGCTGGTTCAGATGTTTCATTGTCCATGGCCAGTACTTAGTAACGACCCCTTCTTCTATCCCTTGCCAAGGATATGCTCTCCATGGGCTCCCTGCCCATACGCATGGGAAACCCAGGCACTGGGCAAATCGGCGCAACCTCCACCGCCATCTGAGACCTAAGCTTGGACTCTCCATTAGCAAAGCACGGCATTAGCAGCCATCCAATCGGAATGGGAGTGCTCTTCGGCGTTGACTTCCGATTGGTTCCTGCAGTCTGCGTCTGTGTCCATTCTAAACCAAGCATAATCTGATTTCCATGCTGAAATTTGCCAAAAAAGAGCTGTAATTATTTGCCAAAAAAAGAGCTTTAATTATTTTATTTTATTTATTTGTTTATATAAAGTCTCGGAATTACTAACATACTAAAATGCCAGCAGAATAGGCCTAACGGTCTTTCGTGTCTGCTCGTTTGGTCAGCCCCCACCCTGGGTGCTGACCTTGCTGTCCCCCTCGCCTTCTCTGGCTTCTCCCTTCCCAGTTCCGGATATTCTTGCTGCATTGGATTTTGCTTCCAGAACCCTTCCCCTGTACCTGTCCCACCCCCTCTTGAACCCTCCACTGTCTCTGCCTCCACCAGCCCCCAGACAGTGCATTCCATGGCTCCACCACCCTCTCAGTGAAGTAGCACCTCCTCCTTTCTCCCCTGAATCTTCCCCCTCCAGCTTCCACCCATGCTCTCTAGCTGCCCCTTCCTTCAAGCACCCTGACTGTTCCTCCCCTATTTACCCTCTTCATGTACCTGAAGACCTCTATCATGTCCCCCGGTCCCTTCTCTCTTCCAATGTGTACATATTTAGCTCTTGAGCCTCTCCTCATAGGTCCTGTCCCCAAGCCCCAAATCATTTTGGTTGCCCTCCTCTGGACCCTCTCAGGAGGTTAATGTCCCTCTTTAAGTGTGGCCTCCAAAAACTATGCACGCAGTACTCAAGGTGCGGCCTCACCAAGCAGTTATACAGAGGGAGTATCACTTCCTCCTTCTGGAGGTGATCCTCTAGCGATGCATCCCAGCATCCTGCTGGCCTTGGCTGCTCCCTCCTACAAGTCTCAGAGTTGTTCATCTTGACATCCACCACCACCCCAGGTCCCTCTCAGCCATGAGACTTGTAGCATTCCCCAAGGGTGTACACTTGGCCTGGGTTTCTGGCCCCAGGTGGAGTACCTTGCATTTCCTGCATTGAACCTCAGCTTCCACTTTCTAGGCCATCTTTCCAGAGCCTCCAGGTCCCCTGTAGGGCCACCTCCCTCCTCCCATCCACCACCGCCCCCAGTTTGAGTCATCTGCAAGAGACTCATCTCACTCCTGATTCCTGTCCTTATGTCAGATCGTGGCGTTGGACAGAAGGGCCCAAGGACTGATCCCTGTGGGACCCCCACTATGACCCTCCTTGGGATGAGACTATCCCACCAACTACGACCCTCTGGGTCCGGCCCTGGAGCCAATTGCCTATCCATCTGATCATCTGGTTCCCCACCCCCATTTCTCCCAGCTTATCCAACAGGCCCACATGAGGAACAGAGTCAAATGCTTTGCTGAAGTCTAGAAAGAGGACATCCACTGGTCTACCCAGGTCCAAGGCACTTGTCGCCCAGTCATAGAACTCCACCAGGTTTGTCTGACACAATTTCCCTGGGATGAATCCATGCTGTCTATCGTCCAGGCACCCTAACTTATCCAGGTCCCCCCCTAGCCTCTCCTTGACAATGCCCTCCATCACCTTGCCCACCACCGATGTCAGGCTGACAGGCCTGTAGTTCCTGCCACCTCCCTTGACCCCCCTGTGGATAGGCACTATATGCACCACCTTCCAGTCTTGGGGCACCCACCCTGTCCTCACAGAGATGGTGAAAAGCTCTGCCAGGGGTTTTGCCAGGACATCTGCAAGTTCCTTCAGCACTCTGGGATGTAATTTATCTGGCCCCGGTGCTTTCTCCGTCTTAAGGGAGCTGAGGGCTTCCCTCACTCTCTCTGCTGTGATTTCCACTTCTGGTACCTCTTCTCCCTGCTTAGCCCTCCCCCCACCTGCCAGTGATGCCTCCCCCTCTCCCCAGACCTGCCGATCGGTAAGGGTCACCCCCTCCTCAGTATCTCTGTCTCCTCCCATGTATGATGCAGCACCCCCATTTTCCCTGGTGAAAACTGAGGTGAAGTACTCATTTAGTACCTCAGCCTGCTCCCCCGGGTCTTGTGCCCATCTCTCCCCTGATTTAATCCTGCTAATCTGCCCCTTCACCCTTCGTTTTTCCCCAATGTATCTAAAGAACCCCTTGTTCCCTCTCCTAATTTCCCTGGCCAGGTTCTGCTCCTTCCTTGCCTTAGCCGCCGTCACCACTCTAGTGGCCCTTCTAGCCATCAGCTCGTACTCCCCTCGATCCCTTTCACTCCTTGAGCACTTGAATTGCTTATAGGCTGCTTTCTTTCCCACACCACCAACAGGGTTTTGGGCCCTACCACATTTTCGTCTTACCTCTTGTACAGGTGCTGGTAGCATCCTGCACCCTCTCCTGATGATTTCCCACCTACTATCAGCGTCCATGTCTGACCCAATCCCATCCAAATGCTCCTTAAGGATCCTTCTCATTTCCTTAAAATCCGCCCCCCTGAAGTCGGTTACTTCCGTCTTTGTGCAGCCCTCTACCCCTCCTAGGTCCAGGCAGAACCAGACCTTGGCATGGTCACTCCCCGCCAATGGGTCCCTTACCTCCAGGCCCCCAATCTGGTCACTGTCTGCCAGGACCACATCCAGTACCCGCGCCTCCCTGGTCGGTTCCCTCACCTGCTGAGTTAGAACGCCTTGAAAGACATCCAACAACCTCTGTTCCATGCTCACAGAGGATGTCATAGTCTCCCAGTCTGTTCCTGGCATGTTTAAGTCCCCAACACCACTACTCGTTCCTCTGCCCAGTCTGCAGTGTCTCTAACATCTGCCACCAGACTGTCCTCCAGCTCTTCCGCCAGGGCAGGGGTCTATACACCACTCCTATTTTTACTCTCTTGCCCCCTGTTATCAAGGTGACCCAAATTGCCCCACGGTTTCCTCCGCCTCCTCTACTCCCCTATGCCAATGCGGTTTTTGACTATCATTGCTACCCTCCTCCCTTCCCTCCCCTGTCCTTCCTGAACATAGTGTAACCCTCCAAGTTCAGGTCCCAGTCATGTCTTGCAGTGGCCCAAGTCTCAATGACCGCCACATCCACTGCTCCTCAGTTAGCATCGCCTGGAGCTCAGGCATTTTATTGCCCAAGCTCCTGGCATTTAGCAGGACTACCTTCCACCCTTTCCCTATAGTTCCATTTCCCCTGCTCGTGTTCCCATGGGGATTCTGTTTTCCCCTGGTCTGCACTTTGCCAGTCGGCCTTTTCCTGCAATACTCCTGGTCCCCAGGGGGGTGGAGACAGAGTCCCTCCTTTATCGGCACCCCTTGACAGCCTTTTCTCTCATCCCACCCCCTTCACAAGTTTAAACCCCACTTTTCACCAATGAACCCCTCTATTTTCAACTTAAGGATTCCCCTTCCCTCCAAATTGAGATGTAGTCTATCTCTAGCATACAGCTCCTTATCCTCCCAGGTCTCCCCCCAATCCCCCATCAACCCATACCCTCTGGCCTCACACCACTCCCTGAGCCACTGGTTTATCTCCCCAATTTTCCTTTTGTGTTCCCCACTAGCCCTTGGCACCGGCAGGATTTCTGAGAAGGAAACTGTGCATCCTATGTCATGACAGACCCTGGCGAGCTCCCTGAATCTTGCCTGTATCTCTAGCTCGCTATTTCCCTCAATGTCATTTGTACCCAGGTGGACCAGTATGTCTGGGAAACCCTCACAATCCTTGCCAGCTGATATACTTCTGCTTAGCCCTGTGCACCGTTAGTCCAGGGAAGCATCTTGTTCTAACTGGCCAGGCTTCTCCTCCCTATCCCATTTGATACCCCTGATCACAGAATCCCCAACAGGAGCACTCTGACCGCCTCCTTTCCTCCACTTCCCCTTCCATGTCCCTCATCCTTTCTACAGGCCCCTCCACCCAGCTGGCTCCTTGTTCCTCCCCTATCTGGGTGCCACACCACCCCTCCTCATTTACCATGGCCACCCTCCCTCCAATCCTATGCCTCTCCGCCTCCTGAGTATCCTTCTGTACCTTCTAATTCCCCCCTCACTGCTTGCAACTGGTCCTTCTCCCCTCTGCTAAACTAGCCTGGCTCATCCTCCCTTCCTTCCTGTCTCCATTTAGTTCCTCCTTGCTCGTCATGCTCCCCTGGCCTAAACCCTCAGCTCCTTTACTGAATCCTCCCTTGTACTTCTGGTCCTTCTCCTTACCTTTCCTCCCAACTGGTCCTTCTCCTTGGCTTTCCTCCCTCTTCCCCTGACCCTCCTGCTCTGATTCACTGCTCCCCATTCTCCTGCATTCCAGGTCCCCCTGTTCTTCCTGCTATTTGGCCCCTGCCTCCTGCCTCCCACTCCCACTCCCTTTCCGTCTCTAACCACCCCTGTCGTGGCTACATCACCCCCCTCATCCCTGAGCAGAAGAAGAGAATTGAAGCAGTTACTGAGTGTAAGGTCTGATCCACCTCCCCGCCTTGCTTCCTTCTGTCCAGCCCTGGCCATCTGCCTACTTCCCTGAGAATGTTGTCCCTCCGTCCCCCCCTTTGTGAGGGTCCCCACTTACTTGCCTGCTTCCTTGGTAGTGTCCTTTTGGACCCCCTCTGCCAGGGTCCCTATGTGACCCCTGAGTATTCTCCTGCACTCCTTTCCCTATGCCCCCACCCCCAGTGCTTGGTGCAACCCTGTGGGAGATTCCCAGCCCCCTTCCCCAACCATACCACCCCCCTTCCCCCAGCTTTCTCCTAATCCCCGCAACCTCCTCCTAGCTGTGCTAGCTGGTAGCACACTGGGCAACCACCGAACTTCCAAGCCCAGTCCAGTATCATGGCTGCTCCACACCCTGTGCACCCCACCACCCTCCCTAATGATGTGTGGTTCCATCCCCTTCCAAATAGGTTTCCTTGTGTGAGCCACCAGGTTCCCCCCTAGTCCAAGATACCCCTACTGCCTAATAAGGTCACCCACTAATCTTAGATTAGTTAATAATAATTAATAATTTATTATTATTTATTAATAAGTTAATAATTACAACCCTTTGAGTCAGGGACTCATTTACAAAGGCGCCACGTCATACATTGAATGTGGACAAATACAGAGTATGATAAGTACAGTGACTAATTACAGAGATAAAATGGATAATACATATACAGAGCAAACACCAAGGTGTGTAACTGTGAATCATAAATTAGAATCAGAGTAAATTTAGCAATGGAACTTACTTTTCTCCTTGACTATTAAGACCCTTATCCTTCTGTTTAGAGTGTTACATCTAGGGATACTGTGTGAATGCACTACTTTTGAAATTCCGTGCTTGCATCAGCTCCCTACATGAGCAGCCAATCACTTCTCCCAACTGAAGTTCCTACTAAGCCTCATCTTATGTCCTCCATGAATATTACAGAAGCACTCTGAACTGATATGACTGATGTAACATTAAGTGCTTACTTGCTTTATTTTTATTTTTTTTTTTACTTGTGTTATTTGGCTGTATTGTAAATATCTCTGTATGCACTGTACCATTTGACCCAGAGCAAACCAGGTCCATCTTGTAAATGAGCTTGTTCAACGGTGTTCGCCTGGATAAAGATTTTGATTGACCGATTGACTGATTGAAGCACTCCGTGCCCAAAAACATTTCCCCTCATGAGACACCATGTTGCTGCCTGGCTCCGGGGACACACTCCGGTGCCGTTTCCCCCCCTGAATAAGTCCCCAACCACGGGAAAAACCAAGCCACGGAGAGGTGAGGCCCGGTCTGTGCAGCTTGCAAGGCTGAGACTGGATCCCACTTTGGAGCCCCCGTTACTAAAGCATTTCTTTCTAGAGGATTTCCAGTAATCCAACAATACACTTGCTGCACTTGTAGAATAAAGATGTTATAGGTCATAGTCTCTTCAGCACTGCCACATGTGACAGGGCTCTGCTGCAGAGTACCCGCTTCACTGCAGGCAGGAAGTAAACTGAAGGAGACAGGAAGTGGACGGCTGGATGTTCCCTGCTTTAGAGGTCCGACTCCTGCCAGTCTGTCAGCATCAGGAGGTACAGCCCATGAGTAGTGAAGCCTGGAGACCAGCTTAGGAGAAAGAACTTTGATTTTCATCAGTATGTATGATAAGATATGGGTTGCACTGCATGATGGGACCATGCTGGGGTACATCTTCATGTTTTTTTCCTGCAGTTTCCTTGACAGGATGACAGATGGCTGTGATTGCTGATAACTAATATCGTGAGTAGAAACTGAACGATTTTCAACCAGTAATTCTATACATATTAGCTTTATGTTTACTAATATGGTACTCTTCCTCCTAATTTACTATCAGGATTGGTGCTATGCACTTCAGTTTTCATCTGTGTGTATTACAAGATATGGGGTGAACTGCATGATGCGACCATGCTACAATAGATCTTCATGTTTTGTTCCTGCAGTTCCCTTGGCAGGCCAACAGATGGCTGTGAAACAATGCTAGTAGCACAGCACTGTTTTACAGACATCTGTTGGGCTGCCATGGGAACTGCACTTGAGCAAAGAATTTACTCCGGTTCACAAAGGTACAACAGGAGCAACCAGGCATTACATAAGCAATAACTAACGACAGGGTGCGAGGTTACTGGGGATTAATCAACATCCCAGGTGCACTGTGAGGCACAAAGCCGCAGGCCACGTGTCCTCACAGCACCCAGGGTGTTAATCCAACCGCACACCCTGGAGTGGGTTACTGCACTTATAACATGGGCTAAGACGCATAACTAATTCAACAGAATCTTCCCCCCACCCACAAAAGAAATACATAACATTTGCTATGTGCCCTTCCACCACACAAAGCAGTACCACTGTGGAACTAAGTGCAGCACAGACAGTGTGGATGGGTGTAAACTGAACTGTACTGTTTCTCTCAGAGTGTGTGTGTGTGTCTGTCTCATGCAGTGCTCTGTCCCTGCAGCACAGAGAGGGAAGATGTCACTGGAGAAAGAGACACACAAAGCACTTCAGTTGTCACTGGAGAGAAAGACACAGAAATGTCAGAACTGTTGCAGAAACTGTGCTGTGTCCCTGCACCATGGAGAGGGAAGATCTCTCTAGAGAGAAGTTCACCAAGTCAATTGACAGCCGAACAGGGCACTGCAGCAACCGTCTTTTAATGCTCTCTCAGGCTCTCGCCGTCTCTCCCTGCTGCACGTCTCTCTCCCCACGGCACACAGTTAAGCTATGCTTCTTTCTTTCTCTCCCTCGCTGCGCATAAAGCATGCATTACCCCTTTCACTCTCCCCACACCCAGAGATGCTGCCGTACATGTACAGTTCTCTGTCCCCCTTCGGTCATTCTCCTTAAATGCTGCTCTGTCAGCACGGAGAGAGCAGAACACTCCTAGTGGAACTGAAGCTCATGGTGGTCAGAGACATGCACGAGGACAGCCTGCACAGAGCACTGGTAGTGCACAAAAATGACCTCAGAACCGGAGCTCGTGTTTTGGGGGGGGGGTGCACGACTACACACTACGTCTGCCAAGGAAGTGCTGTCTGTCTAGCTGACAAGCCTTGCTGGTGTTACTGCACAGATGCAGGCATGACACTGTGAATGGTCCGGGGAGGAACAGACACTGTAGCTCCGTCTGGTGTGTCTGCACTGCTCAGTCCCACTCTGTAGACAGTGTCCCTGAACTGCAACTCCTGTTCCTGCTCCTGTTAAAAACGCCACAAGCGGAGATCATCGGGGAGGGCACCAAAGATGAACCTGTCTCCTGCACCCATGCTGTTCCCTAGGTCTCTCACTGTGTCTCACTTTCTCTCAGGGGTGGCGAACAGTGCAGGATGGAGTAATGTGTTCCCACTACATCTCCCAACCACTTTCTCATCCCGCTGCTACACAAACATGTACAGAGAGAGAGGGAGAGACGCAGAGTTTCAGGACGTTTGCATGAAATATCCCGAACCCATTCTGTCACTGCTCTTGCTCACACTGTGTGCTCGAGCCCCGGAGGTCCCCAGGGCAGGTGGGTGGGGAGACAGAGCGCGTTGAGGAGACAGTAATTACAAATGGGTATGACACAACAGAAACACAAGCTAAGCAAAACCGTCAGCCGAATACCTATGGATTGGGGTATGAAGAGAGGAACCCAAGCTAGGCAAAACTGTCACCTGCATAGCTATGGATTTTAATGGCTGCTGTGTGAAACTGATTTTCCCCACACATAATGAGTGCAGGTCTGCCCAGGGATCTCTTCTGCACAGCCGCTTTACAACTAATTCTGCGTATATCAGAGATTAATCAACAGTCGGGTGACTGTACCTGACCAACTGGGTTCCTCTTTTCTCATAGCCCACGATTGAGCTTTCGTCATGTGTGGCAGTTTATCCAATCTAAATAGCTTATTTTAGTACACTATTTATTGCCATGTTATTTCAACATAAAAGCATCTGCAACAGGTCAAGCAGGCCAAGTTCAAACTAAAACAGGAGTTACCTGGCATCTACAAAGCTGGCCCAGCATCAATGCCATATACTGTACAGTTTGATTTTCTAAACCAAAATTAAGAAGGCTGTTATGACACTGGCACATTAAAATACTGAACTCGTTTAATGTTTTGTTATTAGTTGTGGGTAATTTTTTTTTTTACCTTTAACAGAGGTACACATTTGTCAGGAAACGTTTATTTTTACAAAACCAGCCAGCATCCAACTGATTCTATTTTTCTTTTGTTTAAACCCGTTATCACTGCACAAAAGGTAAGGCCAGACACCATTCCTCTTTCAAGGGCCAACTGAGACAAGCAGTCATTTACAAAACTGGTAGAGAAATCTCTGCATCCTGACTGGCTAGGGCATGTGTGTTGGAGCAGCAAAGCCAACGGGAGAAAGCAAAGTCCTGCCAACCAGGACATACAACATAAAGAAATCTTTGTGCAAACCCTTAGGAAAGCACACAATTTAAACTAGCAGCCATTCGTTTGTGAACAAGAACAGTGTGCCTACCAATTAACTTCCCTTACCTTCTCCATTATTCTGCCACTGCCGCCAAACAGAAGCGGACAAAGAAAAAATGTCTCATCCCGGAACACTGCCTGCCCTTTTCAATCACTGTGCAGTTGCCTACCTGCTCCTTCACTTAGTCCCTTTATCGCCAACAAGCAACCTCCCTACTTGTTCAACTGCTCACTCTGCTTGTTGGCGTCCTTGTTTGGCAGCTTGTTTGCTTGAATAAAGAAACCTTCAGCTTTCAGAAGACCAAACTGGCCAAAAGGTCCTCCTCCGCCAGATGGTTACTGCAAGAACCCGGAGATTCCACCAATAGAGATTGCATACTTTATCATGCTCCCTAAACAGAGGCTAGGGCCACTGTTCCAAAGTGTAGACTACCCATCTGTCAGGGTGACTACAGGAGGTTAAGTAACCCAGACTCGGGCCTACTCATTCATCAGAGCACCCTTCCATGGCTGTGGAAGGGGGTGGCTCCACTACAATCTGTCATTGCAGCACCATCGAAACCAGGGCATGGGAGACCACTGGATGATGACTAATCAGCAACCAGGCTGGACTCTGTTTAAAACTATTTCAATAATTATTCGGGGATATCTGACCACCCATCAACTGTACTGAAATCAACAGGAAAAAAACTACTTGGCAACAAAGAATGTTCCTTATCCACTGCATTCAATATATCCCTACATTATTAGTCCACAGTGGAATGTAGCAAGCAGTACTGCTAGAAAAAAAAAACTGTAGGATAAAAATCTTTTTACAGTGGTTATGACTCGTACCCAACTGCAACACATCATGGATAACTGTTGCATCAGCGAAACTGGACATATGTTCAATCTAATGTAGGTTTTAAGAATAATAAATGATAAAGTATATTGGAGGCAGTATAGCGCAGTGGTCTAAGGCTCTGAGCTGCAAATTTGGTGACATCCAGCAGACCAGACCTGGGTTTGAATCCCACAGCTTCCACTTGTATACTTTGTGACCCTGAGCAAGTCACTTAACCTCCTTGTGCTCCCAGGTCACTCCTGTAAAAAAGCTTTCAGCTTAGTGTGCTATACCTGGTTAAACAACTAAAATAAAAAAAAAAATAAAAAAATAAAGTTGCCTCCTCACACGTGCCAAAGTAATGCTTTTTACGGATGCTTGTTTTTAAATGCTGAAATGTTTGTTTTATCCCTTAGCCTTCTGGCTTGGGCATTAAAAAAAACCTGAACGCCAGCTGTCTGCCATTTTTCAAAACAAATGTGTACAATATTTTATCAATTTCTGTGAATTATTAAATTCTAAAACAATACTTTTCAATACCTACAGCTTGCAGCCCATCGGTACAGTGGTAGCTCTACAGCCCGAGACTCCGGTTCAGGAACAAGAAATTAATGTTACGTACTTACCGTAACTGTTGATCTTTCACAATATATTATTCATTGATTACCACTTATGGGTTTGAGCCAGAGGCACTAGGACCCTGCAGGAGCAAAGCTTTGGCAGGGGGTCAGCAACGGCTACTGAGCACTGCACCTGCACACCCCCAATGTAGTATCGCGTGCCTCACCAACCTCAGTTCTGTTTGCCAGAAGAGAGAAACAAAGAGTGGCAGAAATGAGAGAACTTAAATTCCCTAGTTCAAAGGGAGTGGGAAAAGGACACAGGGAAAACAGAGAAACAACAAAATAAAACCCCATCTACCAACTTCTAGACAGAGAAGGCAGGGCACACTCAGGTGGTACAGACAGGTAGCCCGGGTATGGAGCCAAAGCCTCAAGACAACACTAACCAGAAAGCAAAAAGGTCTGAAAAGGGGATAGTGGAAGGAAGGCAGCAGCTCTGGAAACATGCGGTTCTGGCAGACAAAACAGAAAGGAGTTATGCATGAATGGGATCTCCCTGTAACTAAAATGGAATACGTGTCCCAAGCAGCAGAAACTGCAAATCAATCCAAACCCCCGGAGAGATGGGACAAAGGAAACACTGGTGCATGTGGCAATGCAGAGCTACTTAGTCCTAAGGAGTCAAGATGCACCCATTTCCATAGTTATTCCTAAGCCTACTGAACAGGACAGACAAACATGGCATAGGGAGAGAAACCATGCCAACCAAGTGAATAAGAAAATAATTGTCTGGCATCGCCACAAGAGAACTATAGCAGAAAACTCAGCTGCCTTTTCCTGTTAACAAAAGCAAGTTCAGTTTTATCCAAGCTAGTGTTTAGTACACACCCACAGACAGAGGTACTGTCAAACAGATTTCGATTTAGTATTCAGTGGGTACAGATTACATTTAGCAACTAGTAGCGATATACCCAGATAGAGGCCCATATACCCCAGATGGGGAACAAAGAGGAAGGGAAAATAAAAGATTCCTTTTTTTGGACTGGCATGGGATTCTGACAGAGGGCCCTCACCAGTTTTTTTTCCTGCGGAATATGAGCCTGAGAATGAGTCCCAGAACAAGTGGGAAACAGCATACAGCTAGCCAGGAACAGGGTGAGCTTCCCAAAGGCCCTGGATCTGCTATAATAAGGCATGCTGGACCGGTGTGGTAATTAAAAGAGAAGATATTCTGGAAGAACAAAAGTTACGCTAAGTACATAGCTTTCCTATCCTGCAAGAATCAATCTTCTTTAATGATTCCCACTTATGGGTCAGAGCATCAGGCTTCTCTTTTTCTCAGAGAAGTTAGATCACCCTGAGGGTACACAAATACCCTCAGCCCTCTTTGTAGAGGAGAACACCTAAGTGAAGGGGCTCCTTGCATGTCTAGCAAGACCCAAGATTGGTCAGGGCCAGGCAGGGGCTCCTTTGTCCCAGTAGCAGAAGGGTTCCCCAATAGTTCCTGCTGACCCCAGGGGAGAAGAAACCATCCCTCTAAAAATGTGAATTGAGCATGTTAAGCAGGGCCAAACATGCCAATTGGGATAGGCGAGGCCATGCTTCCATCTAACTGCTGTTCCCATCAGTCTAGAGGCCAGCTTTTTGGCATCAAAGGATGTCCTTGCCTGGCACCATGCTACCTCCAGACCACGGGTGGAAAGGCTGACTGCTTGCTAGACTTCCTCGGTCACTGGCAGCACAGAAAGTAGACTGTGCAGCTGCAACCTTAGGTGACCACTGTAGGTCACCATATGGGCCAGATGTGCAGATATGCACATATGGGAATATGCTGAAGTAAAAACCTTCCTATCTAGCAAGGAGACACCAGAGGATGGTGTCAAGATGTCCATCGATGTAAACCGAACAGAGTGCTGTGACCTCGTCACTAGGAACATCTTTTGCTCATGGCAGTCAGACTAGAGGGTTCTCAGCCAGCCACCCAGGAGTCGGCTGTCCACCAGACTACCAAACTGAGTCTCTGACATCTCAGCATGGTGAAGCAGAGAAGAACTCTTCACTTCTGTGGAACCAGAGGTCCCAGGAAGAGGTCAAGAGGAAAGGCCTAGAGATCATACCTCAGATGCAAGTGTATGATGCCCACCTCTGAAGGTGGGGATCGGACGACCCCATTTCAATGCATAATTCTCCAGGGTGCAGCAGTCCATAGAGAAGGTGGCGTTGTAAGCATCTATGTCATGCTCTCGTCTGAGGCAGGTTTCACATATCTGATGCCGGTCCATTGAAGCCATCTTGTTCCCACAGGGGCACAGATCCTTAATAGGAGGCTTTGGAACTTTCTTCTTTGACACGGCCCCTTAGGACTTTGCTTTCAGCATCATGCAAAAAAGAAATTAAGTTGACACCATAAATAATGAAAAATATACAGTGCTACTGCGAGAAAGCCTTCAGCAGTGACAAGGTAAACCAAGGAGCATTCCCACGATGTGCTCTTGCTGGTGGGACAAAAAGAACGGAGGCCGGTGAGGAAGCCGGCAACAGTTACTGTCTAGCAGGTGGCACCACACAGGGATGTGCAAGCGACATGCCCAGTAGCTGCTGCTACCCCCTAGCCAAAGCTGTGCTCCTATGGGGTCCTAGTGCCTCCAGCCCAGATCTAGAGTAAGTGGGAATCAATGAAGAAGACTGATTCATGGAAGATCAAGCCCAAGACATCAGACGGCCAGTCGGGGAAGGAGGACTGTGAGACCAAGAGGACACTCCTCCTCCTCAGGACAGATGTGCGATAGCCTCCACTGCTCTACCACTATCTGGGTGACCACGAGTGGCAGTGCAGCTAGAAGCTGGTGAAAGCAGGGGGGGGGGAACACAGACTGGCTACTACATGCAAAGTCATGCATCAGTCTGCGTTCTCTGAATCCTAGATGTCTGTGGCCCTGGGACAGAGTGAGCACAGGAAAAGACCTGCAGGCATGTAGGATGATGTAAGGGCATTCTGAGGCACTAATGTACAGACTGTCCTCTGCCTCCTGGAAATTTATTTTCAGTTGCTCTCTGCTGACCAAAATCCTGGATGGGGGCAAGATGGAGGCATATTAAGTGGCAAAGTAGGCATGGGTAGGGCTGGGAGGATGCTCAAATATACTAGTGCCGCTGTGGCGCAATGGAAGAAAACAGAATGAAAAAAAATTATGTACACAGCTCGATTTTAGATTTCTCATGACTCCTACTGCATTGCAGGAGGGACTCTGTCTCCACCCCCCTTGGGAGCTGGAGGAATGTGGGAAAAGACCGACTGATAAGGTGCTGACCAGGGGAAGATGGAATCCCCATGGGAACACAAGCAGGGGAAATGGAAGTATACGTAAAGGTTGGAAGGTAGTCCTTCTAAATGCCAGGAGCTTGGGCAATAAAATGCCTGAGCTCCAGGCTATGCTAACTGAGGGAGAGGTGGCTGTGGCAGCAGTCACTAAGACCTGGGCCACCACAGGGCACGACTGGGACCTGAACCTGGAGGGTTACACCATGTTCAGGAAGGACAGGGGGTGAGGGAAGGGGAAGGGAGGAGGGGTAGCAATAATAGTCAACAACTGCACTGGCACAGGAGGAGTGGAGAAGGCGGAGGGAACTGTGGAGGCAATTTGGGTCACCTTGATAACAAATGGGGGCAAGAGAGTAAAAATAGGAGTGGTGTATAGACCCCCTGCACTGGCGAAGTAGCTGGAGGAGAGTCTGGTGGCAGATGTTGGGAGACACTGCAAACTGGGCAGGGGAAAGGTGGTGGTGTTGGGGGATTTAATCATGCCAGGAATGGACTGGGAGACTATGACATCCTCGGTGACCAGGGAAGAGAGAATGTTGGATGTCTTTCAGGATGCGTTCCTAACTCAGCAGTTGGGGGAACCGACCAGGGAGGTGCAGATACTGGATGTGGTCCTGGCAGACAGTGACCAGATTGGGGGCCTGGAGGTAAGGGACCAGTTGGCGTGGAGTGACCATGCCACAGTCAGGTTCTGCCTGGACCTAGGAGGGGTAGAAGGCTGCACAAAGACAGGTAACAGACTTCAGGGGGGCGGATTTCAAGGAAATGGGAAGGATCCTTAAGAAGCATTTGGATGGGACTGGGCCAGACATGGACGCTGACAGTAGGTGGGAAATCATCAGGAGGGGGATGCAGGATGCTACCAACACCTGTGCAAGAGCAAGACGAAAATGTGGTAGGGCCCGTAAACCCTGCTGGTGGACCAGGGAAGTTCAGGAGGTGGTGATGGGAAAGAAGGTGACTTATAGGCATTTCAAGTGCCCAAGGAGTGAAAGGGACAGAGGGGAGTACGAGCTGATGGCCAGAAGGGCCACTAGGGTGGTGAGAGCGGCTAAGGCAAGGAAGGAGGAGAACCTGGCCATGGAAATAAGGAGAGGGAATAAGGGGTTCATTAGATACACTGGGGAAAAACAAAGGGTGAAGGGGATGATTAGCAGGATTAAAACAGGACAGGGATGGGCACAAGATCCGGGGGAGCAGACTGAGGTAATTAATGAGTACTTCGCCCAGTTTTCACCAAGGAAAATGGGGGGGCTGCATCATACATGGGAGGAGATGGTGGAACTGAGGGGGGACCCTTGCCGATCGTCGGGTCTGGGGAGAGGATGGGCCATCACTGGCAGCAGGGGGGAAGGCAAGGCAGGGGGACGAGGTAGCGGAGGTGGAAATCACGGCAGAGAGAGCGAGGGAAGCCCTCAGGTCCTTTAAGACTGAGAAAGCACCGAGGCCAGATAAATTACATCCCAGAGTGCTGAAGGAACTGGCAGATGTCCTGGCGAAACCCCTGGCAGAGCTTTTAAACATCTTTCTGAGGACAGGGTGGGTGCCCCAAGACTGGAGGTTGGCGCATGTGGTGCCTATCCACAAGGGGGGGATCAAGGGAGGTGGCAGAGAACTACAGGCCAGTCAGCCTGACATCGGTGGTGGGCAAGGTGATGGAGGGCATTGTCAAAGAGAGGCTGGGGGGGAACTGGAAAAGTCAGGGTGCCTGGACAATAGACAGCATGGATTCGTCCTGAGGAAATAGTGTCAGACAAACCTTGTGGAGTTCTATGACTGGATGACGAGAGCCTTGGACCTGGGTAGACCGGTGGACGTCCTCTATCTTGACTTCAGCAAGGTGTTAGACTCCGTTCCTCATGGTGGCCTGTTCTAGAGGGTCGTGGTTGGCTGGATAGTCTCATCCCCAAGGAGGGTCATTAGTGGGGTCCCTCAAGGATCAGTCCTTGGGCCCCTCCTGTTCAATGCCAATGTCGCCAACATAAGGAAGGGTATCAGGAGTGAGACGAGTCTCTCTGCAGATGACTCAAAACTGGGGGCGGTGGTGGATGGGGAGGAGGAGAGGGTGGCCCTACAGGGGGACCTGGAGGCTCTGGAAAGGTGGTCTAGAAAGTGAAAGCTAAGGTTTAATGCAGAGAAATGCAAGGTACTGCATCTGGGAGCCAGAAACCTGGGCCAAGAGTACACCGGGGGAGGAGGATGCTGCAAGTCTCAATGGCTGAGTGGGACCGGGGGGTGGATGTCAAGATGAACAACTCTGAGACTTGTAGGAGGGCAGCGGCCAAGGCCAACAGGATGATGTGATGCATCGCTAGGAGGATCACCTCCAGAAGGAGGGACGTGATACTCCCCCTGTATAATTGCTTGCTGAGGCTGCACCTCGAGTACTGTGTGCAGTTTTGGAGGCCACACTTAAAGAGGGACATTGAACTCCTGGAGAGGGTCCAGAGGAGGGCAACCAAAATGATCTGGGGCTTTGGTGACAGGACCTATGGGGAGAGGCTCGAAGAGCTAAATATGTACACATTGGAAGAGAGAAGGGGGACATGATAGAGGTCTTCAAGTACACGAAGGGGTTAAATAGGGGAGATGCAGTCAAGGTGCTCCGAAGGAAAGGGGGGGGCGCAACTAGAGGGCATGGGTGGAAGCTGGAGGGGGAGATTCAGGAGAGAAAGGAGGAAGTGCTACTTTACTGAGAGGGTGGTGAAGCCATGGAATGCACTGCCCAGGGGGCTGGTGGAGTAAGATGATGGTGGAGGGGTTCAAGAGGGGTGGGACAGGTACAGGGGAAGGTTCTGGATGCAAAGAAACATAGAAACAGAATTTGACAGCAGATAAGGACCACTTGACCCACCCAGTCTGCCCATTCCCCTACCTAATGGATAAGCTGCAGATCCTAGTTAACCAGCAGCCTACTTCTTCCTACCCCCAACCCCTAAAATTGCCTTATGGCTGTCCAATGCATGCTTGAATTCAACCACTGTTTTTGACTCCACAACCTCCTCCGGAAGGCTGTTCCATGCATCCACAACCCTCTCTGTGAAAAAATACTTCCTTACATTACCTCTGAGCCGTCCCCTCTATCTTCATATTGTGCCCTCTTGTTCTTGCACACCTCTTTTTTTGAAAAATGCTACCCTCTTGGACTTTGCTGATTCCCTTGAGGTACGTGAAAGTTTCTATCATGTCCCCCCCTCCCTCCTTTCCTCGAGGCTATACATATTAAGCTCCTTTAGTCTCCCTTCATGTGTCTTCAGGTGCAGACCCTGCACCATTTTAGTTGCCCTCCTCTGGACAGCTTCCATCTTGTCCATCTTTCATCATCCTATATGTCCTTGTGGAGATTGGGTCTTCAGAACTGCACACAGTACTCCAGATGGGGTCTCACCAGCTGTCTGTACAGAGGGATAACAACTTCCTGTTTTCTACTGGTGATGCCTCTCCCTATGCATCCCAGTATCCCCCCAGCCCTCCTTGCTGCCCTCTCACATTGCTTGCCCACCTTTAGGTCATTTGATATGACTACCCCCAGGTCCCTTTCCATTTTTGTTGTTGTTAGTATCTCACCCCCCACTGTGTACTCTTCCCCTTGGTTTTTGTTTCCCAGGTGCATTACCTTGCACTTCTTAGCGTTAACTCTAAGCTGCCATATATCTGACCATTCCTCTAACCTTGCCAAGTTCCTTCTCATCCTTTCCACCCCCACCTTGTCCATCAACTCTGTTGCAGATCTTTGTGTCATCTGCAAAGAGACATACTTTTCTTTCCAGTCCCTCTGCAATGTCGCTTACAAAGACATTGAAGAGGACCGGTCCTAATACTGAACCCTGCGGCACCCCACTAGTAACCCCCCTTTCTTCAGAGTGGACTCCATTTGCTATTACTCTCTGTGTCCTATTCTCCAGACAATTCTTTACCCAGGCTGGCTAACTTGTATATTAATCTTCTGTGTGGGACTGAGTCAAATGCCTTGCTGAAGTCTAGGTAGGCCATGTCCACAGCCCCTCCCTGATCTACTACTTTGGTCACCCAGTCAAAGAAATATATTAGATTCGTCTGGCATGACCTTCCCGCTGTGAATCCATGCTGCCTTGGGTCCTGTGCCCCTCTGGCCTCTAGGTACTCGACAATTCTTTCTTTCAGAAGTGATTCCATCATTTTCCCTATCACTGAGGTTAAACTAACAGGTCTGTAGTTTCCTGCTTCTGCCGTGCTCCTACTTTTGTGAAGGGGAATATCCGGGACTGGGAAGGGAGAAGCCAGAGAGGACGAGGGGGGCAGCAAGGTCAGCTCCCAGGGTGGGGGCTGACCAAACGAGCAGACACGAAAGACCGTTAGGCCTATTCTGCTGGCATTTTAGTATATAACAAAACAGATGTTAATCTGTATTAGTAGCTCAAAACAACATCAGAGCTCTCTAATGTCCTCACTGTTACGTTTTTATGCTTTTTCTCAGCCTTTGCTGCCACTTTTTCAGTGTTTTAGCAACCTGAAAAGCTTTTTTTTTTTAATGTATTCTGCACTAGTGAAAAAAGACACTGCGTTTTTTCTGTGCCGCACAGAAAACTGGACAGCTTCCTTCTGAAGAAGGGATCCTAAACAAATCATAGTTTGAATTTCTCTCTGTAGGCGAGGCATATATAGCAATTAGCATGTCTTAGCTATAGCTAAATCTCCACTTCATTAATTCAAATGATAATGGGGGCTGGGAATCGTATAGATGGCTGAGAAATGCAGCACCAACCTCCACCAAAAGGACCGAATCAGCCAGACTTGGACATTTGCAAGGCAAACAGCAACAAGCCAAAACACCTCTGGTCAGGTATAAATACCTTCCTGAGTGGAAAAGCAAACTAAACCTATCTCGTACCTAGTCTACAACTCCACTCAGCTGCTGCTGTTCACTGTAATTGTTTATAGTATTCTGACTTTACTGTAAATATAAATATGGCATTAACTATGAATATATAAGTAATCAAAATTAATTCATTGTTATTTTATTTTTGTAGCCAAGCACCTTCACAGGTTGACACTGTAAATGGGCAGTTTCCCAACTGTCTCTCACCTGAATAAAAGTACATTTTTACTATTACTTTTAGTAACAACCTTGTCTCAAGAAAGATTTAATGGCTGATGCTGCCTTTGATCTGCATCTGACCAACCTGAACCTTCCAGCATCTACTAAAACCTATTCCCCCCACCAGAAGTAATGCCCCTCATGCTGTGTAGAAGTACGTTCTATCAACATGGCACCAGCCCCATTCATCTCTACCGACATCAACCATGACAAACTAACAACTGATGCAGCAGTCGCAAAAGACGGTTCTTCACACAATCAATATTCATTGATTTTACAAAGGCCTTCTACTCAGTAGACCATGCCATCCTACTACACAAACTGCAACATTAAGGACTGTCCCAGTCTTTCCTGAACTGGCTTGAGGCTTACGGAACGAGCCAAGTCTCAAGTGGGCAAATTTAGTGGTGGAACTTCCCCATCTAGATTACTTAACCTCAAAGTACCTCACGGGTCTATTAATGGCCCACTGTTCTTTAGCCTATTCAAGCAATGAGGAATGACAAGGGGTTAGAGTAAGTCTGTTAATCACCCCCCCTTTCCATGTGTAATGTGGCACAAGGTATAGCCAAGTGTCATACTGCCCCTAAAGGTGACTGTTACTTTAACTCCTTACTGCTATAGTCTAAGCTGTTTAACACGGACATCTGCTTAATTGGGATGTCCAGTTGAGAAACTATTAAGTAGCAATGCACGTCTATGGAGGCTCTGTTTAAATGGTATGGGGCCACAAGCTTACTGGGACGACTTGTCCCACTTTAATGTTATTGCACTCTCCAATCAACAGCGGCTCCACCTCCCTTCAGATACACTCTGATACACCAAACAGTTGCAAAAAATCTATTTTAAAATAGCTTTAGCCTTCTTCACCTTGTTATACTTCTGGTTTAATGACTAAGTGTATTTGTCCCCTACTCGATCTCCGTGGTGATCTTAAGACTTTCCTGTTCCCAGTGTCAGCATTTTGATGTTGGCTATGAGACACTGTGTGCCTGGGGATGCACAGCTCACTGGGCTTAATCATGAATATAACTTAAAACAAAAATAAAACTTTCAGTTCTGTTTGGAAATTTTCGCTCTCCCAGATTATACCTGGCTTCCCTGCTGTCACATCAAGTGTCACTGATGATGCAAGCACATCAAGTGTGTGTGGACTTGAACACAGTACTGGCGCTATATATTCAGTTACATGGGCATTTTAATTACTTTTATCAAAAATAATTATCCTGCTAAACAATAAAATATCATACAAGTACCCTATGAAATCATCAGGCTACATCTGGTACATAACTCTGGAGGTAAGACAGAGGGGAAAAACATGCACTTTTTTTTCGGACAGATGCGTAATCAGGGAAAACGGCATTCACCGAAGTGTCCTGAATAAGGGGTTTCTACTATACTATAAATTATAAAATGGGTTTCAAAAACTGCAAAACCTGATTGGCTGAGGGCCATCTTTACCAACAACAGCACTAGAAAAATACCAGCAGCCCCTTGACAATAAAATCAGTACCAACTACAACATCCCTGATTGCCATCACAAACATGGCTGCCACCTTTACTCTCAAAAACCTACAACTAGGCCCTAAAAATAAAACTGCCTTAAATTTGAAAGAATAGTTAAATATCATATCTGCCCTCATAATATTCTTCTTACACACACATATACATTAATTAAAATAATGAAGTACTACACAGTTCTATCTGGTGGTGCTTTTCTTGGATTATGAAACGGGGAGGCAGGATGTGAGGTTACTGATGCTAAAGGATCCCTTGGAAGAAATAGAATTACTACGGTGAGTAATTTTTTCTTCTCATCCCATGAGTGCTTTAGTATCAGTAACAATAGAAGACTATGAAGCAGTACAGTTGGGAGGCAGGTACAGAACCTACTTAGGAAAGAGGCTTTCTGCAGGACCGCCCTGCCAAATCTGGCATCAGTACTTGACTGTACATCCAGACAGTAATGCTTTGTGAATGTGTGCACAGTCTTCCATGTACTGCTTTGCAGACATCTAGCAAGCGGGTGTCCTTTGCAGCTGCCACAGAGGCAGCAGTGCCCCTAGTAGAGTGGGTCCTGAGGCCATGAGGGGGCTGTTTGCCAGCGTTACTATAACAAAACTGAATGCAGGAAACTATCAGAGAGATGGTTCTCTTGGTGGCTGGTTTTCCTTTCCCCCACCTCACCATAGGTGAGGAAGAGTTGTGTAGTGGAGCCTCTAAACTCTCTCCTGACATCCAGGCTGTGAAGCCTTCGTTCCCCTGGAAGACCGGGAGAGTAACAGACTGATTAAAGGTAAACTCAGAGACTATCTTAGAAAGGGATTTCCTATTTGTTCTGAACTTAATCTTATCCTTGTGAAGGATAATGTAGTTCAGCTCAGTGCAGAGTGCCTGCAGTTCTGAAAGCCTTCTTACAGAAGAGACAGTCACTAAAAATACTGTTTTCCAGGTGACATATTTTAGGTGGGCTGTAGCCATGGGCTCGAAAGGAGGACCCCATGAGCTTACCAAATGCAGAGATTCAGGTCCAAGAAGGAACAGGTTCCCTAACTGGGGGTTGCAGGTGAAGGAGGCCCTTGGAAAAACCTTTTGAAAATGGACATTAAGGGTCTAGGAATTCTGAAAGCCAATCAGATTGCAGCATATCTGAGATTTTTTTTCTAAACTGTAAATAATCTTTCCTCTGTTTGTGATATTCTGAACAGTATCCACCTATACGCTGACGATACATTTTATATATGCAAAGCCAAAGTCAGCAGATGAATTCAACTCATCTTTACAGTACTATCTTCCATGCCACACAAAGCACACACACAGTGAGCCATGCACTCAGAATAGGAAGCGGGTGCAAGCTAAATTCAAACAGCAACACAGACACCAGGTAGCTGCACTCTGGGGGGGTAACGTTCACAAGTAGAGTAACCTGGTACTTAGACTCAAAACAATCTTCGTCAGGGGATGGTACTTGGGCTACAACAGACTCCATATATATTGGTTACTTAAAGGTATAGCGCCAAATATAAACTGAATGTTTCTCAAGCAAGCATGTCTGCCTGCTTGCCACACAAACCTCAAACAACACCAATGCCTACAGTTCAACACCCCCCCAAGTACACTGACTAATAAAAGCAGTTTATTTAGGACACTGAAGTGGGAGGTCTAAGGTTTGCACTCATTTCATGCGTTGTTACTTTGCTACAAATCTATAAATTTTTTTTCCCTTTGACCCTGGCCAAAAAAAAAAAAGTCACCTTTTAACGGAGATAGGAAATGGTTTATTGCTATGTTTTATTGTTTAATAAATTATAAATATCAATCAGTGGCCTCTGTGTGCTTTTTTTTTTCATTTTAAATATGCAGAGTGCACACTTCTTTATTCCATCGTAATGCCGACAGACAACTGATTTCATAGGCTGAGTCTTCTATTGGGAGTCGGAGCGTGCCAAGATTTGAAAAGCTGACATCAGACTCCCGCTAGTGTATTTGGTCCATTGAATTTATAGAGCTCACAGTAACATCAGAATCATCAAGCTGTTTCAACTGAGAAACTGTATTTCACACTCTGTTTTAAACGGTCTCCCACACAGCCAAACTATTTTTTTTTTCCTCCCGAACTCTATTTTTCACTCACCATCACTGAACTCTCTCCGGCGACTTCCCTGGTGCATTCTCTATCTCCTTGTGTTGACTCCCGTACCTGTCACCACTCCTCTCCAGCACCGGACATCCACTGGGTCTGCCCTCCGGGGAAGGGTCGCCCCCGCCCCGGGTGCTCTATCTTATAGTATTGAGCCACTAGGCTAAAGAGGGAGGGAGAAGTGGAGGGTACTCTGGCCCGACTCCAGGAGTGTGGAATGCAAGGGGAAGCGCCATCGCCCATCAGCGGTGGAGGAGGTTTTCTATGTGGTTACGTTCCCTGTGGAGCCCAGCAACCAAGGTACACCCGCCGTGGCTCCACCCCCGCATACGCCACACTGACTCTCATCTCGCTAACCCCCTGCCTCTGCCAGATGTCGCCATTGAGCGATCACACCCCAACCTCCCTGCCGACCCCTGGCCGCTGCCCGAACCCAGGTTGCCGCTAGGCACTCAGCGCCTCAACCTCAGCGCCACCGGCCGACTGCCAAACTGTATTTCTAAACAGCCCCCACACATAAACATCACATCATCATTTGGCGACTGGCACAGTTCCCCCAAATCCACGGCCGGTCAGCACACAAACAGAAAACTCATTTCTTCAGGAGAAAAACGTTACTTTATTGCCTCTCTGATGTCCCGTGGCTGCCAAATCTACACCGCTGCCTTCACCATAATCGTGCCACTCCTCTCCTCGCTAGAATGATGACTAGCTTACCCTTCATGGGTTGTGGGGCTCAACAGCACTAGTAGGCTACAAAGTACTAAGATCCTTTCTTTTACAGCTATCACTGCAGTTGCTTATGTCTTCGCTCCCCCAACCCCCTCGTGAACTGCATCAGGGTCAGGGGACACTGGAAAAAATCTGCAGATATTCAGCAGTGCAAATCTCATGCATGGCCAGCAAGTCAGTCAAATGTCACTTTTCTTAGTCTGCCTCCCCGTCCCAACTTAGAAAATGCAATATTTTTTTGTATTTGTCTTTGATATTACTAGTTGGCATGTGACCTTAAATTCACATGCCTGTTGGCAAACTCCAAATCACACTGTCTTCCTCAACTGGGGGTTTTGTAAAATATTAAACAAAAGATCACCTCTTCTCCTCCTCATTTCCAAACTGAATAATCCAGTTTCTGTTAACCTGTTTGGACATGTCATACTTTTTAAATGAGGAATCAGTTTTGTCATTCTCCTCTGAACTTTTTCAACTAATTCAATATAACCCTTAAGATGGGGTTCCAAAAGCCCACCACAGTCCAAGTGAGGACGTATATATGTCAGATACAGAGGTAGTATGCAATATTCTTTTCTAGAAACCAAATGCCTAACAGTTCTAAATAACCAGTTTGCAGACTTGTTATTTCCTTATGAAGATCTGAGGATGTTAACTTATTGTTTATTTGGATTCTAAGGTCTTGTTCCCTTTCTACCTTGATCGGTTTATTTCCAAGGGAATATGAATAGCAGGGATTATTTCTGCCGATGTGAAGCACAGTACACTTCTCATAATTAAAAATCTTTTTTTTTTTTTTTTGATGGCCACTAGTTCTATATTTTGTAGGTCCCTCACTAAGGTAAGGTGTTTAGTAATGGTATCCACCTCACTACTCAGCTTGGTATCATCAGCAAACTTAGAAATAGTATTTGTTATTCCTTCATTCATATCACTTATATGCAAGCTAAAAAGTGTGGGCCCAGGACTGAACCCTGAGGAACCCCACTGCTAACTGGTCCCTCCTCAGAGAGTGCCCCATTTATTCCAACCCTCTGACTGTGATCTGACAGTCACCCATCAATCCATCTAACCAAGCATGGGCTTATGCCCATTTTTCTGATCTTAGCTCTTGGTGAGGGACCTTATCAAAGGCCTTACCAAAGTCCAGCAACACAACATCCACCAGAGTACCATTATTCAGACTTTTACTAAAGAGTTCATAAAAAGTTACTAGACTGGTTATGCATGAGAGGCCTTTCTTAAAACCTTGCTGGGAAACATCAATCAGCCCAGCAGCACGTATTTTGGAACCTAGGTATTCCTTTATTAGCCATTCAATAATCTTTCCATACAGGGAAGTCAAGCTAATCAGTTTATCATTTTCTGCCTGTTCCCTACTACCCTTTTTATGAAATGGAATCATTGCCGCCATTCTCCAGTCCCTAGACACCAAGCCATTCTCCATTTACTTATTAAAAACAGTATACTCAATGGGTAAGCTAAGTCAGACACCAGTTCTCCCAACAGTCTGGGGTGTATGTTATATGGGCATGGGGATGTATTAACTCTTAATGTCTTAATGGTACTCTGGATTGAAAGTACATCTTCCCTGCTGGGTGACTGTTGTTTTATTACCCAATTCCCTTTCCTGACAGAATGTGCAGACTGTACGACAATGTCAAACGACACCATCACCATATCATTGATGTTAAATTTATAACATTATGCAGTCAACACATCAAAAGAGAAAAAAAAACTCATTTAAGCCAGACACAGATGTTCCAATGCATTAATAACGTTTTCTGTATCAAACAGCAGAGAAGAAATACTGTTTTTCTTCTTGGACTATCAGGCTACAAGTTACACAATTCCCTCTGTGGCTCATAGTCCCAAATGTATTGCATGTCTCTCAGTTCCTCCACCCTATACTCAACTTTGCCCTCTCTACACTTCTTCATTCTATGCCTTCTTTGCGCACCTTCTCTCTTTGCCCTTTATCTTTTCTTTGTCCTTTGCTGCCCTGCATCTGCTCCCTCCCTGGTAGCACACCGTGATGTGCAGCACTGCAGCACTTTCTGGCCTGAGGTATCTGCACAAAAATAAAACTGTTTAGATCACATTGACACCTTTAGCTATGGAATGCTACGGTAAACAACTGCATAGGGGGCCAAGCTCGATAAAGCACCAGTCCTAAAAATGTTCAGGCTCTGCAGCTTTTAGGTTAATTCTGTTGGGTAATCAGAAGCTAAGGTGTGTATATATATATATATATATATATATATATATATATATTTTTTTTTTTTTCTACCTGCTGACCATAGGAGCCCTCCTGACATGCACGTACTCTTTTTCCTTGATTACAGCAAGCAATGATTAAATAATTTTCAGTTATATGTTATTATTTATTTTAGAAACATGATCCCAGTGATTACAAATGTGTTTGTCAATCAACTGGATTGGCCCACCGTGTTCTAAGAGGGTTAAGTTAACCACTAAAAACCTTCTAGTAAGGTGCCATGTTGTAATGCACCGCACTGTTACCTTTCTCAACTGCTAAATCTTTTTGTAATTGTGTGACAGGAGCTAAACATCTAAAACAAACTGTAATGAGAATAATGTGACCCAACTGGGAACTGCCAGTTGAGTGTCAGCTCCTGATAGGTGTGCACTCTTCTCAGCTGGGATATGGGCTGAACTGAAGGGCTTACTGCAAGCCCCTTCCCATGCTCCATCTCCGCAGACGAGTAGACACACTCTGCACACACAGGCTCTCATTTTCTTCTTCATTACGTCTCAACACAATATCTTGCATTTTGACGATTATGGCACCCAGCCAGCTCAAAGATTCCATGCGATGGCAGGACCAGGACTGTTGAGATCGAAGTGGCTGGTGCACTGCCCTAATTGGGGGGGGGGGGTCTTGCTTAAAAGCCCCAAAGTTTAAGAGCTGTGTGGCCTGTTGCTACACAGTACCATCACAGAATCCTTTTGTTCTGGCTGCAATGCACACCCTTCTGAACCACAGTCTGAGCAAGGGGGACACACAAAATGAAGAAGGTAGCAAGGTTCTTGCGGAAGCGGCAAAATCCAGACAGCAGTGGGAGGATCAAACGAAAATCTGCTCTCCCACCAGGTCTCTGTCCTGGGACATTTCTGCAGAACTGTACCCACGTTTGAGGCAGGTCCACACATGGCTCCCTGGAACATAACCAGAGCAGGCACTTGGAGGGCAAGAGAGGTAAAACAAGTGCCAAACGTGAAGTTCCCCTTAGAACTGGACAAGAAACTTCAAGGTAGATGCCAGACCTTCAGGGGCAAGTCATTACAGGCTGGGGAGAAGAATAGTTTCCCCCAGAGTCAATTCTCCAATTTTTCACAGCAAAGTTCCTTTCCCTCCTTCAGAGGCAGTGGCAAAAGTCAAAAAGGTTAGTTACTTGCCAAGAAGAGTAGATCTTCCCAAGAGAATAACCACAGAGCCATAATGAATTGGCAGGGCTCGAAATAACTGGCTGTCCGCCCGTCTAGGACAGCTGAATGAGTTTTACACTGGACAGACGTTTTGGTTTTAGTACCTGTGCATGGGCCAGGCAGCTTGGGCAAGCTACAAAAATGGGTTCTAGGACCCAGCAGACAACAGATGAAGCAGTCGGAGATCAGGTAGTGATGCAAGTCAATACCGTCATGTCTCGCATGTCATGTGGTCTGTGACGTCTGTCCCTTGTCAGGTCTCATGATGCAATACCCGACCTTTCCTGGCTCCTGTGACTCCTGCCAAGGTATGCAGATTATAGTGAGTAACAATCAAACAAGCTAAAAGGACCACCTGTGCATGTGCTGTTAACAGTCTTTGCTCTCCTGCTCTTCTGCGTACCTCAATGTGATCCAGAGCAACGTGAGAAGCAGCAACACGGGGCAAGCAGAGTAAAGCCAGTCAATCAATAGACAAACCTTGTAAAAAAAAAAAGCCCCTTTCAGGGCTTGGGGTGCATATGCACATCTGAATAATCAAGCTCTTTTAAGGGCTTATTAAAACGAGCAGGAAAATGACTTGAGAAAGAGCATCACTGCCATTGTACGGGCTGTGTAAAATCAGAGATGAAAAGCCCTTTTCATGGCTCTTAGAATTCTTAAAAAAAAAAAAAACTGCATTACTGGAGTCTGGACAACAAATTACACACTTATTAGTGCTTTTTATATAAAGGATAAAGTATGGGTCTGGGTGTGTAACGAGAATTTACACACACCTGAGGGGTTTGATGCTACATAAACCCCGAGAGCGAAGCTCAAGGGGTTTATGTGAAGCATCTAACCCAGAGGATGTGTGTAAATTCGAGTTTACACACACCCAGACCCATATTTTATTTTATATAATTGTTGGGTTTCTCTTTTTCACCTCAGCAATTATACAAAATACAAAAGGTTGCTGTGCCACTGCCACTGCAGTCCAATTCCGGTCGGCTTTCTCTTATTTAAAACATTTATTTTTCTGACAGTATTGTGAGGGACGATCGATACAGTAGCGATGTGGTACAATTAATTAAAATTTTATTTTACTTACTGCCGAGTGTCCGTGGCAGTTTCTCTTCAGGTTGGGTTTGTGGTTCGGGAAGTAAAAAGCGAGCTAAGAGTTTGAGCACGCGCATGCGCAGAGAGGGGGAAACTGTGTGTGTGCTTGCCGTTATAAATGCTCCTTTATAATGGCAAATTATGCCGAGGTTTCCTTATGGAAAAAAAGAGGAAGCCATTAATTATAAGCCTTTAAACTATTTCTCTCAGTTGGCCAGGGCATAATTAACTAACACTTGTAATTGCTTCTGTGCCTCTGAAAGGCTAGTGAAGTCATCAGGAAAAAGGTTTATATCAAGGCTTGGGGAGCATTTAGAATTAGAAGACCTCTGCCAGGCATAAGAAGTCCTTTTAAGTACAGAGTACTTGGAGGGCTCTGGGCTAGATAATAAACTGTTATTAGTCTGGCCTGGAGCAAGTGAAATTTGCCGGAAGATAACAAAAGGTTGAACTTGAAAATAATAAACCTTTCTGGATTAAGGGGATTGACGTCTAATGGAGCAGTCTTGTTAGCGGTCAGCAGATTAGCAGAACTTTTTTAGGGCTGTGTTTATAATCATCAGCACTGTGCAAGTGTCTCAGACTCCCTCATCTGCTGCTCTGCTATATTGTGACTCATGTCCTGTGATGCTTGTCGATCCTATTTTGAGGAAGGGGGACCAGGGTGTCTCTTTGGAGTCGAGTACTCCTTGACAGCAGCCAGGGCTGGACTATTTCAGAGCTGAGGAACAGGACAGTTTTGAGTTTGTGAAATCAGTAGCACTGACATCTGTGGGGAAAAATTATTTAAAAGCAGCACGCATGCTGCCCACCAGATAGAGCGGGGGACCACACAGTGTAGCACCCTTCAGCACTACCCTGCCCCAGTGGAGTGCAATACGTCCTACCAGGCGGTTCTAGTTTGAAAGGAGAGTGGACTCTTAAGCAGGAAAAAATATTTTGCAGCAGTACGTCCTCTACCCCTGCCCTAGTTTGAGATGAGGAGGGAACTCTTAAGCAGGAAAAATTACTTCACAGCAGTACGCCCTATTCTACCCTGCCCCAGTTAATTTTGAGTGGACTTCTGTATTAAGCAGAAGGAAATACTTCATGGTTATGAATCACAGCAGCACACCCTAGTCTACCCTGCTTTAAAATGGGGGATTCTTCTAAGCAGGTCAAAATATTTCATGGTCACAAATCCTGACATACTCCCTAGTCTACCCTACCCCAGGAAGGGGGAATCCTGAGCAGGAAAAAATATTTCACATCCACAGTTACGAATTACAGTAGTATGCCCTAGTCTACCCTGCCCTAGCTGATCAGTAGGGTAGGTAACTCTTCTATGTTAAGAATACAATATTTTATGGTCATGAGTCACAGCAGTATGCCCACCCTAGTTTAAAAAGGGGGTCTCTTAAGCAGGAAAAAATATTTCAAAGCAGTAGGCTCTTCCCACCCTGGTTTAAAAGAAGGAGGGGACTACTCTTAAGCAGGAAAAAATATTCTTTGTAGCACTGTTAGTCCTGCTGACAGCTACCATAGTTTAGTGGAGGAGCTGAGGAATCAGTCTTTCTTTTACTGTACGTGACACTGTCTGCACAGTCACACTGTCTCAGACATCATATATAAAGTGTAAATCAACAAGCACAAATCATTCAAGCAATAAAGATGTCTTTGTTATGCTTTGGATTGTAGAAAACCTTCCTAGCGAAGGGGCTGTAAGAGGAAAATGTCCCGCTTCCTCTACTCCACCACAAGCAGAAAATAATCCCGCTGTTTAAACTGCTGCTGTGCCTACATGTCCCAAGTGGTGGTGCTGCTGTACCTGCTATTGCTGGCAGCAGTAGTAATAGTAGTAGAACAAAACAAAAAACAAACAAAGGGGTGGAAGAAAAATAGGGAATGGCTGGAATATGAGCCTGATCTGAGCATGTCTTGCTTATACCGCAAAAATAAAAATAGTTTTAAGACTGGGTGTAAGAGCACGTGACTAGAAAATGTGATAGCGCATGAACTCTAAACACCTCAGATTATCCACAGAAAAAAATACATTGTCCAACACCAGTCCATGCATCCTAGCAACAGAAAGAGGTAACATTCAAATGCAAAACAAAAATATGGTGTCACAACGCAAACATTTATTGAGAAAGTACAGTTACGTAAGAACTTACCGTAACAGTAGATCTTCGAGAACAGCTCTTGCAGCAGGTTACACCATTAGGACTGAAGCCGGCAGGCGCCAGGACCCCTCGGAAACTTTTCTAGCTAGCTATCTTCAGCGGGGACCGCCCCCGACATCGGTCCCGCCTCCGACGTCAGGCGAGGTACAAAGGGGCGGTCCCGCCAGAATCCCAGTTCTCCGCCGGAGACTCCCGCCGCAGGATGACATCAGAAGGGGAGACTGAGGATCCACCTCAGAAGGCAATAAGGACAAAATCCCAACAGGATCGAAACAAAATTCACTCTTCCCAAGTGAATATCCGACTTCTACGCCATTCAGCCGCTTGGAAGGAAACTGTTTCTCCCTTTTCTCCTTTCTCATCACTGTTTTTTTTTTTTTTTTAAAACAACAACGAGCCATACTTCCTCCAAGGGGGATACGGAGGGCGGAGGTACCTGCTGCAAGAGCTGTTCTCGAAGATCTACTGTTACGGTAAGTTCTTACGTAACTGTACTATCTTACTTCGAGACACAGCTCTTGCAGCAGGTTACACCATTAGGACTGATTCCCAAGCAATAATGCTTGTCCCACAAACATTGGGAGGAGGAAGAGGAAGAAACGGAGAAAAATCAAGCCAAGTCCTGACTCAGGACAAGAGGCCCTGAACACGGCCAGGCCGAGTCGCCCTTCGCCTAGAGGCTATATCCAGACTGTAATGCCTGTTAAAAGTATGCACAGAGCTCCAAGTAGCAGCAGCGCAAATGGCTGAGGTTGAGACATTTTGAGAGCTGCAAAGGAAGTGGCCACACTTAGTGGAATGGCCCGGATGGAACCCGGAGAGGGCTTTTGCCTAGATTGATAGCAATGAGAGATACACTGTACGAGCCAGCGGGATAAGGACTGCTTAGACACGGCCGCCTCTCATTCTTCTGCGAAAGAGACTAAGAGCTGGTCAGAAACCCGAAAAGAGCTTAGTTCTATTGAGGTAATACCTCAGGCTGCGTGAACATCCAGAGTGTGGAGCAAAGCCTCCCCTCTATTCGAATAACTCGGGAAATAGACCGGAAGGTCAATATCCTGATTTAAAGTGAGAGCTGAAACCACCTTAGGCAAAAACTTCGGGTTTGTCCTCAGAGATACTCTGTCCCGGTGAAAAATCAAATAAGGTTCTTTACACATGAGGGCATGAAGCTCAGAAATCCTTCTGGCTGAAGTGACCGCAACTAAAAACAACGTCTTCCACGACAGAAAACGTAGCTCGCAATCTGCGGCTGGTTCAACGGGAGGGAGCGTGAGCTGCTCCAGGACAAAAAGGAGATCCCATGGAGGAACCGGGTCCTTGATAGGAGGCCTAAGGTGTAACACCCCTCTCAGAAACTCCCGAGAAGCATCAAGCTGAGCAATAGTGCGCTGCCCCACCGGCAGATGATAGGCCGAAATAGCGCACAGGTGTACCTTAATAGAGGAGTAGGCCAACCCCGAGTGGAAAAGGGAAAGGAGGTAGTCCAAGACTGCCCCCACAGGACAACCTAAAGGGGAGAGGTCACGAGCCTGTGACCACAAACAAAACCGACGCCATTTCATGGCATATGTAGCATGTGTAGCCGGCTTCCTGGCTGCAGAGAGGACCTCCACAACCTCTTGCGAGACCCGTGTCGCAAAAATGGCTACGCCTCTAGGGAGCCATGCAGTGAGGTTCAAAGAGCGAAGATCCGGTGCAACAATGAACCGTCCTGAGACAGAAGGTGGGAACTGAGCGGCAGCGGAGCGGAGGTTCCGGGATAGCTGAGCCAGCAATGGGAACCAGATCTGTCTGGCCAAAATGGGGCTACCAGAATCAAGCGTGCATGCTCCCCCAGTAGTTTGAGAAGAACTCTCTGGATCAACGGAAGGAGGAAAAGCGAGAGGAATCTGTTCACCCAGGAGAAGGACAACGGCCTCACCAGAAAACTCCAGGCCCTGGGTCTAGCGAGCAAAAATTGGGCAGTTTTATGCTGAATGGGATGCTAATAGTTTAGCTCTGAGTTCCCATCGAAGGAACAGATCCTCTGCCACCTCCTGAAGAAGTTCCACTGTGGACTCTGGCCTGAGTGCAACTCAGACCGCTCGATCGTGTTGTCCACGCCCGGAACATGTACCGCGATTAAGCTTGCGCCGCTGTCCGACACTTCCAATCCCACACCTCATGGCCTCCTGCAAGGGGTAAGAGGTGCGCTTCCTGTTTGTTGGAGGTAATACATCACCGCTGTTGTCCGGCCTGAATCAGGATGGTGCACGGTGGGATCATGGACTGGAAAGCCTGGAGTGCATAGAGGACCACTCTCATCTCTAGAACATTGACGTGAAGATGAGCCTCCAGTGGGCTCCATACACCTTGAGACTTCACCCCATCCAGGTGAGCTCCCCACCCGAGACCTGAGGTGTCTGTGGTGAGGGTTATCTCCGGGGATGGCGCTGCAAAAGGGACGCCCTTGGAAAGCGACCCGGCGGCTAACCACCATTGCCAATCCTGAATCACCCGCCTCGTGATTCTGACTGGGTGCTGCAAATGGTCTTTGCTTCTGGTCCCACTGCGCTTGAGCATCCACTGCGTTATTCGCATGTGGAGTCGCCGAAGGGTACCGTGGGAATGACCGCAGCCATGTGTCCGAGCAGACGAAGGACCAACCTGGCCGGAGCGGTCTGATTCGCTGATAGGTCCTCTATGAGAGACCTGATGCGCCCGCCTCTGTCGACTGGGAGGAAAGCCTCCCTGGACCGTGTCCAGCACTGCACCTATAAATTGCAGGTTCTGTGGCGACGTACCAAGACCGACTTCTTGGTTTATGAGAATCCCAGCGATCCGAACAAAACCTGGGTGTCCTGGATCGCTTTAGGAGCACCTCCTGGAGACGCCATGAGAAGCCAATTGTCGAGGTACGGGAACACATAGTGGCCCTTTCTCCTCAGAGCAGCTGCCACGACTGCCATGCATTTGTTAAAGACCCTTGGAGCGGATGACAGTCCGAAAGGGAGAGCCCGGAACTGAAAGTGGTGGCCTAGGACCTCGAGGCGCAGGAACCTCTGATGCGCCTAAGCTATGAGGATGTGTAGGTAGGCATCCTGCATGTCTAGGGACGCTAAATAGGCGCCTTGTTTTAGCATGGGAATTAGACCTGGAAGGGTCACCATGCGGAATCTTTTGTATGTGACTGATAAGTTGAGGTCGCTTAGGTCCAGAATAGGACGGAGGTCCCCTGTCTTTTGGGAACCTGGAAGAAGTGGAGAATAGTACCCTAGTCCTCCTGGTTTCCTGGGACATGCTGTATCGCCCCTTGCTTAGGAGTGCGATCACCTCTTGGTTAAATTACATGGTGCTGATCCGAATACCGGGAGAGCAGAGGAGGCCTAGGGTGGCTGTTCATGCGAACTCTAAAAAGTAGCCGATGCTGACCAGCTGAAGCACCCACCTGTCAGTGGTAATTGCCTGCCATCCCGACAGGAAGTTCGCAATGCGACCCCCGACCGAAACATCCCGTTGATCCTGAGGGGCGGGGGCCGGAAAGGAGTCATGCTGTGGCGGCTGAAGGGCCCGCCGGCTCGGAGGTCTTGGGAGTGCGCTGACCCCTGCTGGCGGACTGCTTCCCCTGGGTCCTTCTAAAACCAGAGCCCCTGTGCTGTGTGGCGGAACCGGGCTGTTGCCCTGAGTCCGCCTCACCAAGCGCCTTGGTTCCCACGAGCGGAACTAAGCCTCGCCGGTACATCGCCTGACCGACCGGACCGCCTTTCCGTTTCTTGGAGTTTGGTAATGATCCTTCGGATGGACTACCAAACAGAACCTCACCTTCAAAGGGGCGCCCAGGATGTTCTTCTGACGTCCGGGTGAAACCGAGACACGGAGCCATGAGTGCCTCCGGAGGCAAACGCCTGACGAAGCCGCTCTGGCTGAAGAGTCCGCAGAGTCGATAAGGCTCTAAGAACTTGGGTCCCCACGCCTGAACTGCAAGGAGAAGCTGAAGCATCTCCTCCTCTGCTCACCATCTGGCAGCCTCGGCCGCCTCTAGGTTCTGCTCCCACAGGGCGCTCTGGAACTGCACCATGTGGGTAAGGTAGTTCATGACTCACGGCGCAAGTCGCGAAGCGCACGTAGGCTTCTACCCAAGGAGTCCAACTGCTTGGACTCAGGGTCCGGTGGCAGGGGTGCTCAGATGCTGCGGCCTCTGAGACCGGGTCATGGAGGCTGTGATAATCAGAGAATCAGCCAGAGGGTGCTGTGACAGGTACTGGTCCCCTTGGGAGCCCTGTACAAACGGGCCGCCTTCTTCGCACCGCCAGTAGCGAAGTGGACGCTCCATCGAGCTCCTTAGTGATGTCCACAAAGGTGTCCATCAAGGCAGGCACCACCACAGGTTTAGGGTCCTTCTGCCGAAGCGTACTTGGCCAGGCTGTAACCTCTCGGGTCCAATTCCTCAGCTTCCCACTCCATATTCTCCTGGATATGACGAGAATATCCATGAAGGAAGGGTCGTCCGAGGAGACCGTGGAGTCTCACGTGGTCCGCGAGGAAGCAGACCGAGACTGGGATCTTGAAGTGGAAAAGGATGATCCCGTGCCCTCCGTTGACGGTAAACGATGGTGTCTTCTGGATCTCTTGGGGCTGGGCGATCCGGAAGACGAAGATCTGGACAGAGGTCTCCTTTTAGAATGACGGCCCCTGGGAGGGGATTCAGGTTCCCTGGGGACGGAACGGCTGACTGACCACACAGGTGAAGGTGGGGCCCGGGCCGGAGTAGGAACAGGAGGAGGAGGAGGTGGAGGAGGAGGGACTGGTGGTACCACATCCTTCCTAATGGTGTCCCACCAATACGTAAAAAGGTCCTTCACCTCTGCCAATGACAACCCCGACGTCGGCGCCGAGGGCGAGGGCCGGTCGTCGGGTCCCGGCGACTGCTCCGCGGGGGCCTCGGGCGGTGGCGAGGGACCCTAGAGACTGCTCGGACGGAGCGCCTGCCTGGTCTTCGGCTGACTAATTCTCCTCCGAGGGATTCCTGCCCGACGGCCGCCGGAGGCGCAAGAGCCCTCGCTCAGGCAACACGGACGCCGGACTCCCCACCAACGTCCGATGCAAGGACGAGCGACGACGGCCAGCCGGGCACGACGGCCTGGTGGAACGGTGGCGACGGCCGACGGTAGTCTGGCCGACGCCGGATCCACCGGCTTCCTCAATGGCTAGATCCAAGGTCTCCGGGGACCGAGAAGACCGGGCGCGGGGCCGAGGAGCGGGAGCCCGACTTGTGGTGACGGTGGTGGCGTTCTCGACTTCGCCACGGCCTTCTGGGCTGAAGAAGACAACGCTCATGGAAGAGGCCTGAGCAGACTTAGGAACTGGAGCCGCAGCCGGGGAAGGGACGAGGCCTCAGACTGGGACCGGTCCGACTGCGGAACTGAGCTGCGGGACTCGAGGCCCGAGCCGGGCGACCGGGAGATCCCTCTCCTTCTTCCTCCGTGTCTGTGTGACGATTCCCTTCGAGGACATGGCCCAAGCTGCTCTTCTAACAAAAATGCTTGGAGGGCCTTCTGCCGGCGGATCCTGGTGCGGCTGTTGAACCCCTGGCACAGGGAGCAGGCCTTGGTGTCGTGGTCTGGGCCCAGGCACCGGATGCAAGCGGAATGCGGGTCCTTGAAGGGGATCTGTTTTCCACACGCCAGGACTTGGATGGATGACCGGAGGTCGGAGAGGATATCAGAGTTGATAAAATCTTGATTGGAGACAATTTCCCGAAGGAAGTTCTGGAACCACGGTCACAAGGCCAGACTGTGACCGGAGGGTCGAGGCATGCAGTTCCGGAGCAGGAAAGAATTGAGATTCTGGCGGGACCGCCTTTTGTACCACACCTGACGCCGGAGGCGGGACCGACGCCAAGTGGTCCTCATGAAGATAGCTAGCTAGAAAAGTTTCCGAGGGGTCCTGGCACCTGCCAGCTTCAGTCCTAATGGTGTAACCTGCTGCAAGAGCTGTGTCTCGAAGTAAGATCTCTGATAAATTCAGAACGTCCTTTTAAAAATTTTCTAGGTTTGTTAGAACTGCAAAATAGAAATGGCACAAATGTGGGAATCCGTTACAAAAGTGACAAACAGGCAACATTTCACACATTTTATCTCTGAAGCAGGGAGGCTCAAGGAATAAAACTGGTTAGTAATCAATTATTCTTGGTACTACAGGATTCCTGCAGTGATTCGTCAGTAATAGAGGAGGCAATCTATATTAGAACAATGGAAATTTCTGTCCAGTTAACATATTTGTTCCCCTTCAGCCAGTCTCCATTCCAAGTGGTAAAAACATTTATAAATCATTAACTGATGCTTTGGAAGTCAACCCTGGACTGTAAAGACTGGAAAGAAAAACAATTGTTGGTTTTGGGGCTAACGGGGCTCGCCCCATCACTTTACAGAAAGTGAACGAGGTACTTGGCAGGATAATGACAGATATACCCTGTGTATTAGGGATTCAGTGCAGTGCTCACAAGTTGGAGCTTGCAAAAAAGCAATCAGCAACAGCAATTCAATACATGAAAACAACAAATGAACACCAATGGGTGTCCAGGATCTACCAAAAAACTGGGCTGGTCTTAAAGAGACAGCCAAGACTCCGAACCATACCATTCACAAACCAGTTAATGTGACAGGAACCTGATAGACAGTGCTGCCTCTCTGTGCGCTACCCATTATCCTCTCCAGTTATACTGCTTTAGTTACACATTTACAACACATCGGTCCCACAACAGGACAAACTAAGGAGTGGGCCACTGGGCTGTTTACAATGATAAGCACTGTGAGATTTGTCCATTTTACAAAGTTTCTTGCTGAATTCCTTTCCACGATGATGCCCTTTAGTCCCATTTTACAGAAGGATAACAACAATGGAAACAATAATCAGCGTAGTTAAAAGCACAACTCTCTGGCTAGAGAGTTATGTTGTAGAGAATAAACTCGACAAATTCTGTACTGAATTGCTGTTTCTTCCCAACAATTGCACTAGCACTTCTGCAACTGTGACAAATACAACACAGGTTCAGTACCATGGATCCCATGACATTTTGCTTAATTCTGAGACAGGCTATGCTCTGAATAGAACCAAACAGGAAGTACTGAAGGATGTAAAGGCCCTCCTCAAGGCAATAACTGAAAATATTAATACAAGATTTTCCAATTTTAAAACAAATTCCTGAGGTCCTTCAAAAAATATTTAACCTGTTACAATTCTCAATTAACAGTGACCAGCTAGCCCTCTACGGTAGCAAGGTCAGTACCCTCCTAGAGCACTACAGCGATATACTGCAGAAACAATTATATTACAGCTTGTATAGAAGCTCAAGGGTTACAGATTAAGCTTCACAGGAAGCAGCCACTTTCAGAGTGTCCCAAATTTCACCATCTAGATTTCTGGCAAAAAATTCTCCAAAATAATTCCTATGAGCAGCATTTCTCAGACATTTTGGTAGTCACTACTGCTCTGCTGATTCCCACACAGACTGCAGTGGTAAGGAGATGATCAGTTTGATGGGCAGGGTGAAGTCTGACTAGAGATCCGGTCTCCCCCCCAACTATGTCTGAACTAATGCGTGCTAAGTTATCAGATGCTAGTGTTCCTACTTTATTTACTGAAAACTTTGGAGATTACCTTTGAACACAACTGCTAATTTACAAAGGTCCCACATCAAATACACAGTCATAAAAACCTTATTGCAAATACAGTAAGCAGCTCCAGTGGAAATGCAGTTGATTCAGGCTTCAAGCACTTATGGCAGAACAACTATGTACAGTTTTGAAAACACTGATAACATATCATTGTATAAAAAAGTCTCAGGCTATATGCAGTGAGAAAGCGAATAAAACTGTTTAACCATTATAACTGCACTGGACTGCAAAGGCAGACTTCAACAATTTGTTAAACTTGGGGAGATTCAGTAGTGTTATCAGGCAATTTGTTTAACCAGTTAGCAGCCCAGATAGCAAATGACCACTTTCCCAACCAAGTACACTGGAAAGGAGGCTTAAAGGAGAACTGCGCTGAACCTGTAAGTCATTTTTCCCAGTAGAAGCTGTTTTTTTAAGCACTGGTTCAAATTTTGTTATTGCTCCATCTATACAGGCCTTTCAGTAACCTCAATGGGAGTTTCTGCTTCACAGTCTGGTGGCAAGTACCATTTAGAACTGTATGAAGTAGTTTATGTCCCAAACAACCTCAGAGTTCTATAGTAGAAAATAAATGCATTGCGTCAACAAGACTGGAACAGGGACATAAACTACATCATACAGTTCTAAAATGGTTCTTACCTGCAGCATGTAAATCAGAAACACCCACTAAGTTAACTAAAAAGCTTGGATGGCTAGAGCACTAAGAATTTGAACCAGCATTTAAAAAAAAAAAAAAAACACCTTCTACTGGGAAAATGGACTTCTAGATTCAGTGCAGTTTTCCTTTAAGAACATTCCTAGCCAAGTTCCAGGTATTGTATTGGTTGGAGAGGGCGCGGAAGCAGTTTGTTAAAGCAGAGGGGTGTTATGCCCAAGAGCACCTTTTTGACTAGCAAACAATTCAGGCGCTTTATTCTGCTTTTGACCTGGAGGATGCCATAACACTGTGATGTAAATCTTGAAAGCAAAAGAGAAGATCTCGTGTGAGACCATATGACAACAGAGATTCAAGTTCTGATTCAGAAACAGACTAGAGACTGCCAGATTTGTAATATAACCTCCAAAATTCTTTCTACTTTACAATCAGTTTTTTGAAAGAATTTCAAAATTTACATAAAAATCGTGAGCACAGGTAAATGTTTTGTGGGACAAGCAAAATTTACAATCCATCTGTCCCTTGGACAGGCATCCCTAACAATCATTTATAGCCCTGTACACTGGATTGTAAGCCATTCGTATCAGTTCCTCTGGGGAAGCTTTTACAAGATGGGCCGTCTATGTACATGCAGCGACTGTACTATGTGCACCAAGAGAGGAAAAAGGAGCTGGTTTCTGTTTGATGTGCTGCTAATGAGATAGTGCGTCCAGGTGGTCACGTGTTATTTTTTTTTTATTTTTTATTTAGTTGTTTAACCAGGAGTAGCACACTAAGCTGAAAGCTTTTTTTTTTTATAGGAGCAACCTGGGAGCACAGGGAGTTATGAAGGGCCTGTGTGCTTTGTGGTGTAAACCACGTGTGTGCTCTTTCCTGCAGTGTGCCCCAGATGTGACCACACTTTTTTTTTTTTTTTTTTTTAGCTTCTTTCAGTTCAGAGCAAAATGGCTGCACATATGGTCTTGGGGGAGGATGGGGAGTGCAGTCAAGACACTGGGATAATTTTTGTGCTCTGGTTGCACTGTGCCTGGAACATCCAGTCTCTGTCCCTGAATAACTGCCTTAGCCTGTCCTCTTCAGCAGTGTTTCTCCTCCCCCATACAGGAGTCAGCAGTGGCAGTCTGGGTGTGACCCACTGCAGTCTTCACTGTAACTAGGACAGAGGGGGATGATGGATGCTCAAGGCAGGCTCCACAGTAATGGTGATGCAGTGCCAATCTGCCATTGGTGCAAAGCAGGAGAGGAGTTGGTGGGTAGCTACAACTGGTGCAGATTTCCTTGGTCTGTGTGTAGTTCAGTCACGTTGCCTGCCTAACCAGAGGCATTTTTCCTTGTGTTTATCCCAACCAATGGTGCAGAAAGTATTCTGAGCTTGACAAAGAGAGAGACTGGAGTTTGGTGCTGTGAGTGAGTAGATCTGCTCAACTGTAGTGGCTGGTGCTGGGCGATTAACACTTGCATCATCTGCCCTGTCCTGTCGTGGTGGGGGTGTCTGGAAAAGAAAAGTAACAGTGCAATGATCTGGGCTGTGTATACCATTGTGCCCTGTGGTCCATAATGGGTGGTTCTATGGGCACACAGCAAATTCTGGCAAAGGATAGGATGTAGTCAGGGCTGCTCTGGGCTAGGATTGCAGAGATGTTGGGATAAGTTTATGCTTTGTTTTCCACTTCTTGAACAGTGTGCTTCCTCTTAATTGTGTAATACCACCAACAGCTTAATCTGGTTCAAGGTCAGTTGGCATTCATCTGTATCCCCTCCCCCTTGGTCGTGCCTGAAAATAGGCAGGATTTGCGTAGTGCACTTACCCAGTCAACAAAAACTAAAATAAAAAAAAATAAATAAATAAAACTACTGTGCTTCCTCTTAACTGTGTATCATGTACTTTTTATTATTGTTGCTATAATTGTAACTTTATTCATGTAATTTGGTACCGCAGTCACCTCATCCCCTAGGACACATCTGGAAACAAGCTACTAGCTCAGCACGTCTTTCCTAGTGAAATTCTTGCAATAAATAAAACAAACAAGTTGGGACAAGTTGAGCAACTGATCCGGTTATGGAACAGCTGCTGTGACTTGGGTGTTGGAGTCTGCAATTGTATTTCGGGTCATGTCCGCAGCAAGTCAGTGAGTGAAACAATGTGGTATGTAGTGTTGTGATGAGGGTCATTGCTTGTTCTGTGAGGCGGCGAGCATTTGCCATGGCCAATTTGTAACAGCAGCCCTAATTTTAAGTTTCTTTGACTGTGTGTTGTGTAGTGGTATCCATACAGTGTGTGCGTGAGTGTGTGTCTCGCAGAGAGAGACTGTGACAGAGTGTGTGTGCGCAAGCGCGTGCACACATGTCAGAGAGAGACCGTGAGAGTGTGTGTGCGCGCACGCACGTGTGTGAGAAAAGGCTGTATAAAAGAGCGTGTATGTGCTGTAAGGATGTGACAGTCTAGCAGGATGAACCTTCTTTGAATACTATTAACACACATACAAGACGCAACATTTTGGTGCTGTTCTGGAGGTTTACATTTTGACCCCAAAAAGTGGAGTTTTTAATCCACAATTTTGGCACTGGCAGGTTCAACTGGAACCTAGTTTCTGTACCAGTACCGCTGTCACTGCATGCATGCAAGTCAGCATATGAAGTCGTCCAGATAACATGGGCAGCATTTAACTACTTCAGTTTCCTGCCAATGAACAGTTTTCTAACCATCCACAGCCAGCAGGACTGGGGCTGCCCCAATCATGCAGAGAGGCAGAGGAGCAACACGAATACAGCCCAGCACACAGTGAAAGGCAGCACATGATTAATGTTGTAGACTCATTATACAATGCCATGCCAAGAAGCTTAAAGAAAGGGCCCACCATACCGGGGGATGGTGGGTGGGAAAGTTATGGCTCTATAGAGATCCAACCAAAGACCCACTGTTGCTGGTTAATACCTAACCTATCTTTTCTTCAAGGGTACCTCTAGAGAGCTATAATACTCTGGATGATTAACAAGCAGCAGCAACCCCAACTGGGTGGCTGGTAAACAGCAGACTGACCTCTCAGGAAGGCAGGCCTTCAAAACAGTAAGGCCAAAATCCGTCGTCCTATATGAGACCAGATCAGACTGTAATGCTTAGTAAACAGTATGAATTCTGCACCAGGTAGGAGCCCTGCAAATGTCAGTAGCTGAAACAGACTAAAAGCAGGTCACATATGCCACCATGCCCCAAGTCATGCAACCTCCAGAAGCACCTAGTTAGTCCTTTCCTGCTTGCATATAGCAGAACAAGATGCAGGAAGAGATACATTTGGAGACAGTTTACTTGCTATGCTAGAACCAGAGGGCCAAATGATACAAAAAGCTGAGAGGACTGTGCACAATCCATGGTTAGGTCCAGACAGGATCCCATGGGCATCCAGAGAGTGCAACAGCATTTTGCTAGGGGAAAGGAAGAAATGAAAATTACATATTCACCGTAACTCCTGATCTTCCATGATAGAGCCATCCGCTCTGCAAAAAGCGAGTTCTGTAAAGCAGCCTTACTCTCCTCCAGCAGCAACCCGAGGAGTTTCTGGCAAAACATTAAAAACACTGTTGGGGGGTCTGCTAAGGCACAGGTCTCTGACCTACTAGTTAGTGAAGTCAGCTGCACAACCGCACACCATTGCAAACACCTTCAACTCCCTGTTTTCAGAACTGCCCCCTCCCTCCCCAGTCCCTCCTGTCTACCCCCGTGGTCCCCCTCCCGGTCTCCTCCTCGGCCCCTCTTCCAACTGAGACATGCTCTCCTAAGGAGACCCAGATGCTTCTTTGGGCCTCTCCCCACATTGGCGCTGGGCACGACTGCCTCGAACCAAAACTACTTCAGACTGGGGGCCCACCTCCTGCCAGGCCTGTCTCGCACTTATTCAATACCTCTATACACACGGGATCATTCCCACCTGTGAAAGTGGCCAAGGTTGTTCCTGTCTTCAAACAAGGGAACCCCAATGATCCTGGCAACTACCGTTCCATTGCCATTCTGTCCTCCACAAGTAAACTCCTCGAGAAAGCCATTGCCTCCCAGCTCCCAATACATCCAGGACTACAACATCCTCTCTCCTGCCCAGCATGGCTACAGGAAAGGGCATAGCATGTCCACCGCCCTTGCTGTAGTCACTATGATCAGGGCAAAGTGCTGACCAAGGCAGCCTCACTGAGCATTTTTGTGGACCTCTCAAAAGCAATTGACAGGGTTGATCACACCTCCTTGGCTCCAAACTCCTATCCCTGGGTTCTCCCTCCGCCCACGCCTGGTTCCTTAACTCTCCTCCCCAACCGTCAGCACTTCACCTACTTCAATCGGACATCCTCCACCTCGCACCGTCCGGCTGTGAGGGGTCCCTCAAGGATCCGTCCCTCGGTCCAACCCTATTCTCGCTATTTATCAACAACTTCCTCCGCCACTGCCCATGGCCACACCACCCTTGTATGCTGACGATCTCGCCCTCCTGGCCAGCTCCAGGGACATCTCCATAATAAACTCACATCTTAACCATGACTTTGAATGCATCCAAACTTAGCTGGCTGACCACAGGCTCACCCTCAATCTCAACAAAACTAAATCCATGCTGTTCGGTCCCTAAGCAAAATAAAAATCTGCCCTGCCCCCTGCTGATCCATGGGGTCGGATGGCTGCCCTTGAGCGGTAACCTCTGCTAGTACCTGGGTGCACCTTAGATCCTCAGTTGACCTCACCTCCTCACATTCGCAATGTTTGCAAAGCCACTAATTGCGCCATTTAGTCACTGCCATTAATCACTTTACCCTGCCGCCTGCTTGGCCATAGCTAGGGGGTCCTCCTTCCATCTCTCTGTTACAGACTAGTAACTTTTGCACCTGTTCCCAAATCCAACCTCACAAACTGGGACACGGCCTACAACGCCTGCCGTCACGCTTTCTGCCCCTCCCTCACTCATCGCTAGACTCTATACAGTCGCCTGAGGGTTTCTGAGCAGCATCGCCTCCTTCGCTTCTAGGTAATTTCATCGACAACATCATCCGCTTCTAGCACCCCCAGCTCTGACCCTTCCTCAAACCTGGTGTCACATCCTACCTCCCGCGATCTACTTCAACTCAAGAACGCCTGGTTCCAAGAACACGCACCTTAGTGGGAGACCGAGCCTTCCACACCTATGCCCCCAAATTCTGAAACTCGCACTTGGAGCTCACTCGGTCCTCCTCCTCCCACCCAAGCTTTAAAGCCTCCCTTTGGAACTTCCTGAAACCTCCCCTCCCTGCTCCTGCTCAACGAGACCTTCTCCTTCCCCTGCCAACCTGACTGATGGCCCCTGCACCACCGAAATTTATCTAGCCTGTCTCATCTGACTCTAAACGCACTATGCCAACCTTTGTCCTTGAGTCAGCCTGAACTGCCTGTAAATCTAGTCATGTTTTTGTCTCCTAGTCGATATGTATGAATTCCATGCCAACTTTGCCCTAGAGCTAGCCCTGTAACTGCCTGTGTATTTCTTTTACACTCTTCTCTGTTCCCCAACTGCTCAATGTATCCCTACCTTGCTTTAGAACCAGCACTAAATTGCCTGTTATCTTTCTCTGTATTCCTTATGCTCCCCTGTTGTTTATGTACGAAGTAATTATTTGTGACCACTTCCCATATATTTCTAATGCTTTTCAATTGTTGCTGTATGAAGTCTGACCTGTAACTCTCCCGGGTCGCACCTGAAAATAGGCACATGGCTGTCTAGTGTGCCCACTCTGTTAACAAAAGCAAATAAAATAAATAAATAAATAAATCTTGGCCGTTCAGTCCCACATATGTTTATGCCAGAGGCACTAGGACCCAGCAGCAGCAAAGTCTCTGCAGCCCAGGAGGGGACAGATGGTGCTACCCACAAGGATGGCGCAGTGACATTACACTTGTGGGTTGGCCCATAACAGATGATGTCCCTCTCAGCTGTTTACCAGGGGAGAAAATAAGTGGGAGAGAAAAAAGGAGAAGGCTACTGACTCCTAGACCAAAGGGATAGGAAAAGGATATAGGATATAAAATTAAAAAAAAAAAGACAGACCATCAACTTAGAAAAACTAACGGTTAGGCCTAAGTGGCACAGAGGTAGCAGGTGTAAGAGCAAGAGCTTAACTCAGCCATCTGGACAGGAAGGTGGAGAGAGGGGCAGCAGCCTTGGCACAGAGCTCTGGCTGAAGCAAGAGGCCCAGACGACTTCAGCACAATTAAAAAGGTAGATGCCAACTTAACCTAGTATCCTGTACTCAGAAGAGGACAGCAATATAGGAGACAAGCTCAACAGCTCCAGAGGAGCAGAGGCAGTACCAAAACAGAAAAAGATCCAAGGCATAAGTCTCCTTGCCACCCCAAAGAGTGCTAAAAAGCAGTGAAAGGAGAGGAAACCCGAGAGAAGTAATAAAAACACTCAAAGTCCACAGGCTGAAAGAACAGAATAAACCCCTCCCCGAACCGGTCTCTCCCCAACTCAAACTGAGGCTGCACTTGATTGAAATCTTGAAACCACAACACAGCAGAAGCTAGGGCATGGGCTGAAACATGTGCGAGGGATGACTCTAGAATGTGTCTCCGGGTTTGGGGGGAGGGGGTTGTAGCCCTCAACGGAAACAGGGGTATAACAAAAACACACACTTTTGGGGGCTAGGAAGAGGGCAAATGCCCACTTCATTTTTTTTATTCCCAAAAGGGTAAGGGAAAGGAGAAAAGACCCATCCCAAGGGAAAAAGGATAGCTAAATCTCAAGGGATAGGAGCAGCTCAGAAAGAGGGCAAAAGTGCTACAGCACTATCCAAACAGGGTGAGCTGCCCAGACTCTTACATGAGAGGACAGTGAGCGGGCATGTGACCAAATGGTGACAATATTCTGGAGATTAGGAATTACAGTGAATACGTAATTTCCATATCTTCCCAGAATCAATCTTCACCACTCACTCCCACATGAGTCGCTCTGACTCAAAAACGGGGGAGGAGTAGGTTCACCCGGAGGGAAGAATTAACCTTCAGGCTTCTAGGTGAGGGATAACCACTAGAGGGTAGGGACTGGGACTCCTCACAGGTCTAGCAGGACCAGAGACTTTAGGGTCAGGCAGAGGTTCCCCTGACCTGGGGGCAGGAGGGCAACTTGACAACTCACGCCTGACCCTGTGGGAGAAAAACAAATGAGGCCCCTGGTAATGAGAGTTCAACATCCTATGCTGGGCCAGGGGTGCCAACTGGAAGAGACCAAGCCATGCCATCTGTTAAATGCAGGCTGCTGTTCCAACTAGCCTGGATGCTACCTCACTGGCATTGTACGACACCCTCGCTTGGGGGCTTGCCAGCTCCAGACCCCAGGCAGAAAGGCAAATGGCCTACCTGGTTGACCTGCAATCTGGCATGTATGCTAGCAGCTTACTTAGCGTCACCCAGGCACTTGAGCAGCCGCGTGATTTGACAGAGATGCACACACACATCACAGTATATGCCACCACAAAAAACTCTGTCCCAGATGCCAAGGGGGGGCAGTCATGCACTGGGTGCTTAGGCCAGAGGGGGGTCTGAAGCACAAGAATCCCTGAGATGTGGCGAGGGATAACACCTGGCTACCCAGCATGAGCACAATATCTGCCCAATATGTCCCTAGAGGCAGGAGAAGGGGTAACGGGACACAGTCAGCATTCCTGGATGCCTCCATGAAGGGTCAGGGCCACAGAGAGATGACAGAAGTGTCACCGTGGAAATCCCTAAGGAATCTCAGTGCCAGGGTAGAAGTACTAAGACCTACAAATGACCCTGTACTCAGTTCCTGCAGCTTCTTCACCAAGAACCACTTTTACTGGGAGTACTCTGCATCAGAGAGGTGGACTGAAAAAAAATCCTCTTCCTGAGAGGAGGAAATAGAAAAGGAGGACTGGATCCAGGCAATGGCGGAGCAAGGCCCTCAGGCCTGCAATGGGTCTAGTCTGCTTTAAAGTGGTATTATGGGAACACACCAGTTGTAGACCTGAACTGTACCCAGGTCATGGGCCCCAGGGACCTGAAATAACTGGCAAGGCAGGGACGGGGTGGGGGGCTAGGAGGGTCTTCGATAACCAGGCCAGGTCCTCTGCCAGGGCTATGGAGATGTTCAGGAGACCTCACCCAGAGGGCAGGCTTGGCAAATTCGCCCATGTGTAACTGACCATATCAGAGGACATGGTCCAGACACTGTGCTTGTGGGAAACCCCCAGGTAGGGACAGCATAGCCATACAGGTCCCACAGGGTGGCCCCAGTCCCTACCATTGACAAGACCAACAATTTTCATTTATTTTTCTATTTAAACATTTGATGACCAGGAAAAGCTCACTAAGCAGAGACTCATTTCCAGGTGCGACCCGGAAAGGTGTCCATTTCCGGAGAGAAGCTAGGTACCGGGGTAATGCTGGGGCCCCCACTGGAGCTGCCTCCAGCACCGGACAAGTGGCCAGCTGCAAGTCCAGTGCCATGCCCTAACCCCTCACCAGGGCTGACACTGCCCCCAAGCCCAACATTTAAGTCTGGGACATCCCCCCCAGAGCTGGCCCTGGACCCAGCACAGGTTGTGGCACCAGAAGATGATCAGCACGACAAAGCACCAGAACCCCAACAGATGCCGCAAACAGTGCAAGAAGGGAACCTGGCATTGTACGAGATCCTCGTCTGGGGGCTTAGTGAGGTCCACCAGAGCCCTAAAGGTAACTACTCTCCTCCTGCAGCTGAACTCTATGAGGGGTGTTAGCCCATCAATGCAGACTTCCTGTCTCCCCCCCCCGCCAAGTCCCCACTTTCCCATTAACTGGTTATACTTTTCTGCCACCAGGTGGCTGAGCCGAGTCACCTCCTACAACTTCCTGCCTCTCTATCCTTCACTACTGCTGACTAGCTCTACTCCTCCTCCACTCTCATCCTTTCCATTCTACAAGCCAAAATTCCACAGCCCTGCTTGCAGTACCTAAAGTGCCCCTAGGAGTCACTGCTGGCCCTTACTCTAACCCCCCCCCTTGCCACATATTTTGGATGCACATTCCCACCCTGCACACCCAATGTGCATTGGCCCCACCAAGTTTCCAGACCTGGGGCTTAAACCTTGCACCCTTTGGCACCAGAGAACAGGACACTGCCACTACTCCAAAGTGGTTGCCACATTTCATTACGTCACTAGGGATCTCTCATACCTCTGTCCATGACCACCACTACAATGCTGCGGGTGCCTATCAGATGGACGCTCCTCACACTAATGTCGCTCAGCATGGCCACAACCTTTCCCTACCACTCAGTGCCACCCCTGCTCCCCTACGCTGCCCACCCATGCCACACACCCCCCACCGAGACACACACACACACCCCAAGCAGTCTTACCCCTGCTCACCATAGCCACCAATCTTCCCAGCAATCCCCACCATCCGCTCAATCGCTATTCCATGCATGTCACTAAAAGCCTAATGCACTGCCGCACGAATAATCGACTGCACCTACTCAGAATTATTTCCCTCCTCCTTTTACTATCCGGAAACATCCACCCCAACCCTGGCCCAGGCTCCCACATCCGGAGGAGGTTGTGGAGTCAAAAACAGTGGTTAAATTCAAGCATGCATGGGACAGTCAAGGCAATTCTAGGGGGTGGGGGTTGAAAGAAGTAGGCTGCTGGTTAACTAGGATCTGCAGCTTATCCATTAGATAGGGAAATGGGCAGACTGGGTGGGCCAAGCAGCCTTTATCTGCTGTCAAATTCTATGTTTCTATGCCGATGCGCCCACAGCCAACCACGGGCCTCTGCATAGGATCCATGAACATATGCAGCATAATAAAACAAAATGGCCACAATGCAATGCTGGGTCACCAGGCACCAACCTGACTTCCTCACAATGGTGGAGACATGGCTCTCAAAGAACCCCCCCCAACTCTCTTGTCTCCCTTCCAGGCTATTCGCTCTTCAGACTGGACAGAGTGGGCAAAAGGGGCGGAGGATGTGCAATATACAGTATCTGCGGGACTCCCTACTAGCACAAGCCATCCCCCCACCTATGCTAGATCATGGTGCCTAAGCCACGTCCGTAAAGGTCTTACCATACACCTCCAAGGGCCCCATCATAATCACTGGTCTATATACCACCCTGCAAGCAAACAAACCCACGCTCTTCTCTCCCTGATGGAATATATTACAAGCTTCCACTTGTCGGAACACATCCTTCTGGGTGACCTGAACCTAAACTGGCTGGCTGCGTCCACAACCACTTCCAAAGACGCCTTCTCAGCCCCTGACCTCCACCAGATTGTGACCCAACCCACAAGGTACAACTCAGCCACCAGGACGCAAACCTTGCTGGACATTGTACTAACTGCCCGCATAAAATTGAGGATGTTGCGGTCCTCCCTAACTCCCTCAATGACCACTCCCCAGTAATCTTTACATGGACGAGTGCCAATCTGCGCCCCCATGCCCGCCACCACCTCCGCCTCCAGCAGTCTTACGAACCTCAGTCATCACTCATCTCACCCATGACTGGTCACCTATGTACCAAGCCACCTCTGTGGATGCAGCACTAGAATATTTCAACAATACCTTCACCCTAGCCTGCGACACCTTCGCTCCCCTAAAAAAGACCCACTTCAAGCAGCAAAATTCCCCCTGGATTACTCCATCCCTCCTACAGCAGCTCAAGAACCGTGACAACCTTTGATATAAGGCAAATTAATCGGGCAAACCTGCAGACAGGCAAGCCTACCGTACAAAACAGAACAAATGCACCTGGGCCATGCACAAAGCGAAAGCCGAGCATTACAGAGCCATCTTGACTGCCACCTGGGGCTCATCACACAAATTTTGGGATAACATAAAAACGCTAAATGGCAAATCGCGGTCCCCTCCCTCCTCCCAGATCTCCACAAATGGCTCAGTCACCACTGACAAAACAAATTGCCGCTACTCTACACTCCAACCTTTAAGACCTCAAGCTCTGTGCTCCTCCCACTTCTACTCCATACCCAGTCAACCCCCCAAGAAGCCAAACCCTATCTGATCAACGCCCTAAATAGCACCAGCCCTCTTAACGACCCCCTAGACATCAAATTCCTCTGCATGGTCCTGGACACACTGCTTCTCCCACTAACTGCCCTATTAAATTGCTCTCTCCACCTTGGACAGTTCCCCAGCAAATGGAAACACCCATCCACAAAAGTGGGGATCCACTACTCCCAGAGAACTAACGCCCAATCTCCATTCTTCCTCACTGTCCAAAGCCCTGGAAAAGGTAGTGCAGACCAGCTGACCAATTACCTAGAAACCTATAACCTGCTGTGTGTGAAGCAATACGGGTCCTGAGTCGGACGCAGCACTACAACAGCTCTCACTGAATTCTCAAACTACATTTACTCCACCCTAGACAAGGGACAGCTGGCAGGGGCTGTGTTTATTGACCTGTCCAAGGCCTTTGGCATGGTTAACCACCCCCTCCTGCTGAACACCCTGATGCACAAAGGTCTCTCTCAAGGTCCCCTAAACTGGTTTGCAAGCTATTTGACCTCCAGGATGCAAAGAGTTAGATTAAATGATACTGTATCCAGCACCTGCGCCACCCGCTCTAGAGTCCCTCAGGGCTCCATCCTAGGGCCATTACTTGTTAGCCTGTTTCTGAATACATTTTCCACCTCGTGCTCTGGCAATATACTTCTATATGCAGATGACACCGTCCTCTGTGCCTCCCATGCAAACCCAGCGAACCTACAGGCCTCACTGCAGCACTCATTCATCCAAACTGAGCAATGGTTTGCTGAGCACAAGCTGGTACTAAACCAGAAAAAAACTAAAACCATGCTGTTTATTGTCACTGCTTTATTGCCTGTGTAAGGTCCAACCGCACCGCCTCCTCAGGAGCCAAATTCTCAATTATTAGGTGCTTATGCAACTTCAACCCCTATGCATTCATCTCAGAGTTAACATACTCTGTACACTTGTCAGACTTTCATCTAGCAAAGTCTGTGACTACTGCTTACGATATCCTCCAAGATATTATTCTAGCCGCTCTCAATAAACACGCACCAATAACAAAAACTCTGATCAGGGAAAAAAAAAGCTGTCCTCGGTTCTCTACCGAACTGAAGGATGCCTTTCATAATAGAGACCTGCTGTGAAAGAAGGCACGCACGATAAAGTTCGGGAACGACTGGAATCTATTCAGGAGGGCGAGGAACCAGTGCACCAAACTGGTAAGAGAAGCAAAGGCTAGTTTCTATCGCTCCCAACTGGATCTTTCATCCAACTGCTCCTCCAAATTCTGGAATCTATTCAAGGATATTGAAGGCCACTCCACCCGTGCCTCATTGCAGACAATAATCTCTATCGGCACTACTACACTCACCGATAAATCTTCAATCCTTGACTCCGTCAACAACCATTTTGCCACCGCAGGATTAGCATTCGAAATCTACCCCGCTAACACACTTCACACCCAGCTTGGACCCAATGATCAAGGATCCCCACCCCCCAAATCTATCTTTCTTCTTTCAACCTACAACTTTGAAGGAAGTCGAAGATCTCTTACTCCAGTTGGATCCTAGAAAAAGAGCAGAAGCCGATCAAATTGGTCCTTATTTCCTAAAGCTGGGCTATCGCGCCCTGGCAGTGCCCATTACTCACCTGTTTAACCTCTCCCTCTCTCAAGGTGACCTCCCTTCTAGCTGAAAAACGGCCTATGTTATCTCACTGTTCAAATCTGGAGATCCCAGCGACTTGAACAATTACAGGCCAATCTCCCTTCTACCAACCCTGTCTAAGATGCTGGAAAAAGTTGTGAACACCCAGCTTAGGAACGATCTGGAATCGGCGAAACTGCTAAATCCACTACAGTCAGGCTTCGGATCACAGCACAGCACAATATCGGCTCTCGCCGAAGTGACCAATGACTGTCAGATTGAGTTGGACAAACAAAAAACTTTGTCGGAGCTGTATTCTTGGACCTAAGCAAGGCATTTGATACTGTCCATCATGGCCTGCTCCTCACATCTCTTCGGCACATTGGCCTACACACAATTATCTACCAGCTGGTTCGAGAATTACTTCGTAGGCCGATCATAGCAAAGCAGAAGGCGGAGTCTCTCCCTTAAACCTCTCCTGAGAGGAGTACCTCAAGGTTTCATCCTGGGACCCCTGTTACTCACAATCTACATCAACAGGATAGACGACACCATAAAAAAGGCCCAAATACACCTCTTTGTGGATGATACCGTGCTTTATGTCTGCAGACCCTCCCCTGACATTACGTACTCAGTCCTCCAGGATGAATTTAATCTTCTACAATGTCAGCTCATAAATCAGAAGTTACGTTTGAACGCCAAGAAAACAAAAGCAATGTTCTTCTCGCCTTTTCCCAACCTACCTAACCCAGCCTCGGTTGGGACTCTCCCCCTGGTCACTACCATATTTGGTGAGCGGCTAGAGTATGTGACCAAATTCAAATATCTGGGGGTATGGCTCGACAGACTCTCCTTCCGGGTTCATACCGAGGAGCTGATAAAGAAACTTTGTCAGAGGCTTGACCTTTTTTTCAGGATGAAAGACCTCCTCCCCCAGGGAAGCCAAGAAGAGGCTAGTTCAGACTACATTTCTTGCTCTGCTAGACTATGCCGACTTCCTGTACAATCAAGGGCCTGCCGGAGTGCTCTCTAAACTCGACACGCTTTATCACAGAGCCCTAAGGTAAGGTTCATAACGGGCCTTCCCTACTCCACCCACCACTGTTTGTTGTACACGGCCGTAGGGTGGTCCTCTCTCAACTTCAGGCGACAACTAAATGCCATCATCTGGACATATTAAGTCCTCCTAAATAAACTCCCAAACTACATTTCTGATTGCCTAACATTTTGCACCATCAGTAAGTAAGCTCTGAGAAGTGCCTCCTATATCTCCTTGAAGGTGCGTAAGGCCAGTTCTTGCTTTGGCTGCGCTGCCATTAGCCATGTGCTGCCATCAATGTGGAATAAACTGCAAAAATCTCTAAAGCTAAACTATGTCGTCAGCTTAGGAATGTTCAGAACACTTTACTCCAATCATGTCACTGAACCCTGTGTCTGCCACTCCTGATCATGTACCCCATTTTCCTGGACCCATTTCCACCTCGCTTCAACCTTCCCCAATAATTGGTCCAGCCATAGCCTGGCCCCCTCTCTCTCTCTCTCTCTCTCTCTCACACACCACCTTTTCCCTTTCTTTGCTTTTCTCCTCCTCTTTTCTCCCCCGACTTGCTCCGGCACTGCACTGGCTTTGTTCGCGCCCTGCCCTCCATCTTTCTTCCTACTAGAAGACCTCATAACACAATCTGCAATGTGCACCCTACTCTTAAACGCCACCCCTCCCCCCCAGCTCCCCCACCCCGTCCCTCCCATACCACTTGTGAGCCATCTACATGACCCTGTGGTTGCAGTCAGCTCACCTCCCCCTTACAACCCATACTTTTGCACCTTAGTTGTGGAAGCCATCTGCAATACTGTCTGGACAGTTTGGCTGTTCCCTTATTTCTATCAACTCCTGCTCTCGCCCCTGCATTCTTGCTAGTATATTGTAATGTTGTGCATCTCCTTGTTTCCCTTGTGTCTCAACATTAATGCACTCTGCTTGACCCGACACATGTTCATTTAACCTGTATCGCATATTATCTCTGTTTATCTCCACACGGTTTATGCTACTGTATTGTAATTATTGTGTATTATACCTTATTCTGTATTTGTTACATCCAGGTCCACTTCGAGAATGAGCCTTGCTCAACGGTGACCGCCTGGTTAAATAAAGATTCTGACTGATTGATTGCGCAACACCAAAGCAAACTAAAAAATGCCCAACTGAAAATCCTGTACAGTTCACACCACCCGCTAGAGCAGGTCTCATCTTATAAATACCTATAGATCACATTCAACCCTGCTCTCACTTAGAACGGCCACATCAGCACACTGGCATCTGCAACCAACGTGTGAATCACCCTCCTCTACCGACACAAGGACTGTCTACCCCCTGAAGCCCTGCGCCTAGCCATCACCTCGTCCGTTATGTCACTGGTCGACTATGACCTACTAGTCTACCCCGCCACCGACACCACTGCTCTCAACAAGATTAAAGTAACCATCAACAAAGCCTGCAGACTCCTGTCAAGGACTGATCGCACGACCCACACCTGCACCCTCTACAACTGTGCCCAGACCCTTAATCTTGATGAAGGGTTCCAGTTCCAAGCTTGCCTCATGGCCAAAAAAAATTCCTCCTTGGACACACCCCTAGGAGTGTCTGCTTCCTTGCCCCTAGTCACCCAAAGTCCATACACGCAAAACATACACAATAACACTGGCCATCCCCAGGGTCAGGACAATGCTTGCCCAGAGATCATTCCAAGTCACAGCCCCTGCCTGGTATAATGCCCTACCATCCTCTGTCACTACCCACACCAAGCTTGGCCCTTTCAAAGTGGCCCTCAAGAATCACCTCCATGTCACACGTACCTGCACCTGTCCAAGCTGATCCTACTGTCATTCCAAACTACAGCCCAGTCGCTACTAAAGTGGGCTCACACCAAGACAAAGTCTAAACCAAGACTGCTGCACTAAACACCACCAGGGCCCACTATCCTGTCTCTGTGCTCTTGTTATTCTGCTTAGCTACCACTGTGTACAAGCCTACATCACTGCACTGCAAAGGATGTATGTAACTGATAAGATATTACTCCGTATAGGCTTGCATCAATGCACTGTAATGCCTGCACTACTGCACTGCAAAGGATGTATAACTGCTTAGATAATGCTCTGTATAGGCACTCATCAATGTATTATAATGCTTAATGTTTGTACATCTACAGTCCCACTAGTTATGTAATATTGTCTTTGCTGTATTACTGTCATGTCTGTACTTATGTCATCCGACAAGGAGACTTTGGAAATGAGTCTATGACTCAAAGGATTGGAATTCCAATATTCTAATAAATAAAATAAATAATTTAAACCACACACTGGGTTACACCCCCACCTAAACAAATTCCAGGAAAAAGAGCAGAGATACACGGAAAATGCAGGCCTGTCTTGAAAAACAGTCCCTGCTCAAGATGTCCGCCTGTCCTTCATGAACTCCAATCATCCAAACTCATGTTCTTCTGCTCCTGAAAACTTGGTTTAACACAGACAAAAGCATTTAGTTAGAAAAGAATGTAATGGAGTACATCTGCCTGGCTGAAACTCATGCAGGTTCCCCAGGAGAACATAACTTTGCACGTCTCACCTTGGAATCTATGGTTCATACACAAGCCATAAGTTACTGTACAAAAACATCTGGCTCCAGTTGATGAATGCCAGATCATGAAGGAGCAGATGCTTCTCGAATATGAAAAACAATGTACAATCACAGATATAGCATATAGACACAAATACAGGACAATATTCTGCAGAAGAGCAAACAGCTCCAGGGAGTGGCCCCACTGACAACGCTGGAGATAAAAGAAAAGGAAATGACAGTAAGTATGATGAAATTTCTCCTTTCTGTATCGCTCCACATTGTCAATGGAGAAGGCAGTTAAAGGAGTACTATAGTGAGAATTTGCAAACATATGTTGTGCAGAGTGCTTGATTTGTGTGTGCAGTCTTGACTGTGTCCTTTCCCTTTGTCTGCTATTAGGAGTTTTTTTTCTAAATTAGCCTTCTAGTTTTATAGCCTCGAGGATCTCCATCTTAGCATGGTTTATTGCTCTTCTTGTTCCTACAAAGCCTCCTCTCCAATATGACAGTGATGTATCTGGGACCACGGATTCAGCAAGCACTGGTTTACAGTCAATTTTACAACAGCAGAGCTGTGATATTAAGTAACTTTCCTTATCCAGTGAGAAAGTACAGTTAAGTAAGAACTTACCGTAATAGTAGATCTTCGAGAGAGGTTCCTGTAGTAGGTCATAACACATAGGACTGCGGCCCCTGGCATCAGGACCACATGGCAAACTTTTTCTAGCAGTGTCTGACAGGGGACCACCCACCCATCATGTGACGGATGTCAGCGTGACCCTAATAGTGGGCAGTTCCCATGCTCACCTTCCAGTTCTCCCACTGGAGACCCAAAGAGGATACGATAGGAGAAAGGATGAATATCCTGGAGCCCAATCCAGAACAGCTTGTAGAAGCATGCAGGAAGGAGGGAGGGAAAGTGTGACCTACTGCAGGAACCTCTCAAAGATCTGTTACTGTAAGTTCTTACATAACTGTACTACCTTACTTCGAGAGGGTTCCTGCAGTAAGTCATAACATATAGGACTGGATCCCAAGCAGTCACCCTCAGTAAGACCCACTGAAACGAGAGAGGAGGAAGGACAGAAGACTGACCAGCACAGGTATAAGACAGCAGATCCTGCAGAACGGCTAGGCAAAATCCGGCCCTATGCCTAGAGGCAATGTCCAAACTGTAATGCTTTGTGAAAGTGTAGCCTGAACTCCAGGTTGCTGCAATGCAAATCTCAGCTGCAGAAACATTTTTGAGGAAGGCTCCGGAAGTAGCCATACTCCTGGTAGAGTGACCTCTGATCTCTCCCAGAAGAGGTTTACCATACTGACAAACTGATGCAGTTAGCCAACCATTTGGACAAGCACTGCTTAGAAACTGCAGACCCCAGAGTTTTGGGGGGAGAAAGAGAAACAACTGATCTGATTTGCGGACATCCTTGGTCCTGTGGACATAGTAATGTAAAATCCTACGTACATCTATCGTATGTAGAAGAACCTCGCCCTTATTTGAATGAATAGGGTAGTTCACCGGCAGCTCAACGGTCTGATTCAAGGTGAACTCAGAAACCACCTTGGGAAGAAACTTAGGATTTATTCGCAGGACCGCCCGGTCTCTGTGAAAAATTAAATAAGGCTCCTTACACATCAGGACCTGAAGCTCAAAACTCCTTCGAGCCGAAGTAACCACAACTAAAAAGAGAGCCTTCCAAGACAGATAGCGCATTTCTCAGCTTACTGCCCGGTTCTAAAGGAAGTAAATACAGGTTACTCACCTGTAACAGGAGTTCTAGGAATGGTACATGTTGTTCATCCACACTATCTGGCAGGTTCCTTGCCGCTTTAAATCTTGCCGGAAGGTCTTCAAGCAGGCTCCTCCCACCCACCCGGATGGTAAAACTCTCGGCTCCGCCCCATGACACCAGATCTAGCCCGCTGGAAGCCAGGTTGTGCGTCGCAGCCAGGGAGGTCAGGTGGGTTGTGTGGATGAACATATACCATTCCTAGAACTCCTGTTACAGGTGAGTAACCTGTATTTCTAGGGACATGGATATGTTGTTCATCCACGCTATCTGGCAGAATCCTAGCAGTTCTCCGGAAGGAGGGAGGCAAGGCGCACACCCCCGATACTTACTTGGGAAATAAAGACCGGAGAACCGAGGCCCCAAAACCAGCATCCCGGCGTGACTCAAAGTCGATGTGATAGTGGGTGATGAAGGTGTGTGTTGACTTCCAGGTAGCAGCCTTGCAGATTTCCTGGATAGGGACGTCCCTGGAAGCAGCTACCGATGCAGCGGTATGGCGGGTAGAATGAGCTCTTATCCCTCTGGGCAGCTCCATGCCCGCCAACCTATAGCTGAGATCTATGCAGGAGGCGACCCACCTGCCTATCGTCCGCTAGGCTGCAGATCTGCCAGGTGCGGCTTCAGTGTAGGTGACAAACAGCCGGCAAACCTCTCCCCGAACTTCAGCAGTCCACTCCTTATAATATGCGACCGCTCCTCTAGGGTCCAAAGTATGGAGCCTATATTCAGCCTCCGAGGTGTGACTGGGGTAGAACACCAGCAGAGTCAACACCTGGTTAAGGTGAAAATCCGACAACACCTTCGGAAGGAATTTCAGGTGGGGGCACAGGACAACCCTGTCCCTGTGGAAGACCAGATAAGGAGACTCAATGGAAAGCACCTGGAGCTCTCCCATCCTTTTGGCTGATGTGGTAGCCGCCAAGAAGGTGGTCTTCCACGACAGGCGAGAGAGATGTCACACCTGTACATCAGTTCAAATGGCTTGCCCATGAGCTTAGCCAGTACCAGCAGTAGATCCCACGGATGTGGAGGTTCTTGCACCAGAGGGGATATGTGATCAAGGCCTTTGAAAAAGCACTCGACCACCTTCTCCTGCGCCACTGACTGCTTCCCGGCCTGCGCCCGGTAAGCAGAAATGGCTGCCAGGTGCACCTTAAGGGTAGTCGACTGAAGCCCTTGCTGAGAAAGGAACCACAGGTAGTCCAGAATGCTTGCCAAGGAACAGGAGGAAGGGTCCAGGCCCTTGCCCTGACACCAAATGGAGAATGTCTTCCATTTGAAGGCGTAGCATTTTCTGGTCGACTCCTTATGGGACGCCTCAACGACGCTGAGGACCGCGTCGGAAAGACCCAAGGCCTGGAACTCTAGCTGCTTAGGAACCAGGCCGTCAGGTGCAGGGATTGAAGGTCCGGATGGAATACCTTCCCCTGATTGACTGAGATCAGGTCCAGGCGGGCCAGAAGCCGCCTCGGGAGCCTGGCGCTGAGACTGAGGAGATCTGGATACCAGAACTGACTGGGCCAGTCTGGGGCTACCAGAATCACCTGCTTCTTGTCCCTCCTCACCTTGTGGATCAAGAGAAATGAGGGAATGGCGTAGAAGAGGCCCGGGGTCCACGGCCTCGAGAAGGCATCCCCCTGCAGCGAGCCCTGCTGAGGGGGGCGGGCATGAAACAGTCTCAGCTTCGCATTCTCCCTGGAGGCAAACATGTCCGCCCGAGGCGTGCCCCAGTGGGAGAAGAGATCTTATAGTACCTCCGGCAGGAGAGATCACTCATGAGACGCAGCCCCTATCTGGCTTAGGGCATCGGCCAGGGTGTTGGAGGCTCCTGCCACATGAATGGCTAGGAGATCCGCCTCCAGGCTGCACATGAGAGACCAAATGCGGACAGCTTCCCTGCACAGAGGCATGGAGTGCGTCCCGCCCTGGCGGTTTAGGTAGTACATGGTCGTGGTATTGTCCGTCTAGACCTGAACCACTTGACCCCGTAGAAACGGAGCGAAGGCAGTGAGGGCTAGATGAATCACTCAAAGCTCCAGCAGGTTGATGTGGCATCGGGATTCCAGAGGGGACCAGAGGCCGTGCGCTCTGTGCTCCCCCAGATGGGCACCCCAACCCAGAGAGGCATCGGTCAATAGAGAGACCGTCGGCTCAGGGTGGATGAACGGGATGCCCTCCTGCATATGTGCCAGAACGGTCCACCATTGGAGAGCGTTCCACATCTCCTGGGTCACCGTCACCAGCTGATCCAACGGATAGAAGCACTGTGACCACTGGCTGGCCAGTCCCCACTGAAGGGGACGCATGTACCAGCGGGCCCAATGGACCACGCTGGTGCAGGCCGCCATGAGGCCCAGGAAGCCCCGGGCAGGGCGCGATTGCCCAACCAGAAATGATTGGGCAAAGGAGGAGAGAACCTCAGACCTGTCCGCCGGGAGCCGTGCTCTGGCTCGAAGAGAGTCGAGCTCTGCCCCAATGAAATGTATCACCTGCTTTGGCAAGAGTTCCAACTTGGCCTCGTTGATGAGGAGGCCAATCTGAGAGCAAACCTGGAGGGCCAGATCTCTGGACCGCTCCACTTCTGCTCTGGAGGGGGCTGCAATCAGCCAGTCGTCCAGGTAGGGGTACACCCGGACCCTTCGGCACCGCAGGAATGCTGTCACCACTGCCATGCATTTGGTGAAGACCCTGGGAGCTAGGGAGAGGCCGAAGGGCATGGCCCGGAACTCGTAAAGGATCCCTCCGCTCTGAAGCAGAGGAATCTCTGATGATACGGACGGATTGGGATGTGAAAGAACGCGTCCTGGAGGTCCAGGGAACAGAACCACATGCCTCGTTCCAAGGATGGGATTATCTGAGCCAGAGTGACCATCCAGAAGGTTCGAGACCTTAGGAACCTGTTCAGGTCGTGCAGGTCGAGAATGGGGCACCAGCCCCCTGTCCATTTTGGGACCAGGAAATACCTGGACACAAACCCCAGGTCTGGAGGAGGATACGCCACCTTCATGATCACCTCTTTTTTGAGGAGCAGGGCAATATCGGCTCGGCAGGCAGACAACGAGGCTGCGACCCCATGGCCCCTCGAGGGGCGACGGCTCGAAAGGTTGGGGTCTGCTCGAACTCCAGAGACAGGCCCATTCCTACCACCTCCAACACCCAGCGGTCTGTGGTGATAGCGGACCAGGGGAAAGGAAGTGGCAGAGCCACCCCTCCCCATGGGGGAACCGGGGAGGATGAGGTTGGGGGCAACACCCCTCAACCCTCACTGGGCAGGCTTGGAGGAGGGACCGCCGGGGACCTCCTGAGCCTTACCTCCCTGCTGGAGGAAGCCGGGCTTGGGTTCGGGATGCCAAGCTCGAGCCTGCTGGCCCTGATGCTGGTGCTGCTGGGCCGGACATGCTGCAGGCGCAGAAGGACGAAAGGGCTTGTGCTGCTGCTGACGGCGGCCTTTGTCCTTCTGGGTGGAGGTCACAGAGTCCAGAGTGGCACTGGACTTTTCGGTCCGCTGGAGGTGACCTACCACTCCAGGGCCGAAGAGGTCGGTCCCCAAGAAGGGGACGTCCGCCATTGTGCTGGGTATCCGCCGTGAAGGTGGATATCCTCAGCCATGCAGCCGCAACCAATCTGGCACAGGAGTCCCCTACATCCAGAGCTGTTTGGAGCTGCAGCTTCGCCACCGCCCTACCCTGGTCCCGAACCTACCGGACCGTGGTCTGGAGGTCAGCCGGGAGATGAGGGATCACCTCATCCAGAGAGCCCATGAGGGCGTGGGAGAAGTGTGCCATCAGCACGGCCGAGCTGGCCTGGTGGAGGCCAAGGGAGGACGCAGCGTACACCTTGCACCTGGTGTAGTCCAGCTTTTTGGACTCCTTGTCGGGGGGGGTGGGGCTTGTCCATGTCCCTAGTGTTCCCGGAGCGCCGGAAAACGCTGTCGGTGACCAATCCCTTGGCAGAGGGGTGCTCCAAAAACCCGGGCAAAGAGCCGGTAGGGACTGCATACTTCCTGGCCATCCTGGCCGAGGGCGCAGGATAGGAATCAGGCCACTGCCAAAGCTCCAAGGCTGGGCCGACAATGGCAGCCACAGGAAAGGCCTCCGTGGGAGAATCCCCTCGGTCCAGTATCTCCGTCAGGGGATACTTGGCCCTTTTGGATACGGGCTCGAGCTGCATCCCGGTGGACTCTGAGATGAGCCGAAGCAGATCCATGAAGGACGATGGGCTTTCGTCCAGTGACTGTCCCCCGAAGGACTCCAGGTCAACCTGCCTGGAGAACAGGGAGGAGTCGTCGTCGGACTCAGAGGAGTCCACAAAGCGCTGCCTAGGGCCTGAGCCACCCTCCACCTGCCTAGGGCGGTCGGGAGTGAGGGTGATCGACAACCTGTGGGGCAGGCCGTGACCCGACCGAGAGTCCTTGGTCGGTGCCCCCGATTTTGGTTGTGGAGGTGGAGATTCCACCACAATTGGTGGGGCAGCAAGTTTCGACCAAACAACCGGCCCATATATGGGCATCTTGACTGCAGCGAGAGGTTGCTTCGGCCGTTCCGGTGACAGCCACTTGATGGCCGGGGAGGGCGTCGATGTCGACTTGCTCCCAGACAAAAGTAACTGCTGCCACATCAGCTCCTCGTAGTGTCGACGCAATTTGCGCCGGAGCCTCTCCTCTTCCGAGGAAGAAAATGAGGACAAGCGGCGTCGCCACTTACAGACCTCCGATGCCGGCGGGATCGACTGGACCAAGAAGAAGTCAGAGACAGAGATCCTCTGTGTATCTGAGGATGGGCCTGGGAAGGAGAGGGGACACCTGCTCTTCCCTCGGCTCGGACACTTTAACCGGGGACTGCTGCACCGAGGGCACAGGCAGATCCTCGTCTCCACCAGGGGGACCGGCGAAGAAGGGTTGTCGGCTTCACCAGTCGACAACCCGTTCGACGGATCGAGAAAAATCTCGAGTGTGTCAACAGGAGTCTCGGCCGGCTGGCCTGATGGGGACGCCATGAAGCCAGCAGCCTTAGCCGCAACCTCGACCGAGGTCGACGGTCGGCCGTCCGGGGAAGGGGACCTCTCCCGCTCCCACGAACGCTGACGATGGGACTTACCCTTGGAATCCTCCTTTCTGGACAGAGAGGAATGTCCCAGTGGCCCCTCTCCTTTGTGGAAAGAGAATGGCAAAGCTCCTTGAATGAAGCAGAATATGAGGTACTCAAAGACAGGGGGATAAATGCCGCGACCGAGGAGGAGGAAGATGCGGCCTGGGCCGCCTCCTCCTCGAGGGCGATCATCTGCTTGAGCTGCACAGCTGAGCCAGCCACCGCGGTCGCCGCCCAACGGGCCTTTTTCGACTTTACCGGCGGGTAACGCTTCTTGGGGCGCCCAAGCTTCAACCGGGCAGCGTGGTCCTCCAAGACGTTGGCAGAGAACGAACAGCATGACTCACAGGCCTGCGGGTCGTGTTCTAGGCCGAGGCAGTAGACGCACGTGGAGTGCGGATCCGTCCTGGACATCATCTGCCCACAAGGGCACCGCCGAAAACCGGGAGTCGATTTGTCCATCACAGCCACGAGGGAAAAGGAAGATCTAAGTCTTGAAAATTTTAAAACGAGTTTCGGACAAACCGAAGAGTTAGAATCCAATCTATCATGCAAAGCGCTAAGGAGGGAACCTGAGCTTCCAAGCGTTAAGGAAGATCTGGCATCATGGGGCAGAGCCGAGAGTTTTACCACCCGGGTGGGTGGGAGGAGCCAGCTTGAAGACCTTCCGGCAAGATTTAAAGTGGCAAGGAACCTGCCAGATAGTGTGGATGAACAACATATCCATGTCCCTAGAACGTAAGCTTTTCTCAAATAAAATTAAAATCCCTAGGTGGGGCAGGGTTGCAGATAGGGGGCTTCAAGTGGAGGATCCCTATCAAAGGGGTTTTGGAGACCTCCAGTTGTGCAACAATCTTCCCATCCACCAATGTATGATAGGCAGAAATAGCAGACAGGTGGACTTTCAGGGAGGAATAGCTTAGACCAGAGTCAGACAGGTGCAAAAGGTACTCCATTACCAGGGCTTGACAAATGTTAAAATTAGGCACTTGACCAGGGCTTGACAAATTTTAAAATTAGGCACTTGTCCACGGACAAGTGGCTTTTCAAAAAGTAGTTGTCCCAGTGCTTGAGTTGGTAGTTCAGGTATAAAATGGCATATTTTTAGTGGAAAGTATAAAAAGAGTTTTTTTTTTTTTTATCTGTTATGTGTCTTCAGTTGACAAGCCAGCCGGCCACAAGACAATGGGTAGGACAAAGGTCACCCAGTTTTGTTCTGATCTTATTTTCTTTTTTATTAATTAATTTGGGCAGTTAGTTATCCTTCTCAACATCTGCCCTTTAGTTTCTGCCAGGTAGCTTAGCTGTTACTTAGGCAACACACATAGAAGCCTCACAGTCCCACACACAACTATTACTCTCTTGAGATTTGAGTCTGACAGTAGTTGTCCTGTTTGTATTTTTAATTCAGGCAATTACGTTATTACACTTCTGCCCTAACCCTTTTACTCTATGTTTATTCATACAGTCAGACCAGTGTCAGTGCACTCGCACTAGGTACAGGTAGGGGATAGCTAGGTTATGGTACTAGTACACAACTAGGTAGGTAGACACTGGACTGCTATTTTCTTTAGGCAGCTTTAGTAGTTAAATACACTTTTGTAGTTTAATTAGACAACAGAATTAGTAATTGTCAGTGTCTTGCAATGCAATGCTCTGCTCTCAGCTCTCCTCTCTGTTATGCTCTTTTTCAGAGGTCCTCCTGGTCCTCCCACCTTTTTATTTTTGTTGATTACAGTATATTGCCCAAGTGCCCAGTGCCCACACACTCCACACAGTCCCCAGCAGACATACACATCCCTTCAGTTATTTTTTTTTTTTATTTAGTTATACAGGCTCTTTGGTATCTGTCAGAGAAAATGTCAGTAATCAGTTCCTTCAGTCTTCTGTCTCTGATTATGTGGTAGCTAAAGTTGCCTTTCTTAAGCAAAGCCCCCCTGACCTCGTCTGGCTTCTTTTTACTGCTTGTCTGCTTCTGCCAGAAGACTGCCACAAGACTGTCTGCCACAGTCCCTTTATTTTACCAGTTCTGTTTTTGAGAGACTTGGCAGGCAGCAGTGGTAACTTTGGCAAGGCAACTAGCAGGGAGATTTAATTTTTTTTTTAACTCACAACACGATCTCCCCAACCATTCACCACACAGTCACAAAGGCTCCCAAGGATGGAGTCGCTAGGTTTTCTTTATTCTGTTTATCTTTTTTTTTTTCTGAAATGCAAGGGAGTTAGCCAGGGAGTTTAAAATAGAGAGGCATAGTCAGGGAAGCAGCAATTCAGGCAGTAAAGCAAGGGTGACTGCTCACGATCCTTAGCGGCTCCCGAGCTACCTCTCAGACTGTCTTCCATACCACATTGTTGCTCCCAACCCTCACAAGCTTGTCTTCATGTCTACTGCTTGCACTGACAGACTTCAGCGTTTTTTTTTTTTTTTTAAACCCAGTCAGTCCCTACTCCCTAGCAGGATCTAGTACAATTTAGTGCTACAGATTGGTGACTCAGACGCCTCTGAATGCAGCCCAGAAAACACAACTCTGTATACTGCCCCTGCAGCACGCACATCCTCTCTCTCAGAAAGCTGTAGAGAAAGTGAGCGAGGATGCTGCGATCGCTCCTGCGAAGTCGCCACTGCCACCAATGAATGTGCTTTACCTTGTCTGGTGCCCATAATGATTCGCTGCCACGCATGCCTGCCTAATTTCCCCCGTAGCTGCTGCTCACTCCCGCTCCATCCACGCTCAAATCACTGAAGCAGGAGGATGTCAAGAGTGCTACGCTAGTTGGTCACATGACCACAGGAACAGTCCGCCATGAGCAGTCTGCTGGAAGAAGCTGGCACTGCAGATATTTCTTTTAAAACTTTTAAATGGGTTTAAAGGGGTACATGTCCACAGGGGGCTATAGGGGTGCTTGTCAAAATGGTTGTTCCAGAGGGAAAAATTGTAGCCTGGGACATCAGGCTATATGATTTGTCAAGCCCTGTCCATTACATGGGGCACTGAGCATGAAAAGGGGTCCCAGCCTTCAGCTGCCACCCAAATGGAAAAGCACTTCCATTTCTTAGCGTAGGCAGATCTAGTGGAAGGTTTTCTAGCTTCCACCAGGACTTGAGCGACCCTCTGGGAGACTCCAAAACGCGACAATTATGTCTGAAGGAGCCACGCATGAAGGTGTAGGGACCAGAGTCCTGGGTGCACTAGTCTACCCTGTTCCTGCGTCAACAGATCATGTTGAAGCAGAAGGGGTCCTGGGGGTTCCACAGCCAGCTGTTGCAGGAGTGGAAACCAAATCTGCCTGTGCCAGAGGGGGGCTATCAGGAGCATCTGAGTGCCCTCTGCCTGAAGTTTCAGCAGGACACGCTGTAGAATGAGATAGGGAGGGAAAGCATACAAGTACCTTCCTGTCCAGCAGACACACAACACGTCTTGCCAGATAACACCAGGCATTTGAACGAGCGAGCAAAAACTGGGTAGTTTTGTGCTGGATGGGGAGGTGAAGAGATCTTCCTCTAGCCATTCCCAACAATGGAATAGAAGTCCTGCTATGTCCTGATGAAGTTCCCATTCCTGACCTGTGGTGTTGTTCGGCTGTCTGCTAGGATGTTGTGGATGCCTGGGACGTGTACGGCCATGAGGAACAGGTCATGCTGGACTGCCCAGTACCACACCCGCATCACTTTCCTGCAAAGGGGGTACAATCACGTGCCTCCCTTCTTGTTGATGTACCAGACCACTGACATGTTGTCGGTCTGTACCAACAGTGTTTCTGCAGACAGGAGGGGCTGAAAGGCCTGAAGGGTGTAAAGAACCGCCCTCATCTCCAGGATGTTTATATGGAGAGATGCTTCCAGCTGGGACCAGGTCCCTTGAGTCCGATGATCCCCCAGGTGGGCCACCAACCCAGACCCATGGCATCTGTGGTGAGGGTCCAGGAGGGAGAGACGAGATGTTCTAAAAGGCAATCCTCGAGACAGGTTTTGAGAATCCTGCCAACATAAGAGGTCTTTTGTGAGTGCGCTGGACACCAAGACATGATAATTTCGATTGTCTGAATGCTGATCCCACTGGGCTCAATGTCCATTGGGCTACCCTCGTATGCAATCTGGCTAAGGAACTGTAGAAATGGTCACTGCCATCAAGCCAAGAAGGCGCAAGAATGCCCAGGCATGAATATGTCTGGAGGAGACTATCAGTTTCACTTGCTCCAGCAGAGTATCTGCTCTGTCCAAGGGAAAGAAAGACCTGCCCTGGACAGTGTCCAATACTGCCCCAATAAATTGGAAGCATCGAGAAGGAACCAGGGACGACTTGGGGTAGTTGATAGTAATCCCCAGTTGAGTAAAAAGATCCAGGGTGAAGGACAAGGACTCCTCTAGGCTGCTCCTGGACAGAGCTGCCAAGAGCCAATCATCCAAATAAGGGATAACTGCAATGCCCTGACGGTGAAGGGCCGCTGCCACCACCCCTAGGCACTTGGTAAAGACCCTGGGTGCCGAGGAAAGACCAAAGGGGAGGGCTTTGAACTGGAAGTGCTCACCCTGGAAAAGGAAACGGTAGTGGCCGGGGAACACTGGAATGTGCAGGCAGGCATCCTGCATGTCAAGTGCACAGAGCCAATGGCCTGTCTGTAGTAAGGGCAGAAGACCTTGCACTGTCAGCATGTGGAACCTTTTGTATTCCACAAAAAGGTTCAGTTGGCTGAGGTCCAGGATGGGCCTGAGGTCACCAGTCTTTATGGGGACGAGGAAGTAATGGGAGTAAAACCCTCTCCCCCTCTGTGCCCAAGGGACTGGCTCTATGGCTGACTTTTGAAGTAAGGCCAATCTCTCTTCCTCGACCAGAGACTCTTGGTTTGGGGAATAGTGGGATCAAACCGCAGGAGAGTCTGGAGGTCTTTCCAGAAACTCGATGGTGTGGCCTCGTCACTAGTTGCAAGACCCATGAATCTGACGTGATACCCTACCACTCCTCTAGGTGAAGGGCGAACCTTCCTCCCACCAGGTCCACGGTGCTGGGAGGTGGAGGAGAGGGAGGTCTGAACGAGTCAGGAAGTGGAGGGACAGAAGGGATCTCCCAGCTGTCCTCTGGGTTTTTGAGGCAGGGAGTGTGATGACAGCTGACCCCGGTGCTCTCCTTTTGTTCTGACACCTAGAGAAGGGTTGCTTACCTTGCTGGCGCTGAAAGAGCTGCTTTGGTTTGAAGCCTGCTTTGTACAAGGATTTTGCGCATCTTAGGGATTTGTCCACGGTCCTGAAGGCCCGCAATGATGTCCTTAGTGTCCCCTCCGAAGAGCACCAATCCTCGAAAGATGGCTGCCTGTACGTCTGGGGAAAGCCCAGAAATATGCAGTCAAGCATGACATAAGAGGCATATAGCCGTAGCAGAGGAACGAGCCACTGCATCCACTAAGTCTTAAGGGGGCTCTAAGCGCATGTCTACAAGCTATTTGACAAACACAGGTCCTTAGTAAGTTCCACCTGAAGGTCAGAGTCCTCCACAGTCTGAAGATGAGCCTCCAGTTTAGCCACTGTAGCCTTCTGAAAGGAGACCAGGTCGCACCGTGAGATGTGCAACTTGTTGTGCGCCCTCCTGGTGAAACATTTCAATAAATAAAAAAATAAATAGTTGAGAGAATGAAGAGCACAGGAGGAGGAGGCGTAGAGTTTTCGCCCAAACTGGTCCAGCTGCCTAGATTCTTTATCGGGGGAGACGTACTCATGTGTTTTGGCTTGGCAGTACAGTTGTGAGCTGCAGTTATTATGATGGAATCTGCCTTGGGTTGGGAATCTGGAAAGGGAACGCCCTCCAGCATATGGTAAATCTGATCTGCCTTTGTTGGGACGTCCGGAATGGAATGGGGCAACTACCAAATAGTGGTGGTAATGAGATCCTCATGGGGGGGGCAGTCCAAGAGGAATAGGAATTGGAGATGCCTCTTCTGTGTGCTCAGCTAGACGTTTAAGTTAGGGGTCTTGTTCTTCCGCATTCCATCCGTTGGCCTGCTGGATGATGCAGAGCAGTTCTGTGAAGGAGGCGGTCTTCAGAAGGAGATTCTGGTGACTCCTTGCCCTTAGCTCCTGTGGTTTCCAGACTGCTCTCTGGATGAAGAATTAGAGGAGGAATCCTCTGAGTCTGAAGACTCTTCTCTATCAGAGATCCTAACATCTGGTAAGGTGACCTCCTGAGTGGCACCTCCGGATATGTGCACCGTGGTTGACTGAAAAGAGCCCACGGGTGACAAGGAGTGGGGGTAACCACCGGGGCCGGCATCCTTTTATCCAGGTAGGAAACCAACTGAGATCTGGCTTCCTGCCACCAGGACTGAAACATAGACTGAAAGTCCTGTTGTGGTGGTGGTGGAGGAGGAAGCTGATAGTAGCGAGTGCCCATCCCTGGGTAATGAGAGAGAGAGAGGGTAACTGGGTGGTTGGTAAAAAGGCAGAGTACAGTCCTTGATCCAAAGGAGGCCTCGAAGGGCCTGGAAGATTATCTGGTGCCGGGAAAGTCTACGTCAGTGGGTCGGTGGTGTCAGGGGCAGTCGTAAGGGTCATGACGGTGGCTCCAGCAGCAGGTTACCAAAAGGATTCAGTGGCATACCGGGTGTTAGGTGCATAGTGCCCAATGGAGGGACCTAAAGGTCTGTCAGAAGTGAGAGGTTCCCAGGAGTCGGTGTCAGAACCAGTTCAGACGTCAAGAGTCCCAGGGAGAGAATCCGAGGGAGTGACCATGGGGGGAGGGGGGAGTGTACCACCGCTGGAGTGGAGGAAGGCAAAGTCACATCCAGGAGACCCTCTTCCCCCTCCATCCCAGTTGTAATGTCTGTGGCTGGAGGATCCACCAGGGAGGGCGAAGGGGAAGGCTCCTGTCCAGGGGGACCTGGGAGGAGAGCTATCCAGCAGAGGTCAGTGAGCTCTACCAGACGCTGGGTGTGTCGGCGTCAGCCCCCAATGGCAGACTTATCGATTGAAAGAGGAGCCAGGTGGACAGGGGGGAATCCCCGACCGACTTAGCAGGCATTGTGCGGATTCCTTCACGGCAGGAATCTGTCTTACCAACTACCACGTGGGCTCCAGGAAACCTGGAGTTCAACTTATCACTAATAACTAGGCACTCGCTGGAGTTGCTGACAGGTAGCTTATTGGTTGAACTGCAAGGTTTGGGGCCAGTTTTAATGGGCCTAAAATAAGCAGAGGCACCTGGAAGACTCTTGGAAGCAGCCTGGACAATCACCAGGGAAGGCAGCAGGGAAACCGTCTTGCTCGTTGTGGGGGCCGCGGTCTTGGGCCCGGCGACCTTACCAGAGGAAACTCATTCCCGGTCCTCCAAACGTTCCTGCTCCTTATGCTTCTTTTTATCTTTCTTTCTTCTTGAGCTCCGAAGAATGAGAAGAGGCAGATTCCCTCAACTTCTGCATTTCTTTTTCCAAAGTGGCCACTCTGGATTTTAGAAGATGGGCTTCCAGGGCTTGCTGCCTGCATTTGCACGTGGCCTGGCTGAAGGGCTTGCAATCAGGACAGGCCTCAGTATCGTGACCCGGGCCTAGGCAGAAGAGGCAGCACCGGTGGCCGTCCTTGTGAAGGATTTGCATGCCTCACTTTTTCTTGGGCTTCGGAGTCGGAGGTGACAGACATAAAAATTAGCAAAAACAGTACTAGAGAAATAAGTAGGAGTACTTATACAAAATGACGATCGACTGGAGCAACCTTCACCGCGAGGTCCTTGCGCAGGTCAACAGCGGGAAAAGGAACACCCACTAGATAGAATCACGCTGACGTCGGGTGGGTAGTCCCCCATCAGACATTGCTAGCAAAAGTTTGCTGTGCAGTCCTGACGCCAGAGGGTGCAATCCTATATGTTATGACCTACTGTAGGAACCCTCTCGAAGTAAGATCTAATGGGTACATTTAGTTTAGCAAATACTTTAGGGCTAACAAAGAGGGCCATTCTGGAAGAAAACAGCTAGTCTTTAATAACTATAGCCTCAATGATCTGGGGTGATTTGTGTGCTTTTTATGGCTGTGTGTAGTTTGACGCAATGAAAAGTTCTAAAAGCAAAACATTTACTCCTGCTAGCTAGACTTGACACACACATAAAAAGCATAGATACTAAATTAATGCTATTTAGTGTAGGCTAGAACAGCAGGCTTCCATCTCTAATACTTGCTGAATTAGTGCTCTCGGACATATCACTGTCATACGGGACAGGAGGCACTGCAGAAAAAAGAGGAGCAATATATCTTGTTAAGCTGGAGATCCCCAGGAGGCATAAAAGTACCATAACAGGCTAATTTAGAAAAAACGCTTAACAGCAAACAAAGGGAAGAACACACCAGGACTACACATACAAATCAAAACACACTGCACAATATTGGTTTCTACAAGTTTTGACAGTAGTACTCTTAAATACATATGGGTTCTAACAAGCAGTACTCATCTAAGCAGGGCAGGTAAGAATATTGTCCTATACAGATCCCTAACCACTCATTGCTGGATTCATCCGATTACTACATTCCCCAACTGACTGCAGGACAGCTGTGTCCACTGGGATCACAACCTAACCTCTGAAGTGCCTTGGGACAAAAGGGAAAAGTGAAAAAATTACCTACCAATCTCAAATTCTGCCTTTGCAGCTCAAGGTGCCACAAGCACCCTAAAGAGAAGGCTCCGTCTCTTATGAATCTGTTGAGTTCAAGCGACTTCATTCTTCCACTAAAGTGAGTGCTGAGTCTACGCCCCTCATGGGGCTCAGAGCAGAAACAATAGTAAGGCATTAAGGGAACAACCGATAAAGAATTTTTTTTTCCACTAACTACTTCAACTTTCCCTGACCTTACAGAACAGACGTATCTTGTGTATTATCGTATCTGAACACATTAATGGACGAGATATCCAACTCAAAAGTAAAGCCTCACCTATAAACTTGTCGACTCCTGGCCAAGACACCATGACTTGTGGAACTATGGTAGGCCATTACTGACAAGTACCTTGTGACAGGGTTGAACAAGGCCCTGCCCCATTTGTTATGCATAAAGGGTTTAAATAGCAATGATCTGTTCTGTTCTCTCCTTTTCTGTCTTCTCGGTCTGGTTGAGCAACCAAATTTTCTTGTGAGACCTAGGAACTGAGCATTCCGATGGTTTCGAAATTCCCCTGCCTCTCGCTGCATCTCTTCTCTTTGCTGCTGCTGTTGCTGCATCTCTTCTTTTCTGTTTCTCTGTCTCTTGCTGTTGTATAGCCCACCATTCGAAAAAGGCAGTCAGGCTTTCAGATTCTGTCGCTGCCTGCTCTTTCTTTTTTTTTTTTTTCTTCCATGACTGGTGCTGGCTGTACAGTCTCAGTTTGGACTTTTGTTTCTGCTAGTCTGGCTGCCATTCTTCTGGTAATGACTCCTGGGCTTGCTGCTGCAGAATCCATACCTTTCTGCTATGCTTCCCTGGTACTAGGTCTAGTATCCACGCAGAAAACTCCTGGCTTAGAGTATGTATGGCGTAAATCCCTCTTAGTCTGACACCATCTGTCATGGTGGCACAGGTCAGGAAGCATAGGAAACCCAGGAGCAGTTTCACAATTCTTCGTCTCTTGATATCTCTCTGCTGTCCCTTACTATTTGTCTTTTCTTCCCTCTTGCATATCTGCATGTATAAAAATATATGTGAATCTGCGTTAGAACTGTATGTGATACTGGAATCCCTTTGTTTAAACTGTATATAGTTATACTGTTGAAATGATTGCAGAAAGCTATTTGTAACTCAATAAGTTCATATAAGATGCAGTTTTTAAGCCCTTTGCACAGCTGTGAACAAGAGGTCAGTTCTGGGATACCATGTACTGTTTTGCTGCACCTGCAAGGAATGAAACTTACAAGATCATTCTGTTAACTTACAAGAGCATTCTGTGAGAAGCAGGCTCTTTTTTAATGAGTTCCCAGACAAAGACTTATAAAAAGAGCAGCAATGCTTTTGCTAGAGTGACTAGGAGAATGAGAGACAAACTTGGATTTAAGAGATACCCTCAGAAGGAGTTCTTAGTGTTCTCTGTTTGTGCTGCCTTTGTAAATAGTTATATCTGAATAATTTTAAATTTTTATTTTGCTGTTATTGAGAAGAATAAAACACTATTTGTGCATTTTGAAACTTCTCCTGGTTTTCCTATGCGTCCTGATCTGTGCCTCGATGACACCTGCTACACTTAGAAAGGAATCGAAGATTTATAACATCATGACTTTCAGGACCTTAATATCCTGATCTTCTGGGCCACATGGAAGAACAACAACTTTTTACACTCTGAACGAAGTCTGCTGAGCTAACCGCTCCTGGGACCACCAGAAGGAAACCCCCCTGGTCAGGACCCCAATACCCTGGTCTTCTGGGTCACACGGAACACTGATGACTTTTTACACTCAGAATGAAGTCTGCTGAATTAAGCTCTCCTGGGACCAGCAGGAAGAAAACTCCCTGGTTAGGAACCCCTACTTCTGATACACCTCCTGACATGGGACAAACCAGTCACTAACCTTGTACACAGTCAACCAAACTAGTACGGAATAAACGAGATCTTCTTGGCCACTCTGTCGCTATCAGGGGAAAGAAAAAATTACTCACCATAGTAATGTTGTTTCTTCTAACGGAGTCTTGCTGTATTCAGACATAATGCAGTTAGCCCCAGCACTTGAACTGCCCCGGAGAGGGGGAAGAGTTAACTCCATACAGATGCATGGAACGTTGAGCTCAAGCTCGGTTTTCACACCTCTGTCTGTGGTATTTACCAGTGCAACCATCAGATTCTTACAAGCAACTAACTTGAACACTAAAATGCAGAAATTGTTTGAACACATAGCCAAAAGGCAAAGTAATTTTAGGGATCCAAAAAAGACTAAGTCGAGAACCCAAGAAGAAATAAGGTAGTGAAATTCAAACTGTGCAACGCAAGAAGGAAAAACTTAACAGTTACCCCACTAAGAGGGAGGGTACAAGGTACACTCCTGAGGTGCAACACTGTGCCTGCCAACCCACTTCCCAAAAACAGGTTCTGAGAGGGGAGGTCTGAATACAGCAAGAAACAACATTACTAGGGTGAGTAATTTTTTCTTCAAGCAACAAAGTCTTCTTGTATTCAGACATAATGCAGACTACCAAGCAGTTCCCTATGGAGGAGGGAATGCAGAACCAACTTTGGGAACAGTCTCTGAAGTACTGTTGTGCCAAACCTAGCATCACTCCTAGCCTGGATGTCCAGAGAGTAATGCTTGGTGAACCCAACTAAGGATCTAAAGTTCGAGCAGACTCGATAGACCGTAAGGCCTAATCTGCTGGCAAATAGTATGTTAATGTATGTACTGTTTTCCAGGTGGCTGCTTTACAGATCTCTAACAATGGTATATCTCTGGCCGCAGCTAGAGTAGCAGCTGTACCCCTAGTCGAGTGAGCCCTCAGGCCTGAAGGGGGTGTTCTACCCAATTTGTCATTGCAAAATTGTATACAGGAAATAATCCACCTGGCAACAGTTCTCTTAGTGGCAGGCTTACCTTTCCCCATTTCACCATAAGCGAGGAACAATTTAAGACAGTCATTTCTGTGTGCCTTAGTAACATACTAACATACTAAAATGCCAGCAGAATAGGCCTAATGGTCTTTCGAGTCTGCTCGATTGGTCAGCCCCCACCCTGGGTGCTGACCTTGCTGTCCCACTCGCCTTCTCTGGCTTCTCCCTTCCCAGTTCCGGATATTCTTGCTGCACTGGATTTTGCTTCCAGAACCCTTCCCCTGTATCTGTCCCAGCCCCTCTTGAACCCTTCCACCGTCTCTGCCTCCACCAGCCCCCTAGGCAGTGCATTCCATGGCTCCACCACCCTCTCAGTGAAGTAGCACCTCCTCCTTTCTCCCCTGAATCTCCCCCCCTCCAGCTTCCACCCATGCCCTCTAGTGGCCCTCTCCTGCTTCCTTCGAAGCACCCTGACTGTTCCTCCCCTATTTAGCCTCTTCATGTACTTAAAGACCTCTATCATGTCCCCCTGGTCCCTTCTCTCTTCCAATGTGTACATATTTAGCTCTTTGAGCCTCTTCTCATAGGTCCTGTCCCCCAAGCCCCAAATCATTTTGGTTGCCCTCCTCTGGACCCTCTTAAGGAGTGTAATGTCCCTCTTTAAGTGTGGCCTCCAAAACTGCACGCAGTACTCAAGGTGTGGCCTCACCAAGCAGTTATACAGAGGGAGCATCACTTCCCTCCTTCTGGAGGTGATCCCCCTAGCGATGCATTCCAGCATCCTGTTGGCCTTGGCTGCTGCCCTCCTACAAGTCTCCGAGTTGTTCATTTTGACATCCACCACCACCACCCCAGGTCCCTCTCAGCCATCGAGACTTGTAGCATTCCCCCCAGGGTGTACACTTGGCCCGTTCTTCCCCAGGTGGAGTACCTTTGCATTTCCTGCATTGAACCTCAGCTTCCACTTTCTAGACCATCTTTCCAGAGCCTCCAGGTCCTCCTGTAGGCCACCCTCCCTCCTCCCCATCCACCACCGCCCCAGTTTTGAGTCATCTGCAAAGAGACTCATCTCACTCCTGATTCCTGTCCTTATGTCAGAGACATAGGCGTTGAACAGGAGGGGACCAAGGACTGATCCCTGTGGGACCCCATTAATGACCCTCTTTGGGGATGAGACTATCCCGCCAACCACGACCCTCTGGGTCCGGTCATGGCGCCAATTGCCTATCCATCTGATCATCTGGTTCCCCAACCCCATTTCTCCCAGCTTATCCAACAGGCCCATGTGAGGAACAGAGTCAAATGCCTTGCTGAAGTCCAGAAAGAGGACGTCCACTGGTCTACCAAGGTCCAAGGCACTCGTCACCCAGTCATAGAACTCCACAAGGTTTGTCTGACATGATTTCCCCGAGACGAATCCATGCTATCGTCCAGGCACCCTGACTTTTCCAGGTCCCCCCCTAGCCTCTCCTTGACAATGCCCTCCATTACCTTGCCCACCACCGATGTCAGGCTGACAGGCCTGTAGTTCTCTGCCACCTCCCTTGATCCCCCCTTGTGGATAGGCACTATATGCGCCACCTTCCAGTCCTGGGGCACCCACCCTGTCCTGAGAGAGATGGTGAAAAGGTCCGCTAGGGGTTTCGCCAGGAGATCTGCAAGTTCCTTCAGCACTCTGGGATGTAATTTATCCGGCCCCAATGCTTTCTCCATCTTAAGGAAGCTGAGGGCTTCCCTCACTCTCTCTGCTGTGATTTCCACTTCCAGTACCTCTTCTCCCTGCTTAGCCCTCCCCCTCTCCTGCCAGTGATGCCTCCCCCTCTCCCCAGACCCGTCGATTGGTAAGGGTCCCCCCTTCCTCAGTATCTCTATCTCCTCCCATGTATGATGCAGCACCCCCATTTTCCTTGGTGGAAACTGAGGTGAAGTACTCATTTAGTACCTCAGCCTGCTCCCCCAGGTCTTGTGCCCATCTCTCCCCTGATTTAATCCTGCTAATCTGCCCCTTCACCCTTCGTTTTTCCCAAATGTATCTAAAGAACCCCTTGTTCCCTCTCCTGATTTCCCTGGCCAGGTTCTGCTCCTTCCTTGCCTTAGCTGCCCTCACCACCCTAGTGGTCCTTCTAGCAATCAGCTCATACTCCCCTCGATCCCTTTCACTCCTTGAGCACTTGAATTGCCCATAGGCTGCCTTCTTTCCCTGCACCACCTCCTGGACCTCCCTGGTCCACCAGCAGGGTTTTCGGGCCCTACCGCATTTTCGTCTTACTCTTGCACAGGTGCTGGTAGCATCTTGCACCCCTCTCCTGATGATTTCCCACCTACTATCAGCGTCCATGTCTGACCCAATCCCATCCAAATGCTCCTTAAGGATCCTTCCCATTTCCTTAAAATCCGTCTCCCTGAAGTCAGTTACCTCCATCTTTGTGCAGCTTTCTAGCCCTCCTAGGTCCAGGCAGAACCAGACCGTGGCATGGTCACTCCCCACCAACGGGTCCCTTACCTCCAGGCCCCTAATCTGGTCACTGTCTGCCAGTACCACATCCAGTACCCGTGCCTCCCTGGTCGGTTCCCCCACCTGCTGAGTTAGGAACGTGTCTTGAAAGACATCCAACAACCTCTGTTCCCTGGTCACAGAAGATGTCACAGTCTCCCAGTCTGTTCCTGGCATGTTTAAGTCCCCCAACACCACCACCATTCCTCTGCCCAGTCTGCAGTGTCTCCCAACATCTGCCACCAGACTCTCCTCCAGCTCCTCCGCCCAGGCAGGGGGTCTATACACCACTCCTATTTTTACTCTCTTGCCCCCCCTTGTTATAAAGGTGACCCAAATTGCTTCCACGGTTCCCTCTGCCTCCTCTACTCCCCCTATGCCAATGCAGTTTTTGACTATGATTGCTACCCCTCCTCCCCTTCCCTCCTCCCTGTCCTTCCTGAACATAGTGTAACCCTTCAGGTTCAGGTCCCAGTCATGTCCTGCAGTGGCCCAGGTCTCAGTGACCGCTGCCACATCTACTGCTCCCCAGTTAGCATCGCCTGGAGCTCAGGCATTTTATTGCCCAAGCTCCTGGCATTTAGAGGACTACCTTCCACCCTTTCCCTACTTCCATTTCCCTGCTCGTGTTCCCATGGGGATTCTGTTTTCCCTGGTCTGCACTTTACCAGTCAGCCTTTTCCTGCAATCCTCCAGCTCCCCAGGGGTGGAGACAGAGTCCCTCCTTATCGGCACCCCTTGACAGCCTTTTTCTTCCATCCCGCCCTTCACAAGTTTAAACCCCACTTTTCACCAATGAACCTCTCTATTTTCAACTTAAGGATTCCCTCCTCCAAACTGAGAGAGTCTCTCTCTAGCATACAGCTCCTTATCCTCCCAGGTCTCCCCAATCCCCATCAACCCATACTCTGGCCTCACACCACCCCTGAGCCACTGGTTTATCTCCTAATCTTCTTTATGCTCCCCACTAGCCCTTGGCACGGAGAATTTCTGAGAAGGAAACTGTGCATCCTATGTCATGGCAGACCCTGGCAAGCTCCTTGAATCTTGCCTGTATCTCTAGCTACGCTATTTCCCTCAATGTCATTTGTACCCAGGTGGACCAGTATGTCCGGGAACCCCACAATCCTTTGCCAGTTGATATACCTTGTGTAGCCCTGTGCACCGTTAGTCCAGGAAGCATTTTGTTCTAACTGGCCAGGCTTCTCCCTCCCTATCCCATTTGATACCCTGATCATAGAATCCCCAACAGGAGCACTCTGACCGCTCCTTTTCCTCCATTCCCCCTTCATGTCCCTCATCCTTTCTACTGGCCCCTCCACCCAGCCGGCTCCTTGTTCCTCCCCTATCTGGGTGCCACATGCCACCCCTCATTTACCCTGACCACCCCTCCCTCCAATCCTATGCCTCTCCTCCTCCTGAGTATCCTTCTGTACCTTGCTAACTCCCCCTCACTGCTCACAACTGTTCCTTCTCCCCCATCTGCTAAACTAGCCTGACTCGTCCTCCCTTCCTTGTTGTCTCCATTTAGTCCCTCCTTGCTTGTTGTGCTCCCCTGGCCTAAACCCTCAGCTCCCTTTACTAAATCCTCCTTGTACTTCTGGTCCTTCTTTACCTATCCTCCCAACTGGTCCTTCTTATTGCGCTTTCCTCCCTCTTCCCCCTGCCCCTCCTGCTCTGATTCACTGCTCCCCCCAATTTCCTACATTCCAGGTTCCCCCCGGTATTCCTGCTATGTGGCCCTGCCTCCTGCTCCCCCCCTTTCCTTCTCTAACCACCCTGTCATGGCTACATCACCCCCTCATCCTCGAGCAGAAGAAGAATTGAGCGGTTACTGAGTGTAAGATCTGATCCACCTCCCGCCTTGCTTCCTCTCTGTCCAGCCCTGGCCATCTGCCTACTTCCCTGAGAATGTTGTCCTCTGTCCTCCTTTGTGAGGGTCCCCAGTTACCTGCCTGCTTCCTTGGTAGTGTCCTTTTAGACCCCCTCTGCCAGGGTCCCTATGTGACCCCTGAGTATTCTCCTGCACTCCTTTCCCTATGCTGCTGCCCCCAGTGCTTGGTGTAACACTGTGGGAGATGCCCTGCCCCTTCCCCAACCATACCTCCCTCCCCCCCAGCTGTCTCCTCATCCCAACCTCCTCCCTAAGCTGTGCCAGCTGGTAGCACACTGGGCAACCACCAAACTTCCAAGCCCAGTCCAGTTTCATGGCTGCTCCACACCCTGTGCACCCCACCACCCTCCCAAAGATGCTGGCCCTAATGCCATGTGGTTCCATCCCCTGCCAAGTAGGTTTCCTTGGGTGAGCCACCAGGTTCCCCCCAGTCCAAGATACACCCCTACTGCCTAATCAGGTCACCCACTAATCTTAGATACAGTCCCACAGTACACCGGTAACCCTGTTACTAGGTGCAGTACAACACAGTAAATGCTTAGTATTCTCTATGTAGTAGCTAACTGCCCTGTTAACATCCAAACTGTGTAATCTTTCCCCTTGGGAAGAATGGTCAGTGAAAAATACAGGAAGAGACAGGCTGGTTTGTGGTTTAGGTGAAAATCCAATACCACTTTAGGCAAGAACCTCCTATTAGTTCTTAGGACCACTTTATCCCTATGGAAGGATATGAAGTCAGGTTCAACTGATAGGGCCTGTAATTCGCTAATCCCCCTGGCGGAAGTAACAGCTACTAAGGAACACAGTTTCCACGTCAAGTACTTCAGTTCAGCGAGCCACAGGCTCAAGGGTGGCAGCATAAGCTGAGCAATGTGACATTATGATCCTGGTGGAGTAGGCCCCTAAAGGAGGGTTAATGTGAAACAGGCCTTTGAAAAACTTCCTGAAAACAGGATGAGATTCCAGGGAAGAGCCCCTTCCTGCTGAAAGGAATGCAGAGACAGCTGCTAGATGAATCTTCAGAGTGGCAGGCCTAAGGCCTAGACTATTCAGATAAGCTAGATAATCTAAGGTTGTGGAAATTCCTGCAGAATCAGAAACAATACCTTTCTGAGAGCACCAAATACTGAACCTCTTCCATTTGGTATTGTAAGTTTTTCTAGTGGAAGGTTTCCTGGAGACCTTCAGAATATCCAGAACTCCCTGAGAGAGATGTAGAGCTGCATATTCTAACTCAAGAACCAGGCCTTGAGGTAGAGAGACTGGAGATTCGGGTACCAGATCCACCTCTGGGAGGAGAAGAAAAGATTGCATCTCCTGGGAAGAGACAGGGGACATGAGACAGCAAAGGACAGCAGTAGAGGATACCAGGGTCGTCTGGCCCAATCTGGAGCCACCTGTATCACTGTGCAAGGTTGAGTTCTTATCTTGATCAGAACTCTGAACAGGAGAGGGAAAGGAGGGAAGGCATAGAGAAACCTGCCCTTCCAGTTCAGAATGAGGGCATCATGGGGAACTGTCCTCAGGACTGGCGGTCTGCAGCAAAACAGAGGAAGCTGATGATTGTCTGGTGCTGCAAATAGATCCATTTCTGGAACGCCCCACTTGGAAAAAATGATCCTCAGAATATGAGGATTCAAGGACCATTCGTGATGCCCCTGTGAAATCCCGCTCAGGGCATCTGCCAGCACACTGTCCTTCCCTAGAAGATGAACTGCTGCCAGGGAAGTCTGAAGGGAATAGGCCAGAAACCAAATCTTCATGGCCTCTGTGCACAAGGCCATAGACAGAGTGCCTCCCTGCTTGCTGATGTACCACACTGTGGTAGTGTTGTCCATCCTGATTTGGACCACCTTGCCTTTGACTGAATCCGAAAAGGTCTGAAGGGCTAGAAAAACTGCCTTGAGTTCCAGGAGGTTGATTTGAAGAGACTCTTGCAGGGACCAGATCCCCTGAGCTGTTAGGGCTCCCAGGTGGGCTCCCCAGCCTAGGAGAGAAGCATTCGTAGTCAGTACTACTGATGGAAGCTGAGGGAGAAATGGAACCCCTTGTCTGAGGTTGTCCTGGTCCAGCCACCATTGGAGAGCCTGAACCACAGTTCAGGTCGCTGGAATCAGTTTGGTGACAGAATCTGTCCTCTGTAACCAAAAGGACCTTAGATGGAACAATGTCCTGCATCTGAAATCTGGCTCCTTGAACCACTGCAGTGGAGGCTGCCGTGTGGCACAGGAGTTGGGTAGTATCCAATTCCACCCCTATGAAGGTGAGAAGCTGTACTGGTTCGAGGACAGATTTTGGCATACTGAGAAGAAACCCCAGGGAAATGTGCAAGTCCTAAGTGGTTTGCAGAGCTGACCTGACCTGGTCTGAAGACTGCCCTACTAGGAGCCAGTCGTCCAGATATGGAAAAATGGTGATACCCTGTCTTCTGAGGTAAGCCACCACTACTGCAAGGCACTTTGTGAACACCCTTGGAGCTGATGTTAGGCCAAAAGGCATGGCCTTGAACTGATAATGGCCTGAAGGCAACTCGAACCAGAGGTATTTTTCTGTGGGAGCACCTTATAGGGATATGGAAGTAGGCATCCTTGAGGTCCAGTGATGCTAGCCAATCTCCTGGCCTTAAAGAGGGAGGATTATTCCCAGAGTTACCATTCTGAATTTGGGTTCTGAAATGTGTTTATTCAGATACCTTAGATCCAGTATGGGTTGCCACTCCCCTGTTTTCTTTGTGGTGAGGAAGAACCTGGAGTATAGGCCTTTTCCCCTGTGTTGAGTAGGAACCTTCTCTATGACTCGGAGCCAGGAGAGAGGAAACCTCTGCCTCTAGGGCAAGGGTTTCTGAAACTGATACAGGTGGAAAAGACTTGGCCCTCCTTTTTGGGTACCTTTTGAGGTGGAGGGCTAGTCCCCGACTTGCTATTTCCAGGAACCACTTGTCTGAGGTAACAGACTTCTGGGCCTGAAAGTAGTAAGCCAGCCTGCCTCCTACTGGGATTGGAGAGTCGACCCGGGCAGACACCTCAGGGTGTCTGCTTGGCAGGAGCCTTAGATTGGGAGGAAGAAGCAGCCCTGCTCATCCCCCTTCTACCCCTCCCTTGTTAAAAAACCCTTTGTGGGTAAGGCTAGGTGGCCTGGGCATGGTAAAAAGGCCTGTGAAAAGGCCTGCCCCTTCCCCTAGACTACTGCTTATGAGGAGTGGCTTGTCTTTCCTTGGCCTGTACACTCCTGTAAGTGGTTCTATATTCGTCCATTTTCTTCATGTAAGCCTCTGTCTGCTCCTCAAACAGAGTTACCAACTACAGGAAAATCCATAGCCTTAGACTGGGTGTCCTGTGATAGGCTAGTACATCTGAGCCAAGCATGCCTTCTGAGAGACACAGATGTAGCCAAGACTCTGGATGCCACATCGTTGGAGTAGACAGCAGCGTGAAATTGTACTCTGGATGCCTCAATTCCATCCGCAGCCACCTCCTCCAGCTCTTTGGCTAGCTGGAGGGAGGCCTTTTTAGCCAGTTCCAGAACTGTATCCCACCTGGACTTCTGGTACCTGGCTGTGTAGGCCATATAATTTGCCTGCCTGAGTCCCAAAGAGGATGCCAAGTATAGTTTCTTGGCCATGGCATCGACTTTCCTGGAGTCCTTGTCTGGGGGTATGTGAAGCCAAAGGAATGTTTGCCCTGTCACAGGCTGCAGCCTGCTCTACCCCAACATGGCTGCTATGTGAATAAAGGAACTCCGCAGCTGAGCCTGATAATATGCATCTCCTGTCCATTCTTTTATCTACAGGAGGTAAAGAGTTAGGAGTCTGTAGAATCTTCTGTGTCTGTTTCCCCAAGGACTAGTGAAGGGGAATAGACAACCTTTTGGACTCTGGGATGTCCATTTCCACAAAATCAGGCTCTTCCTCCTCCTCAGCAGCTTCAACCAAAGGGAGCTGGAGGGTTTCTGCCACCTTCCTGTAAAACAAGCAGTGAGAAGTGGACTCAAAAGCCTGGGAGGGGAAGGGAGACATCACAGGGTCTGTCTAGGGAGATGTCCAGTTCAATGGGCACGTCCAGACAGTCGTCATCACCGTCACCATCACCACCACCACCACGATAGTCTCCCTCCCACTCCTCATAGAAAGCATCGGATCGTAATCCAAAGGAGCCGGTTCTGACCAAAACGACCGCCTAACCGGGGGCATCGGTTCAGACGGAACCGGAAGCAGCGGTTGGACAATACTAAACGCTTTGGCTATCTCGTCCGCGGTTGGAGTAAGCAGTACTGGATCCGAACTGGCGCACTTCAGTTTCTTTTTTGATGGAACCGACCCCTCAGAGTCTGCTCTCCTTTTGCCCGAGGAGGTATCGCCTAGATCAGTAGGCACCTCCTCAAGTTCGGCAGTAACAGAACAGGGCTGGCCATCTGAGTCTACGGACTTCTCAGCCTCCCTTTCCTTCAACCTACTCAGTCTTTTTTCTACAGTGGTTTTAGGAAAGTTTTTGCAAATTTGGCAGTCTGACTGGAGGTGGTCAAATCCCAGACAATAAACACAGATGAGATAGGGCTCAGCCTTGGCAAAGGCCTCCCCACACTCAGTTCAGTGTTGAAACCCAGTGGGACCAGTTTTCCTTTTGGGTTTCTCAGACATGGCCAACCTACCAAAATTACCCTATAGAAGCCTTCAAGCCAGGTAATACCAACCGATCGGTAACAACCGTGTCACGAGTTTGGAAAAGAACCAAGAAAAAAACTGGTTCTTTTTTAAAACCGACTGGTACCGGAACACCGATCTAAAATAACAAAATTAGAAGGAAACAAGGTCAGATCCTAACCAGACCGACCGGGAAGAAACCGAAGAACCCAACAATTTCCACAAGTTAATACAGTCACTACCTAACTACCACACTACCTGTACTGTAGACAGAGACTGGAAATCCGAAAAAAATAAAAAAAATAAAGAACAAGTTTTAAACCGAACGCTTTACTTTTACCAAACCGAGCAGAAGAATCTCTGGAGCGACTTCACTGTTAGGCGGAGTAAAGAATCTGACAGTTCCACTGGTAAGTACCACAGACAGAGGTTTGAAAACCGAGCTCGAGCTCAAAGTTCTATGCTTCTGCATGGAGTTAACTCTCCTCTCCGGGGCAGTTCAAGTGCTGGGGCTAACGGCATTATGTCTGAATACAGCAAGACTTCATGTTTGAACTCACTTCTGACCCCGAATCCTGACAGTTAGTGCAATGGAGAAGACATAAAAACACTAAGCAGGAACTATGTAAATAGGTACCATGGCCTGGATAGGCATCTATAACTCTACTGAAGTACCTAAACACCTGAAAAGTTCCTCTGACCAAAAGGCATGACCTATGTGCGACCAGCCTTCCGTTCTGCAGGCCAAAAAATTGTACTGCCAGGATCATGGTGTGCCTGCCACTGTGTGTATACAGTCAAGACCTCTACTGACCATGTGATATTTTGTTCCAACAGAAATATGGAAGTGGATGGCAACACACCCTGTCCAGACAGAGGCCCCCTGTAGCTGACAGCCGTCCATCAAAGGGGTCTACAGTAGCTCAGAAGGAGTGTTGTGGTGAGCCCCTCTGAAGACTAGCTTAACAAGCTCTTAGCAGGCCATTCAGAGTAAGACCATGAAACCAACCGAATCAGAAACTGGACATTGTTCAGGCAGGGACTACACTGTTAGGAGCCGTACTACAGCAGGCCATCCTTGTGTCTCCTAAGCAGACAGTGGTCCAGTTGAGTTTGAAGACCCTTTAGGCTGTGACCACACTGACAAGGGCCACACTGACAGCAGTCCGTTCCTGAGGATCCTAAGATAACACTCAACCATGACACCAGATCCCTGGCTACTGACATGTCATAAGGGTACCCCTGACAAATCACCTCCAACATGTCTGGCAGTGCCTTTTCAAGCATCTGTCTGGTTCCTGGTGTCCTGCACCAGCTGAACTTCCACTGGTACCCTGAACTCAATGCGTAATCCTGATACACAACGCCCCTCCTATTTCAGGGATGCCTCACACAATAACAGGACTTTGTGATACCATACGGAACGACTGCCAACTTCCGTAAGGAACAATTCAGTGAACCATGCACTCCTAGTTCGCGAATCCACACATGACCTGGGAGCTGCCGGATCAACTCTTGGCTGTTATGTGTTGGGCAACCCATTCTAGATTGACAACCCAACAAGCTGAGCACCTTGTGTCCTCCTAATGACTAGCAAAGCATGGTTACAAGTGATGAAGTTGCTGCCTGGAAAAGGAGAAGTATGAACCTTGTACACTGTGGAAAAGCACCTCTTCCACCTACACCTGTTGAAAAATCCAAGCCGCCACTAAAGTTACCACCCACAACCTACCGTGAATTGGAACAGCCATGCATTGCTCCAAACTACTCTTAACAAAGGTCTGGTCCTCAGCAAAAGGTGCAAGATACTGGCTCATCACAAAGGCTACGAAGCCTATGGTCCGATGGGATAGCGAGGCATCCGCTACGAAGCATATGGCCAATGAAGTAGCCAAACCTCTCCTGAGCATCATAAAGGAAGCTGACCAAGCCAGCATATATGGAAATAACAGCCCAGTATGAAGGACGCACCCCATAAAGCCTCAAGGAAAAACCCTGGGGGGAGGGGAACAACGCTTACAGATGCCCCAAGGGATGAATGGATCTGACAGACTGCCCTTACCAAAGCATCCGATAGGTAGTACTGTGCTATAATGTAATGCTAAGACCCCACCACTCTGCATAAACATCAGCTGGCATCACAGTACACTTACCATGACCCCGTAAAGGGAACTTGCTAGTAAACAGCCCAGCTTAGGCCAAGGAGGCCTTGAGAAGTCTACCCTGGCCCGTGTCAGATCAATCACATATGTAGTGATGAAAGGCTGCAAGTAACACTTTCTGGGGCCTAGAAACATGATAAAACATAGCACAGGAGCCTCACACCAAAGTAAATCACTCCCCTTCACAGCCCGGACCACGAAAGCTGCGACTTGAATGCCCTGGCCCATTTCAAATGAATCTCACACATACAGTGAAGGCCACTGTTGCATTCTTCAACTCAAATAACAGAATAGGGGGAAGAAAGGCTGCCACTTATTGTCACCTTTCATCCTTCACCTCAGAGAGGCACCTTCCTCGAGATGGCTCTGGCTGCATTCAGTCAGGATATAATTATACCCCTTTATATCCTCTTGACCTGCCCCAGAGATCAGGGGTTGCCTGCAATTAGGTGATCTGACCTGCTCTGCTCTGGTGCACCTGGACAGGGACCACTCCCTGACCAGAGGGATCAGAAAAACTCTGGTCCCTTCACAACAAGAACCTGCAGATCATGGTTTAGATAATCCAGAATATCCAGCAGAAAAAAACTACACAGAAAGGACACTGTGCAACTCGGCATTACCACTACCAGCGTACCACAGGTCTCCTCCCCTCCCCCCAAGCTCAAATGATCCAGCTGGAAGGAACGGAACAAGATGCATTAAATTTGGTTACCCAGTGCAGACAACAGGTTCCTTAAACCAAGGGCCACCTAGTCCTACTGCATGTCTAACATTGATCATTTCTGGTCTGCAATGAGTTATGGTGCTCTACGTATACCCGAAAGGACAAAAAAAAAACAAAACACAATGGTCTTGGTTGTACATGCCGGAGCCTCCACAGTATGCCTTGTTAATCTCATGCTAGCAAAGGGATAGGGAGAAAATCACCAATGACTAAAATATGTAGTCTGACAACACACCCCTCCCATCCCCGGTGGGGGAACCTCTATCCGACTGGTAAGGCTACACAGATGCATACTGTGTAAGGGAGACACACTGCAATGAACAGGAACATACTGCCCTGTTAAGTAACTACACAAACATTGACATATCAATATACCGTCACCCACAGACTTTCTATAAAATTCATATTTAACCACACGCATAACTCTAACAAAACCAGTCCCAGCATGGCGTGCCTGTAAAGGTACAGTAGAACAAAACTGCCCTAGCACAGATTACCAGGTTCTGGGGTGATGGGAGGAAGGGGAAGAAAGTGTGAAGGACTTGTATGGCTCAGAGACCCTCCCCCCACCCTGATGAGGCTCTGTCGCCCACACATCACTGCAATTTTTTGAGTAAGAGTGGACAAGGGCACCACAAACAGCAAAGACCCTAGGGGAACCCATGCCCCCCACCCAGTTTACAGAGGATGACACCTCACTGTCCAACACTACCAACCTGGAAGCTGGGTCTTGTATGCAGAGGCAAAGTGCAGCCTAGCAGACCACCCCACCCTGGAGATTCCAAACCCGACTAACAAAGTTTACAGGCCAAACCGTACCTGTGGCCACATGTAAGAGGTGGTACACTGCTAGGCTGCTGTCTCCAGAATGAGAGTACATGCCAGACTATAGCAAATCAGAGTTGCTGTGGCTTACCATAGCGATAAGTGTCATCCCCCCATCAGACTGCTCACTGTGAGCAACAGCAGGCTATGCACTCTGAGGGTAAAATTCTCTGATCAGTCTGCCAGACTGCTCATCCCAGAGCAAGAATCATGAGGCTTTCCCCACCAGACTGTTCACTCTGACCAGGAAAAAAGGAGCCCCTAGAAGAAACAGAGAGGAAATATCTTGTAGGCAGACCACTCAAGCTTAGCAGTAACGGGCTGCAGACAGGCAGGCTGATCACACTGAGCAGTAACAGGCTGCACACACAGGAAGTAAGGTCCCACACTCCCAAATACTACAGAATGGCAACTCCGAGCAGGAGTCAGATGTCACGAGTGTGCACACCCCGTATGTGTACAGCCTTGCTCGTTACACTGCCGGCATGATGTCATCATGCTGGTGCACGCGCAGCCTGTTCATTCCACAAACAAGAACAATAAGGTGCCAAGAGCTAAATGAAAGGAACAGTTGGCAAGCAGCCAGCTAGAGAAAGGCAAGCAATGTGCTAATCAGCGCCTTCCATAATGCCGTTTGAGACAGGAGTGGTCATTTTTAATCGACCAGCGGAACGAAGGCATAAGCAGAGGAGATGCAAATAAAACGTCTACAAAAACCTCACAAGAACTACTTTCACTTAGTTTACCTACATTTACTACTACTACTACATTTATTTATTTAAGAGATTTACCAGGAAAGGCATACTGAGCAGAGTACCGCTCGATTCCAGATGCACCCTGGGGGTAGGGGGTTACAAGGGTGTAGTACATAAATACATAAAGCACAAATAGAACATACATAAGTTGTAGATATCCAGCAAAGGCCCAAAGGGATGGGAGAAGTTGCTGAGATGCATGTAGAGTTATACAAAGTGAAGAGTAGTTACAGGCGGTGAATACAGTAGCAGTATTTCCTCCCCCTCCCGCCGCCACCACCACCACCATCTCCTCCTCCTGCATGTAGCGGGATGGGGTGGGGAAGGGGGGGCCATGCCACACTGCAGCAGTAGGGGAATCAGAAGACAAAATCTGACAGAATCACAACAAGTTAACCACAGAAGAAAACACAAAAACCAACGAAGCAGAATCAATCACAAATGCATTTGTAACTGATAGACAACATGGAGCAATAAAGAAAAAGGCTTTTTTCAAGGATTTAAACACAAGGTTCAGAATGCAAACATGAACATGCTAGAGCCGAATCCAGCACATCACAGTAAATTGGGCCACAGTTCTGTTCCAAGAGGAGAATGGAAAGCTGAATAGGCAGAAAGGTGAACCTCAACTAGGTAAATATTGTAATCCAGACTGCAACAGAGTCAGGAGGTAGTGCAGCACTCTCTGTAAAGAAGCAAATGAGATCTAGGGATGCTGTCAGGCACTGTACATCAAACCAGTTCTGCTCCACAGAGTAGAAACATCTGGTGGATGGATCCTAGCAGCAAGCAGAACAGCCAAGAACTTGGCAGAGCCCCCCCCTCCCATTCCAGTTCCACCTGTACAGGGCAAGTGACCCAGGGTGGGCGTGGCACTATATAGTGACATGCTTCCACTTCATGGAGTAGCAAGTAGAAGGTTTCCATGGCAGAAAGTAGGACTAGTCAAGACCTACGGCTAATATCGGAACCGAGGGACCTCAACGTATACAAGAGCCAGGCATGGATCTGGGAAAAAGCTACAAGATCATTTACAGTAAGAGTCTGCAAGAGCGGCAAAGAAAGGAAACAAGATTCATTAGAAAATCTTGACTAACATTAGGTTTGTTTTTACGGATTTATTTACTTTCTAAATATGCATCTGATTTTAATCTGACCATTACTTCTTCCCAGAAATCCGTTTCTTTCCGTCCTTCAGACAGGTTTGGTTACAGTTGCTTGTCTGCACATAAACTGCCACTCTACTGGCTTTGGCCCATTCCACTGTGCAAAAGGATAGACTTTCAGAAAGGGTAACAGGGCAGGCAGGGCCTGGAGTCATTACAGAAGTACCTGTGTGCCCATGCTTGTGAGGAAGGGTGTATACCAGTGGTGACCATTGCTTCTGGAACCTGAAGAACCTAAACAGGTACCTTGCCCTGGCTGGAGGCATCCGTTGTGAGCAGGGAACCAGATAGGGGCAGTACCGACCTGTTTTACTCTCCTCATTTTATGAAATTCTCTTCAGAAAATGTTTTTAATGTGTACCTATACTCACCCAACATTTCTAAGTACCCAGCACTCCAAAGAATAGTGCTTCTTAACATAAGGAGCAGTTTTTCCAGATTTACAGCACTTGCATGCATCCCAGTTTTGTTTTACTCACTATAATTTAAAGCTGGTGAGTAAATTACTCCTACCTGTCAACATTATCTGGAGCATTGTCGTCACTTGATCAATTCTTATCTTAAAAAAAAACATTACATTGTTTTTAAAAAATGTACTCTTCACTCCACTCCGTCAAGACATTTGTACGCATCTGAATTTGGCTTTACTCGCCTCACTTTCAAAATGAGGAGTACAGTACTCATCCCAAAAAAAATCATATCTGGGAGCCCTGCTTGTGAGGATCCCCTGTGGCTTAGGCTGTCAAAATAAGAGAGCCCCCAACACAGCAGGATATCCTGTAAGACACTATAAAATAACGATCCACGAGAGGCCACTGACCACAATGCATGCAGTGACCCTGTATGACAACTCTGACAGTTTACAAAACCAACTGAAGGTAAATGTTGCTTTTCACACCTTGTCGCAACTTGTACTGTTGATTCTAATTAAACTGACAAGCATACTGTGTAGTCTAAAAGCTGCCGACACATGTTCTCATGTGCTAATGCAGCTCTCAGGGACAATGAGATTTCAACAACCAGAAAATGGAGCCCACCAGGATAGTTACAGGAACTAGTATGAACAGTGAAAATAAACTGAAGCACTATCGGATATATCCCTAACAGTTACAGCAAAAGAGTTGTCTGTTGATATGGAAACACAATTTACAAGCTTCAACAGTGCAGTTTTCCTTTAACGCAATGACAAAGGCAAAAAAAGCCTTTTTCTCAAAAAGTAAGGAAATTCTCTGCAAAAAACTTCGCTAATGCACCATTAGGGTTCCTTATGATTATACTTTCTCAAAAAGTAGGGAAATTCTCTGCAAAAAAAAAAAAAAAATTTTTGGTTAATGGACCATTAGGGTTCCAGTGTCAAAAGCTGGGAAAATAGAAATTTAAATACTTGTAAATTTTCTTTCTCAGGTTGCTGGTCTCCGGGATCATAACTAGTGGGAGGTCCTTCCTGGTACTACATGACAGGCAGGAAAAAGATCTCTGCAGGGGAACCATATCCTCCCCTCTGCATCCTGCAGTTCTCAGTTTGTTCCAAGGCATGTGTCCCCTGAAGTAATACATCACTGAGAAATAAAAAGAAGAAATGTTAATCTGCACTTACGGTGTTGAACAGATGACTTCAAACACTTAGGCCAGAAGGCCAACGTCCAACATTCTGGGAGGGGAGGAGCCTGGAGACCAGCAGTCGGAGAAAGAAAATTTACAGGTATTTAAAATTTCTATTTCTCTCTCTCTCCTAAGCTGGTCTCCGGGCTCAAAACTAGTGAGATATACTAAAGCAGTACATCCCTTGGCTTCCCGGGTGGGAAGAATGTCAGCAGCCATTTATGGTTCCCCCGCCAGTAGAGGGAACGGTTAACCAAAGGATGCCTCAGCAGAGGCAGACACATCCAATCTGTAGAACTTCGCCAAGGAATGGATGGATGCCCGAGTGGCCACTCTGTGAAAGACTGCTAGAAAGGCTTCTCTGAATTCCGCCCAGGAGATGGCCACTGCACGAGCTGAGGGTGCCCTCAATGGGTCCGGCAGAAAAAAACCCTACCTTTTGGAAGGTGATGGGGAACAGAAAAATTCATTTGGTCCAAGAGACTTGAGGCTTTTTTGTTCAAATAAATTTGGCCCTGATGTAAAGCTCGAGTGCTCTCCTCTAGCCCAGGAGAAGAATTTCCTTCTCCTTCTCACTCTTAGGGCTAGGACATTGGGCAGGGAGATTCAATTCCTGGTTGCCGAGGAAGGGAGATAAAATCTTCAGCAGAAAAGATGGATACGTTCGTAGAATCAGAGTTCTGGAGGAACACAGTGTATGGTTCTTTGGAAAACAGAGCTCCTATCTGCTGATACAGCGGGCTTAAGTGAGTGCTGCAAGAAAACAACCTTCATTGTGAGGACAACGATGGACGTTTCCTTAATGAGCTCCAAAGGGGTCTTGGTAAGGGTTCTGAGGACCAGGTTGATTTTCTAATGTGAGATGATGCGCTTTATTGTAAGACACTTCAACGCTCTCCTCTCAGGAACCGGCTGATGGGAGGGTGAGCACCCAAAGTCTCCCCTGAGTCCACCCTCAGGAGATTACCAGGAGTTAAGATGATGTAGGGACATCTGGGCCCACTGCGAGAACCATGGCTGGCATGGCCAACGAGGACATATTAGGAATAGTTCCACCTAATCCAGGGTGATCTTGTGCAAGAGTTTTGGGATTGGTAGAATTGGAGTCTTGAGATTAGTGGAATTGGAGGAAAGCCATACAGGAGATCGCAGGGTCCCCAGTCAAGGGAGAAGGCATCCTGTGCTATGGTCAGCTCGACCCTGATTAGAGAGCAGGACTGGGGAACTTTGCAGCTTCATCGAGCAGTGAAGAACTACCTGCAGGAGGAACCATCCTGCAATGAGAAAGAGGAAGGCGCTGACCTTTAGATCCCATTCTCCTGTGAGGACATCCTGACTTAGCCAATCCTCCATGATGTTCTCCTGACCTGGTATGTATACGGTCACCAGGCAATGCGCTGCTCACTGGAAAAGCAATAGGGTTTTCTTGTAGCATCAGAGAGCTCATGGACCTCCCTGGTGATAGGTGCAGGCCATTGTGGTTCGCTTTACTGAGGATGAGCACATTATGGTTGGAGATCTCTACTTCTAATCTTTGAAATGCCAGAAGGTATCTCCAGTATGCTGATGTTGCAGTGGGTCTCTATCCTCCACCACTTGCTCTGTGCCAAGGGCTGATCCAAATGAGCTCCCAAGCCCCGAAAGCTGGTACTGGTAGTAATTCTCCCCTGGTGAGGGTGCCCCTATTTGAGACCCTTCATGAAGTTGGAGCAACGAGTCCCCAGTGCAGGGCTGCTTCCACCTGTCAACAACCTTAAATCTGTTGGCTCAAACTGACCCTCAGCTGGTCCCCTGATGGAGTAGCTTTGACTGGCCATATGCTTGAATCTGCTGGCCCAGACTGACCCTTGACTGGGACCCTTGATGTAGTAGGTTCAGCTGCAGGGGATACATGAGAACCAGAGCCCAGGGAACTGAGATTGCCAGGGAGACAGTCACCCCTGTAAGCTGTGTGAGGGTGTGGGTCGAAGGCCATTGGGCCACTTGGTCTCTGCTGAAAAAACCCTGAGGTCCTTGAACTTAGAATCTGTAGGGAAACTCTAATTTGTGATGTTCAGAAGGTTACTCCTCAATGATTCCAGATTCTTGGATGTCGAAGAGAGCTCTTTTGATGATCAGGAATCCTACAGAGGAGAGGCACTGGGTGACCTCAGTCACTGCCAGACTTGTTTGCTCACATTGTGGGGCATTGACCAGAGTGACGCTCAGATAGGATATGCAAAAATGCACCTGCAAATCTACTGAGACCAACTAATCTCCCAAATGGAATTCCCTGAAGATGGATGCAAGGGTTCTCATCTAGAATGTCCTGTGGTGGACAAAATCGATCAGACATTTTAGGACCCATATGGGCCTGAAAACTCCAGAGCGATTTGGGACTATGAAAACTAGACAGTTAATGACCAAGTTCCTCTCTGCGCTGGGCACCCACTCGCTTGCTCAAGCCTGTATGTGGTCTGACAGTGCTTGGAGAGGCGGCATATTCTGTGCGGGTGCCCCATGACGTAGGAGGACCCTGCTTCAAAACTCTAGGGGGTAACCAATGCACACTATATCTGGCACTCCTTAATCGTGGAGGTGCAAACCCCTTCCTCGAGAATACTGGAAAGCTTGCCCCCTACTCGAGGACGGGACCAGGGCCTTTACTGTGACCTTTCTGCCATCTCAGACACTGCTTCTTGTTCCACTGAATCCACGCTGGATGCAAGAGATAACCCAGGATCGTCTGCTGAAGGCAGATTTAATTTGTCCTCCAAGTAGTTATGGGCTTCTGGAACCGGACAACCAGGGTCTGTACCTGCTCCTGGATCATGGTATTTAAGATTTTGTTGTTTCCCTGGATTCTTTTACTGCCTCTTTTAGAGCAGATCCGAACAGGGGTTCTCCTTCGTAGGGGGCATTCAACCAAGTGTGCCTTGACAACCTGTCCGCCTGCTATGCCTGCAGCCTTAGGTATGTTAAAGCATGGCCCATGCTGCGCATCTGGCAGCCTCCTTCAAGCTGAGAATGCAGAGATTAGTTCCAAGCTGTAGTTGCTGTGGGGTGGGCTAGTTTATATCTGGCTCATCAGCACACTGGAATGCCAGGTCAGTGGCCCATGGTAGTATGGCTCATGTAGAGAACAGGTTGGCTATAGCTGCTTTGAGAGAGGTTGTGGAGGACCAGAGTGCCTTTTTTAGGAGATGCATCCACCTTCGTATCCCCTGGGTCCCACAGAGAAGCCCCACCCCAGATGGGATATATATTCTCTCTTCTCTATCTCCTTTCTCTCTTCTGCTTGGCAGCCGATGCAAGTCTGAGCGCTGGTTTTGGGTGTTTGTGAACTGACCAAGGAGACCCCAAGTGGAACTCCTCAATCACCTGCCTAATGAAGAAATTTAGGTCATCCAAGACTAAATTTCTGGATGGAGAGCCATCCGAGATAGAATCGTCGCCCTGTAGCACCCCCTCTTCTGGGGGCACTAACTGACCTGTGATGGACTTGGGAGCCTGTCCTAATGGATGTTTTCCACTGTGGACATTCTTGAATCTGCTCCTAGTTCGTGACCTCTTCCTCTCCTATGGTGCCGAGAGGAGAGAGGTCCCTCCGATCCGAAGATGAGGAGGAGGCATTGGGGTGGGCTTCCTGTGGACCCTACGAACTACGCAGCAAATCAAGGCATGATGGGTTGAGGGCGAAGGTCCTGTTAGGCGAAGTCAGATGGCAAAACAATGCTGCCCCTTGGAGGAGGAGAAAAGCCGACTGGTCTCCGCTGCCCGGGACTGGTGCTCCTGTGAGAGCAGAGTGGATGTCTCAGATCTCCTCTGACCTTGTAGCTGCATCACTTAGGCATAGTGAGCAGGAGAAAGTGACCTAAGGGGGAGTCTATGTCTGTGCCACTTTCTGCCCTGTGAAGATTTGTGCTATGCTGCAGACAGCCCTTGCAGACCTTTTGCACAGGAGGGTAGCATGAGTCCCTATTTTGAGTCCTGTTAGGCCCTGGCTCCAGGTGGCAGTGCTATCTGTCCAAATGGGCTTCAAAGACATTGACTAGCCAAAATTAGCACAGGATCATCAACGCACTGTGAGCTGCGCCCTTCCCCCCTGTTCGATTGCCCTTGGCGGGACTTGTTGAGGACAGCAGTCAACAACGAGCTGGATCGTTAGTGGAGCGCCATCGCTCTGACCAGTTTCCCCCATTGTTCGTCAAAGAGCCAGATGGGCAGGGGTCTCAGAAATAGGCCACAGAGTCGACTGCCTGTGCCCTCTGATGAGGGGCTGTAGTGCGGCTTTTCTGAGCCAAAATTATTCTCCTGCTGTTGTGGAGTGCTATCAATCCAAGAGTATTCCTCCGCTGATCATTAGCGAGCCCGAGGACTGGGGATTTGTCGACGGAAAGCAGCTTCAGTGGCGTCGATGAGAAGGAGAAGCTTGGCTCTTCCTGAGCTGAAGATGATTCCTGGTGCCACAGGACGTGATCGCTCCTAGAGGCTTCTCCCACGTTAGTCGACGAGTCTGAGGACCAGGGGGCTCGTTCACTGTGCGCATCGACAGTCTGAGCAGCAGTGGCAGTCAATGAGAAGAACAAAGCGCGGCTCTCCAGAGACTAAAATAAATTTGCAGCACGAGGGACCCCGATTCTTGCGTCCTGCCAGACTAAGGGTGTTGGCAGAGGGAGGGGAGGCAGCGAACATTTGTGAGCAGAGATGAGGAGCCAGTCTGTACAGCACGCAGGGCTGAGGCTGGGATCCCTGTGCTTCTGTGATTTTCTAAAAAAGAGGAACCCTGTCAAGCCATCTTGTGCCTCCCTCCTAATAAGGAGGCCACCGGGGAGGGGGGAGGGGAGATGCATGCCTCAACAGACGGGGAGGAGGAGGAGAGAAAGGAGGCCAGTCTGTTCAGCATGCACGGCTGAGACTGGGACCCCTACAGAACCTGAGACACAACGCTGGTTAAGTTTCCCCCATTGAAAATCCTCTTCTGTGTAGAAACAAACTGCACTTACAGTTTGATGTCTTCAGCTCTGCCACACCAGTGGCACAGCCCCTGCAGAGAACCTGCCTCTTGACAGGCAGGAAGTAAACTGAGAGCTACAGGATGCAGAAGGGAGGATCTGGTTCCCCTGCAGAGATCTTTTTTCCTGTCAGTCATGTGGTACCAGGAAGGACCTCCCACTAGTTATGAGCCTGGAGACCAGCTTAGGAGAGAGAATGACATTTTAGGGTTCCCAACCGACAGACCCCACCCCCGGTTTCCAATCCTAACACCCCACCACGCATGCAGGAACAGGTGTGAGGGGTGTACCTTGAGGTTGCAAACCCTAATGCTCACCCCATTATACTACTGTTTACCCATCTTAGCTTAATTACTCTTGGAATGGGGTGGGGTTACGCAGCCCCAGGTACCAGCCCCACACCTGTTCACTACAGCCAAAATGAGGTGTTAGGGTGAAACCAGAGGGTGAGGGTGGGGTCTTAGGGTTGGGAACAATAAATGTCATTTCTCTACTTTTGAGGCTGAAACCTTAAATGTCCATTAAAGTTTTTTGCAGAGAATTTCCCTTCCTTTTGAGAAAGTGTAATCATTGCATTAATGAAGTTTATTTACAGAGTGTATATATGTATGTATATATATAATTTTTTTTTATCAATACTTTCAATGGTTTTGCATTTTTAACAGTTTACACACTGCACAATCAATCAATACTTTATTTCTAAAGAGCGCAATTCGGAAAATGGTCAAAGCGCTTGTACACAAGTTATAAAATCAAAATCTAATAAGTATTAACATAGATCAGCACAGACCAGCATGCTATGCTTGACTTCGTATGTTGCCCCCTTGCACCTATACCTCCGGATATTAGCACTCACCTCCCCTCCTTTTCCCCCTACCCCCTGCACCACTGACCTATCCCTTCCCTCCTACTGGCCCACCATTCCCCTAACCTATATTTTCTTACTCCCTTGTATCATCCTTCTAGCCACTTCCCCCTACAGGCCCTTCACTCCATTAACCTATACTTTCACCCACCCCCCTCCTTTTGAGGCACTCTTTTGCTCCTTTCACTTACCTCCTGCAGTCTTTAGTTCATCATTCCTTCATTCTCCTATTACTTTCTTTCACTTTATATTTCCTGCTGCTGACTTGGTCAACCTATGTTTAGATTTGTAGCCTAGTCCTTGTATTCCTGTATTCTAGACTAGCAATTTTAGTTTACTGTTGATTATCCCTACCACTGCTGTTATCCTTGTATCCTATTTTTTTCTTTTTTGGTCTGAATTAGAGTTGTTTATTCCTACCTTGTTTGACACCCATGTATTTCCAGTCACGTATTACTGCATGTTTTTAAAGTTATATCTGTTTGTTTTTCCAGGAACACCTCGTAAATGAGCTGTCTCAATGGTGTTATCCTGGTAAAATAAAATTGAGATGAATTGAAATCAAGACTCAGAAAAAGCAAGGTTAAAAAGGTGGGTCTTCAGTGCAGATTTAAAACTCTCCATGGACAGACACTCTCTTATTCGACGAGATATAAAGTTCCACAGGGTAGGGGCCACAAATGCAAAAGCCCGGGCACCTGAGGCCTTCAAATGGACCCTGGGAACCTCTAGCAATCCCTCATTGGCAGAGCGAAAGGGGCAGTAGGGCAAAAGAAGCTCTTGCAGATAACACGGTCCCTGTCCGTGTAGGGACATGTAAGTAGACAGGTCACAGCACAGCCACAATCTATTTTTTTTTTGGTATTCCCTATGCTCGTCACCTGGCTGACCCTTGTTCAGCCATACCTCAACAACCAATCTAGTCACCAACCTGTGACGGAACTTCCCTCACTTTCTTGTTCCTCCATAGCTTATCCCTTATAGCATGGCTCTCGGGTCGGGCGGGTTCCCCAGCATAACTCAAGTCTGGTTTGGAGGTGAGCAGGGTCAATAGTGTGGAGACTGCAGAGCAGAGCCAACTTCATTCTGTGATGGCTGGGGACGTGGCGTGGGTTCAGTTGCTCCTCTTTCCCTTGGACACAGCTGACTGAGGATGCTAATGATGTGCACGTGCTTTGCATGTTCACTCCAGTGTCATAAAGCATCCTCCCCGAGTGGCTCTCACTGTGGTAACCCACCTGGGGGTTCTGCAACGGAGCTCACTAGCTCCCCTCCCGGAAAGCATCAGCTGGAACACTCAATTCTCCTCCTCCTCCTCCTGACCGTCTCCCGATGACCCAGGCTCATCCCAAACTCAGGTCACCAGCACAGTGAGTGGTAATGCTACCACTGCACCAATGTGCCAGCACAAACACAACAATCTATATGCGAAAGGAACATATGTTATAGTTCCAGGGAGACTCATGTTCATATCAAAATAAGGAACAGAACAAAAAAATTGTCATATACTAACATACTAAAATGCCAGCAGAATAGGCCTAACGGTCTTTCGTGTCTGCTGGTTTGGTCAGTACCCAACCTGGGTGCTGACCTTGCTGTCCCCCTCGCCTTCTCTGGCTTCTCCTTCACAGTTCCGGATATTCTTGCTGCATTGGTTTTGCTTCCAGAACCCTTCCCTGTACCTGTCCCACCCCTCTTGACCCCCTCCACTGTCTCTGCCTCCACCAGCCCCTAGGCAGTGCATTCCATAGCTCACCACCCTCTCAGTGAAGTGCACCTCCTCCTTTGTCCCTGAATCTTCCCCCTCAGCTTCCAGCCATGCCCTCTAGTGGCCCCTTCCTCCTTCTTTGAAGCACCCGACTGTTCCTCCCTATTTACCCTCTTCATGTACCTAAAGACCTCTATCATGTGCCCCGGTCCCTTCTCTCTTCCAATGTGTACATATTTAGCTCTTGACCTCTCCTCATAGGTCCTGTCCCCAAGCCCCAAATCATTTTGGTTGCCCTCCTCTGGACCCTCTCCAGGAGTTAATGTCCCTCTTTAAGTGTGGCCTCCAAAACTGCACGCAGTACTCAAGGTGCGGCCTCACCAAGCAGTTATACAGAGGGAGTATCACTTCCCTCCTTCTGGAGGTGATCCGCCTAGCGATGCATCCCAGCATCCTGTTGGCCTTGGCTGCTGCCCTCCTACAAGTCTCAGTTGTTCATCTTGACATCCACCACCACCCCCAGGTCCCTCTCAGCCATCGAGACTTGTAGCATCTCCCCCAGGGTGTACACTTGGCCTGGGTTTCCTGGCCCCAGGTGGAGTACCTTGCATTTCCCCTGCATTGAACCTCAGCTTCCACTTTCTAGACCATCTTTCCAGAGCCTCCAGGTCCCCCTGTAGGGCCACCCTCCCCTCCTCCCCATCCACCACCGCCCCCAGTTTCGAGTCATCTGCAAAGAGACTCATCTCACTCCTGATTCCTGTCCTTATGTGTCAGATCGTGGGCGTTGGACGAAGGGGCCCAGGACTGATCCTCTGTGGGACCCCACTAATGACCCTCCTTGGGGATGAGACTATCCCACCAACTACGACCTCTGGGTCCGGTCCTGGAGCCAATTGCCTATCCATCTGATCATCTGGTTCCCTACCCCATTTCTCCCAGCTTATCCAACAGGCCCACGTGAGGAACAGAGTCAAATGCCTTGCTGAAGTCCAGAAAGAGGACATCCACTGGTCTACCCAGGTCCAAGGCACTTGTCACCCAGTCATAGAACTCCGCAGGTTTGTCTGACACGATTTCCAGGATGAATCCATGCTGTCTATCGTCCAGGCACCCTGACTTATCCAGGCCCCCTTAGCCTCTCCTTGACAATGCCCTCCATCACCTTGCCCACCACCGAGGTCAGGCTGACAGGCCTGTAGTTCCCTGCCACCTCCCTTGATCCCCTTGTGGATAGGCACTATATCGCCACCTTTCAGTCTTGGGGCACCCACCCTGTCCTCAGAGATGGTGAAAAGCTCTGCCAGGGGTTTTGCCAGGACATCTGCAGTTCCTTCAGCACTCTGGGATGTAATTTATCCAGCCCGGTGCTTTCTCCGTCTTAAGGAGCTGAGGGCTTCCTCACTCTCTCAGCTGTGATTTCACTTCTGGTACCCTTCTCCTGCTAGCCTCCCCCACCTGCCAGTGACCTCCCACACTCCCAGACCTGCCGGTCGGTGGGGTCCCCCTCCTCAGTATCTCTGTCTCCTCCCATGTGATGCAGCACCCCAATTTTCCCTGGTGAAAACTGAGGTGAAGTACTCATTTAGTACCTCAGCCTGCTCCCGGGTCTTGTGCCCATCCCTCCCCTGATTTAATCCTGCTAATCTGCCCCTTCACCCTTCGTTTTCCCCAATGTATCTAAAGAACCCTTGTTCCTCTCCTAATTTCCTGCCAGGTTCTGCTCCTTCCTTGCCTTAGCCGCCCTCACCACTCTAGTGGCCCTTCTAGCAATCAGCTCATACTCCTCGATCCCTTTCACTCCTTGAGCACTTGAATTGCTTATAGGCTGCTTTCTTTCCCGCGCCACCTCCTGGACCTCCCTGGTCCACCAACAGGATTTTTGGGTCCTATCGCATTTTAGATCTTACTCTTGCACAGGTGCTGGTAGCATCCTGCACCCCTCTCCTGATGATTTCCCACCTACTATCAGCGTCCATGTCTGACCCAATCCATCCAAATGCTCCTTAAGGATCCTTCCCATTTCCTTAAAATCCGCCCCCCTGAAGTCGGTTACTTCCGTCTTTGTGCAGCCTTCTACCCCTCCTAGGTCCAGGCAGAACCAGACCGTGGCATGGTCACTCCCCGCCAATGAGTCCCTTACCTCCAGGCTCCCAATCTGGTCACTGTCTGCCAGGACCACATCCAGTACCCGTGCCTTCCTGGTCGGTTCCTTCACTTGCTGAGTTAGGAACGCGTCTTGAAAGACATCCAACAGCCTCTGTTCCCTGGTCACAGAGGATGTCATAGTCTCCCAGTCTGTTCCTGGCATGTTTAAGTCCCTCAACACCACCACCGTTCCTCTGCCCAGTCTGCAGTGTCTCCTAACATCTGCCACCAGACTGTCCTCCAGCTCCTCCGCCAGGGCAGGGGGTCTATACACCACTCCTATTTTTACTCTCTTGCCCCCCCCTTGTTATCAAGGTGACCCAAATCGCCTCCACGGTTCCCTCCGCCTCCTCTACTCCCCCTATGCCAATGCAGTTTTTGACTATCATTGCTACCCCTCCTCCACTTCCCTCCCCACTGTCCTTCCTGAACATAGTGTATCCCTCCAGGTTCAGGTCCCAGTCATGTCTTGCAGTGGCCCAAGTCTCAGTGACCGCTGCCACATCCACTGCTCCCTCAGTTAGCATCGCCTGGAGCTCAGGCATTTTATTGCCCAAGCTCCTGGCATTTAGCAGGACTACCTTCCACCCTTCCCTATGGTTCCATTTCCTGCTCGTGTTCCCATGGGATTCTGTTTTCCTGGTCTGCACTTTGCCAGTTGGCCTCTTTCATGCAATCCTCCTGGTCCCCAGGGGTGGAGACAGAGTCCCTCCTTTATCGGCACCCCTTGACAGCCTTTTCTCCTATCCCACCCCCTTCACAAGTTTAAACTCCACTTTTCACCAATGAACCCCTCTATTTTCAACTTAAGGATTCCTCCTCCAAATTGAGATGTAGTCTATCTCAGATACAGCTCCTTATCCTCCCAGGTCTCCCCAATCCCCATCAACCCATACCTCTGGCCTCACACCACTCCCTGAGCCACTGGTTTATCTCCTAATTTTCTTTTGTGTTCCCCACTAGCCCTTGGCACTGGCAGGATTTCTGAGAAGGAAACTGTGCATCCTATGTCATGACAGACCCTGGCGAGCTCCCTGAATCTTGCCTGTATCTCTAGCTCCTTATTTCCTCAATGTCATTTGTACCCAGGTGGACCAGTATGTCTGGGGAACCCCCACAATCCTTTGCCAGCTGATATACCTCGTGCTTAGCCCTGTGCACCGTTAGTCCAGGGAAGCATCTTGTTCTAACTGGCCAGGCTTCTCCCTCCCTATCCCATTTGATACCCCTGATCATAGAATCCCCCAGCAGGAGCACTCTGACCACTCCTTTTCCTCCATCCCTCCCCTTCCATGTCCCTCATCCTTTCTACAGGCCCCTCCACCCAGCTGGCTCCGTGCTCCTCCCCATTTCTGGGTGCCACATGCCACCCCCTCCTCTCCAATCCTATGCCTCTCCTCCTCCTGAGTATCCTTCTGTTCCTTGCTAATTCCCCCCTCACTGCTCGTAACTGGTCCTTCTCCCCCATCTGCTAAACTAGCCTGGCTCATCCTCCCTTCCTTCCTGTCTCCATTTAGTTCCTCCTTGCTAGTCGTGCTCCCCTGGCCTAAACCCTCAGCTCCCTTTACTGAATCCTCCTTGTACTTCTGGTCCTTCTCCTTGTGCTTTCCTCCCTCTTCCCCCCCCCTCCTGCTCAGATTCACTGTTCCCCCATTCTCCTGCATTCCAGGTCCCCCCCTGTTCTTCCTGCTATCTGGCCCCTGCCTCCTGCCTCCCACTCCCTTTCCATCTCTAACTACCCCTGTCATGGCTACATCACCCCCCTCATCCTCGAGCAGAAGAAGAGAATTGAAGCGGTTACTGAGTGTAAGGTCTGATCCACTTCCCCGCCTTGCTTCCTTCTGTCCAGCCCTGGCCATCTGCCTACTTCCCTGAGAATGTTGTCCCTCCACCCCCTTTGTGAGGGCCCCCAGTTACCTGCCTGCTTCCTTGGTAGTGTCCTTTTGGACCCCCTCTGCCAGGTTCCCTATGTGACCCCTGAGTATTCTCCTGCACTCCTTTCCCTATGCCCCCACCCCCAGTGCTTGGTGCAACCCTGTGGGAGATTCCCAGCCCCCTTCCCCAACCATACCACCCCCTTCCCCAGCTTTCTCCTAATCCCCGCAACCTCCTCCCTAAGCTGTGCTAGCTGGTAGCACACTGGGCAGCCACCAAACTTCCAAGCCCAGTCCAGCATCATGGCTGCTCCACACCCTGTGCACCCCACCACCCTCCCAAAGATGCCGGCCCTAATGATGTGTGGTTCCATCCCCTTCCAAATAGGTTTCCTTGGGTGAGCTACCAGGTTCCCCCCTAGTCCAAGATACCCCTACTGCCTAATCAGGTCACCCACTAATCTTACAGACAGTCCCACTGTACACCAGTAACCCTGTTACTAGGTGCAGTACAACACATTAAACTTATAAGGGAAATGAACAACTCCCAAAGCTCCTCTCTCCCAGCCTTTAAATCCTACCCCCGGTGGCTAGAACTACATGAGCTGCACCTGCAGTCTTTTCCTCCAATTGCAGGGCAGGTGTTCCCCTATAAATCTGCAGACTTCTAGGGAGGGAGGGGTGGGGAGCGTGGGTCTTGGGCAGACACCTGACGAGAGAGAGAGTGTATCAGCCCTGTGTCTCCCCTCCAAATCCAGCAGCCAAAGAACTAGGCCCAAGCAAATCCCACCAAATAGGTTTTAAATCAGAAGAAATAGGCCTCTACCAGCGCAGCCTGTTACACAGTGAAACATCCACAAAATGAGCCCCACTTACAGCCACCAAATCAGTTTACAAACATCCAACAGCACCCAAAACAATACCCTGCTAGCCCCTTAGAAGTAAGCACCACAGGCTTAAAAAACCAAAAACATAAAACAAAATGGTCATAAAAAAAAGAAAGTAGTGGGTACAAATCTCATAGCCAAAACATTTAATTCACAAAGTAACAGTAGGAATGAATCAACAGCCCTGTGAATGGAAGGGTACTAAAAAACAGCATTCTCTGGACCCAAACATGTACAGACATGCAGTGGTGGCTGGGGACAAATAACATTGCAATACTTCTCACATGATAGTGCCAGAACAATTCAAAGTCTCCAATAATAATACCGTGACAGTATTATAGCAGTATTAACAATAGCAACCTATCAACAAAGATGTCACAAGGAGAAATTATGGGTTTAGAGTACCCTTGGGAGCTCAACAGATATCTAAATGCAATGGACACCATCTCTGATGGGTTCACAGTTCTGACCTTAAACTCCACCCCGTAGCGCTGCTAGTACCGCACATATCCCCTCAATGCTGTAACATATTCATGGTGGCTGGTAACACAGGCACCTCATACAAGTATGCCAAATGGTATCATACTGGGCCGTTTTCCCAGACTACCTTATATGCCTGTTACAAATCGAGCTTGTTCCCATGTTAGAATGGGTAGAAATCATCATGGCCTGGTAACTATAGCCCCAGGATGCCAGATCAGGCATCATGTCACTGATCAGATCACCTACTGCCCATGTCAGCACAATGCAGGGCAAGTGAGTGCTCCCTTGAGAGGATGCCATCCTAATCAGAGTGGCTGTGGACTGTGGAAACAAGTTGGCTGGCAGGAAGCATCTTTTTGCAGGGGAGGATAGCCCCCGAGGGACAGCATTTCCTTTCTCATCGTTGGTCTGTCTGCATCTGCACAGCCTGAGCCCACGTGTTCACCACCTGCAGCAATTTGTTCAGTACTAGCTTCAGCATAGCACCTGGGCCTGCCTGGTATCGGGGAAAGGCTGCAATCATGTTTCTGATTAGTTAAGTCACGGGGGGGGGGGTGCGCTTTTGGTAAGGCCCTTTTCCCTATGACTGCTCTTAACCACTGACAAGATACTGCAATGTGAAGACTTGGACCCCTTCCCCACTCCCCAGTGAGCGCTGATCCGAGATCTTTCCTAAGGGTTTACCTGTCGAAGGGGATTAAGACTCTATTCTGGGGCCCCACGTTTGTATATTGGGAAAAGGAGCCTGCAACCACTGAAACCATGCGTTTCCCCACAGGGCTTGCACTTTAGCATTTTGTAGCATGTGTTTGCTGCCCTTCCCCCTTAAAAATCCGCTATATAAGCATGGTCTCACGTGGCTTGCCTGCTGCCAGAAACAGGCATACCACACTTTACTCCCAGATCCTACCCCAGTCCCCGCTCATGCACGTAATAGCTGCTTTGCACACTGATTAACATCACTGTGGAAACAATCCTTTCTTTAGTAAAAAGGAAATACTGAGCAACAGTCCCTGCAGCACAGGGTGCGTTCCTCGTGGCTCAAGATAAGCTGAAAAACTGAGAAATTTGAGTAAGGGGAAGTCCTTAAAGGAGAACTACCTGGAGAGTTGAAGCCCCGACCGCTGCACAGATAGGGGCTTCAACCCTCCGATCCCCCATGGAAGCACCACTGCAAATAATTATATTTTGTACCTTACCACTTTTAAAATTTGGAATGAGCTCTGATGGCCCTGGCATTTTTGAAGACGGCGCTCCTGAACCCCCTGGGATCTCGCTGTTATTACCGCGAGATGATACGGCATTACGCCCTGCCATAACACTGTCCCCATGTGCGGAAATAAAACTGTATATGTCCCATACCAAGCTCCATTTTTTATTGAATGTGCCTAACTCCCGTGTGTGTGCATGCCATACACATGGGATTTAGGCAAATTAAGTAAAAACAGAGCTTGGTATGGGACATATATACTTAGTTTTATTTCTGTACATAGGGACAGTGTTATGGCAAGGGTAATGCCGCATAATCATCTCATGGTAATACCAGTGAGATCCTGGGGTGTTCCAGAGCACCATCTTAAAAATGACGGGGCCACAGAGCTTATTCCAAATTTTACAAGTGCTAAGGTACAAAATATAATTATTTGCAATGGTGCTTCCAGGGGGATCGGAGAGTTGAAGCCCTGATCTGTGCAGCAGTCGGGGCTTCAACTCTCCAGGTAGAACTCCTTTAAGACTTTGCTTCTGCTCGTCTCATGGCTGAGAGGAGGACATGACCATCTCCACTGGACATCAGAGGATCAGGTGCTCAATTTCTGTTACTAAGCATCCCTTCAATTACTAGGTCGCTGACATTCATTTTTAACTGTTCACTGACTACAGGTTCCTTTCCTGCAACTTGAAAGCAAGCACTAGTCTTACTTCTACACATCAGGGAGGTGCCACTTGTAATTTGAGTCATTATTGCCTCTCACCTTAACCCTTGCTTTCCAAAGGTTAATATCAATGCACAGCTGACCTCATTTTACAAGTCTGATTCTTCACTTATCAATCAGTCCATTACCATTTCCCTCCTCAGATTCACTGATCTCACTGCTACCAATATGGACATCAGCCAGGGTTCTGGTGCTGTCTTTACTGACCTAACAAAAGCATTCAATACAGTGAACCACCTCCTTTTATTAGCAAACTTAAGCCTCCAGTGTTACTGGTACCCACCCCCCTTCTCTTGGTTCAGGTGCTATCTACTGGACTGCATGCAGGCTGAGAAAGTTCAGTGGTCAGTTTCTTCCATGCTTCCTGGGGACACAGTGCTATGCTAAATCAGGTAGGTTATAAAGAATGTAAGGCAGCCTCTCCCAATATGCTAAGAAACATAATATGGAGAAGATGATCCTACCAACATTGGGCTATGGGGCTGTTAATACTGCAGTCCCCAAACTGGCTCCCTCTAAACTTGACAACCTTTACAAACACAATGCACTTTTTAGTTCTGCCCTGAAATGTAGTCCCTGCACTCACTACTATGTGATGCATGACAAAATGGGCTGTGCTAGTTTTGTTATCAGATATGCAAATCGTACTTGGGTGCCAAATTTTGGGCTAGGAAACTCCCCGACCACCTGTGTAATTTGTTTACTCTGGCCACAAACCCTTATCTGAAGATCCACAAACTGTATAACATGCTGCATATTTCCCAGTGGAAAAAAGTCACAACACTGTAATCACCTAGAGGCTTCCCCAATTTTGGAACAAGCCGAGTTCTGAGACAACTTGTCTCCCCACTGTGTCCAAAGTTAAATTTAATCATTACTTTCCTCTTGCACTGAATGACTGCACCTTGTAATTCAGTTTTGATTAGTGTAATCAATTACACTGAAAGGCTACCTTTACTAATTTGTTATGCATTTGCTCTAAATGTGTTTCAGTGGTGGAACAGTTTGTTTTGTTACAGAGATCCACCAATATATCTGGCAGTGCCCCTGCACCCCATGTATGAGCGCCTTACCTCCACAGCAGTTCTATAATTGCAAGCTGCACCCCAAAAAGTAATCTGTAGAAAAGTAATTACACTCGTAAAACCAGTAACTGGGTCCAAAGGACTTCACGTTTTTTTTTCTTCGCAGCGCTCCACCCCCGCGCTCACTAGCGTGATAACAAGATGCTAGGAAGAGCACAGGGTCACACTCCATTACAGTCAATGGGCGCCAGCTTTTGGCTTCATTTTTAATCTTATAATAGCCACTGTGTAATAAAACATGGGCACGATTAGCTAACAAGGCCTAAGATTAAAAATAAATTCAAAACTGGCACCCACTGACTGTAATAGAGAATATCCCGCACTCTTCCTAGCATCTCATCATACCAGTGAGCGTGGGGAAGGGGCAGGAGTGAAGAGATACAAAAGCAGGGAAGTCCTTGAACACTGGGTTACTGGTTTCTGACAGTATGATCACCTACAGTACTGGCGCCAACTGGAATTATAGAACTGCTATCGATAAAACACCCTTATGGGGTGCAAGGGCAAAACTTTGTGGATCTCTTTAAATTACATTCTACTTATCAGCTTCCCCTTCCCACTGTCCCTCCTACCTCCACAAGTCATACCTGAAAGAAGACTATTACACTCTGTATTGCTCACCTGGTAAAATAATTTCAAACAACATTCCACTGGCTGGCTTCAGTGCTGCACATGGCTACTATGCAGTCAGCAGTATTGTGAAAGTTGCTCTCCAACTGGTTTAGTAAATTTGATTCTAATGTACCTATCCCTTCAAGACATCTTAAGATAATCATTAAAGATATCATACTAACACTTGCTATATCGAAATTTAAATACCTGTAAATTTTCTTTCTCCAAAGGCTGGTCTCCGGGCTTTCTTACTCATGGGCTGTACCACCTGACACAGATAGGCAGGCAGGAATCAGACCTCTGCAGGAGGGGACATCCAGCCCTCCACTTCCTGTCTCCCTCAGTTCTTCCTAAAGCAGTCCAATGTGGCAATACTATTAGAAGTTGGAGACAGAAAACAAGAACATGAATTTCAATGCATATATGGCCTAGAGGCCAGCCAACTATGTACATTCTGGGAGGGAATCCGAGGCCCAGAGACCAGCCGTCAGAGAAAGAAAATGTACAGGTATTTAAATTTCGATTTCTCTCCCCTAAGCTGGTCTCCAGGCTTCCTTACTCCTAGGAAATACAAAAGCAGTACGTCCCCAGATGTCCTGGGTGGGAAGAATGTCAGGAACCTTTAAGGATCCACCACTGCTTGAAGCACTCTGCAGCCAAGGGTGCCACATCAGAGGGCAGCACTACCAGCAATTAAAATTATGAAGATGTGTGAATGAAGTATCATGTGGCCGCTTTGCATAAGTGTGCTGTTGAAGCTTCTCTGAAGTACGCCCGTGAAGGGGCCGTACCTCTGCTGAAATGGGCTCTCCCTGGGCCAGGCACGTTACTCCGGCCTGATAACAAGCCATGGAAGTGGCTGATGGATTGAAAAGGCTCTATAGCCAGTCTGATTCTTTGTTACCCATAATTCCGGCCCACAGCTGGTACGAACAAATTTGAAGTTTTGCGAATAGCTTCCTCTCTCCTAATATACATTTTTGTCAGGGGCAGCAGACTGGATGGGCCACTAGGTCCCCATCTGCCCTCAACCTCTATGTGTCTATGTTGCTATGACACCTCCCAGATCTAAGGATGTAATTCCCCTTTCTTATTGCTTTTGGAGAGTGGGCACAAGGAAGGAAGGAAGGAAGAAAAAGAATGAACTTTTGACTGTAATGGAGGGGAAGCATAACTTTGGCAAAAAATCTTGAAATGTTCAAGCCCGACAAAAAACAGTGCATAGCGCTTGGGTAAGCAATGCTTATAGTTTGCCGATTCTCCTAGCTGAAGAAACAGCTATGAGAAAAAAGGTGATCGTTATGCTGAAATGTGTGATGGATATCTTGATAGGCTCCAAGGGGGGCCTTGGCCATAGCTTTGAGAACCAGATTAAGACTCCAAGGTGGTAGCTTTGGTGGGTTGGAAGGCAACCTAATGCCACTGTCTTTAGAAACCTACAGACATGAGCATATGTACCCAACGATTCCCCTAAATCCGTCCAACAAGAGTGCCCCCAGTACACAAAAAAACTGAACTTGTAAGGGGGCTGATTGCAGTCCTTTGTCCATCCATCTGAAGGAACTGCAGTAGAACAGGCAATTATACTGGATAGTTCTATAGGCGTTTTGAATGAAGCCAGAACCAACAAATTGTTTTTTTTTTTTATTCAATAATACACATTGGAGGAAGAAAAGACACAAGTTCCCCTTCATGTCAAAAACCGGAGCTCTGTAGCCAAGCTCCTTAAAAGGTTTTCCCTCTCAACCTCCAGGCCTCTATAGATAAGTTGTTTAAATGTGATGATGCCGGGCCAGACCTTGATGGAGAATGCCCAGGCTGAACTTGAATGTTAGACGTGAACGCCTTGACAGACGAATGATAAATCGGGAACTATGTGCAGGAAAGTCATCAGGGCAGACTAGACTCATGAGTGTCCTGTCCCGAATCACTTTGTGAAGGACTCTTGACAGAGGCGGTACTGGAGGAAAAGCATACAGGAGACCAACTCATTCCAGTTTAGCGGAAAAAAGTGTCCTGAGCCACCGCTGGTTCGTCCTTGGCCAGGGAGCATGACTGCTTACCTTGGAGTTCCACCAGCAGCCGAAAAGATCTATAAGGGGCAGAATAGAATCATGAGTGTCCTGTCCCCCAAAACACTTTGAAGGACTCTTGATAGAGGCGGTATTGGAGGAAAGGCATACAGGAGAAAAAAAAACAATCCCAGCTTTGGGGGGGGGGGGTGTCCTGAGCCACCGTTGGTTCATCCTTGACCAGGGAGCAGAATTGCTTACCTTGGAGTTCTGCCAGCAGGCGAAAAGATCTGTCTGAGGATTGCTCCCACTGATTTGCCAAGATGTAGGAGGCACTATCCTTCAGCTCCCATTCCCATGGTCGACCAACCTTGCTACTAAGCTAGTCTGCCATGTCGTTTACCTGCCCTGGTAAATACCTCGCTCAGTGGTGCGAGGCCCACTGAAAAAGAAGAGATTCCCTTAGCATTTTGAGCTTCTTGTGCCACCCACCCCGATGGTTGGTACTGTCAGCTGGAACCAGACTATCCTGATTGGGGAACTGCTGCTCAGAGTGTCGCAGGGCATGTCCTACTGTTTGCGTCGGGAACACTTATGCTATACCTTGCGCCTCCAACAGCAACCACGAGGCTTGCATCAGCTGCGATTCAGATTTGGTGAGGATGGTCTAACTTCTGACCCTTTATGATCTCTGTCCTCCGTGACCGTCCCTGGAGGGAGGGTTCACTCTGTCTCAATGAGCTGTATGAGAAATAAATAAATGAAGAGTTCAACTCCTTAATGAGCTTTAGCAGAATCTGGAATTTAGCTTTTTGGGGGAAAATCCTTATGTCTTGATGTCTGCCCCCAGAAGGATCACGGTCTGGTTTGAAATTAGGGAACTCTTTCTCCAGTTGATGAGAAAACCATGTGCCGGCAGGTACCAGACCACCTCTGCCACTGCTTGTAATGTTTGGTTGAGCTGTGGGTCCTTTGTCGCGAACTATGGCCGATGCAGGCGCGATTCTGTCCGCTGGTGCGAAGAAGACCCCAACGCTAGAGAAAGCTTCTGTACCACTCTGAACCCGAGATCGTGCATGTGACGTTACTGAGTGGGAAGGGTAAATAGGCATCCTGCAGACCTACGGATGCCTGAAAACACCCTTTTTGTGTCTGCTGGGTGATAGAAATGACCCAGTATCGTCTGCCAAGGCAGACTTAAATTGTCCTCAGAGTAATCATGGGCTTGAATACACTGACTGGATTCCTCCGTCCAGGGTCTGAACGTGCTCCTGAACTGTGGTAGAAAGGTTTTCAGCACTTCTCTGGAATCTTTTACCACCCCCTTTTAAGACTATCCATACGGGAGCTCTCCCTTGTCGGGGGCATTCACCAAGTGAGCTTTGGCGACCTGTCCGCCTGCCAAGCCTGCAGCCTTAGGTTTGTCGAGGCAGGTTAAAGCATGGCACTTGCTGCATGACTGGCAGCCTCCTTTGAGATATCTGATAATGCCTAGCATAGTCCCGCTCTGAAACTGTTGCGGGGTGGGCTATCTACATCTGATTCGTCAGCACGCTGGAATGCCAGGATAGGGGCCCATGGTATTGCGGCACATGCTGAAAACAGGCTGGCTGGGCTTGCTTATATGTGGCTTGTCAGCGCGCTGGAATGCCACATCAGTGGTGTAGAGAACAGGTTGTTCGCAGCTGCTTTAAGGGAGGAGTACAGGACTAAAAGCGTCTCTACGAGGGATGCCTCCACCTTCGTGTCCCCCGGGTTCCGGGAGCCCCACCCTGAGGTAAATATACAAGTTCTCCCTGTTGCTTGGTAGCCGATGTCAGTCTGGTTGGAGGTTTAGGAGTTGCCAAGGGAGACTTCAAGTGAGATTCCTCACTCACCCATGAAGTAATCCAGATCATCCAAGGCTAAGTTTCTGGGTGGAGAGCCATCCAGGACAGAAATGCCACTCAGTAGCCCCCCTGCCTCTGGGGGGGACTAACTGACCTCTGGCGAACTGGTGCTACTAGTATGTCAAGAGTAGCAATGTCCCTCCGGAGAGATGACTGGGAGTAGGCATAGGGGTGGGCATCCCATGGACCCTCCCAGCTATTACGGAGATTGAGGTATGATGGCCAGGGCATGATGAGTTGAGGCGAAGGTCCTGTTATTGGAAGCTTGAGGGGCTAAGCCTGCTGGTAAGCCATCGTCCCCTGGAGGACAAGGCTGATGGGTCGCGCTGCCCGAGGTGAATCCTGTGATAGCAGGGTGGATGTCTCTGGACCTCCTGCCTTGCAGCTGTCTCACTTGAACATAGCGAGGCGGAGAAGGGACCGGGGGAGAATACTACATCTGTGGCCGTGACTGCCCCGTAAGGATTTGTGCTTTGCCCCCTCGAGCTTTGCTCCCAATAGCCCTTCAGATTTTGAATGGAAGTGTGCATGAGCCCCTATTTAAAGTACCCCAACAAGCTGGGTAGTAAGGGGGGCACAATCACTCTGGTCGGTTCCCCTCGTTGTGCATCCCGTGACCTGATGGGAAGGAGACTGCAAAATGAGAAACTATTGCCTACACCAGTATCTGAACCCAGCACCTCCGACTGCAACATAAAAACATAGACTGACGGCAGATAAGGACCGCTTGGCCCACCTAGTCTGCCCATTTCCCTACCTGCAGGATAAGCTGCAGATCCTAGTTAACCAACAGCCTACTTCTTCCTACCCCCCCCCAATAATTTCCTTATATCTGTCCCATGCATTCTTGAATTCCCCCACTGTTTTAGACCCCACAACCTCCTCAGGAAGGCTGTACCATGCATCCGCTACCCTCTCCGTGAAAAAAATACTTCCTCACATTGCCCCTGAACCGCCCCCCCTCTATCTTTAAATTGTGTCCCCTTGTTCTTGCATGTCTCTTTTTCCGAAAGATGCTACCCTCTTGGACTTTGCTGATTCCACTGAGATACTTGAAAGTTTCTACCATGTCCCACCTCTCCCTCCTTTCCTCAAGGGTATACATATTAAGCTCTTTTAGTCTCTCCTCGTATGGCTTCTCTTGCAGACCCTGCAACATTCTAGTTGCCCTCCTCTGGACTGCCTCTATCCTGTCTATGTTCTTGCAGAGATGGGGTCTCCAGAACTGGACACAGTACTCTAGATGGGGTCTCACCAACTGTCTGTACAGAGCAGTGTTCCCATTTACCCCCATCTGTACTTGATTCAAGTACAAATTATGAAATTCAAGTACATTTTTGTGTGAAGAGGGTACACTGTACCCCCATAATTCTGTTTTAAGTATATGTACCCCACAAAAATGTTGTACAAATAGTAGAATTAACCCTTATAATTTATTTTGTACCTCAGAAATTTTTTGAAGAGGGTGCAGTGCACCCCCAGATCTGCAGCCTTATTGGGAACACTGGTACAGAGGGATAACAACTTCCTGTTTTCTGCTGGTGATGCCTCTCCCTATGCATCCCAGTATACCCACAGCTCTCCCTACTGCCTTCTCACATCTTCTCACATTGCTTGCTAACTTTAAGGTCATCTGATATGATTACCCCCAGGTCCCTTTCCTTTTTTGTTTTTATTACTACCTCTCACCATTGCGTAATCTTCCCCAGGGTTTTGTTTCCCAGGTGCATTATTTTGCACTTCTTTGCACTGAATCCTAGCTGACATACTTCTGACCATTCCTCCAACCTTGACAAGTTCCTTCTCATCCTTTCCACGCCTCCTTGTGTATCAACCCTGTTGCAGATCTTTGTGTCATCTGCAAAGAGGCATACTTTTCCTTCCAGTCCCTCTGCAATGTCACTTATAAAGACATTAAAAAGGACTGGACCCAGTACTGAACCCTGCGGTAACCCACTAGTAAGTTAACCCCTCTTTCTTCAGAGTGGACTCCATTTACAATTACTTTCTGTGTCCTGTTGTCCAGCCAATATTTTATCCAGGCTACCACCCTGGGACACACTCCCAGACTGGTTAATTTGACTAGTAATCTTTTGTGTGGGACTGTGTCAAATGCCTTGCTAAAGTCTAGGTAGGCCATGTCCACAGCCCCTCCCTGGTCTACTACTTTGGTCACCCAGTCAAAGAAATCAATTAGATTCATCTGACATGACCTTCCCGCTGTGAACCCATGTTGTCTTGGGTTCTGTGCCCTACTGGCCTCTAGGTACTCAACAATTCTTTCCTTCAGAAGTGATTCCATCACTTTCCCTACCACAGAGGTCAAACTGACAGATCTGTAGTTTCCTGCCTCTGTCTTGGTCCCACTTTTGTGGAGGGGAATCGCATCCGCCTTCTTCCAGTCCTCAGGTACCACACCATCCTCCCATGATTTGTTAAAAAGGGTAGTCAGTGGTTTCACTAGTTCTCCCCTTAATTCTTTTAGAATTCTGGGGTGAATTTCATCAAGCCCCATTGCTTTGTCCACCTTCAGTTTTAGGAGTTCTTTCAGAACCCTTTCTTCTGTGAAAGGACTGGGATCGACCCCCTTATCCAGAGTGCTTCTGTTAATCGGATTAGGCACCTCCCCCTCCTCTTTTGTGAATACTGAGCAGAAATATTCATTCAGTATCCCTGCTTTTTCACTATCCCCCTCTGCCAACCCACCATTCATTCTATTCAGCCTCACTATCCCTCTCTTTGTCTTTCTACGCTCCCTGATGTACCTATAAAAGGTTTTATCCCCCTTCTTAACTGAGTTGGCTATCCTTTCCTCAGTTTGGACCTTTGCAATTCTGACTTCCCTTCCTGCTTCCTTCTGCCTTAACTGGTACAGCTCTCTGTCCTGCTCCTTCTGCGTTTCCTTATACTTCCTGAATGCTATCTTTTCCTCCCTGACTTTCCCACCACCTCTTTTGAGAACCATAGTGGCTTTTTTTTTTTGATTTATTTGCTTCACACAAAGGCTTGTTGCCTCTGTGATGACAGTTTTGATGATTCCCCATTGTTGCTCTGCCCTCCTTCTACCCTGTTTGCTAGTGCTTTTCTGAGGCACTCTCCCATCTTGCCATAGTCAGCCTTCCTGAAGTCCAGTACCCTCACTTTTGTATGGCTTGACTCTGTAGCAGAGTTTAACGTGAACACACTATTTGATGGTCACTTGTTCCCAGATGGCAACCCACTTCTAGATCCGAGATCCTCACTGTCCCCATTTGACAGTATGAGGTATAAGATTGCCCCTCACAGTGGGTTCAAAATCAGCTGTCTGAGGCATGCCACCTGTAGGGCATCGAGAATGGCCCTGGTCTTGGATGGGCTGCAGCAAGTGTGCTCCAGTTAACATCTGACATATTCAGGTCTCCCATCAACAGTATCTCCCTTTCTCTGCCATCCTAAGAATGCCTTCTATCATATCCTTGTCCATTCCTCCCCTGACCTGGGGTCTGTATACAACCCTGTGTGGATTGTGGTGCCACTTCCAGTCTCCAAGGTGACCCACAGTGCCTCCCTCTCATCCCTGTTTACTCTTTTGCTCAGTTGCTTTTATCCTTTCTTTACATAGAGACTACTCCTCCCCTCTTCTCCCCTCCCTGTCTCTCCTGTAGGTTACGTACCTTGATATGTTAACATCTCAGTCATGGTTCTCTGTGTACCATGTTTCTGTGACTCCTACGACTTCCAGGCATCCCTCTTCCATCAAGGCCACCAGTTTAGGGAGCTTGTTGCCCATTCTACGGGCATTGGTACTCATTATCCTCCATTTCCTGATGGCCTTACTCCTTTTTGCCCCATCCCTGTCCTCCTTGCATTTGTCATTTTCTCCATTTACCCCTGCCCTTCTCCCTATCGACGTCTCTATGTTGGTATTTACTGCACTTACTACCGTCACTTTTTTTTTGGGGGGGGGTAGGATTTCCCTGCTCCTTTCCAGCGCCTCCCCCCTTGGCTAGTTTAAATACTTGCCAATGAAGCATTTAAACCTATCACCTAGGATCCTGGTTCCCCTCCTGGACAGATGCAGCCCATCATGCCAGTATAGGCTTGCATCACTCCAGGTGGACCCCCAGTCCCCAATGAAGCCAAGTCCCTGAGCTCTCGCCCCTAACCAGCACCTCCGGAAGGTTACCATGCATGCTACTTGTCAAGACCCCCAATTCCACAAACTCTTCCTGCACTGCTCTGATCCCTTTCTTAGCCAGGTCATTTGTCCCTAGGTGGACAATGACATCCAGCTCCCTCCCCTGTGCAGCTGCTCCGGCAATCCTTAGGATTCACTCCCTGTCCCTCCAAGCCATGGCGCCAGGCAGGCACCTTACCTCCCTCTCCCCTTCCTCCCCCAGTTCTACCTTCCTAACAATGGAGTCCCCCATCAGGAGTTGTTTCCTTCCCCTGTGGGGTCCCATGCCACCCTCCTGTGGGTCTCCTTTGTGGAGGTTCCCAGCCTCCTCCTTGGTCTCCACTGTGGGTGCCTCCATAGAGGAACCACACTTTGCCAGAATGGCATAGGAATTGTGGAGGTACAACTGGAGGATGCGCCTCTGTTCCACCACCTCACCTCCCTGAGCCCACTGAGGTCCAACCACTCCTCTTTCTTGGCAACCTCTGAGGCAACGGTAGTGGCCCTGGTGGTCCCTGGATGGAAGAGGAGGTCCCACAAATCCTGGCCAACTCAGCCTGGAGATAAGCAACCTCCCCCTCAGCCCAGAGAGGTGCCTGCAGATGGGACAACACCGCATCCTCCAGAACGTCTCCCGGAAGACTGCTGCTCCACAGCCACTGCACTGCACTGCACCACTCCCATCATGTCTTATTTCTGGCCCCTTCACTATTGTTTGGAATCCTTACTCTTTCCTCTGTTTCCCCCCTCTCTCTCTACTTACTGCCTCTGTGCCCTTTAAGTTCCTGATTGTCCTGTTCTGAGAGAAGATCATCCTATATTTCTCAGTAGACCCCTTACTTGCTTAGAGGCAGACCTCCAGCAGCTAGAGGGGGTCAGAGAGCTACTTTTGCCCTTCTAGGATGGTGTGTCTTTGGTGGCTCTGTGATCACTCACTTCCTGCTCCCAAACAAGAAGTTCCTGTTGTCAGTCAAATCCTGTGCCTATAAAAGTAGAACTAGCTTTGGGTGGAGGGGAGGGAAGGTGGGCAATATAGTATTTGCAGAATCAATGGATCAAGCCACTACACCACACAGCCAGCTCGGCTATGGAGTTGACTGCCCGAGCTGTCCTGGCTGAAGGTACTGTAGCGCGGCTGTTCCAGAGCTGAAAAGAAGCTCCTGCTGCTGCGGAGCACTGCCACTCAGAGTACCCACAATGAAGAGTGCTAATGATGAGGGGCTGTAGGGCGGCTCCTCCTGAGCCGAAGTGAACCCCTGCTACTGCTGAGCGTTGCCCTACTGTGGAGCATTCCCGCGCTCCCGCTAGTGAAGCCCCAGTTACTGTGGAGCGTTCCCACTCTAAGTGCTGACGAAGATGGAACAGTAGCGCGGCTCTCTCTGAGCCCAAATGAGGCGCCTGCTGTTTAGATGCATGACCGCCTCCAAGACAGATCCCACACTGGTCGTCGGCGAGCCCGAAAACCATTACTGCCGGTGCCTGCCGAGGGGCTGAGTGTGGCTCCTCCTGAGCCGAAGGGCAGAGAATGGCTCCACCTGAACAGACTGGTTCCTGCCTGTTTAGGGCTGTAGCACAGCTCATCCCGAGCTGAAATCAAGCTCCTGCTGCTGCGTGGTTTCTGCCAGAGTGGATCCTCCTGAGCCGAATAGATTCTCAAGCAGTAATCAAGCTCCTAAATGAAATGAAGCCCCCGCTACTGCAGTGGTACGTGAACGCTCCTGGTGGCCTCTCTCCCTCACAGCGACAAGCCTGCTGCATTGGCAGCCATGAGCAGTAGGGCCACCGGCAGGGAAGTGAAGCGTGGCTCTCCGGAGCCGAAAATAAATCTACGAGATTGCGAAAATAATCTGAGGAGCCTGCTGCATTTGCAGCCTGAGCTGTAGGTCCTCCGCCCAACAGTAGTAATCCTGGAGTGAATTCTGTGCCTCTCACCAAACCGTGTGTGGGAGGGTGCGTGCCTCAAAGCACTGGAAAGAGTGAGAGAGAAGGGGTCCAGTCTGTGCAGCATGCATGGCTGAGACTGGGGACCCTCCAGAAACTATGAGGCAACGCAGAATTTAATCTCCCCCTTGCCAATCCTCTTGTCAAAATAGAAACAGACTGAACTTCCAGTTTGGCATCTTCAGCTCTGCCTCAGTGGCAGAGCCTTGCAGAGAACCTGCCTTATGGCAGGCAGGAAGTAAACTGAGGGAGACAGGAAGTGGAGGTCTGGATGTCCCCTCCTGCAGAGGTCTGATTCCTGCCTGCCTATCGGTGTCAGGAGGTACAGCCCAGGAGTAAGAAAGCCCGGAGACCAGCTTAAGAGAGAGAACCTGACAGTTTTTATGTCCACTGGTGCTTTTTGATTCCAAAAGTGATGAGTCGGTGGTTAGTAAAGACACACTGCAATATGTATGTATACATTTCAAGCCATACTATCAATTAACATGGGCCAGAGGCCTGGAAAATGCAGGGATGCCTACTCAACTGTCTTCACTGCTTTTTGTAAAGAAAGATGTTTATTCAGGAACACACTAGAGGTCTTGCCAAAAAGTACTACAATTAATTACAGACAAGTACATTAACAGATAATGGAGGCAGCTGCATTTTGTGAGTAAGTGAGAAATTTGTAAATTCATGGCTGTTACATTATACAACACTGGGACATGCTAACAAATGCTTTGATCAGCAGAAATGCTTTCTTGTAACCTGCTTGGTGTTGCTTTAGATATGCTATGAGGCAAAAGTCTTTCGGGCAGACTACCCATAGGACTGAGTCCTTTAACCTTTCGCAGCTCAGCACAGAACCCACCAGACTCGATTCCCACTCATCTAACCACACCCTCCTGGACTGGGTTCTCTCCTCTCACTCCCCACGACGTGGCTGCAGAAAGTATACTGTTGCCTTCATGACCACTGTATGACTGTGTCAGGAAACTCCAGATCCCGTTCTCCTCCCCAAAGTACATCTGGTCAACGGCCCCCACCCCAGTCACTGAACATAAAGGCTTTACTGAGGAACCTGGCTGCTACTCAGACACTAATATGACATTATCCCTCTTCCACTCATTATTTACTTTTGTCTGGGATAAGCATGCTCCCATCAGGAAATCCAGGGTAAAATCTTACCACCCCTGGATCACTTATCTCATCGACTTGTGCAAGACTTGTAACCAAGCCTGGGCCAAGTACAAATTATACCACTCCTCAAAGAACCTCCTTCCCCAAAGGTTCCTTAGGAACTCTTGCACCAAGGCCGCCATATCCCTCTATTTCAAGGCCAACCTCCAGAATAAAACTCCCCAGCCAAATTCTGGAAGGCAATTCACTCCCTTTTTGACCCACCCCCGGCCCAGTCTGCTCCCAGAGTCGTCTTGGCAAATGGCTCGCCTGTGTCTGACCCTCCCTCTGTTGCCACTCACTTCAATGACTTTCACCACTTGTGATCTCACCACCCCCACCTCCTAGCTCTTTCCTCTTCTCTCCCCTCCACCATCTCTCCCCCTATCTCCCTCTCCCTGGGTTTTGACTTTCCACCTATCACTCCCCGGGAGACCCTTCCCACCCTTTCCTCACTCAACCCTTCCAGATTTGGCCCAGATAGTTTTAACCCTAAACATCTCCATCAGTCAGCTCCCTCCTCACTCACCTCCTAAATCTCTTCTCTCCCCCCCTCCCAGTCTGGTTTTAGGAATGATTACTCCACCATCTCCCTACTTAGGGTCACTAATCCCATCCTCTCAGGGATGCATCAAGGGCACATTACTGCAGCCATTTTCATTAACCTGGCCAAAGCTTTTGATTCAGTGTTCCACTCCCTCTTCCTGGATAAGCTGAGTACTGCCAGCTGGTTCCAATCCTATCTCACAGATCAAGTCAGTACAGGTAGGAAGCGCAAGACTGTCTCTACCACTCCCAATCCAGGTTAGGGTCTCAAAGTGTTCCATCCTTAGTCCAATCCTATTCTGGATCTTCCTCAGTGATCTCCCCTCCTGCCTGTACCAACTCACATGTATGTAAATGACAGACCCTCTACAACTCAGATCCCTCGACTGCTTCAGTTTAAGTCTTGCGCCAGCATGACTTTAATAATGTTCTGTGCTGGTTCCAGGCCAACTAGTTACAGATCAGCATGACAAACAAAAAAATGTGTCTATGACCTTTGGCAGCAGCCAGAAATTGGCCCTGCTCACCTCCCTTCACATTTTCTCCATGCTTGAGGCTGTCAAACCCTGAAGTATCTTGGTGTGTCGTTAGATGGCAGGCTTAATTTCTCGACTCATACTGATGCCATCTGTGCCAAACTCTGCCCTTTACCTCAGTTAAGAATGACTCTCTGCTGATCTGCCAAGAGTGTACCAAAATGGGTCTCCTGGTCTTTGACTACGCAGATGTGGTCTATGGCATCGCCCCATTATAATCCCCTGGCCTGACTGGACACCCTCTGCAATGCCTTCTGCCGCGTTGCTGCAAACTCTCCATCTCGCACCCACCACCGCTCCCTTACTCCTCCCTATTCATCCTCCCGCTCCCCACGTCACCAGCTCTACTGTGCTTCCATCATCTCTAAATACTGGTTTAGGTCCCTCCTCTCCTACTTATCCCATCTCCCTCACCTCTCCTCCTCCTCCTTGAGCACAGGGAACCGCGCACTTTCTCCCTTCCGCACCCACACTCCTCAGCTGGAGAATCTGCTTTCTCATACCATCTCCCCCCTTCTGGAATCAGCTACTGTCCTCCATCCATCTCTCCCCTCCCTTAGACACAAACTACATGCTCTCCCTCCTCCCGCTTGTTTCTGCCAACCCTCTTCCTGAACCCTACCTTACTTTTCTCAACCCCACCTCTCAGCACCCCATCATCCAGACTCCTCGACCTTTTTAAATTTACCTTATCTGAATACTTGTTTTTGATTAGATATGCAATGTACTGGGCAACCTGCTGCAATTTTTGGCATTACTGTCTGTACTGCACTCTACTTGTGCACTTTATGTCACTGATTTTGTAACTGTCATCAGTCTGGTTTGTATTCTTTGTAACTGTGTTCTTCCCTTCCCCCGGGACATACCTGGAAATAAGCCTTGGCTTAGTGTGCCTCTCCTGGTTATTTTCTAAATAAATAAGTTTGCCCACTTATTCACAAGGCTCCACTGACATAGCCACTTGCCCAGGGCACATAAATTAAAGCTACAGACAAGCAATCTAAAGTTAAAGTTACCAGATTTTGTTATTTAATAAGAATATTCTGAATTACTGCAGTATCGTTTAAGTGCTACTTTCCACAGCCTAACTAAAAGGCACTGTGCTGGGTTAGTAAAGTTCACTCTGACCAGTTAGTCATAGGATGCTTTGTAAAGCCCTTGTTCTAGCAAAGGATTTTATCATTAGCAATGTGTCAAAAGCAGTAGAGTACAAATCCTACTGCCCCTTGTCTGGGACAAGTAAATCTTCTTGAAAGACAAGTACAAAAAAAAAACCAGAGTTGATTTTGTTGTAAAGAATGAGGGACAAGCGTAAACGCAGTTACAATTGTGGTTGGACAAGTCTTGAAAGTTTTGATTTAAACACCCTTGGTCAAATGCGGTTTAAAATGTAATCATCTGCTCCTGTGAGATATATAAACAATAAGGCACAACGAGGTGTGGGTAACTGCCTGATAAAAGCATCTCGGGTGTATCGTGAGGCTTCAGCACCTGGGAAGTTCTCATCTGGTAACAACTCGTACATCAGTGTGTAATACTGCACTTATAAAATGGGGTCCACGGTAATTTGTTTTAGAAAATACAATAAATGTACAAAAAAAATTAACTTTAAAAATATGGTTGGTTTGGTTTCTTTGGTAAACATGGTTACAGAATTGCATTAGTGGTGCAGGAGTCTTGGGCTGCCAGTAGAAGGTGCCAAGTACCAATGTGAGCAACACTGCAGCTTTCCTGCGGTTACACTTTAGCTCTCCCTCCTCAATTGTTTGCACTGGCGTGCTACGTGGTCTGAATTGTTCTCCCTCATTTTTATTCCCCCCATTGTTTGTATTGAATCTCCCCTCCCCCCAGACTACTCTTTGAACTGCTCAGCAGGTTGAAACTGCCGCTCCCCCTGCCACCGCTTTGTTCTGTGATGGATTTAAATTATGTATTTCTACCTGCCATTGCTTGTGTGCAATCTAAAATCAGTATCCATGCGACAGCTGACAAGAATGAAAACTTCCTGGTCTGCAGTCGGCATCTGCTTCTAACTGTCGGAGAGAAGGCACTGTACTCAGTTTCTGAAAACTTTCTGGGAGACATGGATCTACATCTGCACTGCATTCTGGTTAGCTGAAGAAGTACTGACCGATAAGGATGTGGCCAAATATACCTCTCAGCCAATCAGGACACAAAATATTTCCTACTCATTTTACAATTCTTCGTAATATATGGTCAAGGACAATAATCATCAGTTTTCACTGCACTCCTACACAGGGAAAAACACTGCATTGTGGTTCACAATACACTTACAAAACAAACAAAATACAAAATATGCAAAACAAAAACACTTATAAGAGACACTGGGGCATCGATGCTCAACAGTTTGAGCAATATTACTTCTGTTTTTTGTAGTTATATTCTTTTTTCTCTCTGTTCACAGTGGAATCTTTTTATATTACATTCATGTTAGCAGGTTTTGTCCATTATAAGGGGTGTCCACTATATCCTAAAATCTATGAAAAAAAAAGAGAATCCCCTGCTGGCCCAGTGGCGTTGAGGGCTGAGTCGCTGGGGCCTTACCTATAGCCACACCAGTGGCCCAGGTTTGGGAACAGACCAAGGTCACTTGGGGTCCGGCCAGGTGAGGGAGGATTGAGCATTCCACGATAGCTCTCCTCACTCGGGGAGGGGGACTGCATTCCATGGCCTGCCTGCCACCCGGCAGAGGCTGGGAGGTAGCACCGGTGGAACCAGCAGAGTGTGTGTGTGTGTGGGGGAGATGTGCCTAAGCAGCATACATGGAGGGGATACAATTATTTTACTACCATTTTTCCATTATTTATTCCCTCTTTCTGATTTTAAGAATTTGGTTACCATCCTACACACTTACTGCAGTATGTCGGTACACATGCACAAAACTGGCAGCACCATGTGATGCAAGCAACCATGGCACCACACACTGACTGAATTAGCTGGGGTGGGGACAGAAAGATAGTATCAGTGTTACTTGTGTACAGTCAGAGAAAAGTGTCGGGAGCTGCTCAGGGCTGTTGCAACCTGGCAAACCATTAAAAGTAAGGCCTTAGCACTACGAAGCAGTGAGGCAGTAATTCAGGCTCTACAGAACAGTCCGTGGCTGCAGGTGCCAGTGGGTCTGAGATTTTGTTTAGAGGTGAGGGGCCAAGATGGGTCTGCAGATGGCATTACCACCATTTAGAGAAAAATGCTACCAGGTTAAAGAAGCAAGCTGTAAACACTTCCCAGTCCTAAAAATTATCTGGACCTCTGGGTACTAGTTACCAGACAGAACTTGCTTTGCTTCTGTTCAGTGAAAACTATACAGCTGATGAGGAACAAGATTAGCTCTGATCATACATTTACAGTATTTAAGTTGGGAAGCTTTCTACATTTTGCATACTATGGCAAGATGGGCTACTAGAGTGCAGCTTGTATATCCTTAGCATATTACTGTGGGAATCTAGGTTAATTAGACATTTTTAATGCAGTGAATATTTTTTCATATATTTTTTCATTTACAATTTGATGATCGTGAAAGACATACTGAGCAGGAGCTCATTTCCAGGTATGACCCGGGAGAGGACAACAGCACAAGAGAGGGGAGAAGACATATGCACTGCTGTTTATATCCAAGAAGGTGATCAAAAACACAACGAGGCACTTAAAGTGCTGGTCAGCCATTTTTATGTTAAGATCATCATACCTGCTAATGAACCAATTTAAGGGCAGGGGTTCTTTCAGGTCTGATACTGCATCATCTTTACCTTGTGACACCTGAATGGGGCCAGACAAGGCAATCCCAAAAAACATTCTTCCAAAACTGCATACCCAACTCCACCCCAAAAGTAACCAAAACTCTAAAATGACAATTTTAAGAGACTCTGGGGCCTTCTGGGCCAGGGATTCAAATGCTCATGACACAAAACTAAATTCAGCAGGAAAAAACGTACCTTTTGATATCTACTGACCTTGCATGTAGACAATATTCTAGCCATCTATTTGGAAATGTTTAGTTATTAATTTACCAGGACATACTACACTACTCCCATCACTCCATCAACAAAGCACTTTCTTTCCATCGGGGAGAAAGACAAAAGGATGTATGCACTAAATATCGTCCCCAAAGGCATGCTAAGTGCACACCCGATGAGCCTGAAGCAACAAAGAACTAAAAACCAAGCAAGGTTCCCACAATGTAAAGATTTCCGGTACATAAACTAGCAAGGCCACCTTCTCTTCTAGTAAATAAAGACAGACATTCCTACAAAGGCCAGCCCTCTGACACAGAACGAGTTCCCAGTAAAACTCCAGAAATGACTAAAAACATGGCTCAAGAGTTGGACGTCCAAGTCTTAAGAGAGTTTAGGCATAGTTAAATGCATTTTCTAGAATTCTAAGAAACTGGACATGTGTCGCACAATACTGTTGCAAGAAGCATGCATCAGCAGGTCCAAAAACTTCCGTAAATGGGGGGTCTATTGGTAACTAACAGACATATCCATATAACCTTCTGATTTTCTTTGCTGGCCTCCCCAGCACCCTTTCCCACATTCATACATAACCTGGAGGACTCTCTTGTAGGACTCCCACTGCATCTCTCTTCTTCAAATTCTGGTTTAGGGCCAGCCGCTGCTACCTCTCCCTCAGCTCCCATCTGTCTTGCCCCTCCCCTTCTCTTTAAACCTCAGACAAGAAGACCCACAAACTTACTTTCTATACCCCACTACCACCTCTGTGGGATAGGCTCCCTTTTACTACAGACTACCCCAGCTTTCCCCTTCCATCCACTCCTCCTCCTCTTACACTGCTCCGATGTCCTCTCTCAAGGACTACACTGCTCAAAATCGGTTACTGCACCTGACCTCCTACATATCTAACACTACCTCCACGTCCCTTCAGTTTTTTTTGTTTCTCCAATGTAATTCCTGCCTCCCTCTTAGTAAGCATTAAACCACGACAGACCATGGTTCTACTGTGGAATTAATCCATGATTTTTGGGGTTACGTGCCTTGTCCCTCCAACCACCCAACCATGGATTAATTCCACAGTAGAACCATGGTCTGGAGTGGTTTAATGGGTTGTAACATGGCAAACAATGTAGGAGTTTAATATTGTTTACTATAACTAAAAATTATAGAAGAAAGAAACTGCAGTGAAAATATCACTTTTCGATGTGTTACTAATATCTGTCTAGCGTTCTATATAGTTGAAAACGTTTGCGTGAACCTTCAGCATTTGACATGTATTAATATACATATGATATGATATGATAGAGGTTTTCAAGTATGTAAAAGGAATAACCAGGAGTGGAACCAAGGAGCTGTTTAGGCTAAAGAAGGGGGTTGGGGTCAACCAGGGGTCATGAGTGGAAGCTGGAGGGGAGGAAACTACAGGGGGGAGAATAGGAAGCATTTTTTCACTGAGAAGGAGGTGGAGTCGTGGAATATGCTGCCTGGGAGGCTGGTGGAGGGCTTCAAGAAGGGGTGGGACAGGTACAAGGGGAAACAAACTAAAGAAGATCCTACTGGGGGCTGGGTGGGTGGTAAGGCAAGCAGCCACTAGGCTGCTGGCTTTCGAGCAGACAAGACACACCATTTGGCCTATTCTGCTGGCTTTTAGTATGTTAGGTGGTGTCCAAGTTCATGAAGAGCAGGAGAGCTGCCTGCTGGAGATGTGGCGACTACGAGGTCGCTACACAATCACATATTTTTTGGTTCTGCCCAACACTAGCCCCATATTGGGACGGGATAAGAGACAGGGTGTGATCCATTTTCCCGGATTTGACTCCCCTCTCCCCTGCCATGGCTCTAATACTACACTACCCTCAAAAATGTAAAACCCCCATACCAGATATACCTCCTTAACATCTTATTAGGTACAGCAAAGAAATATATCACTAGGCTCTGGCTACGTCCAGAACCCCTAACTATCTCCTCTTGGGAGGAGACTATCTATGATGCATACAAACTCGAACACGTGATGGCCCGACTACAAAACAAAGTTCCAGAACTGCTGAATAAGTGGAATACATGGTTTCTTGAAGTTGGACCATCTAGGCCAGACCTAGTTCCTTGAAGAAACTAGGCATCACCTTAAGGATCTTGTGCGGGCTCTGGGAATTCCGGCCACCCCTGGCTGTTTCTCCTTGGGCATATTTAGCCCTGGGCGGATGGCGACTGGAATAGTATAACTTTATTAGTTATTATATGATATGCCCTCCTGGGGAACTACTCTCCTCCGTCCTTACAGCAGTTTAGTAGTTATTGTACTCAGCATCTTTTCCCAACAGTAAGCTATAATGACGCAGACACCTGCTTTATTGCTTTTGATTAGGAAAGTGTATTCCATTATAAATGGGATATATGTTCCTCAGTTAAGGAGAAGAGGATATTGAATATTGTATAAAAAAAACTGTACTAAGTTTTGATTTCTGATGTCACTATATAGGATTGTATACTCTATGCCCTTCCCCCCTTTTTGCCTTTCCCTTAAAGCAAAACTGAAATAGAGAGTTTAAAATATATATGAACATTATGTAACTACCTGTAGGGAAGGACACCTCCAGGAACGGCTGGAATGGTGGGGCAAGGAAAAACGAGCATAAGTTAATACAGCTATTAAGTGATGAACATGAGCATGTGTCATAAGCACACAAGACACATTCTTAAGATAATCAGTTTACATAGCCTGTTTACTTCCCTTATACATATTTTTCCTTGCCACACCACTTCAGTAGTTCCTGTAGGTGTCCTGTAGATGCCAATATCAGCAATTTTTTTTAATTTTTATTTTATTTAGTTTTTCCTTCTACCTATTTCACAGGTTACAGAATTCTCTGGTGAACACTGCAACCCCCTCCCCCACCCCTTGCTGCCATCCCAAAGCAAACACTGTCCCAAGATGCCCAGACTGATCGCACTGATCAGATCTGGGGGACATCAAAGGACAGAAAGGGACTGACGGACAGTGGTTAATGCTGTTGACAGTGCCAGCACCTCTCTTTTTCCCCCTATGCCGAGAGGGGGTCCACACTGTACCCCCCCCAACAAACTGCCCTTGGTAGAAGCAGCCTGGGGTGAGGGGATGCTAGAACCATCATTTTAGAATTCCATTCCCCACTCCCATCCCCACAGTGGGCCTTAGCTAAGGATAAGCCATGATCAGATAAAGGGGTAGAAGGTTTGCAGGAGGGGACTGGGTCTGCAAAGGGGCCCAGTTGATAAATGTCACTATTCTGGGGAGGAAGTTGGCTTTATGGGTCTGCTTATTAGAGAAATCCGCACTTCCTCCTCCTTTATGGAGCTCTCGCTGGCCAAACAGACCGAAGACTGCAGACTTACTTGGTGCCATGGTCTTTGCCTTCATGGTCAGCTGTCCTTTCCTCTGAACTGCAGTACTCCCTCCAGGGCTCCTTTCTTCCAACCATGACAAGTGCAGCCCAGCACCACAGATGAAGAAAATATCCAGGAGGAAAAAACAACAAAGTCCAGCTAACAGCAGCAGTGCTTTCCCAATACAATGAGAATGCTCTGTACAATTAAGATTTGAAAAAAAAAAAAAAAAAACACAATATATATATATACATACACACGCACGCACGCATTGGGCTCTCTGAAGCCCAACCAACCATCCTTACCTGGATTACTTTTAGACACAAACTAAAAAAAAAGAACACATTACGTTGCAGCTCCTTCTGCCTGACACACTGTCCCAAGCGAGGCACTTAAACTGAAGAGGAACACGTCTGTGTTTGTGTGTATATACACACGTGTGTGTAGTGCTGTCCCAGTTAGATTTTTTTTTCCCCTTTGTGAAGAGACCTTTTCAGTTATTTTGCAGCTTGTAAAACTTAACGGTCACCTCCACGAGCAAACATTTCACAATGAGTGCTGCTCTGAACACATCCCACAATCCCCTGCAGTGGACGTCTGACAGAGGCTTGGAGTTTCACAAAGCTCTGATCCGCATGGTAATCTGCTGTACTCTCGAGGCTAACTACAGATCACATAATATATAATTGGCCTCAGAAGCATAGCAGGACTAGAAAAATGGAGCTTTTTAAAACTGAAATGCTAATGACAGCACACTGAATCCTCTGTGGCTGCTCCCCTGGTGGTGATATCTTCCACAGGGGACTGAGGGATGCTGAAAAGCTAACAAAACAAATACGCTGACCTACAGGCACTCTTAGCAGTGTAGAGGGTGGATATTGCAGCTGTCACAGAAACGTGGGCAACTGAGCACCAGGACTGGGATCAGGCAATCCCAGGATACAAATTATACAGGAAGGACCGTAAGAAGGGGTGGGGGGCGTGGGATGGCAGTCTATGTGAGGGACGGATCAAATGCACAAGGGACGAGGGAAAAGAAAGGAGAACAGAGGCAATCTGGCTGCAGCTCCTAGACTCAAGGGGTAGGAAATTGAGGTTTGGGGTGGTATACAGGCCACCGTCCCAGTTTGTGGAGCTTGACAGGGAGTTAGCCGGGACAAATCAAAAAGGTATGTAGAGAAGGGAAGGTGGTCATCGTGGGGGATTTCAACTTGCCAGGCATTGACTGGAGCATTCCAGTCACCTCCAGTGCTAGGGAGAAAGTGCTATTGGACACGATCCAGGAGGGTCTACTGACACAGTTGGTTACTGTGCCTACTAGGCTAAAGAACACTTCAGATTTGGTATTGTCGAATGGGGAGGCAATGAGGGAAATAAAGGTAGAGGACCCACTAGCCGAAAGTGATCACCAAATGGTGTGGATTAATATCACGATGTACGGGGAGCCAGAGAAATCAGTTACTTGGGTAGTAAACTTCAGGGGGGTGGACTTTGGGAGGATGCAGGAAGTACTGAAAGGAAAACTGGAGGGCATAAGGCAGAAGATGGACGTGGAGCACAAATGTGATATTATTAAATGGGGGGTTACAGAGGCAACAGAAGCCTGCACCAAGGCAGAGAGTAATAGGAGCAGAGCAAGAAAACCATGCTGGTTGAACAGCAAGGTTGTGGAGGTGGTGAGGGCAAAATGAGTGGTACTCCAGAGGTTTAGGAGGACGGGGAAGGAAGTGGACTGGGAGGAATTGCAAGATGGTCCAGGGAGGTGACCAAAAAAGTGAGAGAGCCAAGGACCAGAGGGGAGCGGAGATTACCACAGGGAATTAATGGGGGCTTTTCAGTTACATCAGGGAGAAAAAGAAAGTGCAAAGAGACAATCGTGAGGATGAAAAGGGGAGAAGCAGGCAGAAGTACTGAATGCTTTTGCTCTGTGTTTACAGAAGAAAAGGGGGGACCGCTACCAGCATGGGCTGGGAGGGTGGGGTGGGGACAAGGGGACAGAAGGCAACAGATCGAAGAATTGAGGTAAGTAGAGTCCTAGAGGGACTGAGGGCACTCAAGGTAGACAAGGCACCAGGGCCGGATGGTATCCACCCCACGGTGCTGAGGGAGATGGCGGAGGTGTTGGTGGAGCCGCTGGCGGATCTGTACAGCACCTCACTGGAGTCTGGATGTGTGCCACTGGACTGCAGGATGGCACATGTAGTACCATTACACAAGAGCAGGCCAAGGGATGAACCAGGTAATTATCGTCCAGCAAGACTCACCGCCATACTGTGCAAACTCATGGGAACAATACTAAAGTAAAGACTGGTGTCGTACTAAAGGACAGTGGCCTCCACGATGTGAGGCAGCATGGGTTTGTTTCAGGGAAGTTTTGTGAAACCAACCTCATACAATATTATGACTGGGTGACAGGTGAGCTGGATAAGGGTCATGCGGTGGATGTTCTTTTCTTCTTCAGCAAGGCCTTCGATTCGGTGCCTCATGGGCAGCTTGGGGGAAGCTAACTAGTGTAGGGGTAGGGGCAAAAATGATGAACTGGATTACAAGCTGACTGAGTGGCAGGCTGCAATGCATGGTGGTGAGAGGGGAGCTCTCAAATCCAAGGCCGGTGATGAGTGGGGTGCCACAGGGCTCTGTGTTGAGGCCAATACTGTTTGGGCTCTTCACATCAGACATTGCACATGGGGTGGTGAACAAGGCAAGTCTGTTCGCTGACAACACCAAAATCGGAGCAGTGGTGGATGGAGAGGAGATTGGATGGAAGCAGCTGCAGGGGAACCTAGGCAAGCTAAAGGAGTGGTCAGAGAGGTGGAAGCTGGGGTTCAATGCAAAGAAATGTAAGGTTATGCACTTTGGGGTGAAGAACCCAAGGAGAGAATATTGGCTGGGTGGGTTAAGTTGGGGATCACTGAGGAGGAGAAGGACCCAGAGGTAATAACAGGGACCATGAACAACATTGCCCGGTGCAGGAGAGTGACTGCAAAAGCGAACAAAATGCTAGGGTGCATAGCGAGGGGGGTTTCGTCCAAGCGAAGAGAGGTGAACTTGCCCCTCTACAGGTCACTGGTAAGGCCGCACTTGGAGCATTGTGTGCAGTTTTGGAGGCCATACCTAAAGATGTCACGCTACTGGAGGGGGTGCAGAGGAGGGCAACAAAGATGATATGTGGAATGGAGGGGAGTGACTGACAGCAGGCTGGGAGACCTGAATATGTACACCCTGGAGGATAGAAGGGACGGGGGGGACATGACAGAGATATTCAAGAATCTGAGAGGAATCAATAAGGATGGGGCAGATGGGGTCTTTAAGCTAAGGAGGTGGAGGGTCATCAGTGGGGCACAGGCTAAGAACAGAAGGGGGAAGATTTAGAAAGGAAATGAGGAGACACTATTTCACAGAGAAGGTGGTAGCAAAATGGAACACCTTACCAGAATGGGTGGTATCATGTAAATTTGTGAACAGCTTCAAAAGGGCATGGGACAGGGGAGAGTGAGGGTGGGAGGTGGCAGTGGGATGACAAGGGGGGGCAGCTGTGAACTAGGGGTGTTGGCTGCACACTTGAGCAGACATGGATAGACTGGGTGGTCTGTTTCTGCTGGCACACTCGTATGTTCTGTTTAATGGTAAGGTCACGTGAGTTGGCAGGATCAACAGGGCTTAAAATTCACTTTGGGGTTTAGAGGGAAACTCGTGCCGCCCCCCCCACAAATGGGGGACCACATATTTTTGGGGGATGGGTAAACTTTGGGGGGGGGGGGGAGATTTCCTTGAAAGAGGTTTGCAGACTTCTGTCATACTCCTGCCACTCATCTGCAGCATTATCAATACTTGCTCATTACAACTATAAAAAAACTAGAGTGGTCTTCTTCCGCACTGTATCTCAAAGCTATTTGCAAAGTGATGTCTTCATGCCTCTAAACTGTTGTACACACATTAACATTCCACAATGCAGCCTCCCACATAAGTGTATTCCACAAGACCCCTGAAGTTTATGTCATTATTGGGTGTTCATAGGTTTATGAATGTGTTAAATGTATTAGGTTCAGTTCTCCTGGCCCAATTCATACACCACACTCGCCAACCTCCCCCTACATTAGTTACCTCTGATAGCTCTGAGTCATTTAGTCCATCATTGGCACTCCAACTCCTGCTCTCTTTCTCTGGCCCCAACGCTTTGGCTCCAACACGGACTACGGCAGTTCTATGTCCATGTTCAGCGCCTCCCACCCTGGCTCACCGGAACAAACACATTTTGACTATGAGCAAGGGCGTTATATGGCAAACTGCCATAAAGTAGGGACGCTCCTGAGGGCACTCAGTGTGTGTAGGACTGTACCACATAGGGTTCAGAATTTATTTGTGGGGCAGGGCAAAAACTGTACAGATTGCGTAATGCCTCCCCTCCAAATTTTAAGCCCTGAACAACCAGATACTAACAAAAAAAAAAACTAAGAAACCAACGTTATTTCTGCACTGTTAAGTACACTTCTGGGACAGGTACTGTAGCTGGACATTCTCCATTGAATTAATATGTATAGTATAGGATAGGCAATTGGCTCCAGGACCGGACCCAGAGGGTCGTAGTTGGTGGGATAGTCTCATCCCCAAGGAGGGTCGTTAGTGGGGTCCCACAGGGATCAGTCCTTGGGCCCCTTCTGTTCAACGCCTATGTATCTGACATAAGGACAGGAATCAGGAGTGAGATGAGTCTCTTTGCAGATGACTCGAAACTGGGGGCGGTGGTGGATGGGGAGGAGGGGAGGGTGGCCCTACAGGGGGACCTGGAGGCTCTGGAAAGATGGTCTAGAAAGTGGAAGCTGAGGTTCAATGCAGGGAAATCCAAGGTACTCCACCTGGGGGCCAGAAACCCAGGCCAAGTGTACACCCTGGGGAGAAGCTACAGTCTCGTCGGCTGAGAGGGACTTGGGGTGGTGGTGGATGTCAAGATGAACAACTCTGAGACTTGTGAGGGCAGCAGCCAAGGACAACAGGATGCTGGGATGCATCGCTAGGGGATCACCTCCAGAAGGAGGGAAGTGATACTCCTCTGTATAACTGCTTGGTGAGGCCACACCTTGAGTACCTGCGTGCAGTTTGGAGGCCACACTTAAAGAGGGACATTAACCTCCTGGAGAGGGTACAGAGGAGGGCAACTAAAATGATTTGGGGCTTGGGGACAGGACCTATGAGGAGAGGCTTGAAGAGCTAAATATGCACACACTGGAAGAGAGAAGGGACCGAGGGGACATGATAGAGGTCTTCAGGTACATGAAGAGGGTAAATAGGGGAGGAACAATCAGGCTGCTTCAAAGGAAGGAGGAGGGGGCCACTAGAGGGCATGGGTGGAAGATTCAGGGGAGAAAGGAGGAGGTGCTACTTCACTGAGAGGGTGGTGAAGCCATGGAATGCACTGCCTAGGGGGCTGGTGGAGGCAGAGACAGTGGAGGGGTTCAAGAGGGGGTGGGACAGGTACAGGGGAAGGGTTCTGGAAGCAAAATCCAATGCAGCAAGAATATCTGGAACTGGGAAGGGAGAAGCCAGAGAAGGCGAGGGGGACAGCAAGGTCAGCACCCAGGGTGGGGGCTGACCAAATGAGCAGACATGAAAGACCGTTAGGCGTATTCTGCTGGCATTTTAGTATGTTAGTACTAGTACTGTAAGCATAGTTAGTATCTGCTCCTGAAACATTATTCATAACTCAAATACAGGCTCTTGAGATGGATCTGATCAAAACTACCCCAGCTAGATGGCATGCTCCAGCACAAGGGTGCATCTGCCACTCCTCATGAGTGGGTAGCTCCACCCTCTGGTGCTGATAGGTAGGAGATGAAAGTTGTGGCACACATGATATTCCCAGGCAGATACCATAGCTCCAGTTTGTCTCCTGCCTCACAGGTTTAATGCACTCAAACTACTGCACGCCATTCTTGAGGCTAAATAAATGACTTACAACAGTGATATTTTTTGCCGCTCTAGACCTATAGCGAGAATACATATTCTCACTTTAGGTCTCGGTGGCAGTTTCCTCACTGTAGGTTCTGACTGGCTGGAGCCAGCAGCGCGGGCAGTATACTTTCACTTTCAAAATGGCACAGCTAATAAAGTTTACTAAATGGAAAAAAAAAGTGGCACAGCTAATAAAGTTTACTAAATGGAAAAAAAAAATGGCACAGCTGCTCCACCTACTCGCTCCCACCATGCATTCTTGTTTAACTACAGCTAGTTACCCTGTCTCACAGAAAAACAATATTTTTTTTTTTTTTTAAATAAAAATGCAGCCCAGCACCCACTCTACATCCTCCCGCCCACACCCCTTTGCTGGAACCCATTAGTAGAGACACTGATTTTCCATTTTCAAAAAATGGCAGATTCCATTTTGCTAAATTATAAACTTAGTTTTTTTTTTTTTTTTAGTTTTTCCACAAAATTAAGGACAATCAGCATGACTAACAAAATTCTGTCTCAAAGCGAAGTGGTTTGCCAAAAAAGTTAGTGCAAAGTGGGGTTTTCTGTATGATAAAGTGGTGCAAAAAAAGGTAAAATTCTATTTTTTACCAGTGTTTTCACATGAAAACAGAAAACTATTGTTCCCACATTAGTCCCAATCGCTCTCTCTCTCTCTCCAATACCAGCAGCACTCTCCCTGCATGCGTCTTTGGTAGTCATTGTGCACTCAGTTGGTCCTTAAATCACTTCCCTCATTACTTTGTTACTGCCTCTGGGTTTTCTGAACACGATATTCAAGGTTCGAGTGGAAATCAACCTCCAATCGCATGCCCAATTCCAACCAGACAAGCTCACAAGACGTGATGACACGTGACGTCATGATGTTGCACAACAGAAAACCATACAGCCACAGTTAAAGGAAAAAAAAAAGTAACGCAAATACACATAAAAAAAAGCTAAAGTAAATGGCATTGCATATCCTGGATATGCCACCTCCCTAAATGAAATTATCCCTGATACTTTCCCTCATGCAGCATGACTTTTGACAATTTATGGCGTCACCACTTGTGGTGCTGGTTGATCTGCATGTGGTGGGAAAAATGATAGACAGATGCCTCAGAATCTGCTCACTAAGAGACTGGACCAAGAGATCACTCTGCACCAGGTGTACAGAAGCTGACACACATTCTTTCACATCTATATACTCAAACTTCTTGTAAAATTCCCAGATATTGCTTAGTTCCAACTCTGCCTGCCCCAAATTACTTATAAAATCCTCAAAAACTGCTAGATTTTCTTATATTTTATGTTACTCGCTTATCTGGTAGATTCTGATATTCTGTCCCTCTTTACCTGCTTTCATTTTGCTTTCACTTTTTGCTTCATGACCAAGTGGTTCCATCCAGTGGAATAGCCTTAGTGAGAAGTTGTACTATGTACTGTTCACATATAAAAGTTACTGTATGTAATTTAACTGTTTTATTACTTAAATTAGTTGTAAAACCCCAAGTTGCCTCACACGGTAGCGTGAATATGAATGAGATAGCAGGTGTAATTGTCCTTTCCTTTCCTGTAGCGTGACTGAGCGGGTTCAACCCATTAAAAGGCCTTAGTGATGAGCTGTATTACATATTGTTCTTGGTATAAAACAAACATGACCTATTTTCTTGCTCAAATTAGTTGCAAAAGTTCAAATGTGCAACAGACTCAAAAGTGAATACGAGTCAGTGGCTCTAGCAGCATAGACAGTAAAGCGAGAGTTGCTACAGCAAGGCTCACAATTCACTGTTTCAGTGCTACTTGTAGTTATGGGGTTCTTTAGCAATAAGTCCCCATTACTGTAAGATGATCCTCCTGTTCTCAGTTACACAAGCAAGCACTACACACTACAATTAATGTATAAATCACATTTCAGTTATAAAGTTAAATCACAGCCTTGCTGACTGGCACCCAAGTAAGTTGTACCCAATATGTGCCACGTCACTTATGGATGCCTAAACCCACATTAATAGATATGATGTCCCCAAGATGCCGATCTAAGCTGCTGTAGTTTTCTGACTAACTTTGCACTGTATGACCTGTACGTGCTGCGTCACATTGCTGTTGGTCATTTCGTATCCGACTTGTATCCTCCCAGGTCGTGCCTGAAAATAGGCATTCCTACGCCTAGTGCACTCACCTGGTAAACAAAACCTCATAACAATGAGTAGGAAGTGCTCATCTTTACCCCTAACCCAAAGGCTAGGCTCCTTTGACCTTCACAAGAGCAGTCTAGGGAACACTTTTTCTCTGCTACTCTCTCTCCTGCAATTCTCTGTTCACTCAGGCAAAAATAAAAAAATGTTTCACCTGTTGGCTGTTTCTCTGAAGAGCAAAGCATTACACAAAATACAGTTTTATCTGCTGGAACTTAATGAGACAATTGAGAACTACATCCAAACTCTTAAGTGACCTTGGCCTATTGAGAAGGTGGATGACATAAAACATAAGCACGGGTTTACCCACTGCACGTGTACGTGGCATTAGAAGCCAAGGAAGCCTGCTGAAGGTGATCAGTAACCTCCTTTGGCTTCAGATGTACCCAGTCTTTTTTTTTTCTGTTTATCAAGTCAGAGCACAAGGCAAACAAATGAAGATTTCCAGACGCAACCCAAGTTGCACAGCAATACACAATGGCCTTACAGACAGGTGGCAATGAAATGCCACAAGCATGCAAACAGATCTATCACAGGCAACAATTAGGCATTACAAGTTGAAGAGTTCAAGACTAACAGCTAATAAGGCATTACAGGTTACAACAGTGCAGGATAAAACAAAATCAAACAGCCCATACAGGCTACAAGCATCTAGTTTTAAGCATTATTATATTTCGGACATCCTTGGATTCAAAGTATTCAGTTTCATCACATTTTAGAACACTTTTAGTTACTATTTTGTAATTACTGACTGAGGTCATTAACTTTGGCAGCTAACAATGTTTTAAAACAAAATGTTCTGTTCAGGTTACTCCATTTGTACCAAGTGTGTTTGTACTTTGAATGTCTTAGGATGGTACTGGTGTAAGTTTCTGGTGATAAAGTTTTGGGGGCTGGGAAAGCGAGCACCCATTAGGGGCTGGCTACAGAGCAGACACAACAGACCATCAGGCCTATTTTGCTGGCTGTTAGTATGAAACAACACAACACCGCACATTTTAATTTTGTCATGGTGACCATGGCAAGAAAGTAGGAACTTTCTTAAAGAGTTCAATGCCACATGTCTCAGTTGTAGAATACAATAAACTAACTGTATATATTGATTTTTTTTGCCAGAATTTATGATTATTAGCATCATCGTTTTATTATTTACACATTTTATAATCACTATTAACAATAACTATATGACAACACTTTTTGCTAAATACTGCTGCGGGCACCTGGGAAGGCAAGCGTACCCTGGCTCAGATTAAACTGCCGATAATTCCAGTTCTATTATTTATTTGATTGGGAGAGTTTCTGTACAAAGGCTTCCATTCCTTGTATGTTTAAACCCATTCACACCACCACCCAAAAATCAATAATATTTCCAAAAAGGTTCAAACAGGTAATGTTACAGTGCTTCTACATTACCTGTGAACTGTTCTGGAAACCATTACAGTCCATCCACACACTGGGCGAAGTGTGACCGTGACTGTCTGATCCCAATCCCACAATGCAGTTTGTGCTGCACTGAGGGCAATGCTGGAGCTACACGCTCACGTGTCCACACTGCCACCGGTAACGTTACAGCAGCAAAACCGTTTTGATAGCCGTTGTTGAAACTATCTCATAAGTGGTTTCTGTAATGGTTCAGAAAATGCCTACTGTAATGTTACCAGTGTGGACGCAAGCCATTTTGGTAATGGTCTGAGCCCACTTTAGCCTTCTGTAATGATACAGAGGCAGTAGTGTGGACAGGGCCTTAGTCACTGGTGTTTTATGTTTTGTGAAACTGCATATGTATATACTCAGGCCACCCAGAAGGGTGCAACACAACTAAATGTACTAGCTATGTATGCTGCAATAAACACCATTTTTAATACAGTAAGACCTGCACTGTGAAGGTATTCGTTTACAGTACAAATCTGAAAAAAAGTGTTTTAAAAAAAAAAAAAAGACATCACAATGTTGAAAGGCTAGTAACACTAAAGTTGGAACCATGCCAATCCTATAATAAGTCACATAAGGTCCTATCAGTAAAACCAGTTTTGTAGCTTTTGACCAATCAGGCCAGTAATGTGGAATCGTGTTCGCCATTTAGCAGGAAATGGGAAATTCCGTTTCCCTTACACGGTTTATTTATTTATTAAACTTTAGGATTACAAATACCTTTGATCAAGAACTGCTCATTTACAAAGGTTCCACGTCAAAAGATGGAGGGTAAACATACATGCAAAGGTCAACAAGGTTACAGACTTGATACATGGCAAAGTCTAATACAGTCATTCTGGGAGAGAGACATCAGCTAGATTAATGCAGGTTGCCAGGTGAAGATAGCACATGAGCAAAAAAAAAGAGCAACAGTACAGTAGGCGGGATCAGGAAGAGAGTAGGCAGGCTGAAGGGCCATTGTCTGTGGGGGAGGGGAGGATAGTAGAAGTGCATGGATGATGGGAGTGGGAGGGACAGATGTCCATGAAGTGCCCAAGATGAGTGGGTGGGGGAGGCATGCAAAGGAGGGAGCAGGAGCCATAGAGTTGCAGCTACAAGAGAGGTTGCGGGCCAGCTTGGACCAGTGGGGGAGGAGAGGTGACCTCCTGGAGAGACGCAATCGTACTGACTGGTTGAAGTGAGGTGTTGTCAGAGTTGCCTCTTAAAGGTGCCAAGCGTTGCAGTGGTAAGTGTTTCTTTGCTGAGTGAATTGTACCACAGAGGAGCCCTGTAGGTGAAAGACCTCTGACCCATAGTGGTCCGGCATCTGGGGACCTGACAGATTTGGTGTTGCGCAATTCTGGTATGCTGGGTGCTGCAGTATACAATAAGGAGCTTTTCTACACCTGATGGCATGAGCCCGAGAAGAACCCTTCTGGTTACCAGGCAGGTCTGGTATTGGATCCTGCTGAGAAGTGTAAGCCACCCGGCCTGGGCGTACAAATCACAGGTGTGTGCTAGACGGGCAGCGTCCATCAGAAGTCGCCACGATTTGTTAAGTGCCACTGATATCCTGCAGAGGGCAGTAGGGGAAGCTGAGCAGTAGATGACTAGCCCATAGTCAATGGCAGAGGTGACAGAGCTATTAATAGCCAGGCTAAGGGCATCAACTCTCATGCAGTGTTTGTGCCCGTGAAGAAGGCCTATCTGAATATTAGTGGCCTTTGCGACATTGTCGATGTGCCGAGTGTAGGAGAAGGAACTGTCCAGAGTGATGCCAAGGTATTTAAACTCTGAAACATGTTTGAGTATGGTCCCAGAGCGGTTCTTGATAGTGAGGGGCTGAGATTTGTGCTCGCTTCAAGCACTGCAGAATGACAACTTTTGTTCTGTTATAGTTCAAGACCAATTTGTGTGAGCTAAACCAATCCTCAACATGCAAGAAGTCACACTGAAACTGACCCTCTAGGAGCTTAAAGTCGTGGTGATTTGTGAATATGACGGCGTCATCCGCGTAGAGCAGTATGTTCTGGCGGCAGATGCTAGGAAGGCTGTTCAGGAAGAGACTAAAGAGTAGCGGTCCCAGAATGGACCCCTGTGGAAATCCTGAGAGGACCAGATTTTCGTTTGAGGTGACACCGGCAATCCTAACATGCTGGACCCTTCCCCCTAGGTAGCTTGCAAACACGGGCAGTGCATCTTTGGAAAGTCCGATATTCGACAGCTGCCTGAGTAGGAGTGGATGACTGACAGTATCAAAGGCTTTTGTTAGATCAATGAACACTGTCCCACACAGTTTCCTTGGTCTAGAGTGGCGTGGATGAATCCCATAAATTCCAACAGTGCAGTGGTGGTGCTATGCCCTTTTCCGAAGCCATGCTGTTCAGGGTATTGGATTGCAAATTTTTCTAGTTACTCGACTAGCTGGTCCAATACTATTCGCTCCACAGCTTTAGATAAAGGGGCAGGGGGAAGGGATGGAAATAGGCATTTCAGATAGTTGCTGGGATACCTGATCATCCTCCCTCCAGCCGGTCCCTGTGGCACAGAGCTCGTTCCCAAACTCGGGCCGACTCATCGCCAGTGGCAGCGCTACCTCTGCACCAATAGGCTTGAAGAATCAATTCTCGACTGCTGTGGAATAGTAAATGACTTTGGGAATGAAGCCCATAACCATTAGCAAAAATAACTTATTTATTTTAACAGTAGAGCTATGAGAGAAACTCCTCCACTGGGCCACATCTTTGGAACTGTGAGCCATCAACATGAAGACCATACAGAAACTTTTACTAGCTGAAGGGTCACCTACAATGATGACCTCGACCCCTATAAAATGTGGGTGGCCCCATTACTCCTCTGTTCCCTGCCAGAGATTAGCTCAAAGATTATCTACTCTAGGAGGAATCTGGAGATCAGAACAGGACCAGGCACACTTACAGAGGCATGGGACTGGAACACAGACTTGTAGGCATAAGGCACTTATGGACACCTTAACAAGGCAGCAGACATCTCTGCCAACAGAAACATCAGTAAGGAGAGTAGGTGCACTGTGTCCCAATGAAGGAGATTCTCTGGAAGATCTATTATGGTAAGCAACTTCTACCTTCATCAAGGATATCTCCTACATTGGGTCTCACCTTTGGAACAATTCCCAAGCAGTATGCAAAGTACCCAGGGAGGACTGCAAAGTCAAATATGACAACAGAAGGCTTTGCAGTTCCGCAAGGCCAAAACCAGCGCACCTGCGACCGACAATGTCCAAACTACAGTGAAAGTATGCACAGTACTCCATGTAGAAGCAGCACATATTTCAGCGGCAGAAACATTTTTGAAACTGGCAACAGAAGGGGCCATGGACAGTACCACTAAGCTACTTACCGTATTTCCTATAACAGAACATAGTACAGCTTGCCAGCCATTTGGACAGGCAATGTTTAGTCACAGGGTCACCTTCCTTACTGTGGGCGAATGACACAAAAAGCTGAGAGGACTTTCTGCAGTCCTTAGTGCAATGGAGATAGAAACATACGAACATTTGAAAAAGCCAGCAGAAGAAGGCCATTTGGTCTATCAAGTCTGCTAGTGTTGCAGGGTTAACAGCTTGAGCTACTGTCCCTGCCACCTCTCTCCACTCCTCCCATCCTCCCTACCCATGACCCTTACCCTCCCATATACCTGTCCCAGCCTCTCTTAAAGCTTCCCACTGTCTTCAGTGAGATTACCTCTTCTGGCAGCGCATTCCAAGTGTCCACCACCCTCTCTGTGAACAAGTGCTTCCTGACCTCCCTCCTAAACCTCCCACCCTCCAGTTTAAGACTGTGCCCCCTCATGTTATGGTTGCCACTCAGCTTAAAGAGACTCTCCTACTCAACCATATTTATCCCTTTCAAGTACCTGAAGGTCCCAATCATGTCCCCCCATCTTCCAGGGAGTGCATGTTCAGTGCCCTCAACCTCTCATATGCCTTACCCCTGCTGACCAACCATCATCTTTGTAGCCCTCCTCTGGACCTTCTCCAGCAGGTTAATGTCCTTTTTGAGGTGTGGACACCAATACTGAACTCCATTTTCTAGATGTGGCCTTCCCAGTGACCTGCACAAAGGCAGTATAACCTCCTCTCTCCTACTACTGATCCCCCTAGATATGCATCCCAGCATCTTGTTTGCCTTTGCTGCTGCTTTCTTGCACTGTGTGGAGTGTTTCACGTCACTAGTGATTATCACTCCCAGGTCCTTCTCCTCTGCTGCAGATACTCTAACTTCACCCAGGTAGTACTCTGTTCTAGGATTCTTGGCTCAAATATGCATCACTTTGCATTTCTTGCCATTGAAGCCAAGCTGCCAGATCCTGGACCACCTCCCCAGTCTTTCCAAATCTTGCTATAGGTCTTGTATCCCTTCAGCTGTGTCCACTCTCCCACAGAGCTTGGTGTCATCCACGAATAGGCACATTCTGCCCTTAATGCCAGCTCCAATGTCATTGATGAAGATACTTAACAACATTGGCACTAGTACCAAGCCCTGCGGGACCCCAATGGTTACCTGTCAAGTGCCAGATAACTTCCCCCACAACCACCCTCTGGGTTCTGTCCTTCAGCCAGTTTTGCACCAATCTGGCCATCTTTTCCCCAACCCAGAGATCCACCAACTTCCTGATCAACCTTTTGTGGGACATAGAGTCAAAGGCCTTGTTGAAATCAAGACACAGGATTTCTACCACTTGGCCCATCTTACTGACACAGTCAAATAAATCAATCAGATTTATTTGGCACAATCTCCCAATGAACCCATGCTGCTCACTGCCTGGAGACCATGCCCTCTAAGATATTCCACCAACCTTTCCTTTAGTATGGTCTCCACGAGCTTGCCCACAATGGAGGCCAGACTGACTGGTCTGTAATTCCGTGAGTTATCCTTGGTACCACTTTTGTGGAGTGGCACTACATGTGCTGTTCTCCAGTCCTGCGGTACTATGCCTGTCTCTAGTGAACTATTAAATAGGTCTGACAGTGGCCCTGCCAGCTCCTCAGGCAGTTCCTTTAATATCCTTGGATGTACTTCATCTGGGCCTGGTGATTTGTCCACCTTCAATGCCAGCAGTTCCTTCCTCACTCTGTCCTCCTCTATCACTACATCGGTGTTCCCCTCCCCCCCCACACTCCTTATCCCTCCTGAAGGCACTGGTTCATCCTTCTCCCTGGTGAAGACGGAACAGAAGTATTCATTTAGTACCTCTGCCCCCCTCCCCCACTATCCTCCACCCAACTACACCCTTTCATAAGCCCAACAATCCCTTCCTTCTTGTCCCCCTTCTCACTTACATAGCTAAAGAAAGCCTTCTCCCACTTAATTACTTCAGCTGTCTGCAGCTCCTTCTGTGCCCTTGCTCGCCTGACTTTCTTATTTGCCTCACTAGCCAACCTTAGGTAATTTTCCCTCTCCATCTCTCTCTTGGTCTTCCTGAATTTTCTATAGGCCAACCTCTTTTCCCTTACTGCCTGGGCAACCCCAGAACTGAACCAGCTGGGTGCTCTGGCCCTTGTGTTCTTACCCCTGAGCCTAACGCACTCATTTGTGGCAACCTATACTCAGACCTTAATGACGGACCACCTTTGGTCCACCCCATATCTGCTCTGATGCCCACCAGATGGCTCCTTAGCACTTCACCCATTTTCATGAAGTCCACCCTCCTGAAATCCAAGATTCTGATCTTAGTCGGGATGCTTTCCCTGCCCATACCAAACTGGAACCACACTGTGCAATGGTCACTTCCTCCCAGTGGCTCCCTGACCATTATTTCCTGTACATGCTTCCCATTTGTGAGCACCAGATCAAGAACTGCCTCAGCTCTTGTTGGTTTAGTAACACCCCGAGTCAGGAACCCACTCTGCATTCCTTCCAGGATCACCTGACACCTGGCATGTCGTGGATGGTATGCTTCAGTCCACCTTGGGCAGGTTGAAGTCCCCCACAATTACCACCTCTCCTTTCCCCGCAGCTTCCAATATCTGTGAGCTCAGTGCACTGTCCCTCTCCTCATCCGGACTGGGTGGACTATAAACCACCCCCAACCTCACCCTTCTCCCTCTACTGGACCTTACTGAACCCATAATGCCTCCACCTCCCCTTCGACAGACTCCTCCCTTGTGTAAGTCGTTCACTCCCCGATATAAACTGCCACCCCTTCCCCTTCCCGATTACCCTGTCCCTCCTGTGTAGTTTATATCCAGGGATCACAAGGTCCCAGTCATGGTGTGATGTTTAACCTTTGTTTTACCAGGAGAGACACACTAAGCTGAACGTTTGTTTACAGGTGCAACCTGGGAGCACAAGTGACTTGCTCAGGGTCACACAATATGCAAGTGGGGGCTATAGGATTCAAACCCAAGTCTCCAAGTTTGCAGCTCAGAGCCTTAAACCACTGATTATGTTGCCAAAGTCTCGGTTATTGCAGCTATGTCCACCCTCCTGTCCGCTAATAGTGCCTACAGGTCTTCCATCTTGTTTTCAAGACTCTGTGCATTCAGAGACACCACCCTCCCCCTAGAATCTGACTTTCCTTCTCTTCCCACTATTCTTTTATTCAAATGCATCTCCTTCTGTGCACCCCTCCACGTACCCTTATGTGTTCCTCACCCCCTCCACCCTTTGCTGTGTTCTTGCCCCTTCCACCTCCTCCCTCCAGACCTCTTCCATCACTGTTTTGGGGTTCACTGACCGCCTCCTCTCAGAGTCTGTGAGCTTGCACAACCACTGCCCCCACCCCTAGTAATTTAAATTAAGCGTAGTAACAGTGTACATCGGCAGCATTGCTTCACCTTTGTTGGCGTGCTCAGGGTAATACACAGGAAGGTGTACGGTCTGGCTCAATGTGAAATCAGAGACAACCTTAGGTAAGAATTGAGAATTGGTCCTCAAAGACATCTGGTCCTTGTGGGAAATCAAATGGGGGTGCTCAGCCAACAAAGCTGGAAGCTTGGAAATTCTATGAGCAGAAGTCATAGTGACAAGAAAAAGCATCTTCCATGACAGGAAGTGCACATCAGAAGTCGCAGCTGGCCCAAACAGAGCCCTAGTAAATTTGTCAAGTACTAAATTAAGGTTCCAAGGTAGAACAGGTTTATGAATCGGGGACCACATGTGCAGAATTGCCTTTAAGAAACGTATGGGACACTTTTGGTTGTGCCACTGTGCACCCATTAACAGGTGCATAAAAAGTCAAAACGGCAAGAATTCTGGAGCTCACAGTCAGATAAGGACCAAAAGTAATCCAGTACAGTATTCACAGGACACTTAAAACAGGTTCCTAGAACAGAATGCACATCTCATGGAGAAACACTTCCATTTCAAAGAATAGATATATCTGGTAGAAGACTTAAGCTGCAAGCAATACATCAGCCACCTTGGATGAGACCACAAAACAGGCAATGGCTACGTCTTTAGGAGCCAGTCATGCAGATGCAGAGACCACAGGTCCAGATGCACCAGTGATCCTCGATCCTAGAACAGAGGCCCCCCCGAAACAGAGGGAGCTGAACAGGAGGCACCACTGCCAGAGGCTACAGAAGTGGAAACCAAATCTGGCAAAGGTAAAAGGGTGCCAGCAGTATTTGGGTGGCATGCACTGCCAGCAGCTTGCGCACCACCCTCTGTATGAGGGGTATCAGAGGAAAAGCACAAAGGAACGTCCCTTTCCAGGAGGAGGACGTGTTCTGCAAAAAAACTAAGCCCTGGAGCGAGTCAGCAGAAACATGGCAGTTTTGCATTGTGCAGGGAAGCAAAAGGGTCCAACTCTGGACAACCCCATCTTGCGTAAAGTTAAGTTACCAAGCAGGTCAACAGTTCCTATTCGTGAGTAAGGGACTGAGACCTGCTTAGCCTGTCTGCCGAAATGTTTTGGACACCTGGAAGCTGAAGGCTGTGAGACATGGCCTACTACCATACAGATACTTTGGGGAGAGACAGAAGAACAAGGACCAGATGGTGAGGATCAAGAAGGACAGGGGGTGGGTAGAGGAGAGAGAGCAGGCAGAGGCAGTAAATGAGTACTTCTGTCCTGTGTTCATGAAGGAGAAAGGGGGGCAGATACCTCAGGGGAAGGCGTGACTGATACAGAGATTACAGAGGCCAGGGTTCTGGAGGGGTTAAGGGCACAGAGTGGACAAGGCACTGAGTCCAGACAGCATTCACCCCAGGGTGCTAAGAGAACTGGTGGCGATCCTGGCGGGACCACTGGTTGACCTGTTCTGGTACACATCCTATGTCCAGGGAGATACTGAAGACTGGAAGATGGCCATGCGGTGCCCATTCACAAAAGTGGCCCCAGGGATGAGCTGGGGAACTACAGACCAGTGAGCCTCACATCAATTGTGGGAAAGCTCATGGAGACAATCCTGAATGAGAGGCTGGTAGCATTTTTGGAGGACAATGGACTCCAGGATGTTTAGAAACATGGGTCTGTCTCGGGAAGATCGTACCAGACAAACCTAGTCAAGTACTATGACTGGGTGACCAGGGAACTGGACGAGGGCCATGCAGTGGATGTCCTGTATTTGGATTTCAGCAAGGCCTTTGATTCGATGCCACATGGGAGTCTGGGGGAAGCTGGAGGATACCTGGGTGGGAACAAAAATGGTCAAATGGATCACCAGTTGACTGAAGGGAAGGCAGCAGAGTGTGGTAGTTGGGGGGGGTGCCTCTCGTCACCAAGGGATGTGACGAGTGGAGTGCCACAGGGATCGTTACTGGGACCAGTACTGTTTGGGATATTCATAGCAGATCTCACATGGAATCCGGAGTAAGATTAGTCTGTTCGCAGACGATACTAAAATGGGAGCTATGGTAGATGACGCAGGTGGGTGGAAAGGGCTGCAGGACACCCTGACCAAACTACTGGAATGGTCATAAACATGGCAGCTGGGGTTCAACACCAGGAAGTACAAAGTACTGCACTTTGGAGCTAGGAACCAGGGGAGGAGCCATCAGCACAGAGGGGTTCGGTTGGAAAGCACTGAGGAGGAGAAAGATCTCAGGGTGATTATAAATGGGGAATATGGACAACTCAGCGCAGTGCAGGAAGGCAGCAGCAAAAGCCAACAAGATGCTCGGGTGTATAGTGAGAGGCATCTCTTCCAGAAATAGGGAGGTGATCTTTCCCCTGTACAGTTCACTGGTCAGACTGCACCTTGAATACTGTGTATAGTACTAGCGCCCATTCCTGAACAGACAAGAGTATTAGAAGGGGAACAGTGCAGGACGACAAAGATGTTCCAGGGTCTGAAGGGTGTGTCCTACGAGGACAGGCTGGGCGAGCTGAACATGTATTCACTGGAGGAGAGGAAGGATGGGGGGGGATATGATTGAAACTTTTAAATACTTAAAGGGGATTTAACAAAACTGACAGAGGATCTTCCAGATTAGAAGTGGAAGGTACATGAGAGAGCATAAATTGAGATTGGGTGGGGGGGATTCAGGAGGGAAATCAGGAGACATTTTTTCACTGAACGGGTGGTGGATAAGTGGAATGCCCTGCCTGAGGAGTTGGTAGCCTGTAGTATGTTTTTTTTTTTTTTAAAAGAGAGGGCGGGACAGAGTGAGGGGAGGGGTAATTAAGAGGAGTGGGAGGGAAGGTGGCGAATCTGCAAGTTAAGGGGCTAGCTGCATGACTGAGTAGACTCAATAGACCGTTAGGACAGTTTCTGCTTGCATTTTCATATATTCGTACTCTCTCATAGGCTCCCTGAACAGCAGGCAAGAATGAGAGCCCCCTTGCTTATGTAGTGCACAACACTGGCAACATCTGTCCAAATCAGCAAAGGACCGGGGCTGAGACGGGCATGAAATACCTGAAGGTAAAGTAGAACAGCCCCACCTCTAGAATATTAATATGGAGATCCAAGTCCAGGTTGGTCCACGTGCCCAGAGTTTGGGACGACCAGAAATGGGCACCACAACTGGACCTCAAGGCATCTATTGTCAGTACCAGTATCTGCAAGGGAGCAGAGTGAAAAAATGGAACAGGTTCTAGAGGTCCATCCACCATACTACGGCGTGGTGGAGGAGGGACGTGGCAAGTGCCATTTGTTCTAAACCATCCGTCAGCTGGTCCCACTGCACCTGAAGAGTCCAATGCAGAATGCACCAGTAGAGGCTGGCAAAAGACACGGTTATTATGGCTGCAGCCAGCAGCCCCTGTACATGCATCACTGCCCTGGCTGATACAAAATGACTTAAGTGCATCAACTAGGCCTGGACAACAAAGTCTTCTGCTCCTCTATGGGCAGGAAGGCGCTGCCCACTTCCGTGTCCAGCACCACACCAATATACTAGAGGCACTTAAAGGGGAAAAAGCACTGATTTTGGTTTATTCAGTGTGTACAGGATTGCCTTCCTGAATGGGGCCTTCAGGAGCCAATCATCCAATTCCCTCCAGAGTGCTACTGCCACAGCAGCTAAGCACTTGATAAATACCAGTGGTGCAAAGGACTAGTCAAAGGCAAGACTCTGAACTGATAATGGTTGCCCTCCAGCATGAAGTGGAGGTACGACCTGTGGCACTTGGTAATCTAAACATGACAGTACACTTCCTTCATATACACAGCACAAAATCCCATCCCCCTTTTGAAATAGGGGGATCACAGCCTCAAGAGACATTCACATTTTTTGCATTTGATTAACAGTTTAAAGTCTCCTAGGTCCAATTCAGGACTCGTATCTCCTGTCCACTTGGGGACCAGGAAGTACCAGAAACAGAACCCTTTTTTTGTTGAAGGAGAATGGGTTCGATAGCACACTTTTGTATCAGTGTTTGAACCTCTGTCAGCAGAAGGACCTAGCGGCCCAGCGGATAATGACAAGGAAGTGGTAGATGCACACAAGGGGGTACACAAAAGTTCCAGTGCATGCTCAGTTTACTGTTTCCAGTACTCACATGTCTGTGGTGATCTCTCTCCGTTTCTGTACATGAAGGGAGACCTTTCCCTCCACCTGTACACCCAGGGGCAGCTGTGGAGAGGGGAGGATGTGTGGAGTCAGACGACACCATGGGCAGCAGGGCCAACTGCAACCAATATCTTTGGGTGCCTCGGCACAGGCACCTGGGAGGATGAGACCCGGTAGGGCATCCATACCCTGAGGATGGGACTACTGATCGGAGGCATGGCCACCACGGACAGCAGGCCAATGAGAAGCACCACTACCACACCCCACTGAAGGTCAAGGATTTAAGTAACTTGAGTCATCCTGGAGGACTAGAGTTCACGCAAGGCAGATTCCACGTCATCTCCAAACAGTCTGGATCCTTTAAAATGGGTACCAAAGACAAACTGCTACACATCTGTGGCAAACCCAGCTACTACATATCTGTGGCAAACCAGCCACATGTAGCCATAAATATCTCCTAAGGAAAAACACCAGAGGAAGCAGCCCCAGCCAAAAGGCCTCATACTGTAGAGCACAAAAGATGCTTACTAGTGTCAATGCCAACTGTAGCAGCTTCCAGCGAGTTAGCTTTGGCAGGACTATCAGGCATAGAATTTATGGTAGTCTTGGCAGACTTCCAAAGGTTTTTCTGATATTTAATCATGTATGCCTGGTAACTGGCTACCAAAAGGCCGGAACAAGCAGAGGAATATGTTCTTTTGCTCATAATTTCCAGCCTCTCAATTTCTTATCAGGAGGCAGAGCACTCTTAGGTCTAGCAGCCCTAGACCCGGCATGAGCAGTCATGATGACCACAGACTCAGTTTCAGGCAGGGAGGTGCAATAAGGCTTGACAGAGGGAGCAGAATACTGCTCGGTCTTTCTAGGAACTGCAGGTAGAGTATCAGGCCTGTGCCAGGTAGCCAGAGTATCATCTTATAATGCAGGACATACAGTAGGAATAACAATGTAGGGCGTGGTGGGAACCTCCAAAAATTCAAGCAAATTCCGCTTGGTTGAGTCTTCCTATTTGGCAGTAAAGTCCACTGCACTTTGGTTTTGTTTTAATATGCCTGAAAAGAGGCATTCTCAGGAGGAGACAGTTGTGTATAAAAAACAGGCTGCTCACCTGTAACAGTAGCTCTAGGAATGGTATATGTTGTTCATCCACAATATCTGGCATGTCCCTTTCCCTTTAAGATCTTGCCAGAAATTCTTCAAGCTGGCTCCTCCCACCCACCAGGGTGGTATTACCCTTGGCTCCGCCCCATGACGCCAGATCTTGCCCACTGGAAGCTAGGTTGGGTGTCGAAGCCGGAGAGGTTGGGTGGGTTCGTGTGTATTAACAACATACCACTCCTAGAAAGTGTGGTTACATAAGAACTTACCATAACAGTAGCTCTTCAATGAATGTCTCTTGCAGTAGGTTATTACTGTTGGGAGGTTTCAGCAGAGGGCGCTGTCACACAGCAGCTTCTTCCAGCAGTCTTATCAGGGACCACCCACACAGGACATCACTTCCTTGCTCCCTATATAAAAGTGTGGGTGGTTCCTGGTATCCTCTGTTTCCTGCCAATTTCAGCTCGCAAGAGCGAGGACCGAGGGAAACTGAGGTATCAATAAGTCCCAACCCCTAGTCCTTAGATCAGGATTTTTCCCTGTTAGAGAAGGCAGGGGGACGGAGGGCGGGATTGTACCTACTGCAAAAGACATTCCTCGAAGATCTACTGTTACAGTAAGTTATGTAACCGCACTATCTTTTACGGAATGGTCTCTTGCAGTAGGTTATTACTCTTGGGAGAGTACCAAGTAGTCATGTCCATTTGGGAAGACAATTATAACAGGATGCTCTGTAGGACGGCACAGCCAAAGGAGACACAAAGTCTGTGTCTCAACGTGACATCCAGATTGTAATGCCTGGTAAAGGTATGGATGCTAGACCAGGTGGCTCCATTGCAAATGTTAGTAATGGAGGCACCCATGAAAGAAGCCACTGTGGCCGCTACAGCCCTAGTGGAGTGGGCTTAAACCTGACCTGGTAAGGGTTAGTTGTATATTTTGTAACAAAAAGTACTGCAATGTGCTAGCCAGCAACAGAGGGTGCGTTTAGCAACCAGAAGGCCCTCACGACCTGGGGCAAGGGTGACAAACAGTTGTGAGGTTTTGCAAAGGGTCTTCGTCCGATCAGTACAGTAATGAAGAATGCGATGAACATCCGTCGTATGCAAAAGATGAAAACCTGGATTGTAGTACTCAGGATAGAACACTGGGAACGCCAAGGACTGAGTCAAGGTCTGTTCCGAAACAACCTTAAGCAGAAAAGAAGGGTTAGTGTGAAGCACGACCTGATCCTTATAAAAGATAAGGTTCTTTGCATGTAAGGGCATGAAGTTCGGAAATTCGACAAACAGCAGCCACTAGGAATAATGTTTTCCATGAGAAGAAACGCAGGTCGCAAGTGGCCACTGGTTCAAAGGGGTCCACTGTTAGTTTTTCAATCATGAAATTCAGATCCCGTGGATGAATGAGTCGAATAGGAGGCTTCAGATGTAATATGCCTTTCAGGAACATCTTAGCCAGATGGTGTTGATACAAAAGCCGGCCATCCAATGGTTCATGTAAGGCAGAGATGGCAGCCAAGTGGACTTTAGAGGAATAGCTAAGGCCCTCTGCGAACAAGGAGGGCAAACAGTCTAGGACCTGTGCAAGAGTGTGGGTCCAGCGACTGAGACGCAGACAAAATGGAGAAACCTTTCCATTTAAAATTGTAAGTATCCCAGGGAGCCTGCTTCCAGGCGGCAAGCAGAATCATCAGCTACCTGAGAAAAGACTTGTAGTCCATTTATGATGACATCGGGTCTTTAGAGTGTGATGCAAGAGGGAGCCTTGGCACTGTGTCAAGAGGTCCAGCCTGAATGGCAACTGAATGGGTTCCGCTACTGATAACTGTTACAGAAGTGGGAACCATGCCACCTGTCGAGGCCACATGGGAGCTATGAAAAGCATCATGGTCGGCCCCATCCGTAGTTTCAGTAATGTTCAGAGCAGGTTTTTTGTTGTCCCCCCCACGCACCCCGAGAGTTGTTCTAGCTGCTCTGCGAGCTAAAGTCGGTGGGAAAATGAACAGAGGATGCCAGTAACCACCCACATTTATATAGGGAGCAAGGAAGTGATGTCATGTGTGGGTGGTCCCTGATAAGACTGCTTGAAGAAGCTGCCGTGTGACAGTGCCCTCTGCTGGAACCTCCCAAGAGTAAACCTACTGCAAGATACCATTCCGTAGAAGATCATCTGTTTCAGGGGAGTAATTTGTTTTTCCAGGATCATGGATATGTTGTTCATCTACACTATTTGGCAGACTCCTAGCAGTTTTCTGGGAGGAGGGATGAGCCCTTAGCCCTACGGGAGGCTCCCTACCTGTCAACCTATAGCAGAGATCAATACAGGATGTAATCCATCTGCCCAATCATCCGCTTCATTGCAGGTCTGCCAGGTGCGGCTTCAGCGTAGGTGACAAACAGCTGATGAACCTCTCCCTGAACTTCAGCCGTCCACACCTTATAATAATAGTGCGCTCGTCTCAGATCCAGAGTATGGAGCCTGTACTCTGCCTCCGAGAGGTAGTTTGGGTAGAACACAGGCAGAGTTAACACCTGGTTAAGGTGAAACTCCAACACCACCTTCGGAAGGAACTTCGGGTTGGGGCGCAGGACAACCTTGTCCCTGTGGAAGACCAGGTAAGGAAACTCCAACGAGAACACCTGGAGCTCCCCAGTCCTTCTGACTGACATGACAGCCATCAGGAAGGCAGTCTTCCACAACAGGTGTGACATCTCACACCTGTGCATTGGTTCGAATGGCTTGCCCATGAGATTAGCCAATACCAGCAGTAGATCCCAGGGAGGTGGAGGTTCACGCACCGGAAGGGATATGTGATCGAGGCCCTTGAAAAAGCACCAGACCACTGTCTCCTGCACCACCGTCCACTGACCGGCCCGCGCCCGGTAAGCGGAGATGGCTGCCAGGTGCACCTTAAGGATAGTCATCTGGAGACCTCCTTTGGAGAGGGACCAAAGGTAGTCGAGGATGTTGGCCACAGGACAGGAACTAGGGTCCAGGCCCTTGCCCCAACACCAAATGGAAAACCTTTTCCATCTAAAGGCATAGCACCTCCTGGTTGACTCCTTCCTAGAGGCCTCAACTATGCTGAGGACATCGCTGGAAAGACCTAAAGCCTGGAACTCTAGCCGCTCAGGTACCAGGCTGTCAAGTGCAGGGACTGAAGGTCCGGATGGAATACCTTCCCCTGGTTGACAGATAACGGGTCCGGGTGTGCCAAGAGACACCTCGGGAGCCTATTGCTGAGGCGGAGGAGATCTGGATACCAAAACTAGCGTGGCCAATTTGGGGCTACCAGGATCACCTTCGCCTTGTCCCTCCCTCGCCCTGAGAAGCACCTTGTGGATCAAGAGTAATGGAGGGAAGGCGTGGTGGAGGCCTGGGGTCCACGGCCTCAAGAAGGCATCCCCCTGAAGCAAGCCCTGCTGAGGTGGGCAGACATGAAACAGCCTCAGCTGTGTGCTATCCCTGAAGACGAACAGATCCACCTGAGGGGTGCACCACAGGGAGAACAGGTTGCAGACTACCTCTGGGTGAAGAGACCACTCATGAGATGCCTCACCTACACGGCTAAGAGCATCTGCCAGTTGGTTCGAGGCTCTTGCCACATGGATGACTAGATCATCTGCCTCCAGTTGGCTCACGAGGGTCCAGATGCAGAGCACTTCCCTGAACAACAGCTAGGTGTGCGTGCCACCCTGCTGGTTGAGATAGTGCATGGTCATGGTGTTGTCTGTCTGGACCTGGACCACTTGACCCCGCAGAAACAGAGCTAATGCAGTTAGTGCCAGCCGTACTGCTCAGAGCTCCAGCAGGCTGATGTGGCATTGGGACTCCTCTGGGTTCCAGAGCCTGTGGACCCTGTGGTTCCCCATGTGGACTCCCCAGCCCATAAGAAGCATCAATCGTAAGGACGACTGTCTGCTTGGGGCGGACAAATGGGATCCCTCCCTGCAGATGTTCTGGGACGGTCCACCATTGGAGAGTATCCCAAGGCCTCTGGGTTACTGTGACCAGCTGGTCGAAATGACCTAGACACCGGGACCACTGACTGGCCAGGCCCCACTGAATGGGTCGCATTTACCACCAAGCCCAATGAACCAATGGGCCATGGTGGTGCAGGCCACCATGTAACCCAGGAGACACAGGAATACCAGGCAGGGTGCAACTGCCCAACCAGAAATGATTGGGCAAAGGAGGAAAGAACCTCCACCCTGTCCACCGGGAGCTGGGCTCTGGCTCGGCAAGAATCTAGTTCTGCCCCGATGAAGCAGATCACTTGCGAGGGCACGAGTTCTGACTTGGCTACGCTGATGAGGAGGCCAAGTTCGAGATGGGTCTTGAGGGCCAGGTCACTGGACCTCTCCACCTCCAACCTGGAGGGACCACCTATGAGTCAACTGTCGAGGTAAGGGTACACCCTCACCCCTCGACACCGAAGATGGGCTGCCGCCACTGCAATGCATTTTGTGAAGACCTGCGGGGCCGATGACAGGCCAAACAGCACGGCTTGGAACTCAGAGATTTCCTTCCGCTCAGAAGCAGTGAAACCTTCGGTGTGACGGACTGATCAGGACGTGGAAGAACACGTCCTGAAGATCCAGGGAGCAGAACCAAATGTTTTGCTCGAGAGATGGTATGATCTGAGACAGAGTTACCATCCGAAAGGTGCATGACCTGAGATGCTGGTTCAGGTCGTGCAGATCCAGAATGGGGCACCAACCCCCATCCGTTTCTGGACTAGGAAGTACCTGGAAACGAACCCTGGGTCAACTGGGGGATCTGTCACTCGGGCCACTACCTCCTTGAGGAGGAGTTGGGCTATGTAGTCTCTCTGAGCCGAGCAAGTGCGGACTGATGCCCTTTCCTCGCGTGGGGTGTGGGCTCGGTTTGGCGGGTACTGCTCGAACTCTAGAGGCAGTCCCTGACCGACCACTTCCAACACCCACCTGTCCATGGTAACAGCAGAACAGGTGGAAAGGAAGTGGTGGAGCCGACCCCCCACAAAAGGGCCCAGAGCAGTCGTGACAGGTATGGGGCTGATCACCTCCATCCCGTCACTGAGCAGGCCTGGAAGAGGAGGATCAGGAAGCGGGACCCTTCCCTCCTGGTTTGCGAGCAGACTGCATGCCTGACTTGGGCCGGAGTGGAGAGACCAGCTTTGGCAGAGTTGGGAATGATGTCGCTGGCTCCAGAGGTGAAGGGGGGGAAACAATCAACTCAGGAGTAGTAGACGTCGGCCTGAAGGATGACAGCCAGGTAATGGCTGGGGTGGAAGGGACCGCTTTCGGCCCAACCAAAACAAGCTGCTGCTGCAGCATGTCCTCGTAGCACCGACGCAACTTGTGTCAGAGCCTCCCCTCATCCCAGTGAGGACAAGGACGAATGGCGGCCGCACCACTTCTTAGAGTGCCGCTTATGCGACTTCCTCAGCCTTTCGGTCGAGGATGTCCCAGACCTGGACATCAACCGGAGGGACCAACAGGGACACTCGGGAGAAGGCAGGGAGAACCTCCAGGTCAGGGACATCCACCACCCAAGGCTTCCCAGCTAGCTGGGTCGCCTCATCAGCGAGGTCCGAAAGGACCGGAGTCCTAAATAAGGAGTTGTCAGCCTCCTCAGTCAACGAGGTTGAGGATCATCTCGACTGGATCATCGTCCTGCATTTGGGCCAGCTGACCTGACGGGGGCACAATGAAGTGGGCGGCCGAGGCCACAACTTCGACTGAAGTAGAAAGAGGAGACTCCAGGGACCAAGATTGCTCTCTGTCCCAAGAGCGACGTCGACGAGACATAGTTTCTCTCGCTTTCCTAGATTCCTTCTTAAGGGATCTGGAGAGGTGTGAGCAAGAGCCTTCCCCGCAACTGGGAAGGGATTGGACCAGCTTCTTAAAGGAACCCAAGAAAGAGGGGCCCAATTTTAGTGGGAAAAAAACGAGAGCGAATATGAGAGCTCAGTGGCACGAGCCGCCTCTTCGAAGGCCTTCATCTGTTCCAGTTCTTCCGCGGAACCCGCGGACGCAGAGATCGCACGGTGGGCATCCTTCAATTTGACCGGCCGGTGCTGTTTTTCCAGACGTCCGAGCTGGAGATGCGCAAGGCAATCATCCAAAACGTTTCAATGAAAGGAACTGCAAAAGTCACAGGCCTGAGTATCGTGAGAGAGACCCAGGCAGTACACACACGTGCCATGTGGGTAGTTAGAGACATTTTCTACCCATAGGGACACTGGCGGAACCCAGGTGAGGACTTGTCCTCTATCGCAGTCACAACAACAAAATTGTCTGGAGAAATTCAGAGAATCTTGATCGGTAAAACAGAGTTTTGGAGCGCCAGGGCCTACTACAAGCGGGAGCGAGAAGGAGGGAACCTGCATCTTCCAGCGGAAAGGAAGATCTCGCGTCATGGGGCAGAGCCGAGGGTTATACCACCGGAGTGGGTGGGAGGAGCCAGCTTGAAGACCTTCCAGCAACATCTTAAAGGGAAGAGGACATGCCATATAGTGTGGACAACATATCCTCGATCCCAGAACTAGTGTTCTCACAAGAGGCGAGGGTGGAACCAGAACCCAGACCACCCTCAAAATGATTAATCTCCCGTCCCTCATCCTCCGAATCTTTCTCCACATTAAGGAGGTAAGAATTATGCTCCTTCTCATCACCATCATCTACACAGGGGAATCCAGGCAAAACCAGTATTGATGGTAACTGCAAAAAAGGAATCACCGGTGTGCTCTGTGAACCAGTTAACACCAACAGGGAGGCTCTGTCAACTGTACAGCTGTGATAATCGGCAGAAGCGATGGCAAGGGTCGGCGTAACAGTTTTTAAGCACTGTCGCCAGCACAAACTGTAAGGCCTTGTCAGCGAGGACAACGAGCTGTCTGTTGTAGGTATGGTGGTGCCAGAGGCCAACCTTTGTGTCTCTTGGATGGTTTGTTTGGGGTAGTAGTCCTAACCATTGGACCAGACGATGAAAAGGACTTACCTGTGAAAGGAGCAGGGGTCTCAACCTTACCAGAGAAGCAGGAGACTTAACTTTATGCTTATGGTGATGTCTGGAAGAGAATGATTTTGACAACTTATTCTTGGACTTTGACCACATTTATTTATTTATTTATTTTTTGTTAACCGGGTAAGTGCGCTAGTCAGCAAGTGACTGTTTTCAGGCACGACAGAAGTATTGAAAGCCGGTGATGCTTCCCAGTGGTTGTCGACCAACATGATGGAGAAGCTGGCTTACAGTTCATGGATTCAGTGGTGGCATCCATGGCCAGCATGAATCCTAGACAAATCTCGCAGGCCCTCACATTGTGGGATAAACCCAGACAACAAACACAGATGGAGTGAGTGCACTCTTTGTAGATCTTCTGACCACAGGTACAGAACCTAAATATATTCCACCTAAGAGATATTTACTCCTGACAGCATCTTTTTATTACACTGTGGTGGTGTGCTGCACAACAGGAGGGTTTAAATAAATCCTTTCTCCAATGAATTTGGTGTGTGAGCCATAATTAGTTTTGTCTAAACAAAGGCTCATTCAACAGCGGCATAAAAAGACAATGTTTAACAAAAACCAAAAAACACAGTTACCAAATAGAAAACTAAATGAAACGACTGTGCTGTTTCTCCGAATGTTCGATGAGCAGTTGATGGTGGGAAAAAGAAATAAGGAGTGATGTGGCCCAAATGCAGGAGATATCCCCAATGAAAATCTATTTTGTCTGGGAAAGAAATTTGTAGTAGGGTCCACTGCAATAAAGAGCCAACAACTCAATGACCCTTCTAGCAGAGAACATGACCACCAGGTAAAACCATCTTTAGGGTTAAATAGAGGACATCTGCTTGAGCTAAAAGCTCAAAAGTAAATTCTGTGAGCCTTTCCAACACTAGGATAATGTCCCATTGTGGAACAAGTTCCTTAAATCTAGGCTTCTATAGGGAAGCAGACTCAAAAAAAATCTTACCGCATGAGAGTGTGCACCATCAGAATTCCCATCACATTTGTGGGGTACAGCCAACAGGGGTGCCACATGCACCTTTAAGGTCATAGGGGCTAGACCTCAGATGTCAAATCTTCTTCAGGACCAGTAAAATATAACAGTGACCTCGAGTTCAGTTCAGCCAGGGGCACAGGCTGATTGGCCAATTTGTCCAAGAGTGTACTGATTTTTTTTTTTATTTTTTTAATTTTTTTAAAAGGACTTTTAAGTGCTCCACAAGTAGTGATAAATGTAAGGAGCCTGCACCTCCCGAATATCAAGGGCCCACCTGTTTGACAATCTCTTACCATTTTGTAAGAAATAGGGAGATCTTGCTCCCCTACATCAATCCCCACAAAGGGTGGGGGGAGAAGGTAGGTGCATCCAGATTTTTAGGGGCCTTAAATGGGTACCTTAAGTCTGGGCCTTGGGGATACCGGCCCTTAGCCACTGATCAGACAATCCCAGCAAACCAGAGAAGCGGGAGCCCCTACAAAAGGAACTGCCACCCCGCTCATATCAGGGATTGGGGCCAAAGGATTTCAAGGGCAGAAGAGTCATCTTGAAAGACAAAGTCCTTAAGTGTGTTCTCCACATCCTAGCCAAATCATTTCTAGCTGCAAAAGGGAGAGTTAGGAACCAGCTGTTGAACACTAGTAGCAAAACAAGCCACCTACAACCAAGAATAGCAGCAGAGGCAGAAGACAAAAGAAGCTGCACCAACAGGGGTAAAAAAAAAATAAAATAAAATGCTTACCAGCTTCCACTGTAATACAGTGCTGAATTTTGGCCTCAGCAGGGCTGTTGAGCACTTTTTCAACCACAGTAGATAAAGACTTCCAAAGGATCTTCTGATATTTAATCATATAAGGCAATATCAAGGCCAAGTTAGGCAGAGGTTTAAGTCCGTTTCTCGATAGGGTCTCACCTTCTGGACTCCTTACTTGGGGCAAAAAGCTTATATGAGGGAGCCGGGAGCCTGAAGCCTATCATAAAGGCAGCCATAATGACCACCAAGTTGGTGCCAGGCTGGGTGGCATAGAAGAGGCAGGATATTGTTTATCCACCCTACCAGGGACAGCAGGTAATGTACTAGAGCTGTGCCAGGCAGCCATAGCATGCTCCAAACCAGTGTATATTGGTTGGACTGGTCGTGGAAGAGAAAGCAGGTACTTCCAGGACTTCATACAGATTCTGCTTAGTGGAGTCCTCCTTTTCAGCAGCAAATGCTAGCTTGTCCTGCATGAAGCACACTAAAGCATGTCATGAGGCATCCTTAGAGGGAGGCCTGGGCATACAAAAACCCACAGTGTCTTCACTACAGGAGGAGACAGTCGAACTGAGTCAAAGCCATAAATGTGTTGCTTTTCCTCAACATCTGCTTCCTCCATAACTAGGAGATTAGAATTAATTATTTTCTTTCTCTTCAGGCTAAGGAAGAGGAGGAAGAGAGACTACAGTAGCCATGGGCTGCTGAGGCAGCAACAGTGATGGCGCAGGGTCAGGGACAGCCATCCAAGAGGAAGCAGCAGTCGACATCAACAGGAGCAATGGCAACAGCTTAGCCCTCAACAGAGCAATCATCGAGGCAAGCAGGGCACTGGTCACTGAAGTTATTCAGAAACAGTAGCCAAAACTATAGCACTAGCGTCTACAGCGCCAGGTAGCAAAGCTGGCACAAAAGGGATAACAGGAAAGTGCCTGATGCTCAAAAGTGTGCACAAAATGCACACTGTAGGAAGGTGGGAGAGCCACAGCCGGCACTCTATCTTGATCTCTGAGCAATGGTTGAGCCAGCAATGGGGGCTGATTATATGACTGGAGATTTACATGGGAATTCAGCAGTAACTAGGATCAAAAGGGTTGTACGGAGTGTTTGCAGTGACGTTCCTTTTAAGAAGTTTTTTTTATTTCTCCATAGACGAATAGTGTTTTTCCTGTAATGGCAACATGGGAGGATGGAGTGGTAGAGGACTGCAGGAGGGTGAATATGATTCCCCTTCACAAAAGTGGAAGCAAGGCAGAGGCAGGAAACTACAGACCTGTTAGTTTGACCTCAGAGGTATGGAAGAAAAAAATACTTACCATAGTAATCTTGTTTTTTCCCCAGTGATGCTCAGATATTCATAACTTTATGTAGTGAGCCTGAGGGGTTGGACTGCCCGGAGAGATGGAACACATGCAAATGATGGAACACTGCATGTGAGCATCTTTCAAACACTGCCTCCACTAACTGCCTGTGTTCTAACCTCTTCAGATTTGTATAGAGCCTAGAAAGTCAGGCTGTAGGTAATATGTATAATCATTTTAATTAAAATTGGGGTTACCCACAATTAAAAATGTGGATTATAATCAACCTCTAAAGGGAGGAACAATAAAAATTAACAAAGATTTTTTAACAAAATATCAGAAAACTCAGAGAAAACACAATGAACTCTACTTAAAACGGTTACCATGTGCAGAGAACATGCACTGTAAGGTATAAAGTGATTCAGCGGCACCAGCATGCGGAGTACAGAGGCTGACGTTCTGGAAGGGGAGGAAGAGATGGAAGTTATTAATATCCGAGCATCACTGGGAAGAAACAAGATTACTATGGTAATTTTTTTCTTTTAACCCCAGTAATGCTCAGTATATTCCTAACTTTATGCAGACTACCAAGCAGTACCACAGGAGGTGGGTACAGAACTTACTTTGGAAACAGACTTTGCAGGACTGCTCTGCCAAACCTAGCAACACTTCTGGACAGAATATCCAAGTTGTAGTGCTTTGTAAAGGTGTGTACTGTTTTCCTGGTAGCTGCTTTACAAATGTCCACTAATGGGATATCCCTGGCAGTTGCTAGGGTAGCAGCTGTTCCTCTCGTAGAGTGTGCCCTCAATCCTGTTGGTGGCTCCCTACCTGCTTTGTTGCAGCAGAACTGAATACACTGGACTATCCTTCGAGAGATGGACCTTTTTGTGACTGGGTTGCCTTTTCCTACATCCCCAAATGCTAGGAGTAACTGCTTTCTATCCTGCCTATGGTCTTTAGTGGCATTCATGTAATAGCAGAGAGCCCTTTTTACATCCAGACTATGAAGTCTTCTTTCACCAGAGCTGGCATGGTCTGTGAAAAAAACAGGAATAGCGATAGATTGGTTCAGATGAAAATCTGAAACCACCTTGGGGAGAAACTTTATATTTGTTCTGAGGACTACCTTATTACTATGAAATTATATAGTCCTGATCGATACAGACAGCCTGGAGCTCACTGATTCTTCTTACAGAGTTACTGCTACTAGAAAAATTTTTTCAATATGACATTTTAGATGAGCTGTAGCCATGGGTTTAAAAGGGAGGGCCCAAGAGTTTAGCTATACACACACTGAGGTCCCATGCTGGCACTGGTGCCTTGTGAGGGGAATGCACGTGAATCAAGCCTTTAAAGAACCTTCTGAAAAGGGGTTCTGATGCCATTGTTACCTTTGCTCCAGCAGAAAGGTAAGCGGACACTGCTGCAAGATAAACTTTTAATGAACTCAGCTGTAAGCCCTGAGAATGCAAGTGAGTAAGGCAGCCTAGGACTATTGGGACTCCAGCCTGAGCTGGCACTAAGTCTCTAGCTGAACACCAAAGGGAAAATCTTTTCCATCTGGAAGAATAGGTTTTCTTAGTGGAAGGTTTTCGGTAACCTTTAAATACATTTAACACTGCTTCAGAGTGGTTTAAATTTGCATACTCTAGTTCCTCATGAGCCAGGCCTTGAGATTGAGGGACTTGAGATTTGGGATACAATAAGGTTCCCTGATTGGAAGTCAAGAGATTGTGCCTCCGAGGAAGGTGTATTGGTTTGGTGACAGACATGGAGAGCAGAAGAGTGTACCATGGCTGCCTGGGCCAGTCTGGAGTCATCAAGATCAGAGAAGCCGAGTGGGATCGAGCTTCAGTAATACCCTGAAAACCAGAGGGAAAAGGGGGTGGGGGAGAGAAGCATACAGGTACTTCCCCGATCAATCTAGAGTCAGAGCATCCAGAGAAAGTGTGCCCTGATCTGGTGGTCTGCAGCAATACTGTGATAGGTGGTGGTTCTGCTGGGATGCAAACTAGTCTATCTCTGGAGTGCCCCACCTCCTGAAAAACCTGTCTGTTTAGGGTCAATGCATGATGGGCCTACTTTATTCGACTCAAGGCATCTGCCAGAGTGTTGTCCTTCCCCTAGCAAGTGGATTGCCTGCAGGGATACTCCCAAAGAGTAAGAGAGTCCAGATTTTTATGGCTTCTGTGCAGAGGAGGCCTGACCCAAGTGCCTCCCTGTTTGTTTATGTAATACATCGTGGTGGTATTGTCTGTTCTGATCTGTACCACCTTGCCCTGTACTAGAGAAGAGAAAGCTTTAAGAGCTAGCAACACTGCTCTGAGTTCCAACAAGTTTATGTGCTGTGCCCTGGGTTGTGTGATCCCCTAAATGGGCGCCCCAGCCCAGGATGGATGCATCTGTTGGGAGAACAACTGAAGGGTACCCTTTCTGAAACGGAATCCTTTGTCTTAAGTTGGATTCCCTTTTCCACCACAGGAGGGCCTGTGAGAAGGGCCTTGTTACTGGAATGAGCTTTGAAAAATGGTCTTTCTTTTGAGTCCAGAGATGAAACTGTATGTCTCTCATACGAAACCTGGAGCCTTGCACTGTGCCTGTGGAGGCAGCCATGTAGCCCAGTAACTGCAGAAACAGTCTTGCAGTTTTTGGTTTGTATAATCTCAAAGAATTTGCTATAGATTGAAGACTTTTTACCCTGTCCAGAGGCAGGAAGGCTCTGCCCTGTAGAGTGTTGATTTCTGCCCCTATGAACTGCAATATCTGTGCAGGTATGAAGACGAACTTCCTTTTGGTGACAATGAAACCCAGAGACTCCAGAAGTTCTTGGCTGACTTTCAGGGAAAGCCTGATTTGGTCTGGTGATTTCCCTATCACCAGCCAGTCGTCCAGATACAGAAAAACAGTTGCTCTCTGCCTTCGAATATGTGCCACTACAGCTGCTAGGCACTTTAAGAATACCCTTGGGGCTGAAGAAAGGCCAAAAGGCAGGGCTGAAAACTGGTAATGGCCTGATGGGAGTCTGAATCTTGGGTATTTTCTGAAAGATTCCTCTATGGGGATGTGGAAATAGGCATCTTTCAAGTCCGGTGATGCCAGCCAGTCCCCTTGTTGGACTGTTGGCAATATCCAGGCCAAAGTTTCCATTTTGAACTTTGGCTTTTTCGGGTACTTGTTTAAAGCTCTGAGATCCAATACTGGCTGCCACTCCCTATTTTTTATTTGTTGTTAGGAAGCATCTGGAGTAAAATCCACTTCCTCTCAAGGTGGCAGGAACTGGTTCTACTGCTCTGGGCTGTAGCAGGTTTCGAACCTCTGCCTCTAGCAGTGTTTTTTCTGCTAGGGACGGCGAACTGAAAACCCTGGTCTTTTGAGGAGAAAAGGTTTTGAAATCCAGAGACAGACCTTGACCCACCACTTCCAGGACCCACTTGTCTGTGGTGATGTTTAACCAAGCCTGGAGGAAGTGGGACAGTCTGCTCCAACAGGGAGGAAGGAGGCAGCCTGAGCCTCAGGCGTTCCTGCTTGGATTGGGGCTGAGGTTGGGCCCGAGACCTTCGCCTGGAGCCCCTTCTACCCGTACTCCTGGAGTATCCTTGTTGTGGATACTGCTGGTATTGGGGCAAAGCTACTGGCTGGAAGAAGGGCCTGGTATTGTAAGACCTGCCGCTGCCCCCCCCATGGGGCCTGGTGGATGAGGACGCTCTCTCTTTGGCAGAGTTGCTTCTGTAAGTGTCTTTACACTCATCCACCTTCTTCATGTAGGCAACAGTGGACTCCCAGAAAGAGAATTTCCCTCCAGGGGAAAATCCAACACCTTGGACCGGGTATCCTGAATGAGGTTTGTGGCCCTGAGCCAGGAAAACCTCTTCTGTGCCACAGTGTTTGTCATCCATCTGGCTGCAGTGTCACTGGTGTCAGCAGCCATTTGGAATTGGTACTTAGCTGCCTAAAGCCCAAACCTGGCGGTTTTAGCCAGGCCGTCTGACAAGGGTAAGGGGGCTTTTTGGGACATAGCCAAAACAGACTGCCACAGTGACTTCTGGTACTGGGCAGCATAATCCTGGAAGATAGCCTGTCGAATGGTCAAGGAAGCCAATAAATGGCCTTTCCTGGCCATAGTATCTATTTTTCTGCAGTCCTTGTCCGGAAGGTGCGAGGACAGAGGGACCCTGGCTTTATCACAAGCTGCTTGCTGTACTACCCCCTGGTGATCTGAATGGGGAAAAGGAATTCAGCTCTTTCACTATCCAACTGGTATTTCTCATCCATTCTCTTGTTGAGAGGAGGAATGGAGTGTGGTGTCTGCAGGAGCTTCAAGGCATCTTTCTTGAACTTGTACACTGGGAGGAGGAGGAGAGTTTTTGTGGGTGTTAACCTCATCATCTCCATATATTCTACCTCATCCTCAATCTGCTCAGTTGTGGAGATGTCTAGTGCATCTGCCATTCTCTTGACAAATGTAAAATGTGAGAAGAAATCCTCAGACACCCTTGGAGGAGAACCAAAGTCCTGTTAAGGGGACACTTCTGTTTCTATAGGCTCTTCCTCCTCAATAAAATCACCACCAACTTCATAAAGCTGTTCCTCTTGAATGGAGGGTTGCACATTACTGCCAGCCTTGGGACCCTGAGCATGGGGAGGAGGCTGTTGAGGAGGAGGAATGATATTTTGCAGGGTCTGAATTATTTTAAATGCCTGGGCAATCTCCTGGGCCGAAGGCATAGTCAGACCAGATGCAGAAGTCCCTGGTTTAGAGGGAGAGGGTTCTGCATGCTTTAGTTTCCTTGATTTGTTTGAAGGAACCAAGGAGTCTGCTGGTTCAGTTACCCTTTTTGCCCATCTCAGGGGCAGGGAAGTTATGATTGTGGGTTCAGCCACAGAAGATAGGGGTGTCCGCTGGTCAGATCCTGAGGGACCCCTTGGGAACATTTTCTTGAGCACTTCAAGGCATTTTTCAACTTTTTTTCTCAGAATGTCTTAACATACTTGGCATTCCTCTTTAAGATGTTTAAATCCCAGACAGACAACACACAAAGTGCGTTTTGTCTGCCTTTGCAAATACTTCTCCACACTGTAAACCATTCTTTAAATCTGGGCTCACCGGTCTTTTTAGGTTTCTCAGACATATTGTTAAATAAAGGATAAGAACACCAACTGCCAAATAAACAAGTATTTTGTTTTGGTTGTGGTCAGTTCCGGAACCAAAAAGGAACCGAGGAACCGAACTGATGGAGAAGGAAAAAGAACTGGTTCAGCAGTTCAGTAACCGAAATTTATCGGTTACAAATAAAACTAAAAACAATGTTTTTGAACTACTAAAAAAAGGTTCTTTAATCAGAGAACCCAGATTTTAACTGAAAACTAACTCAGTTTCCACAGTTATCCCGACCAAAAGGAACTGGGAAAATAACTTTTAACCGTAAACAAAGCTAAATAAACAATTAGTAGAGGCAGTATATGAAAACAAAATATACTTATTTAGGTAGTTTGAAGTTTTCTTCAAGCAGATGAAAGTGGATGAATGAAACTCCGAGCGACTTGACTTTTCAGGCAGAGAGAAAAATCTGAAAAGGTTAGAACACAGGCAGTTGGTAGAGGCAGTGTTTGAAAGACGCTCACGTGCAAAGTGTTCCATCATTTGCATGAGTTCCATCTCTCCAGGCAGTCCAACCCCTCAGGCTTACTGCATAAAGTTAGGAATATACCGAGCATTACTGGGGTTAGAAAAATGATGGAATCACTTCTGAAAAAAAGAATAGTTGAGTACCTAGAGGCCAGCAGGGCACAGAACCCAAGGCAGCACGGATTCACAGCGGGAAGGTCATGTCAGACAAATCTAATTTTTTTGACTGGGTGACCAAAGTAGTAGATCAGGGAGGAGCTGTAGATATGGTCTACCTAGACTTTAGCAAGGCATTTGACAGTCCCACACAAAAGATTAATAAACAAGTTAGTCAGCCTGGGAGTGGGTCCCAGAGTGGCAGCCTGGGTAACAAATTGGCTGCACAACAGGACGCAGAGGGTAATAGTAAATGGAATTTACTCTGAAGAAAGGAGGAGGGGTTACTAGTGGGGTACCGCAGGGTGCAGTACTGGGACCAGTCCTCTTTAATGTCTTTATAGGAGACACTGCAGAGGGACTGGAAGGAAAAGTATGTCTCTTTACAGATGACACACAGATCTGCAACAAACGGGGTGTGGAAAGGATGAGAAGAGACTTGGCAAGGTTGGAAGAATAGTCAAAAGTATGGCAACTTAGATTCAATGCAAAGTAATGCACCTAGGAAACAAACCGTGAACAGTACACAATGTGGGGTTGGGGTGGGGGAGGTACTGACAACAACAAAAATGGAAAGGGACCTGGGGGTACTCATATCAGAAAACCTTAAGGTAGGCAAGCAATGCAAGAAGGCAGTAAGGATAGCTGGGGGGATACTGGGATGCATAGGGAGATGCATCACCAGTAGAAAACAGGAAGTTGTTATCCTTTTGTAAACACAACTGGTGAGACCCCATCTGGAGTACTGTGTGCAGTTTTGGAGACCCCATCTCCGCAAGGACACACAGGATGAAGGTAGTCCAGACGAGGGAAACTAAAATGGTGCAGGGTCTGCAACAGAAGCCATATGAAGAGAGACTAAGACAGCTTAATATGTATACCCTTGAGGAAAGGAGGGAGAGGGGGGGACATGATAGAAACGTTCAAGTACCTCAAGGAAATCAACAAAGTCCAGGAGGGGAGCACCTTTCAGCAAAAGATGTGCAAGAACAAGGGCACAATTTAAAGACAGAGGGGATGGCTCAGGGCAACGTAAGGAATTCAAGAATGCATGAGACAGCCATACGGCAATTATAGTGGGGGGGGGGGTAGGATGAAGTAGGCTGTTCGTTAACTAGAATCTGCAGCTTATCCAATAGGTAGGGAAATAGGCAGACTGGGTGGGCCAAGCGGTCCTTATCTGTCGTTCAAGTCTATGTTTCTATGGCAACCTGTTGAGACCAGCAGGGTTCCCCCGAAACAGATCTGTCCCCCTTGGCTGTTCCCCATTTTCTGCTGGAAAGTTTATATATACTTCCAGCAACGTCTTCTCGTGGCCTAGCTGAAGCCTTAACAAATGGTGCAGTTCTTCATGTCATGCAAGATGCCCAAACAGCAAATGCACAATGGTGTGAGCAACATCAAAATATCTTCATGCTGTACAGGCAGAAGTGAAAGGGTAGAGGCTTCTTTGGGGGAAGCGATGACAGCATACGAACATACGAATTTGCCAACGGAAACAAGCCATGATTGTCTATCTAGTCCGCTTGAGTGTGCAGCTTGGATGAATACCAATGAGCTGCCCCCACCCCCAATCCTCATACAAAAACATTAAGTAAATAAATAGAAATAAAACTGACCGAAATTGACATAGGTGCTTTCTACGATCCGACATGCTGCTGATGGCTGGAGAAAAACAAATGAGAAATTATGAGACGCAAGATACTGTAGGCGGCCACCAGACGGACAAGCCAAGTGCCGGACACAAACTTCAAATAAAATGAAGACCATGCGAAGGCTAACTCAGCAAAACAAACCACAACACTGGTTGTCTAGATTGAGCACTATTACTAAAGAATCATAAGAGCAACACTCCTCCGCCACACCGCATCCTCGAGTGTTGCCATTCTGAATCTTCAATGTTTGAATTAGACAACCAATATTGTGGTTTGTTTAGCCTTAGCTCATTCTTTTTTTTTTTTTTATCTTATCTGAAGTTATGAGACCACCTATGTTATATAGGCAGTGCCAGTGTACATCAATGTGGGCGGCCCCAGCTAGGAAAACACTGCCAAGTGGTCCTGACCCTGACAGCTTACAGTTCCAAAGGTGTGGGTCTATGGAGGGAGATGCCCTCAAAGAATATCCTCTAAACACTGCAATTCTTTTGTCCCACAAATCATGCTTTTTTCCTGTTGCCACTTACTAGTTCCCTCTTTGGGCATTCAGCTGGCAACCTACCAGCACAGACACCACTACCCAGCTGCAGGAGCAGAACCGGAGTGCCTTTCTTCAGCAGCTGCCACTTGGAGCCTTATGACTGACTGACTGCAATGCCTGCATTGTAGCATGATGCAATACCGCTGGGCAATAAAAGTGGTCCTAACCACTGTAAACTGTGAGCCAAATTGAAGTTCTACCATAGATATTTTTCCCAGCAGTCATTCTATGAGAAATTGTTCTGCCCAATCAACTTGGAAACTACAGCTTGTATCTGGTGTTCATAAAAGTAATGCTGAACTGTCTATAGATAACTAGTTTCATAGACAACATGAACATTTTAATGTTATAGTTTTCTTCTAAAAAACTAAATACACTTCTTTGTGTAAAATCAGTATAGTTAACTGCTCAGTACAATATCTGCAAGCCATCTACAGCATATATACCAGAAGAACCCACCAGGGATTTATCATGCACAAAAAGCTTTCAAATAAATGTTTTAGAAGTTGGATACTTGTGATACTACTCACCAACGCAAACAAATGATTTTCAGCTTGAAAGGGAAAGCCATCCAAGAAGCCACATGGAGGGCATCTAGGAGGTCCTGGGTAACAGTGTCTGAAACAAAATATCTGGATTTTTGGAGACAGGGAGAGTTAGGTTTCAACTAACAGTGTTGCTTTTACAGGGAGCTGAACTAAACCATTTAATTCAGTTTGAATACATGGGACCAAAAACACCTAAAATAATGCTGACATGTGCAGCTTGAATGAGAGAAAGGCACAGTTTGGTTTAATATGCAACTTCAGTCCAGTCAAACATACATAAATGAAGGACTTTTATAAAAAAAAAAAAAATTCCTGTATACCTAAGCCACAATAAAAATAAACTGAACTCAAATGCATCCGTTAAATACATTCTACTAAAGAAAAAAAGTTACACATTTTCACAAAACAAGAACACTTTTAGCAGATTCACTGCCAGTCAGTTCCATCAACAACCCTTTCCGCATACTGGCAGAGTATTCTGCTTCTGTTACGGTTGGGTTTAGTGATGTACAGCTTAACATACTATTTAAATCTAAAGTAAACTAAAAACACAGCTTACCTTACTTGTTCTTCTTAAGCTCCTAAGAATGTTCCTTCTCTTCTGATCCTCACCATCTGGTTCATAAATAACAGCATTATCTCCTTTATACCCTTGAGATGTTGCATCTTCCTCGGTTTTCTTCCGAATGGTTCCAGATTCATCATCACTCCCAACACTGAAACTTGTTCTGTAACTACTAAATCTACCAAGTTTTTTTGACCTATCCCTGTACAGCAATGGCTTGCTCACAAGAGACATTTTGCGTTGACGTTCCAGCGAGCTAGTGTCCAACTCACTATCTGAACCATTACCGCTTCCATTAGAGTGTACCTTATTAGTGTTGCGAATAGTAATTATTTTACCCTGGGTACTATCATGAGGCACAGAATATATATTCTCCTCCTCATGCCGTGGTTTAACAACAGCATCCATGGGTTCTGCATAGTCAGATGGATCAAACCCATCTGAAGGTGGCCAGCTAACAGAAGACAAGGATTTTCTCTGCCCATCCTTGTTCCCTTGTTCAAAGTAAGTGAGGTCGGCCTTTGCCACTTCGAAATGTACCGCAGGCTTTGGTTTCACAGGTGGAGGTACTTTGATGCTCAGTTTGCTTTCAAAAGTGCTCACGAGAGAATTGAGAGAGAAGTTATCATTTCCCTCCAGGTCCACTGAAAGCTTACTCTGATCTTTGGGCAGGGTAGCCATGCATACCTCATCTCGCAATGATGTATAAGGTGGCGGGGGTTCGGCATCTTCTTCTGAATCTAAAATGTTCGAATTACACAGAGGAGATCCTGCACGGGGAGAGTTAAAAACCTCTTCAGTTGTGCTGCAAGCTTCCGCAGCATTGTCATACATATGAGTAGCTTCAATGATATTCTTCTTCTCCACTACATCTTTAAAAAACGGATGAAAAACCTCAATTTTGTGCTGAGGCTGCTGCCCACAATGAATAGTGATAAACCTACCATCAATCTCTTGAGCAATTTCTTCGCCTTCCGCAACTTGTTCTCGACTGAGGTCATTGTCCAAAATATCTGGTGAACTGTCAGTAACTGCTACAAGCTGAATAGGTATTATGTCCTGCACTTCACACAGAAAGGCACGCAGCATAGCCAAAGATGCCCTACGTTTGGCTGAATAAAAAACAATGTATCCATGAACTAAACAGCTTTTCCTAATGTTGAATGAAGAATGGTAGGAAAGGATTGAGAGTTCTATACGACGTTTTTGAGTTCCTATGGATAGTTCAAGTATAACAGAATTGTTACTCCCATACTGAGATGGCTTACAGGTTTGGGTCTGAAGAAAAGGTAGCAGAATGTCATCAATATTAGTTGGGTCTCCACACATCAAACACATAACAATTCGTAATTCAGCATCAGCCAAGTCCTTTATGCTAGAAGTAGAGCTTACAAGATTTAAATTGCGCTTAGCGTCCATCAATCCTTTTAAAATCTGATTGATTTGCTTTTCATTAATGTTTCGCCCATACCCAATACCAGTGGATGCAGGGTCAAGAAACACACAATGCAGTTTAGTGGCAGTTTGTTGACCTTGATGTATCAAATTCTGTAGTGTTTCTCCTCCAGTATCTCCTCTCTTGTTCACTAATATTAGCGTTAATGGAAGCTGGGCTAGGTGATTGTCCCTTCTTCCTGAAGTCCACTCTCTACTTTTCTCTATGCTATCCATAATGTAGGAGAGAGACTCCTTAGAATTGTAAAGGCATAGACAACCATGAGGCTGAAATGTTGGTGTCTGAAAAGAATTAACAGGAAGTCTGACATTCCCTTCTATGGGCCGCAGTGAAAGCTCATACATTTTGCCATCCAACATGTATTTGTCATCATTTGTACACAGAGCTCGAATTTCATTTGCCATTTCTCGTGCAAGGCCATCTCTGCCAAGAATCACTAGATTTATTTTATCCACATTAGGATCAGACTGAGAAATTTTTTGATTGCGATCAAATGACCTGATCAACTTGGATCCAACTAGATGTTCTATTTTGGTATCAACACAATTTGGACTACTTGGGCAGGTTTCCTTTGTTGGATGGTAGACAAAATGAATGTGCTTTAAAATAAGGGCATCTCGGTCAGCCTGCAGCTTTTGCAAAGATTTGAATCTTTGCTCTTCCCCTAATACTTCTTGAATTACACCCATTTTTTCTTTACTTGGTTTGGCATCAAGCCCCAACTCATAAAACAACTCAGAATACTCCAGAAGCAGCTCCTGAAAATCTTCTTTTGCCTTTTCAATTATCTGTTTTTGATGCTTGTTGTAGATATCAAGATACTCCATCTCTTCCAACCACTGATAAAATTCTTCATTCATAATGAAACTGCGAGCCTCTTCCCATGGTTTTCCAGGAGTTATAAATGGAGAGGACTCCAGGCTCTCCTTAAAAGCCTTTCTCATCTCTGACCTCTTTCTCTCCTTTCTAAGCCTTTCCAAATGTGCCTTGTATTTCTGTTCTGCAGGCTGTGTTTCAAGCAAATCAAAAGGAATCCTGTCATCTTCCTTATCAATATGACTAGTTAAATCCCAGGGTGTTTCTTCCAGAACGACAAACCATTTGGAAAATTCTTCCTTGGTCTCTAATAACGTTACTACTTTGGCCCAGCTTAAATGATCAATTTCATCCAGGTAAGGAATGAGACTATCAAATGCCTGTGGAAGATTGTGGAGGTACAGCTTCTTTCTTCTATCTATGTGTTCTTGTTTGAGACGAGCAATATGCTGAGAAAACAGCTTTTTTGCTTTCTGAGTCCCTTCAAGATAAACATACTCCTGATATTCAGGTACAGATGCCATCTTTCGGCTGACATTTTGCCATGTTTCATTGTGGTTTTTTACAAGTCGGTTTATATGCCATTCATATTTATCTTTTGCTGCAGCTATCTGCTGACTCTGCTGCTTTAAAGCTTCAAAATATGGAATGATTTTTAGTTTACCCCTACTTTTATCAATCTGTTGCACTAACGTGCTAAAAGCCAAGTCCACATTGACATTAGATCTAGCAGATGTCTCTACAACTTGAAGATTCCTTTTGTTTAAGGCAAAAGTATGTGCATCCCTAATGTACCGCTCAACCCCCTCATCACATTTTGTCAAGACCACTACAATAGGTTTTTTCGTTTTTACCAGTTGATTGTAGAGGTTTGTCACAAACTTAAGCTGGTCATCAAAGTTTCTGTTCATGCCTCTACTAACATCTATACAAAGAAGAAAACCATCTATAAGCAGCTTTCCATCTGGCATTTGTTTCTGCTCAAAGTCCTGTTCCAGACCAAGCTGATCAGTGCAAAAATACATTAGTTTTTCAGCTGATGCGAGTTTTGTTGCAGCTGCCCTCTTAATATATGGCTGAAGGGCCGTGCTTCGATGAGGCTGAAAAGTCTGATCATCAATGAATTCAGTCTGTTCCACCACATTAAGTTTACACTCCACACCGTCCTCCAGGGAGCGGATGACTTCACCCCAGAACAAAAAGTGATCATTGTTGACAACCCTTCCGCCAAAGTCACTAGTGCTAAGGACTGAAGTGTGGTCCAAGTGAAAATCATCTGCACTAGGTCGCACAAAACGATTGCACAGGCAGGACTTCCCAACACCACACTGCCCCTTCTCCTTTTCCGTCCCAGATAATCCCACAACACTGATGCTGTAAATGGGGATGCGCACATCTTGCTTCCTTGCCATCATCATCGTCCACTCATCCTGCCAAAGTAAACTGGGTTTGAGATTATAAGTATTTCTAGCAGCCCCCCCATGCAAGCTGTAACCAGATCTGGAGCAGGGGGTTGCAGTTATGAATGTGGATATGAGAAATGTACAATGACATCCACGACTCCCATGTTGCTTTGCTTCAGCAGCAGTCCAGGACTTGCTGATACTTGGAATTAAACAGCCTGCTCTTCTCCCTATAAAATAAAAAAAAAAAAAAAAATCATAAGTACTCCAGTTCTTATATTTTCTTTAAATCTTTGAGAGACAACTGAAATGATTACAATTTAAATAACTTGTCAACTGTATCCAAACAATTAAAATACAATACTTCACCAGCACTGCACACTTTTAACCCAAAACAGTGTATTTTGCCAATGTTCTTATTTATTTTGCAATTTACTTTCTAAAGACGTGACAACTAAGATGCACCTTCTACAGCTGGAGGGAATAAACAGGGAGGTCAAGTGGTTTGCTCAAGGTGACATAAGGATCCAGGAGCTGTGGAGATTCAAACTTGCGATGCATGGATTAATTCTCGGATATAACAACTAGATTAACATTGCCCTTCTTCCGAAATTAAAAGACCCTCATCAGGAGAGGACTGGCAGGAAGGGAGTTTAGAGCATCCTTTGGACGCTTCCCTCCCAGGGGGAGGGGGGGTCCCGGATAGCTGTTTGTCAGCTCCCGGTGGTGGCTAGTGGTTTGTGTTCCTGGTGGTGTGTGGCTGCGACATGCCACACAACGCCCCCGCCACCAGGATGCTGCCACGGCCAGACCACTAGTGGGAGGGGGGAGAAGGAGGATAAGGAGAAAAATGGAAAATTAGCCGCTCAGACAACCGGATGATGGCAACCGGTCCCCGCCTGCCACAAAGCCCAGAGGTGTCCGTGCTGACCCCTGCTGTAGCCAGGATATGCAGAATGTTTACGGGTGACTCTCCTCTCCCGGCTGTCCCCCACAGGGGAGAGAGCCTCCCAGAGGGATATGTCAGGTTACCCGGGTCACGGCACTTACAGGGACAGTGGATTGCGAAGGGGCATGGAGGCGGTAGGCCTAAGCGGCCTGAAGGACTGGTCGGCCGAGGGCTCAGAACAAAAAAAAAAAAAAGACCCTCTATTTGTCAAAAAACACAGGTTACTCACCTGTAACAGTAGTTCTAGGAGTGGTATATGTTGCTCATTCACATGTCTTGGCAGAGTCCTTTCCCTTTAAGATATGCCGGAAAGTCTTCAAACTGGCTCCTCACACCCACCCGGGTGGTATATCCCTTGGCTCTGCCCCACGACACCAGATCTTGCCCGCTGGAAGCAGAGTGTGTGCGCCTGGGGAGGTCGGGTAGGTCAATGTGAATGAACATGTACCACTCCGAGAAAGTATTGTTACATAAGAACATACCGCAACAGTATATCTTTGAGGAACTGTCTTTTGCAGTAGGTAATTATTCTTGGGAGCTCCACTAAGTGGCACTATCATATGGAGCTTTTTCTGGCAGTCTTCCATGGGGGCCGCCCACACATCACTACTTCCTGATGCTAAGTATAAGTGTGGGTGGCCCCAAGTACTCTCTGTTCCCCGTCGGTTTCAGTGAGCAAGGCCTGGACTGAGGGAAACCAAGGGAAAAAGTAAACCAAAGAGACCTAACCCAATGTCCTGGGTTGCAGTGAACTAAAGCGAACAGGCAGGGGGATGGAGGGCGGGACTGTAACTACTGCAAGAGACAGTTCCCCGAAGATCTACTGTTATGGTAAGTTCTTACATAACTATACTATCGTCTACAGACTGGTCTCTTGCAGTAGGTTATTATTCTTGGGAGACGGCCAAGCAGTTATCCCCAACAGGGAGGGCAAGCAAGGCTGGAAGCTGGGCAAGATGGCAAGCCTGACGATCGAGCCCTTGCAAAACTCAGCAGTCAACCGGGTAAGACAAGTAGAAACATAAGAGAAATGTCAATTCAAACCACACCCGGTCGGGCAGAAAAGCCAAAGTTGGGTGAGGACAACATGCTGGAAGCATGGTGCTGCAGAAGAACAGTAGGTGGCCAAGCACAGTGATTCAACTAGACGAGGCAGGGGTTGACAGGCCCTGGCATGAAGTCAAATTCAGCAGAGCACCCACAGTGTGGATTGCGTGGGAGGAGACAGAATGTACCAGGTTAAAACACACTGGGAATCCCAGAAGAAGGAACAACTGAAGGGCTCCAATAGGGAGAGTAGCAGAAGTTCCAAACAGATCCGCATGTAGGAGTGAAGCATCCAGTTTAGGAAGCAGGCCACCAAGAAAAGAAACTGGAAATCCCAAAGGCGACTCGTAACAAGAGGAGGTTGGGGGATTACAAGGGCGGTTTGTCACAGAGGCGGGTCTGCCCTGAGAGGAATGGGCATGTTGCTCAGGGCCGACGGACCAGCCACCCTGGAGGCCCGACCACAGTGACGAGAGGCACCCAGTAAGGAGGCCTGGAACAAGACAGTCTGCCCGTGACAGCATAGGACTTGGCCCTGGGGGCATGACAGAGGTCCTGGACAGATCGCAGAATATGCCCTGAAGCCTGCACGGATTCCAGGATGGACTGAGCACCAGGGCCAAATAACTGGCCCCCCAGAAAAAGGGCATCAGCAACTGACAGTTGAACGTCGGGTGCCAGACCCAACGCCCAGAGCCAGGCATAGGACCGTAAGGCGATGCCAGTGGCAGAGAGGCGGGCAGAGGCATAGACCGCAGCGTAAACCTGCCTGAAGTAGGTGACGAGAAAAAGAAGACATAGCGGACATGGGCTGAGCCAACCGGGCCGACTCCGGGGAGGGTGACAAAAAGGACAGGAGGTCCAATGCCAAAGCCCTCAAGGTGCGAAGGTACCGGACCATATGGCCCACACAGTTGAGAATACAAAGCAGCAAGGTACTGGAGGCATAGACCCTCTTGCCGAGGAAATCCATGCACTAGGGATCAGCATCCGGTGGCATGGAACTAGTGTGGCGGGGCCGAGCAGTCCGGTCATGAGCCGCCTCAATGCCCACAGAGTCCACCAGAGGGGCGGAGAACAAATATGGATGGTCAGACGGGGCCCGGTAAAGTCGGTTCGGGCCATGAGAGATGGGCTGAGCGGAAGTAGGATGATGCCAAATCCGAGATGGTGGTGTAAAATACGCAGGATTCAATGGAGGGACAACCAGGGCAGGCTCAGGCACGAGGTAAGCGGCCAAGTCTGTTCCCACAGCAGGAAGCTAAACGCATCCCAGATCTACAACATGAGATCTGGGAAGGAGGGGTCCAGAACGAGGAGGGATTGGGAGGGTAAGGCGGGGCAACGTCCAAAACAGGGGACACAGACTAAGGGCAACCAAGGTCCCACAGGCAGAGAAGCCCTCAGCAGGAGCATCTCCCATGAAGGGATCCTCCCCGTCCGAATCCCCATAAATGGGAGGGGGTAGGAAGAGACCAGGAAGAAAGCGCCGAATCCGGGCGAAGCCGCTTGGGCAGGGCAGAGCAGAGGGGGAACTGCACGGCCTGGGACTCGGAATCAGGTCCAAAGACAGGCCATGGCCCATAGACTGGAGGACCTCCATGACAATGCGGGCAATGCCTGGCACTTGGTTAAAGGGGGAGGTCTACAGACGGAGGGTGCCTGAGGGCAGTGCTTCATGGAGGGCGAGACACCTCGGGGACCGCTGACCCAGACAGGCAGGAGAAGGCATCCCGGTCCCTGCGGTGTGGCACCGGTAAGGGGGTGAGGAAGACAGGGAGAGACCCTGGAACCTCGGCCTGAAGGCCCATAAGAAGGCATGCCAAAGGGGTGCAAAAAGGGTGATGAGGGAATCTTCCCCCCCCCATGGCGCCAGGAGAGTGTGCCAGTGCCAGGATAAGGAAGAGGAGCCCCAAACTGGGGGAGTCCCAGGGTGTGGAGCCCCTGAAGGAAGGAAGGGAATGAGACCTGTCCATCAACTGTGGAATCATCCCCGAAGGACAAGCAATAAGCCCTTCCATCGACGGGGGAAGCTGCCCTGTCAACGAGGAATGCAAAGCATGACGCCCTGTCGACGGGGGAAGCTGTACAGTCAAAAAGGAGTCCTCAGTCAACGAGAGAAATGTAAAAACAGGTCCCATCAATGGGAGAAAAGCTCCAGTCAATGAGGGAGATGAAACAACATACCCCGTCGATGGGGGAAGCTTCCCCGTCGACGAGAAATGCTCTGTCGACGGGGGAACATTGCCCATCAACAGAAGACGTCCAGCAGAGTGCTCCACTGACGGAGTAGGGCCCGTTGGCGAGATATTGAGCCCTGCAGGCTCCGTCGACAGGGGGAGAAGTCCCGTCAACGAGGAACACTCAGTCGACGTGGCGGAGGAGCCACCATCGACTGGCCATGTCTGAGGCAGTTAGAGGAGTGTGAATCCTGCTCCCTCTGATGCCTGGAACGTGAGCCTTTAAGACAGTTCCCCGAGGTCCGTTCCGGCTGGGCTGCTTTATCAGCCATAGACAAGTCCCAAGACCCAGCAAGGGTGCCTGGGTCAGGGAACAGCAGGGATACTGCGAGTAGGTCACAGGCCTGCTGGAAATACAGAAGTCTGGGGGTGCTGTGAGTAGGTCATAGGCCTGGAACCGAAGCAGAACAAGTGGATCAATTTCACGTTGAAGACCGCAACTCAGGAGGGTTAGGAGAACTGTCTGTGCAAGCTGAAGCCGGCAGGAGAATGAACAGAGGGTACCTGGGGCCGCCCACACTTCTACTCAGCGTCAGGAAGTGACGTCATGTGGGCGGCCCCCATGGAAGGCTGTTAGAAGAAGCTGCCGTGTGATAGCGCCACCTGGTGGAACTCCCAAAAGTAATAACCTACTGCAAGAGACCAGTCCAGTGCAGTGTCAGTGGCTCAGTAGGTAGCACACTCGCCTCTGAGGCCGGGAGATCAGAGGTCTGTGGGTTCAGTTCCCACATCTGGCACTTGGGTTAATATCCCAGTACTGACACTGTAGTGCAGTATGAGAGGGGTGCTGCAGTTCTGAGGTGCCGTCTTTCGGATGAGACGTTAAACCGAGGTCCCATCTGCCTGGATTGGTGGTACTTCAGGTGGATGTTAAAGATCCCATGGCACTTATCGAAAAGAGTAGGGGAATTTCCCCGGTGTCCTGGCCAAATTTCCCTCATTCACTAAAAATACCACCAACAGCTTAATCTGGTTCAAGGTCAGTTGGCATTCATCTGTATCCCCCCCCCCCCCCGGGTCGTGCCTGAAAATAGGCAGGATTTGTCTAGTGCACTTACCCGGTCAACAAAAGCTAAATAAATAGAGTCCATAGAAGATCTATTGTTACAGGTGAGTAACCTGTGTTTCTAGGGACGTGGATGTGTTGTTCTATCCACACATCTTAGCATACTCCTAGCAGTTCTCTGGGAAGAGGGAGCCAAGGCACATACTCCCTACTTAGGGAACAGAGATTGGAGAACTGAGGCCCCAAAACCAGCATCCCGGCATGACTCTAGGTCAATGTGGTAATTGGAAATGAAGGTGTGTGCCAACTTCCAGGTAGCAGCCCTGCAGATTTCCTGGATAGGGACATCCCAAGAAGCAGCTACCGACACAGCGGTATGATGGGTCAAATGAGCCCTTAGCCCTCCAGGAGTCTCCCTACCCACCAAACTAGAGCAGAGATCAATGCAGGATGTGATCCACCTGCCAATCGTCCGCCTGGCTGCATGTCTGCCAGGTGCAGCTTCAGCATAGGTGACAAACAGCTGGCAAACCTCTCCCCAAACTCCAGCTGTGCACTCCATATAAAAAGCGAGCGCTCACCTCAGGTCCAGAGTATGGAGCCTGTGCTCGACCTCCGAGGTGTAATTCAGGAAGAACACCGGAACAGTCATCACCCGATTCAGGTGAAATTCCAACACAACCTTCGGGAGGAACTTCAGGTTGGAGTGCAGGACAACTGTGTCCCTCAGGAAGACCAGGTAAGGAGACTACCGAAAGTGCCGGGAGCTCACTGATCCTTCTGACTGACGTGAGAGCCACCAGGATGGCAGTCTTCCACGACAGGTGAGATGGCACACCTGTGCATCTGTTCGAATGGCTTGCCCATCAGCTTTGCCAAAACCAGCAACAAGTCCCATGGTGGTGATTCACCCACCAGAAGGGAAATGTGATCCAAGCCTTTGAAAAAGTGCCAGATCATCTTCTCTTGCTTCACCAACTGCTGACCAGCCCGTGCCCGGTAAGCGGAGATGGTTGCCAGGTGCACCTTAAGGGTCATCTACCAAAATCCCCCTTGGGAGAGGTACCACAGATAGTCCAAAATGCTGGCCACCGGACAGGACAAAGGGTCCAGGCCCCTTGCCCTGACACCAAATGGAGAATCTTTTCCATTTCAAGGCATAGCAGTTTATGGTCAATTCCTTTCTAAATGTCTCCACCACAGTGAGGACATCTTCAGATACACCCAAAGCCTGGAACTCTAGCCACTCAGGAACCAGGCTGTCAGGTGCAGGGATTTAAGGTCCAGGGGGAGTACCTTCCCCTGACTGATGGTGAGCAGGTCCGGGCATACCAGAAGATGTCTCAGGAACCTGTTGCTGAGGCTGAGGAGATCAGGGTGCCAAAACTGGCATGGCCTGTCCGGAGCCACCAGGATCACCTGCGCCTTGTTCCTCTTGACCTTGAGCAGCACCCTGCGGATCAAGGGGAGTGGAGGGAAGGCACAGACGAGGCCTGGGGTCCAAGGCCTCGAGAAGGTATCCCCCTACAGTGAGCCATGCTGAGGGGGGCGGGCACAGAACAGACTCAGCCTTGCACTCTCCAAGAAGGAAAACCGGTCCACCTGAGGAGTGCCCCACTGGGAGAACAGACTGAACTACCGGTTGGAGAGACCACTTGTGAGACACTTCGCCTATCCGGCTGAAAGCGTCCGCCAGCTGATTGGAGGCTCCTGCCACATGGATGGCTAGGAGATCCGCCTCCAGGTTGTGCACGAGAGTCCACATGCAGAGAGCTTCCTTGCACAAAGGTAGGGAGCGTGTCCCGCCCTGCTTGTTGAAGTAATACATGGTTGTGGTGTCAAATGCACTCAGCACCAGCTGAACTGCCCAGAGCTCCAGCAGGTTGATGTGCCATCCGGACTCCTTGGGGGTCCAGAGCCCGTGGACTCTGTTCCCAAAGATTGGCACCCAAGCCCGTGAGAGAGGCACCTGTCTGGGTGAGTCGGCTCGATGCAGACAAATGGTATCCCTTCTTGCAGATGTTCTGGGACTAGCCACCACTGGAGGGCATCCCACATCTTCTGGGTTACAGTGACCAGATGGTCAAAGTGACCTTTGCGCTGAGACCACTGGCTGTCCAGCTCCCACTGCAGGAATGCATATTCCAGTGGGCCCATCTGACCACGCTGGTGCAGGCCACCATGTAACCCAGAAGATGCAGAAGTCCCAGGCAGGGCACAATCCAAAATGATCGGGCAATGGAGGAGAGAACCTCCGCCCTGTCCGCCGGGAGCCAGGCTCTGGCTTGGCAAGAGTCTAGTTCTGCCCTGATAAAGCTGATCACCTGCAAGGGCACAAGTTTCAACTTGACCTCATTGACCAGGAAGCCAAGTTTGACGCAGATCTTGAGGGCCAGGTCCCTGGACCACTCCACCTCCTGCCTGGAGGGACCTGCGATCAACCAGTCATCCAGGTTGGGGTACACCCAGACCCCTCGGCACCTCAGGAAAGCTGCCACCACCGCAATAAATGCATTTGGTGAGGACCCTGGGGGCCGAGGAGAGGCTGGAACTCAAGAGGGTTCCCTCGGTTCGAAAGCAGATCCTTAAGATCCGGGGAGGAAAAAAAAAAACAACACATGTCTTGCTCTAGAGGTGGTATGATCTGAGACAGAGTTATCATCCTGAAGGTGCGCAACCTGAGGAACTTTTTCAGGTTGTGCAGATCTAGAATGGGTGCCAGCCCCGACCGCTTTGGCACCAAGAAGTACCTGGAGAAAAACCCTGGGTGTTCCAGAGGATCTGCTACTCTGACCATGACCTCCTTGTGGAGGAGCTGGGCTCGGTCATCTCGAAGAGCCAACCGAGTGTCTGCTCTTACCAAGTCCTCCCATGGGCATGGGTGTGGGCTTGGCTTGGAGGGTACTGCTCAAATTCCACAGGCAGCTCCTGATCGACCACTTCCAGAACCCACCTGTCTGTGGTGACAGCGGACCAAACAGAAAGGAAGTGGTGAAGCCAGCCCCCCACAGGAGGACCCAGAGGTGGCGTGATGGGCATGGGGTGGCACCCCCCCATCCTGTCACTGAGCAGGCTTGGAGAAGAAGGACCCCTGGCTAAGGAGCCACCGGGTCCCTTCCCTCCAGGCTTACAGACCAGAGAGGCCACTGACTTGGGCCTGAGTTGCTAAGACGGAGCCTGCTGGCTCAGCTGATGCTGGGCTGGTTTTGCTACAGAAGTGGAGGACTAAAAGGGCTTTTGCTTCTGCTGCCTGGAGCCTTTGGGATCCTTCTGCGTGGATTTAACGCCAGCACATGGCAACTGCAGCCGCCGCCGAGTGGGCACAGGAATCCCCCTGATCCAGAGCCGTCTGAAAATGCTGCTTGGCCACAGCCCGACACTGATCCAGGACCTCCTTGACCATGGTCTGGAGGTCCACAGATAGGTGAGGAATCACCTCATCCAGAGGTGAGGAGGCAGTATAGCGCAGTGGTTTAAGGCTCTGAGCTGCAAACCTGGAGACCTGGGTTTGAATCCCACGGTCCCCACTTGCATAATGTGTGACCCTGATCAAGTCACTTAACTTCCTTGTGCTCCCAGGTCGCACCTTTGAACAAGTTTTCAGCTTAGTACATCTCTCCTGGTAAAAACAAAGCCCAAGAGGGCATGAGAGATGTATGCCATCATGACAGTCGAGCTCTCCTGCGAGGAGGCAGCATAGATTTTTTTTTTTTTTTTTTTTTTTAGCCGAGTGGTCCAATTTCTTGGACTCCTTGTCTGGCAGCTTGTCGACGTTCCCCATGTTGGCCAAGCGCTGAAACATTGAATCTGCCACCAAACCCTCGGCCAAGGGGTGCTCTGTGAAACCCGAGAGGGTACCAGTGGGCACCGCATATTTCTGGGCCACCCGGGCAGAGGGCGCAGGCAGGACGCGGGGAGCTGCCAAAGCTCCAGGGATGGGCAGATAATGGCCTCGGCCACTGAGAAAGCCTCCAAAGAATCCTCCTTGTCCAGAATCTCTGTTAGGGGATAGCAAGCCCGCTTCTGGATGAGCTCCAGTTTCATCCCCGTGGACTCTGAGATGAGGCAGAGGATGCCCATGAAGGAAATGAGCCCTTCCTCCATCAAGAGATCCCCACAGACTCCACATCAACTGGACGGGAGTGCAGTGAGGAATCCTCAGACTCTGAGGAGTCTGCATAAAGCAGCCAACCACCTGAGTCACCCTCGACCCACCATGGACGGTCAGGGGTGAGGGTGACAGACAGCCGATGAGAAAGCCCCTTGGCTGGTGGCAGCTCCACCACGCTCGGTGGAGAGGCCAGCTTTGGCCCAGCCGAGACTGCCTTGACCAGCTCCACTGGGGGTGGGATGGTCTCGACCGACCCCACAGGGGGAGTTGGTGTCAACCTGTCTGGCGACAGCTGGTGTGGGAGCCGGGGTCAGCTTCAGACTGGCCAGCACCAACTTTTGCCACAGGAGATCTTTGTAGTGTTGACGCAACTTGCACCAAAGCCTCTCCTTACCAGAGGAGGATGAAGACTATGAATAGTGGTGGTGCTGCTTCTCATGGCATCGAGAGCGCTGTTGGCAGAATCTGCTCAACCCACGGAGGAGGACTGAGACCTCTGCCACCAAGGGTGCTGATGGGGGATCTCTGAGTGAGCCAGGGAGTGCCGTAGCTACTCCTGGTCTGGGTCGGGGGCCAGAGGGTTCTGCTAAGCGGATTGAGCAGCCCCTTCTAAGGTCACGGGCAGGAATGGAGTCCTAAAAAGAGAACTGTCAGCCTCTTCAGACGACAACCAGTCAACAGGGTCGAGAAAAATCTTGGCCGCATCATCGGCAGGCGTCTCGACCTACTGGCCCAACGGGGTCTCCATGAAGCCACTGGGATTCCTGAGACCAAGAACGTTCCCGGTCCTAGGAATGTCGACAAAGTCTTTTTTTTTTTTTCTTCTTTCTTTGACTCCTTGCGGGAGCTGTGCGAACCAGAAGGGCCCTGCCCCTTAGTCGGGAGAGACTAGCATATAGCTCCTTGAAGGAGACCAAAAAAGTAGAGCCCAATCAGAGCGGAATGAAGGCAGAAGCCGAGAAGGACTGCTATGTTCCCGCAAGCCACATCGCCACCGGTGAATGTTTTTAGCGTGTGGCTAAAATTTCTAACAATTTTTAAAGTTACCCAAGCCACAGAAGCTAAAACCTTCTGTTCATGCAGTTTTTAGCAATAGCATACTACATGGTTTAGAATAACTAATTTGGCAGTGTATATCGTAGTGTGGCTCATGATTTCACACAGTGGCTAAACAGTCTTCTGGGGTCACTTTAGCCACAGTGGCTAACTTTTTGAAAATCCTAGGGGGAACGAAGGGACTGGGAGATGGCCCGAGCCGCCTCCTCCTCAAAGGCCGTAAGCTGTTCCAACTGCTCATCGGACCCCGCAGCTGCGGAGACCACCCAACGGGCGTCTTTAGATTTGACCTGCGGATGTCATTTTTATAGGCGGCCCAACTTAAGGCAGGCGAGGTGGTCCTCAAGGACCGCTGCGTGAAACTACCGGCAAATGTTGCAGGCCTGGGTATCGTGAGCGTGGCCCAGGCAGTAGATGCACGTGGCATGAGGGTCGGTACGCAACATCTTCTGCCTGCATGGGCACTGGCAAAATCCAGGCACGGACTTATCGCCCATTGTGGTCGCAACCGAAGATTGAGCTTAAGACAGAAACTCGGAAGAGCTTAAAGTTTTGGAAGTAAATCCAAAAATTCTAGTGCTAGTGCCTACTCAACGTGGGAGCGGTAAGGAGGGAACCAGCCTCCTCCAGTGGAAAGGAAGGCACATACGAACATATTAAACTGCCAGCAGAAACAGACCAACCAGTCCATCAAAGTCTGCCCAAGTGTGCAGCTAGCATCCTAGATTACAGCTGCCCCAACCCCCTTCCCCACTGTCCCTCCCATACCTGCCACAGCCCCGGTCACCCAGACCCTCCCTCTTGCTTTTTCCCACTCCTCCTTAAAACTTCCTACTGTCATACGTGATACCACCCCCTCTGGTAGCTCATTCCATTTAGACACCACTCTCTTGGTGAAGTAGTGCCTCCTCATCTCCCTCCTAAATCTTCCACCCTCCAATCTTAGCCTGTGTCCCCTTGTTTCCCTATCTGGAACCTATAAGAGCTGGCAACATGGGGCGAAGCCAAGGGATATACCACCAGAGTGGGTGGAAGAAGCCAGTTTGAAGACTTTTTGGCACATCTTAAAGGGAAAGGACACTGCCAAGATGTATGGATGAACATATTCATGTCCCTAGAATTTGTTTAATCAAACCTTAAACACTAGGCAATATACTGCTTTCCTTTTTAGCTTTGAAACAGCACATATTTAAATCAAAACCTGATTTTTCATCTCTGTTAAACTGGATATCCTGCATACACAAAGGACCCAAATTTACTACCTACCATTGTTGATATTCTTGGCAATACATTTACATCCTTCTCTCACTTTTATACTGTTCTTCAGAGTCCTTTGGTTTATGCATCTGTTTGAATCTCCTCAAACTCTGCTCTCAACCTCACACCATATATGCATCACTTTGGCCCCACTTTGGTTTAACTCACTTCACATCGACATCTCCGCAGTACCCAAGTTGGGCTCATTTAAACGGCTGCTCAGACAACACCTTGTCACCACTTCCTGCTGTGACTGCACCCACTAAGGAGTCCCTGTCTAGATGTCCTACTATTCTATGGGTCCTCTATCTCCCTCCTTGCACTTCACACCCTCCCAACTCTTTTGCCTCCCATACCTCCCCACCTCTCTCCTTGCCTCACCTTTGTCTGGCCATCTGGTCTGACTCTCCCCAAGCCTTCCCTGCCTCTCCTCTTTCTCAGCGTAGACACTAGGATCTTTGGGCTGCTACACCAGCTCTACCCCTTCTGGCTCCCCTTCCACCAGTTCTCTACCTACCACCTGTACTTTGGGCCACTCCTCTCATCCTCTAATTTTACAGTTATCTGCCCTCAGCTGCTCACCCTCGACTTGGTCTTGTGGGCTGCAATTCTCGATTTTTGCTACTCCATCCACGAGGATCTTCCTCTCCTCTCTTTCTGATGCTCCCCCTTCTCTGGCTCAAGGGACTCCCAATCATCTTATTTTTAGTGCCCAAGGCATACACTGTACAATGCCATGTGAAGTTATTTTCTACTGCTTACAGCTTTAACTTGCAAACCTCTTGATCTGTCAGTTAACCCCTACCTTGACACGTTATTGCTCCTGTACAGTTGGTGGGCAAAAATGACTGTTATATGTACTTCCTGTTTAGTCTGTATTTTATTTATTTATTAGGATATTCAGAAATACAACCTTTGAGTCAGAGACTCCTTCACAAAGGCTCCACGTCAATTAACAATAGACTAGACAATAACATTATTGGTACAGTACAGTTTGTAAGACATAAGAACATATATACAGAGTTGGTACATACAAGATATAAGAACTTTTAAATACAGGGTTGGTACAGATAAATCATAGTTCAAACTAGGATGGGTAAATACCTTGGGTGAGAACCCAGTAATGGTGGAAAGCAACAGTTTTCAGTGGTAAGGGGGGGTGAAGCCAGTAACAGGGATAATAGTGTGGCTTAATGGGATGGGGAAAAGGAGTGGTAGGAGATGGGGAGCAGGACAGAGTCCACTGTCAGAGTTGAAGAGCAAGGCAGGAGTTGGAGCAGAAGGGAGACGATAAGGCAGGGCAGAGACCACAGTATTAGCTCCTGCCTGTAATGTTTGTTTCTCCTGTATAAGTCTTCTGACATGGAACCTATGTAAAGAGTTATTTGCTCAAAAGGTGTTAATCCGAGATAACAATAAATAAATTATAATGTTTTGATCTTAGTATGCGAGAAAGGCATGGTCATAAATGAAAACCTGTAAAATGGCTCTAGTGAAATCATGAAGCAGCTAAATGTTAACAGAACTGTAATCGGCTCGGCCACATAAAGTACAAGAAACTGTCCAGCTGAAGAGAGGAATGCACCTGCCCTTTCCCCATTCATTTTTTAATTTTGTTTTCCATCCCAGCAGACAGCTCTACCTTTTTTAATACTTTCACATGGCTTATGTCACAACAGTTCCTTACCTAGATTTTAGACCTTTGCTATTTTTTAGAAGGTTCTTTCTATTTCAAAGCATTCTTAACAGATTGTTGATGTTTTCTAGTGGCTACGGGTAGATATTAACTACCAACAATGTCATTTTGAAGGCTCTCACTTCCAGGTAAAGTAAGCTGCCAGCTTGTCCCTGTGCAGAGACAATGACTACAGACTCAGGGCAGTCTCTTGGTAAAAGCTTTGCTCTATACATCAGAACATGCCTCCATACCCCCCCTCTCCAAAGAGACTATGCCACAAACCCACCAGTCAACACACAAAACACAAACCAAATCTCTACTACCACTACCTCTGTCCAACAAAAGGCAAGCACGTCAGAGGGAAAGGCAAGCACAAAAAACAGCCCTCATTTGTATGATGTTTATGTGGAAGGTGCTCACCACTCTGGTCCATGTACCTGGTATCTGATGGGGCCCCAAATGTACTCTCCAACCCATCCTGATGCATCTGTAGTGAGAATCTGATGAGGGAAGGGATCAGAAAAGAACTCCCTTCAATAAATGGCTGGGTTCCATCCATCACAGAAGCACCTTCTGAACAGGAGAGGTTACTAGAACCTTCTGGTTCTAGGTCATTGTGTGTGTTGGTCCTACTAGCCTCAATATCCACTGTGGAATTTTCTCATATGCAGCCTGGCCAGTAGTACTGTGTCACTGACTACTGCCATCAAGCCCAACAGTCCCAGGAATGTCCTGGCTGTGATATACCTGTTGTATATTATTTGGGCCCTTGCATTCAGATGCTTGGCCCTGTCCTGGGGCAGGAAGGCTAAGTTCTGGACTGTCTGCAAGACTGCTCCTATGTACTGTAGATGCTGACAAGATGGTCAAGACCAACTTCAGCACACTGACCATAATCCCAAGAGCATCAAACAGTTGCCTGGTGCATGCACGAATCTGAAAGCTGCCCCCGAGTGGGCTTTGAGCAGCCAATCATCCAGGCAGGGGAAGACGTATAGTCACTCTCTCCCAGGGGCTGCAGCCTATACTGCTAAACATTTGGTAAAGACCCATGGTGCAGATGATAAGCCAAAGAGTAATACCCTGAACTGGTAGTGTTTCCCCAGAAAAGGAACCAGAGATATTTCCTGTGAGGGGGACAAATCCTGATATGCCCTAGGAATAAATCCAGTCCCCTACTTGCAGTAGTGGGATTAGGCCTTGCAGAGTTACCGTTCTGAACTTCTTGCACTGGATGAAAAGGTTCAGATCTCTCAGGTCTAGAATGGGCCTCAGACCTCCTGTGCACTTTGGGACCAGGAAGTAGTGAGACTAGAACCCCATGTTCCTTTGTTCCCAGGGAACAGGTTCTATGGCCTTTTTCTGGATCAAGGTATAAACTTTCTCCAGTAGCAACGGTATGTGTTCTGGAAGGTAGGAAGAAGCCACTGGTGGGTGGCCTAGAGGGGGATTCCAGAAGCTCTAGAGCACAGTCTTTTCTATTTTCTGCAGGTCCCAAGCATCTGATGTGACCTTCTTCCACTGATCCAAGTGGAGGGAAAGGTGACCCCCTAAACCACCCCTGAAGGTATTGGTGGTTGGGGGTCAAGGAAAGAGTCATGCAGACCTGGATCTTGTCGCTGCAGCTGCACACCCACCTTTAGGGGCTTTGGTGTGGGCACCGAGGGGGGGGGTGGGTACTGGGGCAGGCAAAGCTGATGCTCCTCTACCTTTACTCTTCTGTCTAGCCACTGAATGGTATCTGTTGCTGGCTTGACAAAAGGGCATCCTCTGTGTACTCCTTTGTTGAGTGTGGCAGAGCGAATGCACCGATTTTAGGGTTCTGCCTGTGGCCTGCAGATTTGAGAGAATATCTTGTAAGTCTGCCCTGAACAACCTGTATCCTCTAAATGGGGCACTGAAGATGGACTGCTCATCACTGGCAAATCCTGCCACCCTAAACCAGGAACCTCTCCCAAGACAAACCCTAGAAGCTGCTGCCCTGGCAGAAGCATTAGAAGTGCCATAGGTAAAACTCAGGAGATGCTTGATGAGCTTTTAAGCGATCCTGCTTAGGAACACCCTCTGGTACGGCTTGGGCCACTACCTTGGCCTTCCTCCAGAGGGTATTTTACCATGTGGGCCTGATAATTTGCAATCCTCCGGTCCAAGGTAGCAGAAGCACAAGTTCTCTTCCCCAAAACATCTGCCCCTTGGACTTATCAGGAGGGAGGGAACTGAGGTGTTTAGGCACCTTAGATCTATCATGGGTAGCATTTATTACTACTGAATCAGCCTTAGCTTGGCCTGCAAATGAAAGGCTTACGTGAGGGGACCGGATACATTCATCTGCCTTCTTAGGTATGGCAGGTATCATATCTGGCCTGTGATAGGCAGCCAGGGTGGCATCCTCCAAGGCAGGCAGTAGAGAAATAATAATAATGGGTGGAGAGTCACGCAGTTCTAGGAACTTCACAACATTTCTCTTGGTGATATCCAGCCCTTCAGATTCAAACCCTATGGCAGTCTGGAGTTGCTGCATCATGGGGATGAATGAGGGGTCTTCAGGAGGGAACCTAGATATATACACTATAGAATCCTCACTCCCTGTAGAGATGGTGGAGCTGGACCTCTCAGAGTTCTCCACATTCTCTTTCTCTTGCATGAAGAGGTCAGGGTTATACTCCTGATCCTCATCGACGTAATTAGTACAGGCCTCAGAGAAGGAGCAGGAGAGTCCGTTAACACCCGAGAAGGCAACTGGCACATCGACCTGACAGGCATCAGCACTGGGGCTTGCCGGAGGTGCCCCATCAACACAGCTCCTGTTACAGGAAGAGGTCGTAGCAGGCACTGAAACATGTCCGCGAAAGGACAAACGCACCACCTGAACGTCAGCACTTGCTTTAACTGCAGGCATGCCAGGTGATGTAGATGAGGGAAGCACCACCTTGACAACAGCAGTGTACCAGCCATATTAGGCCTTGTGGTGCTCACAGCCTGTCTTGATCCGGAAGGGTCAACAGTCTGAGCAGTTGGCAGTGTCGCCACTGATGTGCTCGATAGAGATGCAGTGGCAACCTACAGCGTACATGGGAGGTTTTCTCTTTGCTCCGTTTCCTCTCCCAGTGCTTGTGTTGTTCTGAAGCGTTCGACCAGGACTTTGAGCGAGAGCCTGAGCAGCGGGCCAGCGACGTGGTGGAGCTCTTTCTCCATTCTGTCTACCTGCTGTATTAGTAGGTGGGTCTCCAAGGCATTCTTTCTGCATCGCCGGGTAGTGGTGTTAAATTTAAGGCAAATCTGTCAGGCCTTCAAGTTATGGGCCACACTGAGGCAGCACAAGCAGATGTCGTTGGGTTGCCCGAATAAATATTTTCACTGCATTCGCAGTATCTGAAAAATTTAGTCTTTGAATTACATACTTTTAATAAGTGATACCCAATATCGTGTAACAGCGAACTAGGGAGAGAAGCGAACTAAGTCAGCAACTATAACAGTGATAGACTACAGCAGCGGCATCTTCGTACAAGGTCCAGGGAGTATGGTCAACAGAGGAAAAAGAACTGAGGAGAAAAGGGACTGCCCACGTTTATATGGGAGTGCCAACGTAGGATGTCATTGTGTGTGTCCCCTAGTGGACTGCTTGCAAAAAGTTTCCCTGTGGTCCTACTGCCTGTCGGCTATAATTCACGGTGTGGCCTAATGAAAGAGATCCTCCAAGAAGATCTGGACTGGATTGGCCAAACTAGGCCAGCACCTGTAGGCCAGCTGCACTGGGTGAACATATTCAGGGGTAGAAACTGGCATCAGCCCACTAGCCACATGCTTCTATATTCTGTATTGGACTAGTAACATTTTTATTTAACTAGCCCTATTGACTTTTTTTTGAGATTGGAACATTTCAGTAAGTACACTAGTCAGGCCAATGGGAAACTGTTAGGCCAGTGGATTTTCCTAGTCATTAGCTCTGCTGGATATTAGCTGCCAAACAATTTCAAACCCTAAAGAAGCAGAGTTGTAAGCCGGCGGAGCAGTACAGTAGCACTACTGCCTTCGATGCTGATGACCTGGGTTTGGGAACGACCCTGGAGGATCAGAGGGCTGGCCAAGGGGAGGTAGATGAGCATCCCATGGACTGCACTCCTGCTCGGGGAAGGGGATTTATTGGAGCCTGGCATTCGAGTGACACTCAGTGGAAGTTGGGAGTACAATGGCCAGTACCATGCAGCAGGGGAAAAAGACGGTGGACATCTGTGGAGCATGTGCAGGGGCACGCATACCCATGCGTGGACATCACTGCGCATCACCAAGGAGAAAAGCCCTCAGGAGGAGCAGCCAAATGAAGCTCCCTCTCCCTCCTGAATGACACCCCAGCATAAGACACTGCTGGAATCAAGATGAATCTCTGTCCTTCTCCTCGGGGGAGCCCCACTGTAGGAGGTAAGCTAGGGGCCTCCTGTCAGGGCAGCTGGAGGAGAGTGCCGGCTGGGAGGCCTAAGGGGTCTGATATGGGGTACATCCCCACCTGAGCTAATAAACAGAATTAAAAAAAAAAAAAGGTGCAGAGCTGTAAAGGAGTTGGTCCCTGCAACCACAGGCACCAATTTGACCATACTTTAAATCTGGAAGCACAGTGTGTCTGGCCATTTGCAGGTGATCCTACTATCTGAAGAGGCCTCCCAGTAGTTTTACAAACAAAGAGCACAGTGCAGCAGCAGAGACAAACAATCGCCTCTTGCCGGTTTGCTACCACAGTGGTGGAGCAAACACTCAATGCAATGACTGGACTTCGGAAGCAAGCTCATGTTACTTGGGATCAGCCGCAAAGAGAAAGATTGAGCATCCAATCCTACCACTTTACAGCCACCTGTGTCACCACAGGTGGCCGTGCATGTCCAGGAGCCCACAGACTGCACTGGAAGGGGAGAGCAAGTGTGTCTGTGCATCTGGCTTGCTGGCACCAGTGACAGAAGTGTACTCTTGGTTGAAGGAGCCTACAGTGGGAAAATACATGGGCTGCAAGGCAGAAGACACATCACCTGCCCACCACAACCAATTCGGGCCAACCTGTCCTCAGGACTCCAGAAGCAGCTTCCAGGGATACCTCAACTGTAGCAACCAGATACAGGGGACTTTGCTGATGTAGGACAGGAGTGGTGGTGGTGCACTCCGTCGGAGACATGCCACAGGTGTGATGCAGGTACTATGAGAGTCCTGGAAGTCTCCCGAAGACCGGCTCAGAGGTCAGGTAGGTGATGGCACTAATAAAGGTGTAAGAAGGTCGCACAGAAGCCCTGGGTGGATGAACAGAGATTAAAAAAACAAAGAACAGGCTCGAAGTATGTCTGAACTCTTCCTAAAGTTAAGAAAGTGTGTATGTGCATGGCCATGGTCTGGAGGAGCACATATTTCATGGTACAAGTTCAATCAAGTGTGCGCCTCAGTTTCAGAGGAGCAGACACACTAAATCCTTAACACTACCACTGCTCAACAATAGACCAAATTTTTTTTTTAAATTCACAAGGACTAAACAGGAGCTTTGACAGTCACAGCCACTCCCTTTTTCTGGGGATCACGACAGCGTAAAACAAAACAGATTGTGTTTAAGACATCACACTGTGTAGTGCTTTTAACAATTAACAGTTATGCAAGAACATACTGTAACAGGTGTTCGAGAGAAATCTCTTCCATTACACCACACCTTCAGAACTATAATCCCTCAGCATCAGAACCACTCGAAGTTTTTGTTAGCCAAGGGCCACCCACAATGACATGCAGCATATACGCTTATATAATGTGGGCGGACCCATCACTCCTCAGTTCCCCATGGCAGTTACCCTCGGAGGACCTCCAGCTGTGAGGAACCAAGAGATAAGACCGGCAGCAGGCACACAAGCAGTGTCGCGGAGCTGGAGACAGGAAGCATGGAGTAAGGCTTTAGACACAGCACCTGGTATGACCCCCACAGAAAGCAAAAGGGGGTGGGGTGACGAGGGTATGACCTAATGGAGGAGATTCTCTTAAAGATCTACATAGACAGTGTCGGCAGATAAGAGCCTATGGCCCACCTGGTCTGCCCATTTGAGTTTGTAACTTCAGTTTATGTTTTCCAGGAAGTCTGTTGCACCTTACCCCTGACCTCCAGAATTCCTTTATGTCTATCCCATGCATTCTTAAATCCCGTGATTGTTTCAGCCCCCACCACTTCCTCTGGCAGGGTGTTCCACTTGTCCACCACCCCATTCTGTGAAGAAATTTTCTCACATTTCCTCTGAATCGTCCTCCCTCCAACTTCATCCCATGCCCTCTAGTCCTGGAACATCTTTTTCGCTTAAAAATAGTGTATTCTTGCACCCTGTTCCTCCCTGTAAGATACTTGTATGTCTCTCATGTCCCCTCTCTCCCTCCTCTCCTCCAGGGAGTACATATTCAATTTCTTCAACTTGTCCTCGTAGGACTTGTGATGCAATCCATGTACCATCTTTGTTGCCCTCCTCTGAACCTTCTCTACCCTATGTCCTTACGTACGTATGGTCTCCAGAACTGTACACTGTACTCCAGGTTGGGGCCTCACTAGTGTCTTGTATAGTGGAATCATGACTCCCTTTTCTTGCTGGTGATGCCCCTGCCTATACATCCCAGCATCCTATTTGCTTTATCTGCTGCCTTGTCGACTGTTTCCCTACCTTGAGGTCATCAGAGATGATAACCCCAAGATCCCTTTCCTGCTTGGTGCATGCTATATCCTCACCCCCAACTGATATATTGTGCCAGGTTTTTGTGCCCCATATGCATTATCTTGCACTTCTTTGCATTGAATTTCAACTGCCAAACCCCTGACCATTCTTCAAGTTTCTGCAGGTCCCTTCTCATTCTGTCTACACCCTCTGGTATGTCTACTCTGTTACAGAGCTTTGTGTCATCAGCAAACAGTGAAATTCTGCCTTCTAGGTCCTGCGCAATGTCACTGATGAAGATGTTGAATAGGACCGGTCCCAGCACTGATCCCTGTGGTACCCCACTGGTCACTTTTCCCTCTGTGGAATGACAGGCATTTACCACCACCCTCTGTGTCCTGCCGCCCAGCCAGTTACCTACCCACTACACTACTGTCCTGCCCACACCCGTACTCCCTAGTTTGTGTAATTGTCTTCTATGTGGCACAGTGTCAAAGGCCTTGCTGAACTCCAGATAGGCCATGTCCACTGCCCTCCCCTGATCCACCTCCCTAGTCACCCAGTCAAAAAATTCAATGAGGTTGGTCTGCCATGACCTCCTCTGGTGAAACCATGCTGCCTTGGATCCTGCAGTCCATTGACGACCAAATGTTCCACCAATCTCTCCTTCAGTAGTGCTTCCATGATTTTCCCCACTACTGAGGTGAGGCTGACTGATCTGTAGTTCCCCACTTCCTCTTTGTACCCACTTCTGCATAAGGGGACTACATCTGCTGTCCTCCAGTCTTTGGGTACCTCCGCTGTTTCCACTGATTGGCTAAACAGGATAGCCAGAGGTTCAGCCACCACCTTTCTGAGTTCTTTAAGGACCCTGGGGTGCACCCCATCTGGCCCCATTGCTTTATCAACTCTTATTACTTCCATTTCCTTGAGGACCCTTTCTCGTGTAAAGGGACTTGTGTCCATTTCTGCACCATTCTCACCCCTTGTACTCCCTTCAGGCCCATTACCCTCCTCTTACTCAGTCAAGACTGAGCAGAAATACCTGTTCTGTATGTCAGCTCCAGGTGGGGCCTCACTGATAAGCCAGGTTAAATGTATAGGAAATATATTTTAAGTACAAGTACCTGGAATTATCAGTTTTTTGTGCTGTATCACTGTACTGAGTCTTCAATAAATAAGTATTAAAAGCATAAAAGTGAAATCATTGGGGCTCCCAGCTCAAGACCCCATCTCACCCTGCAGAAGGGAACAGGTGCAAGGGTGTGCCCTGGGACGCTGAACTCAATGCTCACCCCCATTCTCTTTTCTATACCCATGGTACTACTTAATCTTTGGAATGGGAGAGCATTAGGGCTAGCAACCCATAGCATTCCCCCACACCCACTCCCTCATGCAGAGTGGGGTCTTGGGGTAGGAAGCCGAGGATGGGGGTAGGATCCTAGGCCCAGGAAAACCAAGGTCAAATTTCCCTACTCTTTATGCTTCAATCATATTGGTGCATTAAATTACATGTACATATATATTTATTAATTATACTGGCCCGATAGGGCAAGTACAGTTAGGGTTGCGCAGCCACTTCTATGTTAAACCCAATATTTTGGATTTTAATAACTTTGCAACAGTTTGTCAGATATGCCTTAAATTTTGCATGCATGGTATGGTACCGTAGATCTTTGGATCTGAAAATTTTTGCTCCAGTCGGATTTTCGGTTGCAAAGCTGTGGAGCATTGAAAAGTGTGAAAAATCCTCAACTTTTTTAAATTCTTTGCTCATCTCTACAACCTGGCTTATCAGACTGGTCTGAAATGTTCAGGGTAAATGGGGACCGGGTCAAGGAAGTGCCTTTTGAGGATCTGGTGAAAAAATACTGAATTATTCAAAAAAGTTATTAAACTTTAAAGTGTCCCATTATAGCTATGGGAAAAAAATATATGTGCGCCATGAAAGCTTTTAAAAGCTTTCACGCAAGCAAAATTTGTTTTCGAGCTATGCCGATTTGTTTTCAAGCTGCCGCCATCATGTTTTCAGTTAGCGAGAGGAAAAAAGTGCTGTAGCTGCAAACACACTGCCCCCAGGTAAACACTGCTGGTTGTGTTTACCTAATCGGGGGGCTGAAGAACACACTGGGTGCATTAGATTTCCAATCTGGCCTTCAGAAATGCTTTTTTCCTCAGACAACCGTAGTTTTGGAAATTGCATGAAACTGGTGTTGGCAGCTTTCTTGTGGCAGCATAAAAGCTGCCGTACCCGTTTCTTTCGGCACTACATCCCTCCCCAAACATCACTGATGTGGAACACTGGAAGCCCACGCTAGTGTGCCGAAATAAGCTTAATTTTAATAAATAAACCTGTGAAAAAAATAAAAATTGTCTCCCGACATCTTTTCTTTGATGCAGAATCCTGCATCGAAATTTTCAATGCAGGATCCTGCATCAAAGTAGACTGTCCAGCTTTTTGGCAGATACCAGGGTGCCCGTTCCCTGTGTTGGCATGTATTCCCCCTTCTGTATTAATGTGGCACACTGGGAGCCCACCCCAGTGTGCCAGTTTTATATCAGATGTTTCCAACACTGGGATGTCCCCCTCCTGGTGTCAGATTCCCCCCCCAGTGCTTTTCCCCGACACTGGGGTGTCCAATCCCTGAGTCGGGTTGTGCCCCCCCCCCAGTGTGGCACACTGGGAGCCCACCCAAATGTGCCAAATGTTTTTCTTAAATAAAACTAATCTGTAGATAAAGAAAACCATCCCAGTCTTTTCTTACCAGTAAAAAGAAAACTGTCCTCATCGTCCCTCGAGTCTCCCCCATCCCCACCTCCCACTTTGCACCGACAACCCCAAACTTACCTGGAGGCCGACAGCAGCGATCTTCTCTGGACCAGGGACACGTCTGCACTCTTCAAAGCCGAACTGCGATCTGAGTAATCAAGGTAAGCCGTATACTGGGAATCAATGGGGAGGTTTCAACTTATGTTGCTATGTCGGCCAATTTTAGCCCCAAATTTTTAACATGGGGTTCTTGTGTAACAGTTCTAACTTCAAGGATATTTCCTCCATTAGGCCATACTTCTGGAACAACTCACAAGCAGTAAAGGAAAACTGGGAGGATGGCATAGTCTGATATGTAATCAAGACAGAAGTACAGCAAGCCCAAATCCAGCGCATCTATGAGGGATGGCGTCCAGACTAATGTTTAGTGAAAAGTGTGCACAGTGCTCCATGTGGCTGCAGCACATGCATCAGCAGCAGGGACTTTTTTTTTGAAGTAAACAACCAAAGCGGCCATATCCCTTGTGGGGCAACAAAACACACCACCAGGGAGTTCCTTACCATACTTCCTATAACAGAACATAATGCAATCAGCCAGTCATTTGGACTGTTAGGCACTGTTTAGACATGGCACACCACCTTTCCCAGAGGGTGAATGAAACAAAAGGCTGAGAGGACTTCCCTGCAGTCTTTGGTGCAAGCAACATAGTATCTCAGTATTCTATGTATATCCAAAGTATGGAGCAGCACCTCACCCAGGCTGTCTTGCTCAGGATACTATACAGGAAGGTATAGTGTTTGATTCAGTGTAGATTCATTTTACCTACAACAACAAAATAATACACCCACTCAGAGTAGGAGACATATAAATGGGCCATCAGGCCTTCTTTGTCTAACTTAACCAAGTAACCAACTCCTGAGGAAACTTAGGATTTCTACGCAAAGGGACTCTGAAAAATCAAATAAGGAGGTGCACAAATTGGAGCCTGATGCTCAGAAATCCTCCCAGCAGAGGGCATCACAACTAAAAACATTTTTAATAACAAGAAACGTCAGCCATAACTCGCAGAAGGCTAAAAATGAGCCAACATCAACTTCTCAAGAATGAAACTCAAGCCACAAGGTGGAACTGGATTACGGATAGGAGGTTCCATAAGAAAAATACTGCTCAGAAACATGTGACACCTAACTGGGTGACCGTAAGACCATCAACAGGGGCATGGAAAGCGAATATAGCCGCCATATACATCTTGAGAGAATACTGCAGGCCAGAATTAGACAGGGGAAAAAAGTATTCCAACACAGCATTCACAGGACATGTAAAACCGTCCATATTCTCAGAAGCAGCCAGGCCCATAGAATGAACTGCTTCCATTTCAGGGAATAATTACATCTGGTAGAAGGCTTCCCAGCTGCAAACAGGCCATCAGCAACCTTAGGGGATACCCTGCAACGGGAAATGGCTATGTTTTCAGGAGCCATGCATGCAGGTGCAGGGATTTCAGGTCTGCATGGACCAGGTACCCTCTTCCCTGTGATAACAGACCCCAACACAGAGGTGCAGGGACAGAAGGCTCCACCGTCAGATGCTGAAAGAGTGAAAACCATATCTGGTGAAGCCAGAACAGAGCAATGAGGATTACAGTGGCACTCTTCACTCAACTTCAGCAGAACCCACTATGTTAGAGGAATTTGGGGGGGGGGGGAGCATATAGGAATTTACCAGTCCAAGAGAAGAATATGCATTTCACCAAAGAAGTCCAGACTCTGGAGAGAGCGAGCAGAAACACGGCAGTTTTGTGTTGTGTAAGGACAAATAAAGGTGCAGCTCTGGACGACCCCATCTTGTGAAGAGGTCATTTATCAAGGAGCACAGCAGTTCACATTCATGAACCAGCGACTGAGAGCTGCTTAGAAACATAAGACTCTGATGGCAGATAAGGACCGCTTGGCCCACCTAGTCTGCCCAGTTCCCTACTTACAGGATAAGCTGCAGATCCTAGTTAACAGCCTATTTCTTCCTACCCCCCACAAGAATTGCCTTGTCTGTCCCATGTATCCTTGAATTATCCCACAGTTTTACACCCCACAACCTCCTCATGAAGGCTGTTCCATGTGTCCACCACCCTCTGTGAAAAAATACTTCCTCACTGCCCCTGAGCCATCCCCCCCTCTATCTTCAAATTGTGTCCCCTTGTTCTTGCACATCTCTTTTTCTGAAAGATGCTACTACCCTCTTAGACTTTGCTGACTCCACTGAGGTACTTAAAAAGTTTCTATCATGCCCCCCTCTCCCTCCTTTCCTCAAGGGTATACATATTAAGCTCCATTAGTCTCTCCCCGTATGGCTTCTTTTACAGACCCTGCACCATTTTAGTTGCCCTCCTCTGGACCGCCTCCATCCAGTCTATGTCCTTGCGGAGACGGGGTCTCCAGAACTGGATGCAGTAATCCAGATGGGGTCTCACCAACTGTCTGTACAGAGGGATAACAACTTCCTGTTTTCTGCTGATGGTGCCTCTCTCTATACATCCCAGTATCCCCCAGCCCTCCCTACTGCCTTCTCACACTGCTTGCTAACCTTAAGGTCATCAGATATGATTACCCCCAGGTCCCTTTCCATTTTGTGTTGTTACTACCTCCCCCCGCATTGTGTAATCTTCCCCTGGATTTTTGTTTCCCAGGTGCATTATTTTGCACTGAATCAAGTAGCCATACTTCTGACCATTCCCCCAACCTTGACAAGCCCCTTCTCATCCTTTCCACACCTCCTTGTGCATCAACCCTGTTGCAGATCTTTGTGTCATCTGCAAAGAGGCATACGTTTCCTTCCAGTCCCTCTTCAGTGTCACTTATAAAGACACTAAAAAGAACTGGACCCAGTACTGAACCCTGTGGTACACCACTAGTAATCCCCCTTTCTTCAGAGTGGACTCCATTTACAATTACTTTCTGTGTCCTGTTGTTCAGCCAATATTTTACCCAGGTTACCACCGTGGGACCCACTCCTAGGCTGGTTAATTTGATTATTAATCTTTTGTGTGGGACTGTGTCAAATGCCTTGCTCAAGTCTAGGTAGGCCATGTCCACAGGCCCTCCTTGGTCTACTACTTTGGTCACCCAGTCAAATAAATCAATTAGATTCATCAGACATGACCTTCCTGTTGTAAACCCATGCTGCCTTGGATCCTGTGCCCCACTGGCCTCTAGGAACTCAACAATTCTTTCCTTCAGAAGTGATTCCATCACTTTCCCTACCACAGAGGTCAAACTGACAGGTCTGTAGTTTCTTGCCTCTGTCTTGCTTCCACTTTTGTGAAGGGGAATCATATCTGCCTTCCTCCAGTCCTCGGGTACCACACCATCCTTCCATGATTTGTTAAATCCCATAAATTTGCTTAAAGGGACACTGTCAACCCCCTTTGGTCTCAAAGTATCCCTAGTTTAAAAAACACATTTTATGATTGCCAACATTCTGTAAAGACTGCTGTTGTAGCTGGTAGTTTGATTCGGATTCTTTTTTTCTTTAAAAAAGTGAAAAACAGACTGCCACCATATTGGTGTTACCACACAAAAATAGGTTTGTTTACATTCCTTGATCAACTCCAGGTGAATCTTTCCCAAACTTGGGAACACCCACAACACAGTCTAGCCACTCAAGATACATGGGGAGTTTAGAAGGCTGCTGCCTCATGAGTGACTGCAATGTTTGGGGGGTGTTTCTAATGCTCAAGAAGTATACAGTAACAACAGATCCAGGATTGTAAACAAAACAAGGTTGTTTATAAATATACATTAGCATGTATTTCAGTTCTACTAAACAAAGAGACAGACAAAATAAACTGCAACATCAATAGGGAAGGGAAATGGCTATGTTTTCAGCAGGCTGGGTGGGCCAAGTGGTCCTTTTCTGCCGTCAAAATCTATGTTTCTATGTATCAATGACTTTTAGAGAAGGTAAGCAACAATAAAATGTAGGTTTTTAACTAGAAATAATGAGGAAAAACAGGCTGATAGTGTACCTTTAACTTGTCTGCCAAGAGGTTTAAGAGACCTGGGAGAAACACGGTTGACAGCTAAAGGCCGTGAAACAGAACCCAATAGGATACCCTCATTGCATCCCTGCACAGGGATAGGAGTGTGTGTCCCCTTGTTTGTTGATGTAATGCATCACACTAACCTTGTCCATCTGGATCAGCAGAGGACTGAGGCAGAGAGGATTCTGAAAGACCTGGAGGCTGTACACGACAGCCCACATTTCCAGAACATTTATGTGCAGCTTGGCCTCCACCTTGGTCAATGACCCCTGTATCTGGTAAGTGGGGAGATGAGCACAGAGGCTGCAGCCCAATGCATACATAGTGAGGATTACAGAAACTGGTACAAGTAACAGAACACTTCAGTAGGCTGTCACGATCGATCCACCACAACACCTCTATTCAAAGAGAAGATGTGACTAGAACCATTTGGTTCAGCTCATCCGTCAACTGGTCCCACTGGACCCTGACAGTCCAGAGGAATCCTCATAGGAAGGATATGCCAGTGACAGCCACTATGGCTGCAACCATGAGGCCCAGGAGACACAATATAATTCACAAAGACATAGTGGTTCTTGTATACCAAATGTGCCTGAGCAATCAAAGTGTCTGCCCTGTCCTGTGGCAGGAAAGCTCATCCCTTTTCTGTGACCAAGACCACTCTTATGTATTGCAGTCTTTAGGATGGAGTCAACACAGACTTTGGTACATTCACTGAGACACCCAAGTCGAACAATTGACATGTCCGAGGCAGGGTATGCAGCAGAGTTTCCCTGAAGCTGACCTTCGGAAGCCAGTCATCCAGATAGGGGAAACATACAGGCCTTCCCCGCAAAGGGCTGTTGCAACTACTGCCATGCCTTTAATAAAGACCCCATGGTGCAGAGGACTAGCCAAAGGGCAACATCCTGAACTGATAGTGTTCACGCTCCACCATAAAGTAGAGGAATTCTGTGGGATTTCCTAATCTTTACATGAAGGTATGTGTCCTTCCTGTCTAGAGAACAGAGACAGTCCCCCATCTGCAAGAGGAATCACAGCCTGCAGGGATACTATTCGAAACTTTTTGTATTCAATGTACAGGTTGAGATCCTGGAGCTCTAACACAGGACACAGATCCCCTGACCATTTCGGGACTATGAAATATCTGGAATAAAAACCCCTTCTCTCCTGAGACGTAGCCTGATCTATAGCATGCTTTTGTAATAAGCTCTGAACTTCTTCCTTCAGAATGGACAAATGGCCCGGAGGATACAAGGAAGGAAGCAGACGATCTGGAGGGATTTGTAACAGCTCTAGAGCATGCCACCTTGCAATTTTCTCCAGAACATAATCCAAAGTGATCTCCAGACCCCCCCCCCAAAGCTGGGAGACAGCTGAGGAGGCAAGAGACTGAAGCTAGTCAGGTGAAACCAGGGGCAGCAGTGCCACCAGAACAGATTCCTTTGGGTGTTTCTGCATGGACACGGTGGGGGGGGGGACCTCCTCTATGGTCTTGCCGACAGCAGGCACGACTACCTCGTGCAGCAGGTGGACAAAAGGAGTTCCAAGCACAACTTCTAGAAGGAGTGTGTTACAGGGACTTCATAGACCTTGAAGTCATTTTTGAAATTTGAAGTCCACATAGGGTCTCTTCTGCATCATAGCCAAACAGTTTTAACCCTTTAAAGGGAGCATTCAAAACTGCCTGTTGCAGATCACTGGCAAAATCAGTAACTGAGCCAAGATGATCTTCTCATGCAAATGCCAGAAGCTGCAGCCCTGGCAGAAACAAAACAGACATAAGCTGAGCACATCAAATGTTTACCAACCACAGCACCAGCAAACAATGTTTTAAGCAGATCAGTCTTGACAGAGCCATAAGGAAAAGCCTGCGCCATGGTACAAGCAGCTTTCCATAGGTTGTTCTGGTATTTGATGTGGGCCTAGGGGTTGGAGTTCTAAGGCCCAATGATCCTAAGGCATAAGTACATTTGCCCAAGACATCCAGCCTCCTAGATTCCTTACAAGGAGGCGAAGTACTTTATATGTCAAGGGGCTCTAGACTTATGAGCAACCATGATAAACCACACAGTCCATTTCTGGCTGGTTAGTATAATAAAGCTTAGGAGATGGAGCAGGATACTGCTCATCAGACTTTTTAGTGACTGCAGGCAGCAAGGTTGGTCAGTACCAGGCAGCAAAAGTAGCATCCTCTAATCTGGAATATAAAGGTTAAATGATAACGGAGGGCCAGCAGGGCACCTTCAAAAATGTCAAGAGATTCCTTTTAGTGGAATCTTCCTCTTTCACAGCAAAGCCCAAGGCAGACTTCATCTGCTGCACTGTGGCTTGGAAAGATGGGTCCTCAGGAGGAGATCTAGAGGTATAAACTACCGAGTCCTCATTATAGGACAAGAGGATAGAATTAGAGTGAAGGGACCCTCCAGAAAAACGTTCTCCCTCATGTTCCTCCTCTAAATCCAGAAGGTCAGGATTATATTCCATTTCGTCATCAGCACAAGCAATGAAGGGAGCCGCAGAATGGACTGGCCACGCCAGCAGCGGCTGAGACAGTAATCTGTGGAGTGCTGTTGAAACCAGATGAAAGGGGAGGAGTACCAGAAGGTCCCATCGGCAGAATAATTGCCTGCACTGGCAACCCTTGCAGAATGTGTCAAATCATTTCAGAAAATTATACTAGCACATCCTGAGAGTTTATGGCACCCTGAAGAGGGGTCGCAACTACCTGCGCTAATGGGTCTTGGTCCAATGACGATGGCATCATACCATCAATAGTAGGTATGGCAGTGCCTAAGCCGAGCCTCGACTCTGTTGTCTCAATGATGGTCAGGGGGCCTGCAGTCAATGCTACCAGAGTGGGCACTGACGAAGACGTACTTTTTCTCAATGGTAGCCGGGACCTCATCGGCAAAGCAGACTTGTCCTTTTCTCTGTGACTGTGCTTATGGTCGGACGACGAGGAAGCCCATGTTGATGACTGTTCCTTGTCCTAATCCTTAGGCTTCGATGGCCACTTCTCATCCCACGACTGTCAAGGCCTTTAATATAGGGAAATTTTGTAGCACTTTCTTATGGCATCACCTTGTAGCCTGGTTGAAGCTCTGGCAAATCTCAAGTCATCATGTTGTGAGGAAGCCCAAACAGCACACACAAACTGCATTTATATCTTCTTTATAAATTTTCAGGGCTAGAAATTAATGGTATTTCGACCTGTTCTGTATGCCAGTTCTCCAGATGCAATACAATTTTTGTCATACTGGTATTCCAACTGGAATACCACTTCTCTGCAGTTTAATACATAACCCAGCTCTTTTAGGTAGGTGGAATACCAGATATTGAGACAGAATATCAAATTTGCAATTTTGGTATTTCGCCTGTGACACCAGATTATTTACTTAATTTCTATCTCTGATGTTATATCCTCACGTACAAAGTCCAAATAAAGGCTCTTAACTTTGGAGACATGCAGAGCAGACGAAAGAAAACTAAGAAAAGTAAAATAAATGGCAGTGGCTAAGTTGACTGCATTTCCTTCCGCAGGTCCAACGAGCATGATCGATGGCAGAAGAAAGAACCGAGAAGTAGTGGGGTCGCTCATATTATATATGCGTAGACACTGCATGTCACTGTGGGCAGCCCCTGGCTACCGAAACATTTCTGAGTGGTCCTGATACGGACGGCTTGTAGTTCCAGGTGTGGCCTAACGGAAGAGATACTAGATCAAAAATGCAGTTTTATATAAAGATTCCTGAAAAACAGACACACTAGGGCAGACTGCACCACACAAATAAGTAGCAGGCTGGCCAGCTCGGTGGCTCAGCAGTAGCGCTGCTGCCCCCAACGCCAGCAACCAGGTTCAGGTGCATAAACTAGTTATCAGGGGTCAGCCAGGAGATAGATGAGCATGTGTCCAAAGGACAGCTCTCCTCCCTTGGGGAGGGAGGTTCACACATCTCCCTGAGTGGCTACTACCTGCTGGAGACCGGGTGGTAGCACAGCTGGGAGTCTTTGCAGCAAAAATACTCACCGCACTGGGGGATGTGTACGAGTGGAGGTGTGCAAATGGGTTTGTAACACGATACCAGGCAGCCCTGGAGAACAAAAAAGGTGGAGAGAGAAAAAAAATGGCCAGATGAAGCCCTGTCCCACTGCAGGCCCCACACCGCCAATTGGGTGTAGCTCTTCACCTGGAGGAAGACACTGGCTGAGGGAGCAGGACCTTTCCACTATTGGCCCAGACACAGGAGGGGGCAATGAGTGAAAGATATTTAGGAGCTGGTAGGTCTCAGGGAATGTGGGCAATAGGGCTGGACAGGTTAGGAGCTGAAGGAGCATGAAATACAGGTAGAAAAAAAAAACTAGCAGGCTGGCAGCTTCTAACTGTGCAGTTAAAAGATGCCTTCACTCTTACAAAGAACCACACCAAACTACACCCATGGCTATTTAAAAAATAAAATCCGAGTGAGAAATTTAGTTTAGTATCAAGCCTGGTAAGGTTCAGGTTACCAAAACAGTTTTATAGGAATCTGAAGATCCCACAGCTCAGAAGAGCATATCTGCTCACTGCTGCTATCTCCATGTAAAGGAAGCTGTCTCACCAACAAGAGCTGTGGTTGACTGTCATTTTGAGCCATCTGTCAAGAACTAACAACTCCAATATGTCCTCCATTCACAATGATGCCTTCTGCAACCCCTCGGCTGTGCACCTGTGACAGGGTAGGTTTGTCCTTTGCCGCCCCATAACTCTGTGGGACCCCTAGGGGATTTTATCAGGGGCACTGGGGTAGCTGAACCAGTGTTTGTCCAAATGTGGGGGGTTGATAGTTCCCTTTGAGGCAATTGTACAGAGACCTGCGGATCTGCTGGGTAGCTGGAGGAAAGACTGGCTGGGGCAGCCAGCCTTCACTGAATAACTAAGCCATTACAGGCTGAAGCAGAATGAAAAAAAAAGGCATGCTACAGCACAAGGAGATATTTTTGGCAGGAATCACAAAGGGAGGAAAGTCTCAGGGAATGTGGGCAATAGGGCTGGACAGGTTAGGAGCTGAAGGAGCATGAAATACAGGTAGAAAAAAAAACTAGCAGGCTGGCAGCTTCTAACTGTGCAGTTAAAAGATGCCTTCACTCTTACAAAGAACCACACCAAACTACACCCATGGCTATTTAAAAAATAAAATCCGAGTGAGAAATTTAGTTTAGTATCAAGCCTGGTAAGGTTCAGGTTACCAAAACAGTTTTATAGGAATCTGAAGATCCCACAGCTCAGAAGAGCATATCTGCTCACTGCTGCTATCTCCATGTAAAGGAAGCTGTCTCACCAACAAGAGCTGTGGTTGACTGTCATTTTGAGCCATCTGTCAAGAACTAACAACTCCAATATGTCCTCCATTCACAATGATCCTTCTGCACCCCTCGGCTGTGCACCTGTGACAGGGTAGGTTTGTCCTTTGCGCCCCATAACTCTGTGGGACCCTAGGGATTTTATCAGGGCACTGGGGGTAGCTGAACCAGTGTTTGTCCAAATGTTGGGGGTTTGTGTTTTTTTTGATAGTTCCCTTTGAGGCAATTGTACAGAGACCTGCGGATCTGCTGGGTAGCTGGAGGAAAGACTGGCTGGGGCAGCCAGCCTTCACTGAATAACTAAGCCATTACAGGCTGAAGCAGAATGAAAAAAAAAGGCATGCTACAGCACAAGGAGATATTTTTGGCAGGAATCACAAAGGGAGGAAAGCTTGGAGAACACAGAACAGACGTGAAGCTCTGAAAGAGACTGCCAGGTTTCCAGAAGGGGAACCACAGAGAAGCTCAGACTGTGAGGAATGAGTCACTAATCTACATCAGGTTATACAACCATGGTCAGGGTTGGAAGAAGTCGTCTAGAGGAAGAAGGTCCCAGAGGGAGGGTCCTGAACTAGCAGTACAAGGCTGAACACTGCAGGCCACTACAGAGAACAGTTAAAGAGCTGCTGTCTGGAGCTGGTAATGCTCCTTTCCAAACAGTGGGGGGAGTTTGGTAGACTGCATAAGGTTGAAATTAACATATAAAACCTGTCTGCTGTGCAACCAGGAACAGAGCTAGGGCATGTAATTTTGTCCCCAGCATGTATCGCAGTACATGTAACACTGTGCCTGGTGTCAGCAACTTGTGGCTGTCACTGCATTGCCTGGGAGTGTGTGAGACTGAGCAGGAGAAAGCACTTATTTTTTTGTTAATCACACAGGCTTGTGGAATGCCATCACACTGTACGTTGCAGTCGGTGTCTGGAGAGGCGGTAATATGGCCAATCCAAGAGTGAGCATGGACTGCAATTTCTTTTTCTGTAAGACTGTGCACTTATACTGCGAGTCACTCACTGTGACACGGGTGGGAGTGGGGTAGGGGAGAGAGAGAGAGAGAGAAGATATCTCAGTGCGCCAAAGTCTAATCATGCCAATGGGGCTGGGGGAAGATGCACACTAGGAGCGCCTGCTATCATTCACTCACCTCAAACTGACAGAGTTAAGTTAACCTGACGTCTCAGGGTTATTTATCACTGTGTCTGGCACTCTGTTGGGCAATGTGTAAGGAGAGGGAGGCTATCTAGCAGCCAGTCGTGAAAGTGCTGTCACTTCTGAAGACAAGTAAACTCACGTGGCTTGCAGTAGGAGATCATGTGATTCGTGAGAAGTTAATCTTGAGTGGTTAACAGGGACAGCAGATGTTTTGTTGCTCTGGAAAGCATCTTTCGATTGGGTGACACTATGGGATAGACGCTGTTCAGCAAACAGAGCCCAAAACTGAGGATGGGGCAGAGTCCTGATAAGAGACATGTGAGAGAGCACAGATCATTGGTGCAGTTCACATACAGCCCGTGTCGAGAAGAAAACTATGTCAAGGTAGATGGGTAATCTGTCTGGCACAGATGTCCTTAATCACTGTTCTTAGTGTTTAGGCAGGGAAAATCAAGTGTGTGAAGCAGAGTGCCAAGAATTGTTAGTATTTTTCCATCTCCTTCGTTTAATTTCAGGGTTTTTTTTTTTTTTTAACTTTATTTTTAACCAGTACAGGTAGTCTTTCTGGTGCATGTGATTTTGTGGTTGCATGCACTGCGGTGCAAGTACTAAAAAATAGTAAATTTCTATCTCTGGCTGCACTGCTGCCTGAGGCTGAGAAAGGGGCAGTACAGGGTAAGGGTTGAAATTTAGCTCTGGAATAGAGAGCTGACCTTACCTTGTAGAGCCAGAAGCAGAGGGTTTTCAGAAAGCCTAGAGGTTGAACTGATTTTTAATCAGTGGGATTTTGTGCTGAAGTAGCAAACTGCATTATTTTACTGTTTACTGGAAATGATTACAGCAGAGAGTTTATGTGTTTGAACTTTACACTTCAGTTAGACCCATCATTTTTGAATATCCCTGAATATCATGGCTGCACGCCACCCTGCGACAGTATTGTGCTGTCTAATTCACCAAAGATGGTATCTTGCACAACTTTCTGGATCACGAGGTTGTGATCAGCGAGCTGTTCCACAATGCACCACACACATCATCTTATACTCATATGCAGCAATCATCTAGCATCAGTGTAAGTGAAGCATTATATTTCAGTGCTTAGAAGAGAAATAAGAAATCTTCTGGCCAGAGTTTCACAATGCTTGCCACAGGCCACTGCTTAAGTAAGCCCTGCCAATGCTGCTATTCAGGCCCGACAAAAGTCAAGAAATGTAACTCTCTGCTCAGTGTCCACCCCTCCACCCCCGTTATCCCTGGTACTGAGGATAGTTATTTTCATATCCTGTATTTTGCATCTCCCTGTACTTGCTTCTCTGCTCATCTGAATGCGCCTCTGTGTCAGTCAATAACCTCCTCTCATTAAAGCACTAAAGAATCCATGACAGTCAATCCCCCAGACTAGTAACTATCTACCTTCCACACAGGAGCCAGTATCAGCAAGATAAGAGTTGAATACCATCGACACTCCTGGTGCAAAGTCCACCATCCCAATAAGTGGTTAATATACTGTTCAAGCAAGATAACAGCCTTGTTGCTTCTTTAGAAGCAAATCTTTATTGTGCAAACAGCTGATTTGCAGGAGTGCAAACCCTTTGCCAACAGTAGGAGCTCAAGTTTACAGTTTCTAAAAATTGATTCTTCCTCAGTAACAGCTAGGACCTACAGCACAAGCAGAAAGTGGTGGCAGCATTATCTGTCGAAGGCCACAAACCATACCCTTAGTAAAACTAGTGGGCCGCAGGCGGGTTAATTATTGCTACTGAACCACTGGTGAAGAGTGTGTGGTGCTGTGGCATTCAGACTATCAGGGACATCAGCAGTAGCGGCGGATCATTTATTTAGTTTTTATTTACCAGGTAGGTGCACTACACAAACAGTTGCCTGCCTACTGTCAGGCACAACCTGTGAGATCACCACAGAGGAAAAGCACAATAACCGACAGTAAAGTACAACAAAGGTCTCATACAAGAGACCAAGATACAAAATACAGTGCAAAGTGGAATATTGGCGAGGATACACAAAGAAGGCAGAGCAAGGTGCATACAATATCACTAGTTTACAAAAAAATGTAAAGTGCAAAAGACTACCGCCGATGAGAAACTGATATCAAAACACAATATCACGGAGCACAAAGACAAGCACAATACAAAGTTGGGGCAGTCATGCTCCCATAGGGATGTTTTCTGTGTGTCCAACAGCTGGATTAGTTCCACTGACCTGCTGTTATACAATCCCACTGGGTCTTTACGCAATCTACAGGACTGCATTTTAAAGCAGTACTGAATTTATCCTTTGGCTTAAACAAATAGGGTAATTCACCTTACTTGGTTTTGGACATGCCCACCACTCTCCCTTTAAAGTAGCAAAAAAAAACTGGTTTTGACTACACCAAGCAGCATAAAAACACGCAGGAAAACACATCACTGCACTGACGACAGATGCATCAACAGAATCACACAATCACTACATACAGACTGATAGCGCTACAGCACAGACATGCCTGCAACTCCCACTATGCACAGAAACACCCACAGAAATATCTCTAACGGCAGACAAGAACCACTTGGCCCACCCTAGTATGCCCATTTGCTGCTGCCAATACGGTCACTTTAGACCCTATCTGATTACCAGCTAACACCTCCCCTCCTTCCCAACTAAGAATCCCTTGTGCCCATCCCATGTAAGCTCGTAGTCCGCTATTGTTTTTGCCCCCATTACCTTCGATGGGTACTTCCTCACATCTCTCTCCTAAATTTCCCCTTCCAGCTTCACTGCATATCCCTCTTCTCTTACACCTTCTGTTCCGAAAAATATATTGCTCCTGCACCTGCACCCTGTTCATACCCATTAGGCATTTATAGATCTCTATTATGTCCCCCCCTCCTCTCTTCCAAGGTGTACATAGTGAGGTCCCCAAGTCTCTCCTCAAAGGGCTTCTGATGCCGCCCATGCACCATCCTCTGGACAGCCTCCTCAGATGCACAAATACACACGTGCTCACCAGAGATGTATGCCACGTGAGCGCACATAGACACAGACAGCGCTAGATAGGGCAAAAAGGGAAAAAGTTGCAGCTTGCCCAGAAATGACCCACTTTCCACAGGACAGTCAGCCCAAAGTGCTGCACCTGTCTGTAACAATAAGCGAAAAACAGAAAAACAATAGGAAAGTATTTTCACTTAAATTTAAGCTTCTGTACTGGCGAAATTTGCACTTGTGATTAGGTTTTGACCCAGTTTTTCATTCTGACCCACATTTTTATACCAGTGGGTCTAAATTGACCCATGTTTAAAAAACTCTAGCGCTGTCAGTGACACGCACCTCACCATACTACATAAAAAGCACACAATGCACCCACCCAGTACTACACAATACAGACACACCCACCTATGCACAATACACAGATGCACTTACCCACACACAGTGCACCCACCCAGTACTACATAATACAGACACACCCACCAATGCACAATACAAAGATGCAGTTACGCACACACAATGCAAAAAACACATGCACAGCAGTACACACACACATATATTATACAGTTATGTTTACCTCAACTCTTCTGCCTCTGGCTGGGTTCTCCTCACTCAATGCCTGAAGAGCATATACGCTATTTCACAAGAAAGTTCTTGTAAATCACTGGATTTTATTTGGAGAACAGCTTCTTACATGCAAAACTGTGCTGTGCTACCAAACTTATCGCAAGTATACAAACATGTAAGGTACTCTTGGTCATGGTTCTCTTACACAAACATTCTCATTGCTCACTGATCAAAATTCCACCACTGATTTGAACTTAAAACCAAACTTAGCTTGCAACAGCCATTTTAACATAGGACACTGCAATTCAACAGAAACTAAGCAATTTTCAGGACTAAGGAATTAAGTGACAATATTGAAACAAAATTTGGAGGCAGCTTAATGGGAAGTACCAAGATTACAGCTTTTGTCACTGATGTCATTTTTATGCATGTTTGCCTGTGCACGCAGCACACAAGAAACATATTAAGATAGTACAGCATTGCAGAGGTGTGGCAGTGTTGTGGCCAATGCAGCAGACGCTTTAATGGGCGCGTCCCTCAGCCACCAATTACTGTTGAAGCTGCCGATGATGGCAGTTTCAGAATAAACACCACACTTGAAAGAAATCTGCCGCTGCAAACAGAGGCAGTTTCGTCATTGCAGCGGCAGTCCTCCCTTCCTCCCAACCAGGCACACAGCAGGACAACAAATTTGAATGTTGGCTCCCTCCCACTGTTGCTGCCCACCCTGCACCCGCCATTCTCCATCCCCTGCCAACACTGGGATGCTTAATCCCCGTGTCAGCATGTAGCACCCCCTCCCTCTATTAAAGTGGTACACTGAGCCCACCCCAGTGTGCCAAAAAATACTACTTTGATGTCTGATACCCTCTCCCGGTGTCAGATGTGCTGCCCCCACGGCCCCATGTTCTCAGCTGACCTCTGGGTGCCCAATCTCCAGGTCAGCATTGATGATCCCCACCCCAGTACTCTGGTACACTGGGAGCCCAGGGCTCCCAGTGTGCCGAAATCAGTTTTTATATTTCACCTGTAAAAAAAGAACACAGTCCCACAGTGTATTTTTTTTTTTTTTAACCTGGGGGAAAAAAGAAAACAGTCCCTCGTCATTCCCGCCGGCCCCCCTCACCCATATTTACCTCCAGAGACCAGAAGCAGCAATCTTTTGTGGACCAGGAACATGTCTGCACTCTTCAAAGACCAACCAGGAACTGAAGAAATGACGGTAAACCCTATAATGGCACTCAATGGGAGGGGGGGGTCCACTTAGGTTGATATCTCAGCCAATTTTTGGAGTTTTGGTCTCAAATTTTTAACATGGGGTTCTTGGGACCCCACTTCATAACACTAGCATTGTCATTTCGCTTCTCGGTCCCAAAAGGTGATTTCGTAGTTACTGCACGGAATCACCTTTCGGGACCAATTAATGAAACAACATTGCTGTTAGTAAACTAGGATCTGCAGCTTATCCGTTAGGTAGGGAAAAAGGCAGACTAGGTGGGCCAAGCAGTCCTTATCTGTTGTCAAATTCTATGTTTCTATGTTTCAGTGCCACTGTTCATGAGGTGGGGTCCCAAAATGTCCTTGTTGCAAATTTGGTAAAAACTCCAGAAATGACTTGCAATTATGGCGTCTATCATGCAGTTTCTACGCATGCTCTCAGAATTCATCAATTTTAATATTTTCACTCCAATCTTCCAACATTGCCATTTTCACAACCCCTTATGAACAGTACAGCTGTCATTTTCCGCATCCTTCCAAATGCGTTTTTGCACCTGTGGGGCAGAGATGGCAGTCACTGTGCGAAATCAACTTTTGGGACAGATTAACGAAATCACAGTGCCACTGTTCATGAGAGGAGGTCCCAAAGAGGCCATGTTGAAAATTTGGTGAAAAAACATCCCAAAAAACGACTGTGTGATGAACGTGTATTGCACAGTTTCTACGTACACTTGTAGCTTCGACACATTTTTATATTTTCACTACAGATTTTCAGCATTGCCATTTTTTCACACTTCCTCATTAACAGTACAGCTATCATTTTTCACATCCTGCCTAAAATGTGTTTTCACACCTGTGGTGCCAAATGGCACACTTGCTGTGGGAAATCACCTTTTGGGATGAGTAATGTCATGATACTGCCACTGTTCATGAGGTGGGGTCCCAAAAAGCCAATGTTGAAAATTTGGAGCAAAAATACCATAAAATTCCTGGGGCATCAGGATTTCCAACCATAATGCCCACCCTGTACAGACTGACAGGCATCAGGGATGTGACTTGGGGTTGTCTGCTGTAATGCTCACCCCATTCCACTCCCAACCCCAACCTGCAGCCACTGACAAGCATCGAGGTGTACCTTGGGGTCTTCGGCCCTAACATTCACCCCATTCTCCTATACTGCACCCATCTCAGCTTATTTTCTTACGGAATGGGGTGAGCGCAAGGGCCAAAGGCACACTCCCAACGCCTGTCAGTCTCTGCAGGGTGGGGGTTGCTGTTACTTCAGCACTTCACTGCCATTCCTATTATGCATCTCTCCAACTCCTGCACTACCAATGCCAATACCAGCAAGCAAACATTCAGCATTGACAAATGCTTGTTAAACATACCTTTCACTCCTAAGATTTTCTACTAACTGAGCCAGGCATTCTCTATGTGAAGGGACTGTCTTCAATCCAGCGTTTCAAGATAATTAATGTTACGAACAGAAGCACCTATTAGTAGGAGGGAGTACTTTTGCTCCTGTGTCCAAGCTTGTCCACCGTCAAAATTTCCAATTATGCAAGTCTCAATGTTTATTTTACTTTACAGAAAGTCACAGTCATTAAGGCACTGTATAACCTCCTTCCAAAGGGTTTTTAATTTTGCACGATACCAGAACATGTGAGCAACAGACCGGCCCTCTCCAATCTTTGCATTTTCCACATACTGAATCTTGCTTAATTCCAATTCTATACATAGGCATGAAATACAAATTATAGAGTATCAAAGCGAAGCAATCGAAGTTTAGCAGTTTTAAGTGCTTTAAAAGAAAGCCCAGATCTTACCCCAGTTCCAGGTCACCCTACTCACATTCAATTCCTCTTCCCACCACCTGATTGGATCCATTTATTACATAAACAGGCAAATTTTATAGATAAAATGAACTGACAGAAAAGAATGTATGAAAATGTATTTAGTTATTCATAGATGTAGACTTTGTAATGAAAGATTCAGTTGTATTGTATTACGTTTATGCATTACTTAAAACTTTTATTGATTAAAAAAAAACTTTCACTAACTGACCTCTGCATGACTTTCTTAATGTAGGTTTTATAATTTATAGTACTGTCCCCATCGGGAGGGAAGGGCTCATAAATTTGGCCAAGGAAGCGATCAGCTATCCCCACTACTGTGCTCAGACGCTTTGACACATCTAACAAGGGAGAGCACAGGGGTGCGCCTCATATAAGTCTACGGGACTATTTTTAAATGTTCATTTCTATATGTTACATTTTGAGAGACATATATATATATACACACACACACACACACACACACACACACACACACACACATACATACATATATATATATATATCTACACACACACACATATATAGAGGAGAGAGGGATACCTACCACCTCCACTGGAAATATTGTTGATTTTTTTCCATAAATGGCAAAGCCAGACTAATGTCACTGGGTCAACTAGCACGAGAACAAAAAATATCGACAATATTTCCAGTGGGATGTGGCATATTCTATTTATGCCATACCTCCAAAAAAGTGAAAACAATTTGAATTTGCCATTTTTTGCCGATTGTAAAAAATCTAAACAGCATCTATAAATTAAACACCACTCATTTTGTAGATATTCTGTCCTTTTGTGCTCTATGTACCATTTTAAAGTTATTTGCATGTTTGTTGCAAAAAGTAAAAAGAAATTGAATTTTCTGGCTTTTTTTGCTAATCATGAAAAAAAATATAAAAGGTAGCTATAAATGAACCACCACTCATTTTGTAAATATATTTGTGCTGAACAACTTTTGTGCTCACAATACCATACTATCTTTTTCATTTTAAAGTTATTCTCATTTGAATACGGTTAGTACTGCTACTGAGGCCGAACATTCTAAATGAGAATATCACGGATATATTTTGCCATGCATGGTCCTACAGTGAGAATACATAGAGAATACTGGATGGGCAGCCATTCAGAACCAGTGTGTTCTGCCACAGAGGGTTCCGATTCCCCATGACCTGGAGAGCGAAGCTCAAGTGGTCCTATGGAATCAGATCCGAGGTGGTAGAATCACACACTGGGCATCAGGGCTGCCCATCCAGTATTTTTTATAGTGTATGGTACCCTTCGCAATTGTAAAGTAAATTTTTTTTTTTTTTTTTTTTTTTTAATAGAAAATAAAACTGTTTGGTATCGTGCCCTATTCGGTTAGTTAGGGCTGGTTACTAGGATACACTGCAAGTTGCTAGGGACCAGCCGTCCCAGTGTCTCCAGCACACACGGTGTTGAGAGGCAGGTTTGAAGATGTTAAAAATAAAAAATTAAAAACAAGGCGGATGTATGCCTCGCTTAACCAGCGGAGGTGGATGCCCAGAATGTATTTTAGTAAGTTATTTGTAATATATCTAGTTGATCATACCTATTTTGCCATATCTGGTTGATCCTGCATCTGCCAGTGGGTTTCCGCGACTGTGTGTTGGTCCAGTCAACGCATTTTGAACGTTACTGACCCGCGGCTTTTTTTTTTTTTTTTTTTTAAACACTGCTGCCTTTCAGGTAATGCTCGAGCTTTCCATTCTGAATGAATGGAATGCTGTTCTGCACATATGGTCAGAACAGCATTCCGTTCATTCTTGTCAGTGTGGCTGAACAAGGTTTGGGTAAGGTGGAAAAACAAGTTTGTAGAACATTCCACCATACACTATATCACTGATATTCTCACTGTAGGTCCATGGGTGGCAAAAATATCACTGATATTTGCCACTCTGTAGTCTGACGCTTGACTAACAAGGGCCTCGTTAGTTGAGCAGTGGGGTTATATAAAGATCTAGATATATTAACACCACTACTCCACTAACAAGGCCCTTGTTAGTCAAGAGGTGGGGTTAGTATACAGTATATATAAAGTTCTGGTAACATAAAAAAATGAACATTTGAATATAGCCCTACAGACATGAGACGCGCTGCCACGCTCTCCGTGGTTAGACATCACGAAACTTCTGAACACACAGGCAGGAACAGCAGACCGGGAATTGGAAGAGTTTGGCTGGCCGCCTCTTTGGCCAAATTTATGATCCCTTCTCCAGTACTATAAGTTATAAAAACTATATCAAGAAGCTCCCACTGGGGCCAGGTAGTGAAAGGTATGTTTAAAAATTACACTGGTAAATGCCGTAATCTTGGTACGTCCCTTTAACAGAAAGAAATAAAGAATTCCACTGTACATGATTTTACTTAACGTACCCATGACCTAACACTGGTTGTTAAGACTTGTTACAGATGAGGGCAAGCACAACTACTACTACTCTAGAGATATTTCAGAAACATGAAAATTTACCCTAGACATGCAGAGAATACAAACAGAACTGGGATTTTTTTTCTTCTGGGTTACTTTGTAGGAAAACAGCTCTATCAAGCAACTCTTCATGGATCTCCTACTTCACTCCTTCCCAATACAGTATAAATACTTTACAGTACAAGAGAAAGAGGAGTAATGGGAAACAGGAGCGGCGGGCTAGTTACAAAAAACGGCTCTTTATATGGCACCCTGTGCTCACACTCCCCTCCCCTTCCCCCAAAGGCTGGATCAATAACTACCAATGTGCCTACAGCATTACACTTGAAAGTACCACAGAGAAAAGCAGTGTGTATGATCTGTAAAGGATGAGAGAACAAATGGCCAAACATTCTGGTTTCTGTGTGTCTCTTTGCACTGGGGTTGAGGAGTTACAAATCTGGCAACAATCATCTATAGGAGTCTATTGTCAGAGTATCACTTGAGGACTGCTCACATATTAATATCAGCCAGGAGCCACATTCTCACTCATAAAAAGCGGCACTAGCACGTTAGTGCCACCCCCTGTCAATGTTCAGTGAGTGAGAGAGAGCACGTGTGTGTTATATATATATATATATACACACACACACACACATACATACACACATGTATACACACACACACACACACACACACACACACACACACACACACACACACACATACATATATAGTGTCACTACCCTTTCCTAAAGTCATATAAGTGTATGCGATCATAGGGGAAGGGGCTGCCAAGCAAAAGACCTGCAGGGCGATGCACAGAAGAGTGGTGGTCCTTGCAGTCCCAGTCTCAACATCGTGTGAACCTCTGCCTGTAAAACTTCTACAAGCAGGTATCAAGGAGGCTTTGCAGTGCTTTGAAAGGATGAAAAGTCCTAGAAGAAGGATTTTAAGATGTTGAGGAGTGCCAGAGAAAAGCAGCCTCACAGGAGAGCTGGGGTAAGTACTACTAGATGCCAGTAGTTGTGGCGGTCCACAGAACTGCCAGAGAAAAGGAGGATTCACTAACCTACTGGTGACCTAGGTGGTGGTGGGAAGGTAGGGAGGTCTTCCAGCCAGAGTGCGCTCTTGCAGACTGGCTTCAGCATGGCATAGCACCACGTGCCTAGTGCTGTACTATACTGAAACAGGATCGCTAACCAGCATTTTAATGTGCACACAGTAACATACTGAGTGCTTATATGCATCACATACTGATGCACGGTGACCACCCCCGTGTGCCAGCACAAAACAGAAACAGGCCCCCCCGCCAGTGGTGGGAAGACAGAGGTTCAAGTGTAAGCTCTGGTATCCTCCTCCTGTACCCATGGTGGAAAGCACTCAACTGGCTCCCACAGACGTTTGCACATGTCAGCTGACCAAAGGATGCCTCCGCTAACCCCCCCAAAAAAGGCCTTTTAACCTATCAGTACTGAAAAGTGTAGCACAGGTCATTAAAATGCAGAGCAAATGGCGGAATGTGTAGTAGGTTTCTTAATTCATAAGAGTAAAAAGATTAAAACCGGCGAACCCCATGTGTCTAGGAATGCATTTTAAAATGGTTACATTTTTTAATATTTTGCATGGTCAACATATTGACATTTCTATGCTAAGCAAGAAAAAACTAATATAAAATGTGCAGCACTATGTGTGTGTTGTGTAGCACTTTAGGTGTTCTGACACAAGAGTTGCAGAAGAGATTTACTGAACGAAAATTACTACTTTCATAATACAAAGGTATTCATAATAAACGTAATATTATATACAAGCCAGCGTGATCATGCCATCAAAAATTCATACCATTACGTTTCTAGTCATAATACCCTTATGTGGCACTGTTAGTGTATTACTGGTAGTGACTAGGCATGACTGCACCGGCTCTGTATTTGTCAGTTTTATCTGCTAGTGTCGAAGTAAGTAGAAGGACATCAAAAGTCACGATTATAATCACCTTTACCTGTCTTGTACCTTGTTCTCATTTCCCACAGGGGGATTATGCATTTTCTAAAGCAATGCACAGCAAGTCAAAAAAGGAAAAAAATGGTCAGACACAAAGATTCCAATAATTTAAGATGGTTTCTTAGAAGTACTATATTCCGTAGAATCTAAGTTATAATTTAAAAAAGTCGCCTTTGGCATCTCTCTTCACAGACTTTCTTCCCCATGTAAGCTAATGTACTTCTGCTGCTGCTCTGTGCCATCTTTTCAGGAAACTGCTCCTGCAGAGAGACATGCAAGGATTCGGTCAACCCTCTTTGGACTAAAAAGGAATTTGCTAGCCAACATAGAGATTCTAAAATACAGTAAACAAATGCAATTGTACTGTTAAGGAAAGTTGTTTGCCACTTAACGACAGTAACAAACTGTTAACATCCGCCACAAATTAAAAAAGGCAGTAAATAATTCTATTTTGATAAGCTTCCCAAATACAGTAATGGAAGGGTGTCTCAACGCATTTTGGCAGATATTTAATTGAAGCGGGGGAGCAGAAAATGTCCTAGCCTCTGCTGATTTCACAAAGGACCATAACCCCACGGCAAGTCCTTCCAGAGAATCTGAGGGACTGCTCCATTTCAAAGGAAAAATGGAGGTCAGAGATATCAGCTGACATGTGCAAACGTCTCTGGAAGCCAGAAGGAACACTAATGCTCCTAAGTCAATCCATGTATTTACAAGTATTTTGCACTAAACTGTAAACAAATGACTTTTCAGGTAGCCCCAAATGAGTACACACAGCAGTCCAATCCCGTGGATGCAAATGTCGAAAACTAATGGTGCAAGATCAGCACGGGAAGAAGTGGCTGAAGCCGGGCACTAGTTCGCAGATAGCTATCCTTGAATTCTATTAAAGGGCTTGTTCTGCAGCTTGCCATTAGACACAGAAAAAAAAATGTCTATATTTAAATGGTGATATTTAAAACTGCTGGGTGATATTAAATTAAGCTTAAAATAGACACTGCCGACCATAAGGAACAAACAAAATATTCTGGTGGAGATACTGGCACAAAGAAATGAAGCGCCAGTGCTAGCCCTGCAAGTGTCAGGCCCAGTCAAGAACACCACCCAGATCACTAACACTTTAAGCCAAGCCCAAAGGCACACTTGCTCATGTCAGGCAACACCGATGAGTGACTAGCTCCTGAACAACTGACCTCTTCCCAAAAGAAAGTGCTTGGTCTTTATCAGGATTCAACCCAAGTCAGTTTTTTTTTTAATCTACCCAGAAGAGCCCAGCTAAGATGCACTATGTCATTCATAGGCGAGCCCAGCCTACAGGTGGTAGGGCTGAAGCATAGAGAGGTTAAGCAATCAGCTCTAGGGCACACTGTGAGTTAAGTGACAGTGGAGGGATCTGAAAGATGGGATTGCCAGTCCACAATTCTGTCCTCTAACCAAAGGATATCACTGCTATACCCAGAGTCAGGGAGTATGCGCTACCCTCTTCAACTGGGTGACAACCACGGACAGAAGGTGAGGAAGTTTGGACTTGGCACTTGGATGCTTAGGAATGCCCTGCCATAAATGTGGGGGCTTCAGCTGAATAAGCAGCTGTGTCCCAGAGGGCGGGGGGCAGGGAAGAGTTTCAGGAGACACAGCCAAAACTGGTGTCAGGGGCAGCCACAGCCAGGATCCCGACCCTGGGCTAAAGCTCCAAAAGCTCACTAATGTCAGGCCATCCTCTGCTATTTACAAAAGGCTCAACACTGACAGCCAGACAATGCACAAAAACTCAATGTCTCGACCTCCAATGTCAACTGTGTGGTGAACACGGTCCAGGTAGCTGTGAGTGCTGGGGTACTGGCTGAACCAGAGGGTACACCAGAGCCATGACCACCAGTGAAGGCTGTGGGGGGCCGGGGGTCTTCACTGGAAGCACAGTTGTACCCGTCCCACCTACTGGCTGGGTCTCGGTCGGCACCCACGTCCAAGACATGAATTTTTGTACTCAACCGACTCCACCCTGAAGGAGTCAACCGGCCGTATGACTTGTCGACCCACATCAGGTCTGTCAACTGCAATTCCACTGGACACGACGTGCTCCACTGGTGGCAAGACAGCCACAGGCTATCACCAGTCTGGAGAAGCCTTGAGCGTTGTGTCAGTGCTCCCTTGAACAAATGAACTTTAGCAACTGGCAACCGCTTTTTATCCTTATGGCAGTAAGAGGGAAATCTCATCTCAAAAGAATGGAGGGACAGGAGAAAATCCTGAAACCCCCTTATACTCCTGAGTCACCAGAGCAAAAGCGTACTCCTCGGTTGAAAATAGTTAAAGGAATGGAATGGTCCTGGCTGCTTCCGACACCTCCTCTTCTTATGCCCTTAACAGCACTGCTGAACCCACAGACACAGATGGCTTATACCTCTGAGGCCAACCCTGCGGAAGCTGCACTTTCCATTTTTAAAGGGACAAAGGGTGCATAGCCTGGCACCACGCACAGTGCGCCACACTGTGGTGTGGGCCCAGGCAGTGAACGCAGGCATCAGGCCTGTCAGGATGGACATTTTTTGCTTGCACAGAATACATCGCTTGAATTCTTCTGGTCCATGGTGAAAACGACAACTGAGCAGGAGCCACAGATCAGGTGATACACTGTGTCAATGGCTTAAATAAAACTTTGAAAAATATAGGCAAAAATTGCTTGAAAAGTACGCAGAATCCCTCTATCACTAGCAGGGACTGTGAGGCAGAAGACCTGCTCCTGCAATAGAAAAGATCAGAATGCAAAGGCGTGGCCCCAGAGCATCACACAGTTGGGTGGTAGAAGTCCAGCTTACTAACATACTAATAAGCCAGCAGAATAGGCCTCATGGTCTCTCGTGTCTGCTCGATAGCCAGCACCCCTACTAGGTGCCCAATTTGTAGTCCCGTTCCACCCCCAAACCATGTAGGGCAGTGTGGATAGTGAACTGAATCTAGGTAGAACCAATATTTATAAGAGGTATGGTGATGACATCCAAGATGACTCTGGGCAATCCCATTTTCTGCCAAAAACCTTTACGATTTACAGAATCAAACATGTTGCACATGAAGTTGTTTTGAATATCTAGCCCTTGTTGGTCAGACCTGTGGTATACAGACACACTGTCCTACAGAAGAGAGCTAAACTCTTCAGGGTAAAGAAACAATGACCTTTAAAAGGATTATTAGTTCACCAAGCTAGTCCACTTGTAGGTTTATTTTCCACACAAAGTGGATTGGCAGGCTTTTCTCGGCTTAAGTCTGTCGTACTACATTTGCTTTTGGTAACTCTCCGGTGGCAGACATATGCTACCGATACTGCATGATCTGTCTCTTAAGGGGAGTATCATTTCCCCTTGAGAAATGGGAAGCTGAAATAACGATGTTGTGCTTGAAACATTTTAGTCTGCCATCACTGGTGTACTCTTTGCACCACCATGGCGCCTGATACAAATCACCGTGACCACTCTGCCATACCTGATCAGGACGTGCTGGCTGAACAATGGAGTTTGGAATGACAGTGCTTACAGACCCACTCGCATCTTGAGGATGTTAATGTGCAGTTTTTGTTCTGCAAGACTCCACACTCTTTGCACTGAGGCTGTGCCCAAGACTGTCCCTAATCAGAGACTGGCATCTGTATGGGTGCTGGAGCTTACAATCTGCAGGGTGAGACTCCCTTGCTTAAATTTGCTGGCACCAGTCCATCAATGACGTGACAGTACTTCCAGAGATGGAAGAGATACCTTCAGCAACACGGCTTGTGCCTGTTGGTCCAATGTCATAGAACATGGAGCTGCAGTGGTCTGGAGTGGAGCATGGCCCACTGATCGAGATTTATGCTTGCTTTAATCAGACAGAGGATGTGAATGGCTAACCATATGAAATATAGGAAGAAATATGAAATGGTTATGTGAACATGCTTTTTTAAATTATGTAGTAAGATTAGATTGGAATAGGATTAAGTTAATGTCATCAATATTTTCAAATACCAATTTGTGGAAATAGTCAATAAGTGCATGCCAATGTGAAAAGATCAAGAAAAAAAAATAGAAGTTGACCTTGTTTCCCCCTCATCTTTGAAGCAAAGTTACAAAAAAGGGATAAGTAAATAGCAAGAGCCAGAAAACACACAGGATAGTGATTGGTTTAATTTTAAACAGAGAGGACTACATGTCACTTTAATAAGAAAAGCTAAATCTATTTGTTATTTGGACACAGACAAATCTATAGTAATTCCTTTCCATCAGAGTTCTGGAAACTGTTTAGATCAATAGAGGGTAAACAATAGTTAGGGTTAAACCTTAAGTAATAAGGCCTAGCTGTTTTTTTGTTAATCTTTATTAAGATCAGGCTGTCAAGGAAACTAATAAACATTTAATTTCAGCAGGTTATGATTTTGACAAAATCACTGAAGGCTGAGGGCCAGATATCCAAAACTTTGCGCTGGGCAAAAAATGTTTGCACAGGTTTGCTATATTCAAATGGCCAAATAGCGCATGCAAACTGCATTAGCGCCAGGCAAAATCATAATGTATGCAAGGGATAAACTGAGGGCATGCGTACATGAATACAGGCGCAATGCTATATTCAGCGAATAGCACCGCGCAAAGTGGTTTTGCAACACTTAGCGTGGTGCATATTACTGCCCAGAAAAATGTAGCCTTAACCCTGGGCAATCAGCTTTGCGCGACCCTAACAAATAAATATGACACACAGACAAAGCCAGACATAAGAGGAAACATGCTGTTCACTGATGGCATTACAGTGATGCCATCATCTGCCACCAGTCCCAGCCATGTCAGGCAGTAAGTGGTGACCCTGCTGCCAGTGGACAGCATGGCAGTGTGGCCATACAGCACACACCTGCGGACCACTCTTCTGTGGACACCAAAAGATGCTAGCACTGTGGGCATGGAGGATGTTGAGGGGAGAGTGTACGGGTGGTCAGACTGTGCCACAGACCAGATGTGGCCACAAGGCTGGGACACATCATGCAGTGCACATGGGCCAGTATTGGGAATACCCCAACACCAGTGTGCCTTTCTGATAATATATGCCCCCCCAGCCACATATCGCACAGCTGTACAACAGGCACAGCACACAAAGCCGGACATGTATATGTCACTGTGAGCATCCCATGCCACAGGTGCAGCATCTGTGGGTCACAACAGCGTAACAGTAATGTCCACTGTCAGTAAACACCTGCATGTTGGGCCTGTCACTGTGTATAGTGCAGTCATCAGCACTGCCCTACACACCACAGGCAGTGCTGTGTCCTCACACTACTGGCCCCCTTGCTACTGTAGTGTCTGCTGTGCACTGTAGCATGACCTACAGTGTGACAGTTGCATGCAGCACCAGCACCATCTGCGCCTATGCTGTATTGTCCCCTGGGGTAGAACATTCTATGCTACGCTGTACTGTTTACATGTAGCCTACAGCTATCATCATGCACTGCCAGACTGACCTACATGTGGAGCTGCAGTTGGACCTGGCCAGCCCCTGTACTTCCAGACTGACCTACAGATGGAGCTGTGGGACCCTGCAGTAACGCTGGGCAAACTGCATGCAAATCAGGGCATAATAAGATGCTAATCTGGATGTTTACGCAGAGACTACCCAAGTAGGCTCATTTGCATGTCACTTTTGAATATGGCAAAGTTTAGAGTTGGGCAAAAGTGTTTGCACCGGGATAATGGTTTAGCCCTGCGCTAAACCCGTGCAAAAGTGTTAGCGCTGCGCAAACAGTTCAGGGGAATAATACAGTTTTGAACACTGTACTTTCACGTCTGCTGCTGCCTGCAGCTGTACTGGGTCCACACATTTGCTGGCACATACATTGGCCACATAGTTCACCTCTACCTACCTTCCTTCACGTCGCTGTGCACTGTGTTGCTGTTGTGGTTTGCACTTCCTGGTTGCTATATTCAGAGCTGTCTTATTCCAGGGTCAAGTTTGGCCCGCACTCCCAGCCCAGATTGCCCAGCCTCATTCCCGTGCCATATTCAGAATCTGTTTGCTCCAGGCTATTCCTTTTGAATATAGTTTGCTTTGTGCTCCGGGCCAAGTTTGCCCGCCGGGCAGTGTTAATTTAGCCCCGGGGCAAAGTTTTGAATATCTGGCCCACAGGGTCTTAATTCAGACTATCCAAGGAATGGTAATGTTACAAAACAGTTATTAAAACTACAACTGTTGCTCAAGTACTAAAAGCTATTAGAAGTTGGATATTAATATAAATGACTACAAACGAATGCGTCCACAGACTCCACCAGTATTCAAAATATTTGAAAATAAGTACTCAAGTGGTGGCACTTTACGGCACATATTTGTTTACTATGCCACTGACTTGGAATGAAATGCAAACATTGGGGAATTCAGCTTTTATAACTCTGATGGTCAAGCACAGTGAAAAAGATAATTTGAACAAATACAGGCTCATTTCAATCAGTATGGGATGGTAGGTGTTGCTGTGGTGCACTGTATCTGGCCCTAAATAAGGCCCTGTCCACACTACACCACTCAGACCCCATAACGGACAGAAACCGTTCCAGCCGGGGAGCAGTACAGTGTGTCCACACTGCAGCAGTGACCGGTACCGCCAGTCCACACCTCAGGAACCAGGCGACCGTTACCGCGGCGCCCAGTCCCATAATGCAGCTCGCGCTGCACTACGGTGCCTGCAGGGAACAGTTACCACCATTCACACTACACACCAGTAACGCTAATTATAGGATTGTTATAACTGCTGTTGAAACCACCTCATGTAGTTTCAACAAACGGTTACGAAACACTTTCTGTAACAGTACAGGTGTAAACGCAAACCGTTGAGGTAATGGTTTGGGGACTCTAACGTTACAGAGGCAGAGTGTGGACAGGGCCCAAGGCTTCTGATTCAGTGGATCTCAGCTTGCTGTTTTCCAAGCTTGTCACCATAAGGATGAGTGAGTTATGGTATGCAGAAAATTATATTTGAGTAACAGGAAGTTGCATGAGGGGTGCTCTTCACAAAGATGGATCATCAACAAGGGAGTACCAGGTTTTAAGATCCATGTTTATTTTTATTTATTTGCAATATAATATACCTGGTGAGCAAACAGAGCCCAAGAAAGGGCTTGTTTATTTATAAGAATCAACATTTATATAGCGCTTTTCATACACATTGTATCCCAAAGCACTTTATAAGCAACGAGAGACTGGTAGTGAAGTGACTAAACAGAAACTGGTGGCCATTTCTCACACACACACACACACACACACATGCACCCACCCACACCCACGCGGTCTTGAACAATTACATGAGCCACTTTTATGGGAAGGGGTCTTGGCAAGGACACCGGAGAAATTCCCTCCTTGACGGCAGGGGGCTCTGCATCCTGCAGCCAGCATGGGGAACTCCAGTGTGTGTTTGGAGGTAGAGAGAGGACAACACTCTCAGGACAGTGCAGTGGCAGTTGCACAGGAGACGGCTGGAAGGCACCCTACGGGTGGCCAGCACAGCGTCTCGAGTACCATAGCAGTTACAGTCAACGACTGTGTACAAGAAGCGGCAGGTATAGCTGCTCCATGCTCAGGTACAGAATTGATGGATGTGGAAGGCGAAACTCCGGAACGAGACCTGCAGCAGCAACTCTTGCAGAAGAAACAACAGTTACAGCAGCAAATATTAGAAGTGGAGCAACAGTACCAAAAAGCTACACTCTCAACGAAGAGAAGAAACGAGAGAGAGAGGTTAGTAGCTCACTGGGACTGAACGAGTTAAATCCCATGAACGTTTTTGTTTTCTCCAGGGCAACAAGTAACCTGGATGGGTCTCCACCAAACCAGGAAATGAGTGGGGTAGCAGAACTACCTGGGGGAGTCAGAATCTTGGTCCCCCAAACAAGCACTGGTTGGATTCAAACAGACCAGAGAATCTGGGTGCCTGACCCAAAGATACCAACTCCCGGGTCTCCTAGAGGGGATGCAGAGTCGCATACAAATATTGCAGTGGCCACAGTTACTGAGTCAGTGGAAGGGGAAGCAGAGTTGCTTCAAGATGGACATATGGTGGCCTCAAGAGGTACCATCTCATTTTCTCCCCTAGAAAATACTCCAGATGAATTTTTTGATGCACAAACTGGGCTGCAAACCTCACCCGTTAATAACGAAATGGGGATTTCTGGAACAGGTGAGCCCGATAACCCAGAAAATATTACTGAACCTTCTTTAAATGCCCCAACCTATACTAGCTTATTTAAAAAGCCCACTTAATTAGCTAAACAGCAGAATGCTGTCCACCTAAGATATCTGGGTAGCTATGAAGAAATCCCTGATAGGTTTTATGTAGGTAAAATCTTGCTCAAAGTCTCTTCAGGTTTTTATCCAGCCAAAGTACATGCTTTAATTCAAACACCAGGGGAGACCACGTATGATATCAGCTTTCACACACAAGACATTTTGGACAGATTTTGGATCAATTATGCACAGCTTAAAACAAATCCATTATGGAAACACTTTCAAGCCATTCCTCTCACCAAACTTTTAAAAGTAATAACTGTTCTCTTCAGGAATGAGGGGGTGAACGTTACTAATATATGTACTGGCTTGAGAAAAGATAAAATTCAAGGAAACCCTGACCCAATACTGGATGAGGAGGTGTTTTGGAATGGGTGTTGGAGGTTTAAGGTAAACCATCTACAAGATGATACAGGCATACAACACTTACCAAGCTGTTTATTTGGGGAGGGATAAAGGATTTATTTTCTATCCCGGTCAACCTAGACACTGCTACAAGTGCAGATTCCCCTACCATCTTAGTCGCAACTGTGGTGTAGTGAAATGTGTACAACGTGGAGAGGTGGGTCACTCTGCATTACACTGCTACAGTCCCTCTAAGTGCAACCTGTGTGATGAAGGGCATTACATTGTGGACTATCCATGGGCTGCTCACAACACAAATGATGCCGATTATGGGGTTCGGTACTTCTATATTAATACAGCAGTGAAAGCTTCAAGAGCAGACACCCAGCATTCTACATCATCACCAGGACCTAGTGTGAACCCCTCTCCCCTGGTGACTAATCAGGTTGTTTCCTCTGACCCACCTTCTGGCTCCAATATTCCAGGACCCAGTACAACTGGAGTTGTTTCTAAAGACTCAATATAACAAAGGCAAAGGCAGAAGTGCCTGCTACAGAGGCAGAGTCTATGCCCCCCTTCCAACTGAAGAACCTTTTTAAGTCCCAAAAAGTCGGACTGGACTGAAAAAAGGGGACAAAATAAGCAACCTGACACAGGGCCTCCAGTCCCTGTCCAGAACAAATATTTCGGTCCTTCAGGAAGGGGAAACAGATTTTGAGTCTGAATTGGACTCCGCTTTTATCCACTCGGCCCAACCAGATGGTGGGTCGGACATGGAACCGGTACAGGAAGAACCCGAAAACAAAGTGAAGAAAAAAGGAACGGGGACTAAAGCGTGGTTGTAAAAGACCGGACAACCACCCCCTACCTGAATAACCTATGAGTAAACCCTTGTATGACTTTACAATGGCGTCTTTAAACGCCAATAGCATTAATTTGGAATGGAAACGCCTGCTAACCTTTGTTCTATTTGCCAATAATATGCAGGATACCAGGTTTCATTCTACTAAAGAAACTCATAATGCTAGTGTTGCATGGGTATGGGGCCAGACCTACTGGTCTATAGGAGAAGAAACTTGCACTGGTGCAGGAATCTGCATTAACAATCCCTCAGCAAAAATGGTGCACATGGTAGATATATTTCCAAGGAGGCTGTTGCCTCTTGACATTAGCAAACATGGATTTATGCCTCATAAATGTGTATGCCCACCAGACTAAGGCCTCTAGAATGGAGCAGTTTCAACAGATTCAACCCTTTCTTTTTACCTCTGGATTAGTTTTACTGGGAGGTGATTTCAAATGTAGTAGATTCATTACAGATAGAGGCCTATGGACAAACAAAATTTTTTTGCGATACCACCAGTCTAAATAATTTAGTCAAGGAGGCCTGGTTGACGCATATGCAACAGAGGGCAGTAACTCAGCAAAACCCTATTTTAGGAGCAACATTGCTACCAGGATAGGTTACTTGTTTCTTTCAGAGTCTCTAGTAATAAAACAAGCTACTGTAACCCCAGTTCTCTCCTCAGATCATGCCATGCTAAGCCTTAAACGATGCAAAACTGGGAAGAGGCCCTGGGTACGGTAGGATGAATTTAAGCCTCCTGAGCAATCCACTTATCAAGTGTTTCAGCATGCGTTAGATGCCTATAAATCTGTTTACTTTTTATACGAGACCCGCAAGAGTGGTGGGAGGATACCAAAAAAGATATACAAGATTATTTAAAAAAAAAAAATGGGGAAAATAAATGGGAAAATCAATAAAACTTATACTGGTCCCAGTTACAAGCGCAATGCAAGCTGAGACTTTGGAAGATTATTCGATGGATATTAAGGAGTTAAAACGCAAGATGGCCAATATTCAGTATAATGGACTTAAATCCCCAGAAAGTGAACAAAGGTTCAGAACACTGGGATGACAGGCATTTGTTAATCCATTAGAATTTTGTCACACACAGCAACAGGCTAAGTGTATTGATTACATTACACTTCCGGACCCAAAAGACCGATATTATGAATGTAGTAATCACGTACAGCAACTGTTGCTAGATTCTCCCCCACCCCACCCGTAGTCTTACAGACTGGCTCAAGGAATGCGACTTAGCACAAATATCTCCGTCCATACAGCACACATTAACAAAACCCATTATCCAACAAGAGGTTTTAGCAGTTTTGACAAAAGGAAAAGACTGGATCAGCCCCCGGACAAGATGGGCTACCGTATGAATTATGTAAACAAATGGGTGACACACTGCTAGAAGAGTTGCTTCTGCTTTTTAATAACATGCTAACAATATTCTTGCAAGTATGACCAAAGGGTTGCTAGTTTTAATGTATAAATCAGGTAATAAAGGGCTACTATCGAACTGGAGACCGATAACATTGTTAAATGCCAATTTTAAGATATATACCAAAATCCTGAGTAATAGATTGGCCCTAGCTGCAATGGATATTATCCATCCATCCATCCCAGAGGTGTGCAGTTCCAGGAAGGTCTATGATAGATTTAAATTTGTTACGTAAAATCGTAGAAAGAGGTAAAGAAGGTGAATTCTCTGGGTTTCTTCTCAGCACAGATCAGGCCAAAGCCTTTGAATCAGTTCCCCATGATTACCTCTGGGATTGTCTGCTTATGGAACTCCAGAGAGCTTTATAGATTCATGCAAAGCATGTTATACACAGGCAGTTACTATATCATATTGTAATGCGTGGTTGAGAAAATAAATTAAAGTAGGCAGAGGGGTCCGTCAAGGGTGCACTAAGCCCTTTGTTACATCAATTGATCCACTTTTACACAAGACTAAATTCTTCCCCTTTGATTACAGGCATTTCTTTTTCCAGTATTGATCCAGAGGTTAGAACTACAGCATATGCAGATGACCTGTCTACTGATGGCAGACACTGAATCTTGTACCCAGGCCAATAAGATGTTGAAGGAATATGCCGTTGTTACTCGCTCATCAATTAATTATGAAAAAAGCAAGTGTATACTAATTGGAGATATGATGGATGAGAAAGAGCAAATAACAGATATTCCAGTTATGACAGAACCATGTTCTATCCTAGGTTTATTATTCGGTAAAGGGGACTTAGCCCTACTTAACTGGCAGATGATGCTTAAAAAGGCCCAAAATAAAGTGGTAGCTTGGAATAGATGGAGGATGGCAAAACTAAAGCGTGTTTATATGATGAAAATGTTTCTGTTAATGTGTTTACACCTCAGTGCAGTATTTGCTATGCCTAAGCAATTAGAAACTACAGTATATAGTTGCTTTTTTATCTGTATCTGGGGACGCAGATTAAACCCTATAAAGAGGTATTTTGTACAGACCTATCTCTCAAGGAGGACTCAAAATGGTAAACCCAATTCCCTTCTTTTCCACATTTATAGCATGTAATCTTAGACACTTCTTGCAACATCTGGATAAAATCTGGACCCCATGGGTGCATGATAGGTTGGAAGCCATATTAGAAGTTTGGCCCTTAAACAAATTCCAAAACAGAGGCCCTTGGGGGAGTTACCCTCGTCTTTTTTACATTGCTTTGGCAAAATTAAACTGTGGCTTCTTACTGCTTCATTGGCCCCATTCTTCACCCACCACTGCACCCTCTATAATACCCTTTGGATGGCTACCACTGCAAGGTCACTTCGACCTAGCCCTCTGCTGCATGGTGGACGTCATCCTCATGGCTCAAGAATCCCCCCCAACTGACCTCTTGAAAACCCAAACTCTCCACCGCAACTGCCGCTCTAATGGTATTCCTCCTCTAGCTGTTCCTAGGGTATCCACCAACATGGGTAGCAGAGCTTGGTCTGCAGCTGCCCCCTTGCAGTGGAACAAACTGCCAGCCAAACTCCATTCCATCGACACTCACTCCAGTTTCAAGTCCCGCCTCAAAATCTGGCTCCTGGCAAATTCCTCCTGCCGCTGTTCCCAGGGGTTACCCACCTACCCACACTAGTCAACTCCCCAGCCTACAACCGTTACCTCTTTGCCTTGTTATAGTGTATTTTCACGGTATACGCGACTTCCCTGCCTGTACATACTGTATATACATTTTACTGTTTTCTGTGTATTACATACCCACTGGACTATGTATCATACTTTGTACCCTATACTTACGATTGTTTTGCATCAAATCTCTTCATGTCTCATATTGGAACGTTGTATTGACCGTTCTCAATGGACTTATGCATCATGCCTGTACATTGTGCTTACTATTGCTGCTTGTATCTAATCTGTTTCATGTGTATTACTGTTACCTTGTATTCACTGGTCACCCTGCGCCATGTGTTATGGCCCAAGTCATGTCTGAAAATGGTCCCTGGGATCAGTGCACTCACCCGGTTATCAAAGTCATAAATAAAATAAACAAACAGATTTCAAATTATGACATTTCCCAGACGGGACATATAAACATATTATAAATAAATATTTGGGAGCGAGAACTCAGTACGAGTCCAGTCTCGTACATCAGCTAGCCTACAGAGGTAAAATGCATATGTCCTCTCGAACACCACCACAGATATGGGATGTTACATGGTTGTTAGTACATGAGAAGTTAAACGTGAAGGGCAATTTGAAGCATAAAGGAGTGGAAGAAAGTTTACTGTCCAAGGCCTTCTTGTATAATGCAGGTAGAAACTATGTCCCATTTATTTTGAGTGCCGTTACATCAGACACTTTTGGGCTGTTATCCAATGTAAATGACCATATTTTCCCTTTTATAGTCAGATTCCTGATCTTGTTATTGGGTATACTTCCACATCAATGGACGAAACATGATAAAACAACGTTATGGCTATTTCTAGTGTGATTTAAATACTATATATGGAATGTTAGATGTAGACTGTCCATACAACAGCAGCAGATATCCAAACAAATATAGTTTAGAATGACAAACTGCAATTATGAAAGTCAAAAATCAAGAGAAATGTACTGTACCTCCATGGTGGGGTTCCATCAGTTGGATCAAGTGAGACCTACTGCAACCCACTAAATCACGGAGGAAGACTGTTTTGCCTGGAAAACAAGGGCGTAAGTAAGCTGATGCTTATTCCTTCTACAATTAAGAAGGAATGGTAATGACTCACCACGATGAACCTCTGCACCACACATATGGGTGCCTCACCGCCAAAGGATCATGATATAATGGGAATCCCCGAAAAGTGTTTTTCTCATAAAAAGTTATATCCCTTGTAAAATTGTACACACGGGTCCCAGGCCCCCTTTTTTTTTTTTTCTTTTTTTTTTTGCACGGCCACCTCACCGCTCACGGACGTGATGACAAGATGCCAGTGAGAGCGCAGGGGTGCGCTCCATTATACTCAATGGGCGGATAATTTTCAATCTGTTTTTAGTAATATAATGGCCACCTGGCAATGAAACGTGGGCACCAATCGACAAGGCCCTTCTTAGTCAATCGGTGCCCACGTTTCATTGCCAAGTGGCCATTATTATTACTAAAAACAGATTGAAAATTATCCGCTCATCGAGTATAATGGAACGTGCCTCCACTCTCTCACTGGTATCTCATCATCACGTTTATGTAGCTGCAAAAGCATGGCCGCAGTAAAAAAAAAAATGGGAAGTCCTTGGGACCCGTGAGCACAATTTTACGAGGGATATAACTTTTTGAGAGAAAAACATTTTTCGGGGATTCCCATTATATCATGATCCTTTGACAGTTAAGGCACCTGTATGTATGGTGCAGGGGCTTCCAGCTGTATGTTGGTGGGTCTCCAAGGTAATTTTTCTGTACTATAGACAATTGATAATTGATACTGGTACATTTAATTTAAGATGGGTAATGTTGATACGATCAAGATTTTGGTGACTTTTTTTATGATTGTACAGAAATAGAGTACCACCATATTATGATTTGTAGTTTGGAGTAAGGGTTGGACAGTATACCATAAGGTTTCAGTGTTTTGGATTTCTTTGTTTGAAGTTAGTCCCTTAGTTCTGAATTTATTTTACAGTACAGATCTGTAGGCATTAATACTTCTCTGCTGTATGGCTCTTTTTATGCTTTCTTTTCCAATACCAAATGTATTGAATTATGGATTTTTTTCAAAGTTCATTTTCTTTGGTGTTAAAATATCATTATGGTTTGTAGTTTTTCTATAGTAGGGGACAGCATGCAGTAATACATATTTGCTTTATAGTTTTATACTCTATCACAATAACAAAATATGTTGTATTATGATGCTTTTAGTTTACATAAAATTAACTCCCATACTTCGAGTTGGGGGGGAGATAGTATGCTGTAATATTTAATTTGCTTTAAATTTTTCTGTTTGCTGTCAGCCACGACTGAGCGGGAGTCGCCCTCTGCGTCTTCGGGGAGCCGGAGCCCTGGTTGGGCCTCGTCTAAATCCCTTGCGGGTCATTCCCTGTGGTCTGTCCCACAGGGGATTGTAGCTCGAGTCACAGGCGGCAGGGTAGTGGAGCCCGTGAGTTTTTGATGCATGGGGGAAGGAGAGGGTCCCCCCTTGGGAGCCAGCTTGCACGCCCCATTCCGCTGCTGCATCACTGATGCTTTGGATTGCACCTGAAGGCTTTTGGAACTGCAGCTTTGGCCTGAGGTCTGGTTTCTTTTTGTCCACCAAGGTTCGTTTTGTGGCAATTAATTTGATCACTCTGGGCTCGTTTTCCTGATATTGAACTTGGTTTGACTAATTCCAACTTGCCCTCGTTGTTTAGTGGCGGGATGTCTAAAGGCCTTGTACTATTCTAGCAGTGGTCTCCCTCCCTTGCAAACTGGATTGCATGTGACTGAAAGTTTCTAGGGTTTAGTTGTTTTTATTTAATTTTTTACTTGTTTTTCTTTTTCTGTTAGATGTCCCCCCAATGCGTGAGAGGTAGTGGGGATCTATTTCTGACATTTAAAACTTGAGTGGTGAGAGTATCTTGTATTTTTTCTTACTGTACTTTTGTTTGGTGTGGTGTTTAATTGATTTTAAATATTGCTGTTATGTGGTAATTTTTTGGGGGGGTATTTTATAGGATTACTTTTGTCTGCATTGCAGTTTTTTATTTTATACTTCTTTTAGGGGGCAGGAGAAGTACGGGTGCATTGTTGGTTGAAGATGTGTTGGCCTGCTGCTCTCCCGGTCAGGCACTACTTCCCCTTCAAACTCCGGGGCCTCTGGCCCTTTTACTCTCCTCCCCCGCCCACAGCGGTTTATAACCGCTGCAGGGCTTTGGGTATTGCCAGCAGGAAGCGGAAGTGGGTTGGGGCTCTGGACCTTTGGGGTGAGGTGGCCGTATCGGGGTTGTACTGCCCAGGAGACACCCTGGGGCGAAATGGTCTCTAGACCGTGGTTCTTCATATCTAGTTACCATACCCAAGGGCTCCAGTACTTCTGGGCAGAGAGCTCGGTCATCCCCGGAACCCCGCCTGACTCGAGTGGTGTTATGCAATGCCAGGTCTATTAGGAACAAGACAGAGATTACTGCTGACCTTGTTGGGGCAGCAGACCTGGCGTGCATCACCGAGACCTGGCTTGATGACAATGTGGGCCCAATCCTGTTGGTGGCAGTCCCTGCCGGGTTCTCGGTGATGCACCGCTCGAGATCAGATCGCAGGGGCCGCCGTCTGTTTTAGATCGGAATTTGGCCTTACTGGTGTGCCAGTTGAGGAGGCTAGATCATGAGTTTACCACAGTAGCAGGTGTGGGCTGCAGGATCATTCTCATCTAATGTGCACCCGGAGGTGAGAAATTGTTCCTGCAGGAAGTAGCAGACTTCGTCGATATGGCATTTCAGTCGTACAAGCCGATGGTCCTGGGCGATTTCAACGCCTAGGTCGATGATTAACTCTCGCAGTTTGGCCAAGACTTCCTCCAACTTATGTATTCATTGGGGTTCACATAGGTAGTTGCCTCTGCCACTCATAATCAAAGTCACTCACTTGATCTTGTCTTCCTCCTGGGGATCGAGTCCTCCTACTTGGCGGTGGAACCAGTCGTATCGTCCAATCATTACACAGTAAGATTCAATCTCCAGCCCCCCCCCCAATAGGCCTGCCCCTGTGGAGATGGTCAGATACTGCCCATTGAGGGGTATAACCCCAGAAGGTCTTCTGGTGGTATCAGACCGATCGGGAGTTTCAAGGGTAAGCGAGGATCCAAAGAGTTTAGTTCTGGCCAATAATAAGGCTATTACTGAGGCTCTGGATTCTATTGCCCCAGTTCGTGTTCACCCTCTCTCTCTATCTGCCCTCTGGCCCCTTGGTTTGGTGGGACCTTGAAGGAGCCGAGACGTGTCGGACGAAGGTTAGAGCATCGCTGGCACAAGTCGACCCTTGAAGCTGACCACCTTAGATTGATTTGATCATTATCAAAGCTATCAATCAGCAATCATACGTAAGAAGGCAGAGTTCCTGTCTGGTGAGATTGCTGCTGCTCAAAAATCGACCGGCCAATCTCTTTCGAACCGTGAACAGGCTGTGCAACCCAACCGGTCTACAGGTTCAAGGAGCATTTTCACAAGTTAAGTGTGATGAGTTTGCTCGATTCTTTGCAGATAAAGTGGCAGACATCAGGGCCGAAATCAGTTCAGCGCCCTCTATGGGGGTTGGTGGTGGTCAGTGTCCGGTCGCTTCCCCCCAGTCTTCCTGGATATCTTTCGAAAGGCCAGAGATAGCGGACATCGTGCGGACTGTCCAGAATTTGCGTCCAACATGATATATTTTGGATCCAGGCCCTACACGCCTATTATTGGGGTGTGTGGAGTCCATCAGCCTAGTCCTTTCAAAGATTGTCTGGTGCTCCCTAGAATCAGGCGAGTTCCCCAGCTCCTGAAGGAGGAGGTGGTGATACCGCCTCTTAAGAAAGCTGCTTTGGACCCAAGCAGCTGTGCCAACTACAGACCCATCTCTAACCTTCCCTTTGTTGGGAAGGTGATTGCACTGCAACTGGAGAACCGTCTTACCATCCACAATGTCTATGACCCTCTCCAGTCAGGCTTCCAGAAGAGAGACAGTACCGAGACCGCTCTGGTTTGGGTGCTCAATGATCTCCTGATGGATGGCCAGGGATCAGAAGTGCCATTCCATCTTGGTGCTTCTGGATCTCTCCTCAGCATTTAACATTGTGGACCATGGGGTTCTGCTCGAGCGCCTGCGGGTCAGTGACAGCACTAACATGAACCAAAATGGCAAAAGTTGCATCCTTTCCAAAACTGACCCCTCTTTGCCAGTGGGTCCAAATTGATGCGCCTACTCTATAGCAATATCTAAAGGAAGGGAACGTGAACTGTTCAAAATCTGCCACATATTATGTTGTGACCTAGCAGGTTCCTCTTTAGACCCACATTTCTTACACCAGTAGGTCCAATTCAACCCATGTTTTAACCCCCCTTCCCCAGCGCTGTCACTGCTGAGGGTTATCTGTGGCCTGGCTAGTCCAGTTCCCAGATGGTTTCACTCCTTCCTAGCCAGCAGATCTCAGAGGGTGGTATCCGGGTTCTTTTCCTCTTATCCATTCTCTCTGCCATGCAGGGTCCCTCAGGGCTCAGTGCTGTCCCCTATGTTGTTCACAGTGTATATGCTGCCCCTCAGAGACATTGTAAGATGATATGGGCTGAGGTTTCACTGCTATGTTGATGATACACAGCTCTGTCTTTCGCACCCGACCAGGACAGTGCAGTCTCGATGTCAAACAGCTGTCTGGTGGAGATCCATGACTGGATGAAGTCCAGATGGTTGAAAATGAATTCCGGGAAGACTGAGGTGTTGATTGTGGATCCAGGGTGCTGGATAGAGAGGCTGGTGGTGGGTTTACCCTCTGGGCTTCGGTTTGAGGGTGTGCAACTGCCTACCTCTGAACGGGTGCATAATCTGGGGCTGGTTCTTGATGATGGGCTGACACTGTGTGTGCAAGTGTTGCCAGTCGTCGAGTCCTCCTTTTACCATCTTGGAAACATCGCCAGAATTAAGCATCTTGTTCCAGTGACTTGCCTACGTTGATCAATGCCTTTGTGATCTCTCGCCTTGATTACTGTAACTCCCTTTACCTGGGGATTCTGGGGGTTGATATCCACCACCCACAGCTGGTGCAGAATGCTGCGGCACGACTGTTGACAGACTACATGCTTCAGTCATATTGCCCCCATGCTGCGCGATCTGCACTGGCTGCCTATACAGTGGCAGATCACCTTCAAGGTCAGTCTTCTGACCTATAAAAGCCCTGCACAGACTGGGACCGAATTACCTGCAAGAGCTCCTGACTCCCTAAAGCCTCTGCCATCCTCTCCGCTTAACTGACGAGGGGTTGTTAGAGATTCCCAGGTTGCGGTTGAAAAAATCTGGGGTCCGGGCTTTTATGTTCACAGCCCCATCCCTGTGGAACTCTCTACTTCGTCAGATTATAGCATGCAGGACCGTGGAGAGCTTTAAAACCAGCCTAAAAAAACATCTGTTTAAGCAGGTACTTAGCATTTGACATTTATGGACTGTGGGATATTTTAATTGAAGTTTAATTATTTGTAAAGTTTTATTGATTTGTTTTATGATGTTTATGTATATACAGCGCTTTGACTTCAGAACTGTGCTTTATAAATAAAAATATTATTTTACTATCTCAAATAATGGTTCGTATTTAATTTTCCAGTAGGGGACAGCAAGCATTAATACTTGTATTCTGTTTTCCATGTTTCTTTTTACAACAACAAAATGTTTTAACATACTAAAAGCCAGCAGAATAGGCCAAACAGTTTGTCTCGTCTGCTCGAAAGCCAGCAGCCTAGTGGCTACTCGCCTCACCACCCCCCAGCCCCAAGATGGTCTTCTCTAGATTCAGTTTTCCCTTGTACCTGTCCCACCCCTTCTTGAAGTCCTCCACTGTGCCCTCCTCCACCAGCCTCCCGGAAAGTACATTCCACGGCTCCACCACCCTCTCAGTGAAAAAATGCTTCCTACGTCCCCCCCTGTGATTTCCCCCCTCCAACTTCCACTCATTGCCCCTGGTTGCTCCCCCCTTCTTTAGCCTACACAACTCCCTGGTTCCACTCCTAATTATTCCCTTTACATACCTGAAAACCTCCATCATGTCTCCCCTATCCCTCCTCTCCTCCAGTGAGTAAAGCCCAAGCTCTTCCAGTCTCTCCTCATAAGGCCTCCCCTCCATGCCCTGAATCATCCTGGTCGCTCTCCTCTGAACCCTTTCCAGCAGCACTATGTCCTTCTTCAGATGAGATCTCCAGAACTGTACACAGTACTTGAGCAGCGGCCTGACCAAGGCATTATATAGAGGGAAGATCACCTCCCTGCTTCTGGACATAATTCCCCTGGCTGTGCAACCCAGAATCCTGTTTTCTTTAGCTGCAGTTCGTCTACAATTTTCAGAGTTATTCATTTTGACGTCTACCACCACCCCTAAATTCTTTTCTCCCAATGTAGCATGCAGTGTCCGAGGGTGTATACATGGCCCTGGTTTTTGACCCCCAAATGAAGTACCTTACATTTCCCGGCATTAAATTTCAGTCCCCACCTCTTTGACCACCCCTCCTGGGTACCCAGATCCCACTGGACTGTCTCCCTCGCTTCCTCACAATCCACCAGTGCTCCCAGTTTTGAATAATCCGCAAAGAGACTCAACCTATTCCTAACCCCCCTCCCTATATCTGAGACGCAGGCACTGAACAAGAGTGGCCCCAATACTGAACCTTAAGGGACCCCACTGATTACCTTCCTGGGGGAGGATAGTATCCCACCCACCATTACCCTCTGTTTTGTATTGTGATTTTCTATTAAATTGGAATAAAAAATTCCCCCTACATTTGCAGGTTAAAAAAAATAAGCATAAAAGTTTAGAAGACAGCAGAGAGGTTTTGTCCAAGGGAATTCTATACCAGAATTTTGGAAACTCAGGAACATCTTTTTATTTCAAGTCCCTGGGCACAATAATGTTGGAGGTAAGTCGATACTCTCTGGGGAGAGTGGTTTCTAACCATTCCTTATGAAGAACTGGTATTTCGATTCTGTCACCGGGTGAGGGTTTAAGGATAACACAATTTCAGGCAGACCACAAGTCAGGTGCATAAAAAGCGCACAAGTGCGTTTGTCATTTTAATTTTATCAAGTAAAATATACATAATGCAAAATGATAAGTCAGACAACTGCTTAGCTTCAGCAATTTCTCTTCTGAGGAAGACCAACGAACAGTGTGAATGCTGCACACAACTGAGATCTTCAACCATCAACAGCCAATATACAACAGACCTCTATCTCTATTCTCTTGAAGCACTTTTTATAAGCTCAGTAGAAGTTGGAAAAATTTCCACTGCCTTTTGACTGACAGCAGACATAACATAAAATAAAACTACTGTTGCCCCTTAGAGAACTGTTCAGTTGGCACCTGGAGCATAGCACAGAACATGCAATTTTTTTATTGGTTTACAACACTGGAAAAGGTCAGACCCGAGGTCAGAACACACTACTCTCCTAAACTATCCTGCAGGGTCCTACTAACCCAAGCTATCTGCTGCAAAATAAATCTTAGAAGGGGGCTGCTAACATTTAGAAAAAGCACACAGAAGTTTTTGTTACTCTTAAGACTACCCTCTCAGTTTGTAACTGTACTCTTAGTTCTGTTTTATGGCCAAAGACTTGAGACAGAAACAATATATAACTTCAATATTCTCTGGGGGTTTGGCTGGTTTCTAGGTTAATATGCACAGAAAGCTTTAGAAGCACTTAATTTATAAGCAGCCAACCAGCATGTTGGACATTATACAAAACATATAAACTGCTTGGGGAAGGGGTTTCAATTTATCACAGGGGTGTCCACTATGACAGGGGTCACCCTGTCACAGATTCCTTCAACTAGAATGGCAGCAATATGATTTCTGTACAAAAATGGTTTGGTTTGTAATTAAGTTCTTCACATGGCAAGCCACATTACTGGCAAGTTACCAGCAAAAAAACAAAAACAAAACCTAGGCAGAGGATATAGGGAACCGATCAAAAATGCTCCGATTGGGGGTTTTCATCAGGACCATAAGACAGTTCAAGCTTATTTACCGCCTAAATTATAGAGGAATTTGTTCCATGTTTCCCCTAGGTGGTGGAGTGTTTGCAATTTGTTTTCCCTGTTCAACAACAGCAAAATGAGACTGCAGTTTACCCTTTTCTTCTCTTGTTTTGATTCTTTCTCCTTTTTGTTCATTTAAGGACGCTGACAATGGGTGCTTCAATTGTGTTTTCTTACATTCTGTCCTTATATTTTAATTATGTAAATACTGTTTCTTGTATAGAGTTTTTAATGGTTCAATAAAAGTTCCCCTACTCTTGTGAAGAGAGCCTTGGGCACCTGGATAAATAGATTTGATTTACTTCCATCAGGACACCCAAAGTGCAACACCAGAGATGGTTAGAAGGGACCTCAGTGTAACGTCTCATCCAAAGGACAGCACACCCAGACAGTGCAGCAGCCTCCTAGTACTGCATTTGGGGGACAGAGACCATGATATGAGGCCATCCCGGTGTGGGACAAAACCCATTCCCTTCTGGCCCAGAGGTGGATGTGCTAGCAATTGAGCCGCAATGACACCCTGCAGTACTAAAAGCTATCAAAGTCTTTATTTAACCAGGCAATCACCGTTGAGCAAGCTCATTTTTGAGGTGGACCTGGGTTTGTTAACAAGGAACAATATACATGGGATGCAACACACAAGAAAATAGTAATAATACAAATAAAGTGAGATACAATAATACAGTATATACAAAGTATCAGCAGGTAGCATTGACAGTAGTATATGGAACAGAAGATGCAGCTAATTTTGGATAGGACACAATTTTTCATAAAAGTAAAGAAATATATGTATCAGGTGCACCGAACACAAATAAAACCTAATATAAAAAGATATATAGTGATACGGTACAGAGAATTTAGAGCAGGAACCAGGGTCAAAGGAATGTGGAAGGGACAGATATGGGGTAGAAAAACGGAAGAGTCGATTATAGATGTGATCAGTCTTTTAACAGTAGTAATTAATTAGAGTGTGCTTGGACTTATAGGAGTCACTATTTGGGGTAGACAGGCACAGGACTCCTTATTATGATGTAGATATAGAGATATAAAAGCTGCTAGGCTGAAGGGGTGAGTTAATTTCAAAGTTTTTTGCAGCTTGTTCCACAGTTGAGGGAGCACAAAGCTGATGGCTGCTCTGCCAATGCGAGATTTTGCTTTGTAAACATAAAGATAGATATATGAGGTGCTTCTCAGGGCATACTTACCCAGAGTGCACAAAGGTAAACAGACAGATATACTGGGGCAGTTTATTTGAGATAGCTTTGTATGTCCAAACCGCAGCATTTCTTTGCCGTCTGTAAGCAAGGGATGACCATCCCACTGCCGTGTACAATGCACAGTGGTGGGTTGAGTATGGAAGACCAGTGATAAATCTTATGGCTCTGTGATAAAGCGTATCGAGTTTGGCTAGGGTACCTGCAGGTCCCTGAATATATAGAAAGTCTGCGTAATCCAATAGGTAAAGAAAGGTAGTCTGAACCAGTTTCAGTTTAGCGTCTCTTGTGAGGAGATTATTAATCCTAAAGAACAGACCAAGTCTGTCTAAGTTTCTTTGCCAGTTCTTCTAAGTGATCTGTGAAAGTAAGTCTATGGTCTAACCAGACCCCCAGGTACTTGAACTTTGGTACGTAGTCCAACTGCTCACCTAGAATGGTAGTGATCTGCGGGAGTGTCCCAGCAATTGCAGGATTTATTGCATTTTGAAGGGGCGAGAGGAACAATACTTTGTTTTGTTTTTTTGCATTTTAGAGCCGTTTCTGGTTTATAAGCTGATGTTGCAGCAGATTAAATTCATTTTGAAGGACTTTACAGGCCGCTTCAGGTGTGGGGCTACTAGCATAGAGTACCGTATCATCCATGAATAAAATTATATTTGCTTTTGATGGGGGCATCTATGTTGTTAATATAAATAGTGAAGAGCAAGGGACCAAGAATGGAACCTTGCTGTACACCCCTCAATAGGGGTTTTGGTGGAGAAACTTCCCCTTCTGCCTTTACTTGTTGAAGTCATCCTGGGAAGCAGTGGGAGAACCATTTAAGGGATAGGGAATCCAAACCAATGTTCTGGAGGGACGAGAGAAGCGGTCTGTGATCAACGGTATCGAACGCCTTGCTTAGGTCCAAGAAAACTGCGTGAAGTTTTCTTTGTCTAATTCAAGCTACCAGTCGTTTGTCACCTTGGCTGGAGCAGAGACTGTACTGTGCTGTGCTCTAAAACTGGATTGTAACGGGTTGAGCAATTTTTCTGATTCCAGGTACTTCTGAAGCTGGGAGTTCACTATTTTCTCCAGCATCTTTGACAGGATTGGAAGTAGGGAGATTGGCCTGTACTTATTGAGGTCACTAGGATCTCCTGACTTAAACAAAGGGACCACAAGTGCATTTTTCCAAATGGGTGGTAGGTCACCCTGGGACAAGGATAAGTTGAAGAGATGAGTAATTGGGACTGTGAGGACACAGTAGCCGACCTTTAAGAAGTACAGGTCAATAAGGTCGGCCCCAGCACTTTTCCTAGTGTCCAGCTGAAGGAGAAGATCTTCGACCTCTTTCAGGGAGGTAGGCTGCAGAGAGAAGGATAGACTGGGGATGTGTTTTTCTTGTGTATCTAATCAAAGTTGTTGGTAGAGGATATTCATGGGACAGGAGTCAAAGGCTAGCCCTGCAGTGGCAAAATGATTATTGAGAGCATCTAGGATAGCGGTCTGTTGGAGATGACAGTATTGTCTATCAATAATTTAGTAGGCAGGGCTTGGGCCGAGGACTTCTCCCCCAACCAACTAGATCTTACATATAAACACTGGAGTAGGATGGGTCTGGCATACTTTGGGCAGTTTGCTCAGGGGGGCCTGATCCAGGACTTCAACTCACTTAAGAATAGGTTTAACCTTAAAAACTTAGATTATTTTAGGTTCCTTCAAGTTAGAACATATATTACATCTCACCAAAGGAGAGAGGTGAATCCTGATAGGGTTGTACCCCTTTTAGCAGCCATCCAACAGATAAAATCTTCCACGGACCAAAAGGGCCTGATATCCATCCTTTATAAGGTTCTCAGAACCATAAGAGCAGACCCCTTATCCAGAATCAAAAATAAGTGGCAGGAGGCAGCCGGCCCCGGCTCCACATCCCACAACTGGAAATACATCTTTAGCATTGCTAGAACGGAGACCAGATCACCTCTTTGGCAAGAATTTGCCTGGAAGGTAAGGGTCCGTTTTTTCCTTACCCCTGTAATATTAAATAAAAGAAACCCAACCTACCCAGCCTGCTGCTGGAGGGGATGCAGGGAGGAGGGGGCAGGATATCTTCATATTTTTGGGGCGTGCCCAAGGCTGTCGATTTTGGGCAGACATTATTTTAGCTATAAAGGAAATTTTTACAACAGCCCAACCTTTAAACTGTGAGGAAATGATTTTGGGAATGCCACCATCGGACATCAAGGGGTCTGATCCTCTGTACTTTTGGGCTATCCTGTTAACAGCAGCCCACAAGGCTATAACTAGGACTTGGCTTAATCCCTCACCACCTCAGAGACTGGACTGGATTTCAATTGTCAAGGGCCTAGCTGAACTGGAGGAACTCACCTTTAAAATAAACCACCAGACCACACCATGTCTGAAGATGGTCGAGATGAGTAACCTGGCAACAATCAGAAGGGGAAACTTGACCTGGGAAATGGGATAGGGATTCTCTCCTACTCCTGGGTGAGGACGATCCGTAGTAAACTAAAACCTCAATAAATTTAACTACACTGGAAGAAATGTGCTGTAGACTAAAGGCTTTTCTCTTGACTCTAACTCTAAGACTGTAAAAATGTTCCCCTCTGTGCACAGATAGAAGGTGTAATGTATTCCTTTATAATGTATTGAGCTTGTAATATTGACTCTCTCAGATGTAATCAATTGTTCTGCAAAGCTTAAATAAAAATCAAAGTTTAAAAAAAATAATAATTTAGTAGGTAGGGAATTTACAGTGGTGTGACCCTCAATGTCTGATAGTACTCCAGAATTTGGAGGCATTTCTCGAGGAGCTCTCCAACTGAGAGCGGTAGAAATTAGCTTTGGCTTCTCTGACCATTTTGGTGCAGAGGTTCTTCGCCCTCCGGAAAGAATTCCAGTCATTTATTAAATTAGTTTTCCTAGCAGTTCTCCAGAGTACATTCCTACTCCGCAAAGCATCTTTCAGGTCTTCTGTAAACCACCAGCAGGATTTGTTTCTGGCACGAACTTTTACTATGGGAGCATACTTGTCGAGAGCCCCCAGCACAGTTTCTGAGAAAATATCATAAGCCGTAGTCAAGGACTTGGCTACACAGAAGTCCTGCTATCGCATGGAGTCTCTTAGGTCTCCCATGGAGATCAAAGTTGCATATGCACCTTTTAAAGGAGAATTTTGGTGCAGTTGTGGATTTAAGAGTGGATCTTACACACGCGATGAAGCAATGGTCGTTAATATCAGAGAAAAAGACGCCAGCATGGGAGAATAAATGGGGTTTGTTAACTAAAATGATATCCAAGAGAGTACTTATTAGGGTTGAGCTTGTTAGGACGAGTAGATTTGTTTATTAGCTGTGACAACCCAAGGGAATCACAGCACATTCTAAGTGGGGTGGATGCACTGGAGAGCCAGTCTAAGTTGAAGTCCCCTAGTATGATACACTCTGAAGATGCTGATCCCAGGATTTTTCCAAGATGTTTTAACAACTGCAGTCCAGCTGATGGGGGTCTGTAGCATCCTATTATACATAGTGAGGCACCGGTGGCAATTTCGGTCTTTGCAGATAAAAGGTTTGATCTGACAGAATGCATTTATCATGTCTTCATGGTTGTATTCTATTGTATTTTTTACCTCAAAATGTTAACTGTATTTTTTTTTTTTTTTTAATCATCATTTACCCTTCCTTTGGCTGCACCTTGTAATGAGCTTCTGGCTCAGTGTGCCTTTCTTCCTCCTTGTGCTGATCGCAGGGCTCTAGGACCACAGCGATCTCCCCTGTCATCCTCCTCTGGATGCAGGAAATAAACTTGCACAACATCAGCTCCTTCCACGGCAGTTTGTGGCCGTCTACTCCTACCTCCATGTATGCAGGCAGCTTGCAGCACTGCTCTGTCACTAGGTGGCTCTACCATGCACTCAAGGTGGGCGTCTTCCAGACACAACCATGTAACATAGTCTGGCAACCCCCAGACAAGCTCCTGGCTGAATATGCCCTTCCCAGTTACCAATTTTCAATAAATAAAGGTCTGCTTAATGACAGTGAGCAAAGATCCCAAGGAGAATGCTGCAATGTTATCTGCATACATAGGGATATTACAGAAGGTTATGGAGCTAAGGAGGAGGTCACTGATGATGACAGATGATAGGAGGGGGCTCAACAACAATCCTTGAGGAACTCCCAGGGTGACCAGAAGTGAGAATGAAACGGAGGACACCAGCTTAACTGTGTCCTGCATGACAGGAAGGACTTCAACCAGCAAAGGATGGCATGAAAGCCCACCCCTTGGACATTAATTCCGAAAGAAGTGGGGAATGACTTACTGCGTCAAACCCTTTGTCTAAGTCTATGAATATAGCTCCAGCGTCCAGCTTAAATCCATATGGAAGTGGATATTGTCTGTTATTCTAAGAAGAGAGACAGAAGTGGAATGGTCAGGACAGAAGACAGACTGAAAGGAGGTGGGGAAACCAGAGCTGTCGAAGAAGTTGGAGAGTTGCCTGCAAATCAGTCTCTTGAGGACTCTGGATAGGACAGGTAACAGGGATATAGGGCGGTAGTTGCTCGGAAAGTTCATAGTGCCTCCCTTATGAAGGGGGGCAAGGAAACAATGGAACCTGGGGTCGGAGAATGATGTGGGCAACTGTTTTGGCCAGTGTAGAGCAGTGACCCTTGAGCAAAGAATCTGGGGCAGATGCCAACCAAGCCTCTGCTGCATGGATGGAGAGAGACAAAGTGTGATATGATGTGCACACTCGGGGTTGGGGCAAAATAAGGAAAAGAGGAGAGCCTTGAGACCTTCGTTGAAGCACTGATTTAGATCATTTGCAGAGAGGAAAGGAATGGAAGGAGACTGGGAACCACATGGGAAAGCGGAAGAATTAAGGAGGCAGTGCTCACCTTTCTAGAACTTGAGAGGATTGATGCGGTTTGACAGGCATTTGTTCTAGAAATAAGCAACCTTAGCACCCGTTGGGCGATTTAGATGCAGTAATTTCAGAGTCTGAAGTACAGCTGCTCAGCTAGGGACCAAGATGACTACTGTTTAGCCCATGCTGCTACGCCCCTTATTTGGGAGCAGTCAACAAACTCTGCAGACCCAGAGGAGGTGGGTGCCCTGGATTTTTTGAAAAGTGTGCAACTGTCACAAACAGAAGGCACAATGAAAGTGGCTCTCAGTTTCATCAGGGTCAGGCGAGGATAGGGTAAGATGCCTGTTGGACAAATGAAGGTCATGCAGAAACGATTCTGGGTGCAACATCCCAAAGGATCAGGCCACTAGAATTTGGGTGGAGCTTTAATGGTTTGTAGTTCTGGCACATAGTAGGTCATGAAGTGGTCACCGAAGAAGTCACTGTGTCTGCAGACACGATTGTGTGTGTGTGCACGTGCGCACACCGGTGCCCAGTCAACAATGCTGTGGTTCGAGCACTTGGTATTGATGCGGGCTGCAGATGATATAATTTGGGAGAGGTTAAGGACTTTGATTTTGGTGTCCAGGGAAGAAGATCCAGAAGTTTTACCACTGGCTGTGGACCAACGGTAATTAAAATCACCAAGGAGAATATGTTCACAAGTGGGAGAGGAGTCCAGCACTTTCTGAAGGATCTCCGAAACACGGTCAGGTGATCTGCCTGGTATGCAGTTAACTCCTGTTATCAGTATGGGGTGGACTGAGGAAAGGAGAATTCACCTTTCAGCAGTTCATGGGACTACTGGAGACAAAAAGTAAACTGTTGATGAGAAACAGTGTAAATGAGGATATCCCCACCTTGCCTGGATCTATCCTCTCTATGGGTTGAGTAACCAGAGATGGAGATAGACTAAGTGTTGGTTCTAGCAGCTAGTAGTCAAGTTTCAGATAGAAGGAGGTCATCAGGACTGTTCTGCGAGACCCAAATCCTTATCTGATCCATTTTGGAGGTGGGGAGTAGGTTTCTAATGTTTGTGTCAAACAGTTTGAGCCCTTTAAGTAGAGAAAATGTACCAATGACAGAGCAGATGGGGGGGGTAAACTAATTCAGTTCTGAGGAGAGAGAGAGAGGGGCAAAGGGCTCAAAAACACTGACTGCAGAATAGTGCGGTCAAAAACTGCACAAGCAATGCAGCAAGACAAGGTAGGGCATTGGGAAAGCGCTATAAATAAAGAAAAAGTACTTGGAATGACCGAGCCCCCCATAGCCCCAAAACTAAACATAAGCATCCGGGGGGGGGCAACTCGGGGATGGAAGAAACTCGGGAGGGGGATAGTTTGTCTTCAGTGTGGGGGGGGGGTGCAAGTCAGTCAACTGGATGTTCTGCCGCCCTTCACTGCTAGTGGCCCTAACTTCTGCACCATGGCAGCAGCTCAGCTACATAGTACGCAGGAGAGATTTTATCCTCTACGTCCCGACTGACAACACCTGCAGCAACAGCGCCAACATATCTACGCTATTTTTGCCACATGGATTATATTACACTATAATCCTACAGCATATTCACTGGATACTAAGGAGAGGTAGTATGGCCATTAACATTTGTCTGGCACTGGGGGTGTAGCTCTCATGCAGTGAGGAGTCAGGCAGGAGGAGTGAGGACTGTGGGACCAAAGAATCCTAAACCCCCGTAAGGATTCAGGGTGGAGCCAGTTGTGATGCAACGTCCTGGATGGATATACTATGTTATTCAGACAGTCATTTCCCTAACACACAGCATCCCGAAGCCACAATCCTGACACCCGTTTGCCGACAGTTACAAAGTTGCCCGCGGCAGAGTTTTTTTCATGATTCAGGGGGCTTCGCATCCCCACCCCGTATTTAGGATTACAAACTCTGCTGCGGGAAAAACTGAAGTGTTGAGATTGTGGCTTTGGGATGTTGGGAGTTGGGGGAGATTACTGTCAGGATATAGTAATACTCCCCCGTGGATGGATATCGGAACAGTGTGAAGACTGGCTGGGCTGCTGGGGGACTGGGGGCATGGAGGTGTACCAGGGAGTGAATGTAGGGAGGACAGCAGTATTGACCAAAGGAGGATTACCATGGTAGACAGGAACAATAAACTGCAGGAAGAACACGTGGTGTCACTATGCAGGGTGTCAAAACATGTAACCTTGAAAGGCTGATCACAGTATAGCAGGCACAGCTGAACTGAAGGTTATCTGTACCCCACACTGGCTACAAAGTGCTAGAGGACTACAGCAGTTCCACTATGCTTAAGCACAACTTACCACAGGCTGTACAAGGGCTAACAGGACTGTCTCAGTTCACAGTAACATGACAGTGAAGGGTGCAACAAGGATACCTACCATGCAAGCTTCTAACGGTTAACACTGTATGGCTGGTAAAGCGTAGGGCTCACAGCTGGAGGGCAGACTCTCCTACCAATTGCCAATCCACTCTGAAATCCCTAGCGTACAGCCTGTGACACCCACTGTGAGGGTCTCTTGCAAGTGTAGAACCAGGTCGTCGCCTTCCTTCTCTCCCTGGGATGTTCACGCTGCACTTAGCAGCACTCCCCAGCCCTGGCTGCCACAATCCCATCACAACGAGTCTGTTCCCAAACCCGGGTCCTGGGCACAGAGGCTTAGCCATCAGGTGGCCCACAGAAATCTTTAACACCAACATAAGGTCACTCAATGTCTAGCATGCAATCTAACAAAACATTACTCACAAGGGACAAGGAAGTAGATATGATGTTACGTTTTCATGCCCTGTGCTTTAGCAAGATGAATGAAGGTCCAACAAGAAACCAAGGCAGAGTAGTATTCCAGGGAGTGTTTACAAGGTACTCTGGCCTTAAAATGTCATGGTACACTCTTCAAACAATTGTTCACATAGCCCCTGTAGAAAACTGTTATAAAACTTGCCTGCTTCCTTGTTGCCTTATCCCTGAGAAATATTCTCTCAGACTCTTATCAGCCTTTATTTGAAAACTGCTGTCTTCAGAAATGTATCTATTTGTAGTCTCAAGTGCTAAAGTCCAACAAAGGAACTCTGCGTCCCAGAGTTCTACTGTACCATTCTGATCGATTGCCATCAGAAGTAAGCAGCAGGAAATACTTTTCTCCAGCCTTGAAGTCTTTGATGTAATACTCGAACTGACGCAGAATCTGTCAACAGAAAAAGGCACCTTGGCACATCACACCTTTCTAACCCCTACTCAACTAATGTAGAATAAGGGAGCAGTGTGTTTCTAATGATACATCATTAAAGACAAAAAACTAATGCCATGCAGTATCTGTGCTGGAGTCACTTAAGACTCTTCATTAAAAAAAAAAAAAAAAAAAACTTCAGAGGACCAAGTAGAACTTAAAAATGTTTGAAAATCCAGGACTCCCAAATAAAAAAGTTGACAGTCTCAGAAGACAAGCCAGATCTTCCCCTTGTACTTGTACTGCTCTACACCCTTTTACCTCAAAATAAAAAGTCAGGGGAAGCCAGCAGTGCCCAATGGCAGTCAGGTATGCAACATCAACGGGGTCAATCAACCTTAAAGGGGCACTGTCAGCTTTGCCCCTTCATTTTGTAACCAATGTGAAAAGTGTGCCTCCTGGCACACACCTAGCACACCTGTACTGTAAAATGTCCCTATGTGTGTAAAAATGAAGTTTCTGTACCTGAAACAGTAATTTTGCCCAAAATACACTTTTCTCCGAGACGGTCGGAATTCAGCCACGTCCCGGAAGCACATCCTGGTTACGAACTTGGGTCAGCCCCGGGCGTGATCACAAAGTACAAGTTTTCCTCATGACACCCGTTAAAAAATGTTATTCTTGTCCCTGCTTCAACAAACAACTGCTACTGCTAACGTAAACATAAACCGAGCACTGTGAGGGCACAATTAAAATTTCGAGCATGGCTAAAATCCTGTGCATGCACACAAGCGGCATGCTCCTGCGCCTGCGTGGGATCTTTCTTTATGCCTTGGTTTATGTTTACGCTAGCAGTACTAATTGTTTGTTGAAGCAGGGACAAGAATAACATTTTTAACGGGTGTCATGAGGAAAACTTGTACTTTGTGACCATGCTCGGGGCTGACCCAAGTTCCTAACCAGGATGCGCTTCCGGGACGTGGCTGAATTCCAACCGCCCCAGAGAAAAGTATTTTGGGCAAAATTACTGTTTCAGGTACAGAAACTTAGTTTTTTTACACACATAGGGACATTTTACAGTACAGGTGTGCTAGGTGTGTGCCAGGAGGCACACTTTTCACATTGGTTACAAAATGAAGGGGCAAAGCTGACAGTGCCCCTTTAACCTTTTTTTTTTTTTTTGCACTAGCTAGCAGGACAAGTAGATTCAAAATTTCACAAGCCCACAATTATAATGGTTAATTTTGATCACTTATTCAGGAAAAAATGCAAGCCACGAAATACTCAGATTATTGTACATTTTATCCTGCTCCAACATTGCTTCCTGCCCCCGAAGAAAGAAAAAAAAAAAAAAGACTGCAATGCCATCCCACAGAATGTGCCCCCGATTGTTTTATATCATGGCCTCCTCTCTTCCCATTTCTGCCCACTCCCCACTGAACCAGCGGACACCACAACAGCAAAAGTTCAATCAAGCAGTCCTAGCTCTGCACACACAATAGCTAACATCATGCACCTCATAACACTGTCACCCCCACCCACAGCGCAATGTACAGTGTCCGACTGAGAAAGATACTTAGCCCTCACCCTGTGATCAGCTGGAGACCTGCATTTCTGGAAGTTTTCGTACAGTGTCAAGTGAGCCAGGAGCATATCTAGGATTTCTTTAGGGGACGAGGCTACACAAACTCAAGGGGCTTGGGGAAATAAAAAACGTTATGTTCGTTTTTAAAAGTACTGACATGCCCAGCAGTAAGTTTTTTTTTTTTTTTTTTTTAAACAATGTCCTTTCATTAGCCCAAGGGAAATAAACAGGACACAGGTGTGACGCTATACTACCTCTGTTTCTATATAGGATGCTCTATGCATCTCAGGGATGCCTATTTTAACCTTTCCGATTATTAAAATTACGTATTTTATTAAGCTTTATTTTTATACTGTACATGCTCCAAGCTTTGTTTTTAGGATGAAAGGTCATGCTGTGTGGAATAAGGGTGGGACTGTATGGATGGTGTTGGCTGGCATGGTCCATTTAGAAGCTGGGGACTCCTGTACTTTCCAGTAATGGCAGCTATGGATCTATGGATGGTCATTTTAGAGTCTGGTCTGCATTGGTGTCCCAGGAAAGTACACAGTTGAGAGATATGAAGGGGGATGGGGAGCAGCTATGGTGAGGCTGGGATAAAACCCACCACCTTCAGGGAGACCCAGTATATATTTCTTAACATTTTGACACCAACAGGCACTCAAAATGTAGAGAAATTGGGAGCACTGGTCTTAATAATCTGTAACAAATTGTCAGACATTCAGAAAACTGGAAGCTGTTGACTTAACAGAACTCTACCCTTGAGCACACCCTGGACACTAGCTGAAAGTCCTACGCAGTGAAGTGATAATGACTCACACTGCATCTGTCGGATCCCCCTCTTGAACTGCCAAATAAACAGCCTTTAGAGGAGTAGTCCACCCAGAATTTGCAAAAAAACATATGTTATGCAGAGTGTTTTGATATGTATGTTAAGTCCTAGTGTGTCCTTCCCTCTGCTATTAGGAGTTTTTCCTAAATTAGCCTGCTAGCTGTATGGTAGTTTTACAAACGACAAGTTAGTTTAGCAGATACCGGAGAGCAAGCTAACTGGGGTTTCTGTAAGACAACAGCTACTAACTAGCTCTAATTCACTATTTTTGTTTCTATGTGCATCAGGTCTAGCTAGCAGGAATGTTTTAATTTTAAAACTTTTTTAATTTTGTCAAACTATATTCAACCATAAAAGCACAGAAACTGCTCAGATCATCGATGCTACCTATAATTAATAAAGACTAGCTATTTTCTTACAGAAACCCCACTCAGATGTCAAGTATTTGCTAAACTGTAAATGTGGTTATCAGCATTCTATTAGCAGTTAGTGCTGATTTTGCTCTGTGACAAGATTTTCATATTTATTTATTTTTACAAATGAAGGGTATGGTATGAAGCTGCAGCCTAGAAAGTGCAAAATACTTTGAAGTCAGCTTTTCTCCTGCCTGTGGTATGGCATGAAAGCAACAGGATGACAGACTATTCCAGCTACACATTTGATTACATTTTACAATGGTTCACAGCACTACACATCTAGTGTATCACACTTTTTCAAATAATAAAACAAATATTCTCCAAACTAAATAACACACACATACATATTTTTATACTTTATTAAAGACACTTCACATTTGTAACAAAAAAAAAAACCACAAATAAAAAAAATAAAGTGATGTCACAGAGCAAAATCAGCCCCAACTCCCAGTTCCTTCTAGTAGAGTGATGGTACCTACATTTATGGTTTAGCAAATACTTGACAGCTGAGTATGTGTTCTGTAAGAAAACAGCTCCAGTCTTCTAATTATAGCACTGATGATCTGGGGCAATTTCTGTGCTTTTTATTATTGCATGTAGTTTGATGAAATGACATTTTAAAATGAAAACACTTACTACTGTTAGCTAGACCAGACACACACCTAAAAACACAAATAATGAATTAGAGCTATTTAGCAGTTTTCTTACAGAAACCCTAGTTAACTTGCTTTTAGGTATCTGCCAAACTGTAACTGTTGCCATTTGTGCTCCCTGGATAAGAACAGTTACCTGCTGTTGTGAACTGATTTTAAAGCAGTGCACATGCGAAATCTAAGGGCATGGCTACATCAGTGTCACATGAGACAGGGTGTATCGTAGGAGAAAGAAAGCCAATAAACCTATTTGTGATGGAGATCCCCAGGGGTCATAAAACTACCACACAGCTAGCAGGCTAATTTAGGAAAAAATCCTGATAGCAGACAGAGGGAAGGGCACACTAGGAATTAACATACATATCAAAAAACTCTGCGTAACATATGTTTTTTTTGCAAATTCTGGGTGGACTACTCCTTTAATGAGCTGTTAATCACACTAGCGCATCTAGAACATTTGAGCGATTAGCAGCTCCAGTCCTAATGCTAAAGTAGGGACTTTTTTAACTTCATTAACAGCCATGGAAAAACTGCACTAGTCAAGACAGACAAGTACAGAGTTAACCGCACGAGCCCTGGTCAATTTGCACTAGGGCAATAGTCATCATCACTTCACTGCTGAGGAGGCAGTGCAGTGTAGTGCTTGAGAGCACTGGGGGCTGCAAACCTGGAGACCCGAGTTTGAATCCCAAAGCCCCACTTGTATACTGTGTGACCCTGAGCAAGTCACTTAACTTCCTTGTACTCCTCAGGTCACACCTGGACACAAGCTTCTGCTTAGTGTGCCTTTCCTTGTTAAACAACTTCCCCCTTTCCTTTCCCTAGGTCTTGGGCTAGTAAAACAATGTTAAAAATCGACCCCAAACTCCCTCAGTTCTACTGATCTCCAGTCCTTCTCTGTTCCTTGAGCCAAATCCACTCTGCTTCCTCCTCCAATTTCCTGAAAGCAATTCTCCAGCCCCATACCTCCCCACAATCCCATACTTCTATCTCCCTCTCTCCTTGTATTTGTTACAAGAACTCTATCTCTGCGCTGCTGTATTTATTTGCACACTTGTATTGGTTACTTTTTAATTGCACTGTATGGTATGTAATTGTTGCCTGGTTATTGTACCTGTCTGTTCTGCTTTACTGGTGTTCTTGCTTCCACTTACACTCTCCCACAGGACACCTCTGGAAACTAGCTGTTTACAGATTAGTAAATCTTTCCTGGTAAAACATTCAAAACTAAAGTGTTGATGAGCACTGTATCATGTAAAGGTAGCATCTTTAAGAGCCCTATGTTCAGCCCAGTCCTTGGTATTAGCATTAGTCCTGTAAATGTTGACAGTGGAACACATTCTAAGGCTTTTGCACCACTTACTGCCAAATACTATCACCATATGTAGCTCTACAGCTGTCCAGGAAGCCTAGAAATCTGGAGAAAAAAAAAAAAAAAAAAAAAAAAAAAAAGGTGACATTTTAAAATCAGCATTTTCACTAACATGATTCTGTGTAATCACTTATTTGGCTGGCATTGTGCTGTTAAAAAGGGAGGGAGGGGCGTGTGTGTGTGTGGGGGGGGGTGTAGAAAAAGCCACAATCCTGAACAAATATATTTGTGTTCAGGATTCACAGAGGATGAGGATGGAAAAGGACCACTACTGGGAGATAGGGGCGCCTGTGGAAGAGAGGTGGTTACACAGTCCTGAAAGGAACTCAAGAATCTGAAAGGGGACAAGGCTATGGGGCTGGATGGGATACATCCCAGAATATTACAAGAACTTGGAGCTAGCAGCACCACTAAGAAAAAACTACTCACTGCAATAATCTTCTTTCTTCCATGGGGTCCTTTAGCATCAGTAACTTTTTGCACTTAGCTGGCTAGGTGCAACTGCCCCGGAGATGTGCCTTTAAGAGATTTTTTAATGAGCGTAGGGCCAGCCAATCAAAAGACAGGAGAGGGTGTGAACTGAGTGAGAGCTGTTGACTGCTTCAGAATTTTTTCAAGGAAAACTAGGGTAAATGCCCCGAAAAAGAATTAACAGGATTCAAAAAACATGCAAATGTCCAAAAGTGGAACTAGAAACAGCAACATGAGGTAAAAACTCATCAATAACAAACGCCAAATTTGGTAAAAGGTGACATAAGAGCCCTTCTCCAACAGGTGAACCAGGGAGGAAGGGTCGGAGCTTACTGATGCTAAAGGACCCCATGGAAGAAAGAAGATTACTGTGGTGAGTAATTTTTTTCTTCTTACCCCAGGAGTCCTTTAGCATCAGTAACTTTCTGCAGACTACCAAGCAGTACCAAGTGGGAGGCGGGCAGAGAACCTACTTAGGAAAGAGGCTTTGCAGAACCGCCCTGCCAAATTTGGCATCAGATCTGGTCTACACATCCAAACTGTAGTGTTTCACAAAGGTGTGCAGAGATTTCCAGGTAGCTGCTTTGCAGACATCCAGTAGGGGAATGTCCCTTGCTGATGCAAGCGAGGCTGCAGTGCCCCTGGTGAAATGGGCCCTGAGCTCTACTGGAGGTTGTTGACCAGCTTTCTCATAGCAGAATCTAATCCATGAGACCAACCAACGAGAAATAGTTCTCTTGGTAGCTGGTCTTCCTCTGCCTACATCCCCGTAGGTGAACTACTGAGTGGAAGAGCCTCTGGACTGTCTAGTATGCTCTAGATAGTGAAAGATGGCTCTTTTGACATCCAAGCTGTGGAGCTTTTGCTCGCCAGGAGTGGATTGCTCAGTAAAGAAGACAGGCAGAGTATTGGACTGGTTCAAGTGAAACTCTGAAACCACCTTTGGCAGAAATTTCCTATTTGTCCTGAGCTCAACTTTATCGTTGTGAGGGATGATGCAATTCAGCACAGGGCCTGTAGCTCTGAAATCCTCCTGGCAGATGTAATGGCTACCAGGAAGATGGTCTTCCAAGTTACAAACTTGATGTGGGCCATGGACACAGGCTCGAAAGGTGGATTCATGAGCCCATCTATGCAAAGGTTCAGGCTCCAAGGAGGAACAGGCTCCCTAGTTGGAAACTGGAGGTGCAAGAGGCCTTTGAAAAACTGTTTAAAAATGTCATGGGAAAAAACTGATTTCTTCTTTCCCACCGAAAGGTAGGCTGAAATTGCCACCAGGTGTAGCTTGAGTGAAGAAGGTTTCAAGTCTGACACCTGTAGGTGTACCAGGTAGTCTAGCACCTGAGGGTCTGAAGCTGATAGGGGTTCGACCTTTTCGCTTCTGCACCAGAGGGAAAACCTTTTCCATTTGGCTGCATAAGCCTTAGTGTTCGGTTTTTTAGCCATCCTCAGTACCTTAAGGACCTGTTCAGAGTACTGTGAGGATGGAAACTAACTCCTCAAGAACCAGGCTTTGAGGCAAAGAGTGTGTACAGCTGGGTACTGCACTCCTATCTGAGGAAGGATCAGCAGGGAGCGAGTTGGAGGCAGGCAAATTGGCCTGTTGCAGGACATTGAGAGAAGGAGAGGGTACCAGGCTTGCCTGGGCCAGTCTGGAGCCACTAGGATCATGGATGCAGGCTGCTGCCCGAGTTTCAGCAAAACCCTGAATATCAGGGGAAAGGGAGGAAATGCATATAGGAACCTCCCTGACCAGTCCGGGATCAGGGCATCCAGAGGAAGTGTTCCCAGAACTGGGGGCCTGCAACAGTACTAAGGAAGCTGAAAACTGAGAGGCAAGGCAAACAGATCCACATCTGGTGTGCCCCACTGCCTGAACACTGTGGCTAGTACTTGCTTGTTCAGTGTCCATTCGCTCAGACCTTGACTGATGCGGCTTAGAGCATCCGCCAGAGTACTGAGTTTGCCTGGGAGATGAATAGCTGAGAGGCTGACTCCAAGGGAGAATGCTAGAGACCAGAGCTTCCAAAACAGAGTATTCCTGATCTGGTACCACCCTGCCTGTTTATGTAGAACACTGCAGTGGTGTTGTCTGTTCGAATTTGAACCGCCTGCCCTTCTATGCTGGGAGCAAAAGCTTTGAGGGCTAGTAAGACTGCTCCGAGTTCCAAAAGATTTTATGTGCAACTGTGACTCTTCGGGAGTCCAGTTGCCACTTACTGAGGCACAGTCTAGATGAGCTCCCCAGCCCAACAGGGGGGCATCTGTGGTGATCACCTTTGTGGGAAGAGGAACTTGAAATGGAACCCCTGCCTGCAAATTTGCAGGGTCCTTCCACCACAGCAAATTTTGGAGGAAGTGCTCAGACACCGGTATTTAACTTTGAAAATTTGTTGCTTCTCTGAGACCAGCGAGCTCTGAGGTAGGCTTGCAGGAGAGTCATCCTGTACCTGACCCCTGGGACTACTGCAGTCATAGAGGCCATATGTCCCAGAAGTTTGAGGAAATGTCTGGCTGGTCTTGGCTGCCCCAGGCGAAAATCTGCCACTGAAAGGAAACTCTGAATTCTTTCCTGTGGGAGGAAAGCATATCCCTTCCGAGTGTCCAGCTGGGCCCCTATGAAGGCGAGCAGCTGGGTGGGTTCCGGGTGAAACTTCTTGAGATTTACCAGAAAACCTAGAGACTCCAGAGTGCATTATGCAAGGGAAAGAGATTCCTTGATTTGGCAAGGAGACTTTGCTACTATGAGCCAGTCGTCCAGATAGGGATAGAGCACGACATCCAGTCTCCTGAGATGTGCTGCTACCACTGCGAGACACTTGGTAAAGGACTCTTGGGGCCGAGGACAGACCGAAGGGCATTGCGGTGAACTGACAGTGAGCTGAAGGAAGTTTGAACCTGAGAAACTTCCTGTGAGATCTCCTTATGGGTATGTAGAACCAGGCGTCCTTTAAGTCGAGGGAGGCTAGCCAGTCGCCCTGCTGTAAGGACTGTATGACCAATGAGAGTGACCATTTTGAATTTGGGTTTTTTCCAGATGTTTGTTTAAATATCTGAGATCTAAGATAGGTCGTAACTCCCCAGTTTTCTTTTGTGTCAGAAAATACCTGGAGTAGAGGCCCTTGCCCTTCTTGTGGGTGGGGACCCTCTCAACTGCTCGTAAAGCCAGAAAGTTTTGTACCTCCATTTCCAACAGCAGTATCTGTGATGGTGACAGAGGTCTTGACAACTGGGTACGCTTGAGGTCTGGCAGCTGCTTGAACTGTAATGAAAGACCCTTCTCCACCATCTCCAGCACCCACTTGTCCGACGTAATGAGGGACCAGTGCTAAATATAGTGACAGAGTCTGCCTCCAACCGAATATACGGAGGCGACCTGGACACTCGCATCAGGACTCAGACTGAGAGGCAGATGGCTGGGTAGAGGTGGATCTTCTTTGGCTCCTTCTGCCCCTGCCTCTGAAAGACCCCATGTACTGGCTAAAGTCAGATTGGGGATAGGGACTGTAAGGCCTGGGAACAAAACTTCTGCCCTACCGTCCCTGGGACAGGATCTCTGAGGGGTGGCGGGTTTAGGCTTGGATGAATGGCTCTGCCAGGAGGCCTTGTACTCATCGACCTTTTTCATGTAGTCAATGGTTCTGTAATCAAACATCATATTTTGATCACAGGGAAAATCCATGGCCTTGTTCTGAGTGTCTGTGTTCAGACTGGTTGTTCTAAGCCAGGCGAAGCATCTCAGAGATATGGCATGGGCCATCACCCTAGAGGCTGCATTATTATTGTCATCTGCCATATGGAACTGGTACACAGTAGCTTCCAAGGCAGTTTTTGATGTATCCACCAGCCCCTGTACCATAGAATCTGATCCACTGAGTGTGATAGCCTGGACAGATTTCCAAAGGGCTTTCTGATATTTGGCTGTGAATGCCATGCAAGAAGAAAGCTTGGGAAGCAGGGAAGCTGTGGCATACATTTTCTTTGCTATAAAGTCAATTTTCTTGGAATCCTTGTCAGGGGGAGAGGGCGACAAGGAGATTCCAGCTTTCTCACAAGCTGCCTGCTGCACTATACTCTCGTGGCTAGGGTGTGCTGACAGGAACTCTGTACCATTTCTAGACAATTTATATTTTGTCTCAAGCCGCTTATCATCCCCTAGTACTGAAGTGGGGTGTTGAAGCACCTTCATGGTATTTCTTCTAAATGTATTATAGATAGGAACGACCAGGGTCTTTGAGGATGAAAGACCCTTCCCTCTCCCTATAATCTTCGTCTTCATCGACATCCTGGTTGGGATCCTGTGTAGGGAGGTCCAGGGTATCCAGCATATTTTGTATAAATGAAAACAGAGGAAGGATCCTCGTGGTCACCCAGGAGAATCCCAAGGAGAGGGTCCGAGGACTCCTGGGGCTCAAGATCCTCAAAATTCATGTCAGGGGCATCACAGAATTGACCATCATCTGCGTCATCCTCACAGTCTACAGAACAGAGAACTGTGGAAGAGTGCTTGCCAGCCCTAGTAAAGAGAGGACCCATCTTTTGAAGGGTCTGAAACAGTTGCCATGCTTTTTCCATATCTAGCACTGATGGAAGAACCTGCGCAGTTTGTAAGTGCTTTGTTTTTTCTGAATGCTTTAAGCTGCCTGTTGTCTCTCTAATGGCTTTCCCAGGAGCTACAGGGGCATATCTGTCTTGACAGAGTTTCTTTTTAGCCACTTCAGATGCTTGATCAAGCTTCCTTTTTTCGTCACCCTTATTATTTTTCAATTCGTGAGGAACTTCATCTTTGAAAGCTTTATTTTTTGACTGGGATCTGGAGGGTTCCTCAGCACCTCTGCTTTTGGTATTAGTATTTTTCAATGGCCCCTTGTCGGAAACCTTTGATTTATCCTCAGCCATAATTATCAAAGGTTTGTCTGCTATGTTCACCAAGTTAAGCAAAGCAAACCAGTTGTGGACCTATGAACTGAGTGCAGGTTTCTGTGAAAATGACACTGGCCAGTCCTGCCCCAGTTAATAAACTGTCTATTACCAGTGCCCTTTTTTTTTTTTGGTTGTAAAATTGGGATCTATACCAGTGCCAATCTTAACAGAAAACCAGTAATACTCAACTGTGCACAGGTGGCTGCTGGACCTTTACGGATAGTCCTGAGACAGATGATACCAAGGTCCAGTAACATAACAAAAAAGGTTTCCTCGTAATTGCCAATCTAGAGAGAAAACCCGCAGACACTGTTTAAGTTTGAAATCTACTACAGGTGCCTCGTGGTAAACCCCATGAGGTCTAAGGTAAAAAAAACAAGGCAACTATCCCCAATACGACGGTTCCATTATGAAATTAGTCAAAAATGAAAGAAACCGTAGAAAATAAACACCTGCGATAAAATTAGGCTTTAAAGTAAATAGTCGCGGTAAAAATAAAGTCTAAATAGCGCAGCTGAGCTAAAAAAAAAAAAATTGCAAAGCACTAATGAAAAAGTAAAAGTCGTCACTCAGCACACTAAAGGAAAAGATTTGAGGAAAATTTTACCCAGAGAAGCACTAGGAGGCTGTCAACAAGAAAAGTTGGGAGACACCTCAGAGGCAATATGCTCAGTCCAGCAGAGAAAAAAAATTCTGAAGCAGTCAACAGCTCTCACTCAGTTCACACCCCCTCCTGTCTTCTGACTGGCTGTACGCTCATTAAAAAATCTTTTAAAGGCACACCTCCGGGGCAACTGCACCTAGCCAGCTAAGTGCAAAAAGTGATGCTACTGATGCTACTGATGCTAAAGGACTCCTGGGGTAAGAACAGCCCTATTCAATAAATCAATAGAGATGTGGTGGTTCCAGGGGACTGAAGGAGGGCAAATGTAGTCCCCTCTCCACAAAAGTGGAAACCGAGAAGAGGCTGACAACTACAGGCTAGTCAGCCTGACCTTGGTGGTGAGGAAATTAAAGTCACTGCTAAAGGAGAGGATTGTGATATTTCTCGAATCCAGCAGAGCACAGGATCCGAGGCAGCATGGATTCACAGCAGGAAGGTCTTGTCAAGCAAATCTGATAGATTTCTTTCACTGGGTGACCAGGGGAAGCAGATCAGGGAGGAGTGGTGGATGTGGTCTACCTAGATTTCAGCAAGGCCTTCGACACCGCCCCACATAGGAAGCTGGTAAATAAGTTGGGCAGCCCAGGAGTGGGCCCCAAGGTGGTAAACTGGGTCAGAAACTGGTTAAGTGACAGGACACATAGGATGGTGGTAAATGGCGTTCAATCCGAGGAGAGGAGGATGACCAGCGGGGTGCCACAGGGATCTGTACTGGAGCCAGTCCTCTTTAATGTCTTCATAAGCAACACTGCAGAGGGGCTGGAGGGAAGGGTATGCCTCTTTGCAGACGACACTAAGATGTGCAACAAAGCTGACACTCGGCGGGGGGATGAGAAAGGACCTAAACATGCTTGAGGAATGGTCGAGAGTGTGGCAGCAAAGATTCAATGCAATGAAGTGCAAAATCATGCATTTGGTGCACAGAAATCCAAAGGAGGAGTACAATATGGGGGAAGTGGTACTGACAGCCACCAATCAAGAAAGGGACCTGGGGGTAAATCATATTTGATGACCTAAAAAGGTAACCAAACAATGTGAAGGCTGTGGATAGAGCCAGTAGGATGCTAGGGTGCATAGGGAGAGGTATCACTGACAGAAAAAAGGAGGTGGTTATGCCACTGCACAGATCACTAGTGACACCCCATCTGGAGTATTATGTCCAATTCTGGAAGCCACATCTGCAGAAGGACATAGACAAAAAAGAGGCAGTCCAGAGAAGGGCAACAAAAATGGTGTAATGACTGCACCAAAAGTCATATGAAGAAAGACTAGACAACCTCAATATATATTCCGGGGGGAGATATGATAGAGACATTCAAGTACCTCAGCGGTATACACAAGGTACAGGAGAGTAGCATCTTTCAGAAAAGAAGGTGTACAAGAACAAGGGGGAATGATATGAGGCTAGAGGGAAGTAGGCACAGGGGCACTATGAGGAAGTACTTTTTCACAGAAAGTAGTGGATGCTTAGAACAGCCTCCCTGCAGAGGTGGTGGGGGCAAAAATGGTAGGGGAATTCAAGAATGCATGGGATAGATATAACACAACTCTCGCAATAGGGAAGAAAGGGGAGCCACAAATCAACTAGGGTCTGCAGTATTGCATTAGGTAGGGAAAGGAGCAGCCTAGGTAGGCCACATGGTCCTTATCTGCTGTCACCTATGTTTCTAGACCTGCAACTCGAAATTTAAAGAAACCCGCAACCTTGTGCCTTACAAGAGAAAATCAGGAAATCCATTTTAGGGAAGCAGATGGCACATAGTGCAGTCCTGGTGTCAGAGCTCAGAATGGTGATCTGGGAGGTCCACCATTTGAATTCCTAACTGCACAACAGTGAAGCAGAAAGACTTCACTGAAAACAAAATGATGCACCTCAGAGCTGAGGTAAAAAAAATTAAAATAAAAAATAAAATACTCAAAAGGAAAAAGCAATGCAAGATTTATGACTCAGCAAAATGCTCCCCCCACACAGCTTTTCATGCTCTTCCCATCTGCCATCTCAGCCCCAACAATACCTTTCACCTGGCAGCATCCCACACGGCTTACCCCACGGCAAGATCTTCAAAAGCACACCTGGAAACAGGATCCAGTGTAGACAGGTGAAGTGCGGACCCAGAATTTAACAGTTATCGTCGAAGACCTGGTACTTCCATCTCCAGTTGTTTCTCTCTGCTCTCCCACAGGGACGCTAGTAACTAGTGATCCAAGTATGCATATGCAATAGCTTGCCGACACTGTGCCACCCCCCCTCCCCAAATGCAAGAAGGCTGTGCGCACGTCCTGTCCCGACTGACCAGGCGGCAAGTGCTGGACAAGCTAGCCATCCCCATTTCCACAGCCTCTTGCTGGCACACAGCAGCAGCCCCAGAATGTAGGGATGGCAAGAGGCACCCTGGCTAGAAGCCAGCCTAAAGAGCTTCTTTGTTGTAAGAGAGAGTTTTGCACTTTCTGACCTAATCTGCCAAAAAACAATGTTTATATGGAAACACATACCTCACTAGAGGGCGACAGCAGGTGTTTGATAATATCTGGGCTCCCCTTGAGGGGTTTGCAGACTCATCCTAAAAAGAAAGCCTCACAGAAAGGCTCCCAACTTAAGTACAGGTTACGGAGAGAAGGTTAGAAATAACTCCTTGCACTGGAGAAACTGAACACAAAGTTTTGTTTAGATGCAGGACACCAGAGAGATTTAGCACATGAAATTTTGTTTAGATGTAGAATACAGAATAAAATGAGACATTAAACCTGTAAGTTATTTTCACGTGCACTTTATTTTCTACAGTTTTGTTTTGCAGTTAAACTGTTTTTTTTAGAATTTTTAAAATCGTGTTCCAACAGTTGATGTACTGTACAAACCCAAGTCACTGAATGCCAACTATATACTTCATAACCTCTTGCTATTCCAACTGTGTGCAAAGATTTCAATAAAATATATACATTTCAGCTGAGAGCAACAGCCAGCCAGTTAAGTTCTGGAGACAGTCTGACCACCCTTTACAGCCACTTGGTGTTTAGTCTTGAGGAGCACTGGACCACAATGAAACCATGCATAAATCACTGTATGTGATATGCCATACGTCGCAACTGGAGCACAGACTGCACGAATGATTTCTAAACAGTAAAGAACAATGTGCTTTGGTAATAATGGTACAAGGTTTTCTTACTAGTTAAATAATAAAAATCATACTGGGGGACACTATCCCAGCCAGTTACCTTCAAAGGAAATAAAAAGAATTCCATGCAAGAAAACCACATGCTATAAAATAACAGCTCAGTAGGTCACACAATTTAAAAACTGGGGGACTATAACCCACCATGTATACCAGCAAGCATGTAATTCTATTAAGATGGCTGCTTGCATGTTTGTCACTGCCATGGCAATTTCGTTTTTTATATGGATGCACAATCAGGCACTGCAGTTTGTTCATACAAAGGTTAAATACACTCAATACTTTAGCATTATAAGCTGAACCAGAAAATAAAGGACTTTACCCTCAATACGGTCATAAAAGTCAAGTGTTTTGGGACTCACGGCATGCTGTGTGTTTCAGTGAAGGTGAACTTGGCCAAACTGACTTTGGTTGGGAGGCCAGATACAGCAGGTTCATTCATCTCTCAATCCTCAGCTTGTCGCCAGTTTATTCAGTTCTCTCCAGTCTCGGCTGGACTCCCATCAGTCTTGCCAGGATTTGTTTTTAGTGGTCCTGAACAAAAACAGCATGTCCGAGGAACCCAGCAAGACCTAACAGAATCTTCGACTTTCACTTACAAAAGGACATCCATGGACAAGAGGGCAGAACGCTCTTCACCTTCCGTGTTTTAGCCAGTCAAAAACAAAATGGACTAGTCCAATCTATCTGACTTTCAACAGAAAGCAACTTTACTATAAGGTTTTGAGACCAAAAGAAAAAAAAGGTTTTTTCCTTCGAAAAAAAGTGTGTACCTATAGTTTTTGAAAATGTATCTACACATAAGCACCTCCAAAGTGTTTCTAGTTCCTTGTGTCTGCTGCCCTGGCTCATAAAGTGTGTGTGTGTTTGGGGGGGGTTGCTGAGACTCTGACAGAGGACAAGTATTGAGGAACAGTACATAGTCTGCAGAGATTAGAAGAGAATGTTATCTATTTTGGAATTAGTAGTTAAGTATTATCCAGATTTTATTTGTTGTTGTTGTTGTTCCATATTACATCTAGCTATGTAGAAAGCTGGAGACTACTGTCAATACACCCTCCTAAAGAAATGTCCCTGCTATTCTATGCACTGTGTGAAACATTGTTTCCCTGAACAAGATGAACCCAATCCCAAATCCCAATGCTCTGGGCCAACAGATAGCAGGAAGAGAGCTGGACGGGTGTTTTATAGACTACAAATGGGGGCAGCAAAATCGGCGCCCAGTATGGGTGCTGACTATCGAGCAGACATTAAAGACCAATGGGCCTTCTCAGCTGGCATTTTAGTATGTTGGTATATTTTGACGATTCGGTAGAGCAGTAGTAGTGCAACCACTCGGTACACCAGCAACCCTGGGTTGGGACAGAGACCCTGGTTGTTTGGAGCCAGTGGGGGAGGGTCGAGGGTACTAAGGAGAGCTCTCTTCCCTCAGGAAGGGGGGCTACTGAGTCCCGCTGCTCATGTCACCTGGTGAAAGCCAGGTGGCAGCATAGTTGGGAGCACATACAAGGGGAGAAGGGCAGCCGCTGAGTGACATGCATGAACGTGTGCCACGGCACAACATGCACACGTCACATCACTGCATGCCGTCGCCTTTGGGGAGAGAATCAGGAGGAAAAAGTTCTAATTTGCCACTGCACCAGCACCTCCTGCAAGCCAACGCACAACTGACATGGCAGGTCACCTACAACTACTGTGGCCCTGGGTAAGTGGTCAACAACCAACAAAGTCCATGCCATCCGGGGGTGGGGTGGGGGCTAAAATAAATATTTAAACATTTAAAATTCACAATTGGGTCAAATCTGCTAGCACGGTGGTGGCCCACAATGTCGCAGTGGGCCAGCAGGAAGACTGAGCATCTCACAGGGTGATTTCTTTCAGGTGCAGTCAGAGAAAAACCTCTGCCACTGCACTACGTCTAGTGATTCAGAAAGCATAGCACTATTATCAGAGTGGCTGATGGATAGAGAGGAAGGAAACAGATAAGAAAAGGAGAGTACCCACGTGAATGCTCCCCCCATGTCCATCAAGTTTGCTAGTCCACAACCATATCCTTCTCTTGGTCAGCAGCTAGGATCCAGTCAGCCTCACTACAGGGGGTCAATCTACCAAGTGCTTAGAAGGAGGACAGCAAAAGCCCATGGATGATACAGCAGCTGCCTAAGATGGGAAGGGACATGAGCTTGACCGAGTGCCAGGAACACCCTTGGTAAGGAGGATGAAATATAATTGGAAAACCGAAATTCATAATTTGCTTGGTAAAAATGTCCACCTCGATAAAAATCTATTAGTACATTGTGGGGGAAAAGTGTGTGTGTTCTTTATTTTCTTGCATTAAGATACCATAGTGGTGGACAGATCAGAGCTTACCCCATTCCCTAAGCTTTGTGGTGCCGTGACCCAGCCAGGAATGGACAATTACCAAAATTTAAAACTGCAGATGCAAATCTGCAGATCAAAAGGCAGATCTTTGTCAATGTGCACACTGAAAAATGATGCTCAGTCTGTGGCTAATAGGACACCTAGAAGCCTAAAGAGCACTAATCCTCAGTGATCTCCAAACAATATGGAAGAACCGTTTAAATTATATAGGAAGCAGGGATGGCAGCCAGTCTTGTGTCAGCACACCAATGCGTGCACATGCTACCAGTTGCCATCCAGATGACCTGGATTCGCACCCTCGAGTCGAAGACGCCTGGTGCCGACCAGTGAAGCAGAGTTGGGCATCCTTTGGACGCCTCCTACCTCGGGAAGGGAGGACAACTCCTTCTGATGCACGACCACCCCCTAGTGACCCAGCAGGTAGGTGGGGGGGGTGTCGTGTATGAAGGAATAAGTGGTCCCTCTGACGTAACCTCATGTGGGCAGGTACACACTCGCCTGGCAGGTGACGCGGAGGCATCACCCGCCAACAGTAGGGGCTGGCAGGGGAGCACCGAAGGTGGGGTGGGGCTCACCCACCCTTCTGACTGCCCTGATAAGTTGATTGCCGGGTCACCTTTCAAGACCATGCCCTGGGGTGGGATAAGGGGAGGTCCTAGCAGGGGACAAATCCTGCCCCATATGCCACAGCAGGGTCACTTCGACTCCTCCCACACCTTGCTGGCTCCTCCTCACGGGCCCCAACCACCAAGAGAAGTTGCTCCTCCTGGCTTGGGGAACCAGGAGGTCTCGCTTATGGGCAACAAGCCGTGGGTTATAGTTGATGTGTCCGGGGAGGCTGTAAAGAGAGGGATGGTGGTGGACAGGACCACTGAAGTTTAAATGACAGGCATGAAATACATTCAAGTACACATTAGAGCAACTGTAGGCATACTATATCCACAAATTTCATAAAGTTCCCTTATTAGAATGCACAGTTATTTCTGGTAGAGCTGGTAGTTGTATTACTACAAGTGAGGGGTAAACCCCACATAAAATGAAGATCTTCTAAATAAATAAAAAAACAAAGGGGGGGCAGCAATAATTCAGAAAAACACTGGTGGAGACCAAACATGGAACATTATGGCCTACAACAAACATACTGAAAACCAGGGAGAAAATGTTAGTATACATGAACCAGGTTCCTAAACAAAAATGCAGAAAATAAGAAACTTTGGAAAAAAAAAATAGAACATGACAGCTACTTTGCCTCAGTGTAGTGAGGGACTGCCCATTTCCTTTTTCTATTTATGTACTTTTTCTTTACCGAGTAGGGTACACTAGGCAAGTAAAAGCCTATTCTAGGAACATGGATATGTTGTTCTATCCACACTATCTGGCAGTGTCCTTTCCCTTTAAGATGTGCCGGAAAGTCTTTAAGCTGGCTCCTCTCACCCACCCAGGTGGTAACTCCCTCAGCTCCGCCTAATGACGCCAGATCTTCCTTTCCACTGGAAGAAGCAGGTTCCCTCCTTACCGCTCCCATGTTGAGTAGGCCATAGCACTTAAATTCTTCGGAATTACTCACAAATCTTCAACTCTTATGAGTTTTTGTCTTCAGCTTGATCTTCGATCACAACTGCGATGAACGATAAGTCCACTCCTGGGTTCCGCCTGTGCCCTTGCAGGCAGATGTCGTCCAGGACCAACCCGCACGCCATGTGAGTCTACTGCCTGGGGCACGACCACGATCCCCAGGCCTGCAACTTTTGCCGCTCGTTTTACCCAACCGTTCTGGAGAATTGCCTCACCCGCCTGAAACTGGGATGCCTGGCGCAAAAGGAACCCACCTGTCAAATCCAAGGATGCCCGCTGGGTGGTCCCCACGGCTGCAGGGTCTGCCGAGCAGCTTGCAGCCTTCGAAGAGGAGGTGGCCCAGGCCGCAGCCCATTCTTCCTCAGCTTCCGCCTTTGTGCCGCTTCAGCTGGGCTCAACCTTTACTGGCTCCTTCAAGGAATTGTGCCAGTCTCTGTCAACCTTTGATCAGGTACCACCAGCAAATCTACATCTTAAAAAAAATAAAAAATTAAAAAGTCTAAGAAAGATGAGACTCATTGCAGATTGTGGGATCAGGAGTGCTCTCGGTCGAGGGCCTTCGATTCCCGCACTTCTCCGGATAGGACTTTGGTTGAATCCTTGGCCTTGGCTCCATAGTAACCCCAATTACTAGAGTATGAACTATAAAATACATAGTTCAGGTAGTAGCCAGGGGTCTGTCCATTACAATAGCCAACAGCAGAGAGTAAAGCACAGTACAGTTACAAAAATTAACATACAAAATAAATCACTCCGTTGTACATTGTAATGAGGTAAGTCCAAGACTGCGGCACCTGGGAAGACAAGTCCCAAGGTAAAAGTGCAAAACAGCATACTAACAGTATACAAGGAGGCTGCTTGGGTGCTATTCTGAGCAGTGACAAAAGGACAAACCCAACAGATGCCTAAGGAAAGCATCCTTAGAGCCCCTGCAAGGGAAGGCTACCAATTTTGAGTGGAAGGAAGTTTCCGAATTTCACGGTGATGGAAATGTGAAGGAGGGATGCTTCAGTACATCTGAGCGATTAGAGTTGGCAAGGTGCAGGGGAAGGAGTACAGGTGGGAGAGAGAGAATCTAAAGAGCTTATCATGAAAACACCCTAGGGAGAAGGACTGGGATACAGGAAGGGAGAAGTCACCCTAAAGAGGCATAAAGGGAGCAAAAGACGCGGGGACCACAAGAAGTGAAATACTACTGTAGGTCACTTCCCCTTCAGTGTTTCCTTATTGCAGAAGCCTCCTGTAAAAGGAGGCGTGGCTTTGGCAGTATTCCCCTTACAGATGATGGAAGTCCAGGAGGCTTGTGTGTGGCAGTCTCAGAAGCAGCGTGCAGTCGGCATCATCATGGCAGTCGTGAGTAATGCGCATGTGTGCTCTGTGCTTAGGAGGTGGCTGAAGCAGTTACATGTTTGCCCAGAGCAGTCAGTATTATCAGCGTACAGACCTCATTGGGAGAGGACCAGCAGTAGCATGTAGGACCTTGAAAGTGGAAATTCAAGGGATAAAGTGCTTTGGTGAGTTATATGGGAGGGAGGATGTTGGGTGTGTTTTTCTGTAGTGCAGGGTAATTTTTTTTTTTTGCAGATGCGGGGTTAGGGTGGCTGTTACATGTATTAAGGGGCATATTACTTGTTATTGGAGTAGTTTTTACTCTGTTTTTTATTAAGGTGTTAATACATTATCCCTTAGGCTGCCAACAGAATCAGAATGCACAGGAACTCTGGACTGATGCATCAGTCCGCAGCACAGTAAGGATTAATATATAGTGTTAATGAGCTAACTGGCATCATAATACGCTGAATGGCTACCACCATATATGGGGAAATATATGCTGGCTTTTCAATAGGGATAAGGGCCTAACCATACATGATATATCTATATAGCTATTTATATCTACAAATATCCATCTATCTCTATGGATATGCAATGCACTGACACAAAAGTATGTAATTCACCTTCCAAGTGTGAGGGTGCAGGACCATAACTCAAGTGGCAAAGCCATGAGTAATTTGTGAAAGTCCCGCCCACTCGCAAGTGATGATAAATTGCCTGTTTTGAGTCAGGCTACTGTATATTAAATATATACAACAGCAGCTTACAAGTTATAGCTTCTAAACTGCAGTTTGATGACTATAAGTTTTTTCTTTCATTTTAACAGCTGGCTTCTGTGCTGCATTAGGCATTGTGATGTCAACAGCATTGGGAAAGCTGCTCTCCAACTGGTTCAGTGTTCCACTGTGATGACATTAACCTTAAAATTATCCACTGTGACAACTGTAACAATAATATATTTTTTGATATGTCCCCCTCCCATTCCTCCCTTAAATACTGGCTAAAACTCTCCTTCCAGTCATCCTACCCCTGCTTCCCCACTCAGGCTCCCAGCCGATACCCCCCCCCCCGTAAATCCCCTTTAACCAGGCTGATATCCCCCTTTCAAGACCGCCTTATTAGCTCCAAGTCTATGAGACTCTGTACCCTATCTGTACAAGCCATTCCTAGTTGTTTAAATCCTAACCCCGTTCTGTTCCCTCATCTGCTCTTCCACTGCTTTACATTCTGCTCCTGCAATGTAAAACGTTTGTTTTCCCTACTTTTCCATGCTTTGTTGATGAAACATGGATTTGATCTGGTGAAATTTTACTGTTTTGGAATGTAAATACCTGTATAAAATCCCACTTATTTTTCCCCCAGGTTTCACCTGGAAATAAGCCCCAGCTCAGTGTCTCTTTCCTGATTACCAACCATACATAAATAAAATAAATACGTTGCTGTTACAGATGTCACTGGCTGAAATCTCTTTTTTAATCCAAGATAACTTTTTTTTTATGTTTTCATTTTACCGCCATAGCTCTAATCAAACAAACAAAAAAAAAACGGCGCTAGTACAGGAACAAAAGACAGGTTACTCACCTGTAACAGTAGTTCTAGGAGTGGTATATGTTGTTCATCCACACTTCAGGCAGTGTTCCTTTCCCCTTGAAAGGGAAACTGTATTAATCTGGGGCTCCTGCCCCGGAAATGCTTAACCGCTGCACCTTTACAGTTAATGGAGCCCCCCAACCCCCAAGTGTCCGCCATAGTTCCGGGTCGCGGACTTTTACTAAATAAAATTAAGTTGGTTCGGGAATGAGAAAAAAAGTGCTTTGTTAATGAAAAGCTAAACCGGAGGGCAAGCTTTTCGGGGGCAGGAGCCCTAGATAAATACAGTTTTCCTTCAAAATCAGTCAGAAGGTCTTCGAGCTGGCTCCCCCCACCCACCCAGTTGTTAACTCCCCTAGCACCGCCCCGTCATGTCTGATTTTACCCACTGAACACAAGACCTGTGTGCCACTTGCCAGGGGAGGTCGGGTGGGTCAGTGTGGATGATAATTATACCACTCCTAGAAAGTACAGTTACGTAAGAACTTACCGTAACAGTAGATCTTCGAGAGAGGCTCTTGCAGTAGGTAATTACATATAGGACTGACACCGGCCGGCGGCAGGACCCCACGGAAAAATTTCTAGCTAGCAGTCCCTGGCGTGGGACCGCCCCCTCGTCAGGTGACCGGCATCATACGACGTCGGTATAAAGGGGCGGTACCAGACGCCCGCTTTCCAGTTCTTTCCCGCCACAGGCCCGGAAGGCCCGGACGAGAGAGAAGCAGATATTTCCCTCAACGGAAAAGGAGCTGAAAAAGCCTAGGGGGATGGCGGGCGGGAAGGTATTACCTACTGCAAGAGCCTCTCTCGAAGATCTACTGTTACGGTAAGTTCTTACGTAACTGTACTATCTTACTTCGAGAAGGCTCTTGCAGTAGTTATTTACATATAGGACAGAATCCCAAGCAGTCTGGAACAAATAAGAAAGGCACCGGGAGGAGGAACTACTCAGATAAGGAGTAGGAAAGCTTGCAACCCTCAAGAAAGGAGGCCTTGCAAGACCGCTAACCCGAAGCCTGCTCTACTACGAGAGGCAATGTCCAAACTGTAATGTTTAGTTAAGGTATGGACGGAAGTCCAAGTGGCGGCAGCACAAATGTCTGCCGCGGACACATTCTTGAAACAAGCCGCAGGGGCAGCAACTCCACGAGTGGAGTGACCTCTGACTTGACCCAGTAGGGTCTTGTTGTACTTGTCATAACAGAAAGTGATGCAATGAGCCAACCACTTTGACAGGCATTGCTTGGAAACAGCATTGCCTTCTCTTTTGTGAGCGAAAGAGACAAACAACTGATCAGTCTTTCTGAGATCTTTTGTCCTATTGTTATATCATCTCAGAATCCTGTGAACATCCATGGTGTGAAGCAAGTATTCTCCATGATTGGAGTATTGCGTGAAAAAGGCAGGTAATTCGATAGACTGATTCAAAGTAGATGCAGCTACCACCTCGGAGAAACTTAGGATTTGTGCGGAGAGCTACTCGCTCTTTGTGGAAGATCAAGTAAGGGATTTTGCACATAAGGGCCTGAAGCTTGGAAATTCTGCGAGCCGAGGTAATGGCCACTAAGAAGAGTGTCTTCCACAATAAAAACTTCAAGTCTGCAGAAGCCGCAGGCTCGAAGGGGGGAAGAGAAAGTTTCTCGAGGACAAAATTTCAGTCCCAAGGTGGAGCTGGGGTCCGGATCGGGGGTCTGAGATGAAGGACCCCTCTAAGGAAGGTTTTGGATACCTCTAGCTGGGCAAAGGCCTTATCAGTGAAAGGTACGTGGTAGGCTGAGATAGCTGCCATGTGGACCTTCAGAGAGGAGTGACTGAGACCCAGGTCGAAGAGATGACGCATGTAATCCAGCAAAGTGGTTACGGGGCAGGAAAAGGGTTCCTCGTTCCTGGATGCGGCCCAGATGGAAAATCTCATCTTCATGGCATAAGTGGACCTAGTGGAGGGCTTTCTGGCCTCTACCAAAATCTCGGCTACCTTAGTGGATACTCCAAAGTGAGACTGAACTAGGTCTGAAGGAGCCATGCATGAAGTTGAAGGGACTTGAGTCCCGGATGGACCAGGGTCCCCTGATCCTGAGTCAGCAATCCCGGAGATAAGGGAAGAGGAAAAGGAGGAACCTCTGAGTATTGTTGTAGAAGAGAGAACCAAATTTGCCTGGGCCAGAAAGGAGCAATTAGAATCATTTTTGCTCCTTCTAGAGCCAGTTTCTGTAACACACGTGGGACCAGTGGAATTGGGGGAAAAGCATAAGCTAATCTGTCCTTCCAGCTTAGAGACAGGCGTCTTTCAAAGCTCCTCGCTCTGGAGCGGCGAGCAAAAGATTGGAAGTTTTATGCGTTTTGGGAGGAGGCGAACAGGTCTATTTGAGGAGTCCCCCAAGCCTGAAAAATGCTGTTTAGGACTATTCCGTCTAATTCCCACTCGTGTGGAAGAGCTGACGAGCGACAGTATGTCTGCTAGGACATTGTCTACTCCCGGAACATGGATCGCCATGAGGTGAAGGTTGTGGAGGGTGGCCCACTCCCAGACCCTCATCGCTTCCCTGCACAGTGGGTAGGATCGAGTTCCTCCTGCTTGATGTACACACCACGCACATGTTGTCCGTTTGGACGGTTAGGTGACCGGGGAAGATGTATTGGTGAAGGGCCTGGAGTGCACAGAGCACCGCTCGGTGCTCAAGAACATTGATGTGGAGAACTACCTCCGATTTGACCAAAGTCCTTGAGTTCGGTGAGGACCAAGATGGGCCCCAACGCCCCGGGCGTCCGTGGTTAAGGTCTGATCGGGGAGGATGAAAGAAGGGACCCCGGAAGAGGTTTTCTTGTACCATCCACCACCTTAAGTCTCTGACCATCGGCGATGAGATCAGGATCGGAAGATCTAGGTCGTCTACTCGTTGGTCCCACTGAGATAGAAGAATCCATTGAGATATTCTCATGTGGAGGCGTGCTCGTGGGATCGTCGGGATGGCAGCCGCCATGGGCCCCAGTAGACGGAGCAACGACCTCGCCGGAACCCTCCTGAAGTTCAGTAGGAGGGAAATCTGTGACTGGAGGAAACCCCGGTCCGGAGGCAGAAAAGCTTTGCACAAAGTTGTGTCGAAATTGCCCCAATGAACTGGAGCCTCTGAGAAGGCTCCAGAAGAGACTTGGAGAGGTTGATGGTAATACCCAGGTTGGTAAAAACCTGCCGGGTGAGGGAGAGGAAATGCAGGAGTTCCTCCCTGGATGGAGCTGCCAGGAGCCAATCGTCCAGGTAGGGAAAAACCTGAGCTCCCAAAGAACACAGGTGGGCCACTACCACCGCCAGGCATTTGGTAAAGACTCAAGGAGCCGAGGAAAGGCCAAATGGAAGCACCCGGAATTGGTAATGGACCCCCTGGAGCGCAAATCTGAGGTACTTTTGGTGCGAAGGGTGAATGGGGATGTGCAGGTATGCATCCTGCATATCCAGTGCACAAAGCCATTGGCCCAGCCGAAGCAAGGGCAGAAGGGATTGAAGGGAGCGCATCCTGAACCTTTTGTATTCCACAAACAGGTTCAAGGAGCTGAGATCGAGAATCGGTCTGAGATCTCCGTCTTCTTGGGTACAAGGAAGAAGTGGAATGGTACCCGTCCGTGAGGTGAGGAGGAACGGGTTCTATAGCCCGTTTTGCAAGAAGAGCTGAGATTTCTTCCCTGACCAGAGAAAGATGGTCCCTTGAATAAGCGGAATTCAGGGGTGACGTGGAGGTTTCTGCAGAAACTCTATGGAGTGTCCCTCTGCGATGATTTGAAGCACCCATGAATCCGAGTTATCCTCTCCCACTCCGGGAGGTGGAGGGAGAACCTCCCTCCTACCGGTTCCTCCGGAGTGTCCGGAGGCGGTGGGAGAGGGGAGGAGTCAGGTGGCGTGAGGCAGCGCGCCGCAGCTGGAGTGCCCGTCGCTTTTTTGGGTGGAGGGGCCCTGGCAGCTGCAGGGGCTCGGCGTTTAGTGGCCCGCCTTCCCTGGGGTTTCGCTTGAGGCCGGCTGCGTCTGCGAAAGGGACGGTGCTGCGGAGGATGGGGACGGTACAGTGAATCCACGGATTTAAGGGCTGTTCCCTTCTCCTGCAAGTCAGTGATGATGTCCTTGACATCACCGCCGAAAAGCACGGAACCCCTGAAAGGTGCCTCTTGAATGGCGGATTGCACCTCCGGGACCAGACTTGACACATGAAGCCATGCGTGGCGCCGAAGGCTAACGGCAAACTGAGAGCTCCATCCAGCGGTGTCCACTGCATCGTATGTCGTCCTTAGCACGTGACCGCTGGCCGAACGAGCAGAACGGACTAGATCGGCCAACTCCTGCTTGAGTTGGGAGTCCTGCAAGGAGTCGATCTTTGATTCCACCTAGGTAAGGACGGCCTTCTGGTAATCCCCCATGTGAGCTACATAGTTCAGGGCTCTTATACCCAGTGAGGAGGAAGCGTAGATCATCTTTCCAAACTGATCCAGAAGGCGAGATTCCTTATCCGGAGGAGACGAGCTCAAGTGTTTAGGATGTGCGGACCGGCCGTGAGCCGGTGCTGTTCACGACAGAGTCGGCACGGGGGTGAGAATCTAAAAAGTCTACACCCTCCGGAGCCTGGTATAGCCTGTTTGACTTCTTAGGAAGTGGGGCTAAAGCCGACGGTTGTTTCCAAATAGTGGAAACAAGGTGGGCGTGAGGCTCGATCCAGGGTGGCACTAAAGTAGGGGCTGTAAGGGGCAAATCCAGATGTTCGGCGAGTTTGACCCGCTGAGGATCTGGATCTAAGGACTGCCACTGATGGACCTCCTGGATTTTCTTAAGTAACTCCGTGAAAGAAGGATCCTCTGGAGGAGTCCTAGGCCGGGGTTTGGACGGAGAACGTAGCTCGTCATCTTTATCGGAAACTCCCGCGGAGGCTTCCGAGGAGTCCGAGAGGACCACAGAGGAAGAATCTGAGGCAGAAAGAGACTCCCTCACCTGTCTAGGGGGAGGAATGTGTTCCGTGGGAAGAGTCCCACAACGCGTGTCCTGCCCCTCTCTGGAACCCGAGGGGAGACCCCGGGGAACTGGAGGAGGGGAGGGAGAGCGCCATCTAGGGCGTACGGGAACCGGTGGGGGCACAGTCATCGTAAGACGGCTCTCGACTTCTCTGGTGAGCTGAGCCTTGGCCTCAGCCCACCAGAAGGCAAGAGTCTCCTGCAAATCCACCAGCGGCCTGGGGGGCGGTGGAGGAGGAGGAGCGGGATAGTGAAACGGAGGATATCCGTGGGAGAGTACCCAAGACCCGTCTGCAGATAAGTCGGAGGCGGGTAGTGGCGTCGGGTACTGCGGGCGGAGGATTGACGCCGAGTGCAGTGGTCCTTGGTACTGCGGGCCGGGAAGGACCGGTGTCGGGTATGACAGCGGTACCAGGAGCTGGAGGAGCTGCTGGAGCAGACGGCCCAGCCGGGCACTCCAGGGCGGATCAGCTGGAAAAGGTCCCTGGGTGGAGGGCCCAGAGGAGGGAAAAAATCCCTGCTGGCGTGCGGAGAGGGCGGTGTGGGTCGGCGACAGCAGGGCGGTGTCGGCTTCGGCCAGCGTCGGAGAGGCGGCCGGGGAACTGGCGCCAGATCCGGGTTCTCAGTGGGGGATCTGACGGAAGCCCAGGATCCCTAGTCTCATCTGGGGAAGGTGGTGAAAAATCCCCTGAGTCAGGCAAGGGGGACTGGGGCTCCCCTGACTGTAGCGAAGGCTGCAGAGAGCCTGGCACGACGGAAGAGGGTGGTTCCGACGTAGGCTCTGGGACCCGGCGCATGTCGAAGGAGCCGACGTGTGACTTATGGGTCGAAACCCGGCGGACGGAGGAGCCGGCGTCCAACTTCGGTGCTCTCACGTCCGAGATGGGCCAAGGAAGAAGAGAGGCCCGCTCGGAGGGAGAGACAGCCCGGCGCCACCAAGGGTCGGAAGTACTTAGGGGCCTTCTCCCGGCGGACGTCAGAGGAGCAGACACCCGGCTTACGGGAGGCGCCCGCACCAGTAGGCCGAGGATGTGAGACTGTACTGGGGGCTAGAGTCTCCTTTGGCCCGGAGACACCCGACAGGCCCGGACTCGGGCCTGAAGGGCGGGCCGACGTCTCCTCCAAACCCTTGGAGGCTGCCGTCGGAGGATCCCCCGGAGGTGAAGTTACCTTACCCGCGACCCCGGCCGGAGGTGCCTATCCTTGTCCTTTTTATGCCCTTCCGGAGAAGTCGACGCCTGCCTTAACTTTCTCAGCTCTTTCTCCATCGCAGACATCTTTTTCTTCAGGACATGGGCTTTGAGGGACTGCTGGCGTCGCTTGCGAGTTGCCGCGTTGAACCGGAGGCAGTGCAGACAGTTATCCACCGCGTGGTCAGGGCCTAGGCAGAGGAGGCAAAGGGAGTGACTGTCCTTGTGTGGCAGCTGGGCGCCGCACGAATCGCACTTGTTTTTAGAGGGGAACGACATAAAATGACGTTCACCTGACGATCGAACAGAAAAACTGTAGCTTTCTCAGAAAAAAACGACGAAGAGACAGAACTGCAACAAACAACCACGAGGTGCTACTCGTAGCTAACGCGGGGAAAGAACTGGAAAAGCGGCATCTGGGACCCCCTTTATACCGACAAGCAAGGCGCTGGTCACCTGACGAGGCGGTCCCACGCCAGGGACTGCTAGCTAGAAATTTTTCCATGGGGTCCTGCCGCCGGCCGGCGTCAGTCCTATATGTAATTACCTACTGCAAGAGCCCTCTCGAAGTAAGATCTACTGTTACAGGTGAGTAACCTGTTTTACTACGGACATAGATATGATGTTCTATCCACACTTCAGGCAGACTCCTAGCAGTTCTCAGGGAGGACGACGCAAGGCGCACCTTGCCCCATTTAGGGAAGAGAGATTGGAGAAAAGGGGCCCTAAAACCAGCATCCCAGCATGACTCAAGGTTGATGTAGCAGTGGGACATGAAGGTATGTGTGGACTTCCAGTTAGCAGCTCGACAGATTTCCTGGACAGGGATATCCCTGGAAGCAGCCACAGAGGCAGAGATATGGCAGGTGGAATGAAAGCCTCTTACACCCCTTACTTATCCCTCCCCCCACTGGTCAGTATAGCAGAGGTCGATGCAGGAAAACGATCCACCTGCCAATTGTCCACTTAGCTGCCGGTCTTCCCAGTGCGGCTTCAGCGTAAGTGACAAATAGCTGGCGAACCTCTCCCCGAACTCCAGCCATGCACTCCTTGTAACAGGCGAGCACCCGCCAAAGGTCCAAAGTATGGAGCCTGTGCCTGGCAGTGTGGTTGGTGAAGTACACCGAGAGATTAATCCACCTAGTTAAGGTGAAAATCAGACACAACCTTCGGGAGGAACCTCGGGTTGAGGTGAAGGACAACCTTGTCCCTATGGAAGACCAGGTACAGAGACTCCACCAAGAGCACCTGAAGCTCACTGATCCTTCTGGCTGATATAACAGCCACCAGGAAGGCAGTCTTCCACGACAGGTGAGACATGTCACACCTGTGCATGGGTTCGAATGGCTTGCCCATGAACTTAGCCAACACCAGCAGCAAGTCCCAAGGTGGTGGTGGCTCACGCCAGATTACTGGAAAAGTTGGTTAACCACCAGATTAGAGACCTCCTTGAATCATTCAACATGCTCTCTTCAGTTCAATCAGGCTTCAGACCACTTCACAGCAAAATCTCTGCCCTTGCTAAAGTTGTGAATGACTGACAGATCGCATTGGACAATAAAAATTTTGTAGGCTCCTTATTTCTGGATCTAAGCAAGGCCTTCAACACTGTGTACCATACCCTACTTCTGGGCATCCTCCGCAGCATCACAGGGGCTCTGAAATGGTTTGACAGCTACCTTATTGGTCGCCTACAACATGTTAAAGCAGAAGGTGATTTCTCCATCCTAAAACCCCTTACTAGAAGGGTCCCGCAGGGATCCATCCTGGGCCCACTCCTATTCACCATCTATATAAATAAGATGCACACCAATGTAAAAAACAGGTTATTCACTTGTAACAGTAGTTCTAGAGTGGTATATGTTGTTCATCCACACTTTCTGGCAGAATCCTAGCAATTCTCCGGGAGGAGGGAGGCAAGGCGCGCATATGCCCTACTTAGGGAAGAGGGACTGGAGAACCGAGGCACCAAAACCAGCATCCCGGCATGACTAGAGGTCGATGTGGTAATGGGAAATGAAGGTGTGCGCAGACTTCCAGGTAGTATCCCTGCAGATTTCCTGGATAGGGACGTCTCTAGAAGCAGCCACCAACGCAGCGGTGTGGTGGGTGGAATCAGCCCTTAGCCCTACGGGAGGCTCCCTACCCGGCAACCTATAGCGGAGATAAATGCAGGAAGTGATCCACCTGCCAATCGTCCACTTGGCTGCAGGTCTGCCAGGTGCTGCTTCAGCATAGGTGACAAACAACTGGCAAACCTCTCTGCGAACTTCCACCATATGCTCTTTGTTGTAGGCGAGCACTCGTCTCAGGTCCAAAGTATGGAGCCTGTACTCTGCCTCTGAGGTGTAACTGGGGTAGAACACTGGCAGAATCAACACCTGATTAAGGTGAAACTGACACCACCTTCAGAAGGAATTTTGGGTGGGGTCGTAGGACAACCTTATTCTTGTGGAAGACCAGGTAAGGAGACTCTATAGAGAGCGCCTGTAGCTCCCCAGTCATTCTGGCTGACATGGTAGCCACCAAGAAGGCGGTGTTCCACGACAAAGGTGACATGTCACACTTGTGCACAGGTTCGAATCACTTGCCCATGAGCTTTGCCAAAACCAGCAGTAAATGCCACAGAGATGGAGGTTCCCACACCAGAGGGAATATGTGATCTAGGTCCTTGGAAAAAAAGTGTTAGACCACCTTCTCCTGTGCCACCGACTGCATACCGGCCCACAACTGGTAGGCAGAGATGGGCATCAGGTGCACCTTAAGGGTCGTCGACCGAAGCCCCAGCTGGGAGAGGCACGACAGGTAGCACAAAATGCTAGCCAATGGACAGGACGAGGGGTCCACCCCTTTGCCCTAGCAGCAAACTGAAGATCTCTTCCATTTGAAAGCACAGCATTTTCTGGTCGATTCCTTACAAGATGCCTCAACAACCGTGAGAACCTCGTTGGAGAGACCCAAAGCCTGGAACTCTAGCCACTCAGGAACCAGGCTGTCAGGTGCAGGGATTGAAGGTCCAGATGGAGCACCTTCCCTGATTGATGGAGAGCAGGTCCGGGAGTGCTGGAAGATGCCTTGGGAGCCTAGAGCAGAGGCTGAGGAGATCTGGGTACCAAAACTGGCGTGGCCAGTCTGGGGCTACCAGAATCACCTGCACCTTTTGTCCCTCCTGGCCTAGAGGATCACCTTGTGGATCAAGGGAAGTGGAGGAAAGGAAAAGAAGAGGCCTGAGGTCCACAGCCTCGAGAAGGCATCCCCCCTGCTGAGGGGGGCAGGCATAAAAACAGCCTCAGCTTCACGTTCTCCCTGGAGGCGAACAGATCCACTTGAGGGGTGCCCCAGTGGGAGAACAAGTCTTGTACTACCTCCAGGTGGAGTGACCACTTGTGAGATGCCTCGCCCATCCAGCTGAGAGCATCGGCCAGCTGATTTGAGGCTCTTGCCACATGAATGGCTAGGAAATCCACCTCCAGGCTGAGCACGAGGGCCCATGTGCAGAGAGCTTCCTTGCACAGAGGCAAGGAGTGCATCCCGCCCTGTCTCTTGAGACAGTACATGGTCATGGTATTGTCCATCTGGACCTGGACCACTTGACCCCGTGCAGATCGAGAATGGTGTGCCAGCCCCCCCCCCATCTCTTCTGGTACCAGGAAATACCTGGAAATGAACCCTGGGTCTGAAGGAGGTTACCCAACTCTGCGCATGACCTCCTTGCGGTGCAACTGGGCGATGTCTCGGCGAGCTGACCGACAGCGGACACCAGATCCTCCTGTGAGGCGCAGGCTCAGCTTGGGGGGGGGGGGGAGAACCTGCTGGAATTTCAAAGGCAGGCCCTGGCCGACCACTTCCAGCACCCACTGGTCCGTGGTGATAGCGGACCAGGCAGAAAGGAAGTGGCAGAGCCAGACCCCCACAGGAGGGCCCAGGGGAGGTGTGACAGGGTTGAGGGTGGCACCCCTCAAACAGTCACTGAGCAGGCTAAGAGGAAGAGGATCTGGCCAACGGGCCGCCAGGTCCCTTCCCTCCAGGCTTTCTGACCGATGAGGCCACTGACTTGGCCCACGGTCGCCAGGTTTGAGCCTGCTGGCCCTGCTGCTGGGCTGGCCGCAGGAGTGGAAGAGCGAAAGGGCTTACACTTCTAGTGTTTGGGGCCCTTGTCCTTCTGGGCAGATGTCACGGAGTCCAGGGTGGCACTGGACTTCAATACGTCGCAGGTGACCCCCCATTCCAGGCCCAAACAGGTCGGTGCCCGAAAAGGGGACATCTGCCAGTTTGTGTTGCGTGTCAGCCATGAAGGTAGAGATCCTCAATCAAGCACTGCAATGCATGGCTACTGCAGCTGCTACTGAGCGTGCACAAGAATCACCAATATACAAAGCAGTCTGGAGTCGTTTCAACACTGCCCTTCCCTGGTCACGGACCTGCTTGACTGTGGTCTGACGGTCCGCCAGGAGGTGAGGGACGACCTCATCCAGGGAGCCCAAGAGAGCATGGGAAAAATGTACCATCAGCATGGCCGAGCTAGCCTGATGAAGGCCAAGTGAGGAAGCAGCGTAGACCTTCTTTGCCGAATGATCCAGTTTCTTGGATTCTCTGTCCAGTGGTCGTTAGGAGTTTTTTTTTGATAATTCTGTTTATACTCCCCCGCGGTGTCGTATACTCCCCCACTGTGTCAGTCTCCACTCTTCCGGAGACACATATTGCAACCTATCCCACACCGAAGCCTCCACGATTCTGCCGGGTGGTCCCCATCGAGCCGTGGCTGTACCCCCCAGGCGGGAATGGGGCAGGACGGCGCCCCCCGATAATCTTGCTGTGTCGGACCACCGAGGACGTCAGGGAGGTGCGGGCAATCAGGGTCACTGCTGGGTCTCTGTCACCTAGGAGACAGACACCGTTTTTTCCTCCCCTTGGTGTGGTGTGCGTCCTGTGACGTCAAGGCACTAGGCAGCGACGTCCACCACGTCTCTCGGCCGGCCCTTCCTGAAGTCGGGACTTGCAGTACCCAGGGCCTCCGCCCGAGGTCAGGCAAACTGTGGGCCTTGGCCTCCCAGAGAAGGCGAGCAGTCGTGGGATGCTCAAGCCCATCTCCCCAGCCGGCTCTCCGATGACCAGAGTCCGCTCCAGAACCCAGGTTGCCAGCGTTGTGGGCAGAAATCCAACCGCTTCGCAGACAGGCCAGCTTTAGGAGTGGATTTTATCATCTTAGGAACATTGCTCGAATCCGAGCCATGATCCCGCTGGAGGATCTGATCACACTGATGCATGCGTTCCTCACTTCCAGGCTGGACTATTGCAATGCCCTGTACCTAGGGTTATCTGGAGGCAACCTCTGCAGGCGGCAGCTGGTGCAGAATGCAGTGGCAAGATAACTGACTGGGGCAAGACGCAGTGATCATATCACCCCAGTCCTCCGCAGACTGCTCTGGCTGCCAGTCAGGTGGAGGACTGTCTTCAAGGTAGGGCTCCTGACCTACAAGACCCTACATGAAGGGGGACCTGCCTATCTGCAAGATCTCCTTGACCCATACCGACTGCCCTAGGCACTCCATTCTGCCGGGGGTTGGGGGCTCCTTGGAGTTCCCAGAGGAAGGCTGCGGCATTCTGGGAATAGGGCATTTTCAGTGGTGGCGCCCACTCTGTGGAACTCCCTTCCTGGATATCATAGGGAGGCCGCCTCGGTGGAAGCCTTTAAGAGACAACTAAAAACATATCTGTTCCAGCAGGCTTTTAATGACTGATTAATTTAAAATGGGATGGATAGAATTTTAATGTCTATGTTAAACTGCTGCTGTGTGTATCCTGTTTTTGAATTAGGCTGTACAGTGCCCAGAGTCCCTGGAATTGGGCGCTCTATAAATAAAATATCTATCTATGTATCTATTGATCCACATAACCTGTACTGCCAGAGTGCCAAAAGATGGAGTTAGCCACCAGACCCACAGCCGAGGGATGCTCCGAAAACCCTGAAAGGGAACCGGTTGGACCGCATATTTGTGGGCCATCCGGGCAAGATGCAGGACACTGCCACAGATCCAGAGCCGGGCCAACAGTGACCTCGGCCACAGGGAAGGCCTCCGCAGGAGAATCCCCTTTGTCCACAATCTCTGTTAGAGGATACCTGGCCAGCTTCTGGACCGGTTCGAACTCCATCCCCGTGAACTCGGAAATGAGCCTAAGAATGCCCATGAACAAGGTGGGTCCCTCATCTATGTAGAGGCGCCCCCAAGGACTCCCCATCCATGGGACACGAGTGCAAAGAGGAGTCTTCGGACTCAGCAGTCCACGTAAAGCGGGCGTCCACCTGAGTCAACCTTGACCCGCCTTGGGCGATCGGGAGTGAGGGTGACAGCCGATGGGGCAACCTTTCTGCCGACCAAGAATCCTTGGTCGGGACTCCACCTCAATCTGCAGAGAAACCAGTTTTGGCCAAGTCAATTCAGCCAGCACCTCTGCAGAGGTGACGGTGGCAGGAGAAGACGTCCAGTTGTTCGGGTGACCACCACTTGACAGCCGGAGTAGGAACCGGGGTTGGCTTTGTACCGGTCAAGGCCAGCTGCTGCCACATCAAATCTTCGTAACGCTGATGCAATTTGCGCCGGAGCCTCTACTCAGCCAAGAAGGATGAAGAAGAGTAGCGGCACCACCGCTTACCATAATGTCGGGAGCGAGATCGCCAGTGACAGCAAGATCTGTCCGACTTGGTAGAGGAGGACCGAGACCTCGACCATGGGCGGGGCCGACGGGGGACATCGGAAGGAGCAGTGACCCCCACGGCTCCTCCAAGTCAAGGTCCTGAGTGGGTGGATTCGACCCAGCGGGCTCAGCTGACCCATCCGAAGACACTGGAAACACTGAAGTCCAAGAGAGAATTGTCAGCCTCATCTAGCAACAACCTGTCAGTTGTATCGAGAAAAATCTCGGCAGCATTGACAGGCATCTCCGTGAAACCCGAAGTCGAAACCAGAGTCTCCTGAGAGTGGGACCACTCCCAATCCCAAGAGTGTCAACATGGAGCCTTTTCTTTCTTCGACTCCTTCTTGCGAGCGCGCGAAATGTGCGACCCAGAAAGGCCCTATCCCTTAGTCGAGAGAGATTGGCACAGCTCTTTGAAGGAAGCCGAATAAGAGGAGCCCAGCTGGAGCGGAATGAAGACCAAAGTCGAAGAGGAACTAGCCACGGCCTGAGCCGCTGCCTCCTCAAAGGCCTTGAGCTGTTCAAGCTACTGTGGAGACCACCCAACGGGCATCCTTGGATTTAACCGGCAGGTAACGCTTTTCCGGTCGCCCCAGCTGAAGCCTGGCAGCACAGTCTTCCAGCCCCAATGGGTGAAAGAAACAGATCGCAAACCTGCGGATCGTGGTCATGTCCAAAACAGTACACGCACGTGGCGTGAGGGTCAGTGCGCGACATCTTCTGCCTGCAGGGGCACCAGCAAAACCTGGGGACGGTTTTTTTTTCCATCGAGGAAAGCGAGAGAAGAAGGAGCAGATGAAACTCAAACGAGTTTTAAGGTAAGTTTTAGAAGATTTGAGAGCCAGGGCTTACTACACGCAGGAGTGCTAAGGAGTGAACCTTAACCTTCCAGCGGAAAGAAAGATCTGGTGTCATGGGGCACAGCCAAGGGTTATACCAGCCGGGTGGGTGGGAGGAGCCAGCTTGAAGACGTTCCGGCAACCCTTAAAGGGAAAGACGATCTGCCAGAAAGTGTGGATAGAACATATCCACGTCCCTACAAAATCTGTTAACATTCACCTCTTCACGGACAATACTGTCCTCTATAGCGCACAGCCATCCCATGATGCAGTCTGTTCAGACCTCCAAATCAGAGTTTAATTAAGTTTACTTCAATTAAGTTTACTTCAATTAAAACTCTTACTCAATGCCAATAAAACGAAGGCCATGCTCCTTACATCTTGTCTAAAGACCTCGAGCCCCCGTACCATGAGTACGATACCCTCAATCACCACTCTCCTAGGTGAACCATTAGAATACGTAGACAAATTCAAGTACCTGGTCATCTTGATAGAGCAAAAATTGTCCTTTTATGACTACATTGAGGATCAGACTAAAAAAACAAAACAGCAACCTGGCATTTTCTTCCGTCTTAAACACCTACTCACCACAGCAGCCAAAACCAGAGTTGTTCAAGCAAACTTTCTCCCACTACTGGACTACACAGACATACTTTATGTACAATCAACCAGCTCGGTCCTCTCTAAACTTGATACTCTTTACCATAGGGCAATAAATTTATAGCTGGAGCTCCCTACTCTACTCACCACTGTTCTTTATATACCCTGGTAGGTTGGTCATCGCTCAAACTCAGATGCCCCAAAAAATGCTGCCCCTTGGGACATACCATGCTATAACTAAAATTCTCATTCAATATATTTCGGACCGTCTTCCTAGCTGCCCTACAGGAAACGACGTGTTGAGGAGCCTCTTCTACATCTCCCTTGTAATCCCCAAAGTTAGACAATCTACCAAATCGAGTTCTATCAGCCTCTCTCTCCCCTTTGGAACAAGCTGCAAAAGACCTTGAAGCTAACCTACTATGTGAAATTTACAACCTTTAAGACGCTCTTTGGCCAAGCATTCTCAGAATCTTGTAACTGCACTTCCTAACCCATGGCCTACACAGCTCTCGTTTTTCTCCTCCCAGTTATCCTCAATTTCCCACTGCATACCCTTCCTTACTTTCTCCTTGGGTATACTCCTAACACCTTCCTTGGTGTGCATCTGTCTCCAAGCTATTTCACTCATACTGTATTATATTGTTCCATACTATATAACAGGCCATCTCTGCACGTCTAGAGCTCTTTTACTCTGTACATTTATTGCACAGACTCTGCATTGCCTATGGATTGTTGGCTCCATGTTGCACTCTTACAGCATTGTATTATGTATTATAATGTACTGTGTTTAATTCTGCCCTTCCATTCTGTTTTTTGGAATGACCTTGATTTGTGAAATTGCTTTTTATTGCATCTGTGTATTGTATTGTGTATCCTTGTCCAGGTCCATCTTGGAAATGAGTTTACCTCAATGATTCTTCGCCTGGTTAAATAAAGATTGATTGATTCACACACCGGAAGGAAAATGTGGTCAAGGCCTTAAAAAGGGGGAAAAAAAAAAAAAAAAGATTTAAATAAAGGACGCCAGACCACCATCTCCTGCACCACCAACTGCCCGGTAGGCAGAGATGACTGCCAGGTGCACCTTAAGGGTCATCAACTGAAGGACCGACAGAGAGGGACCAAAGGTAGTCGAGAATGCTAGCAAGACAGGATAAGGGGTCAAGCCCCTTGCCCTGGCTCCAAATGGAGAACCTCTTCCATTTGAAAGTATAGCATTTTTAGATCGATGCCTTCTGAGAAGCCTCCACCATGTTAAGGACATCTTCAGAGAGACCTGAAGCCTGGAACTCTGTCTGCTCGGGAACCAGACTGTCAGGTGCAGGGATTGAAGGTCCGGGTGGAGTACCTTACCCCTATTGAACGAGAGTAGGTCCAGGTACAGAGGGAGACGCCTTGGGGGCCTGCTGCTGCGTCTGAGGAGATCTGGGTACCAGAATTGGCGAGGCCAGTCAGGAGCCACCAGGATCATCCGAGCCTTGTCACTCTTCACCCTGAGCAACACCTTGTGGATAAAAGGAAACAGAGGGAAGGCATAAAGAAGGCCCAGGGTCCAGGGCCCGGAGAATACATCCTCCTGCAGCGTTCCCTGCGGAGGGATAGGGCACAGTACAGCCTCAGCTTTGCACTCTCCGTGAAGGCACAGAGGTGCCCCACTGGGAGAACAGGCTGTGTACTACCTCTGGGTGAAGAGACCACTCCGGAGATACCTTGCCCACACGGCTGAGAGTGTCTGTCAGCTGGATGGAGACACTGGCCACTTGGATGGCTAGGAGATTGGCCTCCATGCTGCGCATAAGGGTCCAAACATGGACAGCTTTCCTGCATTGAGGAAGGGTGTGCGTCCCCCCTGCTTGCTGAGGGAGAACGTGGTCGTGGTGTTGTCCATCTGGACCTGAACGACTCGACCCTGGATTTGTGGAGCAAAAAGCAGTCAACACCAGCTGAACTGCCCGGAGCTCCAGCAGGTTGATGCGGCATCGGGACTGCTCTGGGGTCCACAGCCCATGGGCTCTGTGTTCCCCCAAGTGGGCAACCCAGCCCATGAGGGAGGCTCAGGACGACCGTCGGCTCTGGGCAAACAAATGAGATACCTTCCTGCAGATGTCCCGGGACTAACCACCACTGGAGATCATCCCACATCAGCTGGGTCACAGTGACCAGAAGGTCGAAGTGGCCCTTGCGCTGAGACCACTGGCGGGCCAGCTCCCATTGCAGAGAGCACATTCCCCAACAGGCCTCAATGGACGACGATGGTGTATGCCGCCATGTATCCCAGAAGGCGCAGGAAGTTCTGAGTAGAGCGCAACTGCCCAACCCAAAATGATCAGGCAAAGGAGGAGAGAGCCTCTGTGCTGTCCGCCGGAAGCCAAGCAATGGCTTGCAAGAGTCGAGTTCTGCCCCAATGAAATGAATCACCGGCGAGGGCACAATTTCCAACTCTGTCTCGATGACCAAGAGGCCAGTGGAGATGCAGGTCTGAAGGGCCAGGTCCCTAGACCGCTCCACCTCCTCCTCCCTGGAGGGTCCCACAATCAGCCAGTCGTTCAGGATGGGGTACACCTGGACCTCTCAGTGCCTCAGGTAAGCTGCCACTGCTGCTATGCATTTGGGGAAGATCCTGGGGGCTAAGAACAGGCTGAATGGCATGGCCTGGAACACGCAGAGGATCCCCTCCGGCTGGTACCAGAGGAACCGATGGTGGGATGGACGAACTGGGACGTGGAATAACGCATCTTGAAGATCCAAACAGCAAAACCACATGTTTTGCTCAAGAGGTTGTATGATCTGAGACGGAGTGACCATCCTGAAGGTGTGCAGCCCAAGAAACTTGTTCAGGTTATGCAGATCTAAAATGGGGCGCCAGCCCCCCCAGTTCAATTTGGCACCAGGAAGTACCTGGAGACAAACCCAGGACGTACTGGAGGGTCCAAGACAGGGGCCACGAGACCTCGTTGCAGAGGAGCTGGGCGATGTCATCCCGAAGGGCCGACAGGATGTCAACATACGAACATACAAAACTGCCAGAAGAAACAGGCCACAATGGTCTGCTCAAGTGTACAGCTCAGTTTAGTTCCCTGGAGCTACGCCCCCACACTCCTCCTGGAGTCATCCACTCCCCCCCTTACTCTTTCCCCTCCCCAGAACTGATTCCTCCCATTCAGATTTTCTTTTTCACCTCGCCCCCTTGACCCGAAGCTGTGTACTACATTCACTGCTAGCACCTCCTCCAGCAACTTGTTCAATCCCTTTACCACCCTTTCTGTGAAAGTGTCTCATTTCCTTCCTAAACCCCCCCCTCGACCCCCCACCAGCTTCAGGCTATGCCCTCTTGTACAACCCTCCTTTCTTAGATGAATATACCCTCTGAACTACCCCTATTTATGCCTTTGAGGTACTTGAAGGGTTCTATCACGTCCCCCCTCTCTCTTCTGTCCTCCAGGGCGTACATGTTGAGCTCCCTCAGCCTCTCCTCATATGTTTTATGCCCCGTGCCCTGGATCATCTTGGTTGCCCTCCACTGTACCCCCTCCAGCAGACCGATATCCTTCTTTAGATAAGGGCATCAGAACTGTACACAGTACTCCAGGTGGGGTCTCACCAGAGATCTGTACAGTGGCAGAATAACTTCTTCCCTCCTAGAGTGGATTCCTCTGGCAATGCAGCCCAGCATTTTATTAACTGTGACTGCTGCTTTACGGCATTGCATAGAGTGCTTCATGTCACCCCAGACCAACGTTCCAAGGTACTTTTCCTATTCTGAGATGGTCACCTGAACCCTCCCTAGCCAGTAGCTGGTCCCTGGGTTCCTGACTCCCAGTTGCAGGACTTTGCACTTCTTGGCGTTGAATCCTAACTACCAGATACCCGATCATTTCTCCAGCCTAGCCAGATCTTCCTTTAATTCTCGTCTCCCCTCCGCTGTGTCCACCCTTCCACAGAGCTTGGTATCATCTGCACAGAGGCAATCTTATTTTGACGCCCTCTGCTATGTCCCCAATAAAGATGCTGAACAGTACAGGTCAGAGTGTTGAGCCCTGTGGGACTCCACTGGTTACAGGCCTAGGTTTGGACAGTTCACCACCACCCCTCTCTGGTTCCTGTCTGCAGCCAGCTTTCAACCCATCCTAGCAATTTGTCTCCTATAACCCAGGTCCCACAGCTTGCAGATCAGCCTGGCATGAGGCACCGAATGGAATGCCTTGCTGAAGTCCAGGTACAGGACATCCACAGCCTGCCCCTTGTCCAGTGACCTTGTAATCCAGTCAAAGAAGTCTATCATCTTTGTTTGACAGGATCTCCCCCTGACAAACCCATGCTGCCTGTCGTCCTGGAGACCAGTCACCTCAAGGAAGAACACTAGCCTTCCTTATGAATGGTCTCCATCAACTTGCCCACTACAGACGTTAGGCTGACCAGCCTGTAGTTCCCCGGCTCATCCCCGGGACACTCTTGTGGACAGGTACCACATGTGCTGCCCTCCAGTTCTGTGATACACTCCTTTTTCCAGCAAAGTGTTGAACTGGTCCATCAGGGGTACTGCTAGTACCTCTGCCATCTCTCCCAGGACCCTCAGGTGTACTCCATCTGGGGCAGAAGCCTTGTCCACCCATAGTCCCCTCAGTTCTCTTAAGACCCTCTCAACCCCAATATCTCCATTATATTCCTCCCCGCCCCTAGGGCAACCCACAACCATCCCGTGGCATGGGCGTCCTGTTCCCTGGTGAAGACAGAGCAGAAGTACTCATTTATTATGGGTTCCAATTACATAGTTCCAGGAAACTGGCTGGATATGCTAAGCTAGTCTTACATACAAATTTTTCTTATATATGGCCCCACGAGGGATACGGGGAGATTGTTAAGGGGATCTAAAATATTTGTTTTGTATTCTCCCTAATTTTGTACAGGACAAACAGCAATCTAAATATGATTGTGTTGTTTTTCCTTTAGTATTCTCTTCTTTTCAGGATATACCTACTGCCACTGAAGAGGCTGGCAATTATAAGACATTTTTTACTTTATATTTGAACTTTGTAGGTTCCTCCACCTCCGACTGTACACGGCTACAGGGAGATTATTGTATTTGTACTCCATATTTTTGCTATAACTGGTATATTGGCCATCTGAAGTGGTTTCTATTCCCTGTATGAGCAATATTAACATACTTTGTATGGTTATATATAAAGTCAATAAAAAGAAAATACAAAAAAAGTACTCATTTAGTGCCTCCACCTGCTCCTCATCCTTTTCCGCCATCTTACCTCCCCCTTTATCCTTACAATCCCGTCCCTTCTGGATCGCCTCTCCTTAATGCAATAGAAGAAATACTTTTCCCCATTCTTAATCCTCTGGGCCTGTTTCAGTTCCTTTGCCGCCTTGGCTGCCCAGACCTCCTTCCCTGCCTCCCTAGCTTTCACTGCAAAAACCTATCAGTCTTCCTCCCTCATCGTCCACTTGCACCTCAAGAAGGCAACCCTATTTTCCTTCACTTTACCTGCCACTTTCCTGCTAAACCAGCTAGGTCTCTTGGCCTTAACAGTTGTATTTTTATGAGCCTTCGCACACATGTTTGTGGTCTCAATTAGTCCCCTCTTGATGACTAACTTTTTTTTTTTTTTTTTTTTTTTTTTTAATTTTATTCGCATCCATTCCTGGTCTGAGAATGGCCAGGTGCCCCTCTAGTATGTTTCCCATTTTATTGGGATCTGCCTTCCTGAACTCCATATATCCTCTCATGAGGCACGGGCTCAAAAAGGCAGATAAGCCTTGAATTCCAGAGGCAGACCCTGACTGACCACTCCGAGGAGCCACCTGTCCGTGGGGACAGCAGACTAAGTGGAAAGGAAGTGGTGGAGCAGGTCCCCCATGGGAGGACCGAGGGGAGACAGGACAGGCATGGGGGAGATAACCCCCCCATCCCGTCACTTGGCAGGATTGGAGGTGGAGGAAGGACCGGCTGAGAAGCCGCCAGGAGCCCGACCTCCTGGCTTCCGGACGACCATGGCAACTGAATTCAGCCAGGGACACCAAGTCTAAGCCCGTTTTCCCGGCCTGAGGCTGGACTGGTTTGGCCGCCGGGCCACAGAGGCGCTGAAAGGGCGGCTTCTGCTGTTTAGAGCCCTTGGAATCCCTCTGGGCAAAGGTCACAGAGTCTAAGGTGGCACTAGACTTTTCAATGCGGGTGAGGTGCCCCTCGACCCCAGGCCCGAACAAGTCAGTGCCCAAGAATGGGACATCCGTCAGCCTGTGCTGGGTATCCACCGTAAAGGTAGAGATCCTCACCAAAGCCCTGCGACACATGGCAACTGCGGCAGCCATGGACCGAGCATAAGAGTCACCGATGTTCAAGGCAGTCTGCAGCCGCTGCTTAGCCACCGCTCAACCTTGATCCCAGATCTGCTTGACTGTGGTCTGCAAGTCCGCTGGGAGATGAGGAAGCATCTCATCAAGTAAGCTCAGACGGGCACAGGTGAAGTGGACCATTAAAAGGGCTGAACTCGCTTACTGAAGGCCAAGACAGGTGGCAGCACAGACCTTTTTGACCATGTGGTCCAGTTTCTTGGACTCCTTGTCAGAAGGCTCATCAATGTCTCCCACATTGCTCGTGCGCCTAAACAAAGAGTCGGCCACCAGACCCTCTGTCAAGGGATGCTCCATGAATCCCAAAAGGGAACCAGTACAGACCGCATACTTTCAGGCAGTCCAGGCTGGTGGTGCAGGACAAGAGGCCAGATGCTGCCACAGGTCCAATGCAGGGCCAAGAATGGCCTTCACAACCAAAAAGGCTTCCTCAAGGGAGTCGTCCCGGTCAAGAATCTCAGTGAGCGGGTACCAAGTCCACTTCTGGACAAGCTCCATCAGGAAACCCATGGATATTGTCATGAGGTGGAGAAGACCTATGAAAGAAGTGGGGACTTGCTCAGTCGACAAATCATCCTCGGCCAACTCTACGTCCACCTGACGAGAGTTTAAGGAGAAGCCCTCAGACTCAGAGGATTCATTAAATAAAGGTCAACCGCCAGAGTCCCCACTGACCCTATGGAGTCTGTCAGGAGCAACAGTGATCGACAGCCAATGAGGAAGTCCCTATGCCGGGCAAGCATCCTTAGACAGAGCCGGACTTTGGTTGTTTCAGCAGCGGCTCCATCAGAACCGGCAGAAGCCAGAGGAGGCTGAGCCCGGTACCTACTGGGTCAGCTCCTGCTGAGGCAGGGAAGGCTGTGGCCTCTGCAGTGAAAGCCATGTTATGACCGGGGTTGAAGCCAGCACAGGCTTCACCCTAGTAACATGAGCTGCTGCCACATCAGATCCTTGTGGCGCTAATGCAACTTGCGCCAGAGCCTCTTCTCGACAGAGGACGAAAAGGAGGAGGAATCGTGGTGGCTTGCCAGATTGTCGAGAGTACAAGCACTGATACAGACATGGGCTTCTCGAATCCGGGCTACAAGATCAGGACCACGACCTCGGCCGTCGGGGCTGCCTACGCTGGGTCTCAAAATGGGCAGCCAAAAGCACAGCCTCCTCCTGGTCCGGAAGATCCTGGGTTAAAGGTGGTGGATCAGTGGACTGGTCCGTCGCTCCTTAAGAGGCGAGCAGTAGGACCGGAGTCCCAGATAAGGAGGTGTCAGCCTCGTCTTGCGACAACGGGTCAGCCAGCTCTAGAAAAATCTCAGCCAGAAGATCAACCTGTGTCTCAAACAACCGACCTGATGGGGAGACCTTGAAGCCCGCGTCCTGGGCCGAAGGATCAACCAAAGTCAGAACCTCCGACGCAGCGCAGGAATCTCAGGCCCCGAGAGCGCTAACGATCCCACTATCAAAGACAAGACAGTTTCTTGGTCTCGTTCTTAGATTTTTGATTATGTGCCCAATGAGGGACCCTGCCCATGGGTGGGAAGGGCCTGATACAAGTCCCTGAATGCCCCCGTGAAGGAAGCACCCAAGGAGAGTGGCAAAAAAGGCCATAGCCAAACAACCTTGTGCTGCAGCCTGGGCCACAGCTTCCTCAAAAGCCGCATGTTTGGCAGACCTCGCAGCCGGGGAGACCACCCGACAGAAGTCCTTGGACTTAACGGGAGGATCCCAGTCATCCAGATGATCCAAAAGACAGTGGGCCGTGCCAGTCTCCTAAAGTGGATGGATGCAGGGTGCGGCACAGGCCGCAAACCTGGTGATCATGCTCGTGGCCCAGGCAGTAAACACACATGGTGTGCGGGTCCATCAAGGACATCTTCTGCCCACAGGCACACTTCTTAAAACCCAGCACCGACTTTGCGTCATCCACACCAGATGGAGAAGTAGTCGCTTGAAGACAATGCTTTTTACTAAAATAAGAGATTTTTAATAAGCTAAGGGCCTACTCAGTGCAAGAGCGATAAGGAGGGAACCTTCTTCCAGCAGAAAGCAAGATCTGGCGTCACGGGATGGTGTTAAAGGAGTTACCACCCGGTGAGTGGGAGGAGCCAGCTTGAAGATGTTCCGGCTGATAGAAAGGGGAAAAGAACACTGCCTAAAGTGTGGACAGAACATTATATCCACATGCCGAGAAAAAAGGGTTATAAGGGCACCTGTATACAGTAAACAAAGCAACAGTCTAAGACACAGGAGGGATCTCTACATGAGCAGCCAAGAAACCTATTTATATTTTATTGTATAAATACTGATGTGATCTAAACTCTGTTCTTTTGCTACGCTTTACTTCAGTGGTCTGCAGTGTACTGCAACTGTGATGTTTTTAAACAGGCAAAAAACATATACCTATATGCCATAATCATGTCATCTACCCAATAAACTGATATCTCCCCCTTCCAAAGTGTGTTGCCATTTCAGCACAAAAGGTGTTCGCCGTGCAATTAGGAATTACTTTAGAAAAATATAACCGTAAGTTTTACCACAGTGTAATGTTTTGCTGTTTTGGGTTCTGCAAGAAATTCTGTCCCCAAAAAAAAACAACAAAAAGAAAAAGATATCCAAGGATGATTTCTTTGGAGAATAAAATAGGTGTCATCTAGTGTTAGGGTTTCTTTTCATTTCATGTAGGTTTGAATAAAATGCCATCTTGATGATTTATAGAAAACAGAGCTTGTTACACGATAGCTGTCAAGTCAGCACGACCTTCTCTAAATACTGTAAGGATGAAAACTAACAAATTGTTAAGGAAGCTGTGCAATCTGTTTTATAATCCACAGAAAATCCAGTTACTCAAATAACTAGGTAAATGAGGCAGTTTATACTGCTTTGCAAGTACCAATTTGTTAATTCAAGCAGCCAACCAACAGATCCTTGTAAGTGATTTGCGTTGCAGCAGGCAGGTGGGCACTCATGAGTTCCCTGGCAACATTCACCTGCCTGCTTTGAACTTAGTGACCCCCCTCCCAAGTATTGCAGAAACATCATTTTACTAGACAGAAAGAAACATCATTACAATCGTAACAGAGTGGGTAATACTGTGGCTATATGAACAAACATGACTGTGGTTAACAGCTCTATAGCTCCACCCCAAACCTGAAAATAGGCAATATTGTCTAGTGTGCTTACCCAGTTACCAAAGCAAATAAATAAGTAAGATAAAATTAATTAAAAAAAAAAAAAAAAAGGACTCCGGAGCAAGAAACTGGGAGAGGAAAATATAACACATATATGCCAGGTGACTTCTCTAGCACTCTGCTGCCTTTGCAAGGGTAGTACCCACCAACACTTTTTTTTTTTTTTTTTTTTAAATAAACGACCTGAAATTAACTCTCTGGGATCAGTGGGGATGATGCCAACAGCCCCTCTGCAGCTGCAAGATATTGATTTCAGACTGCCAAAGATAAATGTCAGCATGTTTCTTTTCTTTGGAAAAGATCAATTTAAAACTGCATAAATGTGTGTCAGAATGTGATTATTCAACATTACAAACCTAATTAATTATCCATGACACCAACATAGTTTCTGATCGGTAGCTGTACCAGCTATTAAAGGAGAACAGTACTTAAGTCAAGCTCCCCACCCCCCGAAACCGGACTGCCCGATTTAGCTTTTAGCAATAAAAATTAAAAATTAAGTGTTTGCATTTAAGCTCCAACACTAAGTAAACTCTGCGGCGGCAGACGCATGGCGTGGCTCTTTGCGGTGCCATCCGCTGTTAGTGTGCGGCGCCACATTGCTCACTTGTATGCTGAATGAGCAGTGCGACCACACAGTAACACGAGATGGCACAGTCTTAGCTCTTACCGGCAGAGGTTATAATGTTGGAATAAAAGTAAACAATTTTTAATTTCTTATTGCCCAAAAAAATCGGCGAATAGTCAGGTTTTGGGGGTGGGATTTGCTTATGTACTGTTCTTATTTAATCTCCTAAAAATGCATGGTACAGCTAAAACACTGCAGCTCATGTTAGTTTCCTTTTGCTTTCCTTTCGTAAAAAGCCGGGGTTGGGTTTTTCTTTAAACATGATTGGGTTTATAAATGCAATAATGCTCATACAAACAAGTTATTTCCAGGGTTAAGACTCACATTTGGGTTAATGGCCCTTGGCTGTGCCTCAGCCCATCAACTCTGGGTCTAGCATTATTCCCCTGGAAATGCAGCCTGTTCAGTCATTAATGCCTAAAGTCACAGACGGGACACCATACAAGTTCAGCCTTGCTCTGAAGCCCAGGCCTGCAATGTTCTGAAGCATGATGTAATGAACTGCACAAAACACTAAATAATGGCGAACAGCATGTAAACTGACTATAACAACTGGCTTTGTGGAGAAAATGAACATGAAAAAAAGAGCAGCTGGACTGTTGGCAGCATACAAAACTATCTGAATGTGGGGCACAGTCAGCTAAGAATGCCGGTCTTGTGACTACTACATCATTGAGCTGCTGCTTAGTCACTGGCTCAAAACTGTCCACAGTTTTTCAACACATCTCTGATCAGCAACAGGCCAACAATGTCATTCATGCTCCCTTAATAGTCTTGGAAATGCAGTACTGCACCGACACCACCTACAAAACTTGTCAATACACTGGAAATATTCTGAATTCAGTGGCATGCTTCCTTGGCATATGCAATAGAAAAACAAACTGGAAACCAAAACTGGTGCCAATTCAGGCCTGGTTTCAGCAGCTACTTACAAAATGGAGATTCTCTTTAATGAGGGGTGTGCTGTAGGTCTCTGCATCTGCATGCGGCATCTCAAGCAGCCTTCACGATTTACCTAACCTTCCGTAAACGAGATGCATTTCAGTCTGGCTCCATGGCACTGAATGCAGGAGGACCACTCTGGCACACTGGCAACCCATTCAAGAACTAAGTCCAGGACGTCGAGAACAGAGGGGGCTGGGATGGCTAAGAGCATCCATGAGGATTTTCTCCTCCTGGGGTAGGGAGGCTTGGCAGTGGGGCAGCTGATGCTGCGGATGACCCGACATCAGGCCTCCAACCCCGCCCCCCCAGCAGTCATGCACACTCACCTGCCAACACAGGGAGCTGGGAGGGACAGAAAGAAAAAGAAGAGGAAAATTCCCTTCCCACTGACACCATGACTGCTTGAGCTTAGGGGCACCCTCCTCAAATGGATGGAGGAACCTGCCATTCCCGTCTTCCTCAAAGCCATACCACTACAAATAGATTTACACCCTACCCAGAGTTGGCATTAGCTGCACAAAAAACAGGGAGGCCCCAGGGCGAATACTGGTGGATGCAAATGGAGGGGTCTGAAACTGGAGTAGTGTCAGTGGTAGTAGTGAAGATCAAGGATGGGCATCAGATTAGGCCAAGTCGGACCAGAAGTAATGCAAGGGAAATAGTAAGAGCGAAAAAATATATATTTTTTTGAAATCTATTTCAATCCAATGTATTAAATGATTGTACATAATGCTGACACAGGCTATTAAAGCAAATTTTTTTGCGAGTGTTAAACATTTTTATTGGGCTTTAGTATCAGCTTAACACACAAGTATAAAAGCATTAAAATGAATCATCCTTTTGTAAGTATATTCTGGGATCCACCTTAGTGTTCAAAAAACCAAAACAAATCACACACACACACACACACACACACACACACACACGTCACCACTAGCCAAACCAAGAGGAAGACCCTGCCAGTTGCTAGGCAAAGCAATTTGTCTGTTGCCCGTCCACAGCTCTGGGTGCCATACAATAAGACCCTGCCTGCCCATGTACATTCTATTCTGTATTTATCACCTCAGAGGGCCCTTCGCTCAATGGACTTCTAGCATATTTCCTCTGCCCCAATGTATGGCTGTTGCTGTTTTGGCCCTTACAACTTAGTATGAGTATCTGAGAAGAGATGCAGCTCCTCTTTGCTTGTACCCTATGTAATACTGTATCTACACTACTATTGTAGCTTGCACAGTGTCTTCTATATTAAACGTCTTACAAAATGCGTGATCAGCTGGGGATTGAGCATTTGCAGCGGCGCCCCCCCCCCGCTTTGGAATTCCCTGCTGCTGGATACCTGTCCCTCTCTCATCATTGGTATAGTCAAACTAAAATTACACAAACGCTTTTTAAAGTCTGCATTTCGGGATGGCATCTGACTTTTTCAAATTTGGCCATTTTACCCTATTGTTTGGTGTACTATCTCGCTGATGTACAGCTCATGAGCCCCGGAAGTGCACTTAGTAAAAACCTCTACCACTGCTGTTACTTCTTTACAGCACAATGGGAATACGAAAACATCTAACCAGACAGTGTAATGAAAAATGACAAGATAAAAGCTAATAAAAAAAAATGTAGTCTGTACAGTTGTGAAATAAAATAATTTCAGTTACAGGCACAATAACATACTATTTATGATTAAAGTGAAAAGGACGTATTAAACATTTCCTATTCATATTTAGAAAACGGGTAGAACAGTTGGAGACTTCCAACTGACTGAGAGACCTGTCTAGGTGGGCATTTAGGAGAACAATGTCCACCTGAAAAAAAGTCCCTGTGCCAACTGCCCAACTACCCAGAGAAATCCCTGTGCAATGTTAGAAATGTAAACTTCAAAGTCACCATTTTTCCCCCTCTCACTTACCATTCGAGTTAGTGAGCTGATGGCTGCCACCCACCCATCCACCCAATGCTGAGGCAGTTTCCACAGCAATGTACAGACATGTTTTTGAAGGGGATGGAAAATTTTTTTTTTTTTTTTTTTTTTTTTAAACCAGCAAGTTAGTCTCCTCCTGATCTCCGTACACAATTCGGTACCACTTCTCAACTACAGTGACATGCCGCTCAACGGGGCCCTTCCATATCCCCGTTGCTGACAGACCAAGTCTGCACACGGAGCTTCATAAAAAGAAAAGAAAATAACCAAGACTGTGCGACTTCTGGACTGTCAATTCTCAGCATGACCTCACATTGTTTGCTGTGGTCTTTCCAGTACGCTGCAGTCACCACCAAAATGACAGACAAAAGCAGCAGCGCCTTCTAGTGACAATTATGGAAGGACATATATATGTATAAATAAAAAAAATCAGTTTTTGCCCAGCTCCGTGGCACCAAGTGATGGGGCATCACTCTGGCATGGTGGCGACCCGGGTTCGCGCCCTAAGCACAGGATGACAGGAGCGGACACCGGCTGCAGGGAGGGAGTCAGGGCGACCCTTGGGATGCTTCCCTCCCGGGGGTGGGCAAGTGAGTACCACTCTGGTAGCAGCTCCTGGTGGTGACTCTGCGGTGGTGCTCTTGGTGGCATGGGTGACCACATGCTGCTGAGCGCCACTCCCCCCTCCGAGCTCACTGCAGCAGCACATAGTGCACGTGGCAGGAGGGGTAGTGAAAAGTGGAAAAGGGTAGCACTGGGCAGTCTAGATGAAGGCCTCCCTGGCAAGCCCCTCCCATGCCACCAGATCCCAAAAGGAGGACAGGTCCCATGACCTCTAGCCATCATGGGCATGCAAAAGGCGCTTCTTTCCTGGGGGCAGCTGGCAGGTCCCCCAACAGGGATAAGTCTGAACTACCCACAGCATGTGACCAGATGTCTGGAGGAGAGGTCCAGTAGTGTGGGGTGAGTCCAGTGGGCAGCAAGGGGTACGCCTTGTGGGGAGCAGGAAGAGTGGATGCCAAGGGCAGGCAAGAGCAAAAACAATGAGTTTGAGTACAAAGCCCATGATGCCAAGGCATGTGGACTAATTGGGGGACACAAACTCGGCGCCAGATTTAAATAAGAGGAACCAGAGTATTTAAGATTGGCATCCTGACTCGAGCGCTACACACGCCACGGAGGGGGATTGAAAGGTACAGAAGGGGATTCGCCAGCCATGTAGAAGAAGGGGTGCTGGCAGCTAAGTGAATTTGCACTGTGTAACCTGTTTTTTTTATTCAGTCTTCTTTCCTTAATCAGAGTTTTCAGCTTGGGGGATTTGATAGGAGGGAGGGGGCTAATCAGGGCATCGGAAGACTTAACAGGCCAGGTTGTTTTCTGAGCGGTAGCGGCAGTGATACTCCCCATCCCACCCTCCCCGGGCTCATTCAACAGGGGACGGATTACGCTTCCTCGTCTAATGGAACAGGAAGGCGTTCACTGCACCTCACTCCAGCTCTGTGAAGTAGATCAATCAGGGTCTACCATATGTACAGGGGAACAAAAAGTTGGGCTAACGGGGCACACAGGAATAGTAGGAAGATAGGAAGGAAAGCAGAGGATCAGAAGGGAAGGATTGTAGAGGAGGTACTAAGGAAGGCCGCAGGGTATTCAAAGGCAGAGAGGGGGTAAGGAAAACAGTGTGGGGGAAGGGGATATCTCTGGTCAGCATATGGCATTAAAAAGGATGGGGGGGGGGCCTGGGATATGGAATGGAAGAAGGTAGGTGGGCCGGAGTCCTGTCCGCAGGCAACTTGAGGAAACTGAGTGGCTAAGATGGGTACTGGGAATATGGAGGGAGGACAGTGGGGCTGAGGAGCAAGGAAGAAGCAGCAGATTGCGACAGGGGGTCACGGCTGAGAGTGGTACAAGGCAGGACTCTAGGAGGTCAGCCCTAAGACAGGAAGCACCTGGAACACAGATGCCAAGCAAGACACTAGACGGTAGTGGGGGGATGAGGCAAGCAGGGGAAGGTGATAAATCTAGGAGGAAAAAGGGGGAATAAGGCAAGAGAGCTGAAGGCATCAAGGGCATAGGGATTAAGTCCTCAAACAGGTCTTCTACTCTACAGAGTCTGGATAAACAAGTGGCCGACACTATGCTAGGGAAGCAGGGGAGGCGCATGTAGATCAACATACTGAAAAACATGGGGGAATGTGCGAGACTCTGGGCAAGAGGGGCTGGAAAACATCATGCAAGGAGGATGACACAACAAGGGGGAGACTAAAGGCAGGAGGGGTACCTGGGGAGGGAGGGAGGCTGGAAAGCCATGGGGGGGATAGCACAGCAAGCATGAGCAAGGGTCCAAGAGGAAGGATGCCAGAGCAACGCAGCAACTTCTCCAGGGGAGGAGCCTGCGGGGAGGGGGGGAGGTAAGCTTGGGACAGGGAGACCAAGGGTAGGGAGGAAGCTGGGGGAAAGGAGGAAGACAAATGCAGGAAGGAGAGACGGCACAGAAGGCACTCTATGGACAACAGTCTGAAAGGGGAGGAGAGAGTTATAGCAGCCGCCGGGGACTCTATTCTGAAGGGAATAAAATGGGGTAGTGGGCACTCAGGCAAGAACAGCAAGAGGGTGGAATGCATGCCAGGCATGACAGCAGGTAGGGTGGGAGCAAATAGTACCAAACTGTGTGGGGCAGGGGAAGCCACACATTGTAGTTCATTTGGGTACAAACAATCTGGTGGGCTGCGAGGTGAAGGCAGCACAGGAAAGGTTCTTAGAGCTGGGAAGAATCTGCAGAGGGTTAGGCAAATCAGTGACCTTATCAGAGGTGTTGCCAGTCCCAAGAGCAAGCACAGTTAGAAAGGAGAGAATCGAGGAGTTCAACATGTGGCTGAGGGGGTAGTGTGATGAAAACTGCTATGGCTGGTGGGGGAGTGGGGTAGAACATGGGATAACAAAGAACTGTATGCACAGAACTGTCTGCATCTAAGCAAGGAGGGCACACATGTCCTGAAAGGTAAACTGGAAAGCTACACAAGGGACAGCTTACACTTAAACTTAAAGGAGGGGCAGCAGGGAGCAAGGCTCCCAGCATCAGGCATGGGGGCCTCCAAGCGCCTCCCAGGAGGAAGGACGAGAGATAGGAGAGGACACGTGGGGGGATAGTAGGCGAGGGGGGAGGATGAGGCACAGTATAAGAAGAAGCAAGGAGGGACATAGGATGCACTGGAAGGCGATGACCCTGAATGCAAGCAGCCTGGGAAATAAGGTAGAGTCTGCTACAAGCGCTATTGGCAGAAGGTAATGTGGATATAGCCGCCATTACAGAAACAAGGGCAACTCGCTTCCATGACTGGGACCTACAGATCCCAGGTTACCAACTGCATAGGAAGGACTGGGCTAAAGGAAGAGGGGGTGGTGTGGCTCTATATATATTTAATTTATTTATTTATTTGCTTTTGTTAGCCGGGTAAGCACACTAGACAGCCAAGTGCCTATTTTCAGGTGCGACCCGGGAGATTACAAGCTACATTACAAGGTACAAACATGAACATCAGGCAAATACAAGTGGAGGATTACACAGAATTAGCCCAACAGGGACTTTACAAGCATCAGATTTCATCAGGCAAATAGTAGTGAAGAGTTAATATAAAGTGACCAGAACACAGGGACATTGTAAGACAACAATACCAAAAACACATATTACAATACAGTATTAAACATTGCAGTCAGTAGGAAGAAGTGCAGTGTGAATTTATCGCTCCAGGCAGCAAGTTGTAAGAGAAGGGATAGAGTGTAGTAGGGAGGAGGGTACGACAGAAGCCCTTTGGGCAGTATTACAGAACACCAATGCAGAAGAATTTGAGTGGGGGTCTTGTACAGACCACTTTCACAGGGAACTGACTTAGGGAGATGGGACAACAGATCAGAAGAGCATGGGACAGAGGAAACGTAATTATGGGAAACCTCAACCTGTCAGGAGTGGACTGGAGCACCCTAGCTACCACCTGCAGTAGGGAACAGGTTCTGCCGGATGCTTTCCAGGACTGTTTTATGACCCAGGGAGTCAAGGAGCCAACAAGGGAGGAGGCCATATTAGACCTAGTGTTATCGGATGGGGAGCAGGTCCAGGATGTGGAGATGATGGAACCTCTTGCAGGTAGCGACCACCGAACAGTGTGGTTTTCAATCTGCATGGGAAAGGAAGCAGTCAGGACTAAAACAAGAGTGGTGGACTTTTGGAAGGCAGACTTTTTCAACAAGATGGAAAGCATAGTGCAGGAGCACCTGACAAAGATCCAAACAGAGATGAATACAACCAAAAATGTACTACCATCAAGATGGAATCGAATGAGGCAACCAACATTTGTACAAAGGCTCGAGAAAAAAAAAGTGCCAGAACCAAGAGGCCAAGCTGGTTTAGCAGAAAGGTGGCTGAAAAGGTAGGGACAAGACGGTAGCCTTCCTGGTGTACAAGCGTACCACGAGAGAAGACAACAAGGAGAGTTACTCGGTGAAATCTCGAGAGGCAGGCAGAGAGGTCCGGGCTGCCAAGGCAGAGAAAGAACTAAGACTGGCTCAGGGGATTAAGAAAGGGGAGAAGGACGTCTTCCGCTACGTTAAGGAGAAAAGAAGAGAAGATGGATAGTTAGGCTCGGGAGGGTGGTGGTGGAGGAGGGAAGGAACAAGCAGAGGCACTTAATGAGTACTTCTGTGCGATCTTCACAAGGAAGCTAGCAGGCCCATGCCAAAGGAGAAGACTGGGATGCCTCTTAAGGTGGGAGGGGAGAGTATGAAGGGGAGATTAAAGTACTAACATAGTAAAAGCCAGCAGAATAGGCCTATCGGTCTTTCACGTCTGCTCGGTATCCAGCCCTTAGCAGGCGCCCCCAACCATGAGGGTCAGTCTTGGCTTCAGTACCCCATGCATCTATCCTACCCCTCTTGAAGCCCTCCACAGTGTCTTGCCTCGACCAGGCTCCCAGGTAATGCATTCCATGGCTCCACCACTCTCTGTGAAGTAATGCCTTCTACGTTCTCCCCTATAGGTTCCTCCCTCCAATTTCCATTTATGCCCCCTGGTTTTGCCCTTTTGCTTGAGCCTGAACATTTCATTTGTTTCACCCTTGTTAATCCTTTTACATATTTGAAAACCTCAATCATGTCCCCCCTATCTCTCCTCTCTTCCAGTGAGTACAGCCCATGGACTTGTAGCCTGTCCTCATAGGTCCTATCCCCCATGCCCTGGATCATCCTAGTTGCCCTCCTCTGGACCCTTTCTAACAGTACTATGTCCTTCTTAAGGCGTGGCCTCCAGAACTGCATGCAATACTCAAGGTGCTGCCTAACTAGGGCATTGTACAGGGGTAGGATCACCTCACTCCTCCTGGACGTTATTCCCCGTGCTATGTAGCCCAGCAACTTGTCTGCCTTTGCTGCTGTTTTTCTGCAGTTCTCACTGCTGTTCATTTTGGTGTCTACCACCACCCCGAGGTCCCTTTCTCCCGTAGTGGCCTGCAGTGGAACCCCTCCCAAGGTATAAACATACCCTGGGTTCCTGACCCCCAGATGCCACATTCTACACTTCTCTGGGTTAAATCTAAGCCCCCACCTCCTTGCCCAGTCCTCCAGGGTGTCCAGATCCCTCTGAACTGCCACCCTTGCTTCCTCTCCATCGCCAATGCTCCCAGCTTAGAGTTGTCCGCGAAAAAACTCATCCTACTCCTAACTCCTGTCCCTATATCGGAGACACAGGCGTTAAAAAGGAGTGGCCCCAGTACTGACCTCTGTGTCACCCCACTGACGACCTTCCTAGGGGAGGAGACAGTCCCTCTTACCACCACCCTCTGTGTTCTATCTGTAAGCCAGTTTCCCACCCATCTAAGCAACTGTATTCCCACTCCCATCTCCCCCAACTTTGCCAACACCCCGCAGTGGGGAACAGAGTCGAACGCCTTACTAAAGTAGACAGGGTCTTAAGAGGACTTTGGTAACTGAGGATGGACAAGGCTCCTGGACCATATGGAGTTCACCCAAGGGTCCTGAGGGAACTGGCTGAGATACTGGCAGCCCCACTGACAAACCTATTCAACAGCTTGTTCGAAGAGGGGCGTGTCCCTCAGAACTGGAGGACAGCTCATGTGGTGCCTATCCATAAGAGTGGCCCTAGAGATGAACTGGGAAACTACAGGCCTGTCAGCTTAACCTCCATAGTGGGCAAGTTAATGGAGACCATTCTGAAAGAAAGGCCCGTGTCCTTCCTTGAAGAAAATGGTCTCCAGGATGAAAGGCAGCATGGGTTTATTAGGGAGTGGTCATGTCAAACCAACATAACAGCCAGCAGAATAGGCCAAAAGGTCTCAATGTCTGCTCGCCTTACCACACCCCCCATCCCCCAATAAGGTGGTCTTTGGTTTCAGTTTCCCCTTGTACCTGTCCCAGCCCCTTCTTGAAGCCCTCCACTGTGCCCTCCTCCAACCGCCTCCTGGGTAGCGCGTTCCACAGCTCCACCACCCTCTCAATGGAAAAAAATGCCTCCTACACTCCCCCCTATAATTTTCCCCCTCCAATTTCCACTCATGACCCCTGGTTATTCCCCCCTTTTTTTAGCCTAAACAGCTCCTTGGTTCCACTCCTGGTTATTCCTTTTACATACTTGAAAATCTTTATCATGTCTCCCCTATCCCTCCTCTCCTCCAGTGAGTAAAGCCCAGGCTCTTCCAATCTCTCCTCATAAGTCCTCCCCTCCATGTCCTGAATCATCCTGGTCACTCTCCTCTGAACCCTCTCCAGCAGCGGCTATATCCTTCTTCAGATGAGGTCTCCAGAACTGTACACAGTACTCTAGCTGAGACCTGACCAATGCATTATATATAGAGGAAGGATCACCTCCCTCCCTCCTTCTGGACATCATTCCCCTGGCTATGCAGCCCAGTATCCAGTTTGCTTTGGCTGCAATTCTTCTACAATTTTCAGAGTTATTCATTTTGACATCTACCACCACCCCTAAATATCTTTCACCTAATGTGACTTGCAGTGTCTCCCCCCAGGGTGTATACAAGGCCCAGATTACTGACTCCCAAATGGAGTACCTCACATTTCCCAGCATTAAATTTCAGTCCCCATCTCCTTGACCACCCCTCCAGAAGCCAGAATCTCTGCGAAGCACTCAGTGCGCCCAGTGGTCGTGAGGGCCTGTGTGTCTGCCCTCCCACAAGCCAAGCCAGAAGCCGGAATCACCACAAAGCGCTCAGGTACGCCACTGCCACACTGCAGCTCCGAATCCCCAGTGTTTGTATTCAACATTTGAGTGTGGGAACAATGGACTTGTAATCCGTGGTGCCATCTCAAGGGCACGCCACAACCAGTCGGCATAACAATTTAGATAGCTTTTTTTAGCAGAGCTCCAACCCAGTTTCATTAGAGTTTATGCACTTTGTTTGGGAGCTTTAATTATTTACAAACATTTCTGCAGTGCTTGGTACTGTATGTTGCTAATGCGTAGAATCAGCTGTTAAAATGCTATGTAGGGCTGTGAGGCTGTAACAGAAATGTTTAGCCACTGAATACTCTAGTTAGCTGAAGAAACGGCTGAACGCTACCCTCTTAGTCCGAATTAGCCACTTAAAATATTTAAAAACATCTCTGCAGCATTTCTGAACTCTCACTGGGAGCTTTAAATGCTTAAAGCAAAATTACACTCCTATGCCCCTAGATTCGAATTAGCAGATTTAAATACTTAAGCAGATTTAAATAATTAAGCTGCTGTGCTCCTTTTCCAACCTACCTGTAAATTTAAAAGCCGTTCTCTTTCTCTCCGCAGTGCGCCCTGTGGTCGTGAGGGCCTGTGTGTCTGCCCCTCCCACAAGCAAAGCCAGAAGCCGGAATCTCCGCAGAGCGCTCGGGTACGCCACTGCCACGCTGCAGCTCCAAATCCCCGGTGTTTGTACTGAACGTTTGAGTGTCCCCGCTACCACCCTAGGCGAGCACAGTGTCTTATAGTGTGGATCACATGTCAATTTTTAGCCAATCTAGTTTCCCATTGGCAGGTTATCAAATTTAGCCAATAGAGGCCACCCTAACTCGTATCCACATACCACACCCAGAAACTAAAACATGTTGCCACTTTCTCTTTGCTTACTAGGCTTGCTCACACCCCTCGTCTCCCTCCCTCCCTCCTCCCATCCAGCTCCACAGCCTGATCCCTATCCTACAGCCAGAGAAGCCACGCATCCCCTCCATGCTACCTCCTCCATTGAGAAACCGCCTCAATACCTGCTGTCCAGCTGAGTTACAGGGGCTTCTGTCCTGCCACCCTCCTTCCATGCAGGGCTGACCGCATTAAAAATATCCCCATTATGTGTATTCCGCAAATCCTCCCAGCAACTTTCTGCACACCGCAAATCAAATGGATCTTGCTAAAAACAAGACAGCTATTAACCCTACTGCTCCTACTAGCAGGGGACGTAGAGCTAAACCCTGGACCACCCCACCCCGACCCCTCCCCTCCTCTCAATTTACCAAGGGGCTTAAAAAGTTAACCCACCTGAATATATGTAGCATCTTCAGCAAGCTCACCAATCTACAGCCAACTGTACTAACACTGCGCCCAGACATCCTGATGATTACCAAAACCTGGCTTAAGCCACACAACCAGGACACAGAAATTACTATCCCAGGCTATGCCACCGTTTGGCATTACCGTCAGAGTAAAAAAAAAAAAAACCGTGTGGAGGCATTGCCATGTACATCTCCACTTGACACCAGTTCACCCCTATCCAGCTCCTCCTGCCCACGCCATCCATAGACTCCATGTTAATCAAAATCTCACTACTGCACACAATTCCAGTATATATAGCAGGCTCTTACTGCACCCCAGACACCCCTATGCCTGCCATACTGGACCACCTGGGCACCCTAAATTCACTCGCATCAGGGGGTGAGCTACACATCCTTGGGGGTTTCAATTATAACTGGCTCTCCTCTACAAACTCTAAGCTATGTAGTCAGGTAAATGCTCTAAACATGGCACAACAAATATCTGTACCTACACGCTTAAATCATAAATCGCTGAACCACTCCCTTTTAGATTGGGCCCTTACCTCCCACCCCCATCGAATACTTGAAGCCAGCCTCCTTCCTGACTCTTTAAGTGACCATCATATGATCTATATGGTAAGGAAAATATTCCAGCCCAAAGCACTGCCCCTTGTACACTGCTCACCAGAGCTCTCAAATCACTCGACTTGGGGTCACTCTTAAATGACCTATCACGCGTTGACTGATCCTGCATCCCCCGCGCACACAACATCGACACTGCCCTAGAGCTGTTCAAGGCCAGATTTCTAGCCATCTGGGACTACTATGCCCCACTCAGAAGGACAAGGGCAGGTGCCCACCTACCCTGGGTCACAGCAAATATCATTGACCAGCTTCATGCCAGGGATCAGGCCTGGAAAATATACAAGTCTACTGGCACCATGATGGCTCTCCACTTTACCGCTCATTCCTAACTCCTGCACTTGCTCTATAGCAGGCCAAAGCCAACTATTTCAAGGCCTCTTTCAACACTAACTTAAACCACCCAACAAAATTCTGGAAACAAACTCGCTTTCTCCCCCAAACACTAAATGAGAAGGCTCCACTCGTCAGGACCCAGGTGCAGTGGCCTCAGTGTTCAACACCTTTTTCTCCAGCTGTGCATCCTCTCTCCACACCCCTCAAGTCCACCACCTTCCTGTCTGCCCACCTCCCAGGCCTCCAGCTTCACTTTTCGCCTGGTTACCCCGTCCAAAGTGCTCAACGCTCTGGATGCTCTCAACCCTTCCAAAGGCAAATGCCCCTCATGGCTGGACTCCAAAATGCTCCAACTATCTGCCCCTGCCATCTCTGCCCCACTCGACGATCTCTTCAATTTCTCCTCCTCCCTTGCTGAAATCCCTTCTGAATGGAAGCATGCCACCGTCATCCCCCTCCCCAAAGGTGGTGACCCCTCCTCACTGGGTAACTACCACCCCATATCCCTACTCCCCATCCTAGTTAAACTACAGGAGCACCTCGGTCTCTCTCAACTTGCCCCCTTTCTCAACTCCTCCTCTTTCTTCACACCATACCAGGCTGGATTTAGGAAGTCGCGCTCCTAAGGCTCACAGATGCCATCCTCACTGGAATGGAACATGGACACACCACCTCAGCCATTTTTATCGACCTTGCTAAAGCCTTTGATACCGTCTCCCACGCCCTGATGCTGTCCAAACTCTCCCGCGCTGGCTTTTCAGGTGCAGACAACAGCTGGTTCTAATCCTATATGGCAGGCAGATCACAAGCAGTAAAAATAGGCTCTTGCACTTCTGCCCCTCTCCCTGGTCACCTCTGGGGTCCCACAGGGCTCGGTCATTGGCCCATTACTGTTTTCCATTTTTCTAAACGACCTATCCTCAGCTTGCACAAACACATCCATCCACACGTATGCTGATGACACTGTAATGTTTGCATCAGGTCCCTCCACCTCTGCTGCAGCCATTAGACTCCAGGAGGACTTCAGTGCTGTTCAGCTTTGGTTTCGCTCAAACCAGCTATTTCTTAATCCAAAGCAAACTGTCTCACTAACCTTTGGGACGCCACAATGTCTCTCCTCAACCCCCACTTTCCACACCATTGCCGGGAACCCCTTGGAGGATTGCACCTCCTTCAGATACCTCGGGGTATGACTTGACCAGCACTGCGACTTTTCCGTCCATATCAACTCACTGCACAGAAAGCTTCATCCCAAACTGAGCACAGTCTACCGAAACAAGGCCTGTCTACCTTTGCCCGCCAAGCAATCATTCAGAAAATGATCCTTCCAATTATTGACTATGAGGACGTAGTCTACAGCGCTGCCCCTAAATCAATCTTAACCAGACTAGACCCCCTCTTCCATTCATTCTGCCGTTTTGCCCTTAACTGCCCACTCACAACACACCACTTCATCCTGTACAAGTCAGTCACTTGACCTGTTGTCACTGCAGAACCGGAGACTGGTCCACTGCACCAGGGTTGCAGCCAAATTCTGGGCACAGTCCCTTCCCTCATACCTTGAGTCTGCCTTCTCTGTCCAGCCCCCCTCTACCTATGCACTCAGGAATACAGACTCCAGGCTCTTTCATATTCCATGCATGTCTACATCAATAGGTCAAGCTGCATTCAGCTTCCGGATGCCAAACTGTGGAACCCCTTACCAGCCAACATTCGGCACGTAGTCGGTACTCAGTATCTAACCCATCTTCTCAAGGCGCATTTCCCCCCCACCTGCTCATGCACCTAGCTCATTCCCATTTGGCCATGCCTAACCACCCGCTGGCTTGGTGCCTCCAGTCAGCACCTCAAATTAGGTATTTAATTAATAAGTATGCCAGGCACTTAGTCTCGATTAAACAGTTGTAGTGCTAACTCGCCTACTTTTACTCCGACTCTACCATCTACTTTGTAACCATTTTGGGAGCGGCTCTGTAGCCTAATGTACTGTAGCTGCCTTGTGTATTTGTCTTACTGTACTGTATTCCTACTGTCTACTTTATTGTATATTCTCATGCTTCCCCTCCCCAGGACGCATCTGGAATAGAGTGGACAACACTCAGCATGCCTTCCTGGTAAAACTCAAATAAATATCCAGATCCCCTGGATCGTCTCCCTCGCTTCTTCACAATCCACCAGTGTTCCCAGTTTTGAATCATCCGCAGAGACTCAACCTATTCCTAACCCCCCCCCCATACCAGAGACATATGCATTGAACAAGACTGGCCCCAATACTGAACCTTGAAGGACCCCACTGATTACAGAGAGTAATGGTAGGTGGGATACTCTCCTCTCCTCTCCCAGGAAATTAAATGCCCCGAAAGCCAATTTTCAACCCAAATTAGCTCCTGTCCTCCCACCCCCATCTCCCTTATTTTTTCTATCCGTCCATTATGGGGCACCGAAACAGATGCCTTGCTGAAATCTAGGTATAGGACATCCATCGGCCTATGTCTATCCAAGGCCCCCATCACACAGTCATAAAACTCAGGTTGGACCGATACGATCTCCCTGGGACAAAACCATACTGTTCATCATCCTGGTGACCTAACCTTTCCAACTGCCTCCCAAGCCTCTCCTTGATAAAGCCCTCCATTACTTTGCCTACCACAGACGTCAGACTGACTGGCCTATAATTCCCCATCTCCTCCCTAGACCCCCCATGTATAGGCACTACATAAGCCACCCTCCAGTCCTGTGGTGCCCATCCCATCTGCAGAGAGATGTTAAAGAGTGCAGCCAGTGGAGCTGCCAGCTCCTCTGCCAATTCCTTTATTACCCTTGGATGTAATCCATCTGGCCCCAGCGCCTTATCAGTTTTTAGCTTCCTAAGGGCCTCACTCCTTCTGGGTCTGGTCCAGCCTGTACCCTAGCCTCTTTCCATCCACTGGTCTCAAACTGAGACTGGCCTCTCACTTTCACTCTCAACATGGTGAACTCTGACTGGGTTATAAGGACCCTGGACAAAGGGCCGGAGGTGGATGTACTTCATCTGGACTTCAAAGCGTATGATTCAGTGCCTCATGGCAGGCTGATCAGCAAGCTGAGGGATCTGGGGGTTGGGGACAAACTGCTGGGATGGGTACAGAGCTGAGGGACAGGAATCCAAGAGTGGTGGTACGGGCAAGCTGTTCAAACCTAGGCCTGTGACCAGTGGTGTCCCACAGGGCTCAATACTGGGACCTGTGTTGTTCAATGTATTTATTGGTGAAATAGCAGAGGGGGTCAAGAGCAAAACCAGCCTTTTTGCAGACAACACTAAGCTCTGTGGGAGTGTGGACTCAGAGGAGGGAAAGACAGGATCTGAGGGAGGATCTGGCAAAGCTGGAGAAATGGTCTGGCATCTGGCAGTTGGGTTTAATTCTAAAAAGGGTAAGGTGATGCACATGGGAGACAAAAATCCAAAGGCCAGTTACTAGCTAGAGGGAATTCGGGTGACAGTATCAGAAGAGGAGGAGAAGAATCTGAGGATTGCAGTAAGGGGAGACATGAAACACAGCACAGTGCCATAAGGCAGCAGCTAAGGGAAATAGAATGTTGGGTTGCATAGCCAGGGAATTTCACCTCCAGGAGAAAGAAGGTTATCTTGCCACTGTACTGGTCACTGGTAAGACACCTGGAGTACTGTGTCCAGTTCTGGTGCCCCTACCTTAGGGAAGATATCAAAGTACTAGAGATGGTACAGAGGACAGCAACCAAAATGATCCAGGGCATAGGAGACAGAGCATACGAAGAGAGACTGAGGGTGCTGAACATGTACTCCCACAGAAAAGAAGGGAGAGAGGGGACATGATTGAGACCTCCAAGTACCTAAGGGGCATAAATAAGATTAGCATAGAGGGCATCTTTAATCTAAGAAATGAGGGTACAACAAGGGGTCACAGTCTGAAGTTGGTGAGGGCAGATACAGGAGGGAAATGAGAAGGCATTTCTTCACAGAAAGGGTGGTGGAGGGGTGGAACGAGTTGCCAGAGGAGGTGTGGCGGAAAGGACAGTGACAAGTTTCAAGACGGCTGGGACAGGGTACAGAAGAAGATTAGGTCAACAGGGAACATGGGTGGGACGAGGATCAGAGAGGGGGGAAAGGAGGTGGCAGTACAACTCCAGGAGGAGCAGGGGGTGCAGCTACTGGTATAACTAGCTGTGCACTCAAGCAGACTCGATAGACCATTATGGCCTGTATCTGCTGGCCATTTTGTATGGACTCCCTTTTTTCTTCAGTCTTTTTCTTAATTTTTTAAACATTTTTATGCCTCTGGGCAGGCTGGTATAGCCCAAAACTGCCTGTCGGGTATTACTGCTCATTTACTTGTTCCCTGTTCTCTCCTTTATTGTGTTTTTTTTTTTTCGTTTGTTTGTTCTGTCGTCTTAGTGTTTGTATCCCCCACACACACCAAATGCAACATTTTAAACTCGGTCCACAAACCAGTGCCAACATCAGCCGCAGGGGTCAAAATAAACCACCTGTTTCTGCCTGTCCTGAACACCCTCATTTTTTCCCCCAGGGACAGCTGTTTTGCTTCTCAGTCTCTTCTTGGAACAGGTGGCATATCAGAAGCAACCCATGGGCACGAAGACTCCAAAAACCACTGCTAACTGTGAGAGTGTGCTGACTGACATCCTGTGGTGAGGGACGTCCGTCTAACTCGACTTCATATGATGTCCTTACTGTCAGCAGTTTTAGTAAGTGGGGTCTTAGTTTTAGTAAGAGGTTTTAGTAAGAGGGTCATGGTTGGCGGGATAGTCTCATCCCTAAGGAGGGTCATTAGTGGGGTCCCTCAGGGATCGGTCCTTGGGCCCCTCATGTTCCAACGCCTACGTCTCTGACATAAGGAAGGGTATCAAGAGTGAGAAGAGTCTCTTTGCGGATGACTCAAAACTGGAGGCGGTGGTGGATGGGGAGGAAGGGAGGGTGGCCCTACAGGGGGACCTGGAGGCTCTGGATAGGTGGTCTAGAAAGGGGAAACTGAGGTTCAATAAAGAAAAATATAAGGTACTGCACCTGGGAGCCAGAAACCCAGGCCAAGTGTACACCGGTGGTGGGGGTTGGAATGTTACAAGTCTCGATGGCTGAGAGGGACCTGGGGGTGGTGGTGGTGGATGTCAAGATGAACAACTCGGAGACTTGTAGGAGGGCAGTAGCCAAGGCCAACAGGATGCTGGGATGCATCGCTAGGGGGATCACCTCCAGGAGGAGGGACGGGATACTCCCTCTGTATAACTGCTTGGTGAGGCCGCACCTCAAGTACTACGTGCACTTTTGGAGGCCACACTTATAGAGGGCCACTGAACTCCTGGAGAGGGTCCAGAGGAGGGCAACCAGAATGATCTGGGGCTTGGGGGACAGGACCTATGGGGAGAGGCTCGAAGAGTTAAATATGTACACACTGGAAGACAGAAGGGACCGGGGGGACATGACAGAGGTCTTCAAGTACACAAAGGGGGTAAATAGGGGAGACGCAGTCAGGGTGCTCCGAAGGAAGGAGGTGGGGCAACTAGAGGGCATGGGTGGAAGCTGGAGGGGGGGAAATTCAGGGGAGAAAGGAGGAGGTGCTACTTTCACTGAGAGGGTGGTGGAGCCATGGAATGCACTGCCCAGGGGGCTGGTGGAGGCAGAGACAGTGGAGACGTTCAAGAGGGGGTAGGACACGTACAGGGTAAGGGTTCTGGAAGCAAAATCCAGTGCAGCAAGAATATCTGGGACTGGGAAGGGAAAAGCCCGAGAGGGCAAGAGGGCAGCAAGGTCAGCTCCCAAGGTGAGCTGACCAAACGAGCAGACGCGAAAGACCGATAGGCCTATTCTGCTGGCATTTTAGTATGTTTGTATGTTAGTATGTAAGTGGGTGGCAAACAGAAGTGCAGGCTGACTGCAGACTGCATGCCTACCTTATCACACGTACACAGTTGTGGGTCCACTGCTGTTTGCCACACTGTGTACCTTATTTTGCTCTGTGCTGTACTTGGGATGACAAAAGTTTCTTGGGGGCAATCAAAAGCCTACTGTCAAAGGAAATTTAAGAGGGATAAGAAAGTCAATTGAAGGCTTCATAAAGGTTAGGATAGTAGAGTTCTAGGATTTAAAATATTTTAAGGGTAAGCAGCAAGAGGGGTCAACTTGGTTTTAGAAAGGAAATAACCTAAAAACAACTAATTAACCCCTCACACCTAACAGGCACTTTAGCACATACTTATTTAGGGATAAAAGGGTTTTTAAAAGCTCTCGTCATTGCAGGTGCTAGCAAACCCGTTGGGGTGGGGGATTAAAATCCCTCATCAGACATGGTTATTAGTAAAAATTAATAGGACTGGCAGAAGTTCAACAGGACAGGCAGAATTTACAATCCATTTCTCCCTTGGATATTATAAGTCTAATTATTCATGAAGTAAAGAAGCTCACCGATTGGCTGCCATGCCAGTTTGAAATCTCTTAGAAATGCCCAGCATGGCAGCCTCACAGCTTATCGCTGCGCTGTACACCCACTGACGGCAGCGGTCACACATAACAGGAAACTTGGCAGAAGATGACAATTACCAAATAATGAAGGTTCTCCAGTAAATCCAAAATCATTTATGTAAAATATTCTGCCTCCCAGATGTACCGCCTTGGCCAGCGACCTCCACGATATAGTGTTCGAGTGCGAAAGACACCACGCAGCAGCCTTTTGGCGCTGTGGTGCGTGACATCACACAAAGAATTAAAAAAAAATACTAAAACTGCTCTTCAAAGGTCATTACTGCGATTAGACTTAGAATGCATTAATGACCTCAGAGCCGGTCATTTTTTCGATTAACGACCGGCCAGGGAGGTGGCCTGAGGTGCATTCCCCCCCGCCAAGCCGGTCGTTCATCTCTAGGAAATGACCGGCCCCGAGGTCATTATTACTCAAGTGATGCACATCAAACTTGTTTCCAGCCCTGATCAGTTGCAATCAGTCAGTGGCTCATGATGCTGCTACTTGCACGGGCTGCTGCTCAATGCAGTGGATCACACTGAGGGGCTATTCCATGTTCATCAAAGCAGCACCAGCATCAGAATCCAATGACGGGCTGCAACTGAAGTCACTGGTTGGCGCACCCATAATGGCAAATTAGGGAGGGGGCAACACACAGAGCAGGTTTGAAAGAGCAAGGAGAAAGAAAAAATAAGCGACACATACCAAAAGATGAGAGAAAGCAAATATGAAATGGAATGCTGCAGTGCTTCCCTTTTCTTGTTAAGGTACCAGGTGGAAGAAAAAACAGAGGGGGGATTCAAACAAGGGTGGTGCAGGCACAAGAAACTGATGAGATCGAAGGGGTGTTAGAACAGGGGAGGTAATAAGGGAATGGATGGTCACTAGAGTCTTAAACACACACATATTAAGCAGAGTTGGGAAGACTAGATCGGCTGATAGGTCTTTTTCTGCCACACACACACTGTTTTTATGTTTGAGACAATACAATATGCCCAGATTTTCACAGCCCAAGCTCCTATGTGCACCCTTCATTGACAATGATGTTATGATAATTACTGTTTTTTTGGCTGGTCCTGATCTGTACAGACTCCTAGTCATTATCTCCCAGTTCTTGGGCAGTTCAGACACCCTGAAAATTCCAGTTCCTGACCCATTTACACAAGAGAGATACATCTGTGACTCTTTCTGCATGGACTTCTGTTTACTGTAATTCAAGTGAGAGGGGGCTTTACTAGCAGTGCAGTTTAGTGGCAGCTCATACACTTCAAAACTAGTAAACAGGGTATTAAACAGCTGGTATAGCACAGCAAAAGGCTACACGAAACAGGGGTAATGCTAACCATTTCCAGAAATGCTTAGCAGTAGACTGACAACCATTTTTTTGAGTGAAGCCATGGCACGGTAGATAACATTAATAAAACCAAACATTTTTTTTTTTATTTTACTAACAATTCTGTGCCAAGTGCTATGCATTTTCACAACTGAGTAGTAGTCTGATGCATGAAAGTGCTAATCAAATTTTTCAGCTTATTTAAAACAGACTAAAGTCTGCCAGGCAAATATAAAAACCGGCAAAATAATGAAACGGGCAGAGATTTGAAAGACACATCTGGAGTACAATGCCACAAATTGACTAGCCTCTTACCAGGGAACATTTTATTTTAAGAAGATAAATTAAAATGTGTGCAGCAAATGCAACGTTACAAAACTTATCTCGGAGTAGCAGTAAGAAAAAGAAGTGGAGCGTTTGCAGGTGACCTTGTGTAAAGTGGCTATACATCCACCTTTGGATGAACTCAGATGTGGAGCAAGGGACTGCTATACCTAAACATCTCTGTACAGCAGTTGATGAACTGTATTTTTTGTTGTGCTACACCAAGTAAAATATTAGCTGGCTCCTACATAATGCATAACAAAGCCTTAATCTATCTGCATTTCAAATTCTAGATTAGTTTGATTTAAATAATAAAAAAAAAATCTAACCCACAGCATTTTCTGACTGCACCCTTAGATGGGTTGCAGTTGGGAGTACCGTATTTATTTTCACTGTATCCGGAGATTGAACTTAATTACATGAAAATTAGATAACAGGATCAAACAGATTTTCAGTTTCAGTAAACACTCACATTCCATGCAAGCAAAATCCATTTCTATCTCAACTAGGCCCTCGTTTTCCATGTACACAGAAAAATACAATGAAAATGAATTGCACCTCTGCAACCCAACAAGATCACAAACGATAAGATTTAGTCGTGCTGTGAGATATTTATGTAAATCCAATTATGCCGTAGTTGAAGTGGCAGATAAGCACAATTTTACAATTCTGCGCCAACATTAAATGCTCCCCAATCCTGATGCCCCCTTTTAGTGGAGGCACTTCTTGAAAACTCTGTGCCAAAGTGCAATAAAAACACTTCCAACAAAAGGTAGTGATTATAATAAATATTTATGTTGTATAATTATGAAAAAACTGCACCTGCCTTTCTTAGATCCAGTTGGCCTCGACAAGCCATTACACTGCACATCAAACAAATTCTGCCCCACAGATTTTCCCTAGGTTGAAAGCTAGCACTCAGAAGCAGAATTCTAAACATTCACTATCCATTTAACAAAAAAATAAATACGGACACATATAAACTACCCAGTAGAAACTGCACAGATGTTGGTTCAGCATTAGTGCCTAATGCAGTTGCAATTCCAAGCACAAGCTTCGCATGTGATGTCTGCCCCTCTCCACACAATGCCCCCTCTAGAGAAACCACAGCTATGACTCAAAAGGCAGTCTCAATTTCCCAACATAAAACAGCAGTTAATATCTGTAGAAAGTTTAGTTACGTAATACCAGTAACAGTAGGTCTTTGAAAGAGACTCTTCCATACACACACACACACACACACACACACACACCCCCTGTAAGCTGGATGCATGGGGACCACTGGGAGATTTTCGCCTAGCTGAGGCTGCTCACAATGAGGTACATCAGTTACACCTATATACGATATATGTTGTCCCATACCTCCTCAGATTCCTGCAGGAGACTAACAAAGAGAATAGGAAAAGTATAAGGATCCAAAGAAAGACATGGGAAATATGTACACATTGGAAGACAGAAGGGACAGGGGGGACATGATAGAGGTCTTCAGGTACATGAAGGGGGTAAACAGGGGAGGAGCAGTCAGGGTGCCTCGAAGGAAGGAGGGGGGCAACTAGAGGGTATGGGTGGAAGCTGGAGGGGGGAAAGATTCAGGGGCGAAAGGAGGAGGTGCTACTTCACCGAGAGGGTGGTGGAGCCATGGAATGTGCTGCCCAGGGGGCTGGTGGAGGTAGAGACAGTGGAGGGGTTCAAGAGGGGGTGGGACAGGTACAGGGAAAGGGTTCTGGAAGCAAAATCCAGTGCAGGGAAAAGCCAGAGAAGGCAAGGGGGGCAGCAAGGTCAGCTCCCAGGGTGGAGGCTGACCAAACAAGCAGACACAAAAGACCGTTAGGCCTATTCTGCTGGCATTTTAGTATGTCAGTAGGTTAGTAACAATCAAAGAAGAGGACATGTGCACACCATGCCTCTGTTGCTCAACAAATACCCCCATCTTGTCATTTGTTTTCCTGCGGGAAACCTTGTACATCTGAGACATGACGTCAAGCAGTGTCTGAGCAGAGTAACTAAAAACTACAGATCAGCAATCCATCAAGCCGCTCAGCTACAGAAGAACCAGCACAAAGACTTATTAATTCTTTTTTTTTTTTTTTTTTTTTTTACTTTTTCTTCATATATATTTTATCTCCAGTTTGTCCCCAGCAACCCCCTTCTAACCAACCTCCCCGGCTCAGTTACCCAGCTCCTCTGGGACTTGCCTTCACTGACATCCTCTTCCACAGGAGTCAAAATTAAGTTTTGTAATCAACAGCCAGCAGGACTAGTAGTGGGAAAATCCACCAGCCCCAGACACTTTTCCACTGGCCCAGCTGGCATACTTACTAAAATGACACCTTCTCCAGTACAGGCCAACGGAGCTAGTTAAAGGAAAATATTACTAGCCCAATTCAAAATCTACCAGCATTTGGCTAGTGGTCTGGTGCCAGTTTCAACCCCTGCTTCCACAGGACTTGCAGTTGTGCCTGGCCAACAGTGCAGAGCCTGGCGGGGGGTTGGGGGGTGGCAGTCATCATCCTCCTGCCTAGAGGGGTTTTCCTCTGGTTTTCTCCCCAGACCCACGGACATATAATGGATGCAATGTCCAAGCTCTGCTTCCACAGAGATGGCCCCAATGTCCTGAACATGGGGTCACGCATGTGCTGGCACTGACTCACCACTGGGTGTCAGGCAAGCAGCATGCCACACTAACCCCCTTCCCGAGGAAGAAGAGCTGCCTTGGGACACCCTATCCTTCCCCCACCCCGCCGGCCCCCCGAGCAACCCAAATTCGTTCCCGACCCCAGGTCACCGGTGTGGCAGGAAGCAAGACATCCAGCACCTCAGCCCTCCATGCTACCGGGCCGGCTGCCTTTTATTACTTTTTAAATGAGCACTTCTCATATCTCCCCAATGGTGCCTATCTTCACTTGTTAGGATACTCCTGCCCAGCATTCTCCTGTTCAAGGACTACCCCTACCACATCTTGCCTATCCAGATCTCTCTCCAACCCACTGCGAGCACTTGCCCATCTGTGGTGGATCCAGTCCAGAGCCAAGGCATCAGAAAGACCTCGTAATGACAAGTTTCTTACCAGGGTCGAAGGGTAGTGTGGACAGAGTCAGGCCCGGTGACAAAAATGTGAGGACCAACTAACAGCAGGGTTTTGCCTCTTACCCTAACACCACTCCCAATATTACTGCTGACATTTCACTGCTGTATCAGCCTACAGAGCAGTGGCTAACATCACGTGGACATACACTTCAAGGTCACCCCACGACCTGCAGGAGGCACTACTGCAGCACAAGTCAACCTATATCCCGGAGTCTGAAAGTTTGCACAGACGTGCAACACGTTCTGCCAGCACCTTTGAGTCAGGTTTGGAATTCCTTTTCTTAACCTCAAAGCTAGACAGTTCAAAAGTGAAAGTAACATGTACCTGGGAACAAGTGACACTGAGGGCATTTTACAGCTTCTAAATCCAGCTAACAGACTGCAGCACACAGTACAAATGGCACTTAAGGGTTCATTCCAGTAATACGGTGATACCAGACTTATTTTTCAGTCAGTCACTGGTAAACCTTGAAATACGTATATCACAGAAAATGTTTCTATTGAAATTTTTGTTGATCAGACAAGATTGATGACTGACCAGAAATCTCCTTTAATCTAGTTCAGTTGCTACACTAGCCTACTAATTCAGTTTCTTGCCAGGCAGAAAAAAAATATGGAAAGCCTTAAATACTTTTTTTTTTTTTTTTCTTTTCAGTTGGGGTAGTTTTGCTTTGATCCATGCTCAATTAAGGCCGGGCCATGGAATCGCTGACTCCATGAACACATTTTCATTTGTGTTTAAAGAATATGACCTGGCTACGCCCATACACAGAGGCAACTGCTACTGTTTCCTTGATTCATGCAACTAGGGCAGGTTCCAGGAACCTCATTACTGCTGTCCACCAAGGCCTTTCCTGTTCCAGAATTCTAAGATGCCCGTCACTGGCTTACCATGGAGCTGGCAACAGATTAGTTGTTCCGTCACGACTACATACCAAGTAGATGCTGTTCCATCATGACTACATACCAAGTAGATGCTTGTGCTCTGCTGATTACCATCTACTCTGTGTCCTGACATGTACAGTACCTCTAGTTTTGGTCGTCATGCCTTCAGTTATATGGGCTCAGTTCTACGTATGCACTTTCTAACATCAAGTAGGCTTCTCTCCAAAACTCATTTAAAATGTGTCTCCATTTTTTGTGGAACAGCCTCCCTCTACCTGTCCATCTCTTCTCCCCTGTTCCCTCCATCAAGACTCTCCTTCACTATCATTATTCCCCTTCCTGCAACTGCAACTGCAGCTGGACAACTGTCAATTCTCTGTCCCTTTCACTCTCAATTGTGTTAATTATTTTCATACGCTGTTTAAGATGTATTGATATCTATACATAAAATATATAAGAGACCAATGTATGAATGACTGTGATATACAAGTTTTTTTGTTTTGGTTTTACATACCCGAGATTTGTTTTGCTACATAAACCACTACAGTAAAGACTGAGTGGCTTATAAAAGCAAACCACACCGAGTGCATCTCTAATCTATCTGTATCTATATCTATACACCCCCCGATAGACAGAAGGGATATGGGGGTGGGGGAAGACTGCATGATAAAGCATTTATGTTGTGAAGTTGCCACTGACCTCAAGTAACCTCATGAGTGATGGTTACGAGAGGTCAATGGCAACTTCACAAGATACATGCTTCATCATACAGTCACCCCCTGCATATTTGTGTCTCCCCTCCATTTCTCCCGTTTTGGGGACACTGAGGCATTGCCTTTTCTTGCTGTATCCTGATTTTGTTCAACATATTGTACACAGTATAGTATTTATACCATATGTGTTATCCCATACTTTTGTGCCTGTATTTGAATTGTCGATACTGTGCTGTTGTCTTGATTTTGTTACTCCTGTTTGTACTCTCCCGGGTCATGCCTGAAAATAGGCAGGATTGTTGCCTAGTGCACTTACCCGGTTACCAAAAACTAATAAATAAATGAATAAAATATTTCATTTATGCGGAAGACCTTGTGTGATACTGTATTTTTCTTTTAAAGTGTGTCGTTCTGACACAGAAACTGTATAAACAGACTGTGACGTAACAACTGGTGAATAAACAAAATTTACACAATTGCTCAGATAAACGGATTTATCACACTCTGTTTACGTCCACCCCTACTACATAAATAGATACAGATATAAACCAGAGAGAGGAGAAGAAATTATAGGAGTGTGTGGTATACAACTCTGGACAACACCATCTCGTGAAGAGGTCGTTTACCACGTAGGTCAGCAGTCCCCATTCGTGTACCAGGGTCCAAGACCTGTTTAGCCTGTCTGCGATGATCTTTTGGACACCTGGGAGATTCATAGCTGAAGGCTGTGAGACAGCACCCTGTACAGTGCATAAGAGTGCTCCCTAGTTTATGTAGTGCATGACACTGACATTTTCTCTCTGAATTAGCAAGGGATCGGAGCTGAGGTGTTCCTGGAAACTCTAGAGACCAAGCACAACGGCCCGAATCTTCAGGACGTGATATTGAGATTGGAGTCCAGACTGGTCCAGGACCCTTGGGTCTGAAAGGATCAGAGATGTGCACACCAACTGGACCCCCAAGACACCCATTGTGAAGATCTGCAAGGGAGTCTGGGTGGATGGAAAGGCCGAGAGGGGACACAATGAGGACCATTTGTTCCAGCTCATCAGTCTTCTGATTCCACTGTACCTGAAGAGTCCATTTCAGTATGTGCATGTGGAGATGAGCAAAGCGAACCGTAACAATGGCAACAGCCATCCATCCCAGGAGATATAACATCGTCCGAGCGGACAGGCAATGACTCCAGGCAACAGTAACTCAAGCAGAGACAAACTGCACTCAGTAGATAAAAAAAAGCTTCAGACAATTCAGCTGTAAACTATATATGTACACATATATATACATACATACACACACACACACACACACACACACACACGTCAGAAATGGCTGTATCCAACAAACTACAGTGCAGTGCAAAGTGCCAATCAGAAAATCGGAAGCCCAAAATCCCAGCACTTTGCCTAGTGAGGCTTTATCAGGACCCCTCAGTAGCAAAGCCATGCAAAAGGGCCCAAGAAAGCCACAGGCCCCACAACCAGGAGGGGTCCAACTAGAGAACGAGTGCAATAGCCCAAAGGATGTGCAGAATGGCCAAAAACCACAGTCAATGAGAAAAACGACAACAGCACCCAGGAAAACCATGCAAGAAGCAGAGGGATGTTGACGAGCAAATCCAGGTGACAACCAACAAGAAGGGGGATGGTGACAAACAGTGACTCCATCCCAAATCACAAAAACAGTCTAAGGAAAGCCAGGTGATGCAGCTGCAGGGTGCCATGAGACCTGAGGGGGAAGGGCCAGGCAATTAAGCTAGGAACCGGACAAGGTGTCGTGAAGGAACAGCTGGACCAGAAGCAGAACACCAAGGTGAAGGCATGGGCGACAACAAAAAAATGCAATCAGCCCTGCACGAAGCAAGGGACTGGGCACACAGTGAGCAGGCCGATGAGGCAAAGTTAGGTAACAGCCAGGAGAAAACAGAGATGCCGTAGACGGCAACATCAACTTCAGTCAGAAAACAAGTTGATGAAACAAGTCCAGCTGTAGGGAACCACAAGCCCGGCGAAAATGGGGTCCGAAGAACAGGGACAAACAGTTGTGTCCCAGAGGCTGGCTGAACTGACCACAAAGCCAAGTCCAATACAAAGCCGAGGACAACATGAAAACAGTCATGCACGAAGTAGGGGACTACACACATCACGGGTATGATGACAAGGCAAACCCAGGTGAGGATCAGCAGAAAGGAAGTGCATCAAAAGTGAATCCTAGCCCAAAAGTAAGACCATCCATCACTGTGGCAAGGACAAGCATAGACAGGGCTGATGGTTGGACACCTGGTTCTGTGGGGCCTGTGGCTCCCAAGAAGCCAGGAACTGACTAAGGCAGGGGTTGCACTAACCCCCCTACTTAAGTCCCCAAATGGGATTTTTGAGGATTTTGAAGCACAAAAATAAAAGCAGTGCTTCAGCACTGACCTGTACATGAAAGATTTGCACAGATATCTTTGGCAGAAAAAGTATTGGATAATGTTGTACAAAGCTACTCCATAAATTTCTGACTCCAGGATTTTCTGGTCTGACCCCCAGCATTTGAAGCAGAAGGTCAAACTGATTCCCGCTTTACTAGTGCTAATGCAAGCTGTGCTGAGGTACCCCAGAGGATGGTCAAATAGAGCATAAAGCCAAGTAGAAGGCAGAGCAGGATTATGGAAACGTGAACACAGCTAAGCACGAGGCAGGGGACTGAACACAAAGCGGGAATGTCAAAGAGGCAGACTAGGTGACTACCAACACAAAGGGGAGCACTGAAAACATGCCGACCCCAGGCCATAAAGCAGAATCAGCACCAAGACAAAGCCCCACAACGGAGCTGAAGGGAGCCATAAGTCACATGTCAAAATGCCTGTAAAGGCCACATATATGACCAGCACCACGTCAAAACAGCAATGCAGTCACCAACTAAAACCCATACCTGTAAGGGTGGGGCAACGAGCAAGCAGTGTGAACCCAGACAGCAGTGGGAGACTGGCAGGGATGCATGAAAGTGGAGACCATCAACAGCCCACATCCAGCAACAACAAGGCAATGTCAGCAGCACAGGAAACATGCATCTATGTTCTGTAAGTGTAGCACACTGGAGTCTAACATGTTTCAATATAAGAAAAATAGCAGGACAAGAGGACACAGCATGAGATTAGAGGGAGGCAGACTAAGTGGTAATGTGAGGAAGTTCTTTTTCACAGAAAGGGTGGTGGATGCATGAACAGCCTACCTCAGGAAGTGGTGGATATGAATACAGTGCAGGGCTTCAAACAGGCATGGGATAGGCATAAGGGAGCAATACAGATGAGTATGAATAGATAGGCCATTGACAGAGCGAAGGCCGATGGCACATTTATAAGGTAGAAAAAGAAATTGGCAGACTGGATGGGCCTTGCGGTCCTTATCTGCCGTCAACTTCTATGTTTCTATGGAGGGAGATACCAAGAGCATTGCAACTCTTCTAACAAATACCTATGTGTGCTGAAGCTCCCCCTACTGCAACCACATTCTCTGGGTATCCCGCATGGTGGTACCGGCACTGACTCGCCCATACTGGACACCCCTCCTACATATCACTGTAATCATCTTCCCCTGCACTTCACTGCCAGGGTGTTAATTTCTGTAGCCTTAGGGCCACGTAGTTATAAGCATGTTGACTGGCCTAATAGTGTTGACAAACCCTGTAGAAGGGCAAGGACAAGAGACCTAAAACTGACTGTTGCTGCCCTAAGTAAGATTCTGCTTCTACTATGTTCGGGCAATGTTGAGCTTAATCCGGGCCCTCCTGAAGCCCTCTTATCTCCATCCGATCTTGTAAGACTCAAAGGAATGAGTTTTGTACACATTAATGTTTGCAGCCTTATTAAAAAAAAAAAAGTTTACCTCGATCCAGGTTTGGGTTAGCCATATCCTGCTGGATGTTCTGGTAATCTCCGAATCTTGGCTAAGACCATCCACCCCAGATAGAGACGTCAACATTCCTAACTACTTGCTTTTCACAGCAGACAGACAGACTAGAGGTGGAGGCGTGGCCATCTACGTCAAGGACAAATATACGTTATCTTGTCTTGACTCGTCCACTGCCAAAAACAAATGTGAGTGACTGTCTCTAAAACATTTTGTTATCTTCTTCCCTTGCACTCTGTGTAGTAAGATGTTATAGATCCCCATCTGCTGGTTTACAGTTCCTAAAGCATCTTAGCACCATACTGGACAATGGGACTCTTGAAACAATTCTCTCGGGGGACATCAATCTCGACTGGCTATGCAAATCCTCTACACTTCTTAAAAACTTTCTGCGACTCCCTTGGGCTGGTGCAATTGATAGATGAACCCAAGCGCCTGAACAAAAAAAACAAGCAATAATACAGTGATAGATGTAATCTTAGTAACCAAGCCCCATTTATTTTCCCATGCCGGCACCTTTTCTCTGTCGTCAGTAACCACCGTTTCATTGCTGGCATCAAATCAACACCTAAGACCACCTCTGTTTCAAGGTTTACCACTAAGAGATCCAGACGTAACTTCGATCCGTTTGCTTACATTAACGAGCTGAAATATTCTATATGCTGGCAGGACTTCTACTTGGCAAAACGCAGTTACAACAGCTTACGACATCTTTTATGAAATATTGTCTGAGACCTTTAAGTATGCCCCCATGGTAAAGGTCAGAGTGAGGAATAAAGCTTGTCTATGGTTTTCAGTGGAACTGAAGGTCTCTATGATAGTTAGGGATCAGCTCTGGCAGAAAGCACGCAGAACTAAGAACAAGTCGGACTGGTGCCAGTTTAGGAAGGCACGGAATGCATGCACTAAGATGATCAAGGAAGCTAAGGCAGCATTCTATTGAACTGAGCTAGACTCTGCCGCCAAGTGCTCCTCCAAATTTTGGAAGACCATCAAGGACTTGTCTGGGCACATGCCCAGCAACTCCCTCCCTAATAAGATTAACTCTGGGAGCACCTCAATTTGCGACAGATTGGGGATCCTGGATTCCTTTAACAATCATTTTGCCACAGCAGGTCTTGCCTTTGACAACTCCCCTGCATGCTCGGTACATTCTCTACTTGGGTTACAAAACCATGATTCTCCACCTAATTCGGTCTTCTGATTCCAACCTGCTCCCGTGAAAGAGGCTGAAGATCTCCTGCTACAGCTGGCCATCAAGAAAAGCGCTGGTGCCGATTCCATAGACCCCTACTGCTTAAGGGTTGCTTACCATGCGTTAGTTGTGTCAATTACTCATCTATTCAACCTATCATTATCCCAGGGGATCCTACCCCCTCTATGGAAAACTGCTCACGTCATTTCACTGTTTAAAAATTGGGCGACACCTGTGATCTCAACAACTACAGACCAGTTTCTCTTCCGCCTATTCTGTCTAAATTACTGGAAAAGATAGTGAGCAACCAACTCGGAACCTACCTAGAATCCATGAACCTACTAAACCCTGCGCAATCCGGATTCGGAGCAAAGCACAGCACCATTTCAGCCCTTGCCAAGGTAACCAATGATTGGCAGCAAAACCTGGATAGTAGATTTATCTGTGCAGTATTCCTGGATCTAAGCAAGGCTTTCAACACTGTCAATCATAGCCTGCTTCTCTCCTTTCTGAGGAGTATAGGTCTAGATTCTTTATCCTTGCAATGGTTTGCCGGTTACCTTACAGGTCGGCTACAGCAGGTTACGGCAGAAGGTGAGCTCTCCCCTCTTAAACCCCTACAAAGAGTAGTGCCTCAGGGATTAACAACACTGATGATAGAATAAACAAAGCCAATATACACCTGTTCACGGACAATACGGTACTTTACATAAGTCGTCCAATGCCTGGAGCTGCTTTTGCAGACCTCCAGGATGAATTTAACCTGCTGCAGAACCAGTTGTTACAGAAAAAGCTCCTACTTAATGCCAAGAAGACAAAAGCGATGCTCTTCTCCCCGGCAGTCGAGCAGTAGACCTGGCCAGTACAGGATCTTCACTACAAATCACAACAATCATAGGTGATAATCTGGAACCTTTTCTAAATTTAAGTACCTAGGTGTGTGGCTTGATCATAATCTATCATTCTATGAGCATACTGAGGACTTGATAAAGAGACTAAGGCAGAGGCTGGGTCCCTTTTTCAGAATCACTTTCTCACTAGAGATGCTAAAATATGCCTGGTATGAACAACATTCCTCACCCTGGTGGACTATGCAGACTTCTTATATAGTCAGTGCCCTGCCTCTTCCCTTGCAAAATTGGACATGCTTCATCATAGAGCACTTAGGTTTATTAGGGGGCTTCCCCTTTCTACTCATCATTGTTCCCTCTACACAGCTGTAGGGTGGTCCTCCCTTCAGTACAGGCGTAACAGAGAAATGCTGCTCTATGGACTCTCAGAACTATCACCAAAAAGCTTCCCCAATACATTGCAGATTGTCTCCCAATATGTATGCCTGGATGCTATGTGCTGAGAAGTAACTCCTTTATTGCATTAAATATACCCAAGGTTAAATTACGTTTTGGTAGAGCGGCCATTAACTTTGTGCTGCCCACTCTTTGGAATAATCTGCAAAAATTGTTAAAGCCAAGTTTTCTTATCAGCTTGGAAACATTCAAGACCTTATATGCCCGCAATGTGAGGGAATCCTATAACTGTTTCCCTCATACCTAGTAGGTCTCTGAACCCTAGGCACCCTTCTTCTACCTTGCCTGTCCACATATAAGCTTGCTACTCTGGCCATGGCCCATTACTGATTCCCACATTACCCGGTCATCTATCCCTTCAATTAGTTATCTGTGCACCACTGCCATATTTTCTGATAGCTTTGCAAACTCTGTCTATAGATACGTCTCTTACTGACTGCTGCAAGCCCACTGGATACTGTTCCATTTATCTCCTACGGTGTATTGTATATTCTTTTCATTATTTGTATTATATGTATTACCACATTGGGTGAAAGGGATTTAGGGGTGGTGGTAGACGTCAAAATGATATACAACTCTAAAAATTGTAGAAGAACTGCAGCCAAAGCAAACAGGATACTGGGCTGCATAGCCAGGGGAATTACGTCCAGAAGGAGGGAGGTGATCCTCCCTCTATATAATGCTTGGTCAGGCTGCAGCTCGAGTACTGTGTACAGTTCTGGAGACCCCATCTGAAAAAGGATATAGTGCTGCTGGACAGGGTTCAGAGGAGAGCGACCAGGATGATTCAGGACATGGAGGGGAGGCCTTATGAGGAGAGACTGGAAGAGCTTGGGCTTTACTCACTGGAGGAGAGCAGGGATGGGGAGACATGATCGAGGTTTTCAAGTATGTAAAGGAATAACCAGGAGTGGAACCAAGGAGCTGTTTAGGCTAAGAGAGGAATAACCAGGGGCCATGAGTGGAAATTGGAGGGGAAAATTATAGGGGGGAGCATAGGAGGCATTTTTTCACCGAGGGGGTGGTGGAGCTGTGGAATGCGCTGCCCTGGAGGCTGTTTGAGGAGGGCACAGTGGAGGGCTTCAAGAAGGGCTGGGACAGGTACAAGGGGAAACTGAAACCAAAGACCACCCTCTTGGGGGATGGGGGGGTTGGTAAGGCAAGCAGCCACTAGATTGCTGGCTTTCGAGCAGACACTGAAAGGCCATTTGGCCTATTCTGCTGGCTTTTAGTATGGTGTGTGTGTGTGTATGCGTGTGTGGTGGGTCATGGGTGCAGCAGGACTCACACTGGCAGTCTATGGAAACTGCGGGGGAAACTGTCTTCAGAACTGAACTGCTTGCACTAGTAATTTACCAAAACGAACACTGCTCGGCCATGCGCGCTCTCTCTCTCTCTCTCTCCCAAGAACGTCTACACACAAAACCCATGCACCAGTAATTATATAAGATAAAAGACAGGCAAGTGTGTGCCTATGGATATTTTTTTCATACCTTCGGTGTGTGATGACTACATAAACCATCTCGAGCTTCACAGGTCATCACACATTTCGGGAGTGAAAAAAATATTCATAACACACACTTCCATATCCATTATTCTCTATATTGTAGTATTAATTGTTGTACCTGACCTGCTCTAACCAGGTCTATCTTGTAAATGAGCTCCACTCAATGGTGTTCGCCTGGATAAATAAAGATTTTGATTGATTGATTGATATCCCCAAAGATGATCCTCTGTATTATATAAAACAACAAACCCCCAAGATCAGGTGGAGTTCTAACACCTAGTTGGTTCTGTGAGCTCACATGTCGTCACAAAGCCCACGTAGTGTTAAGAAGCAGCCTGTTCTTCACTCTTGGTGTTAATTATCCGATATGTTCTTATATATCTGTGCCAGACCTAAAAGGAAAATGTTGACACAAGTCGTTAAGTGGCAGAACACACTTAGGATAAATTCTGGCTTTAAACAAAATAAGAAATCTAGATGCAAAGCATAAAAGCTACAACAGTTGAGACACAGCTTTTCCTAGGAATGCTATGTAACATCAGTTGCATGTTGCAGCAGAATGGCATGAGCATACAACTACCCCCTCCTCCCCAAACAAATTATGGCCAGCAAAGTACAGTGTTAGCAGTAGTAACTGCAACGCAAACAGGAAACTTGTGTAATGAAGATAATTTTGTGACACTAATTGCTGTGTTACTGACCAGCATGCATTTTGGACTCCTCGATTCTTCCACTGGATCAGTTAGCCTAGCTTTTTTTGTTGTTGTTGCTTTTGTTAAGTAAATTACAAATAATGGAAGCAGACTCAAAGGAAAACTGCCCAAAACAGTGCTGGCAATTACCAGGGCTGCAAAAACACCCGCTTAGCACAATCTTAGCATTCAAATATGATAGAAGCTGGACCTTTGCCGAGTAATTTGTTCTGTTTCTTGCCTGTAAGATGGTTTCCTCTACTGTCCCTGATGCACCATTTGGATATTGCTGCCGCACCGGAAGACAGATCATGACCTTCCTGCTATGTGCCAGAATGCTCGTTCCTGATGAGCAGGGCACATTTTCACTGAGTGAAAATAAATAGCGTGGCATGCAGAGGTAAATCCAGCTGTACCTCTTGAAACAATCCCCATTAAAAACTGAGCAGTGTAGGCAAGTTAAATTCATAATGAAAGTCCAGCTCCAGGGTTCGGGAATGAGTAGTAAGCGCCTAGCCTGTGCATGCCCAAACCCTGGGCTGTAACTCATTATAACTGCCACACTGCTCAGTTTCAATCGGGAATATTCTAGAGGTACAGCTGGCCATCCATGCCACACTATTTATTCCCTCTGTAGCGTGCCCGCTAGTCAGGAATATGACGTTCTATTTACCTGCTGGGCGCATCATGGGGTTTTGCATATCAGTTGCGGCTTTGGACGCTACCCTCTGTGAGATGGCACCACCCACCCTGGAACATAAAATAAGGATTACTAATAAAAGCCATGCCCTACAACAGAAATGTCAATCTCTCACTGCAAGTTGGCAGGTGAGTAGACACTGGGAGGAAAATGGGGATTATGACAGTGTCCCTTTAACTGCAACAGTATGCCCCTCACCTGCTCAAGAGCTTCCATTAACTCACTGGTAAGGGGCCATGGGCACCTAGCATTTGGTAGAGTCTCGTAAGCAGATGAGAGAAATCAATTATGCACAGGGTATTCTCATCAGTCTTAAATTTGTATTTCTTGGTCTTGGTTTAAAAAAAAAAAATAAATAAATTTCCCTAGGAGTGGGAATCAAGTCTGCCCTCCCAACCTGCCCTGATCAAAGTCAGAAGTCATTTTTGTGGAGGTCTACTGAAACAACAGGGTACAAAAATTGCTTAGTAGGTAGCACTGCAGTACAACAGGATACACTATTGCCCAAATAGCCCCAGAAGGATACATAAATAAGCTACGAACTGTACAAGAACGTTCAAGGCCACAAGAGCGGACAAGTACAGAAGGTATTCATTCAACAGATAGTGGATAAGTCGCATGTTGTGGGTTATCCTTTTACATACACTGGCACTATGAAGATTTAAAAGGAAGGCAGATGCTTATATTTTATACAAAAATCTGTGAATTCTGGTGGTGTGGATAAGAAGAGGGCTCAGATGGGAGGCGGGCATACCCATGAATCTTATAGCTGTTCAAGCAGCAACCACTGGAAAGTGGGAAGGTATGAGGTTTTCCCAAGGGGTGGGGAGAGGAGCAGGATGCTCCAATCTGCTCTGCCCAAGTAAGAGAAGGACCGTCTGTGAAAGTCTTTTCATAAGACTCCTGCTCAATACCTATGTCTCACATATGGGAAGAGGGTTAGGAGTGGGCCGGGTCTCTCTGCGGATGACTCAAAACTGGGAGCACTGGCGGACAGGGATGAAGCGAGAGAGACAGACCAGGGACACCTGGATACCCTGGAGGAGTGGTCAAGGAGGTGGGGATTGAAGTTTAATGCAGGAAATGCAAGGTGCTGCATCTGGGGTCAGAAACCCAGGCCATGTATACAACCGGGGGTGGGGTCACAGTGCAAGCCACATCAGGCGAGAAGGATCTTGGGGGGGTGGTAGGCGTCAAAATGAACAACACTGAAAATTGCAAAGAACTGCAGCAAAAGCAAACAGGATATTGGGCTGCATTGCCAGGGATTACTTCAGGAGGTGAGGTGATTCCCCCTCTATAATACCTTGGTCAGGCCACATCTCAAGTACTGTGTGTAGTTCTGGAGACCTCATCTTAAAGGACATAGCACTGCTGGAGGGTCAGAGGAGGTGACCAGGATGATTCAGGGCATGGGGTGGGGGGCGCTATGCACTGGAGGAGAGGAGAGACAGGGAGGACATGATAGGGGTCTTCAAATATGTAAAAGAATAATCAAGGCAGAACCAAGGAGATGTTCAGGCTAAAGAGGGAGAGAACAACCAGGGCACAGTGGAAGCTGGAGGGAGGAAATTACAGGGGGGAAAGTAGGAGACATTACTTCACTGAGAGGGTGGTGGAGCCATGGAATTCGCTGCCCAGGAGTCTGGTGGAGGAGGGCACAGTGGAGGGCTTCCAAATGGGGTGGGACAGGTACAAGGGGAAACTTAAGCTGAAGAAGACCCTCTTGGGGGCTGGGCAGGCAGGATAGCGAGCACCCACTAGGTAGCTGGCTACCGAGCAGACATGACAGACCATTAGGCCTATTCTGCTGGCTTTTAGTATGTTAGTATGTTAATTCAGGTACTTTCATTAGCTTCTTTGATTGATATTAGAGAACAGGGATTAGGGACAGGGATATATGGTATGTGGGGAGCAGGACCGCAAGTGGATACACATATGGAGGAGGTATGTACCCTTCTGTATTCCCTGCAGTGAGAGGAACTCAATCAATCAATCAAGCAGACTGTGCAACAGGGAATGGTAGGCCCTTGAGTCAGCCTTTTGTACACAATATCCAAGCTGTGCAGTGACACTTTTTACTAGCATTACCAGTTAAATCTGTATCTGATTGACATTGGTTCAAAGTTATTAAAAAGCCAGAATTCTACAATAAAATTGTGTACAAAGATTTAACGTATTATATTCCACTCAATGGAGAAACAGTTACATAAAATACAGGGTATTAAATAAGCCAGAAATATTGATTAACAGTTTAATGCACAAAACTGCTAATCAACTATAAAAATACACAGCATGTGGGAAACATCGATCAGCAAAATGAAAAATGCTTTAATTTTTAATGTGTTTTGAATGTGTAAATCCTAACAGTCTAGTGCTATGCAATTCAGAAAATGGTTAGCATTACCGTCTCATACGGGTAGCATTTGCTATGCTGCACCAGCGGTTTAATACCCTGAAATATTTTAAGATAGAGGACTTGGAATTGCCACAATTCTTTCCTGTGTCTCACTGTAGCATCAATAAATGTAACCAATTTCTTGGCATCAGCAGCATTCAATAGATTTAGTAATATTTCCATATGATCAAAAAATGAATAGCTATTTGATAAATGCTAAGCAGTTATCCTCCATTTCTCAAGAAGAGGACAATTAATATGTGAAAGAAATTTTCACTGTGCCCCTTTCTATAACAGCAATCAGTATTACGGGTCTCACTGTTGATTTTGGTAAATCTATTCTCAACCCTTTTTAAACTGGCACACTCAAATTTACAGTGTGTTATCCTTTGCCTTTCCTTTGGTAATAATGGTAATGGCAAAAGGGGCTTACAGTCATGCCAGAATTTATGAATGGCATACAATGCCGTTAGCTTAGAAGTTGTTACATCCAGGAGATCCCGCTCTCTGTGTTGGAAGTAAAAAATCATGTTCTACGTGCTTTAGTAACATACTAAAATGCCAGCAGAAATAGGCCTTTCAGTCTTTCACGGCTGCTCATTTGGTCAGCCCCCACCCTGAGAACTGACCTTGCTGCCCCCCCTCGCCCTCTCAGGCTTCCCCCTTCCTAGTCCTGGATATTCTCACTGCACTGGACTTTGCTTCCAGAACCCTTCCCTGTACCTGTCCCCCACCCACCCACCCTTAAACCCCTCCATCGTCTCTACCTCCACCAGCCCCTGGGCAGTGCATTCATGGCTCCACCACCCTCTCAGTGAAGTAGCATCTCCTCCTTTCTCATGATCCCCCCTCCTACCTACCCATGCCATCTAGTTGCTCCCCCTCCTTCGGAGCACCCTGACTTCACCTCCCCTATTCACCCCCCTCATGTACCTGAAGACCCTCATGTCTCCCCGGTCTCTTCTCTCTTCCAATGTGTACATATTTAGCTCCTGGAGCCTCTCCCCATAGCTCCTGTCCCCAAAGCCCCAGATCATTTTGGCTGCCCTCCTCTGGACCCTTTCCATGAGTTTAATGTCCCTCTTTAAGTGTGGCCTCCAAAACTGCACGCAGTACTCAAGGTGCGGCCTCACCAAGCAGTTGTACAGAGGTAGTATCACCTCCCTTCTTCTGGAGGCGATCCCCCTAGCGATGCATCACAGCATTCTGTTGGCCTTGGCCGCAGCCCTCCTACAAGTCTCAGAGTTGTTCATCTTGACATCCACCACCACCCCCCAGGTCCCTCTCAACCACTGAGACATGTAGAGTTTCCTCCCCCAGGGTGTAAACTTGGCCCGGGTTTCTGGCTCCCAGGTGCAGTACCTTGCATTTCCCTGCATTCAACCCCAGTTTCCACTTTCTAGACCACCCTTCCAGAGCCTCCAGGTCCCTCTGAAGGGCCGCCCTCCCCTCCTCCCCATCCACCACCGCACCCAGCTTTGAGTCATCCGCAAAGAGACTTATCCCACTCCTGATACCCCTATGTCCGGGACATAGGTGTTGAACAGGAGGGGCCCAAGGACCGATCCCTGAGGGACCCCACTAATGACCCTCCTTGGGGATGAGACTATCCCGCCAACCATCCGGTCCTGGAGCCAATTCCCTATCCATCTGATCATTTTGTTCCCCACCTCCATTTCCCCCAGCTTACCCAACAGGCCCCCGTGGGAAACAGAGTCAAATGCCTTGCTGAAGTCAAGAAAGAGGACTTCCAACGGTCTACCCAAGTCCAAGGCGCTCGTCACCCAATCATAGAACTCCACAAGGTTTGTCAGACACTATTTCCCCGGAACAAAGTCATGCTGTCCATCATCCTGGCACCCCAACTTTTCCAGGTCACCCCCTAGTCTCTCCTTTACGATGCCCTCCATCACCTTGCTCACCACCGAGGTCAGGCTGATGGGCCTGTAGTTCCCTGCCACCTCCCTTGATCCACTCTTGTGGATAGGCACTATATGCGCCACCTTCCAGTACTGGGACACCCACTCTGTCCTCAGGGAGATACTGAAAAGCTCCGCCAGGGGTTTGGCCAGGACATCCGCCAGTTCCTTCAGCACTCTGGGATGAATTTTGTCTGGCCCCGGTGCTTTCTCCGTCTTAAGGGACCCAAGGGCTTCCCTCACTATCTCTGCCGTGATTTCCACCTCCACTACCTCGTCCCCTGCATTGCCTTCCCCCCTTCTGCAGTGATGCCCCCCTCTCCCCAGACGCCCCCGGTGGTAAGGGTCCCTCCTCAGTTTCACCATCTCCTCCCTGTATAAGGCAGCCCCCCAATTTTCTTAGTGAAAACTGGGGAAGTACTCATTTAGTACCTCAGCCTGCTCCCGGGGTCTTGTGCCCATCCCTCCCCTGTTTTAATCCTGCTAATCTGCCCCTTTACTGTTCGTTTTTCCCCAATGTATCTACAGAACCCCTTGTTCCCTCTCCCACTTCCCTGGCCAGGTTCTGCTCCTTCCTTGCCTTAGCCACTCACCACCCTAGTGGCCCTTCTGGCCATCAGCCTGCATCTCTCGATCCCTTGCACTCCTTGAGCACTTGAAATGCCTATGGGCTCGCTTCTTTCCCCTCACCACCTCCTGAACCTCCCTGGTCCACCAGCAGGGTTTTGGCCTACCGCATTGCATTCCTCTTGCACAGGTGCTGGTAGCATCCTGCACCCCTCCTGATGATTTCCCACCTACTGTCAGCGTCCATGTCTGGCTCAATCCCATCCAAATGCTCCTTAAGGATCCTTCCCATTTCTTTGAAGTTCGCCCCCCTAAAGTCAATTACCTCTGTGTCTGTGTAGCCTACTACCCCTCCTAGGTCCAGGCAGAACCAGACCGTGGCATGGTCGCTCCCCGCCAATCGGTCCCTTACCTCCAGGCCCCCAATCTGGTCACTATCTGCCAGGACCACATCCAGTATCCACTCCTTCCTGGTCGATTCCCCCACCTGCTGGGTTAGGAACGCATCCTGAAAGACATCCAACAACCTCTGTTCCCTGGCCACCGAGGATGTCATAGTCCTCCAGTCCGTTCCAGGCATGTTTAAATCCCCCAACACCACCACCCTTCCCCTACCCAATCTGCAGTGTCTCCCAACATCTGCCACCAGACTCTCCTCCAGTTCCTCCGCCAGCGCAGGGGGTCTGTACACCACTCCTATTTTTACTCTCTTGCCCCCCCTGTTATCAAGGTGACCCAAAAATCGCTTCCACAGTTCCCTCCGCTTCGTCCACTCCTCCTATGTCAATGCAGTTTTTGACTATTTGTCACCCCTCTCCCTCCCCCTGTCCTTCCTGAACATGGTGTAACCCTCCAGGTTCAGGTTCCAGTCGTGCCCTGCGGTGGCCCAGGTCTCAGTGACAGCTGCCACATCCACCTCTCCTCAGCTAGCATCGCCTAGAGCTCAGGCATTTTATTGCCCAAGCTCCTGGCATTTAGCAGGACTACCTTCCATCCCTTCCCTATACTCCCGTTCCCTGCTCGTGTTCCCATGGGGATCTCGTCCTCCCCCTGTCTGCACCTACAGGCGGTCTTTTCCCACATCCCACCAGCTCCCGGAGGGTGAGAGGCAGAGTCCCTCCTTTATCGGACCCCCCTCTGAGCCTCTTCTCCCATCCCCCCTTCACAAGTTTAACCCCACCTTTCACCAAGAACCCCTATTTTCAACTTAGAAGTTTCCTTCCTCCAAAGTTGAGATGGAGCCTATCTCAGCATACAGCCCCTTATCCTCCCAGGTCTCCCCCAATCTCCATCAACCCATACCCTCTGGCCCACACCACTCCCTAAGCCCTTGTTTATCTCCCTAATCTTCCTCTTGTGTTCCCCACTAAGCCCTGGCACTGGCAGGATTTCGAGAAGGAAATCAGCATCCTATATCATGACAAACCCTGGCTAGCTCCTGAACCTGCCTGTATCTCTAGCTCACTATTTCCTCAATGTCATTTGTACCCATGTGAACCAGTATGTCCGGGGAACCTCCACATCCTTGCCAGCTGATATACCTCATGTTTGGCCCTGTGCACCGTTAGTCCAGGGAAGCATTTTGTTCTAACCGGCAGGCTTTCCTCCCTATCTCATTTGATCCCCTGATCATGGAATCCCCCAACAGGAGCACTCTGACCGCCCTTTCCTCCATTCCTTCCCATGTCCCTCGTCCTTTCTACCAGACACCCCCCCCAGCCAGCTCCTGCTTTCTCCCCTATCTGGGTGCCCCCTGCCATCCCTTCCTTATTTGCCCTGGCTACCTCCTCCCCTCCATTCCTATGCTTCTCCTCCTCCAGAGTATCCTTCTGTGCCCCGCTAATTCCCCCCGTCCCTGTTCGCGACTGGTTCTTCCCCCAACTCTGCTAAACTAGCCTGACTTGTCCTCTTTCTTCCCATCTCCATTCAGCTCCTCCTTGCCTGTCGTGTCACTCTGACCCAAACCTTCAGCACCCTTTAATGTGTCCTCCTTGTACTTCTGGTCCTTCTCCTTGCCTTTTCCTCTCAACTGACCCTTCTCCATGCGCTTTCCTCCCTCTACCCCTCCTCCACCTGCTCTGATCCCCGCCCCCATTTTCCTCATTCCAAGTTCCCTATTTTTTCTGCTTTCCGCCTCCTCCTACCCCCACTTCCTGTCCATCTCTACCTGCCCCTGGCATGGCACATCCCAAAAGCAGAAGTAAAGAACTGAAACAGTTACTGAGCTTCACGGTCCATTCCACCTCCCCCCTGCTTCCTTCTGTCTAGCCCCAGCCATCTGCCTACTCCCTTGAGAACGTCCCCCTTTTGGCCCCCCCGTCAGGGTCCCCATGCAACCCCAGGGTCCACTCCTGCACTCCTTTCCCTATGCCCTCACCCCTCGTGGTTGGTGCATCCCCGTGGGGGTTCCTGCTTCCTTGATAATGCCCTCCTTTTGGGCCCCCTCTGTCAGGGTCCCCATGCGACCCCCCCCAGTCCTCTCCCCCCCCCTCCGAGTCCTCTCCTGCACTCCTTTCTCTAAGCCCCTGCCCCTAGTGCTTGGTGCATCCCCGTGGTAGAGCCCCTGCCCTATTCCCCAAACACACTTCCCCCGCCCTTCAGTCGTCTCCTAATTCCCTCAACCTCCTCCCTGAGTTGTGCTAGCTGGTAGCACACCAGGCAACCACCGAACTTCAAAGCCCAGTCCAGTATCATGGCCGCCCCACACCCTGTGCACCCCACCACCCTCCCAAAGATGCTGGCCCTAATGACGTGTGGCCCCATCCTCCCTCAATTAGATTTCTTTGGGTGAACCACCAGGTTCCCCACTAATCCAAAATGTATCCCCAACCACACTAATCAGGTCTCCCCTTAACCCTAGATACAGCCCCACAATAAACAGGTACCCTCATTTCTAGGTGTAGTACAACACAGTAAACAGTTTACCTCGTTTGGGCTTAAACTGTAAGGGGTCTCCCCCCTCTGTAAGGGGTCTCCCCCCTTCCTTTCCAGCTATGAACTCAACACCACATGCTCTTTTTCCCCTCTCCAAATCCTCCTCCAGCCAGTTCAAAAGTGCACAGCTCTTTCCCGCTTGTTTGTGATCCGCCAATGGGATCCTTACTGGTTTCCTTGCTCTGCCCTCAACGGGCACCTAGAGGTCGGGGCCGGGGTGGGTGGTGTGGGACAAAAATCTGGTGCCCTGGCCTGCTCCATGCGGCCGGGATGGCTCCCCCGATCTGCTGCCCGAAAATCTGGTGCCCTGGCCCGCTCCGTGCGTCCGAGATGGCTCCCCCGATCTACTGCCTGAAAATCCGGTGCCCTGGCCCGCTCCGTGCGGCCGAGAAAGTAGAAGAAAACACAGCTCCTTTGTGAGAATATGAGCTGGGCCGCTTTTAAAGGCAGACCAGCATACGTATTCCCCGCCACAGCCTCTGATTTGCTCCTCTCCTCTGCACCCAGTTGGCTTTTTCGCCTGGCTGCCTGCAGCTGGATTAGCCATGAAGAACCCTCTAGCTGCCGTCTCTCCAGTGCCCTGGCCCACCCATGCAGCGAGATGGCTCCCCGATCTGCTGCCCAAAATCCAGTTGCCCTGGCCTCTCTGTGCGCCAGGATGGCTCCCCAATCTACTACCCAAACATCCAGTGCCCTGGCCCGCTCCATTCTGCTGTAAGGGCACGAGACTCTTCTCTACCACTGCTCTCGAGTCACTGCTCAAACTTTCTCTCTCTGTCCCAGCGCTCTGCACTTCCCTCACTCTGCCGTCGTGCTGTTCATTCAACGCTGCCTGGCCATCCCCGTCGACAGAGCCCATAAATATTTTTTAGTGGTCTGTAGCATATCTAATCAACAGGATTTCTTTGAGAATTCTAACCACTTGATTCTTTCTAGAAGGCAGTGGTTTTTTTTTTTTTTTTTTTTAATTTTATTTAGTATCCGATGTCAATAGATATTACATTCTCAGTTATATCAGTGCTTCAGTGGGGACCCTTCCTAGTTCAGCCCTAATGTTGTTCAGGCTATGTTCTGCTTACTTTCAAGAATACACGATAAAATAAGGAAAAAATGGTATTTCAACTGAATGTGGGCAATAATAACCACACACCTCTGCCCTGTAAAGGACTACTGGGTTGAATTTAGCTTCACCCACTTGCAAGGCTGGGAAAATAGCAGACACTCAATACTGAAAATTAAATCTCATGATGGCTTGTGTAATTTGTCTTTTTTTTATCTGTCCTTTCAGACGTTTTCACCATTTGACGGTGGAAGAGAATAACAATCCCAAATATGTACATTTCCTAACTATTTCTAATACGCAATTGTTAGTATTGTTCTACAGGCTGCGCAATACATCTTCATGGTCCAGCAGTGAGAGTGGGAATGGTCTCGTTACCTCTCTAAAGAGAGTGGAAGCTATTGCAGGCACTGTAGCGGGCTCCTAACCTCGGATCCAGTGAATCTGTAATGTAATCGCCATACTTCTGATAGCTGCGTTGGGGATACAACCACATGCCCAGCTATTTGGAGGACAGGACCTGCTCGACAAAAAGGATGCCCTTAGTGTAGATGGACAGGAAGGTATACAATACTGAGATCTGTGGGTACCAAAACCTATGATCTTGGTCTTTTTTGGCATACTGGGCTCTCGGCAGGATTTGCGATTTAAGGGCCCTGAAGGAAAGAATGGGGATTCTGGAAAAAAGTCAAGTCCCAACAAAATTCCCCAATGGTCGCTTCTCCAGGTTTTTAGTTCAGGTGTATACACATGCAGCAAAAAGTGATTAACTTCTGAAAAATAAAATCTTGCATTGTAATAATTTTTACTGCACTTGCTGGACAAGTAACAGTTGTGAAAAGTTTCACCACAATTTGACATTCTTAACTGCAACTGTGGGAAATGGCATGCTACTCAGGGATGCACACTGGGGAAGCACTCACACCTGGAACTGCTAGAAGAGTATAAATGGCATGGTACCCCACTTCCCAGAGAGCTTTGGCATAACAGCATAAATGTTGTCAACTCCCATCTAACCAGGGACTTCCATAAACTGCAAGCCTGGTTTTTCCAAAACACATTAGTAATGAATGCTAGAAAGACTCAAACCATGCTTCTTCAGTCACCTGCCAGACATAGAAACTGTCCCACCCCCCTGTCCATCAGGTACACAGATGGACCCCACCCCTCTCCAATAGGTGGCACCATTCTTCAACTACCTTGGGGTTACACTCTATCCACACCTAGATTCCTCCCACCACATCCACAATGTTTGTAAGACTTAATGCCAAACCTGGTCTGGCATATCGGGTTAAGAACTGCTTCACCCACAATGCTCGACTAGTCCTTCCCTTGGGAGTCCTTCTCCCCTCCCACAGTTATGGACTTACATCCTTCACCAAAGCCTCCAAAATCACTGCTTTCCAAGTGGGAGACCACCTACAATAAATACAGGTTACTCACCTGTAACAGGAGTTCTAGGAGTGGTATATGTTGTTCATCCACACTTCTTGGCAGGTACCTTGCCACTTTAAGATGGGCGGAAGGTCTCAAGCTGGCTCCTCCCACCCACCCAGGTGGTAAAACCCTCGGCTCCAGCCCCATGATGCCAGATCTAGCCTGCTGGAAGCCAGGCTGTGCGCTGACCAGGGAGGTGGTGGGTCGTGGATGAACATATACCACTCCTAGAACTCCTGTTACAGGTGAGTAACCTGTATTTCTAGGGACGTGATATGTTGTTCAATCCACACTTCTGGCAGACTCCTAACAGTTCTCCGGGAGGAGGGGGGCAAGGCACGCACCCTCTATTTAGGAAACAAGGACTGGAGAACTGAGGCCCCAAAACCAGCATCCCAGCATGACTCAAGGTCGATGTGGTAATGGGAAATGAAGGTGTGTGCTGACTTCCAGGTAGCAGCCCTGCAGATTTCCTGGATACGGACGTCCCTAGAAGCAGCCACCGAGGCAGCACTATGGCGGGCAGAATGAGAACTTATCCCTCTGGGAGGCTCCTTGCCCAGCCTATAGCAGAGATCTGTGCAGGAGGTGATCCACCTGCCTATCGTCCGCTTGGCTGCAGGTATGCCAGGTGCGGCTTCAGTGGAAGTGACAAGCAGTTGGCGAACCTCTCCCCAAACTTCCGCCGTACACTCCTTATAGTAGGGCGAGCGCTCTCCTCAGGTCCAAAGCATGAAGCCTGTATTCGACCTCCAAGGTGCGACTGGGATAGAACACCGGCAGAGTCAATACCTGATTCAGGTGAAACTCCGACATCACCCTCGGAAGAAATTTCGGGTGGGGGCGTAGGGCAACCATGTCCCTGTGGAAGACCAGGTACGGAGATTCTATGGAAAGCTCCTGGTGCTCCCCAATTCTTCCAGCTGACACGATGCCACCAAGGCGGTGGTCTTCCATGACAGGTGGGAGATCACACACCTGTGCATCGGTTCGAATGACTTGCCCATGAGCCTAGCCAATACCAGCAGTAAATCTCATGGAGGTGGAGGTTCACGCACCGGAGGGGATGTGTGATCTAGGCCTTTGAAAATACACCAGACCACCTTCTCCTGCACCACCGACTGCTTGCTGAACCGCGCCCGGTAAGCAAAGACAGCTGCCAGGTGCACCTTAAAGGTCGTCGACTGAAGCCCTTGCTGAGAAAGGGACCACAGATAGTCCAAAATGTTAGCCAACAGGCAGGACTAGGGGTCTAGCTCCTTGCCCTGACACTAAATGGAAAATCTCTTCCATTTGAAGGAATAACATTTTCTGGTCGACTCCTTAAGGGACACCTCAATGACGTTGAGGACCTCGTCAGTAAGACCCAAGGGCTGGAACTCTAGCCGCTCAGTAACCAGGCAGTCAGGTGCAGGGATTGAAGGTCCGGGTGGAGTACCTTCCCCTTGCTGACAGACAGTAGGTCCAGGAGGACCGGAAGCTGCCTCGGGAGGCTGAGGAGATCCGGATACTAGAACTGGCAGGGCCAGTCTGGGGCTACCAGAAATCACCTGCGCCTTGTCCCTCCTCACCTTGAGAAACACCTTGTGGATCAAGGGAAATGGAGGAAAGGTGTAAAAGAGGCCTGGGGTCCATGGCCTCAAGAAGGCATCCCCCTGCAGCGAGCCCTGCTGAGGGGGGGGCCGGCATGGAACAGTCTCAGCTTCGCATTCTCCCTGGAGGCAAAGAGGTCCACCTGAGGAGTGCCCCAGCGGGAGAACAGATCCTGCACTACCTCCAGCAGGAGAGACCACTCGTGAGATGCATCACCTATCCGGCTGAGGGCATCGGCCAGACTGTTCGAGGCTTCTGCCACATGGATGGCAGGGAGATCTGCCTCCAGGCTGAGCACGAGAGACCATATGTGGAGAGCTTCCTTGCACAAAGGCAAGGAGTGCGTCCCGCCCTGTCGGTTGAGACAGTACATGGTCGTGGTGTTGTCCGTCTGGACCTGAACCACTTGACCCTGGACAAACGGAGCGAAGGCGGGCAGGGCTAACCAAACTGCTCAGAGCTCCAGCAGATTGATGTGGCATCAGGACTCCTGAGAGGACCAAAGGCCGTGGGTTCTGTGCTCCCCCAGATGGGCACCCCAACCCATCAGAGAGGCATCGGTCGTCAAGATGACCGTCAGCTCGGGGCGGACAAATGGCATCCACTCCTGCAGATGCGCTGGGATGAGCCACCATTGCAGGCAGTCCCACATCTTCTGGGTCAGATACTGGCTGGTCTAGGAGACCAGACTGCTGAGACCACTGGCGGGCCATCCCACACTGCCGGGGGCGCATATGCCAGCAGGCCCAACGGACCACGCTGGTGCAGGCTGCCATGAGACCCAGAAGGCGCAGGAAGTCCCGGGCAGGGCGCAACTGCCCAACTAGAAATGACTGGGCAAAGGATGAAAGGACCTCGGCCCTGTCCGCCGGGAGCCGGGCTCTGGCTCGGAGAGAGTCTAGCTCTGCCCTGATGAACTGGATCACCTGCGAAGGCACGAGTTCCGACTAGGCCTAGTTGATAAGGAAGCCTAGTTGAGAGCAAGCCCGGAGGGCCATATCCCTGGACCGCTCCGCCTCCAACCTGGTGGGGGCTCCTATCAGCCAATCATCCAGGTAAGGGTAGACCCGGACCCCTTGGCGCCGCAGGAATGCTGCTACCACTGCCATGCATTTGGTGAAGATCCTGGGAGCTGAAGAAAGGCCGAAGGGCATGGCCCGGAACTCGTAAAGCCTCTGCTCGAAAGCAGAGGAACCGCTGATGGGACGGACAGATTGGAACATGAAAGAACGCGTCCTGAAGATCCAGGGAGCAGAACCACATGCCTAGTTCCAGGGATGGTATGATCTGGGCCAGAGTGACCATCCGAAAGGTGCAGAGCCTTAGGAACTTGTTCAGGTCGTGCAGATCAAGAATGGGGCGCCAGCCCCCCCCCCCCATTCGTTTTGGGACCAAGAAGTACCTGGACACAAACCCTGGGCAAGGAGGAGGATCCGCAACCTTGCTGACTACCCCTACTGGAGGAGCAGGGCTATGTAGTCTCGGGCAAGCTCACAGAGAGGCCATGGATCCGTACACCCGCTGGAAGCGGGCTCGAGGCCGAGGGGTCTGCTCAACTCCAGAGAGGCAGACCCCCGCCAACGCCACCTCCAGCACCCAGCGGTCCGTGGGTGATAGCGGACCAGACGGAAAGGAAGTGGCTGAGCTGGCCCCCAATGGGGGACCCAGGGGAGGTGTGACGGGGTTGGGGGTGGCACCCCACAACCTGTCACTGGGCAGGCTAGGAGGAAGAACCAGCGGAGGGGCCGCCCGGACCTCTACCTCTGGGCTTCCCAACCGAGGAAGCGATAGACTTGGCTTTGGGGCACCAAGAATGAGCCTAGTGGCCCTGTTGCTGAGCCGGACGTGCTGCAAGAGCGGAACAGCAAAAGAACTTATGCTGCTGATGGCGGCTTTTGTCCTTCTGGGCAGATGCGACCGAGTCCAAGGTGGCGGACTTCTCGATCCACCAGAGGTGGCCCTCCACCCCAGGCCCAAACAAGTCAGTGCCCAAAAAGGGGACATCTGCTAGTTTGTGCTGGGTATCCGCTGTGAAGTTAGAGATCCGCAGCCATGCCCTGCGGCGCATGGCTAATGCGGCCACTACTGACGGGGCACAAGAATCACTGATGTCCAGAGCAGGCTGGGGCTGTTTAGCCACCGCCCTTCCCTGATCCCGCACCTACTTGACCGTGGTCTGTAAGTCAGCCGGGAGATGAGGAAGAATCTCATCCAAGGAGTCCAAAAGGGCGTGGGAGAAGTGTGCCATCAGAACAGCTGAGCTAGCCTGACGAAGGCCTAAGGAGGTGGCAGCATAGACTTTCTTCCCAGAGTAGTCCAGCTTTTTGAACTCCTTGTCCGGGGGCTTGTCCATGTCCCTAGCATTTCCGGAGTGCCGGAATATGCTATCGATCACCAACCCCTCAGCTGAGGGGTGCTCCGAGAAACCGGAGAGGGAGCTGGTAGGGACCGCATACTTGCGGGCATCCTGGCCGAAGGCTGCAGAGCCAAGCCCACCATGGCCTCAGCCACGGGGAAGGCCTCCAAGGGGGAATCCCCCATGTCCAGGATTTCCGTGAGAGGGTATTTGGCCCATTTCTGCACAGGTTCGAGCTTCATCCCAGTGGACTCAGAGATGAGTAGGATACCCAGGAATGAGGATGGGCTCTCATTCACTGATAGACCCCCTGAAGATTCCAGGTTGACTGGCTGGGAATACAAGAGTCCGCGAACAGTTGTCGACTGTGAGCCACTCTCCACTCACAGAGGATGGTCGGGGGTGAGAGTGACCGACAACCTGTGGGGCAAGCCTTGACCTGACCTAGAATCCTTGGTCAGCGCCCCAATCTTCGGTTGAGGAGGCGGGGATTCCACCACTATGGGTGGAGCAGCCGGTTTAGGCCAAGCAATCAGAGCTGGGGCCAGCTCCTCGACCAAGGAACTGGGGGCGGGTGACAGCTTCGGCCAATCAGGCAACAGCCACTTAATCGCCAGTGAGTGAGCCACCACCAGTTGACCACCGGCTAAAATCAGTAGCTGCCACATAAGATCCTCATAACGTCGGCACAACCTTGGAAGCTTCTCCTCTGCTAAGGAGGAAGAAGAGGACGTGCGACAATGGCGCTTTCCACGATCTCGGGACCAAGACAGACGCCGTTGGCGGGACCAACCCGATGCGGTAGAGGACCGAGATAGTCGATGACGTCGGCATTGGGTCGAGGAAGGAATGGGGGAAACCCGCTGATCCTCCAGTTCAGGGTCCTTTGCCGGAGACTTCGGCTCAAGAGTCAAGTCCCCAGATGGCACCAGTGTCATGGGGAGAGAAATGTTGGCCTCGGTCGACAACCTGTCGGTGGGCTCGAGAAATATCTTGGCCTCGTCGACAGGAGTCTCGGCCGGCTGGTCTGACGGGGGCTCCATGAAACCAGCGGCCCAGTGATCAGGGGAGTGAGACCTCTCCCACTCCCAAGAATGTCGACGCTGGTACTTACCTTTGTGATCCCATTTTTTGGATTGAGCGGGAAAAAGACCCAGAAGGACCCTCTCCCTTAGTCGAGAGGGACTGACAAAGCTCCCGAAAGGAAGCCGTATAGGAGGAACCCTGAGGGAGCGGAATAAAAGCCGCGGAGGAGCTCACCACGGCCTGGGCCACCTCCTCCTCAAGGGCCATATGCTGTTCCAGTTGTTCCGCACAGCCTGCCACCGGACACCACCCAACAGGCCTCCTTCGTTTTAACCGGTGGGAACCTCTTCTTCGGTTGCCCTAGTTGAAGTCGGGCAGCGCGGTCTTCAAGCTCCGACTGAGAGAAGGAGAGATGCATGTCGCAAGCCTGTGGATCATGGTCATGCCCAAGGCAGTAAACGACGCGGCATGGGAGCTGTTCGGACATTCATGCGCAAGTGCACCGTGAAACCTGGGGACTGGACTTTACTTCCATCACAGCCATTTATATACAAAGACCGACTCGAGTGAGTTTTAAAAATCTTAGGACAAAAATCCAAAGAAACAGAATCCAGGCTTACAAAAACGCATGAGCGCTAAGGAGGGAACCTGAGCTTCCAAGTGGTAAGGCAGATTTGGCGTCATGGGGCAGAGCCAAAGGTTTTACCACCCAGGTGGGTTGGAGGAGCCAGCTTGAAGACCTTCTGGCCAATCTTAAAGCGGCAAGGTACCTGCCAAGAAGTGTGGATTGAACAATATATCCACGTTCCTAGAACAACAACAACAACAACATTTGCAGATCTACCCTCACTACGTTGAGCAACCCATCTCTGCGACCTCTACAGTCACCTAGACTGGTTATCTCCCATAAAAAACAGTTGTCGCTTTGATCTAGGCTGCTTCACTGATAGGACTGGCACACCCAAGCCCTCCAACCTGTCCTACCCGAGATAGAGCCTTTCTCACTGTCCCCAAAACATCCACCCTCACGGGGGACCAGGCCTTCAGTGCTACTGCACCTAAACTTTGGAACTCATCTACAATCTGTAGCTCCCCCTCCTACCTTCAATTCAAAAAGTTGTGAACTCACCTTATGGCCAACTCTAGCTATAACTGCACCCGATTTCTTCCACGCATCATGCACCCTCAAGCTGTTTAACCTTGCCTTCAGCATGGTTTAAACTGAACCAGTCTATGCACTTTTCCTTTTTAGGCAAAATGTGCTAGCACACCGTATACTTTCACCGCTTTCTCAGTTTTTGTTGTCTATGCACCCAAGCTGACCTGTAACTTACTAGCTCTTCTGGCCAGCTCACACATTTTCATTAATTTTGTATCTTATATTTGTGTTATTTTAATCTTTCTATTCCACTATATACACTGCTGTATTTGTTCAATTTGCTGCATCAGTCCTTACTGTATTACTGTACTGCATCCTGCTTGCTACAGCTGTACTGATTTGGCTTCTAACTTCCCGGGTTGTACCTGAAAATAGCCTCAGTTGATTCTAGTGCACTCAACTGGTCAATAAAAGCCAATAACAACAACAAATAATGAGCTGGTCCTTATTTAACCAGACTTCTGTTACAAAGTCGGTCTATATTTGATTCTCCAAATTGGCTACTGTGGAGCCACAGAAACAGACAGGGCCCTCGGGGGGAGGCATAATTCCCGGGACCAGCACCAAGTGGGACCAGGCTGCCCAACATACTGTATGCAAGGAAGGGCTGCAAGCTGGTAAGGGCCCCAAAGTTTTAACTCTTCCAGGGGCCCAGAACTCCACTCAAGAAGCCTGGAAATAGACTGATGATGGTAAATCATGGAATATTTTACCTGGCATTAAGGAGCAAGAAAACCTACACAATGCTCATCAACTGCTATACAAAGCTGTTTATGCATAGCAATCACTTGCTACCCATTCAGTTGCACCCCAAAGTGGTTGTACAGTTGCTTCACATAAGCCTACATGCAAAATGCTGCACATAATTTTCCTACATCTACTCCAATTAGGTTTTGTACCATAGTAGTTGCTACTTGCTACACAAACACTTTTGAATGCAACTGTTCCTGGTGGTGGGGCTCAGACGAGTGAAGCAAGGATTTTACAATATTAAATGTCAGCACTGTGGCTAGGGGAAGTGCTGGGAAGGGCACTTACACTGTACAATTCAGGAAACAGATGTTGCTGCAGTTTTCAGCATTCTGGAAGATTCAGCCTAGTTTTCGGTTTTAAACCTGGGTACGCAGGTTCACAGCTCTGTGTTTAAACCCCTAGGCCAACAAGGGAAGACAAAGAGCATAGAAATTACAAACACAAGGAAAGAACTGTTCACAGAACACAGCAGTAGAACTAAGCTAGCATGCCACTGCAAGAGTTTTGCCAACGTAGTATTAATGATGTTCTAATACTATGTGACTTTAACATGCCAGAGAGTGACTGCTTTAAGAATGAAACAACCAGCCGGTCTGGTGGCACAGAGGGCTGAAGCACTGGACGCCACACTGGTGACCCGGGTTAGGGAACAAGCCAGGGTGGGGAGAAAGAGGAGGCGTGCAGGATGTCAGAGGGAGTTCTTAGTCTCCTCGGAGTTTGGCCACCCCCCCGGTGGAGGCCAGAGTGGTGGTGTCGCTCCGAAGAGTGCCGCTGCTAAGCCGAGGGAGGGCAGAAGAGACCTGGCACTGGAGCTGCGGTGCACATGTGCGCCTCCACTTGCATGCGCCACCGCTTCCGGGATTAGAGTACTCATGCTGGGAGAAAACGGAGGGAAAAAATGGGGTCCCCCCCAGGATGAAGCCTCCGGGCCGGGCTCAGGGGATCTGCCAGGGCGCGCAATGGCGCCACAAGACTCCGAGCTCTGGTAGGGTGACGGGTGAAAGTGGTGACCTGCCATAGGAGGATACAAATAATTGTAAAAAAAAAAAAAGAAGCAACCAGCCCAAAGGAAGCATTATTTCCAGCTCTATTAAGAGAACGCAGCGTGGAACACCACATTTCTAGACCCACAAGGGGGGAAATATATTGGCTCTAGTACTAATTTTACAGATAATGTTTCCTATGAAATCAGGGAACCCATAGCCCGCAGTGATCATAACACCATAGTTTTGGAATTCCATTAGAAGTTCATAAGAGATGAGGGAAACTGTCTATAAAACAGCAAATTGAGGTCATTAGAACAGAATTAAAAAAAAGTGGAAAACTTCTTTCATACTAAAAAGCTAGCAGATTAGGCCCCATGGTCTAGCTAGTCTGCTCAGGGATGCGCCCGCACAGGTCACCATTAGCACCCCCCCCAACCTCCGCAGAAGGTCCCCTACCCCAACCCCCTGCAGTGTTCTGGGACACCCTTCCCCATACCTATCCCAGCCTCTCTTGATCCCTCCACAGCTGTAACAGCCACCAGCTCCCTGAGCAGCATATTCCAGAGCTCCACCACCCTCTCAGTGATTGTAGCGTCTCCTTGTCTCCCCCCTTAGTCTCCCACCAACCAGCCTCACTGAGTGCCCCAGGTGGCCCCCACCTCCCTCAACTGAAGCACCCCATCCAAGTATACCCTGTTTATTCCCTTGGGATAGTTGAAGACCTCGATCATGTCCCCTTTGTCCCTCCTCTCCTCCAGCGAGTACAGGTTGAGCTCCTCGTGTCTCTCTGCACAGGGCTTTTCCCCTTGACCCTGTATCATCCTGGTCACCCTCCTCTGGGCCTTCTCCAGAAGAGCAACATCCCTTTTTAAGTAAGGACGCCAAAACTGCACACAGTATTCAAGGTGTAGTCTAACCAGGCAATTATACAGTGGAAGGAGCACCTCTCGTCTCCTTGAGGTTATCCCAGACTATGCACCCCAGCATTTTATTTGCTTGTGCCGCAGCCCTCCTATACTGCTCTAAGTTATTCATTCTGGCATCCACCACCACCCAGAGATACTTCTACCCCCTCGATACCTGCAGTCTCTCCCCTCCCAAGGTGTAGACATAAGCCGGGTTTCTGGCCCCCAGCTGAAGAACCCCTCATTTCCCAGTATTAAACTTGAGTTTCCAGGCAAGTGACTACCTCCCCAGAGTCTTCGGGTCCTCCTGGAGGGCCAACCTCCCCTCCTCCCCCTCTCCCAGCTTCAAGTCGTCTGCAAGGTGGCTCATCTCACTCCTAATACCGCTTCTGATTTTTGAAATAAGCATTAAGCAGGAGTGGGCCCAGCACCGATCCCTGTGGGACCCCACTAGTGACTCTCCTGGGAGATGAGGGCCCCCCAACCATCACCTTCTGAACACGCCCCACTATTCAGTTTCCTATCCCCTACCCCAATGTCCCCCAGCTTCTCCAGTAGCCCGGGATGTGGCACAGAGTCAAATGCCCTGCTGAAGTCCAGAAAGAGGACATCCACTGGCCTGCCCTGATCCAGTGCTCTCGTCACCCATTCGCAGAATTCCACCAGGTTGGTCTGACACAATCTGCCCTTAAGGCCATGCTGGCTATCATCTAGGTGGCTCCATGCCTTCAGAAACCCCTCCAGCCTCTCCTTCAAGATGACCTCCATCACTTTGCCCACTACCAACGTCAGGCTTACCGGCTTGTAATTACCTGGCTCTTCCAACGAGCCACCCTTGTGTATAGGCACCATATGGGCCATCCTCCAGTCCTGAGGCACCCACCCCGACTGAAGGGAGGAGTTAAAGAGGTCCGCCAAAGGTGCAGCCAGGGTATCTGTCAGTTCCTTAAGCACCCTAGGATGGATCCCATCTGGGCCCGGTGCCTTTTCCACTCTTAGGGCCTTGAGGGCTTCCCACAGCCACCCAATGGGGATTTCAACATCCACTGTCCCCACTCCATCTCGTGATCCCCCTTGCCGTGCCACCCTCCCCATCCTCCCTAGTGAAGACCAAGGCAAAAATGTCATTCAGTACCTCCGCTCACCCACTCCCCGACCTCAGTCCACTAATCTGCCCCTTCCCTTTTCTTCTTTCTCTGATATACCTGAAGAACCCTTTTTCATGCCTATTAATCCCCTGTGCTAATCTCAGCTCCCCCCCGCCTTGGTCAACCTCACCACCTTGGTGACCTTCCTGGCCATCATATCATACTCCGCCTTTGTCTATAATCCCACCGAGAACGCCTGTATCCGCTATAAGCAGCCTCCCTCCCCCGCTACACGCATCCTGGACCTCCCTTGACCACCAGCTCGGCCTCCCAACTTTGCCCCATTTGTGTCTCTGCTTCGTGCAAGCCTTGGTAACTTCCAGGAGCCACCCCCCACCTTTTTTTTTTTTTTTTTTTTTAAAGTAACTTCCCACTGGGCCTCAGTGCCCATACCCAGCCTGAATTCATCTAGGTAGCCCCCAAGGATCCACTCCATACCACTGCAGACCAAACCTCTAAAGTCAACCACCGGTGTTTTAAGATAATCTACCCCCCACCAGGTCCAGGGAAAACCAGACCGTGGAGTGAGCACTTTCTGCCAGTGGGTCCACAGCAACAAGGTCCCTGATGAGCTCACCGTCTGTCAGGACCTCATCCAGGACACGATCCACCCTTGTTGGGTCAGTCACCAACTGGGCTAGAAACACATCCTGGAAGACATCTAGCAGATGCTGCTCCCTGGCAGTTGAAGACGCCATAGTTCCCCAGTCTGTTCCTGGCATATTCCGGTCCCTCAGCACCACAGTTCTGCCCTCTCCCTGACCACAACAGGGGTCAAAATTAAGTTTTGCAGCCACCAGCCAGCAGGGCTAGTGAGTGGGAAAATCCACTGGCCCCAGACATTTCCACTGGCTCAGCTGGTGTATATACTGAAGTGCTGACTTCTCCAGTATAAGCCCACAGGGCTAATTAAATGAAAATCTTACTAGCCAGATATAAAATCTACAGGCGTTTGGCTAGCGGGCCGGTGCCAATTTCGACCCCTGCACAGTGGTCCCTAAGGTTTACCAACAGGCCTTCCTCCAGGTCTTCCCCCTGCTCGGGTGGTCTACATATGCACTACCTCCACTTTTCACCCGCTTTGCCCCTGGAGCTGCAGGGTGACCCATAACGCCCACCTGACCCCCCTTCCTCAACCTTGCTTATTCCTATGCCATCCTTAATGATAAATGCTACTCCCTCCCTTCCTGGCCGCCTCATCCCTCCTGCACGCAGTGTATCCTAGTAGGTTTAGTCCCAGTCATGCCTGGAAGTGGCCCAAGTCTCAGTGTCATCCACCACATCCAGGGCTCTAGATAAGATTTTTGGGGACGAGTACCTGTACTCCTCATTTTGAAAGTGAGGTGAGTAAAACAAAATTCAGATGTGTACAAACGTCTTGCTAGAGTGGACTGAGGAGTAAATTTATTAAAATAAATGTATTTTTTTTTTTCCTTCCTAGATAAGAATTTCAGGTGCCAACAATGCTCCAAATAATATTGGCAGGTAGGAATTTACTCAGCAGTTTTAAAACATAGCGAGTAAAACGAAAGTGCGATGCATACAAGTGCTGTAAATCTGGCAAAAAACTGTTCCTTTTGAATCACCAGTTATGTTATGAAGCACTATTCTTTGGCAGATGGAGTATTTACAAATGTTGGGTGAGTACTGGTACTCATTAAAAAAATTTCTGAAGGGTATTTCCTAAAATGAGGTGAGTAAAATAGGCCGGTACACACCTTATCTGGAGCCCTGACCACATTCACTCCACCCTTCAATAACCGCGCCCAAAGCTCTGGCATTTTGTTCCCCATGCTCCTGGTGTTAATCAGGACCACCCTCCAACACACCCCCTTCCCCCGCCCTGAGGGCTCCTGTATCGCTGCCTACAAGGGCCCCTTTGTGCACAATCGGGTGCTCCTGGTCTGTGTCCCCTCCCTCCCCCCACTGCGAGGAGAAGGCCAGGGCCATCCTGACTTGGCCTGCCAGGGAGACCCCAACCTTCTCCTCTTTCCTCATACTCCTTTGATTAAGCGAACTGCTCAATAAACACAGAGATTTACCTGCCACAATCAGAGTCCGGAAGCTCAACAGGATGAGGAGATATGTGTCCCAATGGCTCCAAGATGGCTGCGGTGGCTCCATTCCACGCTCTGCGATTGCTCTGAGAGAGCCAACACCCTGAACATCTGTAAGCCTCCACTTCTCTGCTGATGCTCAAGCCACTCTGAAGACACAACCATTTTTTTTTTTTTTTTTTTTTAAAAAGAACTATGCTCTAACAAAGAGTCTATTCTAGACATCTCGGGGGAATTATCTGCCCAGCCCTTGATATGCTAGTGAGGCAGGTCAGGACACTGGCGCACATCTCTCCTGAAGATTGATAGCCTGCGCTCAGCCTAAGATGGTAGAGCTCAGGTGCAAGGTGAAAAAACACTGGAGATGAGGGTGGAGGACAAAGAGTGGGAGAAACAAGAACAATGTGGTGCTTCTCAGCATCCCCATAAAGGCAGAAGGGACTGACAAGCTATAGCCATCAGTCTTTTCATTTGCACTTTTTCACAGCATTACTCGGGGAGCAGTAGTGCACGAATCTAGTCTGTTTCTGTACCGAGGTTCACTGGCATGTAAGTATGGATCAGTAATTACACTATTTTTGTTAACACGTTATTAAAAATGTCTCAGTCTCCAAGAGATGCATATAAATGAGAAAGGTAAACTCCCTACATGGTTCAAGCCAATAATGAACTAATAGCAAAAAAAGGAAAAACTCAACCAAAAAAACAAGATTCAACTAAGTTATTAAAAAATATCACACTGAACAGAACATGAGTCTAGATACAAGAAGGCCATCAAACTTTGCAAAATAGAATAAGGACTAAAAAGAACTATGATCTAAAATTCCTTAGGGAAAAATACAATACCAATGCATTTGACTCAAACTCTGTCATATCAACACAGCCAACAGCAGTGCCATTAAAAATAGATAAAATAAAAACAGACAAAACCAGAACGGCTGAAATTCTCAAATATTTTTGTGCAGTGTTTCAGAATAAGAAAGTAGACATTAATCAAGGTACAAGACACGCTGTCAGTAGTGAAGATCCTGGATTAAATAGCTTTGCAGCCTCAGTATTGTAAGTACAAACAAGTTTAGCAGCACTAGAGGTTTCAAAATCAGCCGGACAAGAAGACAGACCGGCCCAGAGATTATTAAAGGAAGCATCAACTGAATTTGCTAATCCCCTAAATTGCATTTTTACTACATCTTTCAGCACCGGTGAGCTCCTAAAAAGACTGGAGAATAGCAGTTGTATCCATTTCTAAAAAGGCAATAAAACTGAACCTATAAATTTATCGACCTGTAAGTATAACTAATATATGTGGTAAAATAATGGAATCCTATATTAAAAAGATGTCAGAAGAACAGTGCAGGACTAAAGGCATGGTGATTTTCAACCAACGTGTACTTACTAAGGGGAGATCCTGCAATACTAACCTCAAGCTTTTATGAAAAAAATTGGCAGAGCCCTAGATCAAGGTAGCACAGCCAATCTTCCTCGATTTAGCAAGGCTCTTGATGTCATTCCACAACAAGTTAATATACAAACTGGGAAATCTACACAAAGAAGGCATCTGATAAGAACAAAGATGAAATCCATTTTAACAAGTACAATGCGTTAAGAATTAATGCTTTTACATCGGATTTTCAGAGGCTCATGAGTGGAGTACCACAGGGGTCAATTCTAGGACCAATATTATTTATTCAATGTACACACCGTAGACTTGGGTAAGAATCTGAGCAGTTTGTTTATTAATTTTGCAGACAGTAAAATCAGAGGTTCTGTTAATACCGCTGAAAAACACAAATTACTACAATGACTTATGTACACTGGAAAACGGGCTACCAAATGGGGAATGTACCATAAAACATTTGGTGAATTCAACCCCAGAAATCAGTACTGCCTCAATGACAGCAAGTTAACAACAACCTAGACATTTGCATCACACAGGATTTCACAAATAAAAAGCAGTGTGATGAAATATTAAGGAAAACAAATTATCTGGTCAGTGATATAATGTAACATTTCAAATACAAATCTGAGGACATTATTACAGCGCTTTACGAAACATACCAGACCACACACCGATTACTGTGCACAGCTTTTGGGGGTGGGGTGGGGGAATGTAAACGCAGGCGAAAGTAAGTTAATAGAATCCAGAGAGCAAAATTTGTAAGAGGGTGTGAAAACATGGCATGTGAAGAATGACTAGTTAAAATTGTTCTATTTTCCTTACACAGAAGGAGAATTAGTGGAGACTTGAATATTATTATACAAGATACATTCAGATGTCAACCTTATGCAATGTATGAACCTAAAATTCTAAATCTGATACAAAAACGACTGGAGGTCATTAGAAAACCAGTTCAACCACAACCCTTTAAAACCACTAAAAGAAAAAATGTTTTACACCCGACATGTTATAGGGATTTGGAACTCACTACCAGCACAGATAGTTAACAGTGACTGATGCTTACAAGAAGAGTGATGTAGTACTTGATAACTAACATGGGGCGGGGGAGGGGAAGTTTTATATGGGCCACTTGTGTCCTTTGCCTTCTCTGTCATACTAGTAAACTCCTAGCGTGTGGGTGGGTGGTGGTCAGAGACTTGGCATGTTAAATAAATCTTGCTTCCTACACAACCTGAAGTGCTACCCAAGGGCTGCCTGTTGCTACACAAAAGTCACTACTACACAAAGATTCTGGAGTAAAATTTTCCCTGGTAGTGATAGTAGAGACCACCTTTCATGCACCCCTCAAGGTAAGCAGCTATCTCGCATAGCAGTCCCAGCCCTCTCAGTTTCCTGAGCAAGAGTCTGTGATCGATCAGGTCAAAAGCTCTAGTCAGGTAACTGCAGACGGTTCCAGTGATGTGACCGCTCTCTCAGCAGCCTCAGGAATCTCTCTGGTCAATATGAGGAGTGCTGTGGCAGTTGTGAAAAGCCTTACTAGACAGGTTAGGGGTTGGTTCTGGAACTGATGGTCTGCGATTTAGGCATGAACAAATCTCTCTGGGACGTGGGGAAGCTAGGACGGATAGGCCAGTAGCTCAGGACTTCCTGTCCATCTCTACCTTAATGCAAGGGCAGGATGCCAGCACTCTTCCACAGCACTGGTGGGCTGCCTTTGGTGAGGTAAAAGTTGAACAGAGTGGTGATGGGTGCACAGATGGCTTGGGCAATAAGATTAAGGTGTTTTGCTCTAGGTTTTATGGCCCCACATATTTTTTTTTATTTAAATTTTTATGGCCCCGATTTTTTCCTCCAGTCCATGTCCCAGCTGTGTGCACACGTGCTGAGGCACGAGGCATGAGCAAACCGCTGTACTGGAACGCCTCTCCCACCTATGCTGACCATCGGACCTCCACCCGACGGCAGTAGAACCTGGGGGGGGGGAGAGGGGGAGACAGCCTCCTGGGGGAGAGGAGAGCTGCCTATTGGGCTGCTCGATCCTGCTCCCCCCCATGCCGGCTCTCTGACAACCGCTTAGCTGTCGTGACACGAGGCAAGGCCTCCAGCGCCCTCAGCCCTCAGCCCTCTGTGCCACTGGACCAGTGTTGCCCCACATTCTTATTATGGAGAAGACCATGGAGGGCCTTAAGCATTACTCCCTTGGGTCAATAGGTATAAGACAAATGTGTGCTTGTTGGTGATGGGGGGGGGGGGGAGAAGAGATGAGGTGGATGTATCCTTTAGGTTGGGGGAGGGGCTGGTCGGGGAATATAAGTGGAGATTTTGGGCATGCCTACATCAGAAGTGTCATACTGGTGTTGCCCTAGATGCCATACAGGCTTTCGCGTCACAGTGGGAACTGCAGAGGCCCTCCCTGACAACGTGCCAGAAGAGCCCGGATTAGAGGCACAATTGTTCCAGATCGTAAAAAAGTAACATACCTTAGCATACCTAGCAGTACCATTGCAGTACTTATACAACTGCTGTTATATGTAGGCTTTAGCAACAGCTCTAGTTCTCTGAAACTTGGCCCAGACAGCACCCTTGCAAACACAAGAGGTTAATGAGTTCTGCGGACATCCAGGGATGGTGCTGGCCTCAACCCTTGTAGTTCTTAAATGAGAACTTATGTTGTGCAGTGCTTTTATTCGTGGTGTGTGTGTGTGTGTGTGTGTGTGTGTGTGTAGTCCCATGTGGCAGTTGCACATCGGAGACCACCGATTCAGTGAGTGCCGGCTTACTGTCATATCTACAGCCCTAGAACTGTGCTGCTAAGTGCCTCTCCTTATCTACTGAGCAATAATAAAGATGGTATTCACTGTTTGGCAAACACATGAGGGATAATTGAGTGGGCTATTCTTAAAAAAGAAAAAAAAAAAAACAAAAAAAACAGCATAGATGACCTGGGGGTGATCTGCGTGCTTTTTTAATGGCAGTGTGTGGTTTGATGAAAAGAAAAGTTTTACAAACAAAACATTCACTCCTGCTGACTAGACAAAGACACACCTAGAAAAAGATAATATTAGAAAGTTATTTGGTTGAGGCCAGAACAACAAGCACTTAACAGCCCAATGCTACTGTAGACAGGACAAAAAGTCGGCACTCACTGAATGAACGGATGGATGGTCTCCCACACCATTGCTGGCACATGGGACATGAGGCATGGGAGAGGGCGGTAATAAAGCACGCATTAAGATCTCCAGATGCCATAAAACTGTCCTAACTGCAAGCAAATAAAAAGACACACTGGGACTACACAAAAACCAAAACACACTGCACAACATGTCGACAGTAATCTTCTTGCAAGGGGAACTGTTGGTAATAAACACATCATCCCAAGTAGCTGGTATATTCAGTTAAAGCAGCAGTATCTGTTAATCACTATGCACTTTTCCACAGCAACAACGTATTTTGGAAAACTTTAAAATCCATTTTCTATTTCCTTTCATTCCAGTACAGAGATGCAGGATTTTGAAGTTTAAAAAAAAAAAAAAAAAAAAATGTCTTACTCCTGTCTCACACTGTCATGAAAAAATTTAATATCTTGGTGTGATGTTATGAGGTTTATCATCTGAAACATGTGGTAACACCACCCTAATGCATCCACAATAGGACTCTAGTATGTGCATTCACAAGGTAACCTCAATGAAAGATTTTGCAAAACTTCGAGTAGTGGCCATCTTTAATGACGTGAATCATTCATTTAAAAACCAAACGCAGTTTTAAAAATATCTGAGGGAATTAAAAATACATGGATGATGAATCTAAGAATGTCAGAAATAAATTTTTTTGCTAACATTTATGCTGCTTTAAGAAAAACATTTTTAAGTGAAAACTTCTCTTTCCTGTTACCAGCTATTTTTGACACTTAATCACAGAACAGGACTTGAATCTAGGGACAGATCCATGACTTTTTTTAATGTGATTTTTAACAGAGTCGAAGCCTTTAACATGTCCACAAAGGTCTGCGCTGTATACAATTACATGACTTGCAGTGTCGAAACAGTCTGCCTTTTTTCAAGGAACTTCATGCAGTCAAAGATCAAGTCACTTGATGTTTGGACAAAACAGTTCATTCACCACTCAGGCCCACACCATCAGCACCAAACCACAAATGCTGACTGAAGTTTTCAGTATTATATTATGCTCGTTTTCTACATTATTCTGAGCTTCCTTTGGTCTTTAAATCCAAACACTTCTGCTAAATTTTTAAAAGATTGTATTGTTTTATAATCCCCTAAGTATTTGATGCACTCAAAGGCACCACTACATATGGTGAATGTAACGCTGCTGTGCCAGAACGAATAGTGTAACTACCTGTTGGTGGTGAACCACGCTAAGCTTCAACTTTTCTTTTGCAAAAGTCACTTATCCATTTCAAGCATTCATGACAGAAGGTGTGCAAAAAAATTACGATGCCCCATAGCGATAAGACACTCTGCCAGAAGGTATCCACATTAAACGAGACTCTGCAAATAGTGTTGATAAATATTTTAAAAAGGCTTTGCCTGTTTCAAAAAGTTGCCTCTCACCTCGCCACCAACTCGTCCTGTACCAGCACTTCAATCCGTGATCTTTGACAGGGACCGTGGTTGAGCGTACAGCTTCTCACACATTTACAGCTCCAAATCAAAACAGCCGCTGAGCAGTCATTTAAATTAAACCACCTTATTACTGCTGGTGCTGCAATACGTACAACCAGAGGTTAACATTTATGGCAAAACATTTAACATATTTTTGGGATTCAAACATCCTGGGAGTGCCACTACAACCACCTATTAGTGTTCTATGTGATAACAGATATATAAAAATGCCAAAAACAGTGCAATTAATGATACACTTCAGATTTTACAATTACCTCATGCTACCACTTTTATGTGGTCTCAAGAAATTATGGTATTCCAAACCGAGCTGTAAGGTGCATAAACTTGATCTGTACACTAGAGACGCAACATAAAATGTTCAGTGTACCATGTTACATTGGCATTTTTTGAACAGCTCTATCACACAGAGCATTAATATCACCTGGGTGGTTATAGTAGCACTCCCAGGACCTTTGAACCCCAAAAATATGTAAAATGTTTTATCATAAATGTTAATCTCTGGTTGCACATATCATAGCACCAGAGGTTAATAGGGTGGTTTAATTAAATAAGCTCCCAATGGAGGGGTTAATTTGGACTTCAAAATGAGAGCATAGCTGTAAGCCCAACCACGCCCCCCTGATGAAGATCACGGATCGAAGTGCTGGGGTAATGCAAGAGGCAACTTTCCGATACAGGCAAAGCCTTTTTTTTTTTTAATATTTATAAGCACTATTTACACAGTGTTTAACGTGGATGCACTGGGGTGGCGTGCCAGAGCCCTACAGGGCAATGTCATTTTCTGCATGCCTTCCGTCATGAATGCTTGAAATGGATAATAAATGACTTCTGCAGAAGAAATGCTAAAGTTTGGCATGTTTCACTACCAGCAGGTAGTCAGTCGGACTTAGTTCTGGCACAGCAATGTTCTATCCACCTTATGTACTGCTGTCTCTGAGTGCATCAAATACTTTGGAAAATATCTGAGCTGTGTAGAAGGCTTTAGCCAACCCTAATCTAATACTAAAAAGAGTAGCGCCCTTGTGTCTTTTGGAATGGACTATTTTATGCTCTACTTGGCAAAATACTATGGTCAGCAGACATTTACTGAAAATCTGCAGAGTCACAGCAAATCAGAACTTTTCAATAAAAACTGCATCCCTGTAACAAGCCCAATCACATGGTGGCAACATGTTTCAAGCTGTGGCATAGAGGTGAAAAGTTACGTCTCCAAAGAGAAGACATCAAAGGACATTCCCACCGAACAAAAATGTGGTATTTATATCAGTAGCAGAAGTAGCCACCTGCTTTACCCCATCAGCCAGAGAACGGTGCAGCTGAGGTGTTTCCTAGAAACAAGAAGCAAAAATAAAGGACAGATGGTGAACAGATATGATATTAGAGAACCAAACCTCTGCCATCCAAGAATGTCCACGTCTCAAGTCACTATCAGAGGTAGCCCAGATATGTGGCAAATGCCACCCTACCCCTGGTTACATGCAGTAGCAGGCAACACAGCCAACACAAGATCTGAGGATTACAAGATGTATTTTAGCATCTAGAAAAAACATTAAAAATATAAATCTGATCCGGCCGGTGGCGCAGAGGGTTGGTGCCTTACGTCGAACCATGCCGGCGAACCAGGTTCGGGAATGGACTCGGGGTGCCAGGGGCTGGCAGGGGAAGGAGAGGATTAAGCATCCGAGGGACTGCTCTCCTCTCCTGGGGTGGGTTGCAGGGAAGCCTTGTTCGGCAGCGGCCCCTGGTGGAGACTGGGAGCACTGCACGAGAGGTGCAACGGGGAACCACAGGAAAGCGTAAAAACAGCTTCAGGACCTGACGGATGATGGCTGCCGGTCCGCAGACGCCACCGAAGCCCCGAGAGAGCCATATCTGCCTCAGCAGCACCCCAGAACCAACTAGAGTGCGCGCTGGCCAGCCTCCACCAGTGCCTTCCCCTTCAGAGGAGAGGGACCCATCCGGCGAAGAATTATGCAAGGTTACCTCAGGGATGGCTGCAATGTGAGGATGGTGGCTTGAGCAAGGGTAGTAGAAGGTAAGTCGGGACCATGGCGACTTGAAGGAGTGGTAGGTCCGGGAGCAAGTAGTGGAGTAAAGACAGATAATACAAAAAAAAATAGATACATACATACATATATCTCCATCCAAGTACAAAGAATGAAAACAGCTGTTCAATTAAGAGTAGCACATATGAGAACCAGATTCTGAATCTGCACTGCAGCTTCCTCCTAGCCTGTGACATCACAGCCTAAACTACAGTACATCAGAAGCCATGGTCCAGTTTTTGGAAGGGGGGAATAAACACAAAAGCACACCCACTGGCCAACTCATAATTGAGATCCACTGTGGAGGCACTGGCTCATTCCATCTTCCCAACTGGAGGACAAGTGAAGCCATTATGACGAGATGGACAGAAGGCCAGGAACTGATGAGAGAATAAACTCAGCACAAAATTATGGATTTTTATTTTTGCTTCATAGTGTCTGCCAATGCACAATACACACTACAGTTTTGTAAATTACACTCTAATCAGCATGTTAGCCAGCTACACTGAAAATGTCCAAATAAGCAGTTTTAAGCAAGAGTCAGTACCCTAAAATAGCTAATGTTTTAACAGAAAAGGTTGGAGAGGAACTCCAGAAAATGTTAACGCTGTATAGCTGGACAGCGCTGGTGGGGGTTAAAACAAGGGTCAAATTAGATCCACTGGTGTAAAAAAAAAAAAAAGGAGGTCAAGCCGAGAAACGACTGGGTCAAAATCTTAGTGATGGTTAAAAAAAAAAAATTTACACCTGTACAAAGTTAAACTGCCCCCCACCCCCCAAAAAAAACAACTGTTCATTTTTCCATCTTTTAGCAATTGTTACTTGTCAGGTGCACCGCCACCATGGACCCACTGTTTGAAAAGGTGGCTGGTAGGTTGCAACCTTTCCCCTACCTAGCTATGTCCTTAGTTCCGTCAGGCAGATGGTACAAGCAGTCAGAGAAATCTCAGGACATGTTCCTTCCCAGGCTCCATCCTTCCAACCTCCTGTCAGAGTCTGGGAGACTTACAGGTAATAAGTGCAACTGCCTAACCAACAACAGGAACTCGGGGTATCAAATAAGCCAAAAATATTGATTAGCAGTTTTCTGCATGAAAGTGCTAATCAACAGTGAAAATGCATAGTACACAGCATAGATGAGCAAAATTAAAAACAATTTTTAATGTGTTTTGAATGTGTAAAACTGAATAAAAACCCAAAATAATGTTTAGCAGCCTACTGCTATGCAAGTCAAAAAAATGGATAACCTAGTATCCTCTGATGTGTGTAGCGTGTTGCTGTGCTATGCAAGCCTTTTAATACCCTGGAATTATATACGATGTATGACAGACAATGCACTGAAATATACAACACTGAAAACTAGGAGGGCCTGACCGCCCATGGACAAAGCCAAAAACGTAATCAGAATTTCCGTTAAGAAATCATAAGTTTTCCACAAGTGGAATTTGGAGTTGGCTGCATCATTTATCCTACCTGGGCCTGTAACTGAGTGCTTGGCAACTGTAGACTGCCCCTAATAAGCAGTACCTTGCAGGGGGAAGACATATTACTGAACTCCGCACACGCCTAACATATGCAGCTAAATACATCAAGCCTAGTACATGTATGTACAGAGGCCCATGTTGCCACCCCACAGATATTCTAGAGGGGAAACCAAGGTCTGGTCAGCATAAGAGGCCACTATGGCTCTAGTGAAGCCAGGCCAGATACCCAGAGGAGCCAATAATCCCTCTTGGACATGCAGACCAGCCTGATCAAGTGACAGAGCCACTCAGCTAAGCATCTGTTTCGCAGGAGCAGCACCTTTTCTTCCTGGAAAATACAATGTCCTCCTTCCAGAAAAGTTTGGTACACCTTAGGCATACCTTAAAAAAACTCATTACTTCCAATGGCTCCGTTTGAAATCTGAAACACCACTGCTTAACCTTATACACCCAAGGTACAATGAGTTCTGGGCCCGCCCGACATACAAGGCATACAGCCATGACTCCTTGGCATTAGCCAGACTACAGCAGAGGGGGATCAGAACCATTTCTTGGTTAGGGTGCAAATCTGACAACTTTATGTAGAAATGAGCAAGGAGGCATCATTCGAAGAACCACCTTGTCTCAGTATTAGAGGAAGTGCAGTTCCCTGACGGGAAGGTTTTGCAGCTTACTGATGCGATGAGTAGAACATATGGCCACTAAGAACAGGGCCTTTAAGGAAAGTTGCCAAAGCAACATCTTCTGGAGTGGCTCACACTGGGGGGGGGGGTGTGATTCTTAAGAGCCTCAAGTACCACGTTTACTCTCCAAGGCAGGAGAACCAAGAAAAGGGCTAATCCTGTGGCATGCCTTCATGAAACTGACAGTGTATGGATGGTGCCATAAGGAATGAGGCCCCACTTGGCCCCTTATAGCTGACAAGGCCATCACTGGGACCCTGAGGGGAGATAGTGGAAATACCCTTCAAGGTCCTGCTGCAGAAACTTCAGGACATCAGAAAGAGAAGCAGCTGACACCTTGATCCAAAGAGGGGAGCATCAGTTTCTGAAGCGGTCCCGGACCTTACAGTAGGCTTTATTAATTGAAGGCTGCCTGCGTTGCAATACTGTCTGGATGATCCTTTCTAGATATCCTCTCTTCACAAATCTCCTGTGCTCAGGACAGGAGCCAGGCTGACAGTTGGTACTTGCCTGGGTCCCGAAGAATCGGGCCCTGATGCAGTAGATCCATCCTGCTTGGAAGTAGTGTAGGGTCTGCTGCCAATAGCTGAAGGAGGTCTGCATACCAGGAGCACTGGGTCCACAAAGGGGCAACAAGAATCAACGTGGAGGCCAACTTGTACAATTTCCGTGGTACCACTGGGATCACTGTCCATGAAGGAAAAGCATAAAGCAGAGCCACTCTGCCATGCCAGGGAGGGGCAGCCTATTCCCATCGATTGCAGCTCACGGTACCTGTACTATCTTGTGATCTTGCAATGGATTTGGCTGCCACGCGGTCTACAAGTGGTGTTCCCCATCTTCTGTAGAGCAGCTAGAACACTTCTTAGTTCAGTTCCCATTCACCCAGATGCAGCTTCCGTCAGTTGAGCCACTGAGCCGGACAGTTTGGTGTGCACGCCAGAGGTACTGCAAATTCTGCTCTGCGCAGCAAAGGGCACTGTATGCTTCCATTACCATGGATTTGCTCCTTGTGCTACCCTGGTGTCAAATGTAAGCCACCATGACTGCAATGTCCAACCTGATCAGTACATGCCAATTACCTATTCAAGCTCAATGTGACTCCCTTGCTTAACTTTGACAGAAATGTCCACCAACAAAGGGATTCTACCACTGAAGGTGAAATATATATCTTGGTCCAAAGGGCATGTGCCTGCAGGTTCCAATATTGCACAAGACAGAGCTGCAATGGTCTGGTGTGGAGTCTGGCTCACTTGAAGAGCACTATGGTTGCTGTCAGATGGAGAACGTACAAGATTGTGTAAAGACTGTGCCCCAGATTTCAAGTCAGTACAGCTCCACTGCAAGACAATGAGGTCCTTGGTTGTGTCTTATTGGGAATTCACTGCCTTTCTTAGCCAACCTTTTTAGTGGGCTAGCCTTTTTTGTCTTCCTGCTGAGGCTCATTCTTCAGATCCAAGGTAAACCAAAAATGTTTCAAAAGACTGCCAATATGAGCTGGCCCACCGGCACAGCGGCAGAGCTCCACTCGTGATGCTCACAACCCAGGTTCAGGAGTGAGCACAAGGGGGAGGTTGGATGAGCATCCCAGGGACACCTCACCACCTCTGGGTGGGGGTGGGTGAGAAATCAATGGTGCCCATTTAGGTGACAACCAGCGGTAGCTGGGTATACACCAAGCCAGGGACCATGCAACAGAGGAGAAGGCAGTGGTGGCTGTCTGCAGGGTATGTGTGGAAGCATTGCATATCCACGCCTTAGGGACCAACCGATAACAGAAAATCCTGTGTGGCAGCAGCAGCTTGATGATCTACGCCACACGCCGGGAAACACTGCAGATCTCGGTCTCTCCCTCGGAAGCCAGTCGCTGCGGGTAAGCTACCGGTTGGGGGTGTGAAAGGACTAAATCTGGGTATATGCCTGCCTGCAGCACAGTGAGGAAAAAAGTCAACATGCTCCAAGTTAAACACCCTGTCCACTCTGCTTTCTGGATGGTCATCCTAGGAGGTGATAGTCTCCTCCTTTTGCAGAGCATGTGTCAGAGTCTTCTCCCTGTGATGGTATAGAGAAAGCATCTCTTGGGCAGGGCCCTAACAAAAGTCCTCTGAAGACTCGGGCGGTGACAGAGGCTCCTCGGGTACACACTTCCTCTAATTTCTGAGCAGTATACATTAGCATTATCAGTGGCTCGGCAGGTAGCACACTCACCTTGAAGACTGGAAGATCAGATCGTCATGATTCTAGCCCCACACCAGGTACCTGGGGTAATACCCACAGCTGACACTGTAGTGCAGTATGAGGGGGATACTGCACACCTGAGATGCCGCCTTTCGGAGACATTCAACCAAGGTCCCCGTGTTGCCGCTGCCTCTGGAGAGGCGAGTGGCCACCATTAAAATGGTGGTGGCTCCCCAATTCTCTGTTTCAGTCCCCGACTGTCCCAATTGACAAGCTACATTGGGGTAGATGGCGTAAAATGATCAGATTTCTTTGGCAAAGCAGACCCCTCCAAAGAATAAGCTATGCCACCCTTTGCAGGCCCAAGGATATACAGATATTCACTGATCTTTCTCTGTACTATGAGGTGACGCAGCTGCAGCTGATGCTTTCTTGGTTAAGAAAATGCCCCAGCAGCAGTGGGCTCAGCTTGAACTGGCAGCCATACCTACCACTCTTCCAGAAATAAGGATTTTAGCGAGTCAACAATTGAGCATACTGAATGCGTGTGACTCACCTTTTGTATCCACAGCACTTCAAATCTAGAAAGACTGGATGACACAGGCAGGTCTGCAAGAGCAGATGCCCTGGCTACTTCCTTCTATTGCATTTACACAGGGATTTCCTTCCAGCCAAATGGGATGCTGGTTACAAGGTCTGGTACTAACGAGGGGGGATCAATACCCCTATCAGCTCTTGGAAGGCAATACAGTTAAAACCTTTCAAGCCCTCAAAGAGAGTCTTGGTCTCCCACAGACATGTTTAGCTATTTTCAAGTCAGATTACCACTCCGTGTGGATTCATCGGGGCCCATCACTAGATACAAATAACCCTTTGGTTAAATTAACAATATCTGCAGTGATAGGGGATCCATGCCACATCTAATTTCCTGTCTTAACTTCAGAACTGAACATTTTATTAGGTTCTTTCACAGGTTGAGCAAATATCACAGTACCTGATGTGATATGCCACTTCTTCAGGGAGTGGGAGCAGTGGTAGACAAAGGACTATTCATTTCTGTGGCAGAAAGCAGCCCGGTCATTAGCTAAAATATGATAGGATGTCACTGACAGCATCACATACTGATTATAGAGGAGTCTGGGGTATAAAAGAAGGTAACCAGATGCTATGGGAAAACTGTAAATGTTAATGAAGAATCACCAATAACAGCGATTCTGCAGCACTGCACATATTCTGCAGTAGGTTGCCAGTTCTATGCAAAATTTTGTGGACGCAGTAATCCTAGGGACCTTTTGAGGCCTAGGTTTTGTTGTGTTGGTGTTTGTACAATGTATGTTCATGTCTGATGTGTGCTCTAAAAGAATAAGTAAATTTTGATTTTAAAAAAATGGCTCTTCTGCCCATCTCTGGTCACTGTCCAGGTGGATGTAAAAGATTTCATTGTTCTTAACGAAGTACAGGGGAGTTTCCCCATCAAAAAAAAAGTCCATGTCACCCCACCCCCCAGGACACACCTGGAAACAAGCTATCACAGGTTAGTATACCTTTCCTGGTCAAAGATTGTAAATAAATAAAATACATGGCATCAGTGAGGAAGTTGACTAGAAACACAGAATTTGACGGCAAATAAAGGACCACTTGGCCCACCTAGTCTGCCCATTTCCCTACCTATTCGATAAGCTGCAGATCCTAGTTAACCAACAGCCTACTTCTTCCTACCCCCCCCCAACAAGAACTGCCTTATGTCTGTCCCATGCATTCTTGAATTCCCCCACGGTTTTTGACCCCACAACCTCCTCAGGAAGGCTGTTCCACGCATCCACCACCCTCTCTGTGAAAAAAAAAAATAAAATACTTCCTCACATTGCCCCTGAACCGTCCCCCATCTATCTTCAAATTGTGTCCCCTTGTTCTTGCACAACTTTACATCTTTTTCTGAAAGATGATACCCTCTTGGACTTTGTTGATTCCACTGAGGTACTTAAAAGTTTCTATCATGTCCCCCACCACCTTCCCCTCAAGGGTATACATATTAAGCTCCTTTAGTCTCTCTTCATATGGCTTCTGTTGCAGACTCTGTACCATTTTAGTTGTCATCCTCTGGACTGCCTGTATCCTGTCCATGTCCTTGTGGAGATGGGGTCTTCAAGAACTGCACACAGTACTCCAGATGGGGGTCTCACCAACTGTCTGTACAGAGGGATAACAACTTCCTGTTTTCTACTGGTGATGCCTCTCTCTATACATCACAGTATCCCCCCAGCCATCCCTACTGCCTTCTCACACTGCTGGCTTACCTTATGGTCATCTGATATGGACTACCCCCGGGTCCCTTTCCATTTTTGTTGTTACCCCCCCCCCCCAAATTGTGTACTCTTCCCCTGGGTTTTTGTTTCCCAAGTGCATTACTTTGCACTTCTTTGCATTGAATCCAAGCTGCCATACTTTTAACCATTCCTCCAACCTTCCCAAGTCCCTTCTCATCCTCTCCACCCCTCCTTGTGCATCAACCCTGTTGCAGATCTTTGTGTTGTCTGCAAAGAGGTATACTTTTCCTTCCAGTCCCTCTGCAATGTCACTTATAAAAATACATTAAAAAGGACCGGACCCAGTACTGAACCCTGCGGTAGCCCACTAGTAACCCTCCTTTCTTCGGAGTGGACTCCATGTACTATTACCCTCTGTGTCCTGTTGTCCAGCCAATGTTTTACCCAGACTACCACCCTGGGACCCACTCCCAAGCTGGCTAATTTGTTACCTTAATGAGCTTTGCTATGGTAGGCTGCAGAGCTTTTGTTGTTCCATGAAAGGATGAAGATTTTGATGCCCGTTTGGGCTCCACTGGGGAGAGATGAGGCGGATTCTTGGACATGTCCACTGTGGTACAACGGCTGTCGGAGGCAGTTTTGTGCTTAATCAAGCCTCTACCAGAGCAGTTTGTTTCTGGATTCTTGGATCCAGATGCACTGTCCCAAGCAGGGGCAACAGGAGCTGGCCACAGCTGACTGGATCCTTTTTTTCACAATGTCTGCACTCTGAAGTCTTAGACCTGGTCTCCTTAGGCTTAGTGAACTTGGAAGCTATGCTTTCAAGGTAACCAATCTTTAAAATGTATGTGCAGCTCAGGGCAGAGCTGAAAACAATGGTAGACCAGGAAGGTCCCAACATCCAGATGTGGTTAAAATAATCTGGGTCCAAGATGCTGCGCAGAACAAGTGCTGGAGCTGTTGAATCTGGGCTCAAACACACTGCCACGGTTCTTCAAAATAGCCACCTTGGTATACTGAGCATGTGCAGCCTGTACCATGATGGTCAGCAGAGGAAGCAAAGGGACTGTAATAATCTGGGGCCCTTCGCTCATGTGTGATCAGGCATGCAGAAATCCTCACTAGTGTGCACTACATTCTCACTGGCTGCAAACTGCAAAACAATGCCCCTTACACAAATAAACTCTCTGATCCTAGTTGCACACAAGTTGCAGGGTTCGTTTTTGGGTGGGGGATTGCGACAACTGGCACACCGTTTTTAATTTTGATCCACCTTTTATTCTACCTTGGGGAAAACCTGCTCACTGTTAGAGGATTTACACAACAGTTTTATGAATCTGGGTTTGTTTGAACCATATGACCCATTTTTTCCATTTGACCCTTACTTTTTATACCCAATGGGTCAGTGTCCCACACAGATAAATATCTGAAATGAACCCTGAAGTTGGTGAGTTTGGTACGGTAACCATAATGAGCACCACGAGGGAGGATGAGGCTATAGAGGGCCTTCCAGCAAGCACCACAATCTGAGGATTCATCTGCTTTAGATAAAGTCCTCAGTGCAGCACTCAACATACCCACAGACCTTGCAACCAGACGTTGGGTGAGGGCAAATAGCAGCAGACCGTTTTTTTGCCATCTGTTAACAAGGATAAACACCAGGGGGGATCTAATACTGAAAGAAAAATCCTTGCAGAGCAGGCAGCTCTCTACCAGCTAGGACAGACTGTGAAAGACTGAGGAAGTCTGTGAAGGGGCGTGTCCTAAAACTTCTCAGACTGTTACAATCTGTCCCAGTCAGCAGGAGAGGACAGCCCATGACTAGCCAAGCAGCAGACACAAATGTTTGATTAACTAAATACTAAGTTCTTAAAACTCAAGAATGAGGGTCAGATGATATCACTAAGACAAGCATTCTACAGGCCAAGGTCAATGACAGCAAAAGTTCTATTCACAACCTAGGAGACTCCATTTCACAACACATACCCATTCAAGTTAGGCAAGCAGAGAGCACCACAGCCGACAGCAGATGGGTGATGCCAGAAAGAGTAAGAAACAATTGTAATGTCAAGCCACAACGGGGGAGGGGGGGCAGCGTGCATAACAGAGAAACAGCACATAAGAGTGAACAATGTGTACAAAATGATGCCATCTCACAACCACTGAGATCATACAGGCTAATCTCACACCAATGAGAGTTGCGCCCCCCCCTTCACCTGGTGGGTTCACCAGCAACACATGAGACTCTCACAGAACTGTCTGAAACCCACTTTAGAAGTGTTTATTTTAAAGTTCTTAAAAAATGTTTTACAGAATAAAGAAAGGTGAAGGATAAGGCATTACATGATGCGGTTTTCATGCCGAGTTACATGACTCAGGGTAGGCATTTTCAGCTCAATCCAAATGAGCTATAATGAGCCCTCCTTGATGATGATGATGTCAGCTGGTTGTTGAGATCACTGCAAAGTTCAAATACGTCAAGGGAATAAACAAGATGGAGAACCTCTTTCAAGAAAACAAGGGAACTCGGACAAGGGGGCACAACTTGCGTCTGGTGGGAGGCAAGTTCAGAAGCAACTACAGAAAGTACTTCTTCACAGACAGGGTGATAGAGCCATGGAACAGCCTGCCAGCACAGGTGGTGGCTGCGAATACAGTAAGAGAATTTAAGCTAGCGTGGGACAGACAGTGTGGACAGCTTGGCTGGAACAATTAAAGGGGAGGGGGTAGCCACTTTGAGTAGACTGGATGGATCAAGTGGTCCCCATCTGCCGACACCATTCTTATGTTCTAAAGGGCCCAAAGCACAAAACCCATCAGCATGGCGAACAGATCACACCAGCCACCAAAGTTTTTCAAAATTCAATTCTTCATCTTTTTATTCCGTTTACACACCACCAGCAAAAATTCCCAATGTTATTTCAAATACTAACATACTAAAATGCCAGCAGAATAGGCCTAATGGTCTTTCCAGTCTGCTCGATTTTCAGCACCCGCACTGAGGGCTGATTTTGGTGTCCCCCCCTTCCCCTTTGGTTATATTGTTCCCCCTCCCAGATGTTCCACCTGTATTGGGCCTGGTCATATTTACCCTCCCCCGTACCTGTCCCATCCTCTCTTAAACATGTCCAGTCTCCACCAGTGTTCCCATTATGGCTGCAGATCTGGGGGTGTACTGTACCCTCTCCAAAAAATTTTCAGGGGTACAAACTAAATTATAAGGGTTCACTACCATTTGTACAACATTTCTGTAGTAAACATATACTGCAAACAGAATTGCCCCCTTCGCACAAAAATGTGCTTGAATTTCATTAATTTGTATGTGAATCACGTAGTGTTAGGGGTAAATGGGAACACTGGTCTCCACCTCTACCAGCTCCCTGGGCAGTGCATTCCATGGTTCCACCACCCTTTCAGAGAAATAACACCTCCTCCTCTCCCCTCTGAGCCTGCCCCCTTCCAGCGTAAACTGGTGACCTCTCGTTGTCCCACCCTTCCTTTGGAGCACCCTGACTGGGCCTCCCTTATTGATCTGTTTCATGTACTTAAAGACCTCTATCATGTCCCCCCTTCCCTCCTCTACTCCAAGGTGTACATGTCTAGCTCCTTGAGCCTCTCTTTTATTTTATTTAGCTTTTGTTGACCGGGTAAGTGCACTAGACAAATCCTGCCTATTTTCAGGCACGACCCGGGGGAGGGGGATACAGATGAATGCCAACTGACCTTGAACCAGATTAAGCTGTTGATGGTATTTATAGTGAATGAGGGAAATTTGGCCAGGACACCGGGGAAATTCCCCTACTCTTTTCGATAAGTGCCATGGGATCTTTAACATCCACCTGAACTACCACCAATCCAGGCAGATGGGACCTCGATTTAACGTCTCATCTGAAAGACGGAATTCACAGCTCCTCTCCCCCAGGACCCAGGTCATTTTGAAATGTAGGAAAAGGAATACTACAAGGATAGTGGGAAGCAATTAGGAATCTACAAACTGATCCAGAGATCACTACTAAGCAGGCTAATAATGGCGTGGTTGGGTGGGGGTAGCAGTTTTTGATACATCTGACTATAACAGGGCAGCATACCCTTCGGCAACTTTCAAACTAGGAAAACTATAAAACCTAACTGAGAACCCAGTAGCATGCATCAAATCCGTTATCTCAAAGGTGGCCTCACGAGGGAGGGAGGGAGGGAGAGAGAGGCTGGGTGAATCTGAGAGTGTGTCGAAAAAGCACTGAAACAACAATATCCTGTAACAACCAGTGTTCAGTTTAGAGTATGGGATCAGGACAATTGCCACACAGTTTTCAATGGTGACTCACCATTTCCTCTCCCTTGGGAACAACCCATTCACTGTTACAATGGTTTAAACTGCTGTTCTATAGAAACACGACTTTGACGGTAGACAAGGACCGCTTGGCCCACCTAGTCTACCCTTTTCTGTACCTACTGGATAAGCTGCAGATCCTAGTTAACCAACAGTCTATTTCTTCCTACCCCTCAAGAATTGCCTTATGTCTGTCCCATGCATTCTTTAATACTCTCACAGTTTTAGACCCCACATCCTCCTCAGGAAGGCAGTTCCATGTGTCCACCTGTGAAAAAATACCTCCTCACATTGCCCCTGAGCCGCCCCCCCCCCCCCCACACCTTCAAATTGTGTCCCCTTGTTCTTTCACATCTCTTTTTATGAAAGATGGTACCCTCTTGGACTTTGTTGATTCCACTGAGGTACTTAAAAAATTGCTATCATGTCTCCACCAACCCTTTTCCTCAAGGGTATACATTTTAAGCTCCTTTAGTCTCTCACCATATGGCTTCTCTTGTAGACCCTGCACCATTTTAGTTGCCCTCCTCCGGACTGCCTCCATCCTATGTCCTTGCGGAGAAGGGGTCTCCAGAATTGGAAGCAGTACTCCAGATGAGGTTTCAACAACTGTCTGTACAGAGGGATAACAGCTTCCTGTTTTCTACTAGTGATGCCTCTCCCTATACATCCCAGTACCCCCCCCCCAGCCATCCCTACTGCCTTCTGACACTGCTTGCCAACCTTATGGTCTTCTGATATGACTACCTCCAGGTCCCTTTCCATTTTGTTGTTGTGACTACCCCCCATTGTGTACTCTTCCGTTGGGTTTTGTTTCCCGGTGCATTATTATTTTCACTTCTTTGCATTGAATCCAAGCTGCCATACTTCTGACCATTCCTTCAACCTTGCCAAGTCCCTTCTCATCCGTTCCGCACCTCCTTGTGTATCAATCCTGTTGCAGATCTTTGTGTCATCTGCAAAGAAGCATACTTTTCCTTCCAGTCCCTCTGCAATGTCACTTATAAAGACATTAAAAAGGACTGGACCCAGTACTGAACCCTGCGGTACCCCACTAGTAACCCCCCTTTTTTCAGAGTGGACGCCATATGAACCTGGGCTTCACTGAACAATATCCTCATTTAACCCTTACTTTTTATATCTAGTGGGTCAGCATCCCACATAGATAAATATCTGAAAAGAATCCTAAACACCCTTTTTTTTTTTTTGGCTTCCCACAGCGCCCAAGGGTAGCTTACCACCACCACTTCACTCCATAGTTTCTGTGCTATGGTCAACTTTAGAACCCCTATCTTGTTTCGTAGACCATCTGAGAGAACTTTTTTTCACAACTGCCATTATACACGAGATGTGCTACTCAGGGCTCCAGATACGATTTTTGGGGATGAGTATTGTACTCCTCATTTTGAAAGTGAGGTAAGCAAAACCAAATTCAGATGCATACAAATGTTTGTAGTAGTGGCGTAATGGGTGTAAGAAGTACATTTTTAAATACAATATAGTTTTTTTCCAGATAAGAATTGATCAGGTGGCCGGCCGGTGGCGCTGAGGCGCTGGTCGCGTTACCTCGTGCTATGCTGGCAACCCGTGTCCAGGAATGAGCACGGGCCATCGGGGGTCAGCAGGGGTGGAGAGGGATCAAGCATCCGAGAGACTGCTCTCCCTCTCTGTGGGGGGGGGGGGGGAGAAGATTTCAGTGGTTGGTGCACTTCTGACCCCTGGCGGCAGCTGGGGGATGCAGCACCGATGCTGCAAGAAAGGAACCGAGTGGGAGAGGTGCCGGGAGGAACGCGTGCGGATGCGTACACCCTCCCTCCACTGATGTCACTGCACGCCCCACTCCTGAGGGAGGAAAAATGAGAAAATGGTCCCGGTCGGCTAGATGAGGCAGCCACCCGCTGCAGGCCCCGACCCCGAATGGTGCTCCCTGAACTGGATCCTAGTAGAGGTGAGCAGAGCTTGGGGGGCTCCTCCTTCCCTTGCCACAGGGGTAAGTCATGGGGGAAGAGGGATTGCAGCCTGATGGGGTATGGGGCTGGACGGGTGGCTAGGACTGTTGCCAACCTGGGACCCAGGGAGAGAAATAGAGTATTCAAAAAAACACTGATCAGGTGCCAGCAATACTCCAGATAATGTTGGCAGGTAGGAGTAATTTACACACCAGTTTTAAAATATACTAACATACTAAAAAGCCAGCAGAATAGACCAAATGGTCTGTCTTGTCCGCTCGAAAGCCAGCAACCTAGTGGTTGCTCGCCTTACCACCCCCCCCAGCCCCCAAGAGGGTCTTCTTTGGTTTCACTTTCCCCTTGTACCTGTCCCACCCCTTCTTGAATCCCTCCACTGCACCCTCCTCCACCAGCCTCCCAGGCAGTGCATTCCACAGCTCCACCACCCTCTCAGTGAAAAAATGCCTCCTACGCTCCCCCCCGTAGTTTCTCCTCTCCAGCTTCCACTCATGGCCCCTGGTTGCTCCCCCCTTCTTTAGCCTAAAAAGTTCCTTGTTTCCACTCCTGGTTATTCCTTTTACATACTTGAAAACCTCTATTATATCTCCCCTATCCCTCCTCTCCTACAGTGAGTAAAGCCAAAGCTCTTCCAGTCTCTCCTCATAAGGCTTACCCCTCCATGCCCTGAATCATCCTGAACGCTCTCCAGCAGCGCTATGTCCTTCTTCGGATGAGGTCCCCAGAACTGTACACAGTACTCGAGCTGCGGTCTGACCAAGGCATTATACAGAGGGAGGATCACCTCATGTACATATAGTAAGTAAAACAAAATTAGGATGGGTACGAATGCTGTAAATCTGGAAAATAATGCTCCTTTTGAATCACCAGTTATGTCAAAAAGCACTATTCTTTGGCATGTGGAATATTTACAAATGTTGAGTGAGTGATGGTACTCAAAAAAAAAAAAAATTCTTAAAGAGTATTTCCTAAAATAAGGAGAGTAAAATAGGTTGGTACTCTTATCTGGAGCCCTGGTGCTACTGTTGCTAAAAGAACTGAATCCACAATCATTCTACTCAGGGAATGTCCTGCTTGTAACAATGGATGTAGCGGACTTGTACACCACTGGATTCAAGAAATGGGGAGGAGAACCCTCCTACAAAACACTAACATTTTTCGAAGAACTGGCCACATTAGTATTGACAAACTTTTTGTTATGATGATAAATATTACCTGCAGATTAAAGTAGCAGTGCAATGAATTTTTTCCCCCCAAAATGATGGGTTACAGCTACAATAAAAATATTAGCATTCCTGTTAACTTTACTTTTTTAGGTACCTCCTATGATGTGCACCGCTTTTTTTTTTTTTCCCTCAATCTTAACCCCTGCCAGGTTTGCAATGCTTTGTCTAAGCAAAATGTGACGGTCATCTTTTTTTTTTTTTTCCTTGAGAAAAAAAAAAAAATCCAAACATTTATTATGTGCTCAAAATTTGGTGGAACTAGAAAATGTTACCACCAAATAAAACTGGAAGATGCCTGGAATACTTCATAGTGGAAAAAAAGAGTTGGTCAAATTTTTGCTGCCCAATTTCGCTGTACTGCTGTTTTAAACAGACAGCGATGAGGCTGACCATGGCCCCATCATTGGTCAACCTATATATGTAGGATTTTGAAAGTACAGACCTTCCAAGTAGCACTAATATGTTTGCAGATAAGATTTTGGGATACAGAAGATATAATGATTTGTTCTTCATATTTGGGGGCGATGCAGACCTACTGTTGTTTCTTGAGCGTAAGCAAAATCTATTTCGTTTTGTTAACCAGGTAGGTGTGCTAGGCAAACAATGCCTATTTTCAGGCACGACCTGGGAGAGGTACACAACAACTTAAATACAAGGTAAAATTATGTACCACAGAAAACAGCTGTACAACATAGGCACGATAGGCAAGAAACTTGTCAGAGAAAGGAATATATAAGGCAACAGCAGCAACTGAATTTTAGCAATATGGCAAGTAACAAGTGGCTAGGTGGTATAACTAATCGAAAACTTTGTAGTACAGAGGACAAGAAAAGAAACTGATATAATTTAAACAAAATAGAAGCAAAATTCATAAAAGTAATTTTATATCAACACTAAAGGTATTAATATATTTGTGAGTGCATTTCAGAAGTTGCCCAGGGTCAGTGACACATGCAGCATGCCAAATTAAGTAGATCATGTTCAGGATATCAGACAAAAACTAGGCCTAAAGGGACACCAGTGCATATTAGGAGGTATGGAGTTCCATAGCCTAGCAGCTGCATAAGTGAAGGACAATCTCCCAGCACAAGTTCTGATCTTAGGAACAGCCAATGACACACCGTCACATGATTTAGGGGTAGGTACTGTATACAGGTTTAAACAATCAGGCAACTGATTTAGGCAGCCTACTCTTTATAATATTAAAGATAACTCCTCCACAGCTATCATCACGAAGGGAGAACAGGGGTAGCCAGCCTAGCATGTAATACAGAGGACAGTGATGGGTCAGCCGGTGAGATGCTGAGGACGTGACATCCCACGTGGGAGAGTTGACAGACAGATGAGAACACAGGAGCACTATATGGTAAGCCTGGGGAGGAACATCCCTTGTGCAATGGCATGATGAGCTTGTGCAGTGAGGGTTCTCTCTGGAATGTAATGCTAATCGCATGGCTTTCTTAGACCTTGAAATTCTCATTGAGGATAATAACGTTGAGTGGGCTGTATAGAAAAATGACTGACAAGAATACCATTTTGGGACATGATGGCACATGCCTGAGAAAACTACTAGAAAATATCTTGTATGGACACTTCCTCTGAGCAAAACTGCACACAGGAAACGTATCTGGAAAAGGTACTATCCCTAATGTCCAACAGGTTTGTAGCAAGGAGCCATAATGAAGTGTTTGCTATAGCCAGTAACAAATCTGTGTTGTTGAGGAAGGTGGATTGCCTGGAAACCAAGACAGCTGATCGGGGGGACACAGAAGTTTTTTCCTACATCTTTTTGCACAGTGTTTGGAGGTATTAGGTCAATAACTGAAAAAAGCTAGAGAATATCAGTCTGTTAAGGGAGGAAAAGTTCAGATCCACCATTAACTGTTGCTAAAAATCATCAAACTCTGAAGGACTATTTGGTCCATTCGGACTTCGGTAAAAGTCAAAGCAGTGTTTTTTTCCCCTTGGCCCACTTCCAGTAGTGAATTATCCCTGCCAAAAACTGTGCACAATATTCTATTACTTATAAACTAAAAGAATGATGAAAGCTGTTAGAAATGAGAATCACTATCAGACAGCAGATTACATGTAATACCACTCATGTGGAGTACTTGATAAATTGCCCCAGGGACCATTTTTATGAGGAAGACCAGCAGAGAACTGAGACAGCTTATCTCTGAACACCAATCTTGTATTAGACTCAAAGACTAATGATCCAGCATAGTGAGGAATTTTACTGCCATGGGACATCAAGCAACAGCGTTACAATTTTTTGTAAATAGAAGCTAGAACCACAGTACCACCACAAAGAGGGGACAGCTGGAAATGACTGCTTTTCCTGAGAGAGGAGTTCTGGACAAAGGAGGAAACGGAGTGGATCATACTGTTGTAAATACATCCCCACCTACATAATATTTATGTACAGAAAGGCTCCTAGAACTCTCTGGTACCGTGCTTCAGAAATGAGTAATGCTTTTTATAATGTGTGTATACAAAGCCACCTCCCCCCAGCCCTATGGGATGATTACAGGAAACTGTGGAACCAGTGTCAGCAGCAGGTAAAAGTCCAAAAGGCGGGCTATTTTCGAAAACTCCAGAGGGACAGCCTTGGAAACAGTCGCCTTTTTTGATCAACCTTAGGTTCCTCGACAACCCCAAAACCCCACCACCAAGCCTTGCACCTCAACACCACAGAAGGACTACTAACTGACCCCACCGCAGTCACCAATGCCCTAAATCACAAATTCACGGACATCTGGCCCATCTTGGGAAGCTGCCCACACCCAATCCTGCAAGCCCCACAAACCCAGCCATACAAACCTCCTATGGCCAGCGCCATCTCCCACAGGACACCTATAAATTACTGAAAAGCCTCCAAAAACCGGGCAGTCTGGGTAGCGAAGGCATATACCCCCGATTCCTCAAACTTGTAGCCCCCATATTGCTAAACCCTTGACTTCTATTTTCAATCTCGCCCTATCCACCTCAACTATGCCAGCCATATGAAAAAATGCCAAAATGGTCCCCATGTTCAAAGCTGGTGATACTCTGTCCATGGATAACTACAGACCTCTCTCTTTACTGCCATACCTGAGTAAGCTCCTTGAAAAGGTAGTCCATTACCAACTCTCGGAATATGTCAACAAATATAATGATTTCTGACCACAACAGCATGGTTTTATCATCATAGTACTTCATCTGCCTTGGCCCATTTCACAAACCATGTCTTCAGAAACATGGATATAGGTAACCTTACTGGCGCCGTCTTCATTGATCTGACCAAGAACTCTGACCTGGTTGACCACCTCTTACCTCGGACAGGTTAAGGAACCTTAGCTGCACCACAGGGACTGCTACCTGGTCCCAGAGCTACCTCTCTGGCTGATCCCAAACGGCTAGCATTGTTAGCGCTACCTCAGCGGCTAAGGCTGTAACCACTGGTGTTCCCCAAGGTTCCATCCTGGGACCGCTCCTCTTTTTTTTTTTTTTTTTTTTTTATTAACTCCTTACCTACCTGCAGACAGCATCTCACGCGAAGCCATCCTATACGCGGATAACCTAGTGTTCCACAGCACCAAGTCACTGACTAGCCTCTCCCCCTCACTAATCCAAAACTATGGGGTGGCCCACAACTGGTTCCTGGAGCACAGACTCCTAGTAAACAAACAAAACAAAGGCCGTGCTCCTGGGATTTAAACCCAAGATCACTAAACTGACAAGTAATCTACCCTGACAGTCCTATCTCCTGATGGCTCCACCCTTGAAAGGGTACCCTTTTTCAAATACCTGGTTGTCACCCTTGACTCTTCCTCAGCTAACTCCATGCATATCGATAACACCTTGCACAGGATCAACCAAAATCTGGCAGTAGGTTTCCATATAACGCATTACTTGACCCTGGAGGCAAGGACTGCCAGCCACAGCTCAAGGCAACCTCCTTCCTCTTATGGACTATTGCATCTACATTCATACCTCTTCACAACTTCTCGCAAAGCTAACTACCGCCTACAATAATATCTGAAGATGTGTTGATGGCGCCCTACTCCACTCACCATTGCTCCCTTTACCACTCCCTAGACTGTCCTCCCTCCCTCTCCCCCACCAGACCGGCCAGAAATAGCTACTTCCTCGGCTGCACCATAGATAATGCTATCAGGAGTAGTGGCCTGTCCCCTTTTTCTTCCCTGATCCAACTAAATAACTGCCCACGTAACCTTCAGACCTCTAGTGTTCCTCCCTTAGTGGTTCCATGGATATCTACTTGCCTGGGGAGTAAAGCTTTCTCCCCTGCAGCTCCCAGACTGTGGAACAGCCTACCTACCTCCCTCCACTCTCTAGATCCACACCTAGCATTTAAAATGCACCATAAATCTGCCTTGATGGCCTCTGCTATGACCACGTGTACCTGCCCCCCTCGGTGAAATATTTACGCTTCACATTCTGATGTACATGCGGCTATTTAACTCTGTTGTACAGCACTAAATATTTCTGCTGTTAAAATTCCACGTTTTGTATTCTACTACTCTGTAATGTATGCTGTATTTGCACATGCACTTTGTATCCCTTGTTCTACCTTTTGTCCCATTTTGTATTGTACCTTTGTAACTATTTCCAAACTGTATTACCTATGTGCCATCTTTATGGCCCGGGTCATGCCTGAAAACAGTCGGTCCCTGGGATCAGCACACTTACCCAGTGAGCAATTACACAAATAAATATGGTAACACATTTATGTACTGCTGTAATATCACTGTGTATTTTTTATTTTTGTATGTTTTGTGAGACAACAGTATCCATAAGAACAGATAATACTTATTCACTTCCGGTAACCTCCTTGTAAGGTGGTTGACCTCCCATAACATCATTAGCACCACAGGTTTAAGACAAACAACTATGAATGTAATGTTTTAGGCAGTGACAAAGAAATAGATGCTCTTCTAAATGCTGCAGGTTTATTAAAACAGCAGTACTAGTTAACCAGGAATAGGCAACTGGCTCCAGGACCGGAAGGGTCGTAGCTGGCGGGATAGTCTCATCCCCAAGGAGGGTCATTAGTGGGGTTCCACAGGGATCAGTCCTTGGGCCCCTCCTGTTCAACGCCTACATCTCTGACATAAGGACAGGTATCAGGAGTGAGATGAGTCTCTCTGCAGATGACTCAAAACTGGGGTGGTGGTGGTGGATGGGGAGGAGGGGAGGGTGGCCCTACAGGGTGACCTGGAGGCTCTGGAAAGATGGGCTTAATGCAGGGAAATGCAAGGTACTGCACCTGGGGGCCAGAAACCCGGGCCAAGTGTACACCCGGGGGGGGTGGGAGAGAGAATGCTACAAGTCTCGATGGCTGAGAGGGACCTGGGGGTGGTGGTGGATGTCAAGAACAACAACTCTGAGACTTGTCAGAGGGCAGCAGCCAAGGCCAACAGGATGCTGGGATGCATCGCAAGGGGGATTACCTCCAGAAGGAGGGAAGTGATACTCCCTCTGTATAACTGCTTGGTGAGGCCGCACCTCGAGTACTGCGTGCAGTTTTGGAGGCCACACTTAAAGAGGGACATTAAACTCCTGGAGAAGGTCCAGAGGAGGGCAACCAAAATGATTTGGGGCTTGGGGGCCTAAATATGTACACATTGGAAGAGGGAAGGGACCGGGGACATGATAGAGGTCTTCAGGTACATGAAGGGGTAAATAGGGGAAAAGCAGTCAGGGTGCTTCAAAGGAAGGAGGAGGGGCAACTAGAGGGCTGGGGGAGATTCAGGGGAGAAAGGTGGTGAAGCCATGGAATGCGCTGCCTAGGGGGCTGGTGGAGGGGTTCAGGACGGGGTGGGACAGGTACAGGGGAAGGATTCTGGAAGCAAAATCCAATGCAGCGAGAATATCCAGAACTGGGAAGGGAGAAGCCAGAGAAGGAGAGGAGGGAGGAAGCAAGGCTGCTCCCAGGGTGGGGGCTGACCAAAACGAGCAGAAGCGAAAGACCGTTAGGCCTATTCTGCTGGCATTTTAGTATGTTAGTATGTTCATTACTTCCCAGACTTTTGCACTGCCTGGTAGTTTAAAATTTCAGATTTAACTTTTGCTGTGTACTACTGTTTTCTGATAATTGGTTCCCTTGATTTTTAATACATTTATAATGTTGCGTAAAGCCACAGGAAATATGGCAGCTCCCATACCATTTCCTGTTTTTCACCCTATGTTTACACTGCTTGTCCTATAAAAAACTCACTCATCAGGCAAAGGAAGTGGTGGTGCATCAGACAAAATAACCAATAAGAGGATGGCACCACCTCATTTCCCTCAGAATCCAATATGGCACTCCTGGCTAGGGTCTGTCCTAAACTGTCAGAAAAAATAAATATAAAGAAAAAGAAATTAAAAGCAAAGGATTCAAGTTTCATCAGTTGTGGGGCTTGTTTGGCCTAATCACTGTAAAAAGAACATTTTTGTTAACTAGTACTGTTGCTTTAAGGCAAGAATTGGATAGTTCTGACCAGGGTATGAAATTTGTGAAAAACAGTACATGTCCACTTGGACATGTAATAAGAAAAAATACGTGCCCAATCAGCTATTTACATGTCACCCCTAAGTTTCCATAATTTTCAATGTCTCAGTAGCTGTAGCTCCCTTCGCAATCTTTTTTTCAAATAGCTACTACCTTCCTCAACGCAGCGGTTATACAGTGCTCTTTATATTAGATAAGGTAGCTCATAGCAGGTAAAGGTAACAAAACAGAGCACACCATCTAGATTTTAATGACAAAGATTTTCCCTGCAAGTTCCGCTCAGCAACTAGTTAGCGACTCACTAGAAAGAAAAAAGAGACAGCTGCAGACTGCAATCTGACTGGGAATGGCCATCTCCGAGTCCCACTACTCTGCTGTAGTTTAGTTGCCTAAAGTACTGCCTAAGTTGAGACTGAAGCTGCTGCTAGGGTCCCAGAAATGTGGTACACTTAATATTTTATGCAGCAGGCCAACACTTTTGCTCAAAGTAGTTACCTCAGAGCTGAAAGCTTAAAGTTTCAGTGCCTGAAAATTGAAATAGTCTCACCCCACCCCTTCCTCTCTGTCAAACTCTGTTTTTTTGTTTTACTCGATAAAAGCCAAGTGGCAAAGATGTTGCCCCCCCCTCTTTTCACTGGGTCTAATACTGATCCTCCTGCTTGAGTGAGACCAAAGGACCAAACACTTAATGTTATTTCTTTTGTGCCTGCCGAATCTAATCTCCTCCCTCCTGATGCAGACCTTCACAGTCTCACACACCTCCTCTCCTGCCTAACAAGTCATCCCCATTCCCCTTTTTACACCCCCCAAAGAGTAAAGAGCTCTTAAAAAGAGCTTTTAAGAGATTTTAGTTCTTCATTATTTTTGTGCACAGAAACAAAAGTTTTCCCGCAATCGGCGATCCGAATGAATCCTCGGTCTAATGGCACTCACAGGATCAGCGCTGCACAGCAAGACATATCTAACTGTAGAGCAGTAGAATGGCACGCTTTGCGTTAGACCTCGAGCACATGGATTAAAGGGGGCGGATGACACTGCAGTCCCTGACTGGTTTCGGACTGCTTCAGCCTGTCTCCAGTCAGACGGATGGTCCCCTCAACAGTTTTGACTGGCTGAAGCTGCTGCCAGTCTAAGGGGGACTTCAGCCTGCTCATCTTCAATTTTTTTTTTTTATTTTAGTTTTTGTTGACCTGGTAAGTGCACTAGACAAATTCTGCCTATTTTCAGGCACGTCCTGGGGGGAAGGGGCTACAGATGAATGCCAACTGACCTTGAACCAGATTAAGCTGTTGGTGGTATTTTTAGTGAATGAGGGAAATTTGGCCAGGACACCGGGGAAATTCCCCTACTCTTTTCGATAAGTGCCATGGGATTTTTAACATCCACCTGAACTACCACCAATCCAGGCAGATGGGACCTCGGTTTAACATCTCATCCGAAAGACGGCACCTCAGAAGTGCAGCACCCCTCTCATGCTGCACTACAGTGTCAGTACTGGGATATTAACCCAAGTGCCAGATGTGGGAACTGAACCCACAGCCCTCTGATCTCCTGGCCTCAGAGGCGGGTGTGCTACCTACTGAGCCACTGACACTGCTTAGTCTTCTCTATCCCGGAGGAGCCTGTCAGCTGACACCACTTCTATGACTGTCAGCGCTGTGCATGCGATTGTCCGTCTCAGGTGCCCCGCACCCGAAAGACATCAGCAAAAAAAGAAGAAAAAAAAAAGAGACAGCTAGAACGCAGGGCAGGGATGTAAAAAACAGAGCTCTGCACTGTCTGCACTGCACCTATACCTTAGGTGCCCAATTGGGCAGGCACTAAACAGAACTAGGTGTCCTGACACAATAGGGCCTGCTCTGGGGCACCTAAAGTATGAGAATTTCGCACCCTGGTTCTGACTGCCGGAGTCAAGGAAAACTGTGTCTGGTATACAGATACTCGCTGAGCTTTCTGTACTTGGCCGGTGACGTCTGAATCAGATGGCGAAGCAGCACATCTGACACAACGCTCAGACGCTCAGTGCAGGCGCTTTCAGGGGATGCACCTGCAAGCCGAGCAGATGCTCCCTGCTTGGTGTGCTGTGGGGTAAATCTCTGAAGCAGAGATGCTATTTAAACTTCAAAGACACTCCACTCTGGTGAGTTAAAAAAGCTTTTTAATGTGAAACGTGTTGAAAGCTGCCTCCTATAAAGGGAAGGGAGTCGCAGGGAACAGAACAATAATTCTTAGAAGGTTTGCACATCCCAGCTTTGTTATAACAGGCAGCGGCTTACCCTAGATGCTCCCCATCATGGAACTAGAAATACTGGCCAAAATTAAAGGGTTAAAGACTGGGAAATCACCAGGATGTGATGGATACCCAGCTGAATGATACAAAACATTTGCAAAGGAACTTACTCCACTGCTCTGCTTAGTGTTCTGGGAGGTGGCAGACAGGGGACTGATCCCTCTCTCAGAGCCTGGCTCAGATCAGTATACTCCTGAAGCTGGGCAAAGACCTGCTGGAATGCGGCTTTTATAGGCCAATCTCCTTACTAGGCGTAGACTTCAAATTATATACCAGTTGGCCACCGCACTGGCGTGGAGGGCTAAGGCACCACACACCTTACCTCCAGCCATGCTGGCAACCACTGTTCATAAACAAGAACAGGTTACCGGGGGTCTGGGAGAGGATCAGCAGCACAGGTTACTGGGGGTGGGGTGGAGAGGATCGAGCAGCCACCTAGCAGCTCACATGTCCCGGATCTGGGTAGTTGGCCAACTGTTGGCTGCCACCAGGTGGAGGCATGGTGGTAGCCCCATGGGAGCAAAGAGAAGCAAACACAAGTCCGGTGGTGGTGGTGGGGGTGGGGGGTGGCTGTGGTTCCCAGAGTGCATGTGCACTTCCACGCGCATACGCCACTTGAGTAGGCTGTAGGAAAGGAAGGCAAGGAACGGAAAATTTTATTTAAGACGCCCAATCCCAGAGGCTCTAGGCACTGTACACAATTTAACCAACCAACATAAATGTACTAATAGAACAGTAAAATAAAAAATCATAAGAAAAACAAAAGTTTAAACATTTCATAAATATAGATAAAATGAGACAACAATTACTTATCTCCCTGGGATTTCAGTGGCCTAGTACATTTCTGAAGCAGTTAGACCAAGACAAGACTAAACAATAAGGTCTGGGAAGGCCTGATTGAACAAGAAGGCCCTGAGGCTGGTTCTGAATACCTCTAAAGAACGGGCCTCCCTTACAGCTGGAGATAGCTAATGCCACAGGACGTGGCCAGCGACACTAAACACCCTGTCAGTGGCCGTTTTTAACCTCGTCCTGTGAATCACAAGGAAGCCCCTAGAGAGGAGTGCAGGGAGCAGATCAAGACAGCAGGTGTTAGAAGGTCCGGGCAGATAACCAGGGCCCAGGCCATGTACGGCCTTGAAGGTGAATAAACTCACCTTGAAGAGGACCCTCCACCTGACCGGCAGCCAGTGCAGCTCACACAGACCCGGTGTAATATGACAGTACTTTGGCTGCCCCGTCAGCAGCCTGGCAGCTGCGTTCCGCACTAGCTGCAGTCGGCGGAGGGATCCCCCAGAGACCCCGAGGTAGAGCGCATTACAGTGATCAAGCCTCGACGTCACTAAGGCATGCACCAAGGCACGTAGGTCCAGAGGTGGAACTCGGGGCTTTATCCTGGCGATATTCCTCAGATGGTTTAACTAACAAAAAAAAAAAAAAAAAACACGGTACAAACAGTAGAAGACACCAGAGATTCAAGTGTCAATCCACTGTCCAGAAGAATGCCTAGGTTTCACACCCTAGAAGAGGCCTTCAATGGAAGAGATCCAAGGACAAGCCCCGTTTCTGCACCACAGTCCAACCTATCACAAGCCCTGTTCGACTCCACCACCAGTACCTCCGTCTTATCGGGGTTCAGTCACAACCAGCTGGAGGCCATCCAGTCACTGATCTAGGCAAGGCAGGTATTTAGCACATCTACTGTGCTGGATGTTCCAAGGGCAAAGGAAAGATACAGCTGGGTATCATCTGCATAGCAGAAAAAACCCAAGCCATACTTTCTAATGATCTCTCCCAGGGGCAGCATGTAGACAGTAAACAACACTGGCGACAAGACCGAGCCCTGGGATACTCCATGTGACAGGAGGCTAGAGGGGGAGGAGAAATTCCCCATCACTACCCTTTGCCTCCTGTTGGTGAGAAAAGGCTCAAACCAGCAAATGATTGAGTCTGCAGAATTCCCTCAGGTAGTCAAGCAGCAGACAATGGTCCACCGTGTCAAATGGAAGAGAGATCGAGGAGAACAAGAGTTGTCCTCTCTCCCCGATCTCTTGCCCCGAGTAGGTCACTGTGCACCCAAACTAACGCAGTTTCTGTGCTATGCCTTGCATGAAACCCAGACTAGAGAGGTTCGTAAAGCTCATGGGTCATGAGGTACTCCTCCAGCTGAAGTGCCACAACCTTTTCAACCACCTTACCCAAAAAGGGAAGGTTGGAGATGGGATGGTAATTTGCCCAGAGGTCAAGTCCAAAGATGGTTTCTTCAGAAGGGGTCTCACCAGCGTCTCCAAGGTGTCGGGGAAGACCCCTTCCAACACTGAGCAACCGGACAATCAGGGCAAACACCAGGCCAATGGAGTCGACACATCCCATCAAGAAACATGTACGCACCAGGTCCAGTTCACAATAAGTGTGCTTCAGCTTGGTGGCAACCTCAATGACCTCCACCGGTCTAAACTCACCCCAACTAGGTGGTGTGCATTCAGAACACCTAAGGCAATCACTGTCAGCCATACAATGGCTCACTGGCATAATTCCCTGCTGGATATTGGACACCCTGTCCGAGAAAAACTGAGCAAGCTCTTCTCAAACAACGTTAGAAAAGGCTTTTTTCAGCTGCAGACAGGCCGGAGGCAGAAGCCCATCTAGAGTCTGAAAACGCAAGGATGGTCGAGTCTTCCAGCGGTGATCTCCCTGAACAGGAACTCTGCCCTCTTACGGTTGATTGCGCCCTGGTACACACAATAGTGTGCAAGCAGGGCCAGTTCATCCATATCCAGCTCGGTCCTCTGCCAGCAGCATCCCAACCCTTCATCTTCAACATCTTGAGCTCCGTCAAACCATGGGGACCTCAAGTGAGAAGATTTGGGACTTACACGGACCGGTGCAAGGGAGTCTAGCGCCTCAGACAACACCCTGTTATAGGCAGCGACTGCAGTGCCTGAACCCCCAGCGCATGCAATGCCCACACTAGATAGATCAGTTACTGCCAGAAAACCTGGAGTCAAACCACTTGAAGGGCAGTATCTAACCATCCCAGCAGGGGGAAGGCTCGCAGGGGCACCCTGAACAAGAACTCTGCCATGCAATGATCGGACCATGCAACTCAATCAGTCTTGAGATTATTTATCTCAAGCCCCAGCGAGAAGACCAGGTCCAATGTGTGGCCAACCCTGATGAGTCATGGAAGAAACTTCTTGTGACAGACCCAGAGATGACATCATCTGGAGGAGGTTGTAACCCAGCCTAGATGATTTGTCGTTGGCCCAAACACTGAAGTCCCCCCAGAACCAAACACACCCTACTTTGGGAACAGAGACTGGAGAACTGAGGCCCCACAATCATCATCATCCCTGCGTGACTCAAGGTCGATGTGGTACTGGGAAATTAAGATGTGTGCTGACTTCCCTGCAGATTTCCTGGATGGGGCGTCCCTGGAAGCGTCCACTGAGGCAGTGGTATGGCGGGCAGAATAACGAAATTTGGGTACCTGTAAATTTTCTCTCTCTTTTTTAGATTGGAGCCAGAATAAGAATTTTCTCCAGATTCTGTAATATACCTTAAAGGAGGAGGGGCGCGAGAGTTTACCATCATTTCAATAACCGGAGCAGTGTAGTCCAACTCTTTGAAAGTTTCCCGCTCAATCTCCAAGCTGAGAGGGACAGATTGCTCAGATTGTGGTGTAGAACCAGACCCTGATGAAGGTCTAAGCCGAGCTGGAAAATAAAAGGTGGTGCCTTTGACAGCTGAATGAGGAGTGGAAACCAGGGGTGGCAAGGCCACCTGGGGCAGACTAGAATCATCTCTGTCCTGTCCCGGGCCACCTTGTGCAGGACCCTGGATAGCAGCGGAATTAGGGGGAAAAGCATACAGGAGGCCAAAGCAACCCCAGTTTAGGGAAAAGGCATCCTGAGCTAGTGCTAGTTTGTCTCAGGCCAGGAAGCAGAACTGCTGTGTCTTGGAGTTTTGTTGGCATGCAAACAGTTCTACCTGTGGATTGCCCCACCGCTCTGTTAGGAGTTGGAAGGCGGTGTCCTTCAGCTCCCATTCTCCTGGGAGGACATCTTGGCGGCTTAACCAGTCTACTGTGACATTTTCCTGTCCTGGTATGTACACAGCTCTTATACTTTGCAAGTGTTTTTCTGCCCAATGAAAGAGAAGATATTCCCAAAGCATTTTTGAGCTTTCCGTGCTGCCCTGATGGTTGATGTAGGCCATGGCTGTTCGACTGTCTGCCAGAATCAACATGTCCTGGTTGCGCAACTTGCTAATGTAAGTGTATCAGGGCTAGTCGAACTGCCCTCATCTCTAGGATGTTTATGCTGTAACTTGATTCCATCAGGGACCACTAGCCTTGGGCCGACATCTGGTCCAAGTGAGCCCCCCCAACCCGAGGCTTGCATCTGTTGCGATTCTTGTTTGGTGCGGATGGCCTAGCCTTCGACCCCATATCGCATTTTCCCTCCAAGACCACCATGCGAGGGAGATTTTTACCTGCTGTGAAACTGGGATGAGATGGTGCTGACTGTGCCTGGACTGGGATCACAGCTTGAGCAGATGCGCTTGAATGGGCCGCACATGCACTGCATATGCAGAGGCCAACCCCATTAATTGCAGCTGATGGATAATGGGGGAGTTCTTTTCTGGATCCTCCGCGAATTGAAAAGCTAAATCCGATGCCCAGGATAGGGCGGCTCTGGCGGAGAATAGGTTTGTGGTGGCTGCCTTGAGGGAAGTTGCCGAGGCTTGAAAGGCTTTTTTGAGCGAGGAGTCCACCTTTCTGTCTACTGGGTCCCTTAGAGAAGCCCCTCCTTCAGTTTTCTTGGTTAGGTCAAAAATTAAATGGTCGATTCTGGGGCAGTCTAACCACTTTTCGGATTGCATCTTGTCAAACTTCAGAAGTTTGGAGATTCATCGGGGAACTGGATATGCACGCTCTGGACCTTGCCATTCTTCTTTTAGCAGGTCCTCAATGGCGGGTGGTATAGGGAAGGCTGTAGCCAGTCTGGAGGCAGATGCTAAGCGAAAGGTCTGTTTCGGTTGAGAGGTGACAGGTGGAGAAGAGCCGAGGCAAATCTCGGATATGACCTTTTTGATAAAGTCTAGGTCCTCCAGGTCAAAATTTCTGGACGAGGAGTCGGAGTCTGACGAGTCTACCATCTCCCCCTCCTCGGTGGAAGAACTGGTGACTGAGGAGTCCGGGGAATATCCCCTGTGGCATTTGCCCTTGTGTATGCCCCTAGGTCTACTCCAGGTATGGGATCTTTTCTTCCTCCTGTGGCTAAAGTAATGGTGACTGTCCTCATCACTCGATCTGCTCCAGTCTCTGGATTTCTTCTTGTTGGAGCAATGCGAGGATAGGCCCCCCCCCCCTTGTCAGAAGAGGATGGGGTCCTTTTTCTTTTAGCCTTTTTGTGGCGTCTCCTATCCAGTGATCCTGAAGGCTGCCATTCAAAGGAAGAAGGGTCCATAGCAAAAGCCCTATTCAGCCTGTCTATAAATTCGGGGTCTATGGTAGGGGTATCCCTGGACGTTGCCATTTGCTCTGACCTAGAGGTAGCCGGTCATTCAGATCTTTCTAGGACATCTGTCTGTGCTCGCTTTGACCTGGATAGCCGGCCCATCAGACCTCTCTTAAGACACTTGCCTGTGACGAGAGAGGGGTTTCATCCACTTAGCCCTCCCCACTAGCAGCCACTGCCTTTTCATGTGAGGCAGAGTGAGCCAGCAAAAGTGATCAGGAGTGGGGACTTACAGCGCTGACATTTTTTGCCCCTACTAGATTTTTCTGAGGCCATTTTCCATGCCCGTTGCTTCTGAAGACAATGTAATCTCCCCCCACCCCCCCGAGGAGTCAGAGTGCTATCCTTTTAAGCACTGCTTTCTTGCAGAAAATCAAAATCCTGGCTTTAAGTCAATTTGCTTAAGTTTGTGGGGGGCTCGTGCAGCCCAGCTGCAGCACTACTGTGTAGCTCCACATGATGTGTCGAGAGCAGCCTGGCAGGTGGAGGTGCTACCTTTGCAAGGCCTTCCCTGGCGGCAGAATCGCGTTGCCGAAAGCCGCAATGAGCAGTCAAAAAGCTTTCCAGAGAACCACTTGTCAAAGTAAAACCGACACTGTAGGGCTTGAGAAAACCTCCGGTCCCCTCCTAGTCGCTTTAGGCCCCTTTGTGAGCCACATTTGCTGGAAAGCACTTGCCCTTGAAAGCAGGGTCCCCTGCGAGGTGGGGCCAGTCTGTGCAGCTTACAACGCTGAGACTGGATCCCACCAAGGCTCGGTAAACACGTCGAGAATAACAGAAAATAATTAACAATTTGGTTTCCAAAGGAAAACTTACAGTCTCTTCAGCCCTGCCACGTGTGACAGGGCTCTGCTGTGAAGTACCTGCTTCACTGAAGGCAGGAAGTAAACTGGAGACGACCGGATGTGGAGGGCTTCTTATCTCCCCCTACCGCTGCACAGCGTTAGTCCTGCCTACAACTGTCATCAGGAGGTACAGCCCAGATGTAATGAAGTCCGGATACCAGCTTGGGGGGGGAATAAATAAATAACCCTTAGTCCTCTGGGAGGCTCCCTACCCACCAATCTAAAGCAGAGGTCAATGCAGGAAACAATCCACCTGCCAATCGGCCATTTAGCTGCCGGTCTGCCAGGTGCAGCTTCAGCGTAGATGACAAAGCACTGGCGAACCTCTCCCCGAACTCCAGCCGTGCACTCTTTGTAATAGGGGAGTGTTCGCCACAGGTCCAAGGAGTGAAGCCTGTGCTCAGCCTCAGAGATGTGGTCAGTGAAATACATCAGGAGATTAATCGTCTAATTAAGGTGACACTCCAACACAACCTTTGGGAGGAACTTTGGGTTGGGGCAAAGGACAACCTTGTCCCTGTGGAAGACCAGTTAAGAAGACTCCACCAAAAGTGCCTGGAGTTTGCTGATCCTTCTGGCTGATGTGATAGCCACCAGGAAGGCAGTCTTCCACAAGTGAGATGCATCACACCTGTGCACTGATTCAAATGGCTTGCCCATAAGCACTGCCAAAACCAGGAACAGATCCCAGGGTGGTGGTGGTTCACGCACCAGAGGGGGGAAATGTGGTCAAGGACTTTGAAAAAGCACCAGCCCACTTTCTCCTGCACCCGGTAAGCAGAGATGGCTGCCAGGTGCACCTTAAGGGTTGTCGACCGTAGGCCCGACAGAGAAGGACCACAGATAGTCAAGCATGCCAGACACTGGACAGGACAGAGGTTCCAGCCCCTTGCCCGGACACCAATTGGAGAACCTCTTCCATTTGAAGGCATATCATTTCCTGGTCGACTCCTTCCAAGATGCCTTGACAACGTTAAGGACATCTTCGGAGAGACCTAAAGCCTGAAACTCTAGCTGCTCAGGAACCAGGCTGTTGGGTGCAGGGATTGAAGGTCCGGATGGAGCATCTTTCCCTGATTGATGGAGAGCAGGTCCAAGCGTAAGGGGAGATGCCTCGGGAGCCTGCTGCTGAGGCTGAGGAAACTGCGGTACCAAAACTGTCGTGGCCAGTCCAGAGCCACCAGGATCACCTGTGCCGTGTCCCTCCTTGTACTGACCAACACTTTGTGGATCAAGGGAAACAGAGAAGGCATAGAGGAGGCCTGGGGTCCAGGGTCTTGAGAAGGCATCCCTCTGTAGCGTTCCCTGCTTTTTTTTGGGGGGGGGGGCACCCCACAAAGCCTCAGCTGTGCATTCTCCCTGGAGGCAAATAGGTCCATCAGAGGGGTGCCTCAGTGAGAGGATAGGGCGTGTACAACCTCAGTATGGGGAGATCACTCGTGTGATGCCTTGCCCACATGGCTGACAGCATCTGCCAGTTGGCTGGAGACACCGGCTACATGGATGGCCAGGAGATTGTCCTCCAGGCTGCATACGAGGGTCCACATGTGGAGAGCTTCCTTGCACAGAGGCAGGGAGTGCGTCTCGCCCTGCTTGTTGAGGTTGTACATGGTCATGGTGTTGTCCATCTGGACCTGAACAATCTAACCCCGAATGTGGGGAGCAAAGGTAGTCAGCACCAGCCAAACTGCTCAAAGCTCCAGCAGGTTGATGTGGCACCAGGACTCCTTGGGGGGTGCAGAGGCTGTGGACTTTGTGTTCCTCCAGGTGGGCATCCCAGCCCATGAGAGAGGCAGTCAGGATGACCATTGGCTCTGGGCAGACCAAACAGGATACCTTCCTGCAGATGTTCCGGAACTAACCACCACTGGAGGGCGTCCCATATCAGTTGGGTCACTATGACCGGCCGGTCACAGTGACCCTTGTGCTGGGACCACTGGCGAGCCAGCTCCCACTGCAGAGAGCACATTCTCCAGTGGGTCCAACGGATCACGCTGGTGCAGACAGCCATGTAACCCATCATGCGCAGGAAGTCCGGGGCAAGGCGCAATTGCCCAACCCGAAATGATCGGGCAAAGGAGAGAGAGCCTCCGCCCTGTCCACCGGGAGATAAGCCCTAGTTCTGCAAGAGTCAAGCTGTGCCCCAATGAAGCTGATCACCTGCGAGGGCACGAGTTGAGACTTGGCCTCGTTGACCAGGAGGCCAAGAAAGATGCAGGTCTGGAGGGCCAGGTCCTGGACAGCTCCACCTCCTGCCTGGAGGAACCTGCAATCAGCCAGTCATCCAGGCAGGGGTAAAACCTGGACTTTGGCACCTCAGGTAAGCTGCCATCACTGCAGTGCATGGTGAAGACCCTGGGGTCCGAGGACAGGCCAAATGGAATGGCCTGGAACTCAAGAAGGGTTCCCTCTGCTTGAAGTGGAGGAACTGCCGGTGTGATGGACAGATCGGGACATGAAAGAACGCATCCTGTAGATCCAGTGAGCAGAACCACGTTTTGCTCAAGAGAGGGTATGATCCAAGACAGAGTAACCATCCAGAAGGAGCACAAACTTGTTCAGGTCGTGCAGATCTAAGATGGGGCACCAGCCCCCTGTCCGTTTTGGCACCAGGAATCACCTGGAGACAAACCCTGGGTGTTCTGGAGGATCAGAGACAGGGGCCACAACCTCCTTGCAGAGGAGCTGGGCTAAATCGTCCCGAAAGGTGGACAGCATGTCTGCTGACACTGTGCCCTCCCATGGGGCTCAAGCCCGGCAGGGCAGGTACGCCTCGAATTCCAGAGGTAGACCCTGACTGACCACCTCAAGAACCCACCTTCTGTGGTGACAGCGAACCAGGTAGAAAGGAAGTGGTGGAGCTGGCCCCTCACGGGAGGACCAAGGGGAGGCGTTACAGGCATGAGGAAGGCTCGGCTGAGTAGCCACTGGGGCCTCATCCTCCAGGCTTGTGGATGACCATGGCCACTAACTTTGGCTGAGGTCATCAGGCCTGAAGCCTGCTGCCCAGCTTGGGGCTGGGTTGGCCGCAGGAGTGGAGGTGGACTGAAAGGGCTTCTTTTTCCTGCTTGGAGCCCTTGGGATCCCTCTGGGTGGATGTCAGAGTCCAAGGTGACACTGGACTTCTCAATACGGGTGAAGTGCCCCTTGACCCAGATCCGAACAGGTCGGTGCCCAGGAAGGTAGAGATGTGCAGCCAAGCCACTGCAGCCGCCACATAATGGGTGCAGGAGTCCCCAATGTCCATGGCTGTCTAATTGTTTAGCCACAGCCCGACCCTGGTCCTGGACCTGTTTGACTGTAGTCTGTAGGTCCGCTGGGAAACGAGGGAGCACCTCATCAAGACTGCCTAACAGGGCATGAGAAAAGTGGGTCATCAGGAAGGCTGAGCTCACCCGGCAAAGGCCAAGCAAAGAGCCAGCATTAACTTTTTTAGCCAAATGGTCCAATTTCTTGGACTCCTTGATGAGCATTTTATCAATGTCCCCTACAATGCCAAAGTGCTGAAACACGGAATCTGTCACCAAGCCCTCTGCCGAGGGATGTCCCCTGAACCGAGAGGGAACCGGTAGGAACTGCATATCTGCGAGCCATCCAAGCCAACAGCCCTGGGCAGGAGGCAGGGTGCTGCCATAGCTCCAAAGGAGGGCAAAGGATGGCCTCTGCTACCAGGAAGGCTTTCCCAAGGGATCTGCCCCAGTCCAAAATCTCAGTAAGCAGGTACCAAGCCTGTTTCTGAACGGGCTCCATCTTAAAGGGAAACTGTGGATATTTTAGTCCAAAAGTAGCCTAGCATTGCTAAACCAACATAATCACAACCTCCTGTGTATTAATTTAGGGAGGCAGTATAGCGCAGTGGTTTAAGGCTCTGAGCTGCAAATCTGGTGACATCCAGCAGACCAGACCTGGGTTTGAATCCCACAGCTTCCACTGTATACTGTGTGACCCTGAGCAAGTCACATGACTTCCCTGTGCTCCCAGGTCGCACCTGTAAAAGAGCTTTCAGCTTAGTGTGCTACTCCTGGTTAAACAAAAAAACAAATAAATAAATAAATAAATAAACAAACAATTTGCTGTCTTTTACTCACCTTTGTGAAATTTCCATTTATGTTGCCACGCTGTATGGCCAGCCCTCCACGATGCGAGTCGCCATGTTGCCTCTCCATGTCCCTTCATGCCTTCTGCTTGGGGTCATGGCGTGGAACTGTTGCATTGTGGTTGCCGCACGTTACTGCATCCTGCGGCGTGATCCCATGTGGCACGCACGCACGCTTTCTATTATGGACTTAACCTCTTTTTTGGCGGTCTCCCTTACCCATGAGTGCCCACACATCTCCATCTGCTTTACAGTCTTAGTTTTAACCCACCCCCGTATTTTCCTCCTGCAGTATCACCTGCTGATGTGACCAACTCCATCTGCCTATGTTTGCCTGCTGTTGCTCTTCGTATGCCCATTCTTGGTGCACAGATTATCGTGGGCGTCACAGATGCTGACGAAACCTGCCCTTCAGAACAATCCCCTTTTTTAGTTTTCCCCTGCAGGTCCCACGATGTTTTAGCACCTCCGCCTACCCACTACCTAAAGCCACTAGTTCCCATTCTGGTCCGTTCTTAGCCCGTGATTAGAGCAGGAGTTTAAAATGAATGCTGACTAATCCAGCCTGGTAGCAATGATAATGCTGTTTGCAGACATTGTACACAATACTTGTGCTTCAACAGCAGTTGTATTTTTTATTTTATTACAAAACAAAAATGTACTCCAATTCAAGAACAATATTTCCTTGTTTACGATCATATCCAACACAATTCCGGTGAGCGCATATGGGTGAAGTGAACGAAAGAGGAAACAGTAGCCTGAGAGAGGATAGCGGAGTTCAGCTGAAGCTCGACCCCTTCGGATTCTTGTTTTTCTTTTCTACTGCAGCTGTCTCTTTAAATAATTCCTTTAGCAACCCATAGTTGCTAAAGGATTCTTGGCAGGGATAGCCCAGTGAAGCTCGCATGCATGAGAGGTCAGGCAGAAAAAACCAACTGACATGGCGCCATGCAATGAAAAGCAGCTGAACAGAACAGATATCTGCAGAATGCGACACCGAACGTTAAGTGTCATTCTAGCATTTTAACACAGTGACTGCACAAAAGAGAATGACAGGAAGGGATAAAAGTTGAAATGGAGAAGTACACCTTGCTAGTGGATGATGTGAGAGATGTTTTCAATACTCATGACTGCATGTAAACAAAACATGGAGCGCGAACGTCTCACAGCCAGAAGCTAATTTGCATGTTAGGAGCTCACAGTGAGCGGTACTCACCTGATGAATGGCATGGCGCAGTGGGAAATAGAAAGGAAACAAACTAGAGTTCTACAGCGAGCGTAGGCACTGAATGACTGGGTAGTGATACAAAAGTGAAGTAAACCAACATGTACTGCTGCAAATTTTCAGTTTTCCACAGTTTCCTTTTAAGACCCGTGGACTCTGAGATCAGACGGAGAAGTCCCACAAAAGAGGCAGGGTCCTTGTCAGTCGAGAGACCCCTTGCTAACTCCATGTCCACCGGATGAGGGTGCAAGGAGTTTTTTTAGTTTTGTTGATCAGGAAAGGAGGACTAGACAATTCTGCCTATTTTCAGCCTCATCCCGTGGAAGGGGGACACAGATGCCAACCGACACTGAACCAGATTAAGCTGTTGGTGGCATTTTTAGTGAATGGGGTAAATTTGGCCAGGACACTGGGGAAATTACCCTGCTCTTTTTGAGAAGGGCCATAGAATCGTTAACATCTACCTGACCTACCACCAGAACAGGCAGATGGGACCTCGGTTTAACGTCTCATCCGAAAGACGGCACCTCAGGAGTGCAGCACCCCCCCTCATGCTGCACCACAGTGTCAGTATTGGGATTTAATCCACAGCCTTCTGATCTTCCTGCCTCAGAGGCGAGTGTGCAACCTGCTGACTCACTGACACTGCAGACACCGGAGGAATCCTCTGACTCCTAAGAATCGAAGAGGGGTCGACTGCCCGAACCCCTGCTGACCCTCCGTGGACAACCAGGAGTGACAGCGAACGACAGCCAATGGGGAAGACCAGAGGCCGGCCAAGACTCCTTAGCTGGAGCGCTGGTCAGCTGTTTGGGGCGCCGCTCCACCGGAACCAGCTGAGATACCGAAGAAGGCTGAGCCAGGACAGTTTTACAGATCTGCTCCTTGAGCAAAGAGTCTTCTCAGTGCGAGAGCAGAAAGGCAAGAACCTGCTTCTTCCAGTGGAAAGGAAGATCTGGCGTCATGGGACAAGGCCGAGGGAGTTACCACCCGGGTGGGGGGAAAGAAGCCAGCTTGAAGACGTTCCAGCCAGTCTTAAGTGGAAAGGTAACTGCAAGAATGTGTGGCTAGATCATAATATCCACGTCACTAGAAAATTATATACCAGCATCCTGGCAGAACAACTGCAGCAATGCATCTCAGACATGTTCCATCCTGACCAAACTGGATTTATCAAGAACAGATTAGACACCTACTAAACATCTTCTCAGCCCAAAAGAACAGCCCACAGGCCCAGCTAGCAATCGCGAAAGTCGTAGAAAAAGAGTCCGATAGGGTCAACTGGCAATTTCTGAATTATACTCTGCCATCCTTTAAATCTGGCCACAAATTTGTACATAATGTAGAGGCATTATATACTAATCTGGAAGTGCTGATGAAGGTAAGTGGCTTAAATATCACAGGAGATTCCTCACTTGCGTTGGGCACGCCGTAGGGGTGCCCTTTCTCACCAATGTTTGCCCTAAGCCTAGAACCACTGGCTCCCAAGGTATGCCAAAACCCTGAAACTGAAGCAATCCATTTTGGTTCTCCAGTACAAGAACACAAGTATTGTTATGTGCAAATGACTCCATTTTTTTTCTCTCCAAACTGCAGAGATTCGTCCCAGCCCTTACCACCACACTTTGGAACAATCTAAGTTGGCACAGTATTAAAAAACAAAACACTCAACTACAGCAAGTCAGAGGTGGTATGGATTAGTGGGGTCTGCAAACCACAAATTAAACATTAGATTCCCTTTGCTTGATCTAAAAACAAATCAAATTAGATACTTGGGGGTACGACCAGTAACACCGGCCATAGATAAGTTGTCCGGCATCAATTATAAGCCATTACACAACTCTATACAGAGGGATTTGGCTAGGTGGCACACAATTTCCCCTCTCACTAAAAAGGCAGATACCCTTAAAATGAATATCCTACCCAGTCTGCTTTTTTTTTTTTTGTTTGTTTGTTTCAAACCTTCCCGGTGGCTAGCCCAGAATGTTTCTGGAAATCCTTGGTTAAGGATGCTCACCAACTTGTGTGGGGAAGAAAGACCTAGGGTAAAACAGGCAATACTTACAGTCCCCGGGAATGGGGGGGGCGGGGTCTTGCCTTACCCAACCTGAGGTGCTATTATCTAGCAGCACAGTCAGTGGGAATATGGTCATGGGTTATGAGGCGAACAACCTCCCACTGGGTAGGGTTGTCATGGTATACTGGTTTCACGGTATACCACAGTATCAGAAGTCACAGTATTGATACCATGGGCAATTTTTGATATCGCGATAACCATGATTCACGGTATACCGTGGTATTGAGACCTTTCTACTACTTTTTTTTTTTTTTGCATTTTCAAGGACAGAGTTCGAAGAGGCTTCTTTTTTGTGCATAAATTACTTGCTCTACAATACCACATTATGACGATAACTACGGTATTACATGGGACGGTTATACTGTCAGAATTTCACACCGTGACAAGCCTACCATTGGGTTACCATGATAAGAGGTTGCTAATCCCTGTTTGGACTCTACCACCGGAACCCTCTGGCCCTAAACCTATTCAAATGGCAACCAATCCACGAGTGAAACCCACCTTAACTATAATCCTAAAACTCAGAAGAGTGACAGTCTGAAGGAGTTCTGGGCCCCTGACCCTCATTTGTCATCACATACCTTTTGTGCCTCCAAGGACATACTCAGGCTTCAAGAGAGGGACAGAAAGGGCCTAATGAGCTTTTCCCAACCAATCTTATCAGGAAGGATCCTGTCCTTCAAGCCATTAAAGGAGAAGTCCACCCAAAACTTGAAAATATATATGTTGTGTAGAGCGTTTTAATTTGTATGTGAAGTTCTAGTGATTCCTTCCCTCCGACTGGTATTAGGAGTTTTTCCTAAATTAGCCTGCTAGCTTTATGCTAGTTTTACGACCCCTGGGGATCTTCATCACTGACAGCTTAATTGCATTTCTTGTTCCCACAGTGCATCTTGTCTCATGTGACAGAGATGTAAGAGAGACCAACATTCAGCACACACATGCCAAACAAACTAAATCTCTTGGAAGCTTTACAAGCCGCACTAAAATTACCAGCAGCAAAGTTTTTCAAGACAGTAAGACCTTTACGATGATGGTGGTCACCAAGCTGAATTCTACAGATTTTAAAATATAGCCATCTCTACTGTTGTGAACTGATTGTAAAGCAATGCTTTCTGCTAGATTTATGGTCTCTGCCACATCACCATCACATGAAACAAGGTGCACTGTAGGAGAAAGAAATACAATTAAGCAGTTTCATATGGAGATCTCCAGGGGTCGTAAAACTACCCTAAAGCTAGCAGGCTAATTTAGGAAGAACTAATACTGTATCAGTCAGAGAGAACGAAACACTAGAACTTCACATACAAATTAAAACACACTCTGCACAACATATATTTTTTCAAGTTTTGGGTGGACTTACCTTTAAGACAGAACTATACCCTAGGGGCAAGAGACAGGTTTAGATATCAGAAAGTGGGACTTTTTTTTTCACAAGAGGAGACCCTGATCAAGGCCACCAGGGATCACACTTTTATAAGACTTTAGCCCAGTTCACACGGCCAAAGCTGTGGCGGTTACTGATGGTGCACAGCAGCAAGATCGTTGCCACTGTGCACGTCTGAATGCCACAGTTTTGCCGTTTGCAACTTGCGTTTCGTTCCCAATCCCTTTTTCCCTGGGATTGCGGTAGTGGTGCTGGCGTTCTACACCATTTTCTCAACTGTCTGAGCAGCCGGGCATCACCCACAATGTTGTAACAGGCTTTTCCCCAGCCTGCACCTGGGTTTGTTTTGGCAGCATGTCAATTGTTTTATCACCCAAGTTCAGCAAAAGGTTATTTTTGGCAACAGATACATAACTAAACTCAGGAAAGTGGTTCTTTTATTGAACTGAGGGCTATAACTTGGGAAAAACACGGTCTCAAGAGTCAAGCTGTGAAGCCATTGCACTCTGCATGTGCGTATGGCCGTGACACTGGGCATGAGCATAGCAGACGCGCGTGCCCAGTGTCACAGCTCAACTCGAGACCATGTTTTCTCCAAGTATAGCCCTCGCTCTGCTAAAAGAACAGCTTCCCAGAGTTCAGCTGTGTTGCCCAAAACAAGCTTTAGCTAAACTCGGGTGGTAAAAACCAACTGACTGCCTTCGGGTGCTGCAGCGTCACTCTACACCCTCCTCTACCGGAACCCCCTCCCAAACAGCGGAACTTCTCTCTGAGCATCCACAGCACTCCAGGGCTAGGCAGTCTGAACATTGCCCCACAGCGTTTCAAACAGACTGGCTGCAACGTTCAACACGGCAGCGATCAGAACTTCTCGCTGTGTGAACGAGGCTTATGTGTACTAGGTGGTCACACTTGAAGATAAATTTTTGTCACACCGAGACTGTATAAAAACTTTGGCAAAGACAGACGACCCCTAGAGAATATTAGACAAATGAGAACAGGAAAGGGGACCATTACACCAGCTACAAAAATGGACACAAAGACTACAGGAGGGACTGGAAAGTGACTTTGGCACTGATCTGCAGAGAGTTCGCCTGGAAGGTCCTGGTCAGATTCTTCCACTGACCAGTGGTAGCAAAACACTCTGGCAACACAAGAGAAGTGTTTGTGAGGAACTGTGGGAATAGCAGTACACACACCCACATTTTCTAGGACTGACTAGTCATAGCTAGATACTGGACTCGGGTTCACCAGACCACTGAGCAGATCCTAGGAGGGAAACATCCATTTACCTTTACTGATTTATTGTTAGGCCTCCATGAAGTGGGCACTAACACTCCAAAGAGGAAACTAACATACATACTAACATACTATAAACCAACAGAATAGGCCAAATTGTCTGTCTTGTCTGCTCGAAAGCCAGCAACCTTGTGGTTGCTCGCCTTACCACCCACCCACCAGCCCCCAAAAGGGTCTTCTTTAGTTTCAGTTCCCCCCTTGTACCTATCCCACCCCTTCTTGAAGCCCTCCACCGTGCCCTCCTCCACCAGCCTCGCAGGCAGCGCATTCCACGGCTCCACCGCCCTCTCAGTGAAAAAATGCTTCCTACGCTCCTCCCTATAGTTCCCCCCTTCCAGCTTCCACTCATGGCCCCTGGTTGTTCCCCACTTCTTTAGCCTAAACAGCTCCTTGGTTACACTCCTGGTTATTCTTGTTACATACTTGAAAACCTCTATCATGTCTCCCCTGTCCCTCCTCTCCTCCAGTGAGCAAAGCCCAGGCTCTTCCAGTCTCTCCTCATAAGGCTTCCCCTCCATGCCCTGAATCATCCTGGTCGCTCTCCTCTGAACCCTCTCCAGCAGCACTATGTCCTTCTTCAGATGAGGTCTCCAGAACTGTACACAGTACTCTAGCTGCGGCCTGACCAAGGCATTATATAGAGGGAGGATCACCTTCCTCCTCCTGGACGTAATTCCCCTGGCTATGCAGCTCAGTATCCTATTTGCTTTGGCTGCAATTCTTCTACAAATTTTCAATGTTATTCATTTTGACATCTATCACCACCCCTAAATCCTTTCTCCCAATGTGGCTTGCAGTGTGGCCCCGGTGTATTCATATTCTGGTTTTTGACCCCCAAATGAAGTACCTTACATTTCCAGGCATTAAATTTCAGTCCCCACCTCCTTGACCACCCCTCCAGAGTATCCAGATCCCCCGGGACCGCCTCCCTCACTTCTTCACAATCCACCAGTGCTATAAATAATGTTACCCACAGGGTGTAAAGGTATCACAACCTAATGGCTAGTAGTTGTGTCCCCACAATTCACAGTTTGGAAGAAATAAAATGCAAGAGATCCACAGAATGAAGCATATAAAAGGCCAAAGTTTGAACTTGAGACTCAGTTCTTTCTTGGACATTTAGCAACCGCGAGAGACACAAGACACAAGAACTGGAAGCAATGCAACAGCTGTTTAACATGAATGGTTTTTAGTTCCCCGACTTGCCAGTTGCCAGGTAGTAAGGACTGGCTAGGGCACACTGCTTTCTGGACACAGCCCTGTTTGATGGAGACTACTGCTTAGGGTGAGGACCAGAAATAAGCTACAGGCCTGGAGACCTCCCTCAGCCTAACACTGCTATGAGACCTGTGGAAAAAGACAGTAGCAGATTGTAAAGAATTTGTTTTTCTTCACTCACAGCATTAAGTTCACAGGGAGCATGGTTCAGCTCCAATGTAGTTACTTGTTCTCTCCTTCCTATTGGGAGGTAATTTGTTACAAGTCAAAATGGTCTACAAAGTCATATGATTTACTAATGTCATCAATTCCTTTTTCACTTTTGAATAAAGTCAAGTTACAACAAAAAAAAAAAAAATTTGTTTCCTATTCCATATGAAACTGTGCTAGAAAATTGTAGTGTGTTCAACTGACTTAATTAGTATGTATTTAACAAGCACCGACCACCTTCCCTTGAAAAAGCCCAAGCGGTACGGCTAAACCTTGAAGATTTTTGCTGGTGATGTGCTGAAAGAATAAAAAGATAAAGAACCAATTTCTGAAAAACATGGGTTGGTGATGTGATCAGTTCATCATGTTGATGGTTTTAGGCATTTTCGTCTGTCTTTTCCAGCTTTTTGGGTCTGTCATATACCCCCTGTGTGGTTTTAAGCCCTATTTGTCCTGAAGAACTTGAGACAGTTAAGCTGGGTCCCTCCCTCTCCTCCATACTTCCATTTGTCCAGGGGTTCCCCAAGGTTTGGACCAGGACCCCTACAACTTTCATAAAATACCTCCCCAGATCCCTCTCCTCACACTGTGTCCACATGTATGTTGATGGCAGCATTATCCGTTTCTTTAGGACCCTCCACCTCAATTATGGAACAGAACTGGACTACACCACCACCCAAAACTGGTTCCATACCAATGACTCAATCAAAAGGAAACTGTTTCATTACTATCTGGCACCAAACAATGGCTAGCTATATCCCTCCCCTCTAAGCATCCATTCCTTGTTAGGGGACTGTCTTGACCATGTAACGTGCTGTCAATTAAAGCCCCAGCTCACCATGACCTTGGTACTAGACATATTACGCCCACACAAAGCTAGAGTACAAAAATGTATTGCATCACACAATATCGCGGCAGAGTGAAAAACAGGACTTGTGCTGTGTCACAAATATCCTTGCCTACTGCTCAATCAACGAGTGGGTTATTCTGAACAGCTGCCTCCTCCTCAGCGCCAAAAAGTGTGTTGTTGAAAGTATAATTGCTCCTACACTGGATAATGGTGATGTGGTTCTCTCTGCTGCATCTCTAGCTTGCATCTCCGAACGTACTACCTTATTCTATGCCCTCTGCAGGTTTGCTCTGGCCTACACTATTTGCACCCATCACTGAGCAATGTCCAAGAAATTTGGGTGGGCTCCTCTGCCCGCTCCTCACACCAACTCTGAGGAGTTAAATTAGCAGCACGGAAACTCCCAGGAAACCTAAATGGGACCTTGACCCCAGCCTCTAATGCCTCTTATTCTCTCAGGTCAGAATCGGGAAACCGGTTCCAAACACCTCTCTATAAATACAATGCAAGCCAAGCCTCCACCTGTTACAGACCCCCCACTTAATGGGATGACCTACTCCATTACCTTGTTCACCTGCATCAGCTTCTGGCCAGCCAAGGCTCCACTCAAGGAATGTAACAGGACCCCTCGGTCCTTCCACAAATGCCCTCTCCCATATGCCACTTGAATGTACCACTTGCAATGCATCCTGATCTCAGAGTACTCTGGCTGTCTATCTATGCTACGTTATGTGGCTTCGTAGTGTTACTGATTTGTCTTAATAGATTTTGCACTGCTTATCCTGCTTTTTGTGTATGACAATATTACTGCAACTTTAAATGAGAAAAACAGAAAAGACTGCTTCGCTGACAGTGTGCTCAAGGCAACAAACCAGCACAACAAAACAAACAGCATACAGCCACCAGTACAGCTGTCCAACACTTTTAATAAGTTAATTTCACAGACAACTTACATAATACAACGGCAAAAGTTGCAGCAACTTACATAATAGAAGAACAAAGTCACAGTGCGACTTTGCCCTTGTATTATGCAAGCGGTCTTTGAAATTAAATTACTAAACTGTTACAGACAACTCTACTGGTGACTGCCATGTTTGTTTCGTTGAACTTGCAAATCAGGTAAATTCAGTTACCTTTTATTCTTGTACAGTGTTATTTGCACACGTGTTATCAGTTACTTATTTCTATGCTGTGATAACTGCTTGCTGTATGTAGTCCAGCAAATTTGTCGTCCTCCCACCCCCGTAGCAACTAGATGAGTCTTCCAGAGCTCTGCTTGCTAACCTGGTAAAAATATGTTTCAATAAATAAATGAAATCCCTTATAAAGATATACTCACTGATTGTTTGGAATGAATTCCACCCCCAACTCTTCTGACTCCTCCTATAACCCAAGTCTCCACAGTATAAAAGAACCACTGAGGGGCTCAGCAGCTTCCCTGAAGGATCAAACTCCAACCAACTCTAAAATGAGTTAACTACCATGCTTGCAGAATATTTAGTCTCTATGACTATAAAGTCTTCAGTGATCTTCCCTCCCTTTTTATCTTGCGGGAACTGCTTATCTTCAGACAGTGATGCAGCAAACAAAGGATTTTTTTTTTTTTTTTTTTTTTACACACACCAATAAAACAAGAGATTAGTGGTCAAAGTGCATCTATTCATAAATGTTTAATTACACTATATTTTATACACACACACACCCCTACCTGAGAGGATAAAGGATAGCAAAGATCAGTGATATTTTTGGCACTATGAGAACCCAGAGCAAGGATACTGTGATATTCTCACTCTAGGCCCATAGTGGCAAAAATACCGGATTGGTTGGAGCCAGCAGCACTATTCTATTTATAGATTTCAGTTGTTCAGTAGTGTGCCGGCTCCTGCCCAGTTTCATTTTAACCCACTGTTAACTGTGTACTACAGTGCTCACACCAATTTAGATAAAACATTACAAAAAAAAAAACTTAAAAATATTTTTCCACCTTCGCCACCAGAAATGACATCTCCAACGCACTCCCCCCTGTATACCTCCCTCCACAGCACCAAGTCTCCTTTTCTCTGACCACCACTCAAGTAATAACACAAGCCAGCAACGAGTCACCACAAGCCCACTTCAAATTCATGCCGAGGCCACTCCCACCCTGAACGGGAAGCACCAGCTCACTCCCTCTGCTTATGCCCCTACTACAATTGACGTGCTGACACAAAGATGCATAGTGGCATTATTTGCATCACCTACCACAACCGCTTGGTCAGCGTTAGTTTCAGCTGGGGGATTGGCACAATTGTTACATAATTTTCAATTCTGACCCACCTTTTCTTCTCCCTTGGGACAACCGGCTCTTTAACAGTTTTAATCTCCTATTTTAAGAATCTGGGCTGGGCTGAACAATGTGACCTATTTATTTTCATTTAACCCTTACTTTTTATACTCAGAGGGTCACTGTCCCACATGAACCCGTTTGGTCATATAACAAAATGGCTCCTCCTTCCTGTGAAAAAGACAAAAAGCCGAAACAAAACAAAAACCGCAAGGTACGGCATAAATCAGATCTGCAATGATCCCACTGGGAGTATCAATAATATTCCTCTCCCCGTGCACCTTGACCTTTTACATCACTTGATGGCATACGGTCAAGGTGCACCGTGGGGGGCGCCCAGAAGACAGCAACATGCTGGCAAAAGAAACATCCACTCAAGAATGACAAATAGGACTTCTCACTAACCTCAGAATGATTTCCCTAGACAGTCTGGGTTTGAGGACTCCAGCTTCAGCCCTGTATCTCGGGTGTACAGCTTCAGGTATCAATTTGTTTCTGGACCCTACACCTATAAAGTCAATTACAAAAAGGATACAAACAATGCTGGCTTCCAATTGGCCGACACATGCTGGAACTTGCGCCTTAACCTCAGTCTAACTCACAAGAGAAAAAAAAAAAACACACACATGCACTGGTCCTTGCTTGCCTACCTATCCAATTACCACACAATAGTGGGCACTTCTGTGTATTTTTACATTCATATGTGAAAGTCCTGGGACTATTTCTAGGAATCTCTGTTTGGGCAGACTGGATGGACCCTATATTTGTTTATTTACGCCTTTGATAACCGGGTGGTTGCACTGATCCAATGGACCATTTTCAGACACAACGCAGGCCAAAAGCATGGCAGTATTGAAGGCATCAGCAAAAAGGTAAAAGAAGCAAGTACATACTGGCAAATACATCAAACGCATTACAGTAAGGTACAAAGTGCAGTAGACAGGTCAAAGTAACAGTAAATGGAGTCCACTCTGAAGAAAGAGTGGTTACTAGTGCGGTACCACAGAGTTCAGTACTGGGACTGGTCCTCTTTAATGTCTTTATAGGCAACACTGCAGAGAGACTGGAAGGGAAAGTATGTCTCTTTGCAGACAAAGATCTGCAACAGAACAGGGTTCATACACAAGGGGGGGGGAGTGGAAAGGATGAGAAGGGACTTAGCAAATTTGGAGGAATGGTCAAAAGTGTGGCAGCTTAGATTCAGTGCAATGAAGTACAAAGTAATGCACCTGGGAAACAGTAACCCAGGGGAAGAGTACACAATTGGGGGGTACTAACAACAAAGAAGGAAAGGGACCTGGGGGTAGTCATATCAGATGACTTAAAGGTAGGCTAGCACTGTGAGAAGGCAGTAAGGAGTACTGGGGGGGGATACTGGGATGTATAGAGTGGCATCACCAGTAGAAAACAGGAAGTTGTTATCCCTCTGTACAGCTGGTGAGACCCCATCTGGAGTACTGCGTGCAGTTCTGTAGACTGCATCTCCGCAAGGACAGACAGGATGGAGGCAGTCGAAAGGAGGGCAACTAAAATGGTACAAGGTCTGCACCAGAAACCATATGAAGAATGACTAAGAAGTAGGCTGTTGGTTAACTAGGATCTGCAGCTTATCCAATAGGTAAGGAAATGGGCTGACTGGGTGGGCCAAGAAGTCCATATCTGTCATCAAAGTCTATGTTTCTATGATTACACATTTATGATTCACTATATCACATATCAGGATGGACTGCCATGCAATCAACTTAATGAAGTGCCGTTGCATAGGCAGGAGGGGGAAGAATGCAGAGCCAGGTAGGGTGATGGTGCCTCCAGAAGGGGTAGACCACCAAGTCATGGGTTGGGGAAACAGAGGAAGGTGATGATACCCCTACCCGGGAGGGCAGGAGCATATGGCTTCCGACAGCAGCCAGGTTTTGAGGTGGGTTTTGAAGGTAGGGTAAGAATCGGTCGAGCAGAGTGACATAGGGAGCTTGTTCCATAGGGAGGGGGCACAGAGAGTGAGAGATTTTCTACCCATGGCAGGGGATATTCTAGGGACTTCGAGTGGGGGGGGGGGGAGACTGAGGATTCTCAGAGGCACCCGAGACCACTCTGCCCTTGAGGAAGTATGAGTACAGGGACAGGTGGCCACCCTTGAGGGTGTTGTCTATTATGCAGCCAAGGGCACAGTCGAACTGGCCTTGAAGTGGGAGCCAACCTAACAACTGGTGCATGTTACAGTGGTAGATGGAGTAAGGTGACTGGAGTACAAAACAGATGCGATTATATACAGAGTTTATCCCGGAGCAAAGGACAGAAGACATCTGAGAATGGATGGGGAGCAGTAGTCAATAAGGGGGATAAGGTTGCCCTGGACAATCATAAGCCATGCCTCAGAGGTCATAAACTGTCTGACAGTAGGCGGCCTGTAGTTTCTGGTTTATTCTGTGCACTATGCTGCTTGTATTCGGTGAACACAAGGGAGGGGTCAAGGGTAACACCCAAGTATTTGAAACTAGGAACATTTTGTAGGTGGGGGGGGCACCTTCAGGAGTGAGCACTAGTAGGGATGCATTACACTTGGAGATGGTGGAGATGTAAGGTCTGGACCCGAGGAGCATAGCTTTCATTTTCTTTTCATTAACCAACAGCCTATTGGAAAGAAATCATTTGTGAGCAGCACCACAGTTCAGAGTTGGCATGGAGGAAATGTTTGTAAGGGACTTGTCACCATGGAATACGACGAGGTCATCCGCGTACAGAAGCACCTCGCAGGAAAGACTCTCAGCAGGAAGGGAGTTGATAAAAATGGAAAATAGCAGGGGGCCCAGGATGGAGCCTTCAGGGACACCCGTGGAGACAGGTAGGCGAGGAGGAAATACCAATGCTAACCGATTGGGACCTGCCCCTGAGATAGCTCTGGAACCAAGAGGAGGTCTCAGATGAGCAGCCAAGGTGGAGGAGAGAGTAGGAGTCTCAAGTGGAGAGGGAGTGGCGGACTAGGTCAAAGGCCTTAGATCCACAAATACAGCACCTGTGGCCCTACCCAAGTCCATGTTTCTGAGGACATGGTTTGTGAAGTGGTCTAAGGCTGATGTGGTGCTTTCTGAACCAGTGTTGTTGGGGACACATTAGGTTATACTTCCCGATATGCATAGACAGCTGGGAGTGCACAGTTTTCTCCAGTAGTTAGCTCAGGTGTGGGAGAATCGGCCTATAGTTGTCTGGGGAAAGCGGGTCCCCAGCCTTGAAAATCGGCACTACTTTGGCACGTTTCCAGAGGTCAGGCATGGTCGATGTGGTCGCTGCCTGGTTGAAAATGAAGGCGAGGGGTTTTAAGACAGCGGGGGAGATGAGCCTGAGAAAAACAGGGAAAAGATCATCACTGCCAGGGCTGCCTCTGTTGGGAAGGGTCTTCAAGAGCTTGGTGGTTTCACTTAGATGATTCTGAAACAGGAGGAGGAAGAGGGGAGTACCAGCAGGAGGGGAGCACTAACTGACCATCAGGGGCAGGAGGCTGTTTGAGTGGTGCGTGTGAGCAGTGCGACAAGAGTACATCTTAGACTTAAGACATTGCATGCCACACTGCGTCAGTCATTTCTGAGACATTAATGAACAACACAGTAGCCAATCAGAAGCGTAGTGCATGAATATTTTATTATACTTATAATATCTCATATTGCTCGGTTCTCACATACAATGCTGGCTTAGAAACATACAACACTTGGCTCCATGCAACTCTTCTCTCTCCCTACATCCAGTGCATTGTCATAGCAGTGGTAGACCTGAGGGGGGCCTTTATGTTTTGTTTTTTTTGTTTTTTAAAAGCTCCCTTATGAGCTAGCCAAGAGGTTATGTCCTCTTTTATTATCATTTCAATATCTTGGCAGTGGAGTGAAAGTGTTGTTTAAACCACCTAACAGTGCTTCTACCTTGGACCATTAACAGCACGGTTATTTTATGTGAAAGCACCAGCCTAAATGGCTTTCCCTGCCTCTCCCTACTAGCCAGCTAATTCTGAAGTCAGTGATGTGAAAATTTCTTTATTTAAATAAAGCATGCCTTAAGACACAAGGGGCCAGATATTCAAAACTTTGCCCCGGGGCAAAATTAGCACTGCCCAGCGGGCAAACCTAGCCCGGAGCACAGAGCAAGCTATATTCAAAAGGAATAGCCCAGGGCAAACAGCTTCTGAATATAGCATGGGAATGAGGCCGGGCAAACTGGGCTGGGAGTGCAGGGCAAACTTAGCCCTGGAATAAGACAGCTCTGAATATGGCAACCAGGAAGTGCAAACCACAAGAGCAACACAGTGCACAGCGATGTGAAGGTAGGTAGATATGAACTATGTGGCCAATGTGTGTGCCAGCAAATTCGTGGACCCAGTACAGCTGCAGGCAGCAGTGTATGTGAAAGTACAGTGTACAAAACTGTAAAATATTCCTCGAACTGTTAGCGCAGCGCTAACACGTTCGCGAGGTTTAGCGCTACTAAACCCATTAGCCCGGAGCAAACACGTTTGCCCGGCGCTAAACTCTGCCATATTCTAAAAGTGACATGCAAATGAGCCTACTTAGGTAGTCTGTGGGCAAACATCCAGATTAGCATCTCATTATGACCTGATTTGCATGCAGTTTGCACCTGGCTAACTGTTTAGCCGCGCTAAACCCGCAGAACGCGAGTAGCGCTAAACAGCTTGGGGAATATTATACAGTTTTGAACACTATCACATGCGCTGCTGCCTGCAGCTGTACTGGGACAACACAGCATAGGCACAGATGGTGGTGGTGGTGCTGCATGCAACTGTCACATTGTAGGTCATGCTACAGTGCACAGCAGAAACTACAGTTGCAAGGGGGCCAGTAGTGTGTGGACACAGCATTGCCTATGGTGTGTAGGGCAGTGATGATGACTGCACTATACACAGTGAGAGGCCCAACCCGCAGGTGTTTACCGACAGTGGACATTACTGTTACGCTGTTGTGTGACCCACAGATGCTGTACCTGTGGCATGGGATGCTCTACAGTGACATGTACATTTCTGGTTCAGTGCTGTGGCAGTTGTGTAACAGCTGCAAAGTGTATGTGGCTGGGGCGATATATTATCCAAAGGCACACTGGTGTTGGGGTATTCCCAATACTGGCCCATGTGCACTGCATGATGTGTCCCAGCCTTGTGGCAACATCTGGTCTGTGGCACAGCCTTGCCACCCATACATACTCCCCTCAACATCCTCCATGCCCACAGCCTGCATGTGTGTGCTGGCATCTGTTGGTGTCCACAGAAGTGTGGTCCGCAGGTGTGTGCTGTATGGCCACACTGCCATGCTGTCCACTGGCAGCAGGGTCACCACTTACTGCCTGGCATGGCTGGGACTGGTGGCAGATGATGGCATCATTGTGATGCCATCAGTTAGCAGCATTCTTCCTCTATGTTTGGCTTTATCTATGTGTCATATTTCTTTGTTAGGGTCACGCAAAACCCGCGCTAAACACCGCGCAAAGCCATAGTGTCGAGCAAAGCTGATTGCCCAGGGTTAAGACAAGCTTTTTCTTGGCGGTAATGTACACCACGCTAAGTCGCGCAAAACCACTTAGCGCGGCGCTAGTCGCTGAATATAGCATTGCGCCTGTATTCATGTCAGTTTGCCCCTTGCATACATTATAATTTTGCCCAGCGCTAATGCAGTATGCCTGCACTATTTGGCCTTTTGAATATAGCAGACCCGCGCTAATCCCGAGCTAAACCTGTGCAAACAGTTTTTGCCCGGCGCAAAGTTTTGAATATCTGGCCCTTGGTGTCATGTCCTTCATTACCTCCAAACGACCAGCTCCTTGCAGTAATTTACCTTGCTCCGATACTGCCACAGGTGAGTGAAGGGGAGACATGCAAGCTCAAAGCTTGCTTGGGGGCAAGTAACAAGCTGCCTTCAAATGCAGCTCTGCAATGCAGGGACTCCATTAACTACCCTTTGCCGCTTACAAATGGCGAGGCAGAACTATCCACATCTCTAATCCTCTTTTTTTCTTTCCCTAAGAGGATACAGCTCTTTCAATTAAGCCCTCCTGCCAACCCACCCAAAGACATTTAGAGGCACAGCCTTCACAGACCCCATGAATCTGTCTCATTGTGGGGGAGAAGACTACAATCCCGAAGACAGAAAGAAAAGGAAACAGTAGCAGACAAGAAACATGAAGGCAGACACAGGTAAATTAAGAATCTCTGAAACTTTTTTTTTTTTTTTTTTTTATACATGAAGGTGAAAAAACAGATAATATTACAATATAGAATTTAGAGAAAACTGGAGCAACATTTTGCAAAGCTAAACATTCACAATCCCTAAATATCACCCTAAAAGTCCTAACTATGACAGGAGCACCCTCACCCTGTCAGCAGCGCCCCCCCCCCCAACATGCCTGCTCAATTAATTGTTACTGCATGCACAACACCACATCCACCTTTGTTTTTCATTAATATATTCAAGTTTATTTCACGCTTATTCACGTACAATAAAACAAAAACTTGGTATACTGGGTACTGTCTGTTCATTCTTACAAACAGCATTTATTTCTGAGACTGAATACAAAATCTGTCATACCAGATTAGCAGTACATTTACAGAAATTCAGTACGCCGTTTACTTGCAGGGACAGAAAGTGCCTGCACCCCCTCCCCACAGTATCCTTCAGAATCATCTCTTACATGGTTCCTCTCTCCCATTCCATATCCTCAGTCTTCTCAAGGAGCAGCCCACCATTCTTGGGTGCCATCATGGTACAAAAGCGTGCTAAAGTCCTTACAATGCAGCAGGCTTCTATACACATTTATCCACATAGAGTACCTTTGAGCTAAGTGCTTATTTGCAAAGGTGCCACATCAAGTGTTGGAAACATATAAGCAGTAAGCGTGCAGCAAGGAGCAGCTGTCATTTTTACGTTCAGGTTACAGCTCAAGTGTTACAAATTAAATGCTGAACATATAATTGTATACGGGCAGGAAAAACATTTGTTTATACAATTCGATTTTGGGGATTACAGGCAACGCAGAGGAGCTTTGTCAGTACAATATACACCCAATATACTATGGGTTACAGCCCCCAGTGAAAGACCGAATATACTATGGATTACAACCCCCCAGTAGACACAGATGTCCAGTTTGGTTAGGAGAGGAGTTTAAGTGCAGAGGTAGGTAGTCAGTGGTGGGGGATTACTGTGCAGGGTTAGGGTAGGCATCTGCATGTGGTAGACTGGAGGAGTTCATTCTTGAGGGCTCTTGTACAGAGGTAGTTTAGGTATATCGAAGGTTGTTCAGCCAGTGTACATCTTGGCAGGCAAAAGCTCTTTGGCCCTGGCTGGTCCTTCATTTGCGGACCCTCAAAGCATGTCTTGCCATACTCCTAGTGGAGTACTTGTTATGTACTGGGTGGAAAGTGAGACTACTTTGGGGGGGGGGGGCACGCCAGGCCAACAAGTGCTTTTTTTTTTGAGAGCAGAAGACAACTTTGGTACTATATTCGTGCTTCCAGTGGAAGCCAGCTTGTGAGGGAATATAAGGTGCAGCAATGTGTAAGACAATCAGAGCTAGTAACGAATCTACATGTCTTATTGAGTAAGACTCTTACCCTGTTCAAGACAGTGGGAGAGGCAGATCCGTAAACTGCAAGTCCATAGTCAATGATAGGGAGGACAGAACTTGTCACGGCAAGGCTCCTGGCTTATTTGGTTAGGTTTAGCCACTGTCTGAAAAGGGCTCCCAGCTTTCTGTTTGCTGAGCTGACCAAGTTGTCCACATGGCCAGAGAAGATGAGGGATTCATCTGTTACCCCCAGGTATCTAAAAGGACACTTACTCAAGTAGCAAGCCCCGATTGTTCAGAATTCAAGGGGAGAGAGACTTTGCCCCTGGTATAGGTACCAGCGAAGAGCATGGTTTTTGTTTTGGTTTTTTATAATTAAGGACAAGCTTGTTCTGCTTGAACCATTGTTCGAGGGATCCAAAGCTAGTCTGTAGATCCCTTGTGACTACCTCATGCCGAGGCCCACTTTTGAAGATGACGGCATCATCTGCATAGAGCAGGGGTTCTCAAATGGTGAGGCCAGCCTCCCTGGGGGGCCCCCAACCTGTTCCAGGGGAGGCTCAAATAAGTCTGAAAAAGTACTGTATTTAAACTTTGAGTTTTAGATATTTTGTGTGAAGGGATGAAGCAGACTGAACAAGGATAATAATAGGTGAATTTATGTATTTATTTACAAATCGGTGCCCAGAGAAGACACACTGAAAAGAGGCTCATTACAGGTGTACCCGGTAAAGGGTAGGCAGTGAATACGATTCAAAAGGTAACTACAAAACAGTCAAACAATACAAAATGAACAATAGAGTAAACTAGGAGCAAGAGGAGGGGGGAGCAAAATGATCCCAGAGAAGTTGCTCAAGAGCAGTGTAAGAGGAGGAGAGACAGAGGTGGACAAGAAAGTTATTCCAGATAGCGAGGAAACAGAGAAAGCAATCTGACCCATAAAGGTAATGCAACAAGGCTTTAACAATGATTCAGAAGTCAAAGGCTGGCCGCTGGAGGGGGATTACAATAAGCTGAATAAAATGAGAGACAGCTATTAAGAAGTTTCACTTTATTCCTGATGTACTGTGAAAAGTATTCTATTTTTCTATGGGGAGGCCCAAGATTATTTCAGTATTTGGGGGAGGTTCAAGATCTTTTCCATGACCTGGGGGAGGCTCACTATGATGAAGTCTGAGAACTAACGGCATAGAGCAACTTCTGGGTTTGGGGGCAGGCACCTTGAAGGCCATTTACGAACAGGCTGAAGAAAGTGGTCCTAGAACTGCCCCCTAGGGGACTCCGACAGAGACTTGCTTAGCGTAAGACAGCATGCCATCAATTTCGACTCTAGTGTGTGTTCGGCTAGATAACAGAACCACAAAAGTGTCTCAGAGGAGAGGCCAAGTTGCTGCTCTTTAGAGAGCAGCACGGGGATGATCTACAAGGTCATATGCCTTGGTAAAATCCACTTATGAAATGGGTGGTAGAAAAGCAGCATTCTGATTGGCTGCTACGAGTGTGCTAATATGTCTAACACCATAGGAAAAAGATCAGGTTTGCCAAGTGGGCATTGATATGAGTGATGCTGCCCATTCAGAACCTTGAAAAACGAAAATGTAGCCATCTTGTTTTCTGCCAACAGTGGTGCCAGCCTAACAAAAGAAGTAATACCTCTGACCTCCGCTCACTTGCCCTCAATATTTTGACATTTCAACTACAACTTTAACACAGAAAAGTACCTGTTTTACAGTCCATAATGGAAACAAAAAAGGTGAGTGCCCCAATCTGTTCTGGGCGTTGTAACCTTTCACCTCTCTTGCTTACAGTTCTCCACAATGACTAACCTGCTAGCCACTACCTATGTCCATCTGTTCCTCCCATTCAACAGATTTTCATCCCCGTACTAAGCGCACAGTCACAGATGACAATGTTTGTTTGATCGCAACACATTTAAATGGGAAAAAAAAATCAAGATTTCTTCGGTTCTGCCGGCCGCCCACTAGCTACGCCGAGTGCTTTCAAAAGACATCGTGGCGTGCCTCCCACTCAATGCGTTTTTATGCTAAAACTGTCCTCCCTTGTGCCTGCTGCCCTAACAATGTAGAAATTAATAGACACATCGGGGAAGAAAAGGTATCGCTCCACTACCACCTTCACAAATGAAACGGAATTTGGGGGTATCGCTATGATAAGCACACAAGTAAAAAAAATGCAACTACAGCAGCCTTCCCAGGTCAAAAGTCCTCAACTCCCCACAAAAACACAGCAAACTCAAGGTGGAGGAACTATTTTATTTTAATTAAAGAAAAGATTTGTATTTATAATTACTTAATGCTGCTTTTTACTTTTACATGCATCTATAATGTAGATGCCCATTCATAAGTGCAATAAGCCACTCAGGGTCTGTGTGTTGGGCATTTTAACACGCAGCTGGAGGCTGGACGCACTCGGCCAGTGGCCCGTTCACTAATGCCTCCTAGCCGTGTGTTAAAGTGTCTAACACACACCCTGGAGTGTCTTATTGCTTACATATGGGGCACCTGTTATATACCCTTTGTCCAGGGCTTCATGTGTATGGGTTATGAAATCTATGAGTGCAGTTGTGGTACTATGTAGTTTCCAAACCCGTGCTGTTGACTACACATCAGGTTGTATCGCTCGAGGTATGTGACCAGCTAATCAGACACAATCCGCTCAAGCACCTTAGAGAGAGGAGATAATATGGAGATAGGCCTATAGTTGGACACATTCATTTTATCCCTGCTCTTATGAATGGGTGTGACTAAGGCAGACTTCCAGATCTTTTACAGGTACATAAGTGAAAAAAGAAAGGCAAAGGGGGATAGTGAGACTGAAGGGGAGGATGGGGGCCGCGTGGAGGATGACAATAGTAAAGCTGACATACTGAACAGGTATTTCTGCTCAGTCTTTACTGAGGAAGAGGAGGGTAATGGGTCTGAAGGGAGTACAAGGGGTGAAAATTTACAAGAGAAAGGGTCCTGAAGGAACTGGAAGTAATAAGAGTTAATAAAGCAATGGGGCCAGATGGGGTGCACCCCAGGGTCCTTAAAGAACTAAGAGAGGTGGTGGCTGAACCTCTGCCTATCCTGTTTAGCCGATCACTGGAAACAGGGGAGGTACCCAAAGACTGGAGGACAGCAGATGTAGTCCTCTTATACAAAAGCGGGAACAAAGAGGAAGCGGGGAACTACAGACCAGTCAGCCTCACCTCGGTAAGTGGGAAGATCATGGAAGCACTACTGAAGGAGAGATTGGTGGAACATCTGGTTGTCAATGGACTACAGGACCCAAGGCAGCATGGTTTCACCAAGGGGAGGTCATGTCAGACCAACCTCATTGAATTTTTTGACTGGGTGACTAGGGAGGTGGATCAGAGAGGGCAATGCACATGGGCTCATCTGGAACTTCAGCAAGCCTTTGACACTGTGCCACGAGAAGACTATTACACAAACTGGGGAATAAGTGGTGACAGTAGTGTGGTGGTAGGTAGGTAACTGGCTGGGCGGCAAGACACAGGGTGGTGGTAAATGGCTGTCACTCCACAGAGGAAGAGTGACCAGTGGTACCACAGGATCAGTGCTGGGACTGATCCTATTCAACATCTTCATCAGTGACATTACAGGACCTAGAAGGCAGAATTTCACTGTTCGCTGATGACACAAAGCTCTGTAACAGACTAGACACACCAGAGGGTGTAGACAGAATGAGAAGGGACCTGCAGAAACTTGAAGAATGGTCAGGGGTTTGGCAGTTGAAATTCAGTGCAAAGAAGTGCAAGGTAATGCATATGGGGCACAAAAACCCTGGCACAATACATCAGTTGGGGGGTGAGGATATAGCATGCACCAAGCAGGAAAGGGATCTTGGGGTTATCATCTCTGATGACCTCAAGGCAGGGAAACAGTGTGACAAGGCAGCAGGTAAAGCAAATAGGATGCTGGGATGCACAGGCAGGAGCATCACCAGCAGGAAACGGGAGGTCATAATTCCACTACACAAGACACTAGTGAGGCTCCACCTGGAGTACAGTGTACAGTTCTGGAGACCTTACCTACGTAAGGACAGACAGGGTAGAGAAGGTTCAGAGGAGGGCAACAAAGATGGTACATGGATTGCATCACAAGTCCTATGAAGACAGGTTGAAGGAACTGAACATGTACTCCCTGGAGGAGAGGAGGGAGAGAGGGGATATGACAGAGACATACAAGTATCTTACAGGGAGGAACAGGGTGCAGGAATACACTATTTTTAAGCGAAAGATGTTCCAGGACTAGAGGGCATGGGATGAAGTTGGAGGGAGGACGATTCAGATGAAACATGAGGAAGAATTTCTTCACAGAACGGGTGGTGGACAAGTGGAACACCCTGCCAGAGGAAGTGGTGGGGGCTGAAACAATCACGGGATTTAAGAATGCATGGGATAGACATAAAGGAATTCTGGAGGTCAGGGGTAAGGGGCAACAGACTTCTAGGAAAACAAAGTGAACTTACAAGCTCAAATGGGCAGACTGGGAGGGCCATAGGCCCTTATCTGCCGACACTGTCTATGTATGTATCCATGTATCTTGGGGAAATGGCTGAATTGGAGAGAGATGTTGAATATCTTAGTCAGGTGTAGTGCCACTTCATCGAGGGCATGGGCTAGTAGCACCATATCAATTTTGTCACTCCCTTCTCCAGTTTTACCCATAACTCTGCTTAGGTATTTGATTGTATCTTTGGTGGAAACCTGTCTGAAGTTGAATTTGGAAAGGTTAGTGCCTTGCTGGCCATTGCCTTGTGCAGCACTGTCTTGTCCAGTAGGCAGAACTGTGGATAGATCAGTAAAAGCATTATTAAAGGCATTAGCTATATTGACTGGGGTTGAAAGTACCTGTGCATTGTTGATGAGAACAGTAGGGGGGAGACTGGTCACTACTGCCCATTAGATCCTTAAAGCACTGCCAGAATTTCTTCCCGTTGCCCCAACTCTGCCATTGTATTGCGGTGGTCAGCTTTAGCCTTCCTGATTAGCTTTGTGCATTTGTTGCGGGCCTCACAGTACCTCTGCCAATCCCGGCCACTGTACCAGCCTCTGCTGCAACCCGGCTGAAGCAAGGAGGAACGTGGCTTGCCCCCCATTGAGGGGCCCTCTGGGGGGGGGGGAGAGAAGATGACCGCATCACCCTTGAGCCCCCACCCGAGTCAGGCTTTGTTTGGAAGCACCCGTGGACAGTATCCCTTTGAAGGCATCATGAGTGTGGGCAGGGAGATTTTTACCTTGTGTGCCCAGAGGACGCGAACGTGCAATGCTGTCTATGGACATCCGCTGCGTCCCCACCCCCTGCTGAGCGTTCCCAACGTACTGTTTCTCAGTCTCCACTGGGGAAATCGCAAAGTGCCAGGAACTGCAATACCCCCTCCCCAGGAGAGGACAGCAGACCACCAGACGCTCGATCCCAACTCCTCCCCTGCTGACCCCAGTCCGTTCCCGAACCCAGGTTGCCACCGTGACGCGAGGTGTGGTGTCCAGCGCCTCAACCCTCAGTGCCACCTGGCCTACTTTGCACTTTCTGACAGGGGCTTATATGTCACAGGCTTTTGTGAATATGGTGCAGAAATGGTTCTGGGCCATGGTGACGTCCTGCACAACATCCAGAAGGCTCCAGTCTGACTGTGCTAGATACATCTTGAAAGATGCAGTCTTATCCCTATGTAGAGTCCTGGAGGTAATGGTTCTGGGCAGGGTCCTAAGTTGTCGAGCAGTCCACTCACACAGGATAGGAGAGTGGTCACTGATAGAATCTGGCATTACCTGAATGTTAAGTAGCCACTCTGGATGAATTATAGACTGGGTCCTAGCCAGAGTACTGGTTCCAGTTTTGTAGTTCACCCGCGTGGACTACCTGTGAAAGAAACAGACTGTAGAAGAGATCCTTATGCAATGTGCTAGACTGATGCCCAGTTAATATTAAAGTCTCCTAGTATTATCTCCCCTGTAGGGCAGGCCTGGATACAGTAGCTAGCAAATGTATCCTAGCCAAGGGAGTGCTTTCCAGGTGGTATGTAGACTGTCATCACACTGAGAGTCCTGTTGGATCTGGATGGTCAGACATTCACAATAGTTTGTGGATGGGTTAACCAGCACTTTCTGAGCTTGTAGCCTTGTGGTGAGTTGAATGAGGCACACTCTTGCCCCTTTCCCCCTCTGTCCTGTCGAAAGATGATGTAGCCATGTAGTAAGGCAATCTATGTGTCTGCAATATTCTTGTTCAACCATGTTTCTGTTATGGTGAGCAGGTCAGGCTGGACCTGCTCCACCCAGGCTTCAATAAGGTGCACTTTGGGAAGTAGACTGCCAGCACTGAGCATTGCTGTTCGAAGTTTGCCCTCTGAATACGTTCAAATTCAGCACTCAAAAGTGCTTAAGGGCGAGCCTTGAAGGGTTAAAATACTAGGTATAAAAAGCTCATCTAAGGACTACAAGTACCAGGTGTACAAAGCCTGTATAAGAGCCGTCATGCACCTTGGGCAGCTCATGTGAGGCTATTAAATACTGAGACAGAAAAACTGATTTGATTTTTTCCTCCCCCCAATGTCCCTCAACCTGATCCAGTGAAGGCAAAATATTCATAGGTTTCAAACATGGATACTGTAGCATCCAGGTCCTGCCCCACCACTTCAGTGACCCAAACAAGGTGCAAAGCTTGATATGCCCACCAAGAGAACAATGCCATCCGTTAACTGTGCACACCTTATTGACTTTCAGGAGCTCTTCGGGACAGCGTAGAAACCTGCATTTGTCCTAATATCATAGTAAGTTACCATACAGCTAACAGAGCAGAGATCAGCAACTGGAGAGCTCTTAAGTACGTTGGACTGACACTGAAAGGTTCCGTAGTGCAGAGAACCACATTTAATTTATTTATTTAGTTTTTTTGACCGGGTAAGTGCACTAGACAAATCCCGCCTATTTTCGGGCACAACCTGGGGGAGGGGGATACAGATGAATGCCAACTGACCTTGAACCAGATTAAGCTGTTGCTGGTATTTTTAGTGAATGAGGGAAATTTGGCCAGGACACCGGGGAAATTCCCCTACTCTGTGTGGGGGGCGCTGTTGGACCATGGATTCATTCATGGGACCCAGTCATTCTGCTGGTGTATCTGCAGGAGAGCAGAACTCTGCTCCTGCAGGTTCAGCTTTGGAACCTGAAGTACTGAGGACGTCTGACCATTTTGTTGATATGCTTGTGGATCTTGCTGTACCAGATGAATCTTTACCTGCTAAGTCTGCCTCTGTATCGTCAGATTTTTTGCCTACGGATGAACTTTGGTTGAAGTCCCTCCTTGCTGCACATCGGGACCAGGTACTTGCTGTTGTTGATGCCGATAGCCCTTTTGAGTCGGCCTCTCCTGGGACATGGACTGTCGCCAGAACTAGAGGCTGTGGAGACTCTTCCTGCTTTCATTACGGATGCGGTACCTTCGGGCTCTTTGGAGGTGCAGAGTCGGCAACAATCTTCTGTAGCACCAGTCCTACTAGTGTTGCACCATGCTCCGTTGGAATTTTCGGTTCCTACAAATCTGGATCGAGCAGTGTCTTCTCCACCTTTGAACTCGGTAGCGACTTTGCCTGGTGAACTTGTAAGTACTATGCATCCTAGACAGTGTGTTTCACCTCCTACTGCGCAGTCTGTCTTGCCTGTTTTGCCTCCTCCCGCTTTGTTGCCTTGTTCTAGACCACTACCTGTCTCTTTAGAGGCCTCCCTGCGGAGTGCGGGTTGGAAACCAGGGGTTTCGGGGCATTGGATACCTGACCCTGCCCACAGCCAGATACCTGGTTGTGGTGGGCAACAGTCTCCCCCTGATAGATATGCCTCCACTTTTGCCTGGTAGCCCATATTTGGATTTGCGTGCTGAGGATGTTTAGCATCCTGCATTGGATACCACTCTGCTGGCTAAAGTTCCTTCTTTGCCTCCCTCCTTTTCTCTAGCTCTAGGGGACCAGCGTGGGGTGATAGAATGGACATGGATGTCCCGCTCCCTGACCCTCCTCCAGGCCCTTCTCCTGACCCTGGGGACAAGGCTAAATCTACTTGGGAAGAATTTCGTAGAAGGGATATGTTTAGGAACCCCCCCCTTCAACAACAGAATGCGGTCCGCCTTTAGTATATTGGGGGGTCTTGATGTAGCTCCAGACCGTCTATGTGGGAAAGTCACTTTTGAAAGGATCTTTGTTTTTTTTTTTTTGTTTTTGTTTTTTTTTAACAAACGAAACATTTGCATCGATTCATGTATCAGGTTCTTCCTTATATGACGTTAGTTTTCAAAGCCCTAGTGGATTAGATCGATTCTGGACAAAGTATGATACTCTTAAATACACTGAGTTGTGGCTACCATTTTGGGCTATCCCACTTACTAGACCTTCTATTAAAACTGTCACCATTTTGTTTAGAAATGAGAATGTAGCAGCTAGTGATATTATGCATAGGTTAGCTAAACGCTGTGATGTCTTGGGGTTGCCACAGCCTATATTTGATTCTGAACACTTGTGGACTGGTGGTTGGCGTTATAGGGTGCAACTCAGAAATACGAATGTGGGTCCCATACACTTACCTAATAGTTTGTTTTTAGGTAGGGAATGGGGGCATTGCTTCTATGTGGGGCAGCCTTGCCACTACCTGTTTTAAATGCGGCTCCCCTTCCCATCTCAGTGCAGCCTGTGATAGTCTACGGTGTTCCCTTTGTTTATCTTTTGGCCATGCTAGTGCAGATTATAATTCTGAACTAAAGTGTAACCTGTGCGAAGAACTAGGTCATGGTTTTAGATCCTGTCCTTGGGCTTCCCATAACAGAGAAGATAGCCTGGATCAGGATGTGATCCTTCTTAATGCCCAGAAAAAAGGATACTGCTACGGCGAAGTCCCTTTCTTCGCATGTTAAGGTAGTCACTGGTCCCCCTTTATGCCCTGATATTGCGGTGCCTGCTCCCCAGTCAGTGGTTTCAATATTTAACCTTCCTCTGAGCCTCCTTTATAGGAAGTTCCACGACCGGTTGTACAGGACCCTTCCTCTACACCCCCGCTCCCCTTCCCCCTCTTTCTGTTGTTTCTCCAGGTCCTGCTGAACCTGTGCCTGTCCCTGACAAACCTCTGGATATTATTATTATGCCCCCTACTGAGCCTAGTTTTCAGACAAAGAAACGGGCTCAAAAACAGACTAACAGGTAGGGCCAAATTGGCTAAAGCATCTTCTCCTGGTGGCTCTGTTCCCTTAAGAAATAAATTTGAGGTCTTGTCCCATCACACTCAGTCTTCCGATATGGAAGCTGATTCTGACACCTTCTCACAACCTATGGTGTCCTCTGATTCTGAGAATGATAAATCAAAGGAGTTGCCTATGGATACTTGACCCTCGCGGTCGGGGTGAGACCCCGGAGAAGTACTAGACAGGGAAGGGTTACTTGATGTTGACTTATTTTTATTTCGACCCTTTATCCGATTCTCTTTCATGGCCATGGCATTTCATCTCACTGTAGCCACCTCAATGTGAACAGTGTGAAAAATGCTTGTAGGCGTCCGATTACTTTTCAACTTTTGAGCGATTTGGTGCGTGATATTTGCCTTATTCAGGATACCCGTCTCAATACCCTTCCTTTGGTTAATATGGCCACAAAGCTTTCGCGATGGGGTCCTTTTTTTTTTTTTTTCTTTAGGATTAGACACATGTAGTGGTGTTGGGGTGTTGTTTAGGGGTGATGGATTTCATGTTACCAAGTTGGTTGAACTGCTTATGGGACGGGCCTTAATATTGGATTTTACTTATTTACATTACACTTGGAGATTGTGATTTATGCACCAGTTACGAAGAAAGGTCGAGTGGATCTCTTTCGTGAGGTGCAGCCTTTTTTGTTCACGTCATGCTTTCTCATATGGGGCGGTGACTTTAATTGTGTAGTGCATAAATCAGATCCTTATCAGTCCGGGCCCCCCGATTTCTGTGATGCACACTGTCTCAATCACATTATTGTCCAGGGTCATTTACAGGATGTTTATAGGGTTTGTCATCCTACTGGTGGACGTATTTTTTTTTTTTTTTTTTTTAAGGGCTCCTTATCCACTAGGATCGATTTTCTTTTCGTCTCTGCAGCTTTGAGGGTGATTAAAGCTCAAACCATTCCAGTGGAGATTTCAGACCATAATGTGGTAATTGCCACATTAGGGGTAGGCCCTCATGCTAAACTGGGGCAGGGATATTGGAAACTGAATTCTTTACTGCTACTTGATGACAGGTTTTTGGTCCAAGTCCATGATTTGTTGAAAGCTCGTCTGTCACTATCTGGACTTTGAGGATTTGTTAGATTGGTGGCTACTCACTAAATCTGAAATCTCTACTTTGGCTAGGACGACGTCTAAATATGCTGCAGTGACTAATTTGTCTTTACGTATGCAATTGGAAACTTTATATTCAGCTATACACTCACAAAGCTTATCTTTGACAGCACAGGTACAGAATGTAAAAAATAAATGGCTGCACTACAGTACACTAGAGCTACTTCCCTGTTACATGAACATAGGGTTTGTTCTGCTAATAAATCTGCTTTGAATTGTAGTCATAGGCGTTCTACGGATCGCCTTCTGACTGAAGTTGTGGATACTGCTGGTACTAGTTACATTGCATTTCCGGATATCCTGCGAGCAATCTCCTCACATTTTTCAGACTTATATCCTGCATCTCTAGTGGATAGCGCTGGTGTAGAACAATTCCTTTCCTCTCTCCATATTGCCCCTTGTTCAGATATACTATTACAGGCTTTAGTTGCTCTGATTAGTGTTGATCAGAGGTTAAAAGGGAAATTTCCCTTTTACAGAATAACATGGCGCCTGGTATTGATGGCTTGCCTGTAGAATTTTATAAATCCTGTAGTCCTTTGGTTTGTGATGTGCTCACAGTAGTGTTTAATTGGGTTTTGCAACATCACACTCTCGATTTCCATTTTTGTACTTCAATTCAGATTTTGTTATAAGAAAGGTGATATGACTTTACTTTCCAATTGGAAGCCTTTAAGTCTCCTTAATACGGATTTTAACATTTTAATGAAAATATTGAATACCACATTGTTGTCCATAGCTCCACACTTGATTTTCCTACACCAATCCTGTTCAGTACCGGGCAGTTCTATCTATAATAATCTCCTTTTGCTTCGGGAACTAATAGAGCTTGGTAAAGTTGATGTTATAAAGGGTTTTCTTATGTCCATGGATAAACAAAGGGCCTTTGATCAGGTCCCGCATAGTTATTTGTTTCAGGTTTTACGAACCTATGGAGTTCCTGATCGCTTTATAACCTGGATTGCTTTGCTTTATAGTCATGCTTGTGCTATGCCCTTGGTAAATGGTTATTTGGGTTCCTATATCCCTATTCGTCGGGGGTGGGGGTGAGACAAGGCAGCCATCTGAGTCCACTGCTTTATGTTTTAGTTTGAACTCGCTTTTACGTACAATTGCCCAAGATGTGCGGATTCTTGGTATTGCTTCCCCTCATAGTACCCTTGAGGCCAAAATTTCGGCTTATGCTGATGATGTCTGTGTCTTTGTTGCTGATTTGATCTCTGGAGAAAAGGTGTTACATCATATTTCTAATTTTTCGGATGTTGCAGGTTCCCCCCTAATAAATCTAAGTTTTTTTTATCCTCTGCATACTGCCATTCCTGAGGTTACGGAGTTGCAAGGCGTTCCTGTTGTTCTGGGCCCGGTCCGAATTTTAGGTATTGATTTTGGTAAAGGTGATAATGCGTTACTTAATTGGTCAGCTAAAATTGAGACAGTTCAGTCCAGAATCAGATTATGGAAGTCTTGGCAACAAACTAAACAGAAAAAGGTTATCATTACTAAATCTTTACTTTTCCTCAATTTTTATACTTTAGTGCGGTATACCCCATTCCTTCTGGTTTGGAACAATTTTTATTTCGTCATTTTTTTTTTTTTTTTTTTTTTAATTATTTGGGGAGTCGCCTAAATCCCATTAAAAGAGATGCGTCTTATCTTCCTATTGCACAGGGTGGTTTGAATTGTGTGAATCCGATTACTTTTTACTATAGTATTTTTTTTCCTTGGAATTTACTAGACTTTAGTTGTCCACATTCTTGTGTTATGGGTGATTTATGCGTATGGTTGGTTACCTAAAATTGTCCTCAGAGTGGCCAGGTTTGAGCCAGAAAAATTTATACACTTCTAGTTACCAGATTTATGTCAGACCTGCGATATCGAAACTTAATAGATGGAAGTTATTTCTGGCCCATGTGTACTGCAAATCGCGCAAATATATTTATGATGTCCTACAATCTAAAGCACATTCCATAGTCCCCGTTTTTAAAGATGTACCGGATAGTCATGTTGATAACCTCCTTAAAAGTTTGGTAGATAAACTGATTCCACCTAGATTATGGGATGTTTTATGGCTTAGTTGTCATGGGCGACTCAGTGTTAGGGGGAATTTAAAGCATAAAATGGTTACTGAACATACTTGTCCGAGGGATACTTGCATTAATCAGGAGGAAACAATGTTCCATTTTTTGTTTCCTGAC